>OY856409.1:24635900-26133400 GCA_963693085.1 Alisma plantago-aquatica | reverse complement strand
AAAGGTATGACTAATAAATAACACTCCTCCTGCACAAAATTAGTACTTCATCTGACATATATGGCTCTCACATGTAGGACCGGCAACTGTCTGTATCTGCTACAAGTACAACATATACCTCATGGAAAGTTCATTGCCAGAGCACATCAACACCCTGCTATTCTAGCACCCCGACTAATAGACAACTTAGCAACTCTTGCTCTTCATGGTGAGGGAGACTCCATAGCTACTGCCATGCATGTGATGCTACACGACAGTCAATATGCAAAGATATATGATAAGAACTTGAAAAGATAAAAAAATATATTGATTTGGACAACATTATGTAACTCATACGTTGGTTGGTATAATTATATTACAAATATTTTTAATTGTATTTTAGTATGACTTCATGCAACTTTCATGTTAATATATATAAAGTTTATGCTTCAAAATCCAATAACGCCTCTCAATATATCCATTTTATAAAAAATCTCATGTACCTTAATTATAGATTTTTTACTTCAAAAGTTCATTAATTTAACACCTTGCACCACTCCCCCCCCAATCCCCATCATATATTGATCCGTATATAACATCCCCTTTCTACAAACTCCCTCCTATTAAGTTATGTCGTATTAACTACATCATTTTTTCTCCTTTTAATGATGTATCACATTAGATCCATGTATTATTTCCATCTTTTTTACTTTCCATCGTTCCTAATCCTATGCAACCATCTTAGTTGAGCAATAAACATCTTTATCAACTTGCATGACATGAACACAACCGATTCAAAATTACATTCCCATTGACTATTCTTGTCTATCTTTTCTCTTTTAATTTTTAAAATTTACCAACTCCTTTAAAAGTGATTTATCATTTGATAATTTTGATGTTAAATTTTTATCTCAATTTTCTATATTATTAAGATTATCTAATATTTTCCAAAATTTCACCGTCATACTCTCTCTTTCGATCACAAAACTTATCTTAATAAATTGTATGTGTGGTATCCCCCCAGTACCCTTGAAATCTTTAGATGTTGAAAAAATTGACGAAGTTGTAACAGAAAATACATTATCTATGGAGATATATGGAGTGATTGTATCTTATTCAAATTCTCCACCAATTAAATATATTCATAAAATATGTATGATGATAAAAAAATTATTTTTTTATGTGCTCCTACACCCTACGCCCTTTGTTATTAAAGTAACTTTCACAAAATTACATGGTACCATAGTAGATAATATCATAACCAAGTATAGGTTTTAGGAACCCTACAACCTTCCACTTAAGGTCCGGAGACTGATGATGATGGATATAAGAAAAATACCAGATATTTTGCTACGATGGAAGGAAGGGGCTTAGACGTTCTACCTGGATAGACATATATTGTTCATTGTTTTTCCTCTTTTCGAGGGTATAGATATGATGTACAAAAAGAGTGGTGGGTATTTGATAGACTGAGAGGTTGCAATACTTTTTTGATGTTTTTTTAGCCCACAGGAGGAGTGTGGGATGAATCTCATGGCTTACGTGAAAGAAAAAATTTAGTAAAATCTATAGTACTATCGAACATGTAATTTTGTTGAATGAAAACTAATTGTTACATTGTGAGGTGAGTTTGTTATGGAATAATGTATCTTTATATACTTTATTGTTATCAATATAGATTCTCTATTTTTCTAGATCTTATAGTTAATTACTCCACCTTTTTCAATTTACAAGTGCATGAAATAATTGTGGCTCACATTGACTATATCTCATTCTTTTAATGTTTTGTGGAATATGTTACTTTGAAAACTATCAATAATCTATTATGCCATGCATTTATAGTTACATTTTAATTCAAACTTACTAAAATGTTCAATAGGAAGTGTCTCATTAGGATTGATCATAAGGAGATGAGTCAATAATGGAACAAGAAAAATATTCATCACGTAAAAGCAAATTGTAATTTCATGATGAAGAATTTTTATCACATACAAAATAGATAGATTTATGTGATGTTGTTGTAATATATTATTTTCATATCATTCTTTCAAAACATCAAAGTATTTATTATTTTGTTAATTTCTAAGATGCAATCCGTGGCATACTAACCTTATGATATATGCGTATAAGAAGATTTAATCATAATGTGAGCACGTTGTCTCCTGTCATTTTTAATGAATTAAATAAACCTTTATAAAAAGTGACATTGGTTTAAAATGTACGATGGTCAGCTTTTAATTAATCATAATTGATGAACACGAAATTTCTTTTACCATTTTCTTAACTTATACATCATCAAATAAAAATTTAACATATATAATGTGACACGTGCATGTGCACGTGTGTGTTTACTAGTGTGTGTATATATATCTATATATCTATATATATATCTATATATATATATATATATATATATATATATATATATATATATATATATATATATATATATATATATATATATATATATATATATATATATATATATATATATATATGGCCCATCTTTATTGCCCGCGCGGGTAGCTACCCGCCCACCCTTCCGAACACTTTTTTTGAATTTTTTTTCGCAATTGCAGAGGAGCATTTTATCTAGCTCCCCAAAAAATTTCATATATATATATATATATATATAGTGAACGCACACGTGTACATGCACATGACATATAAAATTTGTTAGAAATATGCGGGGAGAGTACTCGTCTGTGAAAAGGTCCCTACGGTAAAAGATATTTGTGTTGGTTGTTTGAAAGGAGAGAATCAAGGAATAGTTTCCGTGGGATGGAGAGAAAATACAGAATTAAAGATAATAAAAGTTAATAGGAGAGTGTGAGAATAAATATTTATAGGAGCAAAATTCCTTGAAAAAAGGAGAGAAGAGAGTGAATCAAGGAGAGCGCAACATCAAACTCACTCTTTTTATAGTATATATATATATATATATATATATATATATATATATACATATACATACACATATAGTCAAGCTAGAATACACTTGAGTGTATCCAGAGCAGAATACACTCAAGTAGTTTTCCATGATGCTATATATTTTTAAAAAATATAATCTGTTGATTTTCTTAAACATCTTGTGAATAGATCATATATAAAATTTGAGCCCATTTGGACATTTATAGGTCATGTTATGAAGACCACAAAAATTATGCATTTCAAATTAGTTTCATGCGTCAATTTTTCTTCCCTCGGATGAGTGACTTACACTCATCCAAATGGGCTCAAAATTTGTATGTAGCCTAATTATAGTCTGACAATGAAGATCAATGATTTACATTTTATAAAAAAATAGTCTTGATATGCAAACACAACTTGAGCATAGCATGCGATCCATACACTCCTGTTTATTTTAGCCTGACTCATATATATATAATCTTATTTTAGACTATTTGGGGCTGCAAGCCCCCTCTGGCCCCATCTAGCTCCTCCAATAATCCATTAGTTTGTTCCCAATCTGAGCTGAGAACAATGTATTCTAGCTTGAGCAAAGCCGTTGTCATTCCAATATCATGGTGTTGGGATTATTTTGTTAACCTTTTCATTTCTCATCTTTGATTGCTAGTCTAATTATTTGGTCAAGTCAACTAACTTGAATTTCAAATTAATGAAAATGCCAATTTATTTATTTCAAGACACTACCACCCTGTGCACCACTGGGCATCAATATCTTTAAACATTTTTTATAGTAATGTGTGCATCGTAGCTGAATTTTACGTCATTAATATTCAAGCACAATTTGTAGAGTAAATGTTATAGCTAGAAGAAAGGAGTTATGATAAAATAGAGAAACAAAAAACCATGTATTATTTTGAACATAAATTAATTTTTTTATAAAATAGTATGTTCCTTAACGAACTAGCTAAAATTTAGGTCAATTTCCTATATTAGTAGGTCACTAACTAAAGTAATAAAGTAAATCTAGAGTCTATTCATTTTATAACATAATTTTGCATCGTCACCAATAGAAACTATATTTTATCTTGGTAACATATACATTAACTATTCAGGTCTTATTACAGTTATAAAGACATAATTGATTTAGAAAGACTAAAGCCATTATCTGGGGAAAATAGTTCATAAAGGCCACATTTCTTTTGATTGGTAAAGAGAAAACCTATGTCAATATAAGACTATTTACCAAAAAATCAAATTTGTATGTAAAAATAGCGAACACAACATAATATTTGGTCCAATTCATGTAGGCGACCAAAGGAGTGCAGAATGGTTATGTTTTATTATATATTCCATTTACCAACAAATCATTAACATTGTCAATAAAACTATATGTCACATAAATTGAACCACATTAAATACAACCAAATTTTCTTTGACGTTCTCACCTTGTTATAAGACAACATAAGAAAAGTTAGAGAAACTCAACGAGATGTATATGACAAACAATTCCTAATTAAATTGTCTGCCATTTTTCGAACAACATTGAAATGGATTGTCATTAATATGTAATTAAGGTACATCACACCATCCCTCGTCCCTCCCTCAACAAACCAATGATAATCCCTAACAAATACAATATTTCTAGTCAATCGATCCCTCTCCTTGTCACACTCTTCTTTTGTGTCATTACCTTCCCAAACCACATTGCTTTCTCCATTCTCACCTAGTAATGAGATAGTTGTATCCCCTTTTCCATTGTAAGCTTCATGCCAATGGAGTTTGACATGGATTCTTCACTACTGAGCTTGCAAAAATCCCTTTCCAATTGATGTCCATGACCACTTGATAAGTGAGACTGAGAAAGGCATGCACATGCATGTGTGAGTCAGAATGTGATATTGATGGCACACATATCTCAGACAGTCTGCTTTGGATAAAGGAACATGAATGCACATTGAAAGGATGACAACTCCATGCATTGAGTTCATTCAGAATATCAAAGAAAAAGGAATTATACATTCAGTGGAACACCAATCATAGACAGTAGGATTGAAAGTTGTTCTCCAACTTTCCTTTTCACTTGGGTAGTACTGATGTGCGACTAGGAACCACTCTTTGCTTGTGATGTCATAAGCTAGTTATGGACATTTACTGCCAACATGAAATTGGAGCTATAGGGTCACACACAAAGGATTAACCTGGAAGAGGATTTTATCCATGAATGATGTTTGGGTTGATTACTAAAGGTGTTTAGGTACTCAATCAAACATTCAATCAATTGACTTGACTCGGAATCATCAAGTTCAAGTGTTGAACTAACTGATTTGAGTGTCATATTGATTGAGAACTGCATTGACTATGTTTTGCACAATCTGGACCACCAACCGACCGGTTTACTGGGTGAACTGATTGGCTCATGGCCAGTGAGATGACCAGTTCACTCTGGTGAACCAATCAGTTCATGTGTCCAAACGAGCAGTGTTGGGTTGCCCCGATTTGTGAGAAAAAGTTTTTCATTTCACTTATACAATTTGATTGGGACAAGAATTGATCTTAGTATTAATTGCAAACAAAAGAGGAAAGTCAATTGGAGGCAAGTCTGGGAAGCGAATCGACCGGTTCACTAAGTGAACCGACTGGATCACAATCCCAATCGACTGATTGATTTGTGAAATGACTGGTTCGGCTGCCGCAGTACAATCAGTTAATGGAAATTCCAGACCCTTCTACTCCTACTTTAATTCCGCATTGCATGGGGCTGAGAACCCTGACCCTGACCCCTCCTATATATAGAGGTGTACTGGGGCTTCTCAGATAGCACAACTCAGAACATCAGTTACTCTGCAAAGTTGTTGTCCTCTCTGGTTGTAGTAACCGAGAGAGCCCAAGCAAATTCTACCCGTCCAGGGAGGAACAACGAGGGAAAGATAACTGCAAAAAAGCAACTGATTGTGGGAGAGTGTGTTGGTGACTAGTACGCCAACAGAAGGGGATGACTCCTTCTAGTGTCCTGTAGGACATGATGACTAGAGTTTCCGATGGTCTGTGTGGACTATCTATTGAAGCGGGAGGTTTCTGCCACTCAAGAGGATGACTGTCAACCGCAGTCTGGGTCAGGACCAGGAGCTACATAGACGCCGTCGAAGACTAGGTGGTTGAAGACCACACTAGTTATGAGGTATTGTCGCTGAGCAAGTCTCAAGACCAAGTACACCTCACCAAAATTATCCTTCCTATTTCATAGTCGTTGATGCAATCTATGGTTATGGTTTTGTGGTGAGAGAAATTTTTTGTTTCCACTACCTTCTCCCTCACCTAAAACCCAATAGTGGTATCAGAGCCATGTTAATGTACTATGTTTTAGGATTAATTGATATGATTGGTTTTTTGGTTTTACCGTCTTTTATTTATTACATACGATGTGAATATTTAAAGGACTGATCTAAATATCCAATTAATACCCATGATCCCAAACTAATATATACATATATGATATGGTATATATATGAAATCAATACATGTCACTCAAAACGATTTTAATGGTGGATGTGTAGTGTGGTTATGGACTATAAACCCCTATATGTGTGCTTGGTTGGTTGTAGTTGTTTGCTCTCGGTCTGTGCACCGAGCCCTCTTCTTATTTTCCTGATGTAACTCGAGATAACATGAGATTCTCTTCTACCTTTGCTCCCCCCAAATGTAACTCAGGGTTTCCCCAAAGTTTATGTAAAAGTAGGATAGTTTTATTTCCTGTTATGTTGAAGACTGGCGGGCGCCCAAACGAGCAGCTGGAGGCCTGACGAGGAGCAAATGACCTGACGAACCAATCGTCTAGAGGAGACAAATGATCAGTTGGTGACAACTAACCGACTGGCCAGGAGGCGAGCCGATCAGTCGCGTAACGAGTTGTTCAAACCCAGAACAACCTATGCACAAGATGTTCATCAACAACAGGTGACATGTGTTGTAGGACTAGATGACTGTAATTCCTTATGGCTCAAGGAATTACAATAGGATGGCCATAATCATCGCTTTATCATTATTGCATGTTTTCATTGTGGGATATAACATGTATATTATACATACTATATATGTGGTGATTGGATACATATATGCATATATAAGCATATTAAAACCCCTCAATATAATATTAAGTCTTAGATGCTTTCCATAAACAGAACACATGAAAAGCTTGATCGACAAGCATAGGCATCCCAAGGGTGGTGCGATGTCTATCTCATGGAAGTGTGATGGTAGTTGTGTGGGCCCGACAAGTGGGGTGCACTTCTATTGTGTTGGATTTTGGGTCAGGCTTAACTAAGTGATCTTAATGGGATTAAGCACTTAGAGGCATGGAGATGTTCATGGCAAATAATTGCACATGTCATCTATCCAAGAGTTACATATGATGCAATTGGTAAGTGTTACTGATAACCTCCCATTTTGCGATGTTATCTTACTAGTTTTCCTCAATTTTCCATACTCTTTCTTAGATAAATTAGATAGAATCTTTAACTTTCCTCTTTATTGTAAATATACCATTAGACTAACTTTCCCCCTTTCTCTTCTTACAGAAAAGTACAAAAAAATTACAAAAGCTCCAAACGGTCCCAAGACCGAATGGAGGCCAAACGATCCCAAGACCGAACGGAGACCAAACGGTCCCAAGACCGAATAAAGCCAAATGGTCCCAAGACCGTTCGAAACCAAACGGTCCCAAGACCGTTTGAAGCCAAACGGTCCCAAGATCGTGCGAAGCCAAACGGTCCCAAGATCGTGCGAAGTCAAACGGTCCCGAGACCGTATGGAGCTACACGATCCCAAGACCGTGTAAAGGCAAACAATTTTCAGACCGAGAGAGAGTCCAAACGGTCTCCAAAACCGTTTGGAACCAAATCACTCAAAACATTTGAGATCCACTCAATCCTATAAATAAGACCCAAAGGGTCCTTAAAAAAGAGTTTTTCAGACGCCCAAAGGATGCCTCTATTGTTCCAGAACCATTCCATCCTTCACTCACTACCCCGAGGCTGTCGGTCTGAGATCCATACTCCATCTCTAAGCTACTTTATCTCTCATCGACAAAGAAGGTGGGAAGAGGAGGATTCATCATCAAGCAAGCTACGAAGTGTGAAGATAGTTGTTCTCTCTCCTTCAAGGGGCCGACCTTCCTCCATCCTTCGTGGAGATGACACTCTTTCTCTCTCTTCTCGCCCCCTTCTTTGTTCTTGCCATGTGCGAGTAGTATCATACACTAGGGTGTGGGGAGTAGCCCCGCTACCCATGTTTTCATTTCATGCAATGTAATTCATGAGTTTGCAATAGAGATATACTTTCTTTTTAGTTCAACATCAATTGTTTAATGAATGCTTGTTTCTTGATCACCAACTTGTATTACTTATTATCTATTAGTATGAATTGTCTACGTTTGTGCTATTAGATTTGAATCTTGATTGAATGTTAATTCTTGATGTATGTAGTCACCATGCATATGTTTCGGTATCTAGGAGTTCTTTTCAAGGAGTGGAGTAAACTCACTTCCATCATTGTACTTTCATACTATGAAATAGAATCAGTTGACCTATAAAAGTACAACCTTGATAAGTCGAGGAACACACTTTGCGAAGGGAATGATGCAAAGCAAGTGACCATTCATTTGGGGATGGCTGGATTTGCAACATTCCCACACTTCTCGTAGTTAGTTCTCCGAAGGGAAACTAAATCTACAAGGATACTAACTGTTTAGATTCTTATTATAGGCTATGTTACTATGTTGCATGTTTTGATCCATGTGTAGTGGCGGTGAAAACTGATCACATCCTAGTGGTTTCTTAACATTGTTTACAACCTTAAAATTACTTTCTTGCCTTACTTTACTTGCACTTTAGTTTAAACAACCAAACCAACTCTTTGATCTAAATACCAATTGCTAAGGAGTTAAATGAAATTCTAACATTTTCTATCTTGTTGATCTTAACAAGGCCGTTGCCCTGTGGATTTGACCCTTAACTATACTACGATAAGACTTCCACGTATCCTAGCATACGTGGGTGGAGTTTTTAATCTAGTATAAGCAAGGCTAAACCTAAAGACTTACTATCTTTAGGATTTTTAGTGGTGCACGCAACTCCACACAAGTGGAATCTCCATAAAAAATGGGCGCCGTTGCCGAGAACAACAAAACATTTTAATTTCATTTATCATCTTGCTAGTTGGTTAGGGTTTTACACTTTTTCTTTAAACATTACTCCATATTCTCTCTATTTCATCATTTCTCCTGCATCATCTGAAAAGTGTGTTTCTTCCTCTACTCAGGTAGAAGTCGTGTATGCAACCATCGCATAATCTCAGATTCTCCCCTGATCCAGAGTATGACTCTGAGGTAGAAAGAAATTTCCAACGCCGCATTAGACTTAATCGTCAAAGAGCCAGACAAATGGCTGAAGATCAATGCCAAGCTGCACTAGTGATGGAAAGGGTCAACGTTGCCATAGCATCCCAACGAGTGCAACTCATCGCCGACACGCACGCCCAAGTTCAGGCTGAAGTATGAGCTGAAGAGCAAGCCCACATCCGTGCCGAGAATGAAGAAGCCAAGGCTACTGCTCAACTGTTGATAAGAAGCAAGCAACTAAGGGACTACGCTATTCCCAAGAACTATGAAGACAACCATCCAGTCCAACCATCACTCATCGACACTCCTAATTTTGAGATTAGGACATAATGGATCCAAATAATGCAGAGCATTCATTCTCTGGAAGTGTCGGAGATGACTGCATGGACCATTTGATGAGGTTCAAAGCTCTTTACAGGCTGGTACTACAAGATGGAACAACCATGGATGCAGTCATGCTTAGACTCTTCAATTTCACCTTGTCTGGAAGAGCACTAAGCTGGTACAATTCTTTGGACGGGGAGCCAATAACCACCTGGGCTCCTTTAGAAGAAAAGTTCTTGGAGAAATTCTTCCCTCCTTCACTAACCTACCAAATTAGGGGACAAATCAACCAATTCCTTCTTCAACTACCGGGAGAGTCACTAGCTGACTCATGGGAAAGGTTCAAGGAACTCTTGAGGAAATGCCCTCACCATGGAATCTCGCAAAATCAACTCATAGAAACCTTTTATAGGGGAGTAAGTGATGAAATTTTATGAGACAGAACTACGAAGATGCCTGGAGGATCGTCACTCTCGGAGCCGAAAATCAATCCAATTGGGGGAGGGTGACCACATGAGGAGTTCTAAAGGTTTGTAAAGATGAAGAATCTACTAAAATGAAAGCCATAGCCAACAAACAACTAGCCCTCGAAGCATCATTTGGGGAGTATCATAGAAAGAAGAACCCCCAACAAGCTAAAGTAGCCACAAGAACTTGCGAGGCCTGTCATGCATCCGATCATCTCACATTGTCATGTGGTCTCCTATACAATTTAATGATGGATTTGCAACCACCTCAACAACAGTATGAGCCAATCATTGAACACCCTGAGGATCACACGCCAGAACAAATAAATTCCATTCATTCCATACCAGGACAAGCTTACTACAATCCAAATAAACCAAGAAATCATCCTGGCTTTCAATATGGAAATCCTGCGGGGACCGCTAACCCACAACATCAAACACAAGGTGAATCCTCCAATAGACTACCACCTGGATTTCAAAGCAACTACAACCAAAATCAAGGGAATCTTAGAAACAATTTCTAGAGATCCAACTACCCAAGAAATCCCTCTGCCTACTACCAATATACTCACCCTCCTCTGCACCCGCAATTACAACAAACTCAGCTGCAACAGCCACAACAACCTCAGTTACCAGCACCTCAACAACAACCACCTCAAGGGCAGTAGCAACTCACTCAATTTCAATAGAAGAATGCCCCACCACAGCAGAGTGATGAACTATCCTTGATAAGGAAAATGTTGCAATCATAGCAAACCATGCTGGCTAACCAGCAAGCCCAGCAAAAAGTTGTGGAAACTCAGTTAGCACAGATAGCAGCTCAGCTAAAACCTCCGGTGGGCACTTTCACTGGCCAGCTAAAAGCAAATCCAAGACACGTTCAACATAGACCAGAACAATTAAATGTTGTTACAATAAGGTCTGGTCGTGCTCTTACTAAAGCCATCTCGGTTAATCAAGAAGACATGGATGTAACTGAAATCATCCAAAAAGAAGAATTAGGTCAAGAAGCTAAAGAAAAGAAAGAAAAGGAACAAGGTCCCAAAGAACCAGAGGTTCCACAATATAAGCCAAGGATACCCTATCCTGGCAGACTAAAGGAAACCAGACTAGACTCTAGATTCCAGAAATTCAAAGAGGCAATGAAGAAACTTTATGTTGATATTCCCTTTCTCGATGCCTTATCTGAAATCCCAGCCTGGTCCAAATACCTAAAGACCTTGCTGTCAAAGAAATATATGACAGAGGAGCATGAAACTATCAAGCTAGCCCAAACCACCTCTGATATCATTTTGAATAAAATGCCAAAAAAACAGAAGGA
Organism: Alisma plantago-aquatica; assembly: GCA_963693085.1. Lineage (NCBI taxonomy): Eukaryota > Viridiplantae > Streptophyta > Magnoliopsida > Alismatales > Alismataceae > Alisma > Alisma plantago-aquatica. The sequence goes on along the minus strand of OY856409.1, from coordinate 26,122,005 downwards.
CCCTGGCTCCTTTGGCATACAATGCTCTATTGGGAACACTTCTTGTAAAAAGGGATTGGCCGACTTGGGAGCCAGCATATCAATTATGCCATTTTCCATGTGCATAAGATTGGGGTTTACTGACTTGTTTCCTACATCAATGACCATCCAGCTCACTGATTCTACCATTACTGCACCCCTGGGAATCATTGAAGATATTCCAGTAAGAGTGGGGAGGGACTCTTATGTCCCATGTGATTTCGTCATTATGGATATAAAAGAAGACCTAAGGTACCTGATAATATTCGGTAGACCCTTCCTCGCCACAGCTAGAGCATTAATTGATGTCGAGGCTGGCACAATTACCTCGAGGTTGGGTAAAGAAACTGTTCAATTCAAGGTTTTCAATAGCCTGAAGAGCCCTAGTATACATGAAGAGGTCTTTCTTCTTGAAGCAATTGATAAAATGTCTCAACTCAAGCAAGCAAATCCAGAATTAGTAGATGCCCTAGAGGACACTCTAATAAATCTGGAAGCTGAATTTTCAACCAACGAGTTAGTTCAGCAATGCCTGCAATACTTGGAGCTGGCTGAAAAAGCCCCTGAAGCTACTTTTGAAGAACTGAAATCTGTCACCATATTAGAGACAACAGAAGTACCCAAGGCCCCGCAAATGAAACCTCTACCAACTGGGCTCAAACATGTCTTCCTAGATGAAGAGAAATTATGTCCAGTTATCATTAGCTCCTCTCTGGTTGGAAACCAGGAAGAAAGGCTTCTCACTGAATTAAGGAAGCACAAGAAAGCAATTGGGTACAAGATGACTGACCTAACATGCATTAACCCAGCTTTGTGCATGCATAAACTACCTATGATAGAAGAGTTCAAACCCTCGAGGGAGCACCAGAGAAAGCAGGTATTATCTATCCAATTTCTGACTCCCAGTGGGTTAGTCCTGTCCAAGTGGTCCCTAAAAAAGGGGGAACCACTGTTGTCTTAAATGATAAGAATGAACTAGTACCTACAAGGACTGTTACTGGTTGGAGAATGTGCATAGATTATAGAAAACTGAACAAATCAACAAGGAAAGACCATTATCCCTTACCCTTCCTTGACGAAGTCCTTGAGCGGCTAGCCCACCAAAAATTTTTATGCTACCTCGACGGATATTCTGGGTTTTACCAAATCCCAATTCACCCCGAAGACCAAGAAAAAATGATATTTACTTTCCCTTTTGGAAGATACGTCTTCAGAAGGATGCCCTTCGGGCTATGCAACACACCCGCAACCTTCCAAAGGTGCATGACTGCTATCTTCGCGGGATTAATCGAAACCATTATGAAAGTGTTCATGGATGATTTTTCAGTATACAAAGACTCTTTTGATAACTGTCTGCTCAACCTAAGTAAAGTCCTACAGAGATGCCAGGAAACAAACCTTATCCAAACTGGGGAAAATGTCACTTTATGGTGACCGAAGGTGTTGTCCTCAGACATCGAGTAAGAGAAAGAGGAATCGAAGTAGACAAGGCAAAAATCGATTTCATCTCAAAGTTGTCACCACCCACAAACATAAGGGGAGTGCGAGCTTTCTTGGGTCATGCCGGGTTCTACCAGAGATTTATCAAAGACTTCTCAAAAATAGAGAAACCTATGACATACCTATTGACCAAGGATGTTGGTTTCAACTTTGACCATGAATGCCTGCATAGCTTTACAACCTTGAAGAATGCTCTAATCTCTGCACCCATTTTAAGAGCGCATGACTGGTCACAACCTTTTGAAATAATGTGTGACGCTAGCGAGAATGCCATAGGGCTGTGCTGGGGTAGAGAATAGATAAAAATCCATATGTAATATACTACGCATCCAAGATGTTAGATGAGGCACAAAAGAATTATACTACCACTAAAAAGGAATTCTTAGCCGTCATCTACACTTTTGGAAAAAAATTGTTCTTACCTAATTAGATCAAAGGTCATAGTATATATAGACCACTCCGCCATCAAATATCTTATTCAGAAACAGGATGCAAAACCCAGACTCATCCGCTGGGTATTGATGCTGCAAGAGTTCAATCTTGAAATAAAAGATAAGAGCAGAGTGGAAAATGTCATCGCTGACCACCTAAGTCGCATCGAGTCTCAGGAGGATGACAATGTACCTATCCGAGACTCCCTCCCTGATGATCAACTTATGAAAATTACCACCGGATTCCCCTGGTATGCCGAAATAGTGAACTATCTGGCTACATGAATCATCCACTCCTCTGCCTCTCACCATGATAAAAAGAAATTTCTCCATGATGCTAAACAATACTACTGGTACAAACCCTATCTTTTTCGTCTATGTGCAGATGGACTTTTCTGTCGCTGCATACCAGAAGAGGAAATTACTCATGTCTTAGAGCATTGTCACTCTGGCCCCACTGAGGGACACATGAGTTCGAAAAAGACCACTCTGAAAGTTCTACAATTGGGTTTCTTTTGGTCAACAATAGCAAGAGATTCCTATGATTTTGTAAGATCGTGCAATAAATGTCAGCTTTCTGACGGTATAACTAAAAGGAATGAAATGCCTCTCACTTTTTGGCAAGAAATCGAACTTTTTGATGTTTGGGGAATAGACTACATGGATCCCTTCCCCTCATCCTATGGATTTTCTTACATACTGGTCGCTGGAGATTATGTCTCAAAATGGGTAGAAGCTATACCCACCGTTTCCAGCGATTCAAAGCCAGTCATCAAGATGTTCAAAGACATCATTTCCCCTAGAGTCGGAGTCCCCCGAACTATCATATCCAACAGAGGGACCCACTTTCTGGAAAGAAGCTTTGTAGCCCTCCTAAAATAATATGGAGTCACCCATAAGGCCGCCACACCTTACCATCCACAAGCTAGTGGCCAAGTCAAAGTTTCGAATAGACAACTGAAAGCAATTTTAGAGAAAACAGTCAATAGACATCGTACCGACTGGTCCACCAAGCTTCCCGATGCCCTTTGGGCTTACTGCACAACCTATAAAACACCGATTGGAACAACCCCATTCTGACTAGTATATGGGAAATCATGCCATCTTCCAGTTGAACTGGAACATAAGGCCTGGTGGGCCATGAAACAACTGAATTTTGATTTTAAAAGCACTGTCGAATACAGACAACTCCAGTTATAAGAACTTGAGGAGCTTCGAATGACAACCTAGCATAGTGCCAGAATCTATAAAGAACAAACCAAGATGTGGCACGATGGCCACCTCAAAATAAAAGACATTGCTATCGGAAATATAGTCCTCCTCTTCAATTACAGACTTAAGATGTTTCCTGGAAAGCTCTGCATGAAGTGGTCTGGACCATTCACAATCAAACACATCTACCCCACGGAAGCAGTCATCATCCTTGACAATAATGGGGGAGAATGAACCGTTAATGACCACAGATGGAAGAGATACTACACACCAGCAGACAAAATTCTAAGATAGACTATCGAGATCCACGATCCCTCAACATCGACATAACCAAATCGGATTTTCGTTGAGCCAGCGACATAAAACCCATGCGCTACTTGGGAGGCAACCCAAGATCTAAGTACCACTATTTTATTTTGCCTAGTTTTACTAATTTTCTTATCCCTTCGTTTGATTTAGACTTATCATCTTTAATATGAAAATATAAAAATTCACATAAATAACCAAAACAAACATAAAAATATAAAATCCAAAAATATAAATAAATCTTAACCAAACGGTCTCAAAACCGTTTGGTCCTCTCGGTCCTTAAACCGTTTGGACCCCAAACGGTCTCAAGACCGTTTACCCTTAGGAATTTGTAACACCCCCCCCCCCCCAAATCCTATAAATATAACCCCAATCCCTCCCTTTCCCTCTTCTAAAATCTCGAACTCCCTAAACCCTTGTGCGAGCACTGTTTCATCCCCTACGTTTCTCGCTCCTGCGCAACTCGTGATGCCTACTCTCTCTACCACCATCTCCGACGACACCGTCATCTTCCCCGTGTGTTTTCACAGAGTTTTTCACGTCAGCGTCGCCGTCACACAACAAGGTAAACCAGCAGTTCGACACCATCGCTACTGCCATCTTCTCCGTCACCACACCACGCTTCACATCCACCTTGTTTTCGCCGTCGCCAATGCTGCGTCGCCGACGGGGTTCTCGTTAGCCGCCGCCGTGCGCATCACTGCCATCATTTGCTTCTTTCGCCTCCTTTTCAACAATCAACCGTGCTTCCAGACGATTCACCTTCCTCGTGAGACCGTTTGGACCCAAACAGTCCTAAAACCATTTGGTGCTCAACAGTCTTGAAACCGTTTGAGCTCGAGACCGTTTGGGTCCAAACGGTCTTGAAATTGTTTGAGCTCAAGACCGTTTGAACCCAAACGATCCTAAAACCATTTGGTGCCAAACGATCTTGAAACCGTTTGAGCTCAAGACTGTTTGGACCCAAACGGTCCTAAAACCATTTGGTACGAAACTGTCTTGAAACCGTTTGAGCTCGATACCGTTTGGACCCTAACAGTTTTCTCTTTCGCTCTTCACTTAATAAGTGTATCGAACATTTTTGCAAAACCTTTTGAAACCAAACAGTCTCAAAACTGTTTGGACCCAAATAGTTTTACAAACCGTTTGGACCCACATGGTTTTACCAATCGTTTGGATTCCACTAAAACCTAAAAACATTAACACATAGATAATGTAACTTTTTCTTTTAATAAACTTGTTATCTTTGCAAATTTAAATCCTTTTAACACACGATTTTTTGCTAATTTTTCAGAAATGACATCACCCGCAAAAGAAGCCTCTTGAACCGTTGACGCTCCCTTCTAGACAAGGGAGCAGTTGATGGAGGATCGCACCAAACTCCAGAAGATTGTGGACACCTATGAAAAATCTAGAAAGGTCCCACCGGAAGTTGACCTCGTTAAGGTCATGAATGAAATTGAATGCATCAACATGTGCTTAACCGAGGATCCTGATCAAGAAGTGGAAAAAATTTCTTCCAGTGATGAAGTCTCAGAATACGAGCCAACCCCCGAGGAGGAATCCCCAACTATTAAGTCCAAAGGGAAACAAAAGGCCCAAGAAGCTGCCAAAGAACAACCTACAAAGAAATGGACAAGGAAGTAGGTCCACCCCACCACTGTAAGGGAACAAATCCTAGCGGGATACATTCCATCAACCACCACCTCCACCACCATTACCAGTCCCACTACCACCACTATTCCTGTCTTATCCACCATCACCACTACAATACCACCACCAGCAAGCCTATTCATCCACACCCTCCCATCCTTCGACAAAACACTGAAGCCGACAAAGTTTGTTTGTTCCAACGTACTAAAGAAGATGGGGATTTATGACAAAATCCTCACCTTTCTCGGCAATGCCAACCTCGCAAGACTCTGTTTTATCATAGAGAATTCTTATGTTGAGCCAACAACTGAATTTTTCACCTTCCTCAATAAAGAAGCAGTGGACATAATGGACAAATCAAGAGAAGGAGATGACCGCAGACTGGTCACCAAACTCTTTGGCAACAAATTTGTCATAACAGAAAACCTACTCAATGAAATCTTTATAGAAAACAAGGAGTAGTTGAAAAAAGCCAAAGTTGTAGGCATTGAAAGCTCCCAGTTCAACAAGCATATCTTCTGGAAATCCCTGACAGGGATCCCAACCTATGAGGCAAAGACCTGCAAGGCCTCAAATATTCATTCTGGGTTGGTGCACAACACAAAATCCTCATAGGCGCACTCTTCCCCAGGACAGAGGGTGGAAATGTTAACATTTCCGATCTTTTCATCCTCTGGTCCATCCTTAATGGGCTGCTGGTCAACATAGGACGAAAATTGATACACAAGCACACATATTATGCCCTCAGGAAAGAAGTATGTGTCGGAGGACACATAACATTGATTCTAAATTATCTCAAGATTGACAGACTACTACCCAGATGCACAAAGATCAAGGGCGACATCCTTATCAATGAGCAGACTTTAAAGAACTCATATATCATTAAGGAAAAAGATGCTAAGCTACACTACATCTTCTGTCCCATAGTAAAATCTTCTAGGATGCTGCTTCCTCTACCGGAGCTCACAGATTATGACAAGGATAAGCTTCTCTTCACTGAAGAGGAGCTTACAAACCTCCTAGCTTCGGTCAAAATCCAAGAAAAGAAATCCAAAGCAGGGCGAACCGAGCACATCATCACTGCCCCGACAGCAAGAATAATAAAAATACCAGTGAAACAACCATCCAAAGGGAGTTTGCAAACATAAAAGCTGTCGGGGATGCCGACATCAAGACCAAATCTAGAACCAGAACCCCCTCTCCCTGTAGAACACATCACCACCTCATCACTAGACTCCTTCATCATGAGTCTAAATGTTGAGCTCACCTCCACCCCCCCACACTACCATCCTAAACCATTCCACAATCCACCACCCTCCCATGATTCTCTACAATATTTCCACCAACAAATCCCTTACCTACATCCGCACCTCCACCCACATCCTCTGCCTCAATCCTTTTCTCATCGGGCATCCCATTCACATCAACGCCTGACCTCACTTTCACCTCGTTCGCCTCCACCTCTACCGCTTTCCCATCGACACCCTTTTCTCCCAGAATGTCACCACCTTCCGCATCCGCCACCCCCCGACACCACTGGTGACTCCATCTACAGTCACCACGCAGTTCGCGGGACCATCATTAGTGTCTCTTTCGCAAGACACTACCACCCTTCCACCCAGACCCCAGACATCCCACCCATCCTTTTCTGGGGTCCCTTTTACAAATGTCGGTGAGGAATTCGGACATCAATTCGATGCCATCCGAAACCTCCTCACTGACCCTTCTAACATAATGGAATCTATTTTTTCTTGTGTGCAGAGTTTTACTAAACAGGTCGCCAAGATCGATGAGCGAAACCACACCTTACCTGGCATCCTCTCAAGCATCAACCAACGGCAGGAAGCAGCGGCCACACAAGTCGAACACATCGACGACCGCCTACAACAATTGCCACAGTTGGTGCTTGAGGTGAAAAGCCAGCAAGAAATGTTGGCTCAACAAGTTGATAGGATCTCTACACAGACTCAACATCTTCCAGAGAGCCTTTGCGAGCTTAAACATCAACAAACTGCTTTTAGCACGCGTTTGGATGACATCACTAACATCCTTACACAGCTCAATGGCCGCCAAGAGGAGTCGTCAAATAATGAAATCAATCACTTATGAGCCCAAGTCACAAACCTTTCTGCATGACTCCTCTCTGCCGAGGCACGATACTCTCATCTCAAGGAAACCCACGACGCACTGCTTGAGACACATGAGCATGTGTAAGTGCTCTTGATGAATTACAAGCACTTCACCGACAGTGCAAGAAAACAACGCCAAAACAAATAAAAGATAAGGTGGAAGACGACGAAGAAGAAGAAGAAGACGAAGACGAAGACGAAGAAGAAGATTCTGAATCCTCCGCTGACTCCAACGATGACACCTCCTCTTCAGATGACAAACCTGATGACCCAGGACATGTTGGGGAGCGAACCAGCTGAGGAACAAAACCTTCAAAGAAGGCAACAGTCAAAGACCACCAAGACGGTGGACAAGATCCCAAATCCCCCGATCACAATGACAATATTAACATGTCATATGGGGATCAGTTCCTTGACTATTCTGCCATGTGATCTATGGGGGAAGTTGCCAAAGAAGTAGCTTTTGCTGAGTTCCAACAATGTATCCTAGGAACCAACATTAGTCCACCAACATCATCAGCTCATCATTCCTCCGCACTAGAACAATCGGTGCCCTTACCCCTAGAGCAAGAAGTGTCAGACAGAGTGATTCTAGACACAGATGATGAACTCGACTCTGATTCTGAATCAGAAAAAGATGAAGTTCTGCAACACTATATGGACAACCTAGAGCAGACTTCTTTTCCGCCACTGTAAGAGCTCCCCCCGCCGCCACCTCTACCTAAGAAGATGCACGACCTAGACATGGCGGCCATCGCTACCCTAGATGTCCAGGATATCTTCATCCTGAACACTATCGTAGATGATACCAAAGAGGGGGGGACATCATCTACACAAATATAAAGACTAAGCGCAAGATGACACGTGAAGATTTCCGCATCATCCTTCGACCTCAATCAAAGGTGAAGATGGCAATCTTCTGTGTCCTTCTTGCCAATGCTATCAAAATATACATAAGCCTAAAAAGGCCACAACCAGTTCTCAATGCTTCACCTGCTTTGGCTCTAAGTCTACTGTACAAGGACTTACACAACAAGACTATCGATCAGCTGTGTAGGGGGATTGAATAGAAGGTACGATATATCACAATACCCTTCCAAGTTTCCGACCATTGGATGCTCATGATCATTGACACCGAGGCTCGCGACGCCAAAGTGTACAACTTCTGCACCAGTGAGCTTAAAGCTGGAATCATCAATTTTGCTGGTCTAGGAGCCGGGGAGACAAGTTGCATCCCTTTCTGACTTCTAAAATTAATTTGGGCTGTATAGCCATCATTCTGACAGGGTTGGAACCAACCATGGTTCCGAATCATAAACCCACAAGTCCAAACACAAGAAGGATATGGGGATTGTGCTTTCTGCACTATACGCCACATACAAGCGCTTAATCAACAAATCCCCTTCACCGAGCTGGCCGTAGAAGATTTTCACTGTCTATGAGGGCGTTACGCCATGGAGCTCATTTGTGACATAAGGTTCTTTAGGGACCTAACTATGGAACCAGACGACATCCCTCACTACCTCTACTCGACTATCCAACGTCCATATAAACAACCGTTTTGGCAAACATTACCAGAGTTGGAGAAACAACAACCCGCCAAGGTGCCTGAAAAAAGATAATGGGACCGTTACAGTTTCGATATGGAGACAATCAAAGGGGACATTGAGTTATTAACAGGGGCCACCATCAACATACCTTCCACACAAATGGTGTCCCTACCTACCATTGAACCGACATTTCCTAACTTCGACCTTGTAGCTTGCAAGAGTCTTTCTGAAAATGAACTCCGACTCATCATGTCTAGGCTATATGCCGAGAAAGATGAGCTTGTTTTTCTAGCGGGAGATATTCTAGTCATGGCAGATACCCTCCGTGAAACTGTACAATTACAAGGATCCCTATCCGTGAGCCTGATGACTACTTATCAATATCTCCTCGGACAGAACCATCCTACAGTTTACATGGCATCAACTTACATGAAGGACGACCTTCTCAAGTTAAAGAACTTCGGAACCATGGAGGCACTTATCTCTTTTCTCCAGCATACAACTCCGAGGTTCATTTTGCTTCCTTTCCTTCATTCAGAGCACTGGATGTTAATGACGACAAATCTTCCTAGGGACCTGACTATGGCACCAACGACGTCCCTCGCTACCTCTACTCGGCTATCCAACGTCCATAGAAACAGCCATTTCGGCAAACATTACCGGAGTTGGAGAAACAACAACCCGCCAAGGTGCCTGAAAAAAGACAATGGGACCCTTACAATTTCGATATGGAGACAGTTAAAGGGGACATTGAGTTATTAACATGGGCCACCATCAACATACCTTCCACACAAATGGTGCCCCTACCTACCATTGAACCGACATTTCCTAACTTCGACCTTGTAGCTTGCAAGAGTCTTTCTGAAAATGAACTCTGACTCATCATGTCTAGGCTATATGCCAAGAAAGATGAGCTTGTTTTTCTAGCGGGAGATATTCTAGTCATGGAAGATACCCTCCGTGAAACTGTACAATTACAAGGATCCCTATCCGTGAGCCTGATGACTACTTATCAATATCTCCTCGGACGGAACCATCCTACAATTTACATGGCATCAACTTACATGAAGGATGACCTTCTCAAGTTAAAGAACTTCGGAACCACGGAGGCGCTTATCTCTTTTCTCCAGCATACAACTCTGAGGTTCATTTTGCTTCCTTTCCTTCATTCAGAGCACTGGATGTTAATGATGACAAATCTTCCTGAAGGAACAAAAATCATCTATAACAGTTCCGACAGCCAGTTTGATCCTAACCAAAACCAGTATACTATGTCAGCCAACACACCCACGGAGGAAGTGGCAAAGGAATGTACTGACAAACTACAATATCTTTTAAGCAAGCACACAAGGGCGTACGATAAAGAACACTTTCATCGCCCTACCTTCAGCCACAGATGCCCCTAGAAGCTTCGAGAATCAAATGATTGTGGCTTCCACATCCTCTACTGGATGTACACCCTCGCTGTTCTTGGAAGACCAGTAGAAGATATGACGGATGTGGATTACCATGCTCTACGTGGAAAGTTCGCAGTTAATCTTCTCCGAACACATGGAGATAACAAAGGACTAACAGAAGCCTAATGCCCTTGTCCATGTACTTCTCAACCTATCACTTTGACACTCTGAGGCCAGAGTGAGTGATAAGTTAGGGGGCAAGTACACTGGACAAGGGCGAGGTATCATTTTTCAACCCTTCTCCCTCTGCTCTTTTTATTCACTACTATTTTATCTTTCTTTTCACATTTAGACTTTTTTTCTTTCTTTTTACATAAGTATAACATCACTCTTGGAAAAGGTCACCCCCAGCTAAATTTAGAATCAAAGTAGTCCTAAAAAAACAATAACAAAAAAGCACTTAGGCATGTGATGAATCTTCCAGACTCATCCTCAGTCACCAATTCAAAGGATTTCTGACTTTTTTTCGCCTCATTTTTCTTTTCTCTTTTTTGTGAAAATTCTGACACTTGCATGAAGGTGAGATAATTACAAGACCAACATGCATGCGTTTTGGCGACTGTCTTGGGCTTTTTCATTCCTCGGGACGAGCAACGCTTAAGTTCGGTGTGGTGATGAATCCTCCAGATTCACCCTCTCAGTCGCCAATTCTAAGGATTTTATGTCGCATATCAACTGATCTACCCTCGCTTAGGGTTTACTTTAAGTATCCTTTTAGTCTCGTATAAATAGTGCATTACTAGCTCAAATTACCCTAGTTTCCAGCTTATTTGATCTCCTTTTTTCCCCTACTCATGTTCTCTCTCCTCTGCAGATCATCCTCAAACCATCACCAACGATCATGACCCCTACAACACTGACTCTAGTGGTCTCAAGACCGTTTGAGGCCATGCGGTCGCACGACCGTTTGAGCCCATGCGGTCTCAAGACCGTTTGAGCCCATGCGGTCCCAAGACCGTTTGAGCCCATGCGGTCTCAAGACCGTTTGAGCCCATGTGATCTCAAGACCGTTCGAGCCCATGCAGTCTCAAGACCGTTTGAGTCCTTGCGGTCTCAAGACCATTTGAGCCCATGCGGTCCCAGGACCGTTTGAGCCCATGCGGTCCCAATACCGTTTGAGCCCATGCGGTCTCAAGACTGTTTGAGCCCATGCGGTCTCAAGACCGTTTGAGCCCATGCGGTCTCAAGACCGTTTGAGTCCATGCGGTCTCAAGACCGTTTGGAGAGGTAACGAGATCCAATGGTTCCTTTTCATCCAACCATGCGGTCTCGACCTTCATGCGGTCTTGACCTCCATGCGGTCTTCCAAAAGATTACTCTTCCAATGGAAGTCCTAATATGCACCAAAAACCCTAGAGAGTTGATGCCCTCTCTAGGTTTACCTACAACTGGTGCTAGATAAATGCTCCAACCCCACAAGAGTGTGGAAGCCTTATCATAGTACTGATTAAGGATCGAACCCAAAGGACAACGTTAAGAATCTGAGTGTCTTTTTCTTGTTTCATATCAATCTAAGTTAATCATCTAAGACCAAAAGTTTGATTTGAGTTATTTAACCTAAAACATGCAAAAGTAAAGGCAAGAATAAAAACTAGTTTAAGGATTAAAATCTAAGATTTAACAAATGATGATGGATCACTGGGGTGATGTGGGTATTCGCCACCACTACACATGAATTGCACTTGTACCAAACATAGCAAGACTTGTAAGCAAGATACATGGATGTTGTACAATACCGATGTCTTATAGGACAAGAGTAATGCACACATCCTTCACGGGTTGAGTAACTCTCATCCGGTACATATCTACATGTCAATGAAGATATGTAGTCTCTGAAGAGAAAATCTTACTTAACCTCATGAAACGTGCATCGGAAAACTAGCAAGTGAGCGATGATTACCAAATCGATTAGTATCCTTATAGTCTATCCCTCTTTCGAGGATATAGCTACAAGAAACGTGGGAGTGTTGCAACGTCAGCCATTCCCGAATGAATGGTCAAGTACCTTGCACCACTCTCTCCTCAGAGTGTGTTCCTCGACCTATCAAGGTTACACTTTTATACGTCAATTGATTCCATTTCATAGTATAAAAGTACAACGATGGAGGTGACTTTACTCCACTCCTTAGAAAGCATTCCTAGATACCGAAATGGATGCGCGGTGGATACACACACCAGAAACCAACACTAAATCGGTATTCGAGTCTCAAGAGCGGTCGTAGACAAACCACAACGAAAGACAATAAATGCATACAAGAATGCGACCAACATTCAAGCATGCATGAAACGATTTAGTATTGAATCAGAATGATAACATCTTTTTAGTACAAGTTACAAGACACGGGCAGCGGGGCTAGTCTCTGCACCCCAGTGGATGGAACTACTCTCTCCTCATAGAGGGAGCAACAAAGAAAGAGAAGAGAGAGAAAGAAAGCATCGTCGAAGCAGAAGAGTAGATCTGTGACAGCCCGGTGTAGATCGTCGCAGTCTCCGGGACTGCTCCGTTGTGGTCGATGATGCCTGTCTCTCCGCCTCGATCATCGTGTCTACCTCTGGGATTGCATAGGTAGAATGAGGTAGAACAATGGTAGAATGATGGTAGAGGTGAGATGGTGATGGAACAGCCTTCTAGATCTGTCCCCAGTCTGGAAGCTTTACATATCTGTGCTCAGACTGGGATCCTGGGGTTGTGGGTGAAATTTGGTCAGAAACTGTGCTCGGGCAGTCTGGCGGCGTCCCGGTCACTGGTCTCAGTCTGGCAGCCTTGGGTCGTCATGAGCACCGTCATTGCTGCTGACGGTGAGGTAGACGTCGTCGATGTTTGTGGCAAGAAGGTCAAGATCGCATGCGGGTTGAGACCGCATGGAGGTCAAGACCGCATGAAGGTCAAGACCGCATAGAGGTCAAGACCGCATGAAGGTCGAGACCGCATGGTTGGATGAAAAGGAACCGTGGGATCTCGTTACCTCTCCAAACGGTCTTGAGACCGCATGGGCTCAAACGGTCTTGAGACCGCATGGGCTCAAACGGTTTTGGGACCGCATGGGCTCAAACGGTCTTGAGACCGCAAGGACTCAAATGGTCTTGAGACCGCATGGGCTTGAACGGTCTTGAGACCGCATGGGCTCAAACGGTCTTGAGACCGCATGGGCTCAAACGGTCTTGAGACCGCATGGGCTCAAACGGTCTTGTGACCGCATGGCCTCAAACGGTCTTGAGACCGCTAGAGTCAGTGTTGTAGGGGTCTTGACCGTTGGTGATGGTTGAGGATGAGTCTGGAAGATTCATCACCACACCGAACTTAAGCATTGCTCGTCCCGAGAAACGGAAAACTTAAAATAGTCGCCAATGAAATCGTTCATCTCGTGATTGCCTCATCCTATTGTCATATTGTAATTTTGTTCATGGCTCAGATCGATACATCATCAAAGCTTTCTTAGATCACGGAATACATCTTATGATATCCTCATTTCTGAGTTCACTTCACTGAAGTATTTTCTTCTCACTCTCTGTTGTATCGGTCATGTTTAAAAGTTTTATGAGACTTTGAAAAGACCCACAGAATAAACAAAAAGCATATGATCTGTCATTGGTGTTGAAAAAGGAGAGAATGGGGGTATGATCAAGAGATAAGAGTCTCTACTTTGATTGAATCAAGACTCTTATTATTAGTTGACTCATCAAGATACTTTGAATGATTTATGCACAACTCTGGTTGACTTAGCCTTACACCCGATTTTTTTTCTAAAGGTAACTCAGAAGTGTGTATAGGTTGGCTTAAGGATTTTGGCTATTTTACCTCTTCGAGAGGAGGTAAGGGGTTATTTTTGGATCCTTAGGATCTCACTACCGGTCACAACACATCTGCCTTTATGAGGGCAACTAATGTACCGACCGGGCGAGACCTTTATCAGTTATCCTTATTCAGGGCACAACTCTCATGTTTTTATTCACACTCTGGCTTTTATTCATTCTCACTCGGCTTGGGAAAAAGGGTATTTTTGGATTTTTGTATATTTGGGCTGCCAAGCCTCTTTTTGGAATCGGGGTAGATTTTTCTCCAACCGCGGTATGTGCACAATCATTGTATACTCTTTGAATCAAGAAATGAAGGTGATACACCCCTGTTATGTATTTAGGGGTATGGAAGAAGCGGTAGTGGAAAGAGGGGTGTGGTGCACCACACCGAACTTAGAGTTTTGCAGAGGTGTGGTTTACCACACCGAACTTAGAGTTTTGCAAAGGTGTGGTTTACAACACTGGACTTAAAGTTTGGCAATGTTCTAGTTTTCACTAGAAAGGAGTGTGGCGTGCCACATAGAACTTAAACCTTTGGCATGGTTAGTGAACAGAGGGGTATGAAAATGAAGGAAGAAGTGTAGAAGAGAGTTCAGATCATGATGCAGTTTGCTTAGCGATTCCATGCGACAGGTCTCTTTTCTCCATCACACTCTGCTAAAAAAGAGACATGATTAAACATCAAATGAGAAATCCATACAACAGATCAATTAATCAGATAAAGGCGTGATGTATTTGAACTATCTCAGTCTTATTGAAGTGTATCATCTTTTCCTATTTGAGGGTATGACATTAGGATTCATAGACTATTCAAGATGAAAAACACGCATTGGCTAGTTTTAAGCATTCTTTTCTTGGAAATTTGCAACGAAAAGAGGTGATGATCACAGATTCAAAAAACAAAAGCCGACTAGATAAAGGATTTATTTTTGGAAGACTACAGAAAGGCAAAAAAATTATGAAAAAGAAACTAAAATGGAAAAATAGGAAGCAATAAAGATAGAGGGTGGAGTGAAAGTCATACCACCCACCCTCCACCTTGAACTCATGAATTCGCTCTTTTCTGAACAAAAATTAGGTTCGAGGTGGAGGGGAAGGGTTGCACAATGTTAACCAGGCGGTCCTCGTAGTTGGAAGAAGGTGCGGCAAAGATGTCTCGCGATAGCTGGTGCCGAGAATGAGGAAGTGGCCCGAACAACCTGTTGATTGGGTGGTTGTTGCGATTTGAACGAGTCTTCTGGATGACTTGGATGTACATTTCTTTCACCTCATTGTCTGTCTAGAAGAATCCAGAGACCTTCCCCCATCAGCGAGGGAGGTGAAATATAAGCAGTCAAAACTGGAGGACTATGCGAGAAATCAAGGTTATGCCCACTTGTGCCCTCCAGTTGTAGCGCACCCTCGAAGTTAAAAGTAAAACTGCTTTCTTCAAAATCTAGGGCAGTTGATTGAGGGTCGGACACTTGAACTTTCTCCTGTCTAGGGTCAGGTGGTGGATCTAGTTCCAGCTTCATTTCGTCACCTGAATTTTCTTGTGTGGGATATGGTAGCCAAGATGACATTTCTTCATCAGAGGAGTTATTTTGAGAAGTATCATCATCTTTATCAATGTTGAAATTTGTAAGAGCGTCGTTCTTCTTTTCAAGGTTTTGTTCAGAATTTTCCTCGTAGAACATCCTTAGTTCATCCAAGTAACTAGAAGAGGAATTGTCTGGTAAAATGAACTCTTGCTCAGGTAAGGAAATCATGGGATCCTGAGATAGAGGTTCCAATGATGTATCTTCATGGGAGGGATTAGTCCATGACATATCATTTTGAGGGCTGAAATCCTCTGATGAACCCATTTCTTCGATATTGGGACTAATATATACCATTTCTGAGTCATGTTGTTGTTCCAGTTCTTCTTCATAACACTCCTCTGATTCTATTGAGTGCTCAGGGAGAGTTTCTATGGGAGGAATGGAACCTAGCTCAGGTAATGGACATATCTCAGTTTCTTGAATATCAAGAGGGGCCTCTTCATAGGGATGAGTGACTATAGAGGGATAGGTTTGTGACTTGATGTCTTCCCAAGGGTCCTTTTTGTCATTACAAGAGTTTACGGTAATATCGTAATCCATTCCAAAGTCAAGAGATGGCTCATGTTTCTCTTCATAGTGCACTATCATCTCGTTCAAGTGACTAAGAGTAGTTTCAATAGAAAGATCATGCTCTTGTTCGAGGACCGGCTCTGTCTGGACTTCTTGTGGTGGTGGTAATTCAGGTAACATCATCTCATGAAAAGAGCCTGTCATAGGATTGTCATCTTGAGACCTGTCATCCTCCCTTGATTCTGTTTCATCAGTGAGAGTGGTATGGTCCATTTCTGAATCAAGATCTTGATCAGTTCTATCCTGAAAGTCTGTCCCTAGATCAGCCGAATGATTAAAAATTTCTTCATAAGGATAGTTCAGATCTTGTTTAAAAAATGGAGACATTTGATTCTCATGCATGAAAGACATATCTTTGTTTGAATCGGTCACATATCCATCTGAGTCTGACTGTAAAGGAGTGTAGAGTCCTTACGACATTAATCCTTCTTTTATGGATTTTATTGATGGGATAGCTGAAGTTGAAAAGATTTTGTCATTGAGGGAATTAGTTATCGCCAATTTCTCTTCAATGGTTGGATTTGAGTCTATGAAGTCAGAAGGTGGGTAAGTATTGAAGTTTATTTCCAATTGATCTCCTGACTATAGAGAATCCCCATATTGTCTACTCATCCTTCCCTCTAAGAGCATAGTGCATGAGTCATTATCCAAGTGAGACCCCGGCTTGAATAGTAATTCCTTTCCTCGTGACGTTATGAGTAAATCATCTTTGAGTTCTGTTGTTAGCCCTGAGGATAGTTCCTCACCTTGCACCAATGCCTGAAGATCATTAGAATGCATATCCCACATGATTTTATACTCATCATCGTAATCGATTGCAAAATGTGAACTAGGGAAGTGCTTGGTTGAAATTGGTGGCTGTTCTACATGTTGCTCAGGAGCGTTGACAAGTTGCGTAAGTTGATCAAGATCGGCTATCAACTTCTTGATCGCGGCTGTCTGATCAGCTAGTTGTCGATCCACCGATGTCTGTAGAGCACGTAGTTCTTCCATCAATGTGTGTTGATCTTCATGCACTTCATCATCTTCCAAGTTCCCTTCTACATTGTAGTCCACGCCTTGAAATCCACCATAGTTAGGTTTTTCGTAGTAGCCTCCAGGGTGATACGGATTATAACTTGCATTATATCCATAGTTGTATGAAGAGGCCGCTTTGAGGTTCCCAACTATACGATTCATGATTACTTGACGCAGAGCAATCACGTAGAGAGGAGGGACATTGAAGCAGTAAATCAATGCATGAGAATAGTCACCACACAGTTGACATCTAACGGTTGGTGGTGTTGACTGCTTCATCTTGAAGAGAGTTGGTACCTGAAATCAAGGAAAGAGTTTATCAAGCTTGACCAACCATTTCAAATCCAAGAAGATATGTGAGATTAAGCCCTTCACTTTTTAGGTTTTTGAAAAGAAAATGGAAAACCCTAGAGAAACCTAAATCGACACGAAATTTGAAAAAGGCGATTCTTATACCATTGTCTCCAGAAACGACACCATTTTTTGATGGAGTTAGAACTTACACCAAAATATTACTCTTCCAATGGAAGTCCTAATATGCACCAAAAACCCTAGAGAGTTGATGCCCTCTCTAGGTTTACCTACAACTGGTGCTAGATAAATGCTCCAACCCCACAAGAGTGTGGAAGCCTTATCATAGTACAGATTTAGGATCGAACCCAAAGGACAACATTAAGAATCTGAGTGTCTTTTTCTTGTTTCGTATCAATCTAAGTTAATCATCTAAGACCAAAAATTTGATTTGAGTTATTTTACCTAAAACATGCAAAAGTAAAGGCAAGAATAAAAACTAGTTTAAGGATTAAAATATAAGATTTAACAAATGATGATGGATCACTGGGGTGATGCGGGTATTCACCACCACTACACATGAATTGCACTTGTACCAAACATAGCAAGACTTGTAAGAAAGATACATGGATGTTGTACAATACCGATGTCTTATAGGACAAGAGTAATGCACACATCCTTCACGGGTTGAGTAACTCTCATCCGGTACATATCTATGTGTCAATGAAGATATGTAGTCTCCGAAGAGAAAATCTTACTCAACCTCATGAAACGTGCATCGGAAAACTAGCAAGCGAGTGATGATTACCAAATCGATTAGTATCCTTATAGTCTATCCCTCTTTCGAGGATATAGCTATGAGAAACGTGGGAGTGTTGCAACGTCAACCATTCCCGAACGAATGGTCAAGTACTTTACACCACTATCTCCTTAGAGTGTGTTCCTCGACCTGTCAAGGTTACACTTTTATACGTCAACTGATTCCATTTCATAGTACAAAAGTACAATGATGGAGGTGAGTTTACTCCACTCCTTAGAAAGCGTTCCTAGATACCGAAACGGATGCGCGGTGGATACACACACCAGAAACCAACACTAAATCGGTATTTGAGTCTCAAGAGCGGTCGTAGACAAACCACAACGAAAGACAATAAATGCATACAAGAACGCGGCCAACATTCAAGCATGTATGAAATGATTTAGTATTGAATCAGAATGATAACATCTTTTTAGTACAAGTTACAAGACACGGGCAGCGGGGCTAGTCTCCGCGCCCCAGTGGATGGAACTACTCGCTCCTCATAGAGGGAGCAACAAAGAAAGAGAAGAGAGAGAAAGAAAGCATCGTCGGAGCAGAAGAGTAGATCTGTGACAGCCCAGTGTAGATCGTCGCAGTCTCCGGGATTGCTCTGTTGTGGTCGATGACGCCTGTCTCTCCACCTCGATCGTCGTGTCTACCTCCAGGATTGCACGGGTAGAATGAGGTAGAACAATGGTAGAACAATGGTAGAGGTGAGATGGTGATGGAACAACCTTCTAGATCTGTCCCCAGTCTGGCAGCTTTCCAGATCTGTGCTCAGACTGGGATCCTGGGGTTGTGGGTGAAATTTGGTCAGAAACTGTGCTCGGGCAGTCTGGCGGTGTCCCAGTCACTGGTCTCAGTCTGGCAGCCTTGGGCCGTCGTGAGCACCGTCGTTGCTACTGACGGTGAGGTAGACGTCGCCGTCGTTTGTGGCAAGAAGGTCAAGATCGCATGCGGGTCGAGACCGCATGGAGGTCAAGACCGCATGGAGGTCAAGACCGCATGAAGGTTGAGACCGCATGGTTGGATAAAAAGGAACCATTGGATCTCGTTACCTATCCAAACGGTCTTGAGACCGCATGGACTCAAACGGTCTTGAGACCGCATGGACTCAAACGGTCTTGAGACCGCATGGGCTCAAATGGTCTTGAGACCGCATGGGCTCAAACGGTCTTGAGACCGCATGGGCTCAAACGGTATTGGGACCGCATGGGCTCAAACGGCCTTGAGACCGCATGGGCTCAAACGGTCTTGAGACCACAAGGACTCAAACGGTCTTGAGACCGCATGGGATTGAATGGTCTTGAGACCGCATGGGCTCAAACGGTCTTGAGACCGCATGGGCTCAAACGGTCTTGGGACCGCATGGGCTCAAACGGTCTTGGGACCGCATGGGCTGAAACGGTCTTGCGACTGCATGGCCTCAAATGGTCTTGAGACCGCTAGAGTCAGTGTTGTAGGGGTCATGACCATTGGTGATGGTTGAGGATGATCTGCAGAGGAGAGAGAACATGAGTAGGGGAAAAAGGAGATCAAATAAGCTGGAAACTAGGGTAATTTGAGCTAGTAATGCACTATTTATACGAGACTAAAAGGATACTTAAAGTAAACCCAAAGCGAGGGTAGATCAGTCGATATGCGGCATAAAATCCTTAGAATTGGTGATTGAGAGGGTGAATCTGGAAGATTCATCAGCATGTAATGTCGAATTAATAAATTACTTTCACACCCGATTTCCATACCTTTGCTTCAATTTTGCTCCAGACTCTCCACAAGTTAACATCATAGCTAAAGCCATCCAAAACTCTCCCAAGGACGGGAGGGAACCAGGTGAAACCCAAATCAAGGAACCTCACAAGTGGACCACCAAGTATGAAATCAAAATAAGTACATATCAGGAGACTCCAAGAACAGTTTTCTTCTTTTCAAAATAGGCCTGGCAGCCCAAAAAGAATCCCTAAATATCCACTTCCTAAGCTTGTGAGTATAAGAATAAAAGCCAGAGTGTTGAATAAAAACATGAGAGTTGTGCCATGCCTAAGGACCTATATGAAGGATCAATAAAGGTCTCACCCGACTGGTACATTTAGTTTCCCTCGCAAAGGCATATGTGTCGCACACGGTAATGAGATCCTAAGGTCTCTGAATATATGAAAAAGCTGATAAAGGACTCGCCTGACTGGTACATTTAGCTGCCTTCATAAAGGCATATGTGTCACGCCCGGTAGTAAGATCCTAAAAGTTTAGATAAACCCTCCCCTACTAAAAGGGGGAGTTACACATCATCATTTAGCCAACCCTCATGCCTATCTTAGTTTCCAGTAGGTTTTTCAAAGAAGTATAAAACTGATCGGAGTTGAAAACATGCATAGAATGTGATTGAGGGAAAAGTGGTCCCAATGCGAGCTACGTGATATGGAAGAAACCTAAGATCCAACCAACTCTCGATACCCAAAAGAGTTAGTGAAAGCAGAAGCCTGATAAAACTTCAAGTGATCTCTGGTTTAGAATTGAAGCAGGAGTATGGAAATCTTCACTAAATAAAACCGCCTCGCCACTACATGCCTCAGCTCTATCTAGCTTGAGGACAAGCTAGACTCTAAGTTAGGGGGGGGTGATAACCTCTCATTTTGTGATGTTATCTTACTAGTTTTCCTCAATTTTCCATACTCTTTCTTAGATAAATTAGATAGAATCTTTAACTTTCCTCTTTATTGTAAATATACCATTAGACTAACTTTCCCCCTTTCTCTTCTTATAGAAAAGTACAAAAAAATTACAAAAGCTCCAAACGGTCCCAAGACCGAATACAACTAAATGGTCCCAAGACCGTTCAAAGCCAAATGGTCCCAAGACTATTCAAAGCCAAACGGTCCCAAGACCGTTCGAAGCCAAACAGTCCCGAGACCTTTTGAAGCCAAACGGTCCCAAGAAGGAATAAAGCCAAACGGTCCCAAGATCGTGCGAAGTCAAACGGTCCCGAGACCGTATGGAGCTACACGATCTCAAGAACGTGTAAAGGCAAACCGTTTTCAGATCGGGAGAGAGTCCAAATGGTCTCCAAGACCGTTTGGACCCAAATCACCCAAACCGTTTGAGATCCACTCAAGCCTATAAATAAGACTCAAAGGGTCCTAAAAAAGAGCTTTTCAGACGCCCAAAGGCTGCCTCTATTGTTCCAGAACCATTCCATCCTTCACTCACTGCCATGAGGCTTCCGATTTGAGATCCATACTCCATCTCTAAGCTACTTTCTCTCTCATCGGCAAAGAAGGTGGGAAGAGGAGGATTCATCATCAAGAAAGCTACGAAGTGTGAAGATCATTATTCTCTCTCCTCCAAGGGGTTGACCTTCCTCCATCCTTCATGGAGATGATGCTCTTTCTCTCTCTTCTCTCCCCCTTTTTTGTTCTTGCCATGAGCGAGTAGTCTCATACACTAGGGTGCATGGAGTAGCCCCGCTACCCATGTTTTCATTTCATGCAATGTAATTCATGAGTTTGCAATAGAGATATACTTTCTTTTCAGTTCAACATCAATTGTTTAATGAATGCTTGTTGCTTGATCACCAACTTGTGTTACTTATTATTATCTATTAGTATGAATTGTCTACGTTTGTGTGTTTAGATTCGAATCTCGATTGAATGTTGGCTCTTGATGTATGTAGTCACCATGCATCTGTTTTAGTATCTAGGAGTGCTTTTCAAGGAGTGGAGTAAACTCACTTCCATCATTGTACTTTCATACTATGAAATGGAATCAGTTGATGTATAAAAGTACAACCTTGATAAGTCTAGGAACACACTTTGCGAAGGGAATGATGCAAAGAAAGTGACCATTCGTTTGGGGATGGCTGGCTTTGCAACATTCCCAGACTTCTCGTAGTTAGTTCTCCGAAAGGAAACTAAATCTACAAAGATACTAACTGTTTAGATTCTTATTGCAGGATATGATACTATGTTGCATGTTTTGATCCATGTGTAGTGGTGGTCAAAGCCGATCACATCCTAGTGGTTTCTTAACATTGTTTACAACCTTAAAATTACTTTCTTGCCTTACTTTACTTGCACTTAGTTTAAACAACCAAACCAACTCTTTGATCTAAATACCAATTTCTAAGGAGTTAAATGAAATTCTAACGTTTTCTATCTTGTTGATCTTAACAAGACCGTTGTCCTGTGGATTCGACCCTTAACTATACTACGATAAGACTTCCATGTATCCTAGCATACGTGGGTGGAGTTTTTAATCTAGTATAAGCAAGGCTAAACCTAAAGACTTACTATCTTTAGGATTTTTAGTGGTGCACGCAACTCCACGCAAGTGGAAGCTCCATCAGTTACCTACCTTAATAATTGATTATGGACGCTGGCGTTGATCGGGTAATAATTCAATTGTTTTGGATCTTGGCTCACTAGAAGGTTGTATGCTGCAATCTTCCGAATTGATGGTGAGGGCTATCAATTTGAACAAAATAGTGGGAGCGATAATTAATTAAAGGAGTAATTATATCATCAAAATTTTCAAATCAAATCAATTAAGTCAAAAAGAGTTTTGGACTAAAATTGCATATCCCTTTTTGTAGAACAAATGGCTGTAAAAAATAATCACTTTTCGTTGCGATCGGTCCTTGAGAAGGACAAGATGAATGGGAATAATTTCCACAACTGGTTTAGGACATTGAGAATTGTTCTCACTCAAGTGGGAAAGCTCTATGTCCTAGATGCACCAGTGCCATAGGAACCCGCTCCTGCCGCACCAAAGGTAGAAATGGATTCTTACAAGAAACATACTGAAGATGCCATTGATGTGAAGTGCTTGATGTTGTGCTCAATGAACTATGACTTGCAGAGACAACATGAGAACATGGATGTCATTGATTTGGTTCAGCAACTCAAGAACATGTATCAAGACCAAGCACAACAAGAGAGATATGATATCTCCAGAGCACTATTCAAGTGCGTCATGACAGAAGGAGACCCAGTTGGTCCTCAAACACTGAAGATGATTGGGTATGTGGAGAACCTGACAGGACTGAGATTCCCTCTGAGCCAAGAGTTGGCTACTAATGTGATATTACAATCATTGCTAGAATCCTACAGTAAGTTCATGATGAACTACAACATGAACAACTTTGACAGGCCACTGCCAGAGTTGTTGGGCATGTTGAGGACAGCCGAGGCACAAATGAAGAAAGACAAACCCAAATCGGTGATGTTGATCAATAAAAAGAAGGGTAAGTCTAAAGGCAAGGGCAAGGGCAAAGAAAAGAAGGGTTCTGATGCTAGCCAACAGCCGAAGTCATCTTCAGCTCTCAAGGCCAAAGGAGGGGTGAACAAGGGAGGCAAATGCCACCATTATCAAGAGCTAGGAAATTGAAGGAGAAATTGCCCTCTCTATCTGGATGAACAAAAGAAGAAGAAGTAGGGGATGGAAGTCTCCACCTCAGGTATCATGAAATCAACTTGAAACAATTCTTTAATCTGAGGTATATGATACCAAGACATTGATCTAACATATATGATATGCAAGATCTGAAAACAAGTGATGGCCTTTATGAAAGGACCAAGAAGGAGCACTGATCATTGGAGCAAGTTTTGCTGCCATAGATAGGAGTACTTTTCATTTTATTTCATCCCAAAGGGCATGTAATAGAGTTATGAACTTCTATTTCATTTTTCCAATAAATAGAAACACTTTATTTCTGCATCTTGTAATGACAAGGATGTCTATCAATAAAGTTGATGTTTCAATTTAAAGATATGATCTTTAGTGGCAATGCCCCATTTATCTTGTGGTACTTGGTATTCATAAGATAAAATGATACCTAAAATTTATTGATGAATCAAACAATTAATTAGAATTATCATGAGAAATTCATTTCTAGCTTCCATGTTGATGGATATGCCAGACTCTTTTGGTTGTGAACCATTAAGAGATATGAATGTCTTGGACATGCTGAAAAGTCAATCTTCACTAGATGTAGTGGGAGAATGACTATTCTATTAGGTATAATACATATTGATGTATATACATGCCT
This sequence comes from Alisma plantago-aquatica, assembly GCA_963693085.1. Lineage (NCBI taxonomy): Eukaryota > Viridiplantae > Streptophyta > Magnoliopsida > Alismatales > Alismataceae > Alisma > Alisma plantago-aquatica. The sequence continues at coordinate 26,097,648 of OY856409.1, read as the reverse complement.
ATTGGAATAAATGCTAATGCTTCAGATGGTGTTTAGTGAAATACCAATATGAATATCTTGAAGTGTTCAAGAATATCATAAATGAAGTACAGACTTGGTAAAAGTATTAACTCTTTGATGTGATCAATGAATGAGACACTTAAACCAAATGTTTGAGGACCTTGTGAGTAATTATGATAGTGTATCATAGAGAACTCATGATGTCCAAGAAGGAATCATACTCTAAAGAGTTAGAGCATGATCATCAAATAACTAACCTTCTAGAATTCTTCTAAATATCATGCTTTACACTAAATAAAGGAGATGAAGACTTACAAGTGTTGTGGGTTCTCAAATTCCTTATGCAATAGATACACCTCATATATATAGGTGATGAATTGGTCATGTGATGAGCCAATAATCTAGATGATGTTGAGGGACCAGATTTTGAGTCATGGCTTGAGGCCATAAGATCCAAAATGATTTCCATGTGAACCATAAGGTATGACCTTAGTGGTAGCACTCGTTGGGATAAAACCCATAAGTGCAATTGGGTCTTAAGAATTAAGACTGACATGGATGACATTTAGAGATAGGATCATGCTTGATATTGGAACTTGAAAGACTATGAAATTTGGCATATGGATATTAAAATCAGATTCCTAGTAGGAATAAGATAAGACTGTGTACGTGACACAACCTAAAGGGTTTTATGAATCCAATAATTTAAATGCAGTCTATAAGTTACAAGGGATTAATCAATATGATTGACTAAATACAAGTGACTTAGAATTGGAAGTCTTTACTTTGATTATATAGTCAAAAGGTTTGACTGATACATCAAAATAAAGAAGGGATCTGTGATTACAAAGATTTAGTGGGAGCATATTCACATTCCACATGATGATGAGGAATGAAATGTTCTAAAATGGAAACTAGTGTGGAAATACCTTCTTTAAGGGAAGATAGAGAAATGTACTATGTGATAGGAATAGAGATCTATAGAGACAGTTCTCAAAAACCTCTTGACCTAGTAAACAGAGAGCATACATTGGCAATCTGTACTGAAGGGTTCAGTATGCACATATTCAGTGGGAGAAAACTTGTCCATGTTACATGGAGTTAGTATCTCAGATGCCAAGTGTCCCAAATTCTTACAAAGAATAGGAACACATAGATAGATATGGATCTATCATGTATGTAATCATCCCATTATCTTGTATGTATTAGACATGACAAGAAAATATACATTCATCATCTTGTATGTATTGGACATGACAATATGATATGCTCATCCTGTTAACTCGTGTGATGAGTAGATGTCTATCTACGTCCAATGAGGGTCACTGGAATACCATGAAGAACTTGTTTGATACTTATGAAGTACTAATTATATGGTAATATAAGGAAGAGTTGGGTGTAAAGAGTTACACTGATGCAAGCTTCTGAAATGACAAAAAATGATCGCAAAATATAAAATATAAAAGTGAATATGAGTTGATAAATGGAAACATTTTGATTTAAAATCCGTTTGATTCTAAAAGGAATGGTGAGTATCCTTGTCTTATGAACAACAAAGGATACTATATGGATCTGGAAGTTCATAGCGATGAACTTATATATATTCCAACCATTGATGACAAGTAGTAATAGTGAGTCAAACAATGGAGCTAAGTGTTAGGCATGGAATATTAGATCGCATATTACGACAACTCCATCTCACACGATATGTCATACAGTGAAGAGATGTGAAACATGCAATATACCGACTAAAGCAAAGTGTTGCTAACTCACTGTGTTAGCACTGAAGCAGCAGAAACATGAGGGACATGTTTGGATATCACTAAGAATATGATTCAAAGGTGATTGGATCGCAGTGCAAGTGGGAGTTTATTGGTATGTATGCCCTGAGAGCCAATCATATGATGATTGGATTGGGATACATTAAGATTGATTTGATAAATATCAAAGGCAAGCTTCCAATTTGTTCTGGTTCAATCAATTATGAGATAATGATAGAACAGAATGAATGGCTAGAGGATGACAGTACTCAATGACGTATGTCTTCAGGTTGAGGACTTGAAGAATGAGATCATACAGATGCTAAGAGTTTTTACATTCTTGTTTTGTCCCTAGTCGGATGTCATTATGGAAGGTTGATAGAAAACACTGATACAACAAGATTAGAGTGTGTGATGGTTGATGACAGAGTCTCATTAGTCATGATATGTGATATCAAACCAAGCACATAGATACATGTTAGAGAACAGTGTATCAGACAGACCCACCGTGAGAGTGACACATGGAACCATGACATGGTAGTCACAGTCAGCTATCACAGTGATGGTGGTGATTGTGACTATTAGACCTAAAATCACTGCACTCATCACATGTTGTTGGGTACACTTTGATATAATCAAACACAATACTAAAATATGGATTGTTATAAAGGTGATGGTTAGGTGACTTTGACACATGGGGTTTTGACTACACATGATAGATATAGGATTTGTCCCTCCTAAGGGAGTATGATGTCCATGGACACTTAATAAGTGAGACTGGGAAAGGCATGTGCATGCACGTGTGAGTCAATATGTGATATTGATGGCACACATATCTCAAACAGTCTGCTTTGGATAAAGGAACATGAATCAATGTTGAAAGGATGACACCTCCATGCCTTGAGTTCATTCAGGATATCAAAGACAAAGGAATTATACATTCACTGGAACACCAATCACAGACTGTAGGATTGAAAATTGTTCTCCAACTTTCCTTTTAACTTGGGTAGAACTGATGTGTGACTAGGCACCACTCTTTGCTTGTGATGTCATAATCTAGTTATGGAAATTTACTGCCAATGTGAAATGGGACCTATAGGGTAACACACAAAGAATTAACCTGGAAGAGGAGTTTATCCTTGAATGATGTTTGGGTTGATTACTTAAGGTGTTTAGGTACTCAATCAAATATTCAATCAATTGACTTGACTCAGAATCATCAAGTTCAAGTGTTGAACTAACTGATTTGAGTGTCAGATTGATTGAGAATTGCATTGACTGTGTTATGCACAATCTGGACCACCAACTGACCGGTTCACTAGGTGAACCGATCGGCTCATGGCCAATGAGATGACTGGTTCACTTTGGTGAACCGATCGGTTCATGTGTCCAAATGAGCAGTGTTGGGTTGTCCTGATTTGTGAGAAAAAGGTTTCCATTTCACTTGTACAATTCAATTGGGATAAGAATTGATTTTAGTATTAATTGGAAATGAAAGAGGAAATTCAATTGGAGGCAAGTATGGGAAATGAACTGACTGGTTCACTAAATGAACTAATCGACTCACACTCCCAACTGACCTGTTCAATTGTGAAATGACCGGTTCGGCTGCCGTAGTGCAATCACTTCATGGAAATTTCAGACCCTTCTACTTCCACTTAAATCCCACATTGCCGGGGGCTGAGAACCCTAACCCTGACCCCTCCTATATATAGAGGGTAATGGGGGCTTCTCAGATAGCACAACTCAGAACATCAGTTGCTCTGTAAAGTTGTTGTCCTCTTTGGTTGTGGTAACTGAGAGAGCCCAAGCAAGTTCTACCTGTCCAGGGAGGAACAACAAGGGAAAGAACTACAGAAAAGCAACTCATTGTGGGAGAATGTGTCGGTGACTATACACTGATAGAAGGGGACAACTCCTTCTAGTGTCCTATAGGACAGGATGACTAGAGTTCCCGGTGGTCTGTGTGGACTATCTATAGATGCGGGAGGTTTCTACCACTCAAGAGGATGACTATCAAGAACAATCCAGGTCAGAACCAGGAGCTACATAGATGCCATCAAAGACTAGGTGGTTGAAGACCACACTAGCTGTGAGGTATTGTCAATGAGAAAGCTCAGGACTAGGTACACCTCACCAAAACCATCCTTCCTATTTCATAGTTGTTGATGCGATCTATGGTTATTGTTTTGTGGTGAGAGATTTTTTTTGTTTTCGCGACCTTCACCCTCACTCCCCAAAACCTTTTTAGGTAGTATGAAACTAAATCCTCTCATATCCTAATTTAGATTAAATTAGGAATCAAATTATATAATTCTATTAAAATAATTTATCTTTCAAATTTCTAGAATAAAATAATCAAATAAGTTTATTATTATGATTAATTATTCTAAACCTCTAATTAATTAGTCTTGATCCTAATGTGACAATCTAGAATCACCCTAAGTCGAATTGATGAAAGATATTAAATAAAAGTGAACATAATATATCAAATTGATTAAGAAAGACATTACATACAACAATTGTTTACTTAACATACAAGTTATAAAATAAAATCCGAAGCGTTATCAACAAGTGAAATTGATATTAAAACCAAATTACTCACACCTTAATTAGCCAAACCATAAAATTTTGTGTGCTTCTGACTCCATTTTACAATTAATTTAATTGGTTAGAAATCAATCCTCAATACATGCAATTTTTTCATATTGGTCAATATATTCATTCAATTTCATACCAAAGTAACACCAAGCCTTACTTCTCTATTTCTCCTATCTTAGCTCTAACCCTTGAGCCCCCCCTCTTCAAATTGGGATGACATTTTCTTTCTCCATAACCAGTGACACCTTCCCCCCTCCTTATATCCTCCATCACCTTCCAATCCTTCCCAAACTCTAGTTGTCTATCCCTTTCTTCTCCTTGCACCGAACATCTAATGGACCACATCTGATGCAGTCAAGGTCTTCTACTACACAATGATGGTGCTCCAAGACAGAAAAGTGGCAATATACTACAACTATTATTCACCTTGCGACCCTTCCTCACCTCTTCTTTCCTCGCACAACAAACCATCACTCACCATCCTCTATTTTCTTGCACCCTACGTGTGACGTCCCTGGATTTTCATTCTCCAAACCCTATTGGGAATGAGATGTTAGAATCCAAAAACATCATCCAATCATATCATAGAGCGATGCGGAAGCATAATACGCATACATGAACATACAACCATAACATACTCAACATTCAACATGAATATTAATTATAACATGAACTATTATAGGTTACATTTACACATTGAATAGAAAATTTTACATAAGTCTATGAACATGTACGCTATCTAGGATCTTAGACAATAGGTACAACCTGGACAACTGCTCACTTCTCATCTTTTATCCCAAGCTAGCTCTGAACCTAAAACATACGTGAAACAACGAATCAACACACAAGCTGTTGTGCACATGGGTAGAAAGATACATACTAATATGCTTGCATAATTGAAATAATCTTGAGAAAGAAAGAGTAAAAGAAAACATTATTTAAAACGATAATCAGGTAAACATTCCTTTTATTGCTTTCACTTTGATGCGGTTGTACTACACATACTTGCACTTGAATTACATCTAGTGTGGGCAATATAGTATCATCATACATCTAACATGGGCCAAGGAATCATACATCCATGTTAGGAAACACACATCCACACCAGGCTATGTGCTCTAGTAGCTACAACCCATCATACTCATTTATGTTCTATTAGATTTGGCGAAGTATAACTCATACTAGTTCAACCAAGCAATCATATCCAAATACGAGCATTCAAGATATTACATATCACAGGCAACCAGAAAACTAGTCTTATACTTCATAAATCCCACGTACCTGAGTTCAAAGATTCCTATTTATATTCTGGATCATCTACATCTCCGGTCATCACCTGATTAAGAGAAGACCACATACTATCATCAGATTCTCATCATCTTAACCCTAGTCGTGTTCATTAGGGTTTATATTATCTCATTAGGATATTCCAACGTTTACTTGCATTATTGTCTTATATTTATCTTACTAATGTCATTTTCCAGATTATGATTCATTATCTGAATATTAGGTCCCACATCCTTTTTGGTGCACATATTAACCCTAGTTTATATACATTCTTCAAGTTAGGGTGACAACCCATGTATCAAGGTTCATCTTCTTACAACATGAATTTCGTGTACAAAACTGATCTCATATTTACATATTATCTTTCAATTACATATATGAGAATGTTCTGTGAATTTCATCATTTATTAGGCATGCATGTATCAATTGCATTATCTTTAGTGTTATTAGCCCTATTTAGCCCTATTAATCAAATTGTAGGCTTTTGTGCATCAACATGAACATATCTGACATCATATGAACTATAAACATGATTATAGACTTACTGACATTTTTCCATGATTTTATGTCATCATTTGCTATTTATAATCCATTAAACAAGTATTACACACCTTACATGATATTGCAAATATTTAACCATCAAAAGCCTGACATTATGGTTTCATATTGTTCTACTAATTTTTCTGAGAATAACGATACCTTGTTTGCATTTTTCTGATAATCGAGCTAATTACTGTGATTTAATGAAGATTTGAGCATTTACTGAATTATTACCTTTTTCTTGCCAATCACGTGTCGCCACGTGGCATATGAGAGTCTGCGCTGATCCAGGTTCTGTTGGGTTTTCCTTGGTTCAGCCAGGCTGGTCCGGTTCAAGGGATTGAACCCGTTTCATCTTGGTCTGACCTGGTCCTCTTTCTTTTTCTTCACGATCACCTGGCATCTCTGTCTCTGCTACTGCTTGCTCGAGCAGCAAGCTGATTACTCCGGTGAGGCTTTGGTGGCTCTTGGGTGGTGCTGGAGTCTGGATGAGAGTGCCCTCACCCTCGCGAGGCCACCTCAATCGGATGGGCGAGGTTTCCGGTCTGCGTCTCCCTCCAGAACCCAACGCCGCCATAGTGAGGGCGAGGTCGCCGGTGAGGTGGAGGTCGGGGATGGAGGGGTGTTATGGGATAGTTTGTCCTAGCCGAGAAGCACCTCCAGATTGAGGTGGTGGTGATGGCGGGTTGTATTCGGTGGGGCAAGACCGGTGGGGGTGCTGCCGAGGTGGTGCAACGATGGATGGAAGGTCGACTTGGGGAAGGTGCTCGGAGATCAATTGCTTCAAGTTGGGTTGAGTGGGAGTCTAAGGGAGTTCGGGCGGAGCTATTGGAGGCTTTTTGTAGGCTCTTGAAGCTATGGGCAGTGAAGCCCTAAAAACCCCACCACCGGAGTGAGAAGGTCAGGAGGATCGGAGGTTAGGAGGGCACAACGGCTCATGTAACTCGGTCGTTGTTGGGGTAGTTGGCCACGAAATCGTGAGACGAAGTCAGCTCATCGGGCAAAAAGTTGAGATAAGGGGTGAGGTGGCGCATCGGGTCTGCTAGAGTCTGTTCTCGCCTCTCCGCCCTTTACGTGAGGTTGAAGATGGGTCCTTGACCCTTGGATCCTTGTGGGAATCTAGGGGCCTCAGATCGGGCGGCTGCTGTTCGACCCTCAGCTAAGTGATCCGTTCCCATCAGCTAATGGGCCGCGTGACACATATATTTCGTCAATTAAAACCAGATCTTAGGTCCTAGGTTGGTGATTTATGAAATATATACATCAATTTCAACTGCTCATATATCTTAATTGGATGATCCAATTGCCACAAAATTTTAGGTGTAGCTTTATAATGTCATGATGTAGCTGTGTCATAGGTTTGGGAATGAAATTCGAAGGTTAGGCATGGTTATTGACTAATCACATTAAAACCTAAAGTTCACCTTCATGTGACACTTAGGGTTTTACATTATGCGAATTTGGTAGGACAATTAGTCAAGGATGACTCTAGAACTTCAACATTGGTTCATATGTAAGAGATTCCTCAAAAGAATTTATTTCTCTACTCAACATATCCCTAAAAGATTGATTGGTCTCATGTGGACTTAATCAATCAGAAAGGGTATTAATTCACAATTGAATTCAATTAGGCATCATAGTCCTCCATCATATTTCAAATCACCTAATTTGGGTGAAGGAATCCATGATTGTATTACCAATTCCTCAATTTGGTATTTGACATCTTACATAGAATGCTTGTCTCTCAATTATTGTATTAGTTATTAAACTCAAAAATCTAGGTTATCACATTCACCCCACCATATTTGGAATTTCATCCTCGAAATTCAACTAATCTCATCCTTAAGAGGCTATTTTGGGGTCAAACTTCATATACATCATTATTTCTTAGGTTCTGAGGTCACCATAGTCGCATGCACTCTAAGTTGTCAACTTAGGGTCTAGATATTCTTGGGTGTGTCCACCCCACCATATATATGTGCAAGCATCATTTAAAGTCTTAGTCATAACATGACATTATGATATCTTAGGATTACATCACCCCTAAGGATACATGTTTTGTTCATACTTTTAAAGTTCAAGAGGAATTCATTTTTATGCCATGGTATTCAGATCGTTCAAATATAACATCATTATTATGTTTTCTGATCAACATCTTACAATGATTTCGGCATAAGAGGAAATATATCTTCATCCTTGATATTAGGATTGTTCTACATAAGGAAGGCTTACGTAACATGCTTGACCATTAGGGTTTAACCCTATGGTGTGATATTCATACTCAACTTAGAAGCATACATTGAGAAGGATCAAAGTTACGAACTATATTTTTGATCATATATCATATGATCCAAAAATATCTTTATATCAAGTTGATGAGTTCAACTTTTTGTGTCTTGCATGTATTATGTGAAGGGAAAGAGATAATATACTAAGTTTATCTCATGATCTCAGCATCATATATTTCATGTTTCATATGAAGGGGAAGTGAATATTTTAAATTCAAACTTATCATGATTTTAATCTTGGGTACTACATGTATGATATAGGGGGGAAATATAGAATAGGTCAAGCTTATACGAGTGATTACTCATATATAAATCATCTATATAGCTCAAGTGAGGTTTCTATCATCATATATTAAGAAAGAGAAGAAGAAGGGAGAACATGAATTTTGAGTATTCTTTTGCACAAAGCATCATACTCTCATAACTAGAGTTCATATATTACCTCACTTTCAACTAATGATGAGATTCTCAAAATATGTCACTCTAGCTAGGACCTAACTCAGCCAAAGGATTGACTTTATCATATGGGTCATCTACCCATCCTTTTATTTTACCCAATTCTCACATATATATATTTGAATCATGCATAAGGACTCAACTCAACACTCGAGAGTAATCTAGTGTAGGATTTTTTTTTACACATATCTCATATATTGGAGGCTAGGTCCTATGACCTTCTCCCTGTGGGTCTTACTCTCTCTAGAGTTCACCACATATCTCATCCTACCACTAGATATCCTCCTTCTATAAGAGCTTGAGGCTCATGCATACTCATCTCTATCTTAACTTAGCTTATCTTAAGTAAGAAAAGAGAATGTACTCTCATCATCAAGACTTTAATAGATTATCCAAAATCAGGTTCAGACCTCATATACAACTTAGATTTTTATAAAGAACTTATACCTCAGAGATCAAATTTATATAAGAACGTCCTGGCTTATATCATCTATCATTCTATCATCTACTCTATTTATCACATATCTTGATAAGGCTCTAGACATATAATCTAGACTGCTCTCTCTTCTAAACTGATGTCACCCCCTTTCACTTAGATTGCATGAACACTAACTACTCTCCAGTGTGAGGGACACATTTTTATATTTACATATATATAATAAAATATTATATAGTTTTTCTCTGAGAAAGAAGATGTCAGAGAAAACAGTCGAGGCTCGAGTCGATTGGAAAACAAAACCAAATCAGTAAAACCGAGTGTCCCACACACAATAGATAGTCTAGTGTCATGTAACCTAGTGAAATGGTGAGAACATGGTGTAGACTAGTGTATCTACCCAATACATATGAGCTCTATATGGAAAGGGTTTCAGACACTTGTCTAAACCTAGTTCTTGAACATCTAGGTTCTAACCTAGAGGCTAAGTCAAACGTTATTCCTATATACCAACTTACTAAGTTTCTAAGGTTTCAAGTTAAAGGTTCAATTTATTTTTATGTTTCATGGTGAGCAATTGTTAGGTGTAGCTATTGTTCATGCTCTGATACCAACTGTGACGTCCCCGGATTTTGATTCTCCAAACCCTATTGGGAATGAGATGTCAGAATCCAAAAACATCATCCAATCATATCAGAGAGTGATGCGGAAGCATAATACGCATACATGAACATACAACCATAACATACTCAACATTCAACATGAATATTAATTATAACATGAACTATTACAGGTTACATTTACACATTGAATAGAAAATTTTACATAAGTGTATGAAAATGTACGCTATCTAGGATCTTAGATAATAGGTACAACCTGGACAACTGCTCACTTCTAGTCTTTTATCCCAAGCTAGCTCTGAACCTAAAACATACGTGAAACAACGAATCAACACACAAGGTGTTGTGCACGTGGGTAGAAAGATACATACTAATATGCTTGCATAATTGAAATAATCTTGAGAACGAAAGAGTAAAAGAAAACATTATTTAAAGCGATAATCAGGTAAACATTCCTTTTATTTCTTTCACTTTGATGCGGTTGTACTACACATACTTGCACTTGACTTACATCTAGTGTGGGAAATATAGTATCATCATACATCTAACATGGGCCAAGGAATCATACATCCATGTTAGGCAACATACATCCATACCAGGCTATGTGCTCTAGTAGCTACAACCCATCATACTCATTTATGTTCTATTAGATTTGGTGAAGTATAACTCATACTAGTTCAACCAAGCAATCATATCCAAATACGAGCATTCAAGATATTGCATATCATAGGCAACTAGAAAACTAGTCTTATACTTAATAAATCCCACGTACCTGAGTTCAAAGATTCCTATTTATATTCTGGATCATCTACATCTCTGGTCATCACCTGATTAAGAGAATACCACATACTATCATCAAATTCTCATCATCTTAACCCTAGTCGTGTTCATTAGGGTTTATATTATCTCATTAGGATATTCCAATGTTTACTTGCATTATTGTCTTATATTTATCTTACTGATGTCATTTTCCAGATTATGATTCATTATCTGAATATTAGGTCCCATATCCTTTTTGGTGCACATATTAACCCTAGTTTATATACATTATTCAAGTTAGGGTTACATCCCATGTATCAAGGTTCATCTTCTTACAACATGAATTTTGTGTACAAAACTGATCTCATATTTACATATTATCTTTCAATTACAGATATGAGAATGTTATGTGAATTTCATCATTTATTAGGCATGTATGTATTAATTGCATTATCTTTAGTGTTATTAGCCCTATTTAGCCGTATTAATCAAACTGTAGGCTTTCGTGCATCAACATGACCATATCTGAAATCATATGAACTATAAACATGATTATAGACTTACTGACATTTTCCCATGATTTTATGTCATCATTTGCTATTTATAATCAATTAAACAAGTATTACACACCTTACATGATATTGCATATATTTAACCATCAAAACCCTGACATTATGGTTTCATATTGTTCTACTAATTTTTCTGAGAATAACGATACCTTGTTTGCATTTTTCTGATAATTGAGCTAATTACTGTGATTTAATGAAGATCTGAGCATTTACTGAATTATTACCTTTTTCTGGCCAATCACGTGTCGCCACATGGCATATGAAAGTCTGCGCTGATCCAGGTTCTGTTGGGTTTTCCTTGGTTCAGCCAGGCTGATCCGATTCAAGGGATTGAACCCGGTTCATCTTGGTCTGACCTGGTCCTCTTTCTTTTTTTTCACGATCACCTGGCATCTCTGTCTCTGCTACTGCTTGCTCGAGCAACAAGCTGATTACTCCGGCGAGGCTCTGGTGGCTCTTGGGTGGCACTGGAGTCTGGATGAGAGTGCCCTCACCCTCACGAGGTTGCCTCGATCGGATGGGCGAGGTTTCTGGTCTGCGACTCCCTCCAGAACCCAACGCCGCCATAGTGAGGGCGAGGTCGCCGACGAGGTGGAGGTCGGGGATGGAGGGGTGTTCTAGGATAGTTTGTCCTAGCCGAGAAGCACCTCTGGATTGAGGTGGTGGTGATGGCGGGTTGTATTCGGTGGGGTAAGACCGGTGGGGGTGCTGCCGAGGTGGTGCAGCGATGGATGGAAGGTCGACTTGGGGAAGGTGCTCGGAGATCAGTTGCTTCAAGTTGGGTTGAGTGGGAGTCTAAGGGAGGTCGGGCGGAGCTATTGGAGGCTTTTTGTAGGCTCTTGAAGCTATGGGCAGTGAAGCCCTAAAAACCCCACCGCCAGAGTGAGAAGGTCAGGAGGATCGGAGGTTAGGAGGGCACAACGGCGCATGTAACTCGGTCGTTGTTTGGGTAGTTGGCCACGAAATTGTGAGACAAAGTCAGCTCATCGGGAAAAAAGTTGAGATAAGGGGTGAGGTGGCGCATCGGGTCTGCTAGAGTCTGTTCTCGCCTCTCCGCCCTTTACGGGAGGTTGAAGATGGGTCATTGACCCTTGGATCCTTGTGGGAATCTAGGGGCCTCAGATCGGGCGGCTGCTGTTCGACCCTCAACTAAGTGATCCATTCCCAGCAGCTAATGGGCCACGTGACACATATATTTCGTCAATTAAAACCAGATCTTAGGTCCTAGGTTGGTGATTTATGAAATATATACATCAATTTCAACTGCGCATATCTCTTAATTGGATGATCCAATTGCCATAAAATTTTAGGTGTAGCTTTATAATGTCATGATGTAGCTGTGTCATAGGTTTGGGAATGAAATTCGAAGGTTAGGCATGGTTATTGACTAATCACATTAAAACCTAAAGTTCACCTTCATGTGACACTTAGGGTTTTACATTATGCGAATTTGGTAGGACAATTAGTCAAGGATGACTCTAGAACTTCAACATTGGTTCATATGTAAGTGATTCCTCAAAAGAATTTATTTCTCTACTCAACATATCCCTAAAAGATTGATTGGTCTCATGAGGACTTAATCAATCAGAAAGGGTATTAATTCACAATTGAATTCAATTAGGCATCATAGTCCTCCATCATATTTCAAATCACCTAATTTGGGTGAAGGAATCCATGATTGTATTACCAATTCCTCAATTTGGTATTTGACATCTTACATAGAATGCTTGTCTCTCAATTATTGTATTAGTTATTAAACTCAAAAATCTAGGTTATCACACTACGACCATAACATGAAGACGTTGCCACCTACAAAACTCTTCCTACATCCTTGGCCGTATGTGACTTTTTGCCTCCACAATCAAAAAGTTCAAGGGCCACCATTAATGCTGAAAACCTACAAATGCACATGATGGTGATCAACAATAGCTCCATTGACCAAAATCATTTCAAGACAACTTAAGCAGCCTCACCACACCGATCATCTTTGATTGATCATTGAACACTGTTGCAACTCATACAATCCAACCTCTCCATGGTTACTACGACCCTATACTACATGAATAGTCCTCCTCCTTATCATCGAGTTCCTCCACCCAGCCTTGATAACTGTAGATTCCTTACCTCTCGATTATAATGACCATGAGAGACTTGCACCTCTATCCATGGATTCCTGTAAGCACCACCTTCACCACCCAGACACCATACACCACTGTCCCCTCGTATCATCACACACCCTGCAACCTACTGTGAGAAGACTCAGCCTCCAATCACATTAAACCAAAAAGACTCCAACGAAGACTGAGAAGGCATCACCTCTTCATAGCATCATCACCTTCCACTAGATTGCATTAGTGTCAAGATTATTCATCATCAATACCATTGTAGTGGCGGCCACACAGGTGGAATTCTCCCCTTATCTTATGTTTGGATTACTACACAAATTAATTGTACCACAATTAAACTAGAGAAATATATCATTCAATTATGTAAATAGAAAGTTACATATTTTCTTTATAAATATAAGGAACTGCAACATGCTTAGACTTTGTTTAACTAAGATGGATTAAGGAAAATAATATAGATCTAAAACCTAATTTGAGACTCATGATAAACTCATAGTTGGACTACCCATTAGGGTATAAATGATGAAATATATATTATTTAGCTAGTTCAAATGCTAAATGTTTTGATCATGAGAGATGTATGTACATTAGATTAATTGTACTAGTAATTAATGAATAAGTAAATTCAATAACAGATTTGGAACATACCCTATAAAACTTAAGAGTGTAAATTCCTAATACATGCACATAGATGTTTTCTATGGTGTCTAATTGGATATGATAGATATAGTATGTACGATATGATTGGTTATAGTAATAAAATGTAATAGAGTGGTAGGTACATATTGGTTATCGATATGTTCAATAATAGGCATAATGTATTGATATATGAGTGTATGTGAGACTCAAACATTAGACTTCACTACAAGAGCATTGCATTAAATACACCTAACATGGACTAACACTTGACCCCAATTGACTAAACTTGAATTACATGAGAATAAGGTTACAATACCTTAATGGAATAAATACAAATAATTATTCCCGTATATATGTAACCTAGGAATACTTAGTCTTATGTGTCTAAAGATGTGTATTATAACGAAAATAGATATCCAATCATGTATCCACCTAATATGAAAAAAAACTCTAATATGAAATTAGGTGATCGATAATAGGAAAAGAACAAAACTGAAATATGTAATAGGAATGTACACACACATTGCTTTGGTTTTTACTACCTTATATAATGTGTTCCTTTAATGAATACTTGACTATTGGAGACCAAATATATATATGTATATATATATATATATATATATATATATATTAAATTGACCTTTAGTCTTGATGAGTAGGTATGTAATCTATCCCAATTTTATTTGAGAATTCAATGACTACATCCTAGTTTGCTAACTGTGAGGAATATTGCATTGGCATTTCTTTTTTAGTATCATTGAACTCCTTTTTTTTAAATACTGAATATTATATGAAATCTCCACTATAATTTATCAGAATCATACTTCCCTTTTATGTGAGTCACGTGAGTATATTTGTCACATATTGTATGTTTTCATCCCTTTGGTACATGAATATTGATTGGATTTCACTTTGATCCTTCCTACTCTATTTGCATATGAGATTTGGACTAGTAATAACTAATATTAGTTTAACCATGTTTTGGAAATGGAGATTTTGGTTCTCTTTCCACAAAATTGATGTGTTTTAGTCATCCTGTAAGGCACCGAGGTTTTATTCTCCTTACCACATGATATATTTATATGAACTGAGGTTTTAGTCTTCCTTCCAGACACTGGGGTTTTGTTCACCCTACCATGTTTTGCATATGGGCACTAAGGTTTTAGTCCTCCTACCATGGCTAGTGGTTTTCCATTCCCTAGCCCTACTTAGTTTATTCTAGTCTTGTTTGAGCTACATGCACTCTTTATATGTTGTAATTGTGATGGAAGGCAAGAAATCCTTCATCTATGAGCTATTTCTCTAAAGTCAGTAACAAATCAACCTTTTCGTTACTTATTCTTTGTTTGATTGTTTTACTAGTTTCCATCTTTTGAACTACCTAATTTTGATAGTCCATTTTTTCTAGGAACATCCTTTGATTTGTCCTTCCATTATATTTACATTCTTTTTAATGCCCAAATATTTTAATTATGCACATATACTAGCTTCATCTGATGCATACCTTATCTTTGGCTATCTTTATCTAGGTGTTGTTCCCAAACCACCAAGGTGATAGGTGACTTAGGAGACAATGACTCAAGAAGATCACACACATGATGTGGATGTGAGGATATCTTGAGATGGCTAGGTTGCCCTTTGTAGTTGCTCTCATATGTAAATAGTTAAAAATTAATATCCAGTAATACCACCTCTTAAGGTGAGAATCAATGTATTGGAATATTTTTGATAAATGACATAGTAAGTTTTTTTCCTGGTATTTGATCATTTCATGGCTTATATATCATGCCATTTGACTAGGTCTCTTTTTGGGTCCCACTCTTTACAATATGGTTTTAGATCCTCAATTGTAAGTGACTTGACTACTTAAAGTTATTCCGTGTAGTTCTTTAATTATGTATCTAAGTAACCCTATATAGGTTTTTATGACTATCCTTTAGTCGTGGATTGTCAGTTAGGGTTTCAATCCCTGGCTAGTTTTGTCATTTCCACACCTAAACTACCAAAGAGGTTGAGACTCAGTTTTTTTAGGAACCTTAAGTACCCTATCATCTTTATGGAGATGGAAACATCAACATTTTGAGCTGACTCTTGTAGCATTTATCTTCAAGGAATTTAGCTAGGAATTACAAATTGTAGGTTTACTTGAACACTCATATATAGGCTAAACACTAGTTCTCACTTTAAACCATTCCCTTTGTTTTCTAAAATGCCTCACCTACAACCACTTTGGTTACTTGGGCATGCATAGATGACAAAAGCCTAATGCAAGTTTTAAAATGTAAATGAATCCCTTGATACTAAGTGATAACTTAAACTAGCTCTCCTATTGTGTGGTATGCTTGTTTTTAATATAAAGTATCTCAACATATCAATGCCCAAATCCTTCTATCTAAGGATTGGATACCATTGTCATGAAGCTTGATATGCCCCATACATGATGATTGGTGGATGGAAGTTATTGGTTTTTTTATATTCTTATGAGTCAACCTCTCTCTTTTCCATGGGTTAACTAGATTACCTAGTGAGCCAGATGGTGGGATTGACTATATAGTTCACCTTGTCTTGTGATGACACCATGATTGTAAACCATCAGGTGAAGAAGGAATCCTAATTTCTCCCTATGTTGGTTGGACGATCATATGACTTCCTGATGCATTCAAAGAAGTTGTATAGTTGTGACCTAGATAGTGTGAGGTTTAATGGATGATGGGATTTATTAGGATCAGGTAGAAGTGTATCATGTGCATAGAAAACCTTTACCCCTCCTTTAATATAAATAACAGATGATTTTCATATAACCTTCTAGATGTATGAAGAATTAGACCCTTATACTAAGTCATGGACAATGGATGACTTGGCTCTTAGATCAATTTTGGAACAATTTTTGGATTTCCTTTGCAAGAATTTTATTGTAAAACCTAGTTTAATTATTAAACTATATGTATGAAAAATAAAATCTATGTATAATTTATCAATAATTTCTGAACCAAGTCGTGACCGCAAAAAATGTCTGAGTAATAGAGAATCCCTTCAATGGAGAGACCCTTTACTAGCAAGATCCGCCCTGAAACTGTAGATCTAAGTGTGTGCCAATGATCAAGAATTAGTTCTGGGTATATATGACTTGATAGATCTAATATGAACTACCTCTTTAAGTGGTTAATTGGATCACAGGTTTATCATATAAGGAGGGTGAAGATAGTCATGATAATTGGATAGTGAGAACACATTAATGACATATAAAAAACTATTAAGGTAACTCTAAATGTTTGTTTAGAATCCCTATCTGAACTTTTAAAAACCAGATGTATAGTGAAGAGTTATTCCATAGAGTGATTTAACTTCATCATTAAAGGGCTATTAGTGTGATAGGGGGTAGTATTTTTTAACCCATAACATAAAAGGGAAATCTATTAGTTATTAGGAGGTGCAACTTGGTATACCAGCTTATAGTTGAGTGGATTTTAGGGACAAAATCCTATTTAAGGGGTGGAGTGTTGTAACATACCTGAATCAAGGTATATACCCTCACTTGCTAGACCTTTTTAGTGAGTATAATACTAAGTCCTTTCATCACCTAATTTATATTAAATTAGGAATTAAATAATTTCATAATTTATATTTGGAATTCTAGAATAAAATATTCAAATAAGTTCATTGGTGGGATTAATTATTGTAAATCACTAATTAATTATTTTTTAACCTAATGTGACAATCTACAATCACCTAAGTAGAATTGATGGAAGACATTCAATTAAAATTAAATATATATCAAATTGATTCAGAAAGACATTAAAAACATTAATTGAGTACTTTACTTACAAGTAATAAAATAAAATAATTTTTTTATCAAAAAGTAAAATTATAGTCTGACCGATTTATTCACACCTTAATTTACCAACCCATAAATTTTTGTGTCAATCTGATTGCATTTGAAAATTATTTTAATTGGTTAGAATCTGACCTTTAATATATTAAATTTTTGCACTTTGGTCAATAAATTTATTTAATTTCATACCAAAGTAATGCCAAGTGTTACTTCTCTATTTGTCCCATACTCAAGCTAACCCTTGTTCCTAACCCTCTCTGCAAATTGTGACTATAGTTGCTTTCTTTGTAACCAGAGACACTTTTCCTCTTAATTTTATCCTCCATCATCTTCCTATCCTTTCTGAACCCTAGTTGCCTATCCCTTTCTTCTCCTCATCCCAAACAACTTGAACCACAAGCACCACAACAAGGGTTTTCTAGTGGTCTATGATGATGCTCCAGGGCAGAAAAAGGAGACATCCTACAAGTGTCGTTCACCTTGCAACCTTTACTCACCTCTCCTTTCATCAAACAAAAAACCATCACTGCACTTCTTCTTTCTTGTGCCCAACAACATTAACCTACAAGGGGTGCCACCTGCAAAATACTTCCCACATCCTTGGCCAAATGCAACTTGCTACCTCCATGATTAATAAGTTTAGGGCCCAACATCGATGCTACAAGTCCACATATGGACATGATGGTGGTTGACAATGGAGACACTAACCAAAATCATTTTAGGCCGACCCAAGCTGCCTAACCACACTGATTGTCTTTGATTGATCATTCAACCCTGCTACAACTGGGGTACTATCCAACCTTTCCATGGCTACCATGACCCTATAGTACATGAATAGCCCTTCTCCTCATCACTGAGCTTCTCCACCCAACCCTTGATGTTGGAGATTCCTTACCTATCAGATATAACCACCATGACAGACCTACACCTCTAGCCATGGACGCCTGCAAGAACCACCTTCACCATCTAGATGCCATCTACCACCACCCCTCCTATCACCACACCCACTGTGGCCTAGCAGTGAGAAGCCTCAGCCCACAAATGCATTGAACCATGAAGACTCCAATGAAGATAGAGAAGGTGTCACCACTTCACAATATCATCACTTTCCACCAGGTTACATGGCTTCCAAGACTAGTCATCATCAAGATTATTGAACATCAAAATCGTTGCAGTTCCAACCATGTAGGTCAAACTCTTCTCCCCTTTTCTTATGTTTTTATTACTACAAAAATTAATGGTACCACAAATTATCTAGACAAGTATATCATTCAATTACCTAAATGGAAAGTTACATATTATCCCTATAAATACAATTAACTCCAACATGCATAGACTTAGTTTAACTAAGTTGGATTAGGAAAGATAATATAGACCTAAAACCTAACTTGGGACTCATGATAAGCTCACAGTTAGACTACTCGTAAGGGTATAAATGATAAAGAATATATTTTTTAGCTTGTTGGAATGCTATATGGTTTGATCATGTGAGATATTTGTACATTAGTGTAATTATAGTAGCAATAAATGAATATGAAAACTTAGTAACAAGTGTGGAACATATCCTAAAAATCTTGATAGTATTAGGCCCCTAATATATACACATAGATCGTATCTATAGTGTCTAATTGGATATGTATGTAAGATATGATTGATTATAGTAACAAAAAGTAGTAGGATGGTATAAACAAATTTGGTTATCTGTATTTTAAATAAGACACATATTTTATTTCATATATGAGTGTATTTGAGACTTAAACACTAGACTCTACAATAAGAGCATTTCAACAAATCTATGTAACATGGACTAACACTCGACTTCAATTGACTAAACTTGAGAACAAGATTACAATACCTTAATGTTAGAAATGAATATTATTATCCACACATATATGTAACCTAGATATTGTTAGGATTTTGTGGCTAAATATGTTTATTAGAACTAAAATATATATCCAATAATGTATCCACCTAATAAGATTAACAACCCTAATATAAAATTAGGTGATTGGGAGTAGGGTAAGAACAACATGAAAATATGTAATAAAAATGTATACAAACATTGATTTGGTTTTGACTACCTTACATAATGTGTTCCTAGGATGAATACTTGACTATGGCAAACCAAGTATATGTACTAAGTTGACCTTTTGTCTTTAAGATCTAGTATGTGCTCTATCTCAATCGTATTTGGGCATTCAAGGACTACATCCTAATTTGTTAAGTTTAAGGCATATTGCTGTTAGAACTCCTATTTTTTAATATCATTGAACTCCTTTGTTTGAATATTGAATATTATCAAGTGACACCTGCATTATCATTTATTGGAATGATACTTCTCTTTTATATGAGTCATTTGAATCCATTTTTCATATCTTGGATGTTCTTATCCCTTTGGCATATGAATATGATTAGATTGCACAATGATCTTACCTACTCTTTTTACATGTGAGATTTGGACTAGTATTAACATATATTAGTTTAACCTTGTTGGGGCATTGATATTCTAGTCCTCTGCCATGAAATTGAGGTCGTAGTCCTCTTGCCTGTCATTGTGGTTTTATTCCCTCTACAACTTGATATATTTATAGGATCTGATGTTTTAATCCTATTGCCTGAAATTGAGGTTTATTTCCCCTTCCATGTTTTATATATGAGAATTGAGGTTTTAGTTCTCCTTCTTTGTCTAGCTGTTCATGGTTCCCCAACTGTACTTTTGTTTATTCTTGTCATGCTCTTTTATATATTGCAAATGTGATTGTAAGGTAATAAATCCTTTATCTATGAGTTGTTTCTCTAAAGTTAGTAACGCCTCAACCTTTTGGTTCCTTATTTTATGGTTAATTATTTCACTAGTTTCCTTCTTTTGAACTATCTAATTTTAATAGTCCTCTTTTTTGAGAACACCCTTTATTTTGTCCTTCCATTGTATTTACATTCTTTCAATGCCCAAATATTTTAATTATGCACATATACCAACTTTATTAGACACATACCTTCTCTTTGTATTTCCTTGTCTGGGTGTTGTTCTCAAACCACCCAAGTAATAGGTGACTTATGAGACAACAACTCATCAAGATTACATGCATGATGTGGATATGAGGATAGCTTGGTATGGTCAGGTTGTCCTCTACAATTGATCTCATATGCAAATTGTGATGACAAGTTTTTAGAAACCCCCAATTCAGGAAGGACAATAAGATGAGAGCCACTACCTAAATTTTTCCCAAGGATTTAGATTTATGAAATAATAAATAAATGTAAATAATTTTTGTTAATTCAAATGTATTGTTTACAAGATGTTCTCTAGAACTTACATTACTTTCCATCACCAGAATTGTAAATACGAGAACTATATGAGAAGAAATATATATCTAAACCTCCTTACAAGTTAACTATAGTGTCTTCAAGAAATTTGATATGTCCATCATATCTCGATATCATATGATCTAGCATGTACCTAAAACACTGTGAAACAATAAGCACGGATTAACATATTGAAATACACTATATACGCGAGGTGCATGCAAAAGTGTGCAAGTAAACTAACAACATATATTCTAAATACTTACAAATAAGAACTGAAATTTTCTTCACATATTATTTCTTTATGTTATACTCAAAGTGGCATACAATTGAACAAAATGTAAATAAACATCCAACTATTTAGTTGTTCAACCCTTGAGAAATCCTCTGAAAATACCAGAAAAATAACGAGGGTAGTCATAATAATAACCACATACCTTTTGTAGAACCATGTAGATTGTCATGTAGTGTATACTTCAAGAATATTCAATCAATCCAATCAACAGATCCAAGGAATTCAACAGTTCATCTGCATGTATGTAAATTATAAAGTGTCACCATCACATTAATTACATTAAACCCTGCTTGGGTCCTAATCTTGGGTTAAGTTTCCTTGGTATCGAGTTTTCATTAGAGATATTATCTGAAACTCTAATCCCCATGGTTAGTGATTTAATGACTCAAGTACCATATTATTTCATTATGATTACTTAGAGCTGAGTAAGTACATTAACAACATGGCAAGTTAGGATCTCTAAACTCTAATTCTTTATATACATGATTATTCAGTTTAGATACCCTATTTACCACCACTATTATTGTGTCCATCTTGATTTCTCATCTTATTCAAACATATCAGATAACATCTCAAAATAACCAAGTTTACTATTTTAAACATCATAATTGCCAAAACTAGGGTTTTTATACATTAATTACCACTTTAGCACATATTTGCACTACTTTTAGAACTAGATTCCTAATTATATCTCAATAGTATTTTCTTTGTCTTCCTCTCATTTTCATAACCATTTTTCATATATTAATTGTCTAATTTTGAGTTACCAGATATTTTCTATAATTATTTCAAGATATGCATAATCTGGCCAATCGAAAATTTCCATGTTAGCATTTGTTACCTTTTATTTATGTTTCTCCTATGGGATCACAGAGTTCTTACTTAGATCTGTTAATCCAGAAACTTGCATCCAACTGCCCCCTTCCTTCTCCATTGTAGACACATGCTGCTCGTGACTGGTTTCCACAGAGAGGATATGTTGAGGTGCCTCTAGGGAAGAGCACCCTTGGTGAAGATGCCGCCCAGTCACAACTCTTGAAACAAAAAATCGAGTCCGATGCTACTCTAGGTGTTTCTCCATCCTGGAGGGATGCCAAGGAGGCCCAAGGTAGCGGTACCAGAAAAGACCATGGCAACATCTCCATGGAAATGAGACACGGTGTGAGGAAGAGAACGACACCTCTAGACTTTGTGAAGAGGTTCGATTGAGAAACATGGTCATCTCAGAAGCTTACACAACCTTGAGATGACTCGTGGCTCCTTGTTGGGGATATGTATCAATGAAGGACCGACTACTATATCCTCTATTTATAGTGTAGTAAGGGGAAGTAGAGGGAGGTGGCACAAGGTTGTTTGTACTCCTGGATTTGTGGCGTGGTACCCCTCTTTGCATAGATATCTTAGGATCTTATATAAGCATGGATTAAGAGGAGGGTATGTCTATTGGTCGTTAATGGATTTTTTAACTCTACGACAACATTGGGGAAAGTCCAATCATGTACCAATATAGGAGTATTTAGGGATGGATGCATCTGTTTTGATGTCCCAAATTTGTCGGGAGTGGTTCCAAGTTCTATTGTTGACCGGGGAGTTTGAGAGATATTGAAGGGGGATTGCTTGTACTATAGACAAATTTCCATCTTAGGAAGGAGGAAGGAGATGATCTGAGGGTCGTTTATTGGTGTTCCAAGGGCCACACAATTTGTGCATCTTATTAGAGGGGCCATGCCTAGATTCTTGATTATAATATGACAGATCACATTTATTTCAAATATCCCCTTAACTTTAGGGAAACCTTATAAATATCATAACTCTCTCCTACTTTACCTAAATAACTCCAAATTTTTAGGGAAAGATTTTAATGATTAAATACTATCATGGGCAAGATTTGGTGTCAAAAAGATATTTCTAGATGTCCCTTTTCTCTCTCTCTTTCAAAAAGGAATATTATTCATTTATTTCAATTCAAACCCTCTATATTAATGAATTTCTCTCGGCCACTGGAAACATCCTTTCTCTATGATACTTGGAGAGAAACTCATGTTAACCTTCCCAACACACATCTAATTTTTGGGATTAATTGGAACAAATTAAATGGCTGAATCTTTCTCTTTTATCTAAAACCCTTAATTGTTTACCCACACCACATGGGAAGTCGATTTTCTTCCAAATTCTAAATTTCTTTTCCTTTCATTATCATTTCCATGTATACCAAAAGTCAGGCTGAGATATTCATGCTTGACGTCCCAAACATTGTGTTTCCATTCTTAGATATACAATTACTCTTTTGATTATTGAAACACCTCATATCTTATTTTGTTTTGGAAACTTGCATATTATCTTATATTTCAGTTGTCTAATAACTAACAAAGTCACCATTCTTTAGTTATGCACAAAATTGCCTATTTTCTTAACTTGTGCCACAAGACCGTATTTGCAAAGAAAATAGTCTCATTGGCCTTAATTTGGGCCATGGGTTTCATCCATGCCACAAAGATAACAACATTATTATTCTTATCAAATAATACCACTGAGGACATTACTTACCAATTCATGCATTACCTTTATGTAATTTAATTCATGGTTTACATATATCAATTTTAACAAATTTGAGGATAATATATTCACCCCTCCTTAAAAGGAATTTTGTCTCCAAAATTCACAACTCATAAAGTTAAGGTGAATGATAACTCAACTTAATTTCACAACTTAGGGTTAGAAATACTACTTAGATTATCCTTAATCATTTTTATTAATATGCCAAATTCCTCCCATTATTGTTAAGATCGATACTAGAATTCAATTGAAGGTATATCCATATTCTTATTCATATCCCAGTGTTATAGTTTGTCATTGATTTCAATTTCATTTAGTGATACCTTTTCACCTAGGCGTCCAACCTATTGTTCATTTATTCCCACATAAAGGTGTGGTAACATATGCAACCCTAAATCATGTCATTAAGTTAATCTTAATTCATTCTCATATGTCAATTTTAACCATAACATGTGTCTATTCGAATCCCTCTCACTCATAATGAGATGAAATAAGCACTTGGTTGTAGACCAAATACAAAGTTCATCCCATTCCAAGAGTAGAGATCATATTTTCACACATTATTTTAAAATTTTATAGTTTAGGTTGAATTATCCTTAACCATAACTCTAAACCACACATACCTTTTTAATTCAACAATATTTTTATGTCTCATGAAGTCAAGTGCCCTTCTCACTCTTGATTTTGTGCACAAATCCTCTTAAGATTTCATTTTTACATGACTTCTTGCATCTTTTATATTTACACCTTAGGTATTATGAGCCTTAGCCACTTCCTCGAGGTCTCTAGGGGTACAAGTACTTTTGGAATGATCTCATCCCTATGCATCTAGGGAGTGCCTCTCATATTCAGCCATTGGGATACATGACCTCATAAAGTTGGCCATTCTTCTGAGACATGGGTCTCGGGAAAACATAGTTGTTACCTCCTGACCAGATGGTCTTGTGAATTTAGGGAACAATAAAATCCTAGTCCCATCGGTCCCATGTGCCTTTAATACTCCCTACTTGAGCTTAAGATTGACCTAACTTCCAAGGGTTTATTTGAGAAATTACAACTTTAACTATTTTCAAGAACATTATTTTCATATGTAATTCTTTAAACTGGATTTCCTCCATCTCTTATGATTCTCATTATTCATTTTATGTCCCATCATTGGGCTCATGGAGAATTTCCATTCCAGACTGGGTTTCATACTGTGAGCCACTTCCAATGTGACTTTTCCTCCCATTCCTCAGAGATGGCATACTTGGGTTTAAAGAATCATACTCAATATATGTGCTTCATATTTTACATCCTTAATTCTTCTCACTTTAGGTGACATTTAAGGGTACCTCAATCTTTAAATTGATTTATCATCTCACCCTTCCAGGGAAGGTTCTAACCTAGGGTGCCTTCTTGGCTGACAGGACCCCAAGGTCTGGAGTTTTGCTTCCCCCATAGGTCCCTTTTCCCATTCTTGGGTTGACCCACTCTAGGTCAGGACACCATCCATAACAGTTTCATAATTTTGAACATGCATTGTTTATATTATAACTGCTCAACCCTTGTTTGCTCAATCTCCAGGATACTATCTCATAGGATTTTGTCCCAACAATGGACTTGGGACACCTTCCTCTCTAGTGCTTGGTGCTTACCAGCCTTCCCAATCCTGGGCTTGTCCTTTTGTGACCTACCCTATTTGGGGCTTGGTCATCTACACTATGGACTTAGGCTAGCTTCCCAAATTGGGGTTTGGTGCCATGTCAACCTTCCTAATCCTGGGCTTGACCTTTCTTGACCTTCCCCTCTAAGGACTTGGTACAATGTCAGCCTTCCCCTCCAGAGGCTTGACCTTCTATGATATTTCCCTGTAGGAGCTTTATCATTCATGATCTTCACCTCTAGGGACCTGATCTTTTCTGACCTTCCCCTCCACGGGCTTGATCATAGTCATCTCAATGACTTTCTTTCCATATCAAAACATCCGAAGATAGCATGGGGGGTTCAAGCATGTTATGTTTATATTTTCATTTTCATGTATAACCATTGGTTACTTGGTGTTTCTTACAACCATTTATGTTAAAGCCTTGCTCCACATACACACAAACATGGGAGACTAGGTCACATAAATTAATTTTTATCTTTCTTATTACTTTTTCCTCCTTCCCTCAATAGGATTCAAATGAGTAGGGTTACTCTATCAACCACACTACTTCCATTACCCAGAATGGGTTTTTGGGTTTGGATGTGGGACTAGTCAACTTACACGCTGCACCTTAGGGTTTGTATGTCCCTTGCCCCACTTGGGCTTTCCCAAACCAACCCTAGTCCCATCTAGGGTTACCCTCATAAGGAAAAGCCCATAAAACGTTTTCTCTTTGCATTATCATTATTTCCAGATTACATGTTCATTATAATTTCCATATTATTTCCACATTACATGTACATCAATTGGTGGAGGATTTCTTAATCCTACTTCTTCTCGAAAACCCTAACTTGAGATGATAATGGAAGTTTCTTTTAGGGTTTATTAATCAAGAGGATGAGAAGTTGATGAATTTAGATGAGAAAACTTAGACGGAACATTATTTCAGGAAAACATAGGTTCTATCCATGCCGATATCACATTGGCTAAGGGAGTCATTGTATAGAAACTCAATGGTGGATAGGAAAATATTGGCAGCCCCCCAAACAATGATTCATTCTAGACACCATTACCATCGAGTCATGCCTTAATAATTCTCCTTATATTTCTATGGATTTTTTAAATTATAAACTTTTATATATTATATGAAAAACTTGGTTCTCTGGTACCAAATGTAACGACCTCACTTTTTAGCAACTCCCAATTAAGGAAGGACAAACAGGTGCGATCCATTACCTAAACTATTCCTAAGGATCCAAAATTTGTAAATAATAAATAACAGTAAATCATTTATATGAATTCAAATGTATTATTTAGAAGATGTTCCTCTAGGTTACATAACTTTCCATTATTAGAATTTACATATGAGAACTATATAAGAATAAGTATCTATCTAATCCTCATTACATGTTAACTTTAATGTCTTCAAGTAATTTGATTTGTCAATCATATCTTGATATCATTTGATCCAGCAATTGACCCAAGTTTTAGACATTGTCCATATTTTGATAATGGCTTTACCATTCCATTCCTATGTATCAAATATGTCTACTTGAGATTGATTTCAGGCATTAGGCACATGAAAAAGATCAAATTTATCAAGCCCAAGCTTGTTCTAGTTCACGTCAAAAGCTATGTAAATGCATATTTTTGGAAAACACCCTAAAACCCTTAGGATGATTTTAGTAATCATTTGTATTGATGTAATTACTTGTAACTAAGATGAGAAAAAACCAAGAGCACTAAATTTGAACGATTAATCACTTTAATGATATTTTCTTCCAAAATTAATTACATGGAGTTTTTTGGTCGAGTTGTACCTGTGATAAACTCAATAGACCCCTTACTGGATTTTGAGAAAATTCAAGTTCGGTCAAGTTGCACACTCATAGATGTTGATTGGTTCCTGCACTGAGAAAACCTGAATTAATCATCCAATCTTTCATCCAAGATAAACTTTATCGATGATTCAAATTGTCTTTGTCGCATAGTGCAGTCGGTCCAGTTACCTTTATTAAAACTCGATCGACTTCATCGTAAGGAATGTATAGAAAAAGTGATTCTAGCTTTTGGGATGTTGCATACATCAAAAATAGATCTGTTTCAACACCCCAAATGACTAGATTTCATTCCTAAGTGTTTGTAGGCACTAGTGGACACCCCAACTATAAATGTGACCAGTTAGAGTTCATTCCAAGGTTGCTCTTTCATTTTATTCAAGCTCCTAGCTATAGTTGACTGCATCCAATCCACTAGGGCCCCTTTCTCTCTCTTGTTTACAAAGTTAAACATCCATATAAGTGAGATAGGATGTACGTGAGAGAGATACTTCATTGTACTTTTGTAAAGCTCTCAAAACTCCCTTTCCCAACCCCTTTCTTCAAGTGCTTTGTTGGTGAAAGCTTCTTCAAGTGTAGGAGAAGGTGCAAGCTTATTCAAGATATAGAAGAAGGTGCAAAAAGCTTCTTTGAATGAAGGATGAGGACAAGGCCGAAGATCCAAGAGTGGAGTGGGTAAATCCTTCAAGGAAAAAGACTCAGTGCAAAGAGGGGATCTCCTTGGCGAAGGTATCCAGCTGCTTACAAGAGTGGGTAAGATCTTGGTGAGGTATAAGACTCCATCTCTTGGATAGGGAAGTCCTTGATTGTAAGGTTATTGCCTCCCTTGACCTCAAAGAGAATCTAGGTATCCTTAACTTAGAAAATGAAGGTCAATTGTATGCCCTATAATGGAATATAAGTATGCACAAGTTGCAAAATCATAGACTTTGACCTATCTAGGAAGTGGATTGACTCTCTCCTAGTTTGGAGAGTGTAACCACTCTAAATAGTTGTTTCAATCTATCTCATCCTTCCTATGTATGCTTAGATTTGCCATCAAATTCACCATTTGCAATTGTACCTAGTTGAAGTAACTTGAAGGTCTAATAAGTTTTGTGTGAGTGTGTTTAGCTCTATTCACCCCCCTATAGAGCCCTTTCAATTCAATAAGTGGTATCATAGCCATAGTATTCTCCAATAAGACCTTGTACGAGACAATAAGATGGGCGACAACCTACTTGGGTCCCTCAACCTAGAGGGAGGCTTCTCCATGAGATCCCCAGTCTTTGACGACACCAATTTCTTTTATTGGAAACAATGGATGCAATTATAGATTAAAGGAATGATCTACGACACATGGAAGGTGGTGATTCATCCATACAAGAAGTCGTCAGATGAAATATTCACTTGGGATGAAGATATAGTCAAGAAGGTACAACTGAATGCAAAGGCAATAAGCATCATCTGTGCATTCCTGACCCCCTCCGAGTTCAATCGCATCTCCTCTTGGGACACATACCATGAGATTTGGGACAATTTGTGCATCACCTATGAAGGCACAAAGAAAGTCAAGGGGTCCAAGATCTATATGCTCAAGAGTCTCCTTGAAAACTTCAAGATGGGAAAGAAGGAGATAGTGGTGGAGGTGTACACAAAGCTCAACACCATCATCAAAGGACTTGCTCAATTGGGCCACACCATGGATAAAGGTACCATCAACTCCAAGTTCTTAAGGTCTCCCCCAATGAGATGTGAATCTAAGATGACTTCCATTAAAGAAGTTACATGTCTTGTTGGCATTGCTACCAAAGATCTCATTGGCAACCTCCAAGCTCAAGACCCAAGGCTGGACAAGCAAGAGGAAGATGGAAAGCAAGAAGAGAAGGAATCAAAGAATATCTAAGATAATGCATTCAAATATCAAATGGAAGCACTCCTTCTCCAACAACAACAAGCATGTAAGTCTACTTCTCCTTATTCAAGTGAAGATGAAGCCCAAGTGAGCATGAAGCTAACTAATCCAAGGTAAAGCACTTTAAGGGAAAGCCTTCCTCTTCCTCCACTCTAAGGTTCTATGGGTGTGGACAAAAAGGGCATTACAATAATGAGTACCCCAAGGCTAATAAGTCATACCATGAGAGCATCTCCAAGAAAAGGGATGACTACAAGAAGGATGACAAGTATAAGAAGAAGGAAAATAAGGACAAAAGGAGTAAAGGATGCATCCAATGCCACATGGGATAACTCCTCTTCTAGTGATGCAAGCTCCAATGGGGGAGAATTCCATCTTGCACTTGTGGTGTCTACAAGTGAAGGTGTTGGTGAGGTAAGTGAGTTAAGCTTACATGAGTTATCTAAGGAAACTCTCATTGATATGCTTAATGATATCCACTCTTCTTACTCTGAATGCAAGTCTAAAAAGAAGAGGTTAGAGAAGATCATAGATGATTTATATGCTAAAATTGATATTCTTGATCAAAATGAGAAGTTTCATCTTGATAGCATTGATTCCTTGCAAGTGAAGTTTCTTGATCTTGAGCTCCAATACAATGGAGTTGAAGTAGAAAATGGCATCTAACTTAAGAACATTAATAGTCTTAAGGAATAAAACCAAGCCCGAGTTGATGAGATTCTTTTACTTAGAACTGTAAATGATGATCTTAAAGTTTCTTGTGATTCTATTAAAGATGAGAATAGGATTTATCTTGATGAGGTTGTTATGCTTAGAACTAAAAATGCTAGATTTGTTGCTCAAATCAATGATCTTTCTTATAGACCTTTATTGCCAAGTAATGAAGTTGCAAGTCTTACTTTAGAAAAATATTCTTAGCTTACTAAAATCCTCTATTTGGAGGCCGAATTACTTTATGCAAAATATGATCTTGCTATCTTATATTTTACTCTCATTACTCTTACAAATGATAATAACCAACTAAGAACTTTGTTGTAGAAATTCCTCAGAAAGAAAAAGTCCCTCAATGAAGTTCTAGATCACTCTACCAATCAAGTTGGTACTAGTGGTTTGGGATATGTAGGGGGAGCTCTAAAGAGGAAGAGGAAAGAAAAGGGTAAGAGAAAGAGCAAGGAACCTCCTATTTTCCATGGAGAGTCATCCATCTCTATGAACCCTATGGTTTTTTGCATTGCAAGAGTGGTGACCATAACTCTACTTATTGTCCTTATAGATAAAAGGGGACCAACCCAAAGGTGAAATGGGTCCCCAAGATAACACCAGATTCTAAGGTTTGAAGTGGGAACTGACATCTTCCTTTCTTGTAGGTAAAAGGAAAATGGATTGTTGATAGTGGTTGGTCAAAGCATATGACATGTGAAATCAACCACTTCAACCAATTCACAAAGAAGAAAGGAGGATCAATGCCATTTGGTGACAACAACAAAGTTAAAGTCATAGGTGAGGGAAATGTAGGTGATTCACTCCACATCAAGAATATTCTTCTTTTAGATGTCCTATCATAATTTAATTAGTGTTAGTCAATTTTGCAATAATGGCTATGTTTTTCTTTTTACCTCACTTGAACGCTTGCTTCTAGATTCCCTCTCCTACAATGTTATATATAAGGGAAATAGAAATGGTAATATCTATGTTATTATTCTTAGCTCTATGAAGCCTATTGTTGGTAGATGTCTTGTTGCTTGAATGGCTGACTAGGTCTGCCAAACGACCATCTCACTGAGTGAGATAGCCGTTTGGGTAGCCAGACGAGTATCTCATGTAGTTGAGATGACCATTTGGGGGTCAGACTGATTAGAGACCGATTTGGCTCAATTTTTCCTTTGAACCGATCAGCTCATCTCAACTCACTAGACGACTTTCTAGGCGAGTGAGACAAGTGTCTTGCTTGGGTGAGACGACCCAGTTGGGTTGAACAAAGGTTCAATATGTTTCACAAATAGTTTTAGTTGTTATTTACTTGAGGAACAAGGAAATTAATATGGGATATCAATTAGATTCGAAATAGCTAAATTTGAATTAGATTGAAAACTGCCAAACGACCATTTGGTAGTGTGAGATGACCGTCTTGTGCACCAGATGACCATCTTAGTGTGCAAAATGATCGTTTTGGCTGTCGTAGATTGCAAATTGTTGTGAAAAATCAAGATCTCTTAGTCCTTTCCACTTCCACTTTTAGTCCTGCATTGGCTGGAGACTAGGAACCCTAACCCTAACCCCTTCTATATATAGAGGGGTACTAGGGGCTACCCAAAAAAAAACTACATAGACAACAAAGAATCATTTGCTTTGACAAGTATTGTCCTATCTGGTTGTGGAAACAAGGAGAGCCCGAGCAAGTCCTACCTGAAAAGGAGGGACAACCAATGAGAGAGAACAAGTGAGAAGTTGTCGTTGTGGGAGAGTAGGTTGGTGACTAGTACACTAACGGGGAGGACAACTCCTTCCTGTCCATTCTTGGTGAACAAAAGGAGTTCTAGTTGGTCTGTGTGGACTACTCTAGAGGTAGGAGTCCTTTGGCTGATGCTCGAAGAGTAAAGTTAACCTGCAGTCCATGGTGAGGCTATAGGAGTCACTGTAGAGGTTGTGCAGATATTGTTTGTTGTGAATACCAGGAGCTACACAACCACCATCCAAGAGCAACTTATCAGGTATTGCAAAGAAGTGAGTTTTGTTACTATACTTGCTCCAGGCCCAGGTATAACTCGCTAAAACCATCCTTCCCATTTCATAGTGGTTGATGTGATCTTTCTGTATTGGGGAATATAGATAGATAGAATTTTTGTTTTTGATTCTATACTCTGTGCCCATATTTCCCTATATTGGTATCAGAGCCACATCAATTTACTGTGTGTTTAGGATAATCGATATGATCAGATTTTTATTTTATAATTTATTTATTGCATACAATGCAGATATTTAAACTGCTCTCATATGTGTATACGATCAAAGGCCACATAATCCCAAACTAATATATATATATATATATATATATATATATATATATATATATATATATATATATATATTCAATTTACACGCGTCACCCTAAAAGCGGTTTTGATGGTGGTTGTATAGTGTGGTTATGGCCAATACCCTTTATCTGTGTGTGGTTTGATGGTTTGTATATATATATATATATATATATATATATATATATATATATATTCAATTTACATGTGTCACCCTAAAAACGGTTTTGATGGTGGTTGTATAGTGTGGTTATGGCCAATACCCTTTATCTGTGTGTGGTTTGATGGTTTGTTTCCTTTTATCTCGGTCTAAGTACCGAGCCTCTACCTCCCTCTTCCCAATGTAAAGTTAATGCTTTCCTATCTTTGCTCCCCTCAAATGTAACTCGAGGTTTCCCTTATTCAATGTTATAAAGTAGCAATAGAATAGTTTGTTTTCGTGCAACAACATTGAAGATATTCATCGTCGGTTGAGACGACCAGTTCGTGAGATGTGCTAACCATATGGAGGACCATAAGGATAGAGGACAATGGAACCAGACAACTATCTAGTGGGCCCAACTGACTATTTGGAAGGAGTCAGAAATTGGTTGGACAGGAGGCCAGACGACCATCCCTGGAGGCCCAACTGACCATTTGGAAGGGGTCCAGATATCAGTTGGACAAGAGGACCAACCAACTGGGCAAGAGGAGAGATGACCAGTTCAAGGGTTGAACTAATCTACCCAGATTTGCAAGCACAAATCTACATCAACCATAGGTCCATACATGTGATGTGATGATTGACCTAGGTGGTAGTAATTCCTTGTGGATCCAAGGAATTACAAGTAGACACAGCCATAACCATCACTTTTTGTTTTATATTGCATGTTTACGTTATGCGATATAGCATGTATATGATACATACTATGTATGTGGTGATTGGATACTATATATATATATATAATCCCTCAATCAAACATAATAAGTCTTAGATGCTTTCCAATAGCAATACACATGAAAAACTTATTTGACAAAGTATATGTTACGCCAAAGCGTGGTGCACCATATACCTCGTGGAAGTGTGATGGTAGTAATGCAGTTGCCGCCAAAGAGGGGTGCATTATTAATGTATTGGCTATTGGGTCAGGCTTAACTGGTGATTCTCAAAAAGTCTGGGCCCAAAAGTATGCAGATGATTTTGGCAAAGAGTTGCACGTGTCATCTATCCAAGAATTGCATATGATGTAATTGACGTGATTGTTTACCTTAATGATTGATTAGGGACACTGTTGTAGGCCGGGTAATAATAAAATCATTTTGGTTCTTGGATCATTAGAAAATTGTTCACTGCAATTTTATGAATTGATACTTGAGGGTTGTCAATTTGAACAAATAATGAGAGTGATAATTAATTAAAGACCTAATTGTTATTGCCTTATTTTAATCAAATCAAATCGAATCAAATCAAATAAAAAATTGAGTTTTTGACAAAATTGCAAATTCTTTTGTAGAATCAAATGGCCACACTAAACAATCACTTTTCTCTATGATCGGTCCTTGAGAAGGACAAACTTGTTGGAAACAACTTCCATGACTAGTTTAGGACGTTGAGAATTGTTCTCATGCAGTAGCACAAGCTCTATGTCCAAAAACTACCAGAACCACCTAAAAATGCTCCAAGGATTGACAAGGATGCTTATAAGAAGCATACTAAAGATGCCATTGATGTCAAGTGTCTTATGCTTTGTTCAATGAACCATGAGTTGGAAAGGCAACATGAGAACATGAGGGAGATTGAGATGGTCACACATCTCAAGAACATTATGGAGATCAAGAAAGACAAGAGAGGTTCGATGTCTCCAAGGCACTATTCAAATGTCACATGGAAGAAGGAGATCCAGTAGGTCCTCATGTGCTTAAGATGATTGGTCATGTGGAGAACCTAACCAGTCTGGGATTCCCCTTGGGCCAAGAGTTGGACACTGATGTGATTTTGTAGTCTCTGCCAGAGTCATATAGTCAGTTTGTCATGAACTACAACATGAATGACTTTGACAAGTTGTTGACATAATTGTTGGGTATGTTGAGAACAACTGAGACATAGATGAAGAAGGACAAGCCCATGTCTGAAAAAGGGGAAGTCTAAAGGCAAAGGCAAAGCTAAGAAAGGTTCTAAAGCTAGCCAGAAGCCCAAGTCTTCAGATCTCAAGGCAAAAGTTCAAATAAAGAAATAAAGAGGCGATTGTCACCACTGTTACTAGCCTAGACATTGGAAGAGAAGATGCACTCTCTGGTTATAGGAACTAAAGAAGAAGAAGGATGGCATTGAGGCCTCCACTTCAGGTATAAACAACATAAGATAAATTTTATTACTTCTTCATTTTGTTATGTGATACCAAATAAAGATTTGACATATTGATGTGCAAGATCTGACAAGAAGTAAAGGCCTTCATGGAAGGATGAAGATGGACAAGGCGGAGCAAATGTTACGGAATCCAGAGTATGCATATAAATTTATCTTAGCCCAATGGGAATGTAATAGAGTTACTAGAACTGCTATTCCATTATGCCATTAGAATAGAAACATTTTTTATGCCTCTTGTATGGACAAGGATGATTATCAATAAGGAGTCGTTGGTGTTTCTATTTTAAAGTTATGATCTTACATGGAATTGGCCCAAAAACATCTTGTGATATTTATGCAAAATGATCCAATGACGAAAGTTTATACCAAAGGAATATAATTGATAACTCAAGATTATCATTAGCATAAGTCATCTTGTATGTACACATAAGAAATGCATACCTTTATTACATATTGATGTTAATCTAGATTCCCTTGGTTATTGAACCTAAGGAAATATGCAAGTCTTATTCATACACAATATGACATGACATCCTTCACTAAACATAGTGGGAGGATAAAACTTCCATTAGACCTCATCCATATGATGCATAAAGATCTTACAGAATGAATGCTATAAATAAATAATTAATACTTCATTTTGATTATTGGTAATATGATGATATGTACCAAATGAAATGAAAGCATCAATCTCTTGAAAATGTTCAAGGATATTGTAAATGAAGTATACCATTGATGAAAGTATTAAGATACTTTGATATGATCAAATGTTGAAATACTTTATGTCAATACCTTGGGTACCTTTAAGAATGAACTGTGATAATGTATCACATGACAATCTATCTGAACATGATGATGTGTCAGAATGAAGGATTTATACCATGATGAGTCATGATATAATTATCAATTAATGTAATCTTCTTACATCCTCATAAATATATATACCTATAACTAAATAATGTACCATATGAATGGTTTAAAGGACATCATATATGATATGATTTGGGAATGTTCCAATAGGTCTAAAGGATTGAAATCCACCTTGAGAAAGTAGTTTCTTGAGAAGGTTTACCCATAAACCATGATATCTAAACATTACTAATCCTTTCCAATAACAAAATTGTTTTTTAATAGGATAATTGAATTCCTAAAGAATCAGTGGGAGTAAAAATAATACTCAAAATGTTTGAGGTCAACAATAAGGATACAATGAGAACAATGAGAATCAAAAGTTGTTATGGAATCTCAAGTTCATCGTGTAATATAGAACAAAATATTCTAGTAGAACACGTCTAAGATTGGAGGATTTTGAATCCAACAATTTGGATGGGTTGGTCATACAGGATGAGCCAACTAGTCAACTAGAAGCCTTTTTTTGAGCTATATGAAATCCATGTAAGCTAACAAGGTAGGACCTTGCTAGTGCCACTTAAAGAGGTAACACCTAAAGGGTGAAATAGGGTCATATGATCAAGACCTACATGGATAACATCAAAGGATAAATTGGTTGACTAAATCAACTTCAAGTTGTTGGACATGATAGAAAATCATTTACCAATTGGCATGCTTGTTGTTTTAGTTAGAATTGACTATGATATTTTGAATATGAAGATGGAAACTGGATTCCTTAAGGGAATACATTAGAGGATGTGTATGTGACACAACCTAAAAGGTTTCATAACTTCATGAATGAAAATTAAGTCCATAAACTACAAAGTTCAATCTGGGATTGAAACAAGCAACTCAAAAGTAGGATCTTATGACTTGATAAGAGAGCCAAAGTGTTTTAATTGAATCAAGGTAATAGATGAAAGCTGTGTTTATAAATGATTTAGTGGGAGCATATATCAATATTCCACCTATGATGAGGAATAACATCTCAATATTATGAATATTGAGAACTGGCATGAATAACACCTTCAATAATGAAGGATAAGTGAAACATCTTATGAGATAAGGATTAAGACCTATGAGATAGTTCTTGAAGGTTTCACAATGGAAGTTTAAGCACGTACAATCACAATGTGTTGAAAGAGTTCAACATGGAAGGATTCAATGAGAGAGAATTTAGATTAGTCTCTCATGAACCCAATATTCTGATTCTTGTGAAGAATGGAAATATAATGAATAAGATTCCATGGGCCAGCCCAACAATGGATCTATCATGTAAGCTATTAACAAGATTATCCCATATGATCTTGTGTGTATTGGACATGACAATATGACATAAATTCCAATAAGGGTTATTAGAAAGTCATTAGAGATATCCATTAGTACTTGAGAAGTGACTAAGGATAGATTTCTAGTCAATGATGATAGAAATAAAAGGGAAGAGTTGGATGTAAAGGGTTACATTGATGCAAGCTTCCATAAATGACAATAGTGATCACAAATTAAAATATATTTTGATTTTAAAAGAGAAAAGGATCTGATTAGTTGGAAAGGGTTCCAAACTAATAGACATTGATGCTAATCTAAAATAGAGGCTGAGTATACTTCTTTTATGAACATAGAGTAATACCATATGGATCTAAAAGGTTCATATGATAAAATTATAGATTTTCCTACCATTTATGACTCAGTAGAGATGATGTGACAACAATAGAGCTAATTGTTAGGCAATGAATATCAGATACCATATTACAGTGATTTCATCTCAGATCAAAGAGATAACAAACATGCAATATACTGACTATAAGCAAAGTGTTGATAACCCGCTATTTCAGCACTAGCACAACAGAAGCATGTTGGACATGTTTAGATCATTAAAGGATGAGATCTGTTGGTGATTGGCTCTAAGTGCAAGTGGGAGTCTGTTGGTAAGGTATGCCCATAGAACAAATTATATGATGATTGACATGGCATAATTACCTAAAAGGATTTGATTAATAATAACATATATGAAGGCAAGCTTCCAATTCATCTGTTTCACTCAGTTATGGGATAATGAGGATACCGAGTGAATTACTAGAGAATTATATTACTCAATGACGTATGTTGTCAAGTTCCTACCCTTGTGATAAGATAATGCCGATGTTAAGAGTACATTGACATATTCTCATTATGTCCATGATCAGTTGTTATTGTGGAAGGTTGATAGACAACAATAACACATAATATCACAGTGTGAGTTGGTTGATGACTAAATCTCATTAGTCATGATATGGAATATCAAATCAAGCACACAGATACATATTAGAGAACAGTGTATCAGACAGACCCACCTTGAGAGTGACACATGATTTTATGGTCATCGTCATCTCTCATAGTGAAGGTGGTGAGACTTGAAATCACTACACTCGTCACATGTCATTGGGTATGCTTTGACATCATCAAACACAATCTTGAAACATGGGTTATTATAACAGTGATGATTGGGTGACTTTGACACATGGGGATAGTCTATGATTAATAGATATGGGAATTGTCACTCCTACCGGAGTATGATATCCTATCCACTTGATTAGTGAGACTGAGAAATGGATGCACATGCACATGCGAATCAATATATGATATTGATGTCACATTATCTCTGACAATCTTCTCTTAGTTCAAGAAACATGGATTAAACATTGAGAGGATGACCAACCATGCCCCGAGTTCATCTTGGATATCATAGACAAAGTAATTATACAATCACAACAACACCTTAAACAGATTGTAGGTTGAAGTTGTTCTCCAACTTTCCATTTCACTTTGGTAGAACTGATGTGTGACTAAACACCACTCTTTTCTTGTGATGTCATTAGCTAGTTATGGACATTCACTGCCAATTTGATATGGGACCTATAGGGTCACACACATAGGAACTCATCTAGAAGAGGAGTTTGAACTTGAATGACAATTGGATTGATTACTAAAGTATTTAGGTATTCAATTCATACAAATGATTGCTTGAATGGCTGACTAGGTCTGCCAATCGACCATCTCACTGAGTGAGATGGCCATTTGGGCAGCCAGACAGGCATCTCATGTAGTTGAGATGGACGTTTTGGGGTTAGGATGATCAGAGATTGATTTGGCTTAGTTTTGCCCTTGAACCGACCGGTTTAATATGATTAAACTGATTGACTCATCTCAACTCGCTAGATGGATGTCTGGGTGAGTGAGACGGGCATCTTGCTTGGGTGAGATGACCTGGTTGGGTTGAATGAAGGTTCATGATGTTTCCCAAATAGTTTCAGTTGTTCTTTACTTGAGGAACAAGGAAATTAATATGAGATGTTAATTGGATTTGAAATAGACAAATTCGATTCAGATTGGAAACTACCAAACAACCATTTGGCAGTGCGAGACAACCATCTCACACACCAAACGACCGTCTGAGTATGCAAAACAGCCGTTTTGGCTGTCGCAGATTGCCAATTATTGTGAAAAATCAAGATCTCTTAGTCCTTTTCACTCCCACTTTTAGTCCCATATTGGATGGGGACTGGGAACCCTGACCCTAGCCCCTCCTATATATAGAGGGGTACTGTGGGCTTCCCTAGTAACAACTACAACTACACAAACAATAGAGAATCAGTTTCTCTGACAAGTGTTGTCCTTTCTGGTTGTGGAAACCAGGAGAGCCCGGGCAAGTCCTACCTAAAAAGGAGGGATAGACAACGGGAGAGAACAACTGAGAAGTTTTCATTATTGGAGAGAAGGTTGGTGACTAGTACACCAATGGGGAGGATAACTCCTTCTTGTCCGTTCTTGGTGAACAACAGGAGTTCTGGTTGGTCTGTGTAGACTACTCTAGAGGTAGGAGTCCTTTGGCTGCTGCTCGGAGAGCAAAGTCAACCTACAGTCTGTGGCAAGACCACATGAGTCGCTATAGAGGTTGCGCAGACGTTGCTCATAGTGAAGACAATAAGCTTCACAACCACCATCTAAGAGCAAGTTATCAAAAATTGAAAAGAAGTGAGTTTTGTCCCTAGACTTG
This sequence comes from Alisma plantago-aquatica, assembly GCA_963693085.1. Taxonomy (NCBI): domain Eukaryota; kingdom Viridiplantae; phylum Streptophyta; class Magnoliopsida; order Alismatales; family Alismataceae; genus Alisma; species Alisma plantago-aquatica. The sequence continues at coordinate 26,057,913 of OY856409.1, read as the reverse complement.
GTCCAAGATCAGGTTTAACTCACTAAAACCATCCTTTCTATTTCATAGTAGTTGACGCGATCTTGCTATATTGGGGAATATAAATAGATAATTTTTTTTATTTCCGCTTCTATACTCTGTGCCCGTATTCCCCTACACTTAGTTCCAAAAGAGCTCTTGAGCTTCTTCACATTGATCTTTTTGGACCAATGTGTATGCAATCTCTTCGTGGTAGCAAGTATTGTCTTGTGGCTGTCGGTTGTTTTTTTTGCTATACGTGGGCCTTATTTCTTGTTTCAAAAAATGATACTCTTGATGTTTACTCTATTTTTTTTTCAAACAATTTGAAAATGAAGCTTCTTTCTAGATCATCTCTATCTGCAATGACAATGACAGAAATTTTAAAATGACTTGAACGGTTTTGTGAGGATTCTAGGTATGCACATAACTTTTCTTCACCTTGAACACCTTAAAAAAATGGGATTGTAGAGAGAAAGAATAGGTCAAAATAGGAAATGTCTATGACTATGCTTCTAAAGTATGATACTCTGATGAAGTTTTGGGGTGAAGCCGTTAGTACTTCTTATTTTGTTAAAAACTAGGTTTTCACTCACCCATGTTTGATGAAAAACCCCTATGAGCTATGGCATGCTAGAAAGCCTTCCATTGATTTATTTCATGTTTTTGTTGGTGCTTGATTTGTTTGGAACACAAGTTTGATCTGAAATCTTACAAGGCTTTCTTTCTTGGCTATAACACTACTAGCAATGCTTATAGAGTGTTTAACATTGAATTATGTAAAATAGAAGAATCTATCAATGTTAAATTTGTTGAGACTAACCCCTCTATTTCAAAGAATATTGTTAATGACAATGTTACAGATGAGGTGATACCTCACTTGAAAGAGCTCAACATCATTGACAAAGGAAAATATGTGCTAGTTGATGAAGAATAGAAAGAAGAAGAAAAGAAGGATCCAACTCCCTGCTCTGTAAAACATCATCCTAAAGAGGTCATCATAGGTAATCATTTTGAAAGGTGAGGACCAAGGATGGATTCAATGAAGAACAAATCGAAAACACCTTCATGTATCAACTTGAGCTAAAGGATGTCAAAGAATCTCTCAATGATGATGAATGGATCCTATCCATGCAAGAAGAGTTGGAACAATTTGAGAAGAACAAGGTGTGGATCTTAGTGCCAAGACAAAGTGATAGAAATATCACTGACACCAAATTAGTCTACCGCAACAAGCTTGATGAAAGTGAGAAAATGGTAAGGAAAAAAGCAAGGTTAGTAGATTAAGGTTACAACCAACAGGAAGGTATTGATTTTGATGGAACTTATGCACCTATTTCTAGACTTGAATCTATTAGAATGCTACTTGTTTTTGCTAGTTATAAGAATTTCCTACTTTATCAAATGGATGTTAAAGGTGTGATTTTGAATGGTACAATTGAGGAGTAAGTCTATGTGGCTCAACCTCCAAACTTTGAACATGATGAATTACCTAACCATGTTTATTTGTTACAAAAAGCTCTCTATGGACTTAAACAAGCCCCTAGAGCTAATTGGTATGAGAAACTAGTGAACTTTTTGCTAGAAAATGGCTATATCATGGGTAGAGTCAATTCTACTTTATTTCTAAAATAGCCTTCTAGAAATTTTTGAATCATTCAAATTTATGTTGATGATATTATCTTTGGCTAAACTGATCTTGATCTTTGCAAGGAGTTTAGTTCTCTTATGCAGAGTGTGTTCGAGATGAGCATGATGGGGGAGATTATTTTCTTCCTTATCTTCCAAATCACACAACCAAGGAAGGTAACATAATCAACCAAGGCAAGTACACTAATGAACTAGTTAAGTGCTTTGAGATGGAGAACACCAAGCCAATGGACACCCCCATGTCAAACACTGCCAAGCTTGACAGAGATGCAGAAGGTGAGAAAGTGGATGAGAAACTCTATAGAGGTATGATTGGAAGTCTACTTCAATTAACTACCTCTAGACCTGATATGATGTTTAGTGTTGGCTTGTGTGCTTGCTTTCAATCAAGTCCAAGAAAATCACATCCCATAGAAGTTAAGAGGATTTTCAGGTATCTAGCCAAAACTCAAAAGTTTTTACTATGGTATCCCAAGTCAAGGGACTTTATTCCTACAGTACATAGAGATGCAGATTATGCAGGTTGTTTGATTGATAGAAAGTGCACAAATGTCACTTTCTTCTTCCTAGGACCATGCCTAGTTTCTTGGTTCTCTAAGAAAAAAAGCACAATGGCTCTTTCAACTACCGAGGCTGAATACATTGCAGCTGGGAGTTGTTGTGCCCAAGTCATATGGATGAAGAAAATGCTCCAAGATTTTAACATTTATTTTGATGCTTCTCCTATCTATTGTGACAATACTAGTGCAATGAATCTGTCTTATAATTCAATATTGCATAGTAGATCTAAACAAGTAGAGGTCCATCATCACTTTCTTTGTGACCACATTGCCAAGAAGGATATCTATATCACATATGTAGACAGAGAATCAACTTGTGGACATTTTTACTAAACCTCTAGCTAGAGAGAAATTTTATTTCATTATATCAAAACTACTCTTGATGATATTGACATGCAATCTACCTAGATGTTATAATACATATATGTCTTACTCATGTATTGCTTACCGTATGCTTGCTAAGTGCTATATTTGACATGTTTTCATGCCCTGTATCACTTATTTTCAGCTAGTTTTCACAAACGGACATTTTACCACAAAATAGTACTAGCGATGAGTGAAATGTGCCTCAATATGTTTAAAAGACATGATAAACTAGAAAAATAAATACATATATCACACTAGAGGCTTAAAATTAAATTTTCTATCTTTCAGACATGCTTCCATTCGGTCAAGTTTCTCTTGGTACATAATTCAACCACTCGCTATCTGAGGATTGAACTGAAAATCCGATTCGGTTGGGTTTCTGACACATAGAACTCGAGCGATCATAGGACTAGATGAAAATTAAAAGGGGATCGTCTGAATTTTATCCCTCTCAACTAGATAAAAGTTGTTTGATACCTAACCTGCAACAATTCATCCTCAACCCTAGGCTAGACCATCCACTCCTTACCCATTCCTAGCCCTAGAATCGACCTTCCTTGCCTCTTCCCTTACAACCAAGGCAGTATTTCAAACCTGCCTTGTGTGTTCCCTTCTTCGTTTGTTGGTTGTCCTCTCCTCTCCAACCTAGATGGCCTCACATCAAAGAAAGAGATCTTCCCCTACTGAAGCAACCTTCCTACCATCTTATCCAAGGCATGTGTCCTTCAATGGTACCTCCTTCATCTCATCCCAAGCTTTGAATCAATATAAGGGACTCCTCCCTAGGATTCCATTTCATTTTTGAGCTTTGTTTGAACCTTAGTTTGCAACAACTGAGGTGATTGAGGATGTAGCTAGGGTATTTAAAGCACATCACTTAAGTGATTTATGTGTAGAGCGTGTGTGCTTTGAAAATGCCATGTCAAGCACATAGGTTATCCATGAATTCTATTCCAATTTGACATGGAACTAAACCTCCCTAGTCCCACCACTGAATACCCAAGTCATTTTGATTTTGATGATCACCAAGACAAATATTTAATTTTCAGATGTTTCTCTAAATACCTACTTCTGTGGTTCTAACATCGTTGGTTGTTGGGTGGCTCCTTATCTATAGTACCATGACATTTTAGACCCTGAAGGTTTCTACAAGAAATTTGAACCTGATCTTACCGTTCCTGACATCCATAAGTTCCTAGAGAAACCTGACATCCCTTATAAGAAGAAGTCAACCCTACCCTCATCTTCCCCAAATATCTAGACAAAACTAATCTCTCTAGTGGTTAACTACAATATTTATCCCAAAAGGATTCAAACTAAAATTTTAGAGAACATGGAAATGATTATGCATTGTCTGTTGAATGATATTGGGGTTAAGTGGGCTCGTCACATTCTCCATCATATGACATGCTTTGACTTCAAGAAGAACACCTCAGACACCCATCTCGCATATTGTAACTTGATCTGTGGTCTATTTGCTCACCATAATGAAAAATCCCTCATCCATGACCTTATATACAAGCAAAGTCACAAAGGGTTTTGTATTAGTGTGACAACAATCTAGAAGACCTTTCTTCCTACCTCTTCCACCACACCAGGTGCCTCTACCTCCACCCAAGCCCCACCACTGCCACCACCCTGCCCTAGTCGTGCCTCATTTTTGTATCAAATGAAGCCCTCATGGGATACATGGTACATCAACAGGCGTACAACATTAGGGTTCAGGATCACCTTCACCAGGACCTATATAGATCATGTCTCATATAAACCTATCCTACAACCAACCCTACCCATGCTATTAGACTTATCCAAGAGCTCACTATGCCTCTTATTGATGCATTATTTATTTTCAATTTTCACATGCTATTTTGCATTGATTTTTGTGCACCTTTTGGTCAAATATCATATGAATTGTACATAATTTATTAATATTAACATGTGTGACTCAATTGCATCAACTATATGTAATTTTAATGTTTCTGAATGATTTATTAATTTTCTAGAGCTTATGTTCAAATTTAATGCATTTCGGGAGGATACGATAATATACACAGGTCGATACTACCGACTTTTAAGTCGGTGGTACTGACACATGCTCAGTATTGAATAGAATGAAATCAAGAAGAATCGATAGTACTGACATTCTAGTCGATACTACTGATGTTGTTACAACGTTTTTGTCAAAGAATTTTGAAGCAACTCGACACTATTGACACACAGTCGGTAGGACCAACGACTTGACATGTGGCCACAAAATTAAAGAAGTCGGTAGTGCTGACACCTCATCGGTAGTATCGACAGACCAGGATCAAGAAGATCTAAAAGTTGTGTTTAATCCAATGGCAGAAGTTCTAACTCACCCTAAGTCATTTCTATGACTAAGGGGAGTTACATCCAGACCTAATGATCTATTATATTCCATTGCACGATGACCAAGGCATGAAATAGGAGAACGAGGAGTAGAACTGCACATTTGGGAGATTTCTAAGGCACATTCAGTGGGCAAAATTCATGACTTGCGGATCTGTTCATTGGCGTGGAGCATCCTAATCACGTATCTCTAGGGGGTTAATTTGGTTTTCTATGTTCTCTACATTTTTCCTTCTTTCTAGCATGTTTTTGTCCATGGAAACCATGAGGGTCTAATCCCCATGTCCTATAGGACCTGAGAGTAGCCCAATTGTACACTATATATGGATCTTTTACATTAATATGTTGTTTTCTCCTTATTTTGGGCATGTTGCTATGAAATCATATTGAATTATCTATGTTGTGCACCATATGTGATTAATTAGATCCTTAATAGCTTCGAGAGGTGGATTAAGGATTGGAAATCCCCTTTGAGAATGGTGGCCTACCAACATAAAAGAGAATAACCCAGAGTAGTTCATTAAACCACCTATCTAATAACACAATCGATATGAGAGTGGGATTGGTATTAGGATAGGTAGTGGATTACACCATGAAAGTGGGTAATTATGCATGTCAAGAGGAATATATATTAATCTTACATTTTAATTGTAGTGTCAATCATGGTGAAACCACAATCCTAGGGAATTTCTTCTTATTGTGATAAAAAAAACTAGTAAATTAGTTTTATTTTCTTGCATAGTCTGATAACTCTCAAATCAAAGTTTTCTTCGACCTAGCTGATCGAAAATAGTTAGTAGTAGTTTCCTGAATTATTTTTCCCCATGTTCGATATCTAGGCCTCATTGTCTAGTAGTACTTTGACGCGTACACTTTCATTTTACACGTACAATTTAGTCATATCAAGTTTTTGGTGCCGTTGCCAGGAAAACAACATATTCAAGCACTACAAGTACTGTAATCATTCACTCTAAGCCACCCTTTTTATTTTTCTTTTTATTCTTTTCAAATATAAATAGCAAATATATTTTAATTCAATCACTAGTATCTTGTTCTCACATTGAATTCACAAATTTCAAGTATTACTGCATGGTTCAAACGTGACTCACTGATTATGGTCCCACAAAAAATCCACAATCGGAAGGTATGGGTGACACAGAAGAAGAACATACCATCTGGGAGAAGATAAATGTGTCATCCTCAATAGCTCATCTTGGTCCAATCAAGCGACAAGTGATAAATGTGAGAAGCTAAAAGATTGATCCTGGTCTGGTGGCCTTTGTCAAGCAACATGTGTTCCATAGCCACAATACTTGTAACATCCCTGACCTAGGTTATGCTTTAACCCTAGAGGTTTTTCTTAATAAAGTTAATTATATGCCTGCTCTTATATTTTGAATAGTAATTAAGGCTCAAGAGGAACTTATGCTTCAATTTTAGTAATTTTTCAATAATGTTGAAACAATGTTTTGCCTGTTTTGGACTAAAGTGCAAATTACCCAAGTTGAGGGGTTAACTTGCAAATGTTACATGGTAAAATGTTACTCAAGTGTTGCATCATCATAAGAATTAAAATGATGTAGAGGTATGGCTTGTGGTAGCCTGAGCACCAAGAAAGAGCTTATTAAGCAATGTTTGTGCATTAAAACCTAGTTTTGGTGTAATGTGTAATTTACCCAAAACCTAGGGTTCAATATGAAAAATAACACTTTTAGAGAGTCCCTAATATTTCTTGGTATCAATTAGAGAGATGAAAATTAGAGGGGCATCTCATTTGAATCTCTTTGGAGGAGAGAGAATCTTGATATTAAAATAATCAAGATTTAAGCATAATTGAAACCCTAATTCAAATTAATGCAAAAATAAATACATTAATGGAAGTGCCCTTCAACCAAAAATGAGATGGTTGGATTTTTATAAGTTTGGACGTCCTTTTGACTTGCAAAGGCCACGAAATATCTAAAGTGAATGGAGAGCCCACTCACATTAGTAAAAGGAAAAGTAATATCCACTCAAATTTTGGATATTATTATTATAGTGTTTAAGGTGCTTAATTGCTTTTCCTTTAATTCATGGATAATGAAGAGGAATTAGAAGGAGAAGTTGATAGATTCGTATGCAAGGGTTTTAGGGGAGTATGTGGCATCCATTTTGGGAATTAAAAGATTATTATATCACTTTCTCTCTCATTGAAATTTCCTTATAAACATCTCATTTCCAACTCAAATGAAAGGTTTTTTCGACCCTTCTTTCTTTTCTTGATTTGGTTGAACACAAGGGAGCTTAGGAGCAACATGAGGACGTTCCCAAACCTGTAGTTAAGCTCCATAGTCATCTTCAACCTATATTTCATGGTGGAAATCGAATTTCAATGCTTATTTTCTTGTTTTCTTCATTCAATCTTCAACCCTAGCCATTCATTTCACTCAAAGACTTGAGTACAAGCCCTGTGAAGTTTAGGAAGCTTCATTCACCATTCAGGACGTGAAGGTTGAAGCTTGGATTCAATTTTGAAGGTGGGTTATATAACTTGAACCCTTAAATGTTATTATTACATTCAATTCTTCATCACTTGTTGATCATTTTGTTCTTCTTGAAATTCCTTTGAATAATTGATGAAACTTCCATAACTATGACAGTAGATTTTGAAGGATCGAAGCTTGATGATGATGAAATCATCATAAGCACACACCTCAATGAATATCTTGGGCAAACAATTTCACTCTTGAGTCTAAACGATCTCAAGATCGTTTGGTGAACAAACGCTCTCAAGACCGTTTGACACCAAACGGTCTCAAGACCATTTGAGGTCAAACGACCTCAAGACCATTTGAGGTAAGCAGATGTCATGGTTGGATGATGATCTAATGGTTCTAATTGATTGACTCGTAATAGGTTCAGTGATGGATAATCCACTGATTACAAATTCCAATCGATTGAATTGATTGAAGCCTTAATTGATGGAATTGATCAAGACCGAATGGGTAAAACCAATCAAGACTGAATGGGTAAAATTGATTAAGACTGAATGGATAAAATCAATCAAGACCGAATGGGTAAAAGTAATCAAGACTGAATGGGTAAAATCAATCAAGATCGAATGGGTAAAGTTGATCAAGATCGAATGGGTAATTTGATCTTCAAAACCATTTGGTCATGTTGACCATTTGGGAGAGTTGACCGAATGGAGGTCAAGCACCTCGAGACTGAATGGAGGTCAAGCACCTCAAGACCGTATGGAGGTCAAGCACCTCAAGACCGTATGGAGGTCAAGTACCTCAAGACCGTTTGAAGGTTCAAAAGTAACAAAACTGTTTGGAAATTTAATAGTTTCAAAGTTATGAAAGACCATTTAATCCCTTGATTGTTAAATAGCATATATCCAAGTTAAATCCAGTGGTTGTACCTCTAAAGTACTTACATGATTAGTACCTTTATAGTGGTTAACCTTTGATGCTTATGGAAGCAATGACTTAATACACTATGCTAACCCTTCATTCAAATTGATTCAACCTAATCAAGATTGAAATAATTAACATCCTAGAAAGGATGAGAGAGAGAGAGAGAGAAATCCATACATGTATGATAATAATGTAATATTTAAATCTCAATACTCTCAACATGAATAGAATATACAATTAGGGTATGATCCTTGATAAAGAGATCATGAAACCCTAATCGATAAGGATGATGAGCCCTAACCCTAATTTAGGGCAATGCTAGGTGAAACCCTAATTTGGGGTAATGGTGTAACCCTAATCTAGGAGGATGATGTGAGAAATCCCAATTCAAGGTAATATAATGAAAAACCCTAATTTAAGAGGATGCTTCATGAAACCCTAATTTGGGGAAAAGTTGTAAGGAACCTTAATTCAAGATAACGATGTGTGCAATCCTAATCAAGGGTGTTGTTAAGTGGAACCCTGATATAGGATGATGCCATGTGAAACCCTAATCAAGGGTGATGTCATGTGATAATCCTAATCTAGGGTGATGCCATGTGAAACTCTAATATAGGGTGATGTTATGTAAAATCCTAATTGATAAAGAGGGGAAACCTATTCCTAATATTGGAGTAGTGAATAATGTACTAGTAGTGAAACACCTAAAGTGGTTGATAATGGATAACCTTATATCAATAATGCCTTAACCTGAGATAAGTCTATATCATTGATAATGGATGAATAATTTAAATGAGTGACTTATGGCCAATACATTACTTGATAATGTATTGAACAAGTGCATAAAGTATTATGATGGGAAATATCCTAATACAAAATAAGATGATGAACTTAAGTAAGTCAAAAGTGATGAGGGAAGTGATACATCAAGACATGATAGATATCACATCCAGTACCTCAAAGTTGATACACCTTGATGTACCCTAAATCCATTAGACTTGGATCAATAACACATGAGATGTGCCATGTCAATTGTTACATTGAGATGTAATGAGCCTAATGCACTTTGATAAAGTGTAGGCTAAAATACCTTAAGAAAGGGTTAAGACAAGTTAATAAAGTATGAGGTATTTATATTCTGGTAAGGATGAGAGAGAAACTCATACCTTGTGTTGATAATAATTTAATGATAAATGATGAGAGTTATGACAAGATGTTTAATGGCCTTGTGAGCCATGAGAATAGTTATTGCCTAGTGAGAGGTGACAAGATGTTTAATGGCCTTGTGAGCCATGAGAGTTATTGTTTCCTAGTGAGAGGTGACAAGATGTTTAATGGCCTTGTGAGCAATGAGAGTTATTGTTGGCTAGTGAGAGGTGACAAGATGTTTAATGGCCTTGTGAGCCATGAGAGTTATTGTTGCCTAGTGGGAGGTGAAAAGATGTTTAATGGCCTTGTGAGCCATGAGAATAGTTGTTGCTTAGTAAAAGGTGACAATATGTGTAATGGCCTTGTGAGCCATGAGAATAGTTGCCTACTGAGAGGTGACAAGATGTATAATGGACCTTGTGAGCCATGAGAGTAGTTGTTGCCTAGTAAAAGGTAACAAGATGTTATAAAGTCTCGTGAAAGAAATGATAATAAACAGTGGAAACTTAGTAGCATAATAATAATAATAATAATAAATGGATACAATAATAATAATAAAATATTAGTCATGCATGCTTTATGCTTATAGCCAAATAAGGGATATAGTGTTTTGAATAAGCTTAAAGGAGATAAGAAGAACACTTGAATTACATAAAGGATGTGAATAAGTATGATGGCTTGGCCAAGGTTTAATACCTAGTAAAGGTGATGTGGTATTCAGGAATAATTGCACAGGATTGGTCATAACCCAATACCTGGAATAATTGCATAGGATTGGTCATAACCCAATACCTAGAATAATTGCACATGATTGGTCATAACCCAATACCTGGAATAATTGCACATGATTGGTAATAACCCAATTCTTGGAATAATTGCACAAGATTGGTCATAACCCAATACCTGGAATAATGTCATAGGATTGGTAATAAACCAATACCTGGAATAATTGCACATGATTGGTCATAACCCAATACCTGGAATAATGTCACAAGATTGGTAATAACCCAATACCTAGAATAATTGCACAAGATTGGTCATAACCCAATGCCTGGAATGGTTGCACAGGATTGGTAATAACCTAATACCTGGAATAATGGCACATGATTGGCATATTCCAATGCCTAGAATGTTTGCATATGATTGGCATAGTCCAATGCATGGAATGTTTGCACAGGATTGGCATAGTCCAATGCCTGGAATGGTTGCACAGAATTGGTATAGTCCAATGCCTGGAATGTTTGCACAAGATTGGCATAGTCAAACGCCTGGAATGGATGCACAAGATTGGCATAGTCCAATGCCTGAATGGAATATGATGATATATACTTACACGATTGATACAATTCAATATCTGGTTAGCAGATTGGCTAAGGCCAACAGATAGAAATGAGAATGATTCATGGATGACATACCATGATAATGAGTATCACAGGATAAGCTTGAGATGTTGATATAGTATGATGGATAAATGATATACCTATTCTTTCTATTCCTTATAAAGAGAATATATGATTTACTACCCTATCATAGATAGTTGTAATGCTTTAAAAGATGAGAATGTTCTAAACTGCTTATCCTCTGCTCAGTTTTATTCTATTAAACTGCAATAATAATGTTTCTGGCAGAGAGTTATATCTCTCGCTGGGACAATTTTCAATTGTCTCACCCCCATGGGATCTAACATTTTTAGGTGGACGCAAACGAAGAGGTAGCAATCATACAACAGGAAAAAGGACAACATCATCAGGGACATCAGTAACATTTCAGGTGGAGATACTGACTGTCAAGTCTTATAGATATGAGTCCTATGTGTCTTCTCTGTACTCTCAGGTCCTAGGAGTCAGTACTTAGTGTTTTTATAATCAATCTGAGATCTTGGCTTGAATGCCTCGAGGTTTTGTGTTGCTCATGTATAGATTTAATAGAGCAATTGATGTATGTAATCCTCAAGAAGATATGGTACATGGTATGTACTTGTGGACCAAAATGTATATGTAATACTTTGGTTCTTGTTGTTAAGAGTTTCCTGGAATTGGATCTCTTTGAAAAAGGTTTTAATTTTTAGTGATTTTCATTAATCTGCTGCTAACGAATGCTTCCGCTTAAGTAAATCATATTTTTGTGATTTCTATGCCACAATTTAGTGGTATCAGAGATCTAGGTTCACTGAGTCTACAAAGACATAGGACTAAGGTGTTGAGTCTATTCTAGTGTCCTCCAGTATATCTTATAGTGACTTCTGCTTATGTAGAAGAAGGGAGATAGCTTAAAGATGTCTGGAGAACATGTGGATCACATTGTTGAAAGTAATGTTGCTGCACCAGTAGGAGGTGCAAGGGATCAGGAAAGAGCAGAATCAGTGCCTGAGAATCCCCATTTTAATGAAGTTATGATAGAAAACCCAAATATTCATGTTCTAATTAGGGAATTCATGACCACAATGAGGTATATGGCAGACTGGATGCCCGCACCAGCACATAGGGCACCAACTCCCAATGAGGGACATGGGTCTGGTAAGACTTTTGAATGACTACGTCGTGTAGGAGCTATTGAATATGCTAGGACAACTGACCCAACAGATGCTGATCTATGGCTCACTGAGTTAGAAAAGGCTTTTAAGATCCTTAGTATTCCAGATGTTGACAAAGTCAAACATGCTGTATATCTTTTGAAGGGTAGTGTTGGCCATTGGTGGGCCATAGAATAAGTAAAAGGAAATGATGAAGAGGTTGGTTGAGAGGAATTTCATCAAGAATTCATCAATAAGTATTTTCCAAGGACATATTTAGATGAAAGGATCTCACAATTTCAGAAGGTTCGACAGGGAACCATGTCAATAAATGAATATGAGGCTAGGTTTATGGAACTATTATGGTTTTTTCCTCATATGGCTGCTACTAAGAAGGAGAAGATTCGACATTTTGAGAAAGGACTGAATGATGAGGTGTCTATCTCGGCAGCTACATTAGAAAGTAGAGAGAAGTTTGCCACATTTGGGGAATCAATTCGGAGGATAGAAAGGTATGTGACAAAGAAACATGAGGCAAGACTCAAAAGGAGGTCTACACAGTCACAGGAATAGTGGATTGGTGGTACTAAACAACCAAAGTTTTCAGTAACACCGGTTCAGCCACAATATAGTACATCAATGCAGTGGTCATCAAGTGAGGGCCGAACTTGCCATAAATGTGGATAGATAGGACATTTTAGGCAGCAGTGTCCAAGAAGAAATAATGTGGTGACCCAACAATCAAGGCATAATCTACAAAATCCACAAGGACCCCAGGTTAGTGAAGCAAAAGGCCGAGGACGAAGACAAGTGTCACTGTTTGGTCCATCTACCTTTGGTAGTAGAGGACAAAGGCAATAGCAAATGACAACTGACTCCATGTATTGAGTCAGATAAGATACTAGATAACTCGTAAGAGGTAATATGTCACGATAAAACTTTTCATTCTGAATCATCTTTCTTTTTCTACTCTCTGCCTACTAATTATAAGAAAGGTAGTTGTTGTTGAGCTTCCTTTAATTAATCTTATGAGGACATGAGGAAGAGCTAAGAAGGATGAGAACTTATATTCAGTCCAATGTTCTCTTATATGTTTTGAAATTTCTCTCTTCATGATGAAAAGAAGAAATGTAATAGAAACACCTATAGAAAATTTAAGATACTAAGTAGTAAAACTAAAAGAGATGAAACATAATATAAAAATCAATACATACTACCTTACTTCAGTTCTTGAATACCCTGGCTAGGTATTCATCTATTGAAGATAAGGTAAGTATGCCACTCTTAGATTGCTATCTTTCTGATTACCCTCATCAAGTAGTCATTTTGAGACAATCTAAAGAGCATAATGAGGTAGAAGATGTGGCATGGATATTTCTACCACATCCTAATTGATACACAAAGGGATCTGAGTTAATCATAAATCAATTTATAAACAAAAGAATATGTATAGTATAATGTATACCCTGGTCCTCAGACCTAGAGGTAATAGTTACCTGATGAGAGGTAATAATGTTCAATGATGGACTGAGGGTTTGAATACCCAAATCTAGTAATCATGATGATGTGATGTGTTTATGGCACATATAATGGATACCAAGGTAAATAATCCTAGTATCCAAGAACTTTAAATGATATGATAAAATGGGAACATGACTCCTCATAAGAAGTAATGTTTGGTTACCTAGAAGGGCAAACTTTGAAATTTGTCCAGTTACATACTGTAATATGGATACCATATGTTAGGGGTTTATGCCCCGCATAAACATGACATCAACAAAGATGTATGAGTCAAAAGAACAATTGTAAAATCATTATGGGAAAAGCTTATTAAAGATAAAAATAATTCTTTAATATACCTCTAAGATAAGTTCTTAATTGATAGGTAACCTTCCCTTATGAAAAGAAACAATAGAGTATGTGTCCTGTGTGATAAGTTCTATGATAACCCTGTATGGAAGGACTTTGCGTTGATCAAAGTTCTATGGCATCTCCATGAAATTAAGATGTTATGTGGAGACTTGATGATATGATGAATGAAAAATATCTGTCTTCCTTTACTTGGGATTTTGGGGACGAAATCCTTGTTAGGGGTTCATACTTTGTAACATCCCTGACCTGGGTTATGCTTTAACCCTAGAGGTTTTGATTAATAAAGTTAATTATATGCTTTCTCTTATCTTTTGAAAAGTAATTAAGGCTCAAGAGGAACTTATGCTTCAATTTTAGTCCTTTTTGAATAATGTTGAAACAATGTTTTGCCTATTTTGGACTAAAGTGCAAATTACCCAAGTTGAGGGGTTAACTTGCAAATGTTACATGGTAAAATGTTCCTAAAGTGTTGAAGCATCATAATAATGAAAATGATGCAGAGGTATGGCTTGTGGTAGCCTGAGCACCAAGAAAGAGCTTATTAAGCAATGTTTGTGCATTAAAACCTAGTTTTGGTGTAATGTGTAATTTGCCCAAAACCTAGGGTTCAATATGCAAAATACCACTTTTAGAGAGTCCCTAATATTTCTTGGTATCAATTTGAGACAAGAAAATCAGAGGGGCATCTCATTTGAATCTCTTTGGAGGAGAGAGAATCTTGATATTAAAATAATTAAGATTTAAGCATAATTGAAACCCTAATTCAAATCAATGAAAAAATAAATATATTAATGGAAGTGCCCTTAAACCAAAAATGAGATGGTTGGATTTGTATAAGTGTGGACTTCCTTGTGCCTTGCAAAGGCCACGAAATATCTAAAGTGAGTGGAGAGCCCACTCACATTAGTAAAATGAAAAGTAATATCCACTCAAATTTTGGATATTATTATTATAATGTTTAAGGTGCTTAATTGTTTTTCCTTTAATTCATGGATAATGAAGAGGAATTAGAAGGAGGAGTTTATAGCTTAGTATGCAAGGGTTTGAGGGGAGTATGTGGCATCCATTTTGGGAATTAAAAGATTATTATATCACTTTCTCTCTCATTGAAATTTCCTTATAAACATCTCATTTCCAACTCAAATGAAAGGCTTTTTCAACCCTTCTTTCTTTACTTGCTTTGTTTGAACACAAGGGAGCTTAGGAGAAACATGAGGACGTCCCCAACCTGTAGGTAAGCTCCATAATCATCTTCAACCTAGATTTCATGGTGGAAATCGATTTTCAATGCTTATTTTCTTATTTTCTTCATTCAATCTTCAACCCTAGCCATTTATTTCACTCAAAGGCTTGATTATGAGCCTTGTGAAGTTAAGGAAGCTTCATTCACCATTGAGGACGTGAAGGTTAAAGCTTGGATTCAATTTTGAAGGTGGGTTATATAACTTGAACCCTTAAATGTTATTATTACATTCAATTCTTCATCACTTGTTGATCATTTTGTTCTTCTTGAAATTCCTTTGAATAATTGATGAAACTTCCATAAATATGGTAGTATATTTTGAAGGATCTAAGCTTGATGATGATGAAATCATAATAAGCACACACCTTAATGAATATCTTGGGCAAACAGTTTCACTCTTGAGTCTAAAAGATCTCAAGATTGTTTGGTGAACAAACGGTCTCAAGACTGTTTCAGGTCAAACGACCTCAAGACCATTTGAGGTTAGAATATGTCATGGTTGGATGATGATATTGGTTCCAATTGATTGACTCATAATAGGTTTAGTGATGGATAATTCATGGATTACAAATTCCAATCGATTGAATTGATTGAAGCCTTAATTGATGGAGTTGATCAAGACCGAATGGGTAAAATCAATCAAGACCGAATGGGTAAAATTGATTAAGACCAAATGGGTAAAATCAATCAATACCGAATGGGTAAAAGTAATCATGACCGAATGGGTAAAATCAATCAAGATTGAATGGGTAATGTTTATCAAGATCAAATGGGTAATTTGATCTTCAAAATCGTTTGGTCATGTTGACCGTTTGGGAGAGTTGACCGAATGGAGGTCAAACATCTCAAGACTGAATGGAGGTCAAGCACCTCAAGACCATATGGAGGTCAAGCACCTCAAGACCGTATGGAGGTCAAGTACCTCAAGACCGTTTGAAGGTTCAAAAGTAACAAAATCATTTGGAAATTTAATAGTTTCAAAGTTATGAAAGACCAATTATTCCCTTGATTGTTAAATAGCATATATCCAAGTTAAATCCAGTGGTTGTACCTCTAAAGTACTTAGATGATTAGTACTTTTAGAGTGGTTAACCTTTGATGCTTATGGAAGTAATGACTTAATATACTATGCTAACCCTTCATTCAAATTGATTCAACCTAATCAAGATTGAAATAATTAACATCCTAGAAAGGAAGAGAGAGAGAAATCCATACATGTATGATAATCATGTAATGGTTAAATATCAATACTCTCAACATGAATAAAATATGCTATTAGGGTATGATCCTTGATTAAGCGATCATGAAACCCTAATCGAGAAGGATGATGAGCCCTAACCCTAATTTAGGGCAATGCTAGGTGAAACCCTAATTTGGGGTAATGGGGTAACCCTAATCTAGGAGGATGATGTGAGAAATACCAATTCAAGGTAATATAATGAAAAACCCTAATTTAAGAGGATGCTTCATGAAACCCTAATTTGGGGAAAAGTTATAAGGAACCTTAATTCAAGATAATGATGTGTGAAATTCTAATCAAGGGTGATGTTATGTGGAACCCTGATATAGGATGATGCCATGTGAAACCCTAATCAAGGGTGATGTCATGTGATAATCCTAATCTTGGGTGATTCCATGTGAAACCCTAATATAGGGTGATGTTATGTAAAAAACGTAATTTATAAAGAGGTGAAACCTATTCCTAATATTAGAGTAGTGAATAATGTACTAGTAGGTGAAATACCTAAAGTAGTTGATAATGGATAACCTTATATCAATAATTCCTTAACCTGAGATAAGTCTATATCATTGATAATGGATGCATAATTCAAATGAGTGACTTATGGCCAATACATTACTTGATAATGTGTTGAACAGGTGCATAAGGTATTAGGATGGGAAATATCCTAATACAAAATAAGATGATGAACTTAAGTAAGTCAAAAGTGATGAGGGAAGTGATACATCAAGACATGATAGATATCACATCCAATACCTCAAAGTTGATACACCTTCTTGTAACCTAAATCCAATATACTTGGATGAATAACACATGAGATGTTCCATGTCAATTGTTACATTGAGATGTAATGAGCCTAATGCACTTTGATAAGTGTAGGCTAACATACCTTAAGAAAGGGTTAATATAAGTTAATAAAGTATGAGGTATTTATATTCTGGTAAGGATGAGAGCAAAACTCATACCTTGTGTTGATAATCATTTAATGATAAATGATGAGAGTTATGATAAGATGTTTAATGGTTTTATGAGTCATGAGAATAGTTATTTCCTAGTGAGAGGTGACAAGATGTTTACTGGCCTTGTGAGCCATGAGAGTTATTGTTGCCTAGTGAGAGGTGACAAGATGTCTAATGGCCTTGTGAGCCATGAGAGTTATTTTTGCCTAGTGAGAGGTGACAAGATGTTTAATGGCCTTGTGAGCCATGAGAGTTATTGTTGCCTAGTGGGAGGTGACAAGATGTTTAATGGCCTTATGAGCCATGAGAATAGTTGTTGCCTAGTGAAAGGTGACAAGATGTGTAATGGACTTGTGAGCCATGAGAATAGTTGCCTAGTGAGAGGTGACAAGATGTATAATGGGCCTTGTGAACCATGAGAGTAGTTGTTGCCTAGTGAAAGGTAACAATATGTTATAAAGTCTCATGAAAGAAATGATAATAAATAGTGGAAACTTAGTAACATAATAATAATAATAAATGGATACAATAATAATAATAAAATCTTATTCATGGGTACTTTATGCTTATAGCCAAATAAGGGCTATAGTGTTTTGAATAAGCTTAAAGGAGATAAGAGGAACACTTGAATTACATAAAGGATGTGAATAAGTATGATGGCTTGGCCAAGGTTTGTAAAGGTGATGTGGTATTCAAGAATAATTGCATAGGATTGGTCATAACCCAATACCTGGAATAATTGCACAGTATTGGTCATAACCCAATACCTGGAATAATTGCACATGATTGGTCATAACCCAATACCTGGAATAATTGCACATGATTGGTCATAACCCAATACCTGGAATAATTGCACATGATTAGTAATAACCCAATACCTGGAATAATTGCGCATGAGTGGTCATAACCCAATACCTAGAACAATGTCACATGATTGGTAATAACCCAATACCTGGAATAATTGCACAAGATTGGTCATAACCCAATACCTGGAATAATGTCACAGGATTGGTAATAACCCAATACCTGGACTAATTGCACAGGATTGGTCATGACCCAATGCCTGGAATGGTTGCACAGGATTGGTAATAACCCAATACCCAGAATAATGGCACATGATTGGCATAGTCCAATGCCTGGAATGGTTACACAGGATTGGCATAGTCCAATGCCTGGAATGTTTGCACATGATTGGCATATTCCAATGCCTAGAATGTTTGCACAAGATTGGAATAGTCCAATGCCTGGAATGGTTGCATAGAATTGGTATAGTCCAATGCCTGGAATGTTTGCACAGGATTGGCATAGTCCAATGCCTGGAATGGATGCAAAGGATTGGCATAGTCCAATGCCTGAATGGAATATGATGATGTATACTTACATGATTGATACAATTCAATATCTGGTTAGCAGATTGGCTGAGGCCAACAGATAGAAATGAGAATGATTCATGGATGACATACCATGATAATGAGTATCACATGATAAGCTTGAGATGTTGATATAGTATTATGGATAAATGATATACCTATTCTTTCTATTCTTTATAAAGAGAATAAATGATTTATTTCCCTATCATAGATAGTTGAAATGCTTTAAAATATGAGAATGTTCTAAACTGCTTATCCTCTGCTCAGTTTTATTCTATTAAACTGCAATAATAATGTTTCTGGAGAAGAGTTATATCTCTCGCTGGGACAATTTTCAATTGTCTCACCCCCGTGGGATCCAACATTTTTAGGTGGATGCGGACAAAGAGGTAGCAATCATACAGTAGGAAAAAGGATAGCAATATCAGGGACAACAGTAACATCTTAGGTGGAGATACTGACTGTCAAGTCTTGTAGATATGAGTCATATGTGTCATCTCTGTACTCTCAGGTCATAGGAGTCAGTACTTAATGTTTTTATAATCAATCTGAGATCTTGGCTTGAATGCCTCGAGGTTTTCTGTTGCTCATGTGTAGATTTAATAGAGCAATTGAGGTATGTAATCCTCGAGAAGATATGGTACATGGTATGTACTTGTGGACCAAAATATATATGTAATACTTTGGTTCTTGTTGTTAAGAGTTTCCTGGAATTGGATCTCTTTGAAAAAGGTTTTAGTTTTTAGTGATTTTCGTTAATCCGCTGCTAACAAATGCTTCCGCTTAAGTAGATTGTGTTTTTGTGATTTGTATGCCACAGTACTGAAGACCCAATGACTCACATCAACAATTTTGTTGAAAACTGCAACATGGTGAAGTTAAATTGAGTTCCAGTGACTGTGATCTACCTAAATTTATTTCCATCTTCACTGGCAGATGGTGCTAAGTCTTGGTTCCTTAACCTCAAAAATGAGTCAGTAGAAACATGGGAACAAATGATTAACACTTTCTTTGAGCGTTATTTCCCTCCATAGAAGACTAACGAGCTAACCAAGAAGATAATCAACTTCAACCAACAAGTAGAGGAGTCATATTCTGAATCTTGGGAGAGATTTCAAAGCATGCCGAATAAGGTTCCTCGTCATGGGACTGGTTTCTATTGGTAGGAGAAGGTCTTTTATTATGGGCTTCATCAGGGTGAAAGGACCACATTGGATAGTGCATGGACATGCTTCTTCCTTAATAACAAGCCGTTCAAGTGCCATGAGATCTCGAAGAAAATGGCCAAGAACCAGTCGTGGGGAGAAGAAAGAGAATTCCCAACAACCATTAAAAGTGTTGTGGAATCTGAAGTCATCTCAACATTGAATGAGAAGCTTGACCTCATTGCCATGAAATTGTGCCAGAAGGATGTAAAATTATCGGAGGAAAAGAATGGGATTGCATGTTCATGAGGCAGCAATACTAGCAGGATAGGGGCCCCAACAAGATTGACAAAATTGAGGACATGCTAGGCAAGCTAGTGAGTCAAAATGAAGCGATTATTGGACAGTCACATAGGGACCTGCAAAATCAAGGTGCACAAATTTGTATCATTGAATATCAAGTTTCTCAGCTAGCAGCAGAAGTGGCTTCCTTAAAAAATCCCATTCAGTAAGGATTGCCTGAGTATGCAGTTGCAGCTCATCAGCATCACCAAGAAAAGTTTATCTCTATTGTCGAGGAGCTAGAACATCATATAGAGGAGTCACCCAAGCAACATACTTCGAAGCTTGATTTGGTGCACGTGCCAAAATCCCCATTTCCACATAGTCTATATGGATTACCAGGAGGATGCAACACTCCAGTAGACAACAAACTTCTACATTCCACCAATGTCATGAAAAGGTTCCTATACAATAAGAACATGTGAAGGTTCTACTTCACAATGGAACAATCACAATCAATAAGGAGACACCCACAATTCAGAAGGAGTAACCACCCATCATTCCATCCTTAAGAGACATGAAAAATCATCTCAGAAGGTGGCGTCAAAGAAATCATAGGGGAGGAGATCCCTAATGTGCCTTATATTCTACCACACAAGCGTACTAAGAAGCCTCATGTTCCATTCTAGGATAGTATGAAGTCGAGAAAAGTGTAAAAGTAGTTCAAAAATTCCTAGATATCTTCCAGAAGCTCCACATCAACATCCCACTGGTGGAGGCTATAGAACATATTCCTGCATATGGAAGATTCCTAAAGGACATCATTAACAAGAAGAGACAGATAAAAGATATAGATGTCCTGCAAGTTGATGAAGTGATGAGTGTAATGATAAAGGGGAGATTTCCGATTAAGAGGAAATATCCAAGATGTTTCTACATCCCTTGCTCAATAGGAAACCAACACTTCCTACATACACAATGTGATCCAGGGGCAAGCATAAATCTCATGCCTCTTACTACTTTCCGATAGTTGGGATGGAAGGAACCAACAAAGACATTAATGACAATTGAGTTGGTGGATGGATCTATTTTGAGGTAGCATGGGATATGCAAGAATGTTCTAGTCAAAGTTGACAAATTCATCATTCCTTTTGATTTGGTGGTCATGGACATGCCCGAGATTTGAGGATCTAAGATGTTGTTAGGAAGGTCATTCCATTCTACGGCCAATGTGATCACTGCCATTGGGAGAGGCTATTTCAAACTCGAGATAGACAATGATAGATTGGATTTAAGATTGCTAGATGAATCTTTACCACCATCCCATGACAAGCCAGGTTGATGAAAATCACTTTCTCTATCCTATGATATTAAATAAGGGCATTTCTTGGGAGGCAGACCAATTTTATTTTTTAATTTACTATTTTCTTAGGTGTTTTTATTAGTTACATTTCATATTTTTCATGTTAGATTTTAGTGTATGTAAAAAGGTACCTTGATACTCTTATTTGGTGTGTAGACAAGGTCAAAGTTGGTACTACCGACACCCAAGTCAGTACTACCGACTCCTTATCAGTTAAAATTCTGCAAAAAGTCTATACTACCGACATCAAAGTCGATAATACCGAGTTTTCTCAGGATCAATCAAAAAATCTTAGACCCATGTCACTACTACTGAGTACCAAGTCAGTACTATTGACTTTTTCAGCAAACGTGACAAGAGTTGCAAGAAAAAAAAGCTGCCACTACCACCGACACACATGTCTGTGGGCACCGATTTTCAAAACTCAAAGTAGGAGAGAGAATGTCATATCTTGATGCCAAAAGACACAAGTTAGTGGCACCAACAAGAGGGATATATGCTTAAACAACTTGACCCAAAGAGCCACCAATCATCCACCACCCTTCAGAGCAACTGGTACCCCTGTTCCACTTCTACATTTGAATTTTGACTATGAGGGCATAGTCAAGTTCAAGCTTAGGGGGGTTGGTTTTGGAACAACTTTATCTTCCTTTTTACTTTTTTTAGATTTTATTTTTGTAATTTTTAGGATCGACAATCTATCTAGCGTAAGGTGGAGTTTAAATTTTGTTTATTCCTGGCAATTATCATGCATGCTTTAAAGTTTCCAATGGAAATTAAAAATCTTTTTGTTGATTTAGTTGTGAGTAGTTGATAATATCACCTAGAGGAAGTGTATGGGCAAGTCATCTTAAGGACATTTAATATGAATGGACATCTTAATTATTCATGAAATGTGGATGAAGATGGGGTTTGAGACTAAATTGATCAAACAATTAATGAGATCTTAAATGGAAATTTAACAAAGAAACCCTAAGGTTACCTTGTATACAAGTCATTAGAGAGGGACAAATCATAAATTCATGAAAGACATTGTCTCTTAATTATGTGATTCCATTCATCTTCCGTTCATTTTGACCCACCACCAAGTCATCTGAAATATTTCCTCTTGTTTGCATTACATGACATAGTAGGTAACATAATAGTTAGTTTGTTTTTATTGCATTCATCACAAAATGAAAAAATATGCATAAACAACTTTCATGCATATCATTTTAGTTGCATAAATAATTACATGTAGATAACATGCATTTCTCATCGTTCAATTTTATATCATGTGGGTATCAGTTTCATTTGAATTTGAGTGAAAGAATACACATTCATACCCTCAGAAAAAAAAAGAATGATGTGTAGTAAATCCCAAGCATAATGTTCCATCATGCTAAAATAATGGGTCAATGAAAAAAAGTGTTAATGTTTCAAAGTTAAGAGGGAGAAAGGATGCCCTCAAATCTTCACAAAAAGATGGAAACAACTACATGATGCATTCTTTTATTTTCTTACTTCATTATCATTTAGTCGATGTGATCTATGTTACATGCATAATTTCACCCAATAATATTAGACATTAGGATTCATGCATTTTTCATTCCCTTCACTATATAGGTTCATCATGTTTTATTTTTGCATTAATAATTCAGATGTACTTGTGATTCTTCAATTCCCACCCATTTCATACCATCCATTGCTCTTATCGGTAGGCCACTTAAATGGTTATTCTCCTCATTGACTCTTATAAGGAGAACTGCTTCCAAGTAGTTGGTAGTTAGGAAAGAGAAATGTCGAATAGGGAATCATATAATTCACCAAGTGAATGCCTGATTGATTATGATATTAACTACTCTCTTGACAGTGTACATTTATCTAAGGGTGGACAACTTTTATGAAATTTTTTGGTTGCTTTAGTGGTCAATGAAGGCTGGTTTGGGACCGCCAGGTGGGGATGGTTGAGAAATGAAATTCATAGTTTATGTCCTTTTGCTGACTTGTCTCAAATAGATCTAAAAGTGTGTTGCTCGAAGACGATCAACATTTAATCTTAGAGGAGTTTGGTGCACTGTTTATTTTCTATTTTCACATGCTATTTTGTATTGAATTTTTGTGCACCTATTGGTCAAATCTCATATTAATTGTGCATGACTTATTAATATTAGCATGTCTGACTCAATTGCATCAAATACATGTAATTTTAATGTTTATGAATGATATAATAAATTTCCATAGCTTATGTTCTAATTTTATGCATCTCAGGAGGATATGGGAATCTACACAGCTCGATACTACCGACTTTGGAGTTGGTGGAACCGACACATGCTCAAGTATTGAACATAAAGAAATCAAGAAGAGTATCTAGTATTGACATTCAAATCGATACTACCGATGTTGTTTCAACATTTTTGTCAAAGAATTTTGAAGCAACTCGATACTATCGACACACAATCGGTAGTGCTGATGATTTGATAGGTAGCCATGAAATTAAAGAAGTTGGTAGTATTGACACTTTTTTGGTAGTACCGATGGATCAAGATCAGGCCGATCTAAAAGTTGCGTTTAATCCAACGACTGAGGTTCTAACTCACCCTAAGTCATGCCTATGACTAAGGGGAGTTAAACAATACCTAATGATCTTTTCTATTCCATTGCACGACGACTAAGGCACGAGAGAGGAGAATGAAGAGGAGAACTTCACATTCAGGAGGTTCTAGGCATGTTCAGTGGGCATAATTTGTGGCTTGTAGATCCGTTCGTCAACGTCGAGCATCGTAGTCATGTTTCTCCAGGGGGGTCATCCATTTTCTATGTTTGCCACATTTTGCCTTCTTCCTAGCATATTTTTGTCCATGGAAACCATGAGGGGCTAAACCCTGTGTTCTCTAGGACCCAATAGTAGCCCGGTTGTACACTTTATATGGATCTTTTGAATTAGTATATTGTTTTCTCCTTATTTTTGGGCATGTTTCTATGAAATCATATTGAATTATCTATGTTGGGCGCTATAAGTGATTAATTAGATCCTTAATAGATTTGAGAGGGGGATTAAGGATTGGAAATCCATAGTAACACACATTTTATATCACCCTTTGAGAAAGGTGGCCTACGAATGTAAAGAGACTAACCCAGAGTAGTTCTTTAAAGTTCCTGTCTACTAACACAATCGATATGAGAGTGAGATTGGTATTAGGATAGGTAGTGGATTATGCCGTGAAATGGGTAATTCTAGATACATGTATCTTTGTCTAGAATCAGGAGGAATATATATTAATTTATGGTTTAATTGCAGTGTCAATCATGGTGAAACCACAATCCTAGGGAATTTCTTCTCATTGTGATCATAAACCAGAAAATTTGTTCTATTTTCTAGCAATTAGTATGATAACTCTCAAATCAAAGTTTTCTTAGGCCTAGATGATCGTAAGCAGTTAGTCGTAGTTTCTTTAATTATGTTTCTCTATGTTCGATACTCAGGCCTCATGGGCTTATATTACTTAGACACATACACTTGCATTTTACGCGTACAATTTAGTCGTGTCTTCATATAGTCAATTATACCCTGAACCTCCACCTCCTACTACTTACACTGCACCCCCTACTGCCTCTGATGGTGGACTTGTTCGTGCCCCTAGTGCTCTTCCTCTTCTGACTCTTCCTATTGGCCTTTCTTCCACTCTTCCTACTTCTTTTGATGGGACTTATACTCCCTCTTTAAAGCAAGCACATGCACTCACTACATGTGGTGTGTCTTGGCCTAAGCAAAATGCCAGATGGCATGGTACTTTGACCTCCTTCTAATGAGGAGATTCCAGACCAAGATGCTGAGAAAGAAGTTGAGGATGAGGTTGATGTTGAGGATACTTATGGCTTTGATGCTACTGATTATGGATCTTCTAATGATGATATGGTGAGACTACCACTGCTACAATTGTAGCACCATATGATGATGACGAGGACTGTCAACCTGAGGATGAAGAAGATGAGGATATAGTTGATGTAGTAGATGTTTAGTTCTATAGTCTACTAGACTGCTCATATATGTATATATGTATGTATATATATATATATATATATATATATATATATATATATATATATATATATATATATATATATATATATATATATATATATATATATACTATCTTGTAGTCGGCATTTGCACATTGTTTATCCAAGGCATACTATTTTATCATCTCGTCATTTATTATTGATTTTTAGTTCTTAAGAGAGGATATGGTTCATGTTGCAATCTTAATCTCATGTAACAAAACTCTTTGGTTGACTATATCTTATTAATTATTAGAACTATATCTTATTAATTCTTAGTATGTTATCCCATATTTTGATTATGACACATGATTTCTTGTTTCTCTCTATTTTGTCTCTATTTGGTGTCTTCTATATGTGGTTGCTTGTTTAGTTTGTGCATGTGAAGAAGGGTTGCACTTTATAACTCTTCTACCGCCTGCCTTTTTGATATGACAAAGCGGGTGAAATGAGCTGAGACATATTGTCTTATATCTTAGGTGATCATTTTCTTATCCATTAATTAAAATATCACTTTACTTGCTAAAGGATCACATAACACACACACATACATACACACACACACACACACACACACATATATATATATATATATATATGTGTGTGTGTGTGTGTGTGTGTGTGTGTGTGTGTGTGATATGGTTATTTGTGAAAATACTAACCATGTAGGCATAGGTAAGCAGCAATTGAGGGGGAGATTAGCATTGTTCATTCATGTATCCCCTTACAATTCACAAGGTAAATATTTAAATTCAAACCCTTTTCAATTTGTTGAGGAATGGCTTGGCATTGTCAAAAGGGGGAGAATGTTGACCTAGGTATTAAAAATTGTCCATATTTTGATAATGACTACCATTTCATTCATATGTATCTAATTGTCTACTTGAGATTGATTTCATGCATTATGTACATGAAAAGGATCAAATTTATCAAGCCCTAGCTTGATCTAGTTCAAGTCAAAAGCTATGCAAATGTACTTTTGTGGAAAACACCCTAAAACCCTTAGGATGATTTTTGTAACCATTTTTATTGATGTAATGACTTGTAAATAAGATGAGAAAAAATTAGGAGTAATTAATTCGAACAATTAATCACTTTAATGACATTTTCTAAAATTCATGACAAGGAGTTTTTTGGTCAAATTTTACATATGATAAACTTGACCGATACTTCTATTGGATTTTGATAAAATTTAGGTTCCTCCAAGTTGTAAGCTCAAAGAACTTGACCAATCCCTACACTGAGAAAAACTGATTTAATTGCTTGATCGAGTTTCATCCAGGATAAACTCAACCGATGATTCAAATTTGCTTTGTTGCATAGTGTAAACGGTCGAGTTACCTTTACTTAAACACAACCGATTGCATTGTAAGAAATGTGTAGAAAAAGGGATTCCTGCTATTGGGATGTTGCAAACATAAAAAAAGATCCGTGGCAACACCCAAATGACTAGAATTCATTCCTAAGTGTTTATAGACACTAGTGGACACCACCAACTATAAGTAGGACCTCTTGGAGTTCATTAAAAGGTTGCTCTTTCATTCTATTCAATCTCCTAGATATTGTTGAGTGCATCGAGTCCACTAGAGACCCTTTCTCTCTCTATTTTACAAATGAAAATGTCCATATGAGTGAGATAAGTTGTATGTGACAGAGCTACTCTATTGTACTTGTGTAAAGCTCTCAAAGATCCCTTTCCCCACCCCTTTCTTCAAGTGCTTTGTTGGTGAAAGCTTCTCCAGGTGAAGGAGAAGGTGCAAGCTTCTTCAACCTATAGAAGAAGGTGCAAAAAGCTTCTCTGAGTGATGGAGGAGAGAAGGCCGAAGATCCAAAAGTGGTGTGGGTAAATCCTTCAAGGGAAAAGACTCGGTGCAAAGAGGGGATCTCCATGGCGAAGGTGTCCAATTGCTTGCAAGAGTGGGTAAGACCTTGGTGAGGTAGAAGACTCTATATCTTGAATATGTAAGTCCTTGATTGTAAGGTTATTAGATCCCTTGACCTCAAAGGGAAGCCAGGTATCCTTGTTCCGCAAAAGGAAGGTCGATTGTATGTCTTATAATGGAATATAAGTATATATAGGTTGCAAATCCTAGAGCTTCGGATTGATACTCTCCTAGTTTGGAGAGTTGAACCACTCGAAATATCTTATTCTAGTGCTTGTTTTGATCGCTCTCATCCTTGATATGTAAGTTTAGATTGACATCAAATTCACTATTTACAATTGTTCCTAGTTGAAGTAACTTCAAGGTCTAACCAGTTTTGTGTGAGTGTTTTTAGCTCTATTCACCCCCCTCTAAAGCCCTTTTAATCCAATGCTAGCATATACCTAAAACACTATGAAACCAAAAGCACAGATCAACTTATCAAAATATATTGTGTATGTGGGGTGCATGCAAAAGTGTGCAAGTAAACTAACAACATATATTTCATCAAATACTTGCAAATAAGAACTGCATTTTCTTCACATATTCTTTCTTTATGTCATACTCATAGTGGCATATAATTGAATAGAATGTAAATAAACATCCAACAATTTAGTTGTTCAATCATCCAACAATCCTAAAAAAGCACATGCACACTAATGCGGGTAGTCATAAGCGTAGCCACATACCTTTTGTAGAACCATGCAGATTATCATCCAGTATATAATTCAAGCATATTCAATCAATCCAAACAACATATCCAAGCAATTCAATAGTTAATATTCATGTATCTAAATTTTAAAGTGTCACCATCACATTAATTACATTAAACCCTACTCTGGTCCTAATCTAGGGTTTAGTTTCCTTGGTATCGAGTTATCATTAGATTTATTTTTCGAAACACTAATCCCCATGGTTATTGATTTAGTGACTCAAGAACCTAAATCATAATAAATATAACCATTATTATCAAAACTACCATATTTCTTCATTATGAATATTTAGATCTAATTAAGTTCATTAACAACCTGGCAAGTTAGGATTTTTAAACTCTAATTCTTCTTATACATGATTATTCACTTTAGATACCCTAGTTATCATCACTATTATTTTGGCCATCTTGATTTCTCATCTTATTCAAACATATTAGATAACATCTCCAAATAACCACTTTTACTATTTTAAACCTCATAATTGCCAAAATTAGGGTTTTATTCATTAATCACCAATTTAGCACATATTTGTACTACTTTTAGAACAAGAAGCCTAAATAAATCTCCATTATATTTTATTCATGCTCCTATTGTTTTGTAGATCATTTTCATATATTAATTGAGCAATTCTGAGTTACCAGTTATTTTCTACAATTATTTCAAGATATGCATAATCTTGTCAATTGAAAAATGCCATGTCAGCATTTATTACCTTTTATTTATGTTTCCACTCTGGGATCATGTATCCCTTGCTTTGATCCATTAATCTAGGAACCCTCACCTTACCACCCCCTTCCTTATCCTTTGTAGACACATGCTACACAAGCCATGTTTCCATAGAAAGGACAGGGTGCGGTTGCGCCTATGGAGAAGAGCACCCTTAGTGAAGTTGCCACCCAGTCGTATCTCTTGAAGCGCGTGACTGAGCCTGACACCACTACAGACACGTCTCCATCCTGGATGGATGCCAAGGAGGCCTAGGACATGACTACCAGGAAATACCTTAATGGTGGATCTATGGAAGAGAGAGAAGGGGCGAGGAAGAGAACGACACCTCTAGACTTCACAAAGAGTTTCGATTGAGAAACATGGTCATCTCAGAGGCTGGCTAGACCTTGAGAAGACTTAGGGCTCCTTGTCTGGGCTAGGGATCAATGAAGGACCAACTATTGTATCCTCCATTTACAAGGAACTAAGGGGAAGAAGGTGGAGGTGGTACATGGTTGTTTGTACTCTTACCTTTGTGGTATGCTACCCCTCTTTGCATAGATGTCTTAGGGTCTTATATAGGCATGGATTAAGAGTATCTATTGGCATTTAATGGAGTTTTTGACTCTACAACAACATTGGGGAAAGTCCAATCATGTACCAAAATATGAGTATTTAGGGATGGATAGGTCCGATTTGACCTCCAGAATTTGTCGAGAGTGCTTCCAAATTATGTCGTGGGCTAGGGAGTTAAAGAGACATTGAAGAGGAATCAGTTGTACTGTAGACAAGTTTCCATCTTAGATTAGAGGAAGGAGATGATCTAAGGGTTGTGATTTGTGATCCAAGGGCCATAAAGTCAGAGCCTTATATAAGAGGGGCCAGGCTTAGATTCCACATTCTAATGTCACAAATCACATTTATTTCAAATATCCTCTCCAATTTATGGAACCTTATAAAAATCATAACTCTCTCATCCTTCACCTAAATAACTCCAAATTTTAAGGAAAAGGTTTTAATGATTAAATATCAGTGTGGGAAATATTTGGTGTCAAAAGGATATTTCTAGGTGGCCCTTTTCACTCTCTTTCAAAAAGGATTATAATTCATTTATTTCAATTAGATCTCTATTTCTTTACAAATTTCTCTAGGCCACTAGAAATATCCCTTTTCTGTGAAACATGGTGGGCAACTCATTATTAACTTTCCCAACACACATCTAATTTTTGGGATTAATTGGAATAAGTTAAAAATACAAATTTGCTATTTTAGTAAAAACCTATAATTATTTACCCACACCACATGGGAAGCCCTTTTTCTTCCAAATTATAGATTTTTCTTCCTTTCATTATTATTTCCAAGTATACTAAAACTCCTACTGAGATATCCATCTTTTATTCCCCAAACATTGTGTTGCCAATACTGACTATATAATTACTCATTCAATTATTTAAAATACCACTTATATTATTTTCTTTTGGCAACTTGCATATTATCTTATATTTCAGTTGTCCAATAATTAAATAAGGAACCATTTTTATATATGTGCAAAATCTTCTATTTTCTTAACTTGCACCACAAGAACATCATGGTCCTTTATATGGTCCATGGGTTTCACCCATGCCACAAAGATGAAAACATCATTGTTCTTATCTAATAATATCACTAAGGAAATTAATTGTGAATTCATGCCTTACCTTTATGTAATTCAATTCATGGTTTTTGTATTTCAATTTTATCAAAATTGAATATATTACACAAATAGTTGAAAAATAATATTTGTAATACCACCTCTTAAGATGAGAATCAATATATTGGAATATTTTTTATAATGAAATTATTATGTTTTTTTTCACTGCTTGATCATTCATGGCTTATATATCAGACCATTTGAATAGGTTCAATATCATGTCCTACTCTTTACACAAACTACCCTGACGCCTTCACCTATGGTTGCATGGATGACCACCATGATGTAAATAATTCTAGATCGAGTTTTATGGATCATCAACATAGGTATTTTCCCTAGATATTGGGAGGGGTGGAGACTGAGAATAGTGGTATTTGGTTGTTCCTATTATAGAATATCAATATACTAGTGGTGGAAGCACCATAGACCTTGAGACCTACACCACTAGTTGAAGGAGTAGCACAACATTTTTCATATGGCTTTAAATTTGTTATTAGAAAGAGACTAACGATGCATGGATCCAGGAGTTCCAAAATGGTTAACATGGTCAAGGGGAAATAGGTTGCATATGATTGTAGGTGATTTTTAAGTACCTCTTACTATTGTATATTAGATGCCTCAAATAGAATTCATGTTTCATAGTATTATGATCTTTATATTTCATGTTTCAATAATATATTTGGTTTGTAAGTAATCTCGATTCACATTAAAAAATAGTTTGTTATATACAACCCATCTTGATAAATATTCTTATATGTTTGAGCACGTATATTAAGATTGACAAAAACATTACCCTTCATGATGCTAGCAATGTTGATGCAGTAGCATGGAGACATGATGTGACCATTCTAGCTAAAAACCATAATGGAAAAATTGGGAAGAAATATAGAGAGAGATCCAACAACTACACAAAGGAACCATATAAAACATTGATCTATCTTCCCTTAGTTTCATATGTTTTAAGCTCCATACTTTTTTTGGTCATCTATTCTACATGTTCAAGGAGAAAATAAATTTCAATTTTCCACAATATGCTAAAAGATTATTAACAACCAATTATATACTTTTTTTGAAAGACACCACATTCATTACATTAAAGCCATACGTCTACATGTAAAGAGAGATACACCAACCGGACACAAAAAAGTAAAGACCAGATACAATAACCAGAAACTCATATTGGAATGTGATAAGAACAATGATGTGTTGATCTCTCTTCTATATCGCTGACCAAAATAACTTTTTATGAGAGATTCCTTCAACCTGAGATAATATATGATATAGAGTATATGCTCCAAACCAGTGACCGAAGAAGGGATCATCTTCGCACTTGCTGTCATATAACAAAGAAACAAAAGAAGACCTAGCATGAAAGGAGGACACAAACCACACGACAACAAAGAAGCTATAACTCACTAAAGAAAACTACAAACAGAGAGAAAGATAATAGATAACACGCCGCACTACGGCACCAGTAGAAAAAGCCACTACGGATCCCTTTCAAGGACAAGCAAAGGAGCAGAAAAGGCTGGAGGAAGAACAAGGATGGGGGATAGAAAACACAGCAGAACCCCACCACCACTCATCAAGAATCCTAACTCGACCGCAATCGAGAGAGGAACGGAAGCAACGCCTCCAAACCCAAGACCCCTGATAATCCCCTACCCCGGCAAGCCAACAGAGAAACCGAGGGCACACCCACCAAACCTCAGACGGTAGAACAAACACAAGACACAAAGAAAGGAAGACCCCAACAACCTAGACCTACAAACTACCTTCAACTACACAAAGACAACTAACAGGGAGAAAAAAACTAAAAAGAAGACGGAAAGGGGAAGAAAGGAAGCCCGAGCCGGAGAAACACCGGAGACGCCAAGAGGCTCTACGACCACAAGGGATCCAGAGCCCGCATTTGTCTCCAGATTGTTGTGAGCTACCAGACCGTCGCCATTAGGGTCTGGAGCCCGGAGTCCCAACGCGCAATCCCCACCTTCCGACCTCCCTGAGCACCAGGCGCCCTAGGAGAGACTCTGGGGAGCGGGTCAGCGCAAGAACGGCGGCCGAAACCCCTCCCCCGAGCCGTCTCTGCCCGTTGGGGGAAGCCCTAGTCGCTCTCCCTAATCGCTAGAGCGGCGCTCGATATAGCCGCGTCCGTATCAACCTTGGTAGCTACCAATTATATACCTAATTTTGTAGTAGGTAAATATATATTACATTTCATAATACAACTACAAGCTATGATATTTAACCCAAGTCAAATAATTTATTAAATTTTAGTCATGAGTTTAATTGAATTAAAGGATTGAGAAATCAAGATATCATTGATAAGAAGATATGCATGACTTCTATCATAACCATGCATTAGATAAACCACTCCTATATAGCCACTACGATGATAATAAATAATATATGAAAATATAGTTACAATATTTGATAAGGCTGGATATAAGTTGAGTTCGTATTCCCACAATCAGTTACCGGATAATTTAATATACTAATACTTGAAATTCAGAGATCCAGTTGTTACTTTTTGTATTTCTTTGTATGATTTTTTCCCATTACTTCAATACTTCATATTGACATGAATCATGTAGATATCAACTATTATTTGAGTTGGTCTTCCTACAATTGGATACCAGATAATTACCACGTTAATACTTGAAGTTCAAAGATCCACTTGCACTTTTCGTATTTCTACTTATGATATTCTTTTTCATTACTTTGCCACGTCAAATTTTTATGAATCTTGTAGTTCCTCCTATTAATACGTGCTAATCTGCACTTTGAATTACCATATGTTCTCATGGTTAACAACAATTTTTATAACTGGACGTAATATGATATTGGGTATTGATTTGCAGACTATTTATAGCAATATAACTTGGGGCGTCTGGGTTCTTACATTGTAAGAACGCTCAGCTCGATCATTGTCGCATTTTTGAAAGTATTTACCTACTCAATTACAATTGAAAGTATATTCATATGTATGTGTGAACACATATACACATTCAATTTTCAACATTTATTTACGTGTATGGATGGTGGTATATGCATGACCACCAATAAGCACCCCCTATTCTATAAGTGTGTATGTTCATGTGTGGATGAGCATGCAATATTGACTTAAAGTTCCACCCATGGTATGAGGCTCTCAATTTTCATGATGGGATCCATTTGAGTTTTCTTACTCATGATTTGTTGATCACAACTCACAAGCCAACATTATTTACAATTTGAACCATGAAACCATTTGATATAAATCCAATTAAAATAGGTCTACTCCAGTAATGATCTGGATATCAATTGAATTATACAAAGAGTGGTTTGAAAATTTTAATCTATACAAGCCTCAAAGTACACTCAGATATCATTACACTTTTTGGATAGAGACGAATTATTCTCCTCCCTGACATATTTGAACTTTCAATCTAACACGTGAAACTTTTCTCTTTATCCGAGTGTATCTAGGTAAGAAATAGATAGCATATAGGATAATTTATATAGATGTCATCTTTTGTATTTTTCTTTCATAACATCAAATACGAAATCATCATGCCTTCTATATTTATATATATTTAACATCACATAGTCATAGCTAAATCAGCTGACTGCACATTAGTTACTATGGTATGTACCATAGGTGCTTAACTATCCGCTCATTTACCTTCTCCTTAATGTACATCGTTCATAAGATTATGACTTTTTAGAGAGAGTTCTTGTGCTTTGGGAATCTGTATGTAATAGATCATATGATTGTGGTGTAATGCTGATTTGATCACGGTGTTAGGTATAATCTCATGTTTAATATTTGCTAGTTCGTTAACCAATTTTTAAAATTCTTGAGGAAGTACTATCATAATTCGAGCTGAGTGGCTGCAATATACAACGTACTGTAAAAGATTAAAAACCGAATTAGGGATATATCATGTCATGATCAAACATATGATAGGCATTCACTGCTGAGCCAGCATGTGTGTAAGTGTCTAGTGTGTATGTACGTGTTCGTGCAAACCTATCTATATACTTAGTATAGATTAGTCAATATTTTTTTTCTTCTAAAGGACTTCTATAGAGGTAAGTTTTGTCTATGTATTATTGCCTATGCTTGCCTATATTTTCAATATGCAAAAGGTTCCATTAGTCTATGAGTTTTGACTTAGCACATTATTTATCAAATTATAATAATCCTATAGATTGTCGCACAACTGGCATGCAAGAGGAACTAAGTTCAATAATCAACAACAAGAATATTCATATGTTCATCTTTTACTTATTGCTTATAGTATTTTGTCAACTAGTTACTCATAAGTTTTTATCGACATTCAATAAGGTGAAATGGTCACTTATAGTTTGTTAGAATAACATATATCCATTTTTTTTAGAAGAATGTTGAAGAAATATTTTGGTCAGCCTTTGTAATGTCCTAAAATTTGAGACCGTTAACCTTCTTCCTTTGAGGAAAAGAGGTCGGGCCTTAGGGCGTGGTGGATTTTGATTGAAGTGGTCATCAATCGATGGAAGTCACCAGTGGGGATCATCTTCTGATGGTTGAGCCATGAACGTTGCAGCCTGGCGATTGGAGAAGAGATGCCCCCTTTTAGAAGCTAATTGCTTGTATTTATAGGTAGCTAGTAGGTTTTAAAACCTCCCATCCACCTTGTATTGAAGTCTTAGAGGATATGGATGCAAAGAGGCAACATCAAAAGGTAGATGAAAAGTAGACCTATAAATGAATATCCGGAATCTGCACATTCGATCCAGATTTGAGTCTGAAATTTTTTAAAAAATTCGACACCAACATAATCCGAATTGGATTTAGGATATCAAATTTAATATCTAAAGATTTCGGATAGGATATCGGATTTGGCTGTATCCACTCCAAAAAAAATTCAAATCTGACAAATATATACATATTTATTAAATACATATTATCTATATGTAAAAATACAAAAATATAGCTATTTTGTCATATATATGCATAGTAATATCAATGTTTTTGATATATAATATTCTTATAACAATACATTTATGATTTTTTGTTCAGATTGGATATTTATCCAAATTTGGATATTATTTGTCAGATCGGATTCATATATTATTACATGATATCCTTCAGATATCAAATCAAAATTTTTTTATCCAGATTTGGATATCGGTATAGTAGTATCCAGTTCGTATGCAATATGTTTACAGGTCTAATGAAAGGTCTACCAACATTCTTCTCTTCCATCAGTAGATGAAGGGGTAGAAGGAACATCATAAGGGACATGCATGACCTCCATTGAAAGGCTGAGTAGAACATCCATATGGTGCTAGGGTGTAGGTGAACTATCAGAAGAGGTTGTCATGTCAACCATCAGAAGCCATGTATAGAGCATCCATAAGAAAATGCAAGCTTTGAAGACCATTGGTAGGCAAGGTCTGCTTAGCCATCGGAAGGCAGGCGTGTTGGAGATCCATCAGTAGGAGCATGAGTAGTGAGTCCTTCGGTAGGACCATTAGAAGGCAGTGATTGGACATCCATCAATTGTCAATCAATGGGTGGACAGAGCAGCCAAACCAATGGTTGGCTAGATTGATGCAAACCCACCTGGGGGGCTTTTGTAGTTAGGTTAATGGCTTGCATTGATGGAGCATCAACCAAAGGAATGGAAACAGATGGAAAGGAAAATAAATAGAAACTGATGGCATGGCTGGAGTAATGCAAACTGATGGATTAATAGATCGTTGAAAATATGGTCCATTTGTTTAGAAGTTTGTTGGAACCACTATCTCCTACACTTCCACCATGCAATAAAGCTCAAGCCTGCCACTGAAACAAGGAATTTAGATAAAAAACCTATAAGTTATGATAAAATAAAGAAAACCTAAGTGAAGCTAGTTCTAGAGTAAAATGATGGAAATGAAAGAAAAAATAAAAGAGAAATGTGACTAAAATTAGGACGAATATGAATTCATCACCATATCATCAATGTACATCTTCTTTTTAGGGAGACCATCACTAAGAACACATTATCAAGCATGCTTAGCCCAGAGTAGTACTAGGAAGGATGACTATTGTGCCAATGATGCACTTTGTCTCTCACTTTCCTTGCTTAGTTTTCCCGGATAGAGTTTTGAGATGATATGGGGATTGATACTTTGTTTAGAACTTCCCCCTCCTTATATAGAGGATGAAGTGTCTGAAGAAACCATGGAAAGAGCCCTAGCGGCACTTAGAAATCTAAGGATCCAGTGTGTCAGCTGACTGACTAGATGGCCATTTGATCGACTAAATTAATTGTTGCATATCTTCTAGTGGGAGGTGACATGCTGATTGGGTTCTAGTTTCTCGATTGGATTGGAACTGATGCTTTGGCTCGAAGAAAATTCAGTGGATTAGTTTAATATGCATCGATAGGCTTGGTTGAGAAAATGTGCTTTCCTTGATCAGGCCGAGTCGATCGAATGGATGGCCAGTCGATGGGTTGGTGTTTGTGACTCCTTATTCTACTGCTTATTCGATCGACTGGAGGGGGCCAATCGACCAAATGGAATTTTGAGGGATAGAAAGTGTATCACTGAGTCCTCCATGTCTTCTTCTTCTTTTGGTAGTATTGTGGATTATCAGACTTTGAGGTTGAAGGAGTGAGAATGAGCACAAAACCTTTATAATGTGAAAAATACTAATAATAACTATAATTAATGAGGAAAAAGTAAAGTAATTGCAATAAATTCTAAAATTAGGAAAAAGCAAAATGATATCCCAAATAACAGCGTAAAAGATGCAATAATAATAAATGAATATGCATTCATCACAATACCCCAAACTTGAATGTTTCTCATTCTTCAACAACACAAACTCATAGACACCCATCAATTAATGTTGACATTCTGTCCTCCTCGCTTGCATATCACTACTTTATTCTTACCACCTTTTATGGCCAAGTGACCCTCAATTCCTGGAATCATCAGACATGATTTTTGCACATTCTCCACTCTAATTCTCTTCTCAACTTGCTTCCATTTCAAGACTTACTAAGTAGTAAATGTTATACCCCTTTTGTTATTAGTACTCCAGTATATTCTTACGAGGGTTTACACATGACCAAAGTTTTATTATTGTTGAGTTGGGGATATGTAGAGTTCCCTAGGTAAAAAAACTAAAGTGTAAGGGGGTATGGAGTAAGGTGATTTTTCCTATACTTGACATCTTTTATTTCTTGATTCCAATTAAATTGATTGCCTATTTTCAGTGTGCACTTAAGCATTTTTTTTTGTGGTACACCTATATGAAATTTATGATGGGTATGAAAGAAGTGGTAGAGAGGGAAGAATGGGTTTGCCACACTAAACTTGGAGTTTGGCACATCTTTTTTTAGATTTTTATTTCTTTTTGTTTTGGAGAGATGGAGAGATAAAAAGGTGGTAAAAGAAGAGTATAAGAGAGTGAACTTGTGCAGTGCCATTTTTTAAAATTTCAACATTTTGGGAGTATTATAACATAAGTTCAAACCATTCTATTACAAGCAAAATTCAAAAACATTGCAAGTATTTCAACAAACTAAGTGAAGACACATCTTTTTGATTCCTATCTAT
Organism: Alisma plantago-aquatica; assembly: GCA_963693085.1. Lineage (NCBI taxonomy): Eukaryota > Viridiplantae > Streptophyta > Magnoliopsida > Alismatales > Alismataceae > Alisma > Alisma plantago-aquatica. The sequence goes on along the minus strand of OY856409.1, from coordinate 26,019,782 downwards.
CAATTAAGACTTGCCAACGTTTCTAAGACATAGTTCTAGTTAAGGTCCTACATGACAGATGTTTTCAAACAAAGGTTGTGTTATGAAAATATTGCAAGAGATTCACTTTAGTCATGGGGATATATCAATTACGTCCATATGAAATTACTAGTTGACTAGATAAGGTCCTTAATGCATACAAGTAAAGAAAAAGGAAATGAAAATTTTCAACTAAAACTACATGCGAGCAAGTATGAAGTGATGGATTACTAGGAAAAAGGAAGTTAGAGGGTGTGTAATAGGAACAAACCACCCACCTCCACCCAAAACATATAATTTTTCTTATCTCAAGAAAATACTAACTCTGAGACCCACCTGCATCCAAAACATAGAATTTTGCTTATCTCAAGAAATGCTAAGTATGAGATAGAGGGAAGAAAATCATTATGGTGACCATCATGCTTCATTAGATATTGGTGGTGGTGGTGGAGGATGAGGTGGGGGATGAGCAGATGAGGAGGTAATCTCTTTGTATTCACATCTTAATACTTGTATTTGGGGTTAGGATAAGCATGGTGAGCCCCATACTCCTCGCATAATGTTTGAGTGGGAGAGTACCTGTAAGGACCCTGACCCATATTTTGTGATAACCCTATTTGTTTTTCTTAATTATGTTGCTTATCTCCTTTCTCTAATCATCTGAGATGTAATTAGGGCATGTTGGAGGCTTGAGATTCCTTATTTGAGCTTGTTTAGTTGATGCTTGTGTTTTGTGGTCAGGTTTTGGTGCAAATTGCAATTTACCCAGGATAGGGGTTGATGTGCAAGTTTGCCTCCTCTAGTGTGTTCCATCTCTCTCTTGGCATCATCTATAAGAGTGAGAGAGAGATGGACACCTTGTTTGAGCCTTGGTTGAGTGGTGACATCCTTGATGATGTTTTGCACTCATGTTTGAGGTGTATCTTAAACCTAGAGGTGTTGTCTCGGGCTTGAGGGATTTAGAGAGGCTTTGTATCAGTTCGTGGATGTCTTGAGGGGAATCCTATCAGTTTTGAGGTTTCTCTAGATGCACCATTTCAGTTCGTGGCTCTAGGGTTTCATCCCTATCGTTTTGTGAAGGGAGTGGATGTGTGTATCGGCTACGACCTAGGAGGGTGACCTAGTAGGCGAGGCATAGTTATTATCACCTTGTTGCATGGTGTTGCATGTCTCCTTTCTTTGTGGACATGTGTCATCTAGGGTTCTTTGGTGGCGACACATTTCCCTTGCTCTCTCTTTCATCTCTCTTGTATATATATCTCTTTCTCTCCATGCAAGAGAAACCTTTTGGCTATCTTTGCATTCTCTCCTTGGTGGCCGATCTTGAGCTTGAGGAGTGCTCTCCCTTGGAGCTTGGTGGATGGGCCTAAGCTTGTGGTGTTATCTTTTCATCTTCTTCCTTAGTAAGTCATGATCCTTAGATCTTCTTTCTCTACTTATTTCTTCTACCCAACCATGGACCTGGTATCTTCTTTTTTCCTTTCATGCTCTTTTAACCATGGTTCCCTCTCCTCTCTTGGAGGTGTTGTGGTGATCAATATTGGAGGATCTTCTTCTACCTTGAGCTCGTGAAGCTTAGAGCTTGGTGGTGATCCTTGAGGTGGGTTATATAACTCTAAACCCTCTTTGTTATTATCATCTTTTACTTGTAATCTTATTCTTTATCCTTGGACCATTATTGCTTGCATGCTAGTAGTTCTTTTGGTAGTTTTATGACCTATTTTAGTAGAAGAGCATTGCTTAGTTGTTTCCTTATGTTGCACATTTCTTGTGCCTTGCTAGTGACGCCATCTAGAGGTTGAAGATGGGGTGGCCAATATGCTTGTAGTGGCCGACATGTATGGGTAGGGTAATATGTTTGAGTTAGGCAGTTAGGCTTTGGGTGGCCATCATGACCTGTGACGCCACTGGCCGTCACCCTTTGTGATAGGTCATCACGAGCTTGGCTAGTTCTAGGTCAACATGTGTTGATGCTATTTAGATCATCCTGCCTTGGGTATGAGTGGGTCAATGTTAGATTAGGGTGATAGTTTGTTGGTGGTTGTTGAACTGATGTGGTGTTGGATCGTGATATGAAGGAGTATTGGCCCATATGCCCTGGGCCGTCATGACTTGGAGTTGCGGCCATAGATGCATTGCTTGAAGCTTTTGTCAACCCTAATAGTATCATCACCTTGCTTTGTCAATACCCTAAGGCATTTCCTGTTACCCCTAATGCTCGTCACACCTATGTTGACATTGCTAATAGGAGATGTTGGCCAATACACCCTATTGCCCGATATTTGTGCGTTGTTGAGTCGTCATGGTGGAGGTGTTACTACCTGATATGTCTAGGGTTGTGTTTCCCGACACACCTACAACCCATCATAATGTTGCGTTAACCCGATATGTTGACACCCATTTTGCCTTGAAGGCGTTGCTCGATACACCTTGTGGCCGACACCCACTCTTTGAGGTGCTATGCGTGACACACCCATGGTGATACCTAAACCGATACACATCTTGTGCATATAGGCCGATACCCTTCCTTAGCATGGATGCCTGATACCTTTCGAGGACAATCTGGTACCCTAAGTGGGAACCATAGTCGGTACCTTGCAGTAGTGTTTGAGATATACCATGTTGATGGTAAGGTCTCATGGTATGATGTGACGCTGTAGGGAATAGTTGTATGAAGGGTGTTGAGTTATGTTTCTATACATCGTAACATGTTTTATAATGATGATGAGAAACATGTTCCATATCTTTTAACACATCTCATGATAATGATGAAAGTGATAACCTAAGGGTGGTTGTTAATCCAACCTTATAAACCCTAATCAAGTAAATAGGAAACCCTAACCCTAAGAATGTGATGTATTATGTTTGGCATGGATCCTATGAGATGATAATGTTAATGATGTAGTACTTCTCTCATTGTGAATATCTAACCATGCAGGTGAAGCAATGTTATGCATAGGTAGGTATGAGCTATGATGTTTATGGTATGTTTGAATGGACCTTGTGAGGCATAAAGTGTTGTGGACATCCTTAAAAGAGGAAGTGAATAATCTTATGACCTAATGATGGATTATTGCCTTACATGAGATTTTTTCCTCAATGATGAGATGAGGGGTTGCTACCCCAAGCCTTTGGTTCTTGTGATGGACATTGGTACTTGAGATGGATATATGGTGAATAATTGGCATAAAGTAATGATGTGATCCTTATATGTTTCAATATGTGCTAGTGATGCCTCAAACCCTAATCTTGTGGAATTTGTTTAGAAGTTGTACGTTGTAACTTGATTGATGCGAAAGATATTTAAATTGTTCTAATTAATCAAGTGAAATCTAATAGTGTAGTTTTCCCCGTGCCATAGATCCTTTTAGTGTCTGCAATTTGCTGAATGGTGAAGCAAATTTAACTCAGAGTACATATTTTTTAATATGCGGGGTACAAGTCATATATCCTTAAATATAAGATGTGTGAGATTATCGTCCGTGAGTAGACCTCATTGTGGTGTGGATGGCCATGCTTGAGTCACTCCTTTTTTTAGAACGGCCATGAGTGATCCTATTCTTCTAGCATTGTACCTGTACCAAGGTGGGTTAGTTATGATTATATGTGTCGATGGCCATGCGTGAGCCAATCCCTAAAATTTGACTATATATCATTGTTGTAGTTGACTGATATGTCTCTACAATGTTTTCTCTTGTACTGACCAATAGGTGTGGTGAGTTCATGGACTCTGACTCTTGAATTAGACCTTGTATGGGACTGATTTTGACTTACCAAGTGATCGGTTGGATTTGGGTTGTATGAATCAAGTCCTCGGGACATAATAACATATGTAATCAGCTGTGTTGTGTACTTGTATAGGATCAAAATACAAAAACATTAGTTGAGGCCTTGTTTGATCTTTGTACAATGTTTATCCATCATGTGTGCTAAAAATGCCTGGCAACCATGTCTCTGAAGCTTCCACTCTACCGTGGCTAATACAAGACACGTCAGAAGAATCTTCCTATCTCCTTGGAAAATCCATGACTCACTACCATCAACAAACGTCGCTTGCTTGGAACTACGATCCAAGACCACTATATACTTCTCCAGCATATCCATTCCAAGGATCACATTGAATCCATGCATGTCAAGTGGTATGAGATCCACTTGAATGTTGTGTCCTGAAAAAGAGAGAACACAGGAAGGACACACATCTTGTAATATCGCAGAACCAACCAATGGGGTTTCTAGCAACAAACTATTACTCTTATGAATAACATGCAAAGGACAACTACTAAGCACTTTACATGCGATAAAAGAGTGTGTAGCACCTGGGTCAACAAAAATAGATATAAACCAAGAAGAAGACAAATTAGAATAAAATATCTCCATCTTACCTATCACCACTTGTGGGTTGACCACTGCCTCTGGATGACTCATCATATAGAATCTAGCTATTGCATGTTGTCACCCCCATCCTCAGATTTCTTGAGAAGATGATCCATCTTGTGATGCTTGGCTACATCCTTGTCTTCTGGTGACACTATTCTATTGTCTCTGGGAGCCATATTGACTCTGCCTCGGTTGTTGGGTCACTTCATCCTCTTTTACTGGACAAAATGGTTAGGTATGGCCAACTTGTCCACACCTATAACATGTCTTGTTCTCATACCAAGGTCTAGGTGGTCCTGTCACCAATGCTGATGCAATACTCTGGGCTCCTATGGGTGGAAAACTACAACCTCTACCCTTGCTCAGTGACCACTTTGTCAAAGCACTAAACCTCTGCGACGTTGGCGGTGCAGAAAACCTCAACTTCTTGAAGCCACATTACAACTTCCCTTGAAACTGTGTAGACCGCTTCTTGGTACTTGCCTCTCTCTTTTCCTTCACATACCATTCTACCCTTCAAACAGACTCCACAAACACAACAAACATCTCTCTATCCTCCAATGAAGCAGCTAGGGTAGATAACTCAGCATTCAACCCCTTCTCAAAATGACAAATCCTCTCATCCTCTATCGCAGTCATGTGAGGACAGAACCACAACAACTCCATAAACCTTGACACATACTCATTGATCGTCATGGATCCCTATCGAATTCTTTCAAACTGACTGATCTTCTCAATAAGATACATCTGAGGGAAGTATCGACTAACAAACTCTTGTCATAACTCCTCCCAACCAACCACAACACTAGTTCTCTTCTCCTCCTCTATGGCCCACCAATGGCTAGCACTCCCTCTCAGAAGGTACACCGCATGCTTCACCTTATCCTCTTAAGGGATACTTAGGATCTTAAAGGCCTTCTCAAGCTCATTCAACCACAGATCCACATCTGCTAGGTCAGATGTTCCCACATACTCAACCACTCCAACACAGCGAAGCCGTTCGAAAGTCTTACCAGTACCCAAAGATTTAGTATGGTGAACAAGTGCCCTAGGCTTAGGTGCAGGCATCCTGTATGCCATATGAGTTATTGTTGCCATAAACTTCCCAAAAAGTGATTGAAACACAGGGCTTTCTATCATGGCTGGGTCAAACAGGGGACTTCAAGAACCCGATCTTCTCGTGCATGGTTCCTTGTACCACTACCCAGTGCAACAACACTTCTCTCAGTAGCATGTTCTTCATGTTCTCTAAACATCTTTAAGCTTTCTCTTCTCCTTCTACATAAGTAGAAGTGACTATAAGACAGACTAGAGGACACTAGAACATACACAAACCCTAGTCCTAGGTTCCTATAGACTCAGTGAGCCTAAAGCTCTGATACCAACTTGTCGTGAAGGTAACGCCCCATGCCACAAAAAGTGAGATTACTCAAAACATAACCATGGAAGAAAGATTAATGAACTGATTACTGAAAAACACTAAAAGTTTAAATAGTTTTCATAAAATTACCAAACAGCAAGAATCTTCACATATAAGTCCTTTCATGCCTCAAAGCATATATAAGGCATGTTGTCAACCTGGAACCAAAGAGATGTTTCAGAACATATATACATGATTCCACTACATCTGGCATACAAAAGGGCACATAAAGAAAACACATTCCCAAAACATCTACAAAACGTTCCCAAAGACCCGAGTGTACATGGACGACTCTAGGACTCTATCAGCAAAAGACATCCAACAACACTGCCAACCTTGTTAGATACTAGTCCTCCTATTGCTCCTCAACCTCCACTGCACGATCTCTACTTCTTGCTCATCCACCTAAAAAGGGTGTGGGAAACCCATAGGGTGAGATTCGAAATCTCAGTGAGAGATATAACTCACCACCAACTCTATCATTATCACAAATAAGATAAACTAAGCAGCAATATAATTATAATTATGTGAAGCAAGTAATGATTATTAATAGGAAGAGCATTCACTGTCTGATTTATGGAACATCTTAATAATTTACAAGGAATATTAAGAACATCTTAATAATTACACATGTTTTCTAGTAAATAGTAGAGCCAAAACAAGGAATATAGAAAGGGAAAAGATGGGAGTTTTGGGGCTCGTGGGAGCTATTTCTTTGGGCCTAAGAAAACACCACCATTATTTATATAACATAAGGAAAAGAAGTTATTGGTGAGATAAGATTTCCCATAATAAGAGACAAATCTAGAAGAAAATTGACGGTTCCCTTTCCTTGTAGGATTTCGTACCTACTATCCATAAGCATACATATTGAAACTCATAATCTTGGTACACAATCCTTCGACAACATAACTAAGAGGGAGTCCGTACCTTTGTTGCCTCTTTTCTACACCTCAAGGATGCACCCTAGGGTTGCCTAGAATCGTATATATATAGGGACCCTCCAGCCTCGGGCCATGAGAAACTGGACTGTAGTCGTTGTGGAAGCTTGCTTTCAGAAAGGTGGCATGCGGCAACTTCTTGGCCGGCCAGGTGAGAGGGAGACTCCGACCCCTCATTGCAACAGTAGGAGCCAGCAGCCAGGCTTCCGGGGTCAGAGACAGGGCCGACCGACAGTAAGCCAGCGTTGCGCGTGCGACGGCCAGAGGGGTGAAAAAGATGAGGCCACCGGTGGGTTGTGGCTCGACCAGGCAGAAGTGAGGATGTGGGTGAGAAGAGGGTCCGGGAGGATGAATCCCTGGCTCCATGGAGTGGCCAGTACGACACTGACTTGCTCAGTGTGGCAAGGAGATGAGCGCGTCTCAGGGCACACCCTCGTTGGGGTGTAGCGCTGGGGCAGGAGCACGACACTGTCCAACCAACTTGTCCGCCTCTGGCTTATCTGATGCCATGGAGGGACACTGCTGGGGGGGAAGGAAGGGCCCAACGAGGGCCTGACGAGGCACTGTGGCGCCGCGACGCCCTTGGAGTAAGGATGGGTTGGCTGCCATCGTCGTTAGGGCAAGGAGCAGACTCCTTCGTGAGGAAGGAGATGAAATCGAGTAAAATGACCCGCATACCCCTGAGGCATAGAATGCCAGGTAAGGGTAAAATTGGCTTTTCGTTATGTTTTAAGTGCCACGAGGCTGATCAGGCTCGCAACATAAAGTATTTCTAGAAAATGTCTAAAATAATGACATGGCCTAATCTAATTGGTTCAAATCATGTTAACTTGGAATTATTATAGAAATGGCTAGATTGCTCCGATGACAGTAAAATTATATATCATTTTGATCAAGAGAACGAGAGGAATCCAAATAAAATACTATAAGAATCTAATTATGCTTCCTGTTTGAAAAGTATATGCAATGCATGTTTAGAGGTGTTTAATGTAAAGGAAAACCTAGACTTGCCTTAATCGGATGGTTAATTGAATAAATTCATTCATGTAAGGCTAACACCTGATCTTGCCATGTATAAGGAGTAAAACCTTGATAGTATTGAATAATGGACAGTTCCAGATTAGTAATCTTATATATGCTATTATAGGGTTTTGAAACTAATGGGAACAACTTGAGATAATCTTAATGTTGATAATGTGTATTAGATGTAATGAGTAGTATAATATGCTTAAGAAGATAATTAGGGTTTAACCTAATACACATAAGTGAGATTGTAATCTTAGAAACTATGATACGATGGAATTAGGGTTTGTAACCCTAATCCCTAGTCCAAACACGAGATAACACTAAATCCCTAGTTTAGGAGCGCATCTAGATCTGATTAAGGTAATGTGAATACATGGTGACACATATGTAGTATACTTTGTTTTATATACTTGTTGAATACATGCTTTGTTGCCTGGATGTTTGGATGCATTCTTAAAGTACATATGATGTTCTACATTATATCTGCAATGGCATAAGGTATGTGGTTATGCTTATGAATAATCACTTTAGTTTCATGGTGATTTCTGAATGATTTTATCTGTTGCTTGAAAATAACTGTTGGATGCCTTTTATTTCATGCAAATATAAAGTGACTACGATTATCACTATGAATATATATATATATATATATATAATTGGATTAGATCTAAATCCACCTCTGTGGCTTGTCAAGGCTAAAAAGGGGTAACCTAGAGTGAGGTCTAGGTTATCGTGGGTTAGAAATTGGGCTACCAAGTGTAGTGCCATGAGACCCATTATCATGCCATGAGTTAAGGAGTGCACTACTTACAGGTAGTGCCATGTGACTCAACCCTAGAAACTAGTTCACCTACAGATGAGACCATGAGGGGTTTAATGGGGATCTACTATGAGGAAAGTAGCATCCAGGTCCACTACAGGGATAACATAGAGGATAGGGGATACATGGATCGCGCATTTATATTTAAAACGTAAAATTGTTTGTTAAATGGTAATTGGCTGCAATACATTGTTATCATAGTTACACGATTATTGTTTCCCCCACATATCAGCTTCGGCTGACCGACGTTTTTTTGTCAGCGTTTTAGGTACAAGCCAAAAGGACAAACAATAAATCATCATATTGTGAAATACATGAAGTAAAATATAAGGAGGATTAGTTAGAGTAATCCATAAGTGGATAGAAGTTTAGAGATCCAAATTTTCAAAAAGGTATGTAAAAGTTCATTTTCTTACAACTTTTCAGTTTAATCTGTTAAAATTTAATAATTGTTCTTGATTAATTGCCGAACCTTTGATCCGGAAATTATGGGTGCGGATTCTACTTCTTAGTCTCCCTTAATTGGGGGTTACCAGAAGGTGGGGTCATAACAAAAACCCCAATAAGTGAGAGTGTTAGCATTCAATCTATAAAAAATGTCATTTCTATTCTTCATATGCAATTTGAGTTCATTAGAAAAGTTGTTGATGAACGCTTGTTGGCTGGTCTTCTTCTTCTCATGGCTTCTCTTGTTCCTCTCATTCCACACAAAATAGTTGAGTCTAGTAATGCAAATAAGGGCATAGCTGTTCAGGTATTTATCATTTTTGTAAACATCATCAACCCATTTAATAGCTTCATATAGGTTATTGGGAACATTCTGCCCCCAATCGTTCCTGAGGCACATAACGCACCAGACCTGCTTCGACCACTTACAGTTGAAAAATAGGTGTGTGTTCGTCTCATTAGCACTCTTGCATAGAAGGCATGTCTCATCCACCGGAATATCCCAAGAAGCCATCATGTCATAAGTAGGGAGTCTGTTATGAATAGCTCTATAGCAGAAAATGCTCCACTTGGGGTAATGGGCATAGCCCCATAAGGTAGCTGATATCCCCAACCCAGTAGGGTTGCTTGCAGCAGTGTTGATCGATGGTGGCTGGTTAGAAGACCAAACACCATTCACATCAACATTAAATAGGTGTTGATTGGCCTCCACGTATGCACACATCAGCCGCCAGGTGGGGGAGGGTTTGCTTCTTTCATCACAGACTAGATTGGGACCATATCTATGTTTCATCCAAACAGTCCAACATTTCATCGGTAAGTTGATAAACTTAAGGACACAGCTAGCACTGCTCTGCTGCATAAGATCCTCTGTATCTTTAATCTGCAAACCACCTTCGTGGAAAGGCTTTGCAATATTATCCCAAGCTATGGTGTGATTCTTCCCTGCCCAAAGAAAACCTACTGTAAGGGATCCGAGAGACTGTAAGATAGGATTGGTATGGTGCCCATGGAAGTCCAAAAATGTAGCAGACTTTGTAGCACCGATCTGATGAGAACTAGATGACCAACCATTGAGATTCAAAGCCCACTCCAGTTTTCGATCTTTTCTCTGTACCTATCAAGGTAGCCACTAAAGACTTTGGAGGTAATGTGGCCCGCAATGAGGGGAAAGCCCAGATACTTGGTAGGTAGAGTGCCTTCATGCATGCTTATATCTTTCTTGAGTCTACCCCTTCTATTGTCACATGATTTGGAGAGAAACACTTGGGATTTGATGGCACTCACATATAGGCCCGTCAGTTTACCAAACTTAAGGAGGAGGCGTTTGTATTCCTTGAGTCTTCTACTATTACCTACTGAGAAAAGGAGGACGTCATCAACGAAAACGATGTGGGTCATGACTTTAACCCCTTTGACTTTGTAGGTTCTAATGAGGCCCTTGTCCTCAGTTGTATCAATCATCTTGGTCAACCCTTACATCACCATTGTAAATAAGAGCGGGGACAAAGGGTCTCCTTGTCGTAGGCCATTAGAGGATCTAAACGTACCATTAGGGCAGCTATTAATGAGGATAGAAAACGAGCATGTTTCCACACATTGTTTGACTATGTGTATCCATATCTGATCGAAGCCCATAACATCCATCACCCTCCAAAGGTATTCCCAAATAACATGATCACAGGCCTTACTAATGTCAATCTTCATACAAGCTTTTGCATTAGTATTCTTCATATTGAATTCATTAAGAAATTCAGTATCCAAGAGGGAGCAATCAGACATGTATCTTCCTTTGATGAAAGCATTCTGATTTGGAGAGATAATGTGGGGTAGAACCTCTTTCAACCTATTAGCCAGGAGCTTGGATATGGTTTTGTATAGAACTGAGCAACAAGCTATCGGCCTGAAGTATGTCATCTCCTTTGCATTGTTGTTCTTGGGGATCAACAATAGGCCATACTTTATGGAAGAAATGACTATTAAAGTTGTCTGGCCCAGGAGCTTTCGAGTAGTGAATAGACAACAACACTTTTTTAACTTCCTCCTCAGTAGCTTCCTTGCTGAGTTTGTCATTCATATCAGGAGGAACCTTCTTCATTGGTAGCACACTATCCTCAAAAGAGTGTGTATGGTTGTTGTTGTAAAGGTTTTTGAAGTAAAGAGTAGTAGTTTTCGCCAAGTCTTCATTCTTATCAATGGTTTCCCCTTTTTCATTGATGAGTTCATAGATTGAGTCCCTCATTTCTTTCTTTCTAATGGCCGTATGGTAAATTTTAGAATTACGGTCTCCGTCAGCTATCCACTTCAGTCTGCTTTTTTTCCATAAGAAACCTCTTCCGCTTTCTTGAGTTTCCTGATTCTGTCTTCACATTTGGCTTCCTCCTCTATAGATGTAGCATCCATAGGATTAAGGTGCAGATTCATGGTTGCTTCATCGTAGCTTCTTTTGGCTTCACGTATAAGGCTAGGTAGGTTGACCTTATCTTTAGACCAATCTTTTTATTGATCATAACTATTCCACTATGAAATAAATTCTTCACCTAATTTTGTTACACATGCACATTTTTTGAAATTTGGGGTGTTGTCATGAAAATTTTGGATCTTTCAAGTTCCTTGTCTCACACAACCAATGAAGATGGTGTAGGGAAATATGGCGATAGAACAGGTAGCACAAACAAAAAAATTTAACTATCATATTCACATTTAACCAGTGGATCATGTCAATAACTATGTAATAGGAAGGATGGTTTAGATGATATACCTGGTCTTGGAGCAAGTCTGGCGACAATCTCCTTGTCATAGTGTACATCTTTTCTTCAAGTTGCACTCAAATAATGTCTATTGTAGCTCTTGATTGATCATCACAAATGGCATTTTAACGTTTTCATCATAGAGGGAAAACCTCCTAGCTTGTAGAGTAATCCACACGAACCACCGAGAATAAGGAGTTGTCCCTTCATGTTGGTGTACTAGCACCTACATGCTCTCCCATAGTTGTTCTCCCTAGATATCCCTCCCTTTGTCGAGTAGGACTTGCTCAAATTCTCTTAGTTACTACAACTAGAGAAGATAAACAATTGTCAGAAACAACTGAGTTGTGCCTTTGGGAAGACCCCAGTTCCCCTCTATCTATAGGAGGGCTAGGATCAAGGTTCCCAGTCTGTGCGAGAGTGGAAGAGATTGGAATTTTACAAATTTTTACAACCTACGAGCGTAAAAATGATCAATTTTTAGGTGAGCTAATCGGTTCACCCATTGAACCAATTTCTTCATCACGTTTCCTAATTGCAATTGTATTAGCAATTAGTATCCAATTTAATGCACAAAAAGAAGTCAGCGCAAATCGTTGATGCAATTGAAATAATATGTGACTGGTGATTCATCACATAAATCAGTCGGTTGGAAAACCTTGAGCCAATTGGTTCACTCAATGAATTGATCAGTTCATGCCTTGGTTCTATTGATATGCATCTAATGCAATTTCCAATCAACCTGACACTCTGATCGGTCGGTTCAACACTTGAATCGGTTAGTTCAAAGTCTAGTCAGTCAATTGTTTTTTAAATTGAGTAACTAAAACACTTTAGTAATCAATTTAATTATCATTCAAGAGTAAACTCCTATTCCAAGTGTATCCTATGTGTGTGATTCTATAGGTTGCATATTACGTTGGCAGTGAGTGTCTAGAACCAATTATGACATCACAAGCAAAGAGAGGCATCTATTAACACATTATTGCTACCCAAGTAAATGGAAAGTTGGAAAATAAATTCAACCTACATTCTATGACTAGTGTTATAGTGGGTGTATAGTTCCTTTGTCACTAATATCCAGATCGGATTTGAGGCATGGAATCAACATCCTCTTCAATCATTCAATCCATGTTCATTGAACTAGAGCATATTGTTTGAGATATATGTAAAATCAATATCACTTATTAACTCACATGAGCATGGCCATGCATTTCTCAGTCTCTCTTATCAAGTGGCCAATATATCACACTCTTATAGGAGGGACAAATACCATCTGCATCACTCATAGTCATCCCGATGTGTCACAGTGTATCCATTCATCACGAGTAACCCTTATTCAAAATCATGATGGATGATGTAAAATTATATCGAACAACATGTAATGAGTGGAGCGACTTCAGGTCTAAAAAGCACATCAACACCAACACTATAAGAGATGATTCTGGCTACAAATTATGGTTTCCATGTATCACTATTATGGTGGGTCTATATGATACACTACTATCTAACAAGTATCTATGTGTTTGGCTTGATATCACATATCATGACTGATGAGATTATGTCTTCAACCAACATACACTCTAGACTTATGTGCTACTATTATCTATCATGCTTCCACAATGACATCTGACTAGGGACATAACAAAAATGTATATACTTGTAGCATATGTATGATCTCATTGTTCAGGTCATCAACTTGAAGACATACATCATTGAGTAATATTATTCTCTAGACACTTATTATGTTACTTCATTATCTAATAAGTTAATAAAATAGAACTAGAAGATTTCCTTTATTATTTATCAAATCATTTACAAGTTATGCCATTACAATCATAATATGATTGGTTGTATGGTCATACATACCAACTGACTCCCACTTGCACTTCGAGCCAATCACACATGAATCTTATTCCAAGTGATTTAACATGACCATCGTACTTTTGCTACAAAAGTGCTTTTATCATGAGGTTAGTAATATTATTCATAGTTGGTACTCTATAAATATTCACATCGCATTGTTGTACAATCTCTCATACAAGATGGAAACACCTTTGAATATGCTTGGAACACTAATGCGATCTAGGTTCCTTAACTTGTGAAATAGCTTCATTGTTGTCATAATATATCTCAATTGCGTCGCTGATGCTTGGAACTACCCCAAGTTCAGAAATGAAATTCTTGATCCAAACAACTTCCTTTGCTGCATTTGATGCAGCAATATACTCGGCCGCTATTGTAGAATCAACAACTGTCTCTTGCTTAGAACTCTTCTAAATCATAGATCCATTGTTGAGGTGAAACACAAGTCTAGATTGTGATTATAATCATCTTAGTAAGTTTGGAAGCTTGCATCGGTGCCACCCTTTACCACCAACTCTTCCTCTCATCTGTAGACAAGGAACTGATCCTTAGTCCTTTTTTAGTACTTAAGGATGTTGTTTATGACTGTCCAATGAGCATCACCATGATCTGAATGATATCTTCACATCATGCTCAAGGCATATGACTCATTGGGACGGGTACACAATATTGTGTGCTTGATGGATCCAATTGCATATTCATATGGAGTCCTACTCATACATTCTCTTTCTTTATAAGAACTGGGATATTGTGCTTTAGAGACCATGGGTAGGTTTCTTCTCTTTGAGCTCTCCATGTTGAAACTCTTCAACACTTTAACAATGCATGTGCTCTGACTTTGTCTAAGAAGTCTTCTGGATCTGTCTCTATCGATCTTGATTCCAAAGATGGAGGATGTTTCTCCCAAGTCTTTCATAGAAAACATAATTCCTAGCCATGTCTTTAGCTTTTGTAAAGTAGGAATGTCATTCCCCATCAATAGTGTATCATCCATATACAATATGAGGAATAAAATTATGCTACCACTAAACTTCTTGTACACACAAGGTTCATCTTCATTTTGAGTAATTCCAAACTCTTTGATTTTCTCGTCAAAATGAAGATTCCAACTCTGAGGTGCTTGCTTTCATCCATAGATCGACCTTTGTATCTTACAGAGTTTATTTGCATCCTTTGGATTTATAAAACCTTTAGGTTGTGCCATGTACACATCCTCGAGAAGATTCTCATTAAGGAATGTGATTTTAACATCCAACTGCCAAATTTCATAGTCATGATAAGCTATAATAACAAGCATAATCTTGACGAACTTATCCATGCCAACTGGAGAAAATGTTTCATCATAGTCAACACCTTGAATTTGTCTGAAAACCTTTGCAACCAAACTTCCCTATAGAATGATCTACTTGTTATATTTTTTATATATTTACTTGTTTATACATAGTATAGCAATATTTGATATCTCATGGAGTATATAATTGTTAACTCAATAATGATACATGGTTTACATTATTTTTTAAGAAACATTATTAATGTATAAAAATTCAAAAAGTGTACATATTGTAAAAATATTATTAACAAATTTATCTTGACACCATGTACTACTAAGAAAGTGTCATATTTCATTGGACTTTACCTTTCTTATCAATCATTACACCATATTACAAAAGAATCCATATAAATCATATGCACAACTAAAATATACACCCATAGAACGATCTACTTGTTATATTTTTTATATATTTACTTGTTTATACATAGTATAGCAATATTTGATATCTCATGGAGTATATCATTAATTACATATATTGGTTTTTTTGTTTACTAATTACAAATATACTTCCCATATTTGTTACACACTAAATTATTTATATATTATACAAAGTATTTGGTACTTCATTATGTATACAATTAATTATAAATATCAATTTTGTTTCCTCATTACCCATACAACTACGTACTTATTATATTTGTTACATTTATTATTTTATTTCTAAAATATTTATTATTTCATAAAGTATATTATTAATTATAGAGATCAATTTTCAATTTAATCATTAAAAATATTGGTGTAAAGTAATAGCTAGCAAGTTGACATTAATTTATGTATTTGTGATATAGTTGTTGATATGTTTAATAAACAAAATTAATATAATATATTGAGATGATTTATAAAAAATCAATATTTTTTTTGAAATTAATCCTAATTTAATGTTTTTTTATTTATGAGCCTTTACTTAAAATTACATTGGTAATGACTTTATTTGTGAAAGAAAGTTGCATACTTTGTAAACAGATTAAGGGTGTGTGAAGCAAACAACACATAAAAATAAATATTAACTTCCATACCATGCTAAATATACACAACATATATATGTTCAAAATAATTCAAAATTGAAGGGGGGGGGGGCACGTGCCCATACTTGACCTCCTTTGGCGCCCCCACTGCATAAGGGTGTTAAAAAATTCAAGGACTTAATTACATGTTCATGGTTACTCGGTGTTAGGTTCACCAAACATATGTTGAAATTGACAATGGCATGAGGTACAACTGATAACGGGACCGATTGAGTGCTAGAGTGAGACATAGGAAGGATGAATGAGAGGGGAAGAGAGGACATATTCATCACACCAATTATAAAAAAAAGAAGTCAAGGCAGTCAGAAGATTTTGTATTTTTATATTAAGGTTAACTCATGTGATTATACAACAGGTTGGAGTTTGTTGTCTAGTTATGGTATATAACAATAAGTCGGAGTCTATTATATGTCTTTCATATTTAACAACAGGTTAAATCCTATTGTGTAATTGTGGTCTATTACAACATGTAGCTATTACAACAAGTAAACTCATTTTATGTGATTATGGTATATTACAATGGGTTAGTCTACATTGTGTAATGGTGGTGTATTACAATGATTTATCATGTGTGTCTATTACAATGGGTCACAACATGTTGTGTAATTATTGTATACAACAATAGGTTAAAATATGTTGTGTAATCATGGTATATAACAAGTTTCAACATGATGTGTTATTATGGTATATTACAACATGTACCTATTACAACATGTGAACACATGTGTGATTATGATATATTACAACGGGTTAGTCTATATTGTATAATGATGGTCTATTACAACATGTTATCATGTGTGACTATTATAATGGGTCACATTATGTTGTGTAATTAAGGTCTTTTACAACAGGTTTGTGTATGTTGTCATACTACAGTCTATTACAACAATTTAGCACCTGTTGTAGTATCACATATACTACAACGAGTTTGGCATGTTGTAAATAACACATGTTGTATAAAATATACAATACACAACACACAAATAGACTTATTGTGATAAGTATGCGAACTACAACACAACCACCAGAACTGTTGTGTTTCTCCCGTTGTAAAAAACATTTTCTATAGTAGTGTTTCCTTGTATTCTTGATAAAGTTTTGGATGAATCTTGAAACATCTTTCTACAAGATGACCATTTTTGTGATAATGTGTACAAAAAAGATAGTCACGATATTTTTTTCCTTGTGTAAACAACATTTATTAGAACTATGTTGCCACTAGATGTGACTAAAGGCGGGTTTTGTTTTGTGTTTTAGCCTTGACCAATTGGAGACAAGTCTCATATACCATGAGTTCAGGGATAATGCTTTCCAAAGAAGGTGTGATGCATGTATGATGTTTGTGGCACACAACTAAAATCCTGGGTGAAGTGTCGTACAAAATTGGTTTATCTAGAACTCATTATTGTGTGGTGTAAATGTGAAGCATGCAAGTCTATTGATGTTCCCTAGATGCCAAAGGAAAACATGTGGTCATAGAATTCATATATGGAGAGATCACCTTGTTTTTCTTTTTCTTCCTCCACCATAGGTTGAAATTTGTGAGCATTTTTTGATTGAGTAAACTTACACTCAAGGTTGGCTGGTATACAGGTGGAGATGGTGTGTTCTTTGATGATACCATCACACAATTTGATGTGAACAGAGTCAATGAGGTAGGCCATGATCCACTCATCATGAGTATGGCACTTTGAAAACCTAGGATTCAGTACATCACTTTTTCACAAGATGTAATGTATTGTTAGGGAGTTCTAGATTTGTATAGATGAGAGAGAACATGGTGTCGGAGGAGGTCACAATGAATAGTTGCCCTCCGTGGCCACCAATCTTTAGTTGTATGTAGAATAATTCCCAAAGCATGATGTGTGAGGAAGTTGTTGTCAATATTGTTGGTCTCCATTTCATAAGAGATATGTTTGACAAATAGGTTGCATTGAAGAAAAATATTGCAACATAAGCAAGTTTGATACTTTTTGAAAAGAAGGAATGTTGACATCGGCATGTAATTTCCCAGTATTTGAGGCCTCAGATAAAATGATTTTAAAAGGAATGATCGGACTACCTGTATCACCAAGGTGTGCCTCCTATTTAGGAATCCTATCACTAAGAACTGTCTGGTTAAGCATGCTTGGCCTAGAGTAGTACTAGAATGGGAGGCTTGTCAAGAAGTTGATCCCATATTGTTCATGAGTGAGGAAAATGCCTATAGTTAAGTACAGTGGTGGTTTGTGGGGTCAATCATCATTCTTGAAACTCTATTAGATCCTTGGGCAGTGGGCCTGGGAGTTTCCAATAGTATTAGAGCCATAACCCCTCTAGTAGGTGGGCCCACATGGGCATGTGGCATGCCATTCTTGAGTCATGCAATTCAAGCATGTTGGAAAGGGTTGTCTATGATCATGTAACCACCCTTGCCTGGTATCCTGGATCAGGAGTTGGGCATCCATGGACCATTTTGGGTCTATACTGAGATGGGAGAATATTAAGGGGCCATTTGTTTGAGCCTTGATGAGGACGTCCAGGTCTAAGTCGAAGAGATTGTAACGTCCCAGTATTTGAGGCCTTGAATAAAATTATCTTGCAAGGAATGATTGGATTGTGCATATCACCAAGGTGCACCTCCTTTTTAGGAAGCCTATCGCTAAGAACTTTGTGGTTAAGCATGATCAGTCCAGAGTAGTACTAGGAGGGGTGACTAGACCGGAAGTTGATCATGTCTTGTGTGTGAGTGAGGGCTGATCCAACCCCTCTTTTAGGTCTTTATCCTATGTCTTTTTACATTTCAATCACATCTAAATAAGTTAGATTGCAAGTTATTTCCCATAATAAATGGTTTTATATCAGATGCACTTATGGACACTCTTTGCATGTTTTTTAGGTACTTGGACCATGCCTTGGATGGACAGAAGTGAAGGAAGATGTTCTAGGGTTCCACCACCCATGGAGGATTCCAAAGAAGGTCCTAGAGATCCCACAACACACCACTAATGGAAAAGGGTCAAGTTGATGTGAAGGTGTCCATGGATCTCAAAAATTGAATTTCAATGTGCATGAAAAGAACCCAACATGACCGTGGAGACATGGAACAGCCGTGTTGCCAAAGCCAAAAATCACAAGTTGATTCAAGAATTGGACAAGCTACAACAACCTCAACACCAAAGTCGTGCTAGATAGCACTGTCATTCCAAGAAGACCCTGGCACAGTTGTGTTGACCAGAGGCCATACACTATTCCAGAGATCTCCCCAACTTACCCACCACAATCTTTCTACCCAACATGGTCGTTCTACTTAACTCCCACCACGATTATGCTACCGACCCTCATTCATCCCAAATCAACCTAACATTTTCCACTCTGCTAGAATGGTCATTCCCTCCTAGCATAGTGGTGCTACCTTCAACCCAGCATGGCTGTGCTACCCAACACAACCATTCTGCCACCCAAACCCTATCAATTTTCTATATTGTTCTACCCATTTGTCCCACTTAACCTAGTGCTTCCCTATCACATGTATATACCTAGGTGGTGGCTGTAGCACGAAGTCACACTCCCTTAGCAGTCATTTCCACCCACTTAGTGCCTTGAAGGAGCTCCTACCTACTCCCGCCTACATCCACCTTATTTCCACCTTCCCTCACCTCAAAACCTTAGTTTTCTAGGGTTTTGACCATTTCCATCCAACTTTCCATGCTTGCACTTTGAAGGGAGAAGGATCTTCACTTGTTGTTGGAGATGAAGAAGAAGGGATCTTCTACGAGCACCATGGCCTCTTCTTCTTCTTTTTCTGCTCTTTTCTTTACCATGAGTATCTAAGCCCCCCTAGGTGGGTTGTTTGGTGGAGAAATATAACTTTGATACAATTTTGGGGGGAAATAACTTGTAAACTCTATAGATTAATTTTATGATGATTACCTTCTTTCTTTATCATATTTCCCATGTTTCTTCTTGTGGTTTGTTCTTGAGAACATAAATTGCTTGTTGTTGTATGCTTCAAACCACTTAGGCTCTAGCAAAGAATGGCTTGTATGTGGCCATCTTAGGGATTTCTCCTAGGTCCAACTAGTGGATCCCTAGCTAGCCACCTGTCTTCCCACATACATATCCCCTCTCCTACTCCTATGTTTAAGATCTAAGTAGCTAATGTAGGAGTGTTTAGTGCAATAATCTAGGAGTTTCTTAAAAGATAGATGGTGAGTGATGTGATTTGAAACACCCTCACCTCCATTCTCCATTCCTACCTTTGACTCCCAATTTACCTAACTATACTTACTCTAGAAACCTAGATTTGCTCAATTCTATTGCAATTTCACCTAAATACTAGTTCCATTAAGCCTCATAAGGTTAGATAGGGTGTGCAAGCATGTAGTTACCCTTCACACACCTTATACCACCCATGGTCAACTAGTATCTTAGGGTAAGTCAATGGCATTTGACTTGTTTTTTGGTTTAACAATCTAAAGTGAATGGTTAGAATTTGCATGTTATGATTGTTGACCTAAAAATTATGCATTGTCCATATTTTGATGATGACTTGACCATTCCATTCATATGTATCTAATATGACTATTTGAGATTAATTTTAGGTATTAGTTACATTATAATAATGAATACAAACAAGCCCTAGCTTGACAAAAATAAGCCAAAATCAATGCAAGTGCACTTTTGTGGAAAATTCCTTAAATCAATTAGAAGAATTTTGTAAATCACTTGTATTGATGATATGACTTGTAACCAAGCTGAGAAAAATATAAGATGCACTTAAAATTAATATTTAAGAACTTTTATGTCACTTACCAAAATTCATCACAAGCATATTTATCGGTCAAGTTTCATGAGACCTTCTCATGAAACTCGACCGACAAATTGTGTGAGTCTTGATAACTGCTAGGGTTGGTTGAGTTTTTCATGGTGACAACTCAGCCTACACCCTACATAGGAAAACTAATTGGAAACTGTCGACTGAGTTTCATCAAGGATAAACTCGAATGACCACTCAAAATTGTGTTGTTGTATTGTGATATCGATCGAATTACCTTTATGGAAACTCGATCAAAAATAGTGTATGGAATGTGCACAAAAACTATCTCTAATTGTTGGAGTGTTGCAAAAATTGAAAAACAATATATCCATTACAACATCCCAAATGGCTAGAATTCATTCACCTATTGGCTAGCAGACACCCCAGCTATAAATAGGGGCCCTTGAACTTCATTCCAAGTTTGCCTTTTTTATTCTCCTAGCTATATTTGAGCGGTTTTGTCTACTAAGATCCCCTTTCTCCCTCAAGATTACTACTGATCTACATCAATTTGAGTGAGATAGGATTCTTGTAAGAGAGCTACTCCTTTGTACACCTTGTGAAGCTCTCAACCTCCCTTTCCCAATCTCCCTTCTCAAAGCAAAGATGGTGAAAGCTTCCATTTTGTGAAGGTGAAGAAGAAGGTTGAAGATCCAAAAGCAGAGTGGATAATTCCTTCAAGGCCAAAGGCTTGTTGCAAGAGTAGATATCCTTGGTGAAGACAACTATCTCATTGCTAAAGTGGATAAGTATGTGTGAAGGTAGAAGATTCTTTCTCTTAGATGGGAATGTCCTTGCAAGGTTATTGGCTCCTTTGATCCTCAAAAGGAAAGCTAGGTACCCTTGATGTTGGAACAGGGTGGTCATATTGTATCTCATATAAAAGAATATAAGGAGTGTGTAATGGTTGCAAATCCTAAAGACTACCCCTCTAGGTAGTGAATGTATATCTCCTAGTTTGGAGTTTAGAACCAAAATAAATAGCTTGTGTCCTTGTGCTTGTTCATTCTCTAAAATCCTTGGTATGTATGCTTAGTTGCACTCAGATTCCATGTTAGCAACCTTATCTTGTGATATAATTTGAAGATCTAATGAATTTGGTTTAAGATTTTATAGCTCTATCCATCCCCCATCTAGAGCCCATTGATCCTATAAGTGGTATCAGATTAGGTATTCTCCAAGACAAGTGCTCCTACGAGACGAGAAGATTGGTTAGAATATGTTGGGGTCCCTTAACATAGAAGATGGATTCTCTATGCATCCTCCCATATTCGATGACATAAACCTCCTCTATTGGTGAAGAATGATATAGTTATACCTTCAAGGGATGAAATATGAGATGTGGAGAGTGGATGCTTCCCCATACAAAAAACCAAAGGGAGATATGGCTACTTGGAATGAAGCTACCATGAAGAAGGCTCAACTAAACTTCAAGGCAATAAGCATCATGTATTCATCCCTCACTCCCACCAAATTCAATCAGATCTCTGCTTGGGATACAACTCATGAGATATGGGATAAACTTTGTGTTACCTATCAAGGCACCAAGAAAGTCAAGGAATCAAAGGAATACATGTTCAATGGATTGCTTGAGAACTTCAAGATGGGAAGGATAGAATGAATTGTCAAAATGTATTCTAGACTCAACTTCATTATGAATGGACTTGCGGCTTTGGGACAACCCATGGACCAATGCAAGGTTAACTCAAATATTCTTAGATCTCTTCCCAAGAAGTGAAAATCGAAGGTGACCTAAATTGAAGAAACAAAGAGCCTTGGTGATATTCCTACCAAAGAACTAATTGGTAATCTCCAAGCTTTTGAATGAAGGCTTGACACTCAAGAATAAGAAGACAAGTTAGAAGATAAGGAATCCAAGAAGATAAAAGATACATCCATCAAAGCACAAGTGTAAGCCATCGTTCTTCAACAACAACTTGCTTGTCGGTCCACTCCTCCTTGTAGTGAAGATGAAGCCCCTAGTGATCTTAAAGATCATTATTCCAATGAGAAATAGTTCAAGGGAAAGCCCTCCTCCTCCTCTACTCCTAGATTTTATGAATGTGGACAAAAGGGACATCAAGCATCTATAATAAGAAGGAGGACTACAACAAGGAGAATAAATTTAAGAAGAGAGCGAAGAAGGAAACAAGAGGCAAAGATGTTGCCCATGCCGCTTGGGAGGAGTCTTCCTCAAGTGATTCTAGCTCAAATTAAGGAGAGTGTTATCTTTCACTCATGGCCTCAACAAGTGAATACATAGGTCAGGTAAGTGAGGTAAGTTTGAATGAACTTTGTAAAGATTCTCCCATTGATATGATTCATGCTTCCTGTTCTTCTTACTCTAAGTGCAATTCTAAAAAGAAGAGATTAGGGAAACTCATAGATGATCTTGATTCTATAATTGAAATTCTTAAAAAAGATGAAAAGGTTCATCTTGATAGAATAGACTCTTTGCAAGGACAATTTCTTGATCTACAACTTCAATTAATGGTGTTAAAATTGAAAATGGTGTTTATCTAAAGAAATGAATGATCTCAAAGATGAAAACCAAATATATATTGATAAATTGTTATACTAAGAACTAAAAATTCTAGGTGCCTTGCTAAAGTTAATGATCTTGACTCTAGACTTATCTTGTCTAGTAATGAAGTAGCAAGTTTAACTCTTGGAAAAGATTCTTACTTAACTAAATCCCTCTATTTAGAGGTTGACCTTTTGCAAGCTCAAGATGATTTTGCTAGTCTTTCTTATACACTCATTACTTTTAGTGATGATAGCCATAGAATTAGAGAAACCATGCAAAATTTTCTCGAAGGGAAAAAGTCCCTAAATGAAGTCCTAGAGAACTCTACCAAACAAGTAGGTAGTAGTGGTTTCGGATATGAGGGAGCCCCTAAGCAAAAAGGAAAAGGTAAGAAAAAGAGCAAGGGGCATCCAATATACCATGGAGAGACTTCCGGGTCTAAGTCATCTATGGTTTTTTCTCATTGTAAGTGTGATGATCGTTACACTACTTTTTGTTTGTATAAAGAGAAGGGGACCAACCCAAACATGAAATGGGTCCCCAAGCTAACTCTAGATCCCAATGTTTGGATTAGGAATTGATGTCTCCTTTCTATGTAGGATAAAGGTAAATGGATTGTTGATAGTTGATGCTCAAAGCACATGACTGGTGATAGAGACCACTTCAACACTCTCACAAAAAAGAAAGGAGGTTTGGTGACATTTGGGGACAACAATATAGGTAAAGTAATAGGTTAGGGTGATGTAGGTGATTCTCTATGCATAAAGAATGATCTTCTTGTGGATGCCCTACATCACAATTTAATTAGTCTTAGTCAACTTTATGATAATGGATATATTGATCTTTTTACTTCTCATGAATGCTTGCTTCTAGTTTCTCTCTCCTACAAGTTCATATATAAGGGAACTAGAAGTAGGAATCTTTATATTATTGTTCTTGAATCCTTAAGCCTATTCTTGGTAAATGCCTATTAGTTGACAAAAAATGATGTATCTTTGTGGAACCATAGTCTTGGTCATGCAAATATGCATCAATTGAAGAAGTTGAGAAAAAAGGACTTGGTCAAAGGACTTCCTATATTGGATTTTGAGAAGGATGAGGAATGCCAACTTTCTACCCAAGGAAAGCAAACAAAGTCCTCCTTTGAATTGAAAGGAGTCCTTAGCACCAAGAGGGTTCTTGAGCTTCTTCATATTGATCTATTTGGACCAGTGAGAACTCAATCCCTTCATGGTGGTAAATATTGTCTTGTGATTGTTGATGATTTCTCCCGGTTCACAAGGACTTTCTTTTTGGTTTCAAAAAGTGATACTCTTAATATTTTCTCAGCTTTTTACTAACAAGTTGAAAACTTATCGTAACATGTCTATCCATAGTGACCATGGGCGAGAATTTGAAAATGACTTGTTTGAAAGATTGTGTGAGAAATCTGGTTACTTGCACAATTTTTCTTCCCCATCATATATGTCTCTTCCCATTGTGATTATATGTGAATTCATTGACTATGCTGTAGGTTCACTTCTAGGGAAATGCATCAACAAGAAACATCATGCTATTTACTACTCTTGCAAGGCTCTTGATGACACCATAAGAACTATTTGACAATTCAAAAGGAGCTTTTGGCCATTGCCTTTTCCTTCAACAAGTTTTTATCCTATCTAATAGGTTGTCAAGTGATTGTCTACACTGACCATGATACCATCAAGTATCTGATGTCAAAGAAGGATGTAAAGTGCATGATGATCATATGGATTTTTTTACTGCAAGAATTTGACCTAGATATCAAGGACAAGGGAACCAAGAATGTTGTTGATGATCATCTTATCCGATTGCACATCAAAGACAGTGATGTGGTCCCAATAACTAACTCTTTTCCCAATGATCACCTATTGAAGGTGATCACATTTACATGTGATATGTTGACCATATAAATTAACTTGGTGTGGGAGTTCTTCATTTGGACTGCAAAGGGAATGAAAAGAAGAAGTTCATGTTGGATATATGCCTTTACTACTTGGATGAGCCTTATCTATTTGTCTTTGTTCAGATGGCCTCACCTCTGAAGAGGAATCTTATCTCATCCTTTAACTGTCATTCTTGCCAAACTGAGGGCCACATTAACTGAAAAAAGAGTGCATTCAAGGTCCTCCAATGTCAGTTCTTCTGGCCCCCTATCTTCAAGGATGCTCACATCTATGTCAAGTCTTGCGACTAATCTTAGTTATACAATGATATTTCTAAAAGGGATGTGATGACACTCGATCTTTAGAAAGAAGTTGAGATCTTTGATGTTTGGGCATGGATTACATGGGTCTATATTCCTCCTCTTATGGATTCTGGTAAATTCTTGTTATTGTTAATTTATAATTGGGTTGAAGACAACCCCACAGTCTCTTGTGACTCCAAGCCACTGATCAAACTATTCAAGTATGTTACCTTCCCATGCCTTGGGGTCACTGCATCATCATTTCTGATAGAGTGTCTCATTTTCTTGAGTACAACTTTGAAGCACTCCATCACAAATATGGTGTATCCCACTAAGGGGCAACTCCTTATCATCCTCAGATGAGTGGTTAGATGGAGGTTACCAACTTTAAAATGAAATATATTTTCCATTAGACACTACACCTTTCTTCTTAATTTATGAGAATCTCGTCACCTTCCACTTAAGACTAAACATAAAACTCAGTTGGCCATTAAGAAACTCAATTTCAACCTCTGTGCAATAAAAGAAAATTATCTACTTCAACTATAAGATCTAGAAGAGTTATGACTAGCAGCTTACACATCTACAGGGAGCATAAAAACATGTGGTATGATGGCCAGTTGAAGAATAAATACCTACATGTCAAAGACCAAGTATTATTACACAACTCTTGTTGCTAACTCTTCCCAAGAAACCTCAGGATCCTATGGTCAGGTCCACTTGAAATAAAGAATATCTCCCCCTATGGAATTGTGCTAATCTGGAGCAAGAAGACTAGAGAATTCAAAGTTAATGGCCATCATCTCAAACAATACTTGACAATGGAGGGTATGCAGGCCAACCAACACCTCTCGTTGCTCCCACCTACATATAACAAATGAGCTTCAGGCATCAATCCATCAACATTAAATAAAGGTGCTTCTCAGGAGGCAACCCGAGTGTGATTTTTAATTATTAGCTATTTTTCCATTTTATTATATATATTCATTTATTTGATTCATCCATCTCATGGTAAGATCATATGTTCTAACAAATTTGATTGTAGGTGTATGAATCTTATTGAATAGAGAGTAACCATGACTTATGGTCCAACTAGAAAAGTTCTTCTCCTCCATCTTAAATTTAGTGTTTGCTTGAGCATGAGAAAATATCTATGTTTGGGGTGGAGGGTGGGTTGTATATACTCTACTCTCTTCACATACCTATCTATTTGTAACATATGATTTCATCAATGCAAATCTGGATTCCATTTATCTTTAAAAATGTAAAACTTTTCTAACTAGAGTAATCAAAGACATTATCTAGCCAGTTTAGATTCATATATTCTAAACGTATCCATGAATGTTAAATCATTTAACTCCCTTTAATTGAAGAAACACTCACAATGACCAATTACTGAAACAAACAAGTGTCCTATGTGGCATGACCCGAACATCTTGTTTTCTTGGAAAAAATGGAACATTTTTTAGTAATTGTGATGCATCAAAAACATAGCTCTTCTAACTGACTCGTGAAACAAATTCATGGAATCATCACTTTTCCCTTAGTATGTCTCTATTTGAGAATAGTGGGACTATTATAACAACTTGGTTCACTAAATTGTAACTCAAGTTACATGCTGATTTGACCCCACTTTTGCATTTCTCCTTGCACCTTCTTACCTTCCAACCATCAAGAAGAACATAAAAAGCCATAATCAGTGCCAAAATTATATGTTTGAGGTGGTGTACACCTCCCTACTCTATTTGTTTCTTTCATACCCCTCACTATGTAGTAGGGTTGTACACTAAAAAATAAGATATCAAACTACACAAAACAACAAAAATGGAAAAAAATGATGCAATATATGTATTTGAACAAATAAATGTGATCTCAAGTCCAATAGAGTAATTATCCAAGTCTTCCTTCTGCACCCCCCTTACCTCCATTTTATACCTAGGGAAATAATAAATGTCTCATTTTGATATCCTTTTCATGCACCCTAGTGTCAGGTCATCAACACACTTGTTGTTCTATAGGATTCTCTAAACTTTTATGAAAACTCTTAGATGAGCCTAGTATTGGGGATAGTGATGAGGATGTGTCTTTGCAAAGCAAAATTATAAATGAAGACATGTATAAATGAAGTTTTGTAATCTTAGGAAGTTGGGATGCTTGGCCATATCAAGTGGGAGAAGAATGAACATGATGTGAAGGTGAGGAAAACATATAGGTTGAATGTATTCATTTCATGACTATTTTATATTTTTTGTTACTCTGGGATGAGAAACGTTCAAGTTTGGATTATTTGTTGAATGCATATTCATCCTAGTTTTAGTTGCATTTCATTCTATTCTTTTTTTGACGTCCTGATGTGACACAGAATGAGATCACTCAAAACAAAATGTGGAATTAAAATTAGCAAACTAGGTTAGCGGAAAGAACAAGAAATTAAAACCATTTCACAATCCACCTCAAGTGGAAAGATATCACATCAGATTCCACGAAAGACACGTGTGTATATATATATATATATATATATATATATATATATATATATATCATTTGTTAAAATATTATTACATAGAATTGTTCACTGGCTCACTAGACACAACATGTACATATGACAACCTGTCATATATATATACGTCATATTTGTACAACAAAGGCATAAGGCCAAAACATCATCTTAATATACAACATATACAAAACTCCCCCAAGGACCTGAGAGTATAGGGATGACACATAGGACTATACTACCAAACCGCAAGTAGCTCATCCAACCTTGTCTCAGCTACTACTCCTCTTGCAACTCAGCATCAACAACACGATCTCTACCTCCTCGTGCTCGACACCTAAAAAATGTAGAAACCCACGGGATGAGACCAAACATCCCAGCAAGAGATATGACTCTCCACCAATGTCTATTAAAAGCAAAGATAATTAACAGGTATATATCATACTTAATAGGTTGAGCAGATTCAACTAAATGATATGTATCCAACAGATAATGCAGATTAAACAACTAGGCAGTTACTTCTAAGCAGTAGAGCAATTAATATTTTTAGAAGGAATATGAGGAACATGTATAATAGTTGATTTCTCTTACCACATTATAATTCAAGAAATCAGTACAAAGACAAGGCAAAGGGTTCAACCAATGTTATTCGCATTTACCCTAAGCAAAATATACTATACAACTATGTTACATTTTTATTAAACCTTGAGGAGATGAGGTATATCGCTCATGCTCTAACTGACCACTGTTAAGTCAAAATCAATGTCATACAAGATCTAGGAGGAACAAGACTCCTATGATCTCTCCACACCCTCAGTCGGTTTGAGTCCGCCACAGTGACATATCAAGTCCCTCTACAAAATAGCCTAGCCCGTCTTGGTATGTAGGTCACGACGCTAGTGAAATTGAGTTATGACCGCAACCACACTCTTGTCGATGTATAACCGCAACCATCCTCAAAAGATATCATATACATATACTAAATCACATCATTGAGATACGACCTTGACCATTCTCCTGCCAGGGTATGACCATAGCCAATCCTATGAAATGCATGTACTCAACAGTATATGACTCCAAGCTTCCACCAACGGAGAACTCATTTCACCATCTAGTAAGTACTGACACTGAAGATGGATCTATGCCACAGGGAAACTGCATGATTAGGGTTTCACTTGATTAATTAGTCCAATTGGGTATCTTAATGCACCAATCAAGTTACAACATACAAACCCTAAACAAACTCTACAAGGATAAGGGCATAAAGCAAATTTATAAAATATAAAATGTATGAGGTGTGAAGTTGTCCAGTCACCACGTGATACTTGCAACACTTCCATTCATAAGGCCATCATCATATCCACATTGTCTTGGGATGTCAATCCCTTATCACATCATTAGACGATAACAACTCATACTAGGCATAAAGCCTCTACCAAGTCATAAGAACCATCACATCATTATGATCTCAACATGCCTCATCAAGGCTCATAACCATCATCTTGTGTCATATGATCATCCCCATAGCATACACAAACTATGTCATTCATTTCTCTTGCAAGGTTAGGGGTTTATAAACAAGAGAGAGAAAACATCATAACATGCTAACCATCCATGTAAGTTTAACAAGCATAGAATACCCTAAGATTAGGGTTAGGGTTTCAAACACATAACTAATTTATCATAAATCAATTACCAAACTCTTATTATGTCACCTCCCACTCTCTTAGAGGATACTAGGATTAGAACATCATTATTAAACATGATTAGAGCACTATGTCAACAACATTAAATTGTCCACATCATGTACATGTGTATGTGTACCATCTTATTGTGTTATGTATGTGTTACCACCATGCACTCAAGTGAGTGTATCAACCACCCAAGCAAACATGTGTCATGACCATAAACTATCCAAGTAAACATGTGTCACAACCATAAACCATCCAAGTGTCTTGACCTCAGGCCAATTAGGATTCTCAACCAAGACAAAATCATGTCACTCAAACACCACAAAAGTAGGTGCCTCGACCATGCACAAAACAAGCATCTCGAACCAAAACCAAAAACATAGGTCTCAACCAAGAACAACACATATGTCTCGACCTAGACAAGGTCAAGGTGTAGCAACCACCAAGGTCAAGCTACCCTGACAACACTTAGTCCACATCAAAACACAGATAAACCTGAAAATAGAAGGTTAGCATCAAGGAAGGTCATCATCAACAAGGTGGAAAAACTCCATGCAAGATGGACCTCAATACCCTAAAACCAAACTTTAACATGAACACCTACATGAAAGCCACTAAGTGGAAGGAGACCAAGCTTCAACCTCGAGAAAACAAACTCAAAACCTCAAGAAAACACAAAGGCTGAACCAAAGCATGGTGATGAAACTAAGAAACATGATGCATGTATCAAAATCACCTCAACCATCACTTTTCAAATTGGGTATAAGAATTTAGGGTTTAGGATATGAAGAAACTTTCAAGAGATTATTAGCAAAGCTTAAATCCTAGGTTATGATAACAACATACAGCATATTAGAAATCAAGTTTAGAGATCAAAATAGTAGCATGAAAGTATGATTAAGATGCATGTAAAAGCAAAGGGTAAAGAGTTATATAACCCACCTTGAGGATAGAACCAAGCTCTAAGATCAAAGGATCCAAAGGAGAAGATGAGGCTCCAACTAAGGTCAACACTTCAGCCACAAGATCCCCTCCAAAGAAAAGAACACCATCATTAAAAGGATGCTTAAGAAAGAGGGTAAGAAACCCTAGGACAAACCAAGAAGAAAGAAGAGAGAAGAGAAGAAAATGTCCTCACACTAGGGTAGCACCTTGTCATAACATGGTCTTCGACCCTTTGTCATGAGGAATTATCTCTCCTAACAACCACCATGGATAGTCCAGTCTAGATGAGAAAGGGGAAGGAGAAAGGTAAGGTTCCAAAGAAAATGTGATCAACGGAAAAGAACCACTTACCAAGGAGAGAAACCACCATGAATCACCACAAGGAAGGTGATGAAGCTCCAAAAAGCAACACATACAAGGTTGATTGACCTCCAAAGCACCCAAAATCAGTCCTTCTTGCTTCACCAAGCTCTAAGGATGAGCACAAGAGAAGGGGGAAGAAAGAGGGCTGAAAAAAAGATACTCACATGAAGAAGAGAGAGATTATATACTAAAAGGAGGCAGGAAGCAAGGTAGGGGTGAGATGTCAACACAAGAGGCCATCAAAGGGACATTTGTGCACAAAAGAAACTAACATGAAACCACTATATGCATGCATGCATGCAACCTATGGTGATAAAACCTAGGTGGGGTCTTGACCACTTAGGTCACCACCACCCTAGGGGTTGTAACAAACCTCAAGACACCTTGTCTCAACCACAACACAAGGTCACTAAACAAACCAGGTCGAGACACACCACAAGGAGACAACCATCTCAACCTAAAGCACCTCAAGACCATCAAGGTAGAGACAAAAACACTCAAGCAAGGTGTCTCGGTTGATACACACCCAAAACACCCATCAAGGTCGAGATATAGGTCGAGACACTCAACAAAGCTCAGTAAGGTCGATACCAAGCAAACCCTAGAAACCCTAGCATCTCCACATGATGCCACCTCATCAAAAAAGGTCCAACAAGGTGCCCCATAGCATCATTCTCTCTCCCATGATTTTAAAGAACTAAGGTCACACCAACATGTGACAAATTGCAAGATACTCCTCAACTTGGGTAAATTGTAACTTGGTCCAAAATAAGCATACAAAGCTCAAATATCATCAGAATAGGACCAAATTTGAAACACAAGATTGTCACATGTTAACAAAGCATATCAAAGGATTAGATTAAGGTTCTAAGAAAATTATTAAGCAAAGAAAGCATACTGAAGCACTAATCTAGGTCAGGGGCCTTACACTTTTCATTCATTACCATCATTTTGGCTTAGAACTAGTTTCATTTATGTTTTCTTAATTTTATGATAATTTTCATAGGCACGGACCATCGACCTCAAGCCACTCAAGTGTAATGATTAAAAATTATGGCAACTTTATATATCTAGGTGTTGTAGTATTTTATACACATCATAATATATGATATGTAACGTCTTTCTCTATGGTTGAATTGTTGTTTAAAGGGATGTTCCTATGTTGTCGATCTTGGTTTTTGTCTTAGGTTTTACTTTATAGTTTTATTTTAATTTTTCAAATATAGACATGTTACCATTTTCTTATTGTTAAATATATAGTCTAGTCCATGTTTACTTGTTTCATCTTTGGAAACACACACTTGGACACTTGGAGTCTTAGAAGGCCTAAAGGTGCACGAATGTGGATCATGTTTTGCAATATGTTGATAAGAATTGTTTGTCAAGTGATGATTTAGAAATAGGAGTTCATGTAGATAATTAATGACATTTATTTTTTAAAACTAGTTGTATACAATATGTGGTGACATAAACTCTAGTCACTAAACTTGAGGTGTCTTGCATATGTGATGTGCTGATTTGTGGGTGTTTTTTGTAGCCTGACTTATTCTCTAGATCATTATGTTGTTGTAAACAATGTACATGACATTTAATTCCATGTAAGAGGTTCTTTTTTTTGAAACTTTGTGATTCCTCCAATATTGGCAATAACTTTTGTGTTAATTCAAAAATTTGTTCAGAACCTTGATGTTTCAATGGTTATCAAAACCTTACTCAGAAATGAGTTGTGGGATTGCACAACCTTAATTGGATAAATTATTGCAATAGTTATGGATCAATTTAGGTTTTTTTTATTTTAGGCTTGGGTTCGAGTATATTGTGTTGGGGTGAATGTTGATTTTGTTTTAAATATATTTTGGGATTGATTTTATATAGGGTTTTATGATTATAGTTTGTGTCAGTTTCAGGTCAGATAGGAAAAAACCCACCCACTACCATCCTAGAAGTGGGAGTTGGGATCAATTATTTAGCTATAGGATGTGGTGGTCTAGAAGTGGAAGTTGTAGGGTCGGTGGAAGATGGGAAAAAGTTAAAGGTGAGATTAAGGGGTAAAAGGTGGATGGGAGATAAGAAACACTACGATGTCTATTGTTGGTACAAAATGAGGGAGGGAAATCATGACTACAGAAAAGTGGGATGGGTGTTAACGTGGAGTCAGGACACAATAGTTGGGAAATTAGGATCTAGAGGAAATAAGGGGAGGGATGAATGTGACATTGGGGTTATTAGAAACAATAGAGAGGGGATGGAGTAAAGTCCTTGGCTGGTGAATGTGTTGCCAACGTAGGATGGCGACTACTAACATTCATGGAAGACATGGAAGTAGTGGCCTTTGTGGATTGTTTGATGGAAAAAAGGCTAAGTATTTGGGGTTGGAGAAAATGATCAGAGCACTAGAGAGCAACTAGTGGGTTGGCAAGTCCAGGAAGCTTCATTGAAAAGGGATTTGGACCAATGACTTGCACATGGCAACACCTTCAAGTGTGAAGATGGAACAGGTGATAGAGCAACAGAAGTTGAAGACCATGGACGTCATATGAGGGCTTGATCTAACCCTATTAGGTTAGGATTAGGCTCTGATACCACTTCACGGGAAAGTAATAATTAAAATCTCAACAAATTATTAAAATATCAACTAATTGAAAAAAAAACTTATGAATAAGATATATAATTCATCAAAATATTTGAATTATAAAGTCTCCTCTTTTAAGAGCCCCATACAGACTATATTTAGGTATTTAAACCCAAATAACAAGAAAGTAATCAATTTGGGACGAAACCTTTGACTTTACAAAACAAACTGGAAATAATATAAGATAACACCTAAAACACATGAAAATTAGTAAAACATGACATCGTTACTCAAACGCCAATATCAAAGGCTAAGATTGTCCTAGATTAGTGGGTATGTTTCTCGATAGGTTTGGAAGGAATACTAAGTAAATGTATTGTAAAAATGCCCCTAATTAACCAAAACCGTATAACAAGTTGATACACTTTCTCCTAAAAATGGACTCTTTTCTTATGCATGTCACATCCATGTAGAATAACAGTCTTTTATGTTTCTTTTTTTGCTTTGTCTTGTTTCTAGGAACGATCCACGTTGCATAAGTATTGAGCGACATCAATATGTGAAACAATGGTGGATCTTGGTAAGAAATCATTGGGGTCAAAAGTATCTCTATATGGTAAAAATATGATTAGAGTTGTCCAAATTTCTCTTTGGCATCAAGAGTTGAGATTGTCATTCAGGAAAAGACTAGTGGCATACCTTGTTTCTCGACTAGTTCCATCATAATATATTTTTATTACCTTAGATATATAAAAGTAACACCCAGTCAAGGCACCCGGGCCTGATGGGGTCAGCGGGGACTTCGTCCAGCTGCACTGGAGCACGGTTGGACAGAGTATTATGAGAACGGTCAGGGAAGCATTTTCCTCAGGGACAATTCTGGCTGAACTGTGTAAATCAACAATAATCCTCATTCCCAAAGTGCCAGTTCCTGAAAGATGTGACCAGCTTAGACTGATCACCTTGAACAACGTAGTACAGAAAATCATCTCTAAGGTAATCATGGAGAGATTAAAAAGCCTGATCCCAGAATGGATCTCGATCAATCAAAGTAGTTTCGTGCCCGGTAGAGGTATCACGGATAATATAGTCATTGTTTAGGAGCTTATCAATGTGATGAAGCAGAAGAGAGGAGCGCACAACATGGCCATTAAAGTTGACCTCACTAAAACTTATGATCAGATGTCCTGGGACTTTGTGCTCGACACCATTACAAGGACTGGGCTACCTATGAACATTATCAATTATATCATGTGCTCTATAAGAGGAGGAGAGACATCGATTGTTTGGAATAGCAAAGCCTCGGGTACATTCATGGCCAGCAGGGGGCTTCGGCAGGGAGACCCTCTGTCGCCTTATTTATTTGTCTTATGCTTGGAAAGGCTGTCCCAACTCATTGAGCTGAAGGTACAGAACAACAAATGGAAACCTATAAAAATAGGAAGGAATGGGCCCACTGTCTCTCATGTGGGCTTCGCTGATGATCTCATTCTTTTTGCACAAGCATCTACAAAAATATAAAGACGATTCTAAGATGCTTCAAAGAGTTTGAGGATGTATCTGGACAAACAATGTCACACTCAAAGACTAGAGTTTTCTTTTCTAAGAGCGTGGACAGAAGGATAAGGAGGAAAATCAAGCACATCTGTAACTTCCAAGCTATTGATGATTTGGGGAAGTACTTGGGGGTCTCCATCCTTCACAAGAGAGTGGACAAGACCACATATGCAGAGGTTCTGGAGAAAGTAAATGGGAGGACTACTGCATACGCTGCTAGAAGCCTGTCATTGGCAGGTAGGACATGCTTAGCGAAAGCCACTCTTGCGGCTGTTACGACCTCACCTTTCAGTAACCCCCAATTAAGGGAGACCAAGAGGTTGAAGCCGCACCCATTAATCCCGGATCAAAGGTTCGACATATAACCATAAACAATTATTAAATTCTAACAGACTAAATTGAAAATGGTAATAAAATTTTTCTTGGCATACCTTTGAAAAGTTTGGAACATCTAACCTCAGATGAACTATTCTAACTAGTTCCTCCTTGTTCTTTAATTCTTGAATTCACAAGGTATCACTTTACTGTTTGTTCTTTTCATTGTACCTAAAATGCCGGCAAACAAAACATCGGTCAGCCGAAGCTGGTATGTGGGGGAAACAGATAATCATGCAACTATGATAACCATGTAATCATTGAATTAATCATTTAACAACCCAGATTACGTTTTAAGCCAAACTACTCAATCCATACCTATCCACAACTTTGTGTTGTCCCTGTAAGGACTTATATGGTACCTCTATAAAGGTGACTTGATGGACCTACCCTCTAGGTAGCCAAAGTCTTTCATGACCTGATGGACCTACCCTCTAGGTAGCCATGTACTAGGTCACCCATTACGACACAGAGGGGGATCAGGATCTGAGCTAGTAGGAACATATCTTATGTGATAATCGTAGTCACTTTATAGTTGCAAGAAATAAATAAACATCCAACAGTTTAGTTGCATTCAATGTGATTAAACATCCGAGAAACCATCAGGAAACTAAATCGGTTATTCATAATCGTAACCACATACCTGATCCATAGTAACTTGATGTCCATGCATTAACATTCAACACAATTAACAAGCAATCAACAATATCCTAAAAATAATGCATAACATTCAAGTGTCATTGTTTTATTCAAAACATCCTCAAGATCAACTTGGATTCCACCTTATGATTTCTAGGCCAACTTTAGGGTTTTATTAGGGTTTTAGCCTTCATTATGCATTTATCACTTTTAATGCTCTTTTAGTTCGCAAACTTTAATTTCTGCATCATATGCACAATTGAATGTCAATTAAGTCTAATATGTTTCTTTTACACTAAAACTATTATCTTTATCCTTTTAGGTCATATCCAAAACATTAAGGCTAATTATCATCTTCAGTTTCTTCCAAATTGACAAATCATATTTCATTATAGTTCAACTCACATATATGAACCTTATTTATCACTATTTCCACTTTTATGCACTAGGAAACACTAATTATCCAAATAATTCACATTAAAGATCTTTGGTACTCAATTTATCTTCGAATCATCATATCTCTATTTTATTCTTCGATTTGTACAATTAAAACCATTAGAATTCATATTAACATAAATTAGGGTTTCTAATCCCATTAAGGCATATTCATGTACATAGAACCCTATAAAAGATCATCTTTTTAAATCCTATTTTCACTTTTATTAACAACATGCTAATATCATCTTGAATTATCCATCTATCATCAAATCTAAGGGTTTTTCCTTAATTAAATCATTAAAGATGATAGCTTTATGTACTTTTCACATTTCAAGCATATTTATGCACATAAACTCCAAATTAGACTAATCACATGCAAAGTTCTTCATTTTTGAACATAATGTATCTTTTTGCATTTAACAGGTTAATATCAACTCTAATGATCCATTAAACCCTATTAATCACTTTAATCTTATCAAAGTAGGGTTTCTTTAATCATCATTATGTTAAAGTTGATAAATTACACTACTTTTCAAATTGCAAGAGGAATTGGCTTATAAACATTTTTATTGAATTCCCCTCGTTATGAGGATCAAGTTTCATATATAACTTGTTTTGATCCGAGCTACGAATAAAAAGATATGATTTTAGTAAAATTACCTATTTTGGGCCAATCCAGAAGTGCCACGACACCCTTGCCATGCGACGCTAGCTGATTGCAAACATAACACAAAGACGCTTTTACCCTCGGTTAAGTTGGCGATTCTTTAACCCCGCGGAGGGGCAAAACGGTTCGACGTCTCTTTTTCCTTTCTTCTTCCTCGTGACCTGCTTCCGCAGCAGCGATGTCGCGCGCAGGCCTCCTTCCTCCGGCGCTGGCGACGCGAGGCAAGCATGAGGAGGGCATCTACACCTCCGCAGACCCTTGTCGGACCCAGCATGACCCTCGGCGGAGGGGTTCCTCGACCGGAGATGGGTGAGCTATTCTCCACAACTGTAGCGGCTGCAACAGGTCCTTCGACCTAGGGTCAGGTTTTGGCGGCCAACCCTGGGACATGGATGACCGCACGGTCGCGACCTCCCTCGCTACTCCCTCTCGTGACTTCAGCCACCACGCCGGACCTTAACATCCATGGAAAACGGTGGAAGGAGGAGGAGAACATGGAGGTCTTAGCTATGGTGCAAGTCTATAATGGATCTGGGATCATACTGATCGTTGCGCAACATAGCCCATATAACCCTCTTTTATAGACTGGCCACTTGACTTTCTCCCCACACATCTCTCATACAGGCATGAGACTACAAGCCTTCGACACCACCAGGAAACAAGAAGGAAGGAAAGTTTCCCTTTCTTTTTTGATTAAACTCCAAAAAAAGAAACATTATTATATCTTTTTCCTCATAGACTCTTTTCGTACCAAAATTTAGGAGAAGTCAAAACATGGTATTTCCTTTGATTAGATCTAAAAATTAACTCAAATTACTCCCATACCTTTATGACACTTGATTTCCAAAATAAAACTTAAACATTTATCAAATAAATTACTTAATCCACAAGGTATCTTGGAAACATCTGGATTTTCTCCCACCATCTTAAATTGGAGTTATCTCTGATCTAGAATTATCTTGATCATTAATCTTGTGCACGAAATTCCCTTTTTCCTTATTTTCTCAACAAGGACTTATATGCGAACTTTTAATTAAATAACACATATCTTCCTCATATTCTTGTATTATTTGCATTTTCTCTTTCCTTTTTCTTCATTGGGACTCCTTGGATCCCAAGAAATTCAATTATTTCGAAATTCTTTTCATTGGATACTTATTATCCTTCTAGATGCATCTTTATACATAATTTCACATTATCTTGTTTATTTCTCATTAAAATAACTCTTTTTGAGAATATTTCTTTATTTCTCTTTTATTTTCCTCATTGGTATTCCCTTTAACCATTAGTAATCCTTGGGATACGAAAATCCACAAAGGATAACTCAATTATATCTCTTTTCACTTGTTTTCCACATATTAACATTATTTCCAATTTCTTTCTTAATAAAGAAATACTTAATTAATCTTTTCTTTTCTTATTGCTTTCTTTATGCAACTTTGTACTCCTTGGAACCCAAGGAACCCAAGAGGCACGAAATCCTCTTTGGATTTGCCTTCTAGAGGTTTCCACATATTTCTTTGATCAATTATTCAATTATTCATTCACTAATTGAATTTTCTTTGTTATTTCCTTGTTATTGGGCCCAATAGCCAATACAGCCCACAATACAAATATCAAGGCTATTGTAAACGAAATCCATGTATTCAAAACAAATTATACCATTCTTTGTTCAATTATATTTAATATGAGAAATTGCATTTCTCACCAAATGAACCCAAAAATTGGGGTTGTAACAGCGGCGATGCCAACTTATGTGATGCAAACAGCACTGCTACCGGCCTGGTTGTGTGATACAATAGACAATACGATTAGGAGGTTTGTCTGGGGGGGTTGTCATAAAGCCAACCCAATGGCGCTAGTGGCGTGGGACAAGGTTACTTGTAGCAAAGAAGATGGAGGACTGGGAATTAAGAGCATGAGAGAATGGAACCAAGCATTACTATACAAGCATGCATTGAAGACAAGCAAAAATCGCAATTCGGTTTGGTGTAAAACCATGAGGAGGCATTACAAAAAGGCAGTTAATGGAAAATGTTCTCGTTTGTCCAGGCTTGGTAGAACGGATATAGCGGCGAAACCATTTATTGAAGAGAATTCCTATATTATCCCCATGAATGGGCGTAGCATCAATGTGTGGAAAGACAGGTGGTGGAGGGATGGGCCACTACTGAAACATCATACTAGTCGTCCAATACATGTTGAGCTTACAGACCTGAAAGTCTATAGTTTGGTCAATCTGGAGGGGGATTGGGATGTCGACTTCCTTGAGGACTGGCTACCCACGCGTCTAGTCAGTGTCATTATGCAACTGAGAGTCCCATCCGACCGGGATGGAGAAGACGTCTGCGTATGGTAGTATACAACAGATGGAAACTACTCAACCAAGACTGCATATAAGGCATTGAGAACTGGTAAGGGTCTACCTACCAACGGGAAATGGATGGAGGTTTGGAAGGCTACTGCTGCACCTCGATATAAGTCTTTTGCGTGGCTGATGATGCATGAAGCGATTCTCACTAACAAGAGGAGGGTCCAGTGACACCTAGCCCAGAGTAGCTCTTGCAACCACTGCAATTCTAAAGAGGAGACCACGATCCACGCGATTAGAGATTCCCAGTATGCGAGAGGTTTGGTTGAACCTATTGATAGGAGGGAATAGTCGGAGGTTCTTCAAGGAGCAGGATGTTAGAGAATGGATCCACCAGCAGCTCCAAGAGGGTGAAGAATTTACTTGCCTCTTTCTCACTGCCTGTGCGCACATCTGGTTCTGCCGGAACCGACATATCTTCGAAGGTGAAAGGAAACACACATACCAGCAGGTCAACCACATTA
Source organism: Alisma plantago-aquatica (assembly GCA_963693085.1). Taxonomy (NCBI): domain Eukaryota; kingdom Viridiplantae; phylum Streptophyta; class Magnoliopsida; order Alismatales; family Alismataceae; genus Alisma; species Alisma plantago-aquatica. The sequence goes on along the minus strand of OY856409.1, from coordinate 25,979,649 downwards.
GAAAGGAGTGGAGAGTGCAATTGGAAGCTTTTCACAGACCACCGAAGGAACTATGCATGACTGAGAAGGTCAGGTGGGAGAGACCGGGACCTTCGACCACCAAGATGAACTGCGATGCTGCGGTGAAGGAGAGGAGAGCGGCCATCGTTGTTGTAGCACGGGACAACGAGGGGAAATGGCTGGGAGGATTGGCCGAGAACACTGAAGGTGAGGATGTGGTTGGTGCTGAACTAAATGCGATCTGTATGGCCATGGAGTTGGCTAGTCTTAATAACTGTGGGTTGGTCGTTATTGAATCAGATTCACAAACTACAGTAAGATTAGTGTCTGAAGACAAGGAGAAGAATCCTAGATATGCAAAGTATATGTCCAAGATCGAATATTTGCGGAGACCTGAATGGGGAGTGACTTATATCGCTAGAGAAGGTAATTCTACTACGGATGGGTTAGCCAAATTTCACTTAAAAAACAACCTTCAGTCTAGGGGGTATACCACCCCACCTACTGAGATTTGTAATCTCATAGCTAGGGACCTTTGTAATGGTAGTAGTACTACCATGTTTAATTTTGATTGCATGATTAGTGATTGTAAGTTGATTTTGTCGCTCGCGAGAGGAGGGTGGGATGAATAAGATTGCCTCCTAACTTCTTCAAAAAAAAACTAACTACAAATAACAAAACCATAATATAAAGCATATATATAATTTTCAAACTAACATATAATCTTAACATTTACTTCAAATTTTCTACCACTAAAATATTTCATTGTATCTTTGATCTTCAAAGTAACATATAATAAAGGCATATTTTAATGCTTGGACAATATCTATTTTCAATTAACAATCATACTATATATGAAAAAATATTATATAATTTAATTGACAAAAAAATAATATTTTTAGATATTCACACATTAGGGTGGTGGTAGAAATCAAAAGGGTCAAAACGATAATACACAGTGGATATTATAAATAAAATAAGATGACAAGCTTGCAAAAGAAGAGGCGTCATAAGATAAATAAAAGTTGATAAGATACCTCCTTTAACGACGTGGCTCTTAAACTTATAGACCAGAAATGTAATACGGGAAGATTTAGCTACTACATAGTTAGTAGCTTGTTGAAGCTTTTACAAAAACTGAATTAATCAATTCCACATAAGTAAACTATGTTTATAGGATGATCCAACCGGTATGCCTTGCTAATTGATGCATTTGCTTGAAAGTGAGAAAAATGATATAATACGAAAAAAACTAATGGGAATGTGAGAGGAGACCATGTAGTTCCTTTTTAGTTAGATAAAGTGATATGGAAGAGAATGGAATAAAAGCAAACAATGTGAAAGTTTACTATAAATATTAAGTTTTTTTTCTCTATTACATCTTTTCTCACCGAAAATTGAGTGAAGGCAAGTATACGATGGGATACATATCAAAGATTAAAGGAAATCCCTAATGGAAATGTGGCGAAAATGAAAAATAAAGAATGATTCAAGTAAAATCTTGACAAAATTTGATATATTCTTAATTAAATTTGATGTAAAATATGGAGGCAAATTTGATTCAAATTGTGGTTGAAGTTATAGATAATCTCGACCAAAATTGTGTTGGTTATTTAGAAGAAGAAACTAAAATACAAACGTAACAAAGATTCTTGATAGAATATTTATGTGAAACACATTGATCTAGAGATAGAAATATTTGTATATGCAATGATCATAAATAAACATATTTATAGGTAGTCTTTCATATGCGAAAGTACTTTATTTATTTCCATGGGTATCATTCTATTCCCCTCCTTGTATAAATTAATTGTATTGAAATAAGTATCTGGTATCTCTCATCCTGTATATTTTTCTCCATGTCCCTTCACTCATAACTAACTAAATATATTGTAGATCTAGCAGTAAATTAATAACGAAATCCATAGTAATAGTTTGACTAGAATTGTCAGTAATTAAACAAAAGTCTTGTTTATATCTATTTATTAGCTTTTTAGTTTAGACATGATCACTTTTTGATCAATTCTACTGATGAATGTATATTCATCATGAAATTCAATTATCACTTCGGGACCAATTCAACTATATACATACTATTTCACTCAATATGAATCATAATGAGAAAAACTACTTAGTTGATTCGATTATCAAGGTTTTAACTAAATATTGTTCATTTAACGTGGGTTTTGACAAAGCTGAACAAGTAGTCAAAGTCAACCTTCATCTCTAGCTCCGATCAAGAAATCTAACCAAGCAATTCCACCCATGCGGTCTCAAGACCGTTTGAGCCCATGCGGTCTCAAGACCGTATGACCAGCAAAGATCGATTGGAGGCATAATCCAGCCACAAGGGATCGAGCAAGTGCATGGATTCAGGACCTCGAAGCAGATTCCTAAGCACAGCCGTGGTGGTCCAAAACAGTCGTGGTCTGCTGTCATCACCATGACCGTGTGGTGCTGCCACGACCGCGGTAGATCAACCTCAACACCTGAGCTTTCACTCGCCACGATCTTGGTCGACGAGCCACGACCGTGGAACCCTACCTGTATCAACCCCCTCTCACTTGCCACGCCCGTGCGAGGCAACACGACCGTGTGGCAGCCACCTCACCACGACTGTGGTATCACGCCACGGCCGTGGCTCAATGCCATCAGGGCCAAATATCTCACCCACCACGCCCATGCAAGCCGACACAGACGTGGGATAGCAGCTTTACCATGACCGTGGTGCCTAACCACGACTGTGGTGCGTCGTCTTCAACCTCCGACCAGCACACACTTGCAGCTCCTGTGTAAGGTCATTTGGGGATGATTCACAGGCCAAATGGGGTCTCCCCGAGGTCGTTGCACCTACAGATGAAGGCTAAAGATCGTTCCTCCACCAGAGGGCCAATAGATCATTTGACCCAGCTGCCTACGAATTTGGTTACTATTTGAATCCATTACAGGAAAGCAAACAGTCTGTCCAAGACCGTTTGCACTTTGCGATACAAGAACGTTTGGCCCCCTTGCGGGTTTCAGACCGATTGATCGACATGAAGTGAGGATTGTTTGAGCAAGATAGGTTTACAGACCGTTTGCTGCTGCTGACCGTTTGCCCCCTTTTCACAAGACCGTTTGGAGGAGAGCAAACGGTCTGTGAGACCGTTTGGTCTCGTGCGGTTTCCAAACTGTTTGCTCAAGATCTTTTGGTCTCGTGCGGTTTCCAAACCATTTGCTCAAGATCGTTTGATCTCATGCGGTTTCCAAACCATTTGCTCAAGACCATTTGGTCTTATGCAGTTTCCAAACCATTTTCTCAATACCGTTTGGTCTTATGCAGTTTACAGACCGTTTGCCCAGTTTTTACAGACTGTTTGGGCTATTTTAAGTGAAACCATTTGGGCAAAAAAAATATCTACATACCGTTCGGTTTCCTTTAACCCCAGACCGTTTGGGGTCAGTCCCGTGCCTATAAATAGGACTCCAAGGGTCATCAGTTGGACATCAGTTCCAGGACGCCGACAGGCTTCCTGTATACAGATCCGGTCTGAAACCAGTCCAGTCCACGCCAGTTTCATTTCACCTATTGCCCTTGTTGCAACCAAGGAGGCTGAGGAGAGAAGAAAGATGGAGCAAGGGAGACTATCCAGTCTGTCTTGGCAACTCCCATTCACGTCCGAATCTTCTCTGACACGATGTAGGAGGCCGTATCTACTTCACCGAGCTGCGACTACCTTCTGCACTGAGTCCATGGTGGATTTCTTTCTCTTTCTCATTCTTCTTGTTTCTCGTATCATGAGCGAGTAGTACCTTTTCATTGGAGTGTGGGGACTAGCCCCGCTACCCATGCAAACATGTCATATTATTAACCGTCCATGGCAATGTATATAACATTTCATTTCGTTGTTGATCGTTATGTTCGTAGTTTGATTAATTTCTTACTTTCATCTTTGTTCTTCCTATGTTGTGAGAATATCTTTATGTAGGATTGAATGTCGTTTAATAGGTTGACTCCCAAACTAGAAATAGAATGGGATTCCTTCAGATCGTAAGTGTATGATTCGCGAGGGGATGAGCCATCTAGCATTCGGTGACGCTTCTGTGTACCAAACGCCTGTATAGGGGGTTCACAACCTTAGTTGGATTTTGTATCTTCTTGTTAATCGTCGATGTTTGCTCGTATATAAATTGACTGCTTGCTTATCGATTAGCGCGGTTGACTCCCAAACTAGAAATAGAATGGGGTTCCTTGAGGTCGTAAGTGTATGATCCGCGAGGGGACGAGCCATCTAGCCTTCGGTGACACTTCTGTGTGTCTAACACCTGTATAGGGGGCCCACAACCTTAGTTGGATGTTGTATCTTCAGAGCCGTAAGTATGTGATCTGGATGGTGACGAGAAATCTGATGCCAAAGGTGATGCTTACGTGGACCTAACGCCCATATGGGGGGTTTCACAGTAGCTCTACTTGGATAGTTATATCTTGCCTGGATGTTTGATGTTTGGATGTGCTTGCATGAGCAGTGGTGGTGAAACCCGATACTATCCAAGTGATTCCATATCATTGATCTAAACCCAACTTTAATCCAGCTTTTACTTTCTTGCAATTAGTTTAATTAACCTCAAATCAACCTATCGTTTTAAATATTAGCCTTAAATCGAACTAGACTAGACTGACAAAGATTCTTAAAAACATTGTCCTTTGGGTTCGATCCTTAACTATACTGTGATAAGACTCGTCCGCTTGCGGGTGGTATTATTACACTTTGGTTTTGGTAAAAGATCGAGGATTTCAACCTCGAGTGAGTTTGTTAGTGCGTTCAAAATACCACATCAAATTCAGGCGCCGTAGCCGGGGATAATGGAATCAGTCAGTAAAATCTAGTTCTTTTAAGACTAATCTAGGATTTTGCTTTTTCTTTTGAAACAATCGATCATCTACTTGAATTCGACTCTACTCTGTAATTCTCACTTTTGAAATCTTTCCAATTTCAGGTACAATCCAAAGTTTAGTGCATGCACCGTTCGGACAGCCCCAGACTAACAATGAGCTTTGATCCAGAGATAGACGAACTTTTCATCATCAGATCAAAGAAAATCAAGCAAGGATGGCTCAGGAAGATGAAGTAACCCAGAGAGTGGCTCAAGCCATCAATGCACAGAGAGAGAGGCTCATGCAAGAAGACAGGGCTGCGATTCAACAGGAAATCCTAGCAGCGCAAGCAGCTGAACTACAAAAGGATCTTAGAGAGTTCTCAATCCCGAAAGCTATGAATGTTCGTCATCCAGTACAAACCCCTCCTATCAATGCTCCTAGTTTTGAGATAAGAGCGCATTGGATCACCCTACTTCAGAATAACCCTTTCTATGGCAAGCAAGGAGAAGATAGCCAAGAATATCTTTTGAGATTTATTGATCTATGTGCCATGATGAAACAAAATGGAGTCACAGATGATGCCATTCGACTCCGTCTCTTCAAGTATTCCCTTACTGATAGAGCCATAAGTTGGTACAATTCATTGCAAAGTGAAATACCCATCACCACTTGGGAACAACTCCAAAATGTGTTTCTGGAAAAGTTCTATCCTCCATCTCTCACATATGAAATTAGGGGCCGGATAAAAAATTTCACTCAAGTCCCTGGAGAAACTCTCGCTGAAGCATGGGATAGGTACAAAGAGCTTCTATGCAAGTGTCCACGCCATGAAATTCCTAAGAATCAACTCATCAAAATTTTCTATAGGGGTGTAGATGATGATATTAAGAGGTTTCTAGACTCCTCGTCTGGAGGAAACTTCATGCGTCAAAGTAATGACAACGCATGGAGAGTGGTCACCGTAGGAGTAGAAAATCAAGCCAATTGGGGGGGATCTGTAGGAAAAGGTGTTTTGAAAGTAGCTATGGCCGAGGCTAATCCCGAGTACAAGTCTATCACTGAAACCTTGAAGCTCTTAGTTGCCAAGCAAGACCATATTGAATCATCTCTTGCTGCTATTGGAAGAGGACGTTCACCCACTCAACAACCGAATCAGGTCAAGTACGGTTCCCTGTTCTGTGAAGCATGTAAGAGCATCGATCATTCCACCTTATCATGCAATGTTCTCTATGATGTTGTTCTAAGCAACGTATGTGGACAAGGAGATAATGGTCAGATGGAAAATCTTAATGCTATCAACACCATTCCTAGTCAAAGTTATTACAATCGAAATCAAAATAGGAATCATCCAGGTTTTCAATACGGAAACCCCTCTGGAGCAGTAAACTCATACCAATTTGGTTCAAATAATCAATCAAGAGGCCCACCAGGATTCTAGTATAATCAACAAAAGAATTTTGGGAATCAAGGAAATTTCAAGGGGAACTTTCAGAATAGGAACTACAATAATTATCAAAACAACTCTCAGTATCAGAATCTTAATCAACATCAAGGACAGCAAGCAGGACCCGTCTCTTCTGATGATAAGCTATCAGCCATTGAAAAAATGTTGCAAACTCAGCAAACTATGATAGCCAACCAACAAGCTCAGCAGAAGACTATTGAATCTCAACTAGCTCAACTTACAGCTAGTATAAAGCCACCTGCTGGAGTCTTTGCTGGCCAACCCGAGAACAATCCTAAGCATCTTGAACAGTTGAAGGCAGTCACCACTAGGTCAGGAAAAGACTATTCGGATCCCCCTGTAAATATACTTGTGGTTATTACAGACAAAGATGAACCTGTGATTGCCCAAGACTCAATAACACAAGAGTCTCAATCAAAAGGCGATAAGACAGATAAGGGAAATCCTGAGGAACCAACTGATGAAGAAATTGAAACACTGGAACCTGATATTCCTGTATATAAACCTCGTATACCTTTCCCAGCTCGTCAAAGGCAGACTAAGCTTGATACTCGATTCAACAAGTTTAAAGAGGCTATGAAGAAACTTCATGTTGATATACCCTTTTTGGATGCTCTGGCTGAGATACCGAAATGGACAAAGTACTTAAAGTCACTCCTCACCAGGAAGTATATAACTGAAGAGTATGAGATAGTAAAACTGGCGACAACTACATCAGATATCATATTGAGCAAGATGCCCAAGAAACAAAAAGACCTGGTATCCTTTGGAATCTCATGTCAAATTGGTGATTCATCATGCAAGAAAGGATTGACAGATCTCGACACAAGCATCTCTATTATGCCACTTAGCCTGTGCAAAAGACTAGGGTTTACAGAATTGCTTCCTACTGGCATGACTATACAGCTTGCAGACAATTCGATAAAACATCCGTTAGGAATCCTCAAAGATGTCCCAGTCAAGGTAGGCAAGGACACATATATTCCATGTGACTTTGTCATTATGGACATAAGAGAAGACACAAGATATCCACTCATCTTTGGCCGTCCGTTCCTCGCCACCGCAAGAGCCCTGATTGATGTTGAAGCCGGTATCTTACTGCTCAGATTAGGCAAAGAAACTCTCGAATTCAAGATTTTTGAAAGTATGAGAAGACCAAGTATGCAGGAAGAAGTCTATCTGATTGTCTGCATTGAACAAATGTCACTTCTGACTCAAGAACATCATGAATCAGACGATCCTTTATAAGTTGCTCTAACAAACCCATCAGTTAATGAACCAACTGACGAACAAGTAAAAGATTGCATCGAGTCCCTCAACTCTACTAAAGAAGACGTTGAAGCCACTAGTGAAGAACTCAAAGCTATGGAAACTACTGAAGAACCATGCGAAAAACCAGAGACTCTCGAAATGAAGCCTCTTCCCGAAGGACTGAAGTACGTGTTTTTAGACGATCTCAAGGTTTGCCCAGTTATTATAAATTTCGATCTAACAACTGAACAAGAAGAGAAACTCCTGAAGGAATTAAGGGAAGAAAGAAAGCCATCAGTTATAAAATGAGTGACCTCACTGGGGTCAGTCAAGCGTTGTGTATGCACAAGATCCCTATGATGGAAGATCACAAGCCTACTATTGAGCATCAACGGAAGTTTAATCCAAATATGAAGGAAGTGGTTCGTCGTGAGGTCATTAAACTTCTCACAACTAGAATAATTTATCCAATCTCAGATTCACTATGGGTGAGTCATGTGCATGTTGTCCCGAAGAAAGGTGGAACAACTGTTATACGGAATGAAAACAATGAACTCATCCCCACCCGAACATTCACAGGGTGGAGAATGTGCATAGACTATAGAAAATTGAACAAGGCAACTCGAAAAGATCATTTTCCAATGCCCTTCCTTGATCAAGTCCTAGAAAGGTTGGCTCGTCAAGAATATTTCTATTATCTTGATGGTTACTCTGGATTCTATCAAATACCCATACATCCAGATGACCAAGAGAAAACAACCTTTACCTGCCCATTCAGAACATATGCGTTTAAAAGAATGTTGTTTGGTCTCTGTAACGCGCCCGCAACTTTCCAACGTTGCATGGCCGCCATATTCGCTGGTCTTACTGAAACAATTATGAAGGTTTTCATGGATGATTTTTCTATTTACGGAGATTCATTCGATTCATGTCTAAAGCACCTCTCCCTGGTCCTCAAATGTTGTGAAGAAGCACATCTTGTGCTAAATTGGGAAAAATGCCATTTTATGGTAAAAGAAGGGATTGTCCTGGGCCATAGGGTCAACAATAGAGGAATTGAAGTAGATAAAGCCAAGATTGAAGTGATTTCTAAACTGGCTATTCCCACAAATGTAAAAGAAGTTCGTGCTTTCCTTGGTCATGACAGATTTCATAGAAGATTCATAAAGGATTTTTCCAAGATAACGAAGCCAATGACAAACCTATTATTAAAGGATATTAATTTCAATTTCAATGAAGAATGTGTCAAAAGCTTCAACACACTGAAGCAGGCCGTTACAACCACCCCCATCATTAGAGCTCCCGACTGGGACCATCCTTTTGAAATTATGTGTGATGCCAGTGATTATGTTGTGGGCGCTGTTTTAGGGCAATATATAGAGAAGAAACACTATGTGATCTATTATGCATCAAAAACTCTCGATGAAGCCCAGAGGAATTATGCAACTACCAAGAAAGAACTTTTAGCAGTCGTGTATGCCTTTGACAAATTCAGATCCTACCTAATTGGTTCGAAAGTTATTGTCTACACTGACCACGCTTCCATTCGTTACCTTCTGGAAAAGAAAGATGCAAAACCTAGGTTGATTAGATGGATCCTCCTGTTACAAGAATTTGATTTAGAGATAAGAGATAAAAAGGGTATAGAGAATTTTGTAGCAGACCAACTCAGTCGCATCCACACTCTGGATACTGAGAAGATTCTGATCAATGATTCCCTGCCAGACGATCAACTAATGAAGGCCTCAGAAGCTATACCATGGTACTCAGATTTTGTGAACTACCTTGCTTCTGGGGTTATCCATCCTCAATGCACCGGGAATGCCCTGAAGAAGTTCATGCATGATGTGAAGCAATATCACTGGGACGAGCCATATCTTTTTAAACTAGGTGCCGATGGTCTGTATATACGATGTATCACCGAAGAAGAGACTCAACTTATTTTGGAACAATGTCACTCAGGACCAGTAGGAGAACATATGAGCTCTAAAAATAATGCTTTAAAGGTTTTGCAATGCAGATTCTTCTGGCCAAATATATCCAAAGATTCCTATGATTTTGTCCTATCTTGCGACAAATGTCAAAGAACAGGTAATATAACAAAGAGAGACGAGATGTCGCTGAATCTATGGCAAGAAGTAGAGATATTCGATGTTTGGGGGGTGGACTACATGGGTCCATTCCCATCTTCTCATGGATTTTCATACATCCTAGTGGCGGTAGACTACGTCTCAAAATGGGTTGAAGCCATACCAACCGTCACTAGTGATTCCAAACCCATCATCAAATTATTCAAAGATATTATTTTCCCCCATTTTGGAGTGCCTTAAACGTGATATCTGACAGAGGGTTCCACTTCCTTGAAAGAAGCTTTGAAGCTTTACTGAGAAAATACGACATAACACATAAGGTATCCTCGCCTTACCATCCACAAACAAGTGGATAGGTAGAGGTCTCTAACCGTCAACTAAAGGCTAGTTTGGAAAAGACTGCAGGACGCAATCGAAAGGATTGGGCAATGAAAATCAATGATGCATTATGGGCCTATCGAACTGCTTATAAAACTCCCCTCGGGACTACACCTTTTCGATTAATATATGGAAAGGCTTGTCACCTGTCAGTCGAACTGGAACACAAGGCATGGTGGGCAATTAAACAACTGAACTTTGATATGTAAGAAGCTGGCCAAGCCAGGATTCTGCAACTCCAAGAGCTGGATGAACTCAGGATGACAACTTATGAGAATGCACGAATCTACAAAGAATGCACAAAACTTTGGCATGATGGACATCTAAAAAGAAAAGATATACAAGTAGGAGACCAAGTTCTTCTATTCAACTCATGGTTGAAGTTATTTCCAGGAAAACTCTGTTCTCACTGGTCTGGACCTTACATTGTCAAAAGCATTTCCCCACATGGTGCTTTCTCTTTATGGAGTGAAAAGTCAGGCAAGTTTATGGCAAATGGTCACCGCTTAAAGAGATATTTCACCTCGATTGACATAGGAACTGAAATAATGCTGGAAATCACCAATCCTAAGGATCCACCATGAAGCTGAAAAATTCAATCGAGCCATCGACATAAAACAACGACGCTCGTCGGGAGGCAACCTGATCAATAAATTTGTTTTATTTTCCTTTTCAAATTAGAATATTTCTTCAATTTTGTTTTTACATTCTAGTTAATTCTTCATTAAATAAAATTTGCATCGCAAGATGCTATTTTAAGATCTAATTGCTCTTTACCTTTGAGATTTTTAGATAAAAGGATGCACGCTGGTCGGAACACAACCACACCTGGTGGTCATTCTGGCATGAATTTTCCCCTCCATCTTGGATTTAGGGTTTGCTCGAGACGAGCAAATTTCTAAGTTTGGGGTGGAGGGTGGGTGGTACGTACCTCACTTCCCACCTACACCCATCCTTTTCATACTTAAGTTTTCACTATCATATTCTTGATAAAAAAATTTCAAAATTCTTTAATTGAACAGATACTTGATGAATTTTTGATACTTTTTGACGCTTCTTGGTTTAATTAAAAGTCACTAACTAAAATTGCTATGCATTTTCCCATCATTATATCCTCCTTAATCAAAGTAAATCCTCAAAAGGACCACTTTTTGAAACAAGCCTTTTGATTGAAATCATCTTGTGAAGTTTATGATTCCTAACCTCATGATACTTTTTGCAAAGATGACAAGTGTCTATCAAACTGATAGGGATGAAACATGTCGTGCTTCCTAACTGATTTGTGGAACAATAGAATGAAATCCCCACCGGATCCTCATCAAGTCATTATTTGAGCAGAGTTTGATAAAGAGAACAACCCGGTGCACTGAATTGTAAATCAAGTTGCATTCTGATCTAAAATCTCTTCTACACCTCTTCTATCATCTTCGTATCACTCCATTCATCAAAAAGAAACAAAAATAGTTGAATATGTGCCAAACCCTAAGTTTGGGGTGGCACTCCACTTCCCTCTTTATCCACTTCTTCCATACCCCTCACAAATAAATAGGGGCATACCACCAAAAATGTAATCTTGAGTTGAATAGAGGAGAGATTTGCAAACAAAAAGATGCCAAGGTGCACACAAAAAGAAATTCAATCTCAAGTCGAATAGAGGAGAGATTCGCACAAAAAATGCAATAAATGAAATTGCAAAGCAAATAAAAATCTCGAGTCGAATAGAGGAGAGATTTACTTCTTCCTTCCATACCACCTTTCACTCCCTTTTCTACCCAATGGCACAATGATTGCCTACCCTATCCTGGAAAACACCAGTGTTAGATCAAATGCACACTTGTTGTTCTACGGGTGTCTTTGAATTCTTACAAAACTCTTTGACATGCTTGTTGTTGGAAAAGGTGAGGAGGAAGTGATTTTGGAAAACGAACTCAGGAACGAAGATATGGTAAGATGTGTTTTGTGGTCTCAGGAGGTTGAGATACTGAGTCATATTGAGCAGAAAGAAAACATTTGTGATGTGAAGATGAAGCAATCACACAAATTGAAAGTATTCATTTGGTGACCGTTTTAGATTTTGTGTTACTCGAGGACAAGCAACGTTTAAGTTCGGGGTATTTTGATGAATGCATATTCATCATGAAATTCAATTATCACTTCGAGACCAATTCAACTATATACATACTATTTCACTCAATGTGAATCATAATGTGCAAAACTACTTAGTTGATTCGATTATCAAGGTTTTAACTAAATATTGTGCATTTAACGCAGGTTTTGACAAAGTTGAACAAGTAGTCAAAGTCCACCTTCATCTCTAGCTCCGATCAAGAAATCTAACCAAGCAATTCCACCCATGCGGTCTCAAGACCGTTTGAGCCCATGCGGTCTCAAGACCATTTTAGCCCATGCAGTCTCAAGACCGTTTGAGCCCATGCGGTCTCAAGACCGTTTGAGACCATGCGGTCTCAAGACCGTTTGATCCCATGCGGTCTCAAGACCGTATAACCAACAAAGATTGATTGGAGGCATAATCCAGCCGCAAGGGATCGAGCAAGTGCATGGATTCAGGAGCTCGAAGCAGATTCCTAACCATGACCGTGGTGGTAAAAAACGGCCGTGGTCTGTTGTCATCACCACGACCGTGTGGTGCGGCCACGACCGTGGTAGATCAACCTCAACGCCTGAGCTTTCACTCACCACGACCGTGGTCGATGAGCCACGACCGTGGCACCCTACCTGCATCAACCCCCTCTCACTCGCCATGCCCGTGCGAGGCAGCACGACCGTGTGACAACCACCTCACCATGACCGTGGTGTCACACTACGGTCGTGGATCAACGCCGTCAGGGCCAAATTTCTCACCACCATGCACGTGCAAGTCGACACAACCGTGGAATAGTAGCTTTACCACGACCCGTGGTGCGTCGTCTTCAACCTCCGACCAACACACACTTGCAGCTCCTGAGCAAGGTCGTTTGGGGGTGATTCGCAGACCAAATGGGGTCACCCCGAGGCAGTTGCACCTACAGATGAAGGTCGAAGATCGTTCCTCCACCAGAGGGCCAACAGATCGTTTGACCTAGCTGCCTACAAATTTGATTATTGTTCGAATCCATTATAGGAAAGCAAACAGTTTGTCCAAGACCGTCTTCCCTTTGCGATACAAGAACGTTTGGCCCCCTTGCGGGTTTCAGACCATTTGATCAACATGGAGTGAAGACCATTTGAGCAAGACAGGTTTACAGACCATTTGCTACTGCTGACCGTTTGCCCCCTTTTCACAAGACCATTTGGAGGAGAGCAAATGGTCTGTAAGACCATTTGGTCTCGTGCGGTATCCAAACCGTTTGCTCAAGATTGTTTGGTCTCGTGCGGTTTCCAAACCGTTTTCTCAAGTCCATTTGGTCTTATGCGGTTTCCAAACCATTTGCTCAAACTGTTTGGTCTTATGCGGTTTACAGACCGTTCGGTCTTCCCAGTTCTTACAGACCGTTTGGGCTATCTTTAGTGAAATTGTTTGGGCAAAAAAATATCTACAGACTGTTCAGTTTCCTTTAACTCCAGACTGTTTGGAGTCAGTCCCGTGCCTATAAATAGGACCCCAAGGGTCATCACTTGGACATCGGTTCTAGGATGCCGACAGGCTGCCTGTATACAGATCCGATCCGAAACCAGTCTAGTCCGTGCCAGTTTTATTTCACCTACTGCTTGTGTTGCAACCAAGGAGGCTGAGGAGAGAAGAAAGACGGAGCAAGGGAGTCTGTCCGGTCTGTCTTGACAACTCCCGTTCGTATCTAGATCTGCTCTGACACGACGTAGGAGGCCGTATCTACTTTACCGAGCTGCGACTACCTTCTGTACCGAGTCCATGACAGATTTCTCTCTCTTTCTCATTCTTCTTATTTCTCGCATCATGAGCGAGTAGTACCTTTTCGCTAAGGTGCGGGGACTAGCCCCGTTGCCCATGAAAACATGTCATATTATTAACCGTTCATGGCAATATATATAACTTTTCATTTCGTTGTTGATCGTTATGTTCGTAGTTTGATTAATTGCTTGCTTTCATCTTTGTTCTTCCTATGTTGTGAGAATATCTTTATGTAGGATTGAATGTTGTTTAACATGTTGACTCCCAAACTAGAAATAGAATGAGATTCCTTGAGGTCGTAAGTGTATGATCCGCGAGGGGACGAGCCATCTAGCCTTCGGTGACGCTTCTGTGTACCTAACGCCTGTATAGGGGGTTCACAACCTTAGTTGGATTTTGTATCTTCTTATTAATCGTCGATGTTTGCTCATATATAAATCGGTTGCTTACTTATCGATTAGCGCGGTTGACTCCCAAACTAGAAATAGAATGGGGTTCCTTGAGGTCGTAAGTGTATGATCCGTGAGGGGACGAGCCATCTAGCCTTTGATGACGCTTCTGTGTGCCTAATGCCTATATAGGGGGCCCACAACCTTAGTTGGATGTTGTATCTTCGGAGCTGTAAGTATGTGATCTGGATGGTAACGAGAAATCTGATGCCAAAGGTGATGCTTACGCGGACCTAACGCCCATATGGGTGGTTTCACAGCAGCTCTACTTGGATAGTTATATCTTGCTTGGATGTTTGATGTTTGGATGTGCTTGCATGAGCAGTGGTGGTGAAACCTGATACCATCCCAGCGATTCTATATCATTGATCTAAACCCAACTTTAATTCAGCTTTTACTTTCTTGCAATTAGTTTAATTAACCTCAAATCAACCTATCGTTTTAAATATTAGCCTTAACTCGAACTAGACTAGACTAACAAAGATTCTTAAAAACGTTGTCCTTTGAGTTCGATCCTTAACTATACTGCGATAAGACTCGTCTGCTTGCGGGTGGTATTATTGCACTTTGGTTTTGGTAAAAGCTCGAGGATTTCAACCTAGAGTGAGTTTGTTAGTGTTTTCAAAATACTACGTCATCTACACAATTGATTTTGTCATTTTTAATTTACCAAATGCATCCCAACCATCTGTATATATATTTTTTGTGGTCGATTCACTTAGTTTCCATTACCAATTCATATATGTACATGAGAGTATGAACAAAAAATTTCTTACTCAATTCCTTAGTTACAATCCATGTATGCACATGAGAGTGTGAATAAAAATTAAAAATTTGATAGGAGGAAAAAAAAGCATGTACACGTATATTTCTAGACATCAACATTAGTCGTCTAATTAAAATTTAAATTTGTATGGAGAGTAAATTTTACTTGTCAAGGACGCTGCACAAACTAATGTTTTATGTTCTCCTTGTATAGCATGTTTTGTTAATTTCTTTGTTATTTTCTCAATTGGTGTACGACTTTCTCAACTGCTACTTTGCTACCTTCACTTGTGTGGTACTCGGCCTCGTATCTATCAATCTGTTAGAAAATAAAAAAATAAAAATGTATACATTGACGACTGAGTGAAAATGTAAATAAGGATGAATAGCAAAAATAAGATAGGACAAAATAGAAACGTGTGTTACCCATCCATATTTATATGTGTATTACATTTTGATGTTATTTTATATTTGTGCTTTTAAGTTAAATTGTTATTTAATATAGAGAGTGATTTACTAATAAAATTTAAAAGAAAAATATATAATTGAAGGTGATTAGTTGCGCATGTATGGTTATCACTTTTTTCAATGGTGTATAATTATAATTGAGTGAACTTATTCAAATTATAACTATAATGTTTACCAATTAATGAGTCGATTATATTACACTATATTCCAATAAATACATCATCTTGATGCATGTTATATTTTTATAAATTTAATATTATGTAATTAATTTCCATATTTAAGGGTAGATGGCCCCGATCTTTATAGTGCCCTACTTTCAAGTATGGTAGGGGATACAACTTTTGTAAGTCTTAACACAACTAATATGAAATTATTAAACAAATTTTAATAAAAGAGAAATCAAAGATATAATTTATTAAGCCGATAATTGATGGCATCTATATTAGGACTATAAATTTTATGATTTGTGAGGGGATATGACACATGATCTATAATATATTAAATTTAACCCCTAAGAAATTCATAAAAAGAAAGATGATAGGATTGATTAAAATTATAAGATTAAAAGTTACATTTTATGTGATATAATATAGTATTTTTACAAAATCCAAATTTTCACATGGTATCATAGTAATAACAAAAATATTTTTTTTTGGGGGGGGGGGCCTTCAGCCTGGGCAGCCCACCCTCTGGTTTCGCCCCTGCATACAAGTTTGATCGACCGCCAAAGCACCCAAAATCAGTCCTTCTTGCTTCACCAAGCTCTAAGGATGAGCACAAGAGAAGGGAGAAGAAAGAGGGCCGAAAAAAAGATACTTACATGAAGAAGAGAGAGGTTATATACTCAAAGGAGGAGGGAAGCAAGGTAGGGGTGAGGTGTCAACACAAGAGACCATCAAAGGGACATTTGTGCACAAAAGAAACTAACATGAAACCACTATATGCATGCATGCATTAAACCTATGGTGATAAAACCTAGGTGGGGTCTCGACCACTTAGGTCACCACCACCCTAGGGGTTGAAACAAACCTTAAGACACCTTGTCTCAACCACAACACAAGGTCACCAAACAAACTAGATCGAGACACACCACAAGGAGACAACCAGCTCAACCTAAAGCACCTCAAGACCATCAAGGTACAGACAAAAACACTCAAGCAAGGTGTCTCGGTCGATACACACCCAAAACACCCATCAAGGTCGAGATATAGGTTGAGACATTCAACAAAGCTCAGTAAAGTCGATACCAAGCAAACCCTAGCATCTCCACATGATGCCACCTCATCAAACAAGGTCCAACAAGGTGCCCCATAGCATCATTCTCTCTCATGATGCTAAAGAACTAAGGTCACACCCGACATGTGACAAATTACAAGATACCCCTCAACTTGGGTAAATTGTAACTTGGTCAAAAATAAGCATACAAAGTTCAAATATCATCAGAATAGGACCAAACTGGAAACACAAGATTGTCACATGTTAACAAAGCATCTCAAAGGATTAGATTAAGGTTCTAAGAATCTTATCAAGCAAAGAAAGCATACTCAAGCACTAATCTAGGTCAGGGGACTTACACTTTTCATTCATTACCATCATTTTGGCTTAGAACTAGTTTCATTTATGTTTTCTTAATTTTATGATAATTTTCATAGGCATGAACCATCGACCTCAAGCCACTCAAGTGTAATGACTGAAAATTCTGGCAACTTTACATATCTAGACAGGGGCGGAACCAGGGGGCTGCCCAGGCTGAAGCCCCCCTCAAAAAAATATTTTTGTTATTACTATGATACCATGTGCAAATTTTTATTTGTAAAAATACTATATTATATCACACAAAATGCAACTTTTAATCATATGATTTTAATCAATCCTATCATCTTTATTTTTATGAATTTCTTAGAGGTTAAATTTAATATATTATAGATCATGTGTCTTATCCCCTCACAAATCATAAAATTTACAGTCCTAATATAGATGCCATAAATTATCGGCTTAATAAATTATATCTTTGATTTCTCTCTTATTAAAATTTGTTTAATAATTTCATATTAATTGTGTTAAGACTTATAAAAGTTGTATCCCCTACCATACTTGAAAGTTGGGCACTATAAAAACCGGGGCCATCTACCCTTAAATATAGAAATTAATTACATAATATTAAATTTATAAAAATATAACATGCATCAAGATGATGTATTTATTGGAATCTAGTGTAATATAATTGACTCATTAATTGGTAAACATTTTTTTTGTCGGCTCTGCTCATTAATTGGTAAACATTATAAGTTATAACTTGAATAAGTTCACTTAATTATAATTATACACCATTGAAAAAAGTGATAACCATACATGCACAACTAATCACCTTCAATTATATATTTTTCTTTTAAATTTTTATTAGTAAATCACTCTCAAATTAAGAAAATATACATATTACTATATTGAAATAGATCCAAATAATATATATTTTTACATGGTATTTCATAAACTTTTAATAACATAATATTTAGATATTATCAATTTAATCTACATAATAATAATTACAAATTTACAAGAACTAGGGGAATAATGATAATATTTCTATCTATAAAACAAAAGAAAACAATTGAATTGACATAAGGTAAAAGAAGAGTAGGGAAAATACATGTAAAATGTGGGATAAGAAGGAGAAGAAAAGGTAGAAAAAGCCATCTTACATATATAATTTTAATCAAATGGAGAAAGAAAATTAAAGATGCCATGTGAAATGAAAGTCCATAAAAATATATAAGTGTTCTCTCTTCTTCAACTTTTTAATAAAAAATTAAGAGATATTTTTGGATCTTTCCTCTTCATTCTCTCCAGTTCTGATTCCTCAATTTCCTCCATTATGTACTGTTTATACAACTAGATTAAATATTTTCCTTTCTTTCTTTCTCAAGTTTCCTTAATACAGATCATTGTGTTATGATCTTAAAATAAATTGATATTACCTAATACATTATACTTATATCATTTATAGTATAATATTTGACTGGTACAATTTTTTGGGATCTTTCATCCTGACACCATCCACTAAATAGTGTCATATTATATTTTGATGCTTTTTCTCCACTTAAAAGGTGAGTATGTTCTCATTTTTAATTTAACTAGTACTTTTCTTATGTGCTATCAATTTTATGCACATTGCATTGATCAGGTGACCATGGATTATGATTATATTGTTGATTGTCTAGTCATTGAATCTGAAAGACATGGTTAAATAATGTGTTCATTACTTTGATATAGTGAATTATATCATGTCATTTATGTACAAATAGATTGTTTTTCATTTTAGAGACATTGAGACATTCCGTTAGAAAAAAAAGTTCTACAATTTTTTCAAAATAAATATTATTTTTCCATCTATATCTGTAGTCAATATTTGTCACTACTCATACTAATACAACCCCCCTGTGGTAGATTTCTAGATCTGCCACTGTATCTAGGTGCTGTAGTATTTTATACACATCATCCAAATATGATATGTAATGTCTTTCTCTATGGTTGAATTGTTGTTTAAGGGATGTTCCTATGTTGTCGATCTTGGTTTCTTGTCTTAGGTTTTACTTTATAGTTTTATTTTATTTTTTCAAATATAGACATGTTACCATTTACTTATTGTTAAATATATGGTCTACTCCATGTTTACTTGTTTCATCTTTGGAAACACACACTTGGAGTCTTAGAAGGCCTAAAGGTGCAAAAATGTGGATCATGTTTTGCAATATGTTGATAAGAATTGTTTGTCATGCAATGATTTAGAAATAGGAGTTTGACGTATATTTTACTACGCGCTAAAAATGCAAGTATACGCGTCGAGTAGTACAGGCCTTTGTGAGGCCCAAGTCGAACACAGGGATACTCGGAATTGTTGGAGACTCCTACTAACTATTTGCGATCAGCTAAGCCAAATAACAAATTGAGGGTTGTTGTTAAAACTAAAAGAAAATAAAAATAAAACAAAGCAAACAATCGATTAAATGTTAATTTAATCAATTCAAAAGGGTATCTTTAGGATTGCAGTTTCACCGCGAGTTTCCATTGTATTAGATTCTATATAGCTACTCAATTTTATCTCTCTATCCGGGTAGTGGCTTAAAAACAGAATTACCCACTGTCGTGGTGCAATTCACTACCTAGGTTTAGGTCGGTTCCACCGTCGTAGTAACCTATACCCTAAACTAGATGCATTATGAACGATCTCTCAGTATCCACCATTAATTTTACACCACCTTGGTCAAGGGATTTATCGATTAATGTAGATTTCATCTCTTTTCAGCCCTTAATCCTTCTTTCAAAGTGATTAAAGGCATTAGGTTATTATTATGGTGATCAAGCATAACAATATATGGAGAAAACGAAACTATACCACGGATTTAAGAGATAAAATATGAATTACTATAATAAAACTGTCATATAATGAATTCCCGGGCTACTCCCGGTCCTAAAGATGAAGGGGATTATCCCCGCATGTTCATCTCAAACAAGTACAAGGTAGAGATAGGGGAAATCATGTGAAAAACGTGAATTGAGATGTGAAACCCCTGAACGGAGAAGAACCAGTTGATCCTTTGCGTAGAACACGTGCTCTCCCGCCTTTCGGTGGTGAAATCCGTCTTCTGCGGCGTCCGGATTGACTTTTATGAGCTTCTGGCCTCCGTTCTCCTCTCTACTGCTCCTCGGTACTCGTGCAATGGCTCATCCGATCCCTCCCAATCTGGGCGGCCGTCATTAGGTATATCTCGGTCATTAGGTCGCTAATTAACCACGGCCGTCCGATTGGGATCAATCTAAATCAAACGCATATCTGACGGTGTCGATACCATTGACGCGAGTCGATGGTATCGACCTGCTGTGGCTGCAGCCAGCTGCAAACCCTTTCTTTGTCGCGCCCAACAGTAACTCGATACCATCGACACGGGTCGATGGTATCGACTTCCTTTAGGCGCCGATCCTTTTTAAGCTTCTGACACTGTAGCCTCCAGGTGTCGATACTATCGACCGGTTTCTCGCCAACAAGCTGATGGTATCTCGATACCATCGACTTCAAAGTCGATAGTATCGACTTATTCCTGCTTCTTTCGGCTGGCAAACTGTGCCAAAGTCGATGGTATCGACTTCCGTCGATGGTATCGACGGAAGCAGATACTCATTTTTCCTGGAATTCAAACATGAAACCAAATCGATTCACACAAATAATAATAATTTGACAATTAATGTTCAACACGATAAACTAAAGGGGATTTGGCGTAATATAGCAGCAAAGACCAAAGTAGATGAATTATGCGATCTCAACCATAGAAATTACTAATTAAGGCGTAAAACACATATGAAACAGGTCTATAATTGCGACTTAAAATCGTCGCATCAGAGTTCATGTAGATAATTAATGACATTTATTTTTTAAAATTAGTTGTATACAATATGTGGTGACATAAGCTCTAGTCACTAAACTTGAGGTGTCTTGCATATGTGATGTGCTGATTTGTGTGTGTTTTTTGTAGCCTGACTTATTCTGTAGATCATTATGTTGTTGTAAACAATGTACATGACATTTAATTCCATGTAAGAGGTTCTTTTTTTGAAACTTTGTGATTCCAATATTGGTAATAACTTTTGTGTTAATTCAAAAATTTGTTCAAAACCTTGATGTTTCAATGGTTATAAAAACCTTACTCAGAATTGAGTTGTGGGATTGTACAACCTTAATTGGATAAAT
Organism: Alisma plantago-aquatica; assembly: GCA_963693085.1. Taxonomy (NCBI): domain Eukaryota; kingdom Viridiplantae; phylum Streptophyta; class Magnoliopsida; order Alismatales; family Alismataceae; genus Alisma; species Alisma plantago-aquatica. Next base: position 25,958,314 of record OY856409.1, on the reverse strand, counting down.
TATTGCAATAGTTCTAGATCAATTTAGGTTTTTTTTATTTCAGGCTTGGGTTCGAGTATATTGTGTTGGGGTGAATGTTGATTTTGTTTTAAATAGTATTTTGGGATCGAGTTTATATAGGGTTTTACGATTCTGGTTTGTGTCAGTTTCAGGTCAGATAGGAAAAAACCCACCCACTACCATCCTAGAAGTGGGAGTTGGGATCAATTATTTAGCTATATGATGTGGCAGTCTAGAAGTGGAAGTTGTAGGGTCGATGGAAGATGGGAAAAAGTTAAAGGTGAGATGAAGGGGTAAAAGGTGGATGGGAGATAAGAAACACTATGATGTCTATTGTTGGTGCAAAATGAGGGAGGGAAATCATGATTACAGAAAAGTGGGATGGGTGTTAATGTGGAGTCAAAACACAATAGTTGGGAAATTAGGATCTAGAGAAAATAAGGGGAGGGATGAATGTGTAACATACCAGAAATAGAATCCTACCCTAATAGTTTTACCCTTTTGACTTAGCCAAATAAGGATAAGCTAATACCTGTAATTAAGAGAATCTAAAATACTTTGTACTTAATAATGACTCATTTGGATGATAATAAGAAATTAAAGAACTTAATTGGATAAATATTTCCCATATATTCTTAATATAGAGTTGTATGCACAAATACCTCAGTTAGATTTTTAATAGTGGGCTTAAAGTGCAAATTATACACTAAGTAATAAAAATACTAACAGATTTCGTTCTAGAACTTTCTAGTTCTTTGCAGAATAGGGAAAAAGAAGAGAAAATCCAAATTATATATAAAGGAAATGATAAATACAATAATTAGAGGAAATATGAGATTTAATGGATAAAAGAGGATAATGAGAAATATTTTGCACCAAAAATTTAACTGGAAACCCAAAAGGATAATTTGACACTCAAATTCATTTTCTTGACCAAAAAGTAACTTAAGGGCCAAGTATCATTTAATTTGAAAGATAATTATATATATTAATGTCCTTATCAAAAGAAAATAGGAATAAGGACAATAAAGTGATATAAAATACTTAATGCCCTCAAATTGGAAAAATAACTCCAAATTCGTAATCTAAATATAAAAATAAGCCTTTGGGCAAATTTGCAACTAATTTGGATAATGTTTGATTAATAGGTATATATAGGAGAGAGAAAATGCCTAAAAGGTGTAATTAATAAATAAATAAAATTCATGACACCAAAAGTTGGAAATAAATGCAAATTCGTATTCAACACACTTAAGTTAATTTGTGGATGAAGTTTCATCCAATTTGGTTAATCCATGAGTCATTAATGCATCTAGAAAGAGAAACAAAGAATAAATTAAATAGCATATCTAAAGTTGCCAAAAGTGAAATCTAATTGGATATTCGGAATCTACATGTTTAATTTAACTTATGTGCAAATTTTGATTTAATTTGGATAATTCTAGAACCCCTAAATGAGGAAAGAGAATATACATGAATTATTTGAATTTCACTTTGATTAATTCGATTGATTTCCCCGATTTTCCTAACCTTGGGCTGTCACGCGGCCTATTTATTTCAGACTTCATCATGGCCCTTGGATGAGAATCTGACAGAGGAGGAGTTGTCTCCTACCTCCATTCGAACTCTTTCTCACGGCTACAGTAACGTGAGTTTTCATCAATGTTTTCCTCTTCTGGCCTACCTTTTCAGCACCTCAGGTTTTGCTTTCCTCCATCTCCACAACTTTCCGATCTGGTTGATCCCTAATTTAATAGGGTTTCCATCACCAGAGACCCGAGTCGACGAGAACTTTCCCTTCCCTCCTCTATTTTCTGGTTTTTTTTGGTTCCTCGTTGAACCTGATCTCCGCCCCTATATAAAGGGCTTTACCCACGATCCTTGAACCCTCAGAAACCTCGCGCCATATCTCTGTTGATCCGATTTTCCCTACTTCCATCCCTCCCTACTCCAACTACCTGTTGCGGCGGAGGAGAGATTGTCTGGGGATTCTAGTCGTCGACGGGGCTTGATTTTGCTTGGTTTCGTGTCGTGAAGTTGTGGGCAAGCTTCGTGAGACCCTGCCTTGCTCGGATTTCAGGTATTGCAGATTCACCCCCTTTTATCAACTTTTGACCTTCGTTGAAATTGTCAGCCTTTTGTTCATCTACGCAATGGCTTCTTCGACCTGGAGCTTCCGCCTCGATGCAGGATACCTTCTTCGCCTTCAGATTGGGTCCTCTAGGGCTCGTTTTCCTCGGCTATGGTTCTCAATCTTCTTCTATTTTGGTGGAGGTGCTAGTTAGAGCTATGGCTGGCCGTTTTGGGTGTGCCTGGGCTCTTTGGGACCGTCGTCCTCTCGGGAGCATAGTTCCTTTAGAATTCTCCACCTAGTTTGTGCTAGATCTCTGTCTGAAGATCAGAGTTCTCCTCCCTATTCCATGGCTTCGAGAGTTCCTCGCAGGGAAAAAACCCAAGTGTGGGTTTCCTGCTTTGCCCTCATCTATCGCTTTGTTTTAGTTTTCTATCGGAAGGGTAAAATGGTCTTTTCACCTATTTCTTTGGGTTGCTTTACACAAGATCTTGGCTGAGTTGTCCACTGACATGGACAGCCCTGATTGGCCTGCCCAGGTCCACATGGACTTTCTCTGCCCTTGCTTTGCGATCGGTTTACTTGTAATTATTTGATTGGTCGCACATTAAAAATCAATAACTAATTATCGGATGATCAGAAAATTATGGAAAAATATTTGTTGGAATCAGAAAAATAAGATCTAACTAATGGTATAAGTTTTGATAACTGAATCTAAATATTAATAATAGGTTTTTTTCTTTGGATCTAATAAATGATGAATTAACTTGTAAAAATCATAACTAATTATATATAAGTCAGAAAAATATAATAAAATATGTTTTAGACTCGTAATAACATAACCTAAAATATGGAATAGTCTTTATAACCTAATTCACACATATATAAAAAGGTAGTTTTTAGGGTTTGGTTAATGTGTATGAAATTGACATACTATTTGTATATGTGTTTAATAGGCCTTTGGTGACCTAGACTTGGATTTAAGAGTGATTTGCAGTTTGGACTCTGATTTGAGGTATGTTGTATCCCCTATTCATCTATATTGAGAAATTCACCTACTTTATCATTCTTTTGACTTTGGCCTACACATATGTCTATTCTGTTGATATCATGGTTCATGTGAACTATCCTACTTATTGTGGACTTGGATATTTTCTTGATATCTTTCTCTAGTGTCTTTTTCCATGTTGGTCTCTTATATTGATATGTTCCACTTTGAAGTGGATGTTTTATGTTTGTGTTGTCCATTGTGTGATGGCAACCTTTGTTTCATCTTCTGACTAAACTATTTACCTGCCTCTATATTTACATGCAATGTGAATCAGTAGCACTAGAATAATGTAAATTACTTTGGTTTTTGGGTGTGTGCCTGTTTTGTTATGGGATGGTGGTGGTGGTGCCCCATACCTGAGTTTCAAGGATGAGAAGCCTTGGCTCAACTTTTATATATATTGGGAGTTTGACGGTGAGTCATTCTCTATCAGGTTTTCAAGGATGTAAAGCCTTGGCCGCCTTTGTATTTTATATTTTTCTAGGACTATGTTTATCTCACATGCGCGCAGGTTGATGATTGATTGTGGGGTGTGTGCCCTACTTGTGCTTTGTTTCCCACCATGGTAGTGGATTTATTTATGGCACAATCCTTTTTATGTTGATTTATGGCAAGTATCTCCTTTAATGTGATTCTTTCTCTTGATACCCATTTGGGTGATACTTATCTTTTGCATGGGAAGCATTTTACTTTTGATGTCCTTATTGCCATATATTTCTCAAGTTTTCTTTAGTATGCACATACCAGCTTTTTGTTGATGTATTTCTTTTCTTCTTCTCTTTTGTGGGGTATGCTTCCAACCCCAGGTTTGACTAAGGAACGGCGAACTTCAACATCAACCTTGTAGCTGATCTTTGGGAGACTTGAAGAGGTGGTTAGATGACCCTCAGCTTGGTCTTTGGCTTTTATGTTTAGTTTTCCCTTAGATACCTATATATAGTGAAGTGTTGTATCATGTTATCAAGCTTTGTAAATTGTTAGATAGTGATATTTTCCGCTGCTACTCATTGTGTATTGATACATACATGTTGAATGAATTGGTCTCCATCCCTTCGCAAATTTTTTTTTGTGGTGTTTGGTTCAAGGGATGTGATCTTTTCTTTCCAGTAGAGGAGTGGTTTCACTTCTTTACAGCATGGTATCAGAGCCACTAGTAGTCGGTTATCTAACTATTTTAAACTCATCTCCCTTAGGATGTTTACCTTTATCTTAGGTTGCTTATACCTAGTGTCCTTGCATTGTGCAGGAAAAACCCTAATGGTTGGAGATAACTCAACAGTTGATAACCAGTATGGTTATGAGACTCCTCAAAATGCTAGGTTTGGTCAGGGAACCTATGATACTGTTGGTTCAGGAGGAGCTATGACTCCAGAGCAAGAGTTGGCCATGTTTCGATAACTCTTTGCGTCTTCCATGGTGGGGAAGATGAAAGACCCGTCTGTACCTGAAAAGACTAAGGAGTTCTCGATCATGGAGTTCATGAAGATGCAACCACCTTCCTTCAAGGGTGAAGGTGAGATAGAGATGGTCGACAAAGCAGATGATTGGGTGTTAGCCTTAGAGAGAACTTTTGATGGTATGGCATGTCCTCCACACCAAAAGGTTAGGTTTGCTTCATATGTTTTGGATGGACCTGCAAGAGTTTGGTGGAATGGAATAGCAAGGACTAGAGATATATCAACCATGTATTGGGCAGAGTTTTTGACTCTCTTCTGTGGTAAGTATATCTGCATTGCTGCCCTAAAGAAGAAATAAGTAGAGTTCTACAGTTTGAAGCAAGGTCCCTTATCCGTTTCAGCTTACGTGCAAAGGTTTCTGTTGTTGGAGTGTTATGTTGTTGGTTTGGGTGAGGAACGTAGGGCTGACCTTTTCCTCCAAGGGCTCAACTACAATGGGACATGCTCTTATTCCACAATTTCCCTTGACCTTTCAGAAGATGGTTGATAAAGCTTTGGCTGTGGAGTCTTACCCAGGGTTTCACCATAGGGAGTTCGACAAGAAAAGGAAGCCCTCAAGTGATGAACAGAGAAGGGACAAGTGTGCTAAGTGAAATGGTTACCATCCTCCAGGAAAGTATTCTCAGGACAAGCCTCGTCATAATACCCCATTGGTATGCCACTATTGCAATGAACCTGGACACATTCGACCTGATTGCCCTAAGCGTCGTAATGGTCAAGCTCCAGCACAACAACAACAAGCACCTCCTCAGAATCAGGGCAACAATAATGGAAAAAATAATAGAGGAAGACCTGTGGAAAGAAGAGCTGGTAGAGTTTTTGCCTTGAATGGTGAAGAAGTTAATGATGTAGATCAAGGGCAAGTTAACCCATAGTTCCTTAGATTAGTCTTTACAAGTTATGTTTCCTTTTGCATGTTTCTTATGTAGTGGATGTAAGAAGTATAGTTGAAACTTTTATAACTAAAGTTAAGTTTGATTTTATGAGATGAACCCTTTTAAGGGGTGGTGGATAAGTTTTCTTATGGATATTTTGATTTCGAGGACAAAATCCCTTTAAGGGGTGGTGTGCTGTAACATACCAGAAATAGAATCCTACCTAATAGTTTTACCCTTTTGACTTAGCCAAACAAAGATAAGCTAATACCTATAATTAAGAGAATCTAAAATACTTTGTACTTAATAATGACGCATTTGGATGATAATAAGAAATTAAAGAACTTAATTGGATAAATATTTCCCATATATTCTTAATATAGGGTTGTATGCACAAATACCTCAGTTAGATTTTTAATAATGGGCTTAAAGTGCAAATTATACACTAAGTAATAAAAATAATAAAATATTTCGTCCTATAACTTTCTAGTTCTTTGTAGAATAGGAAAAAAAAAGAGAAAATTCAAATTATATATATAAAGGAAATGATAAATACAATAATTAGAGGAAATATGAGATTTAATGGATAAAAGAGGATAATGAGAAATATTTTGCACCAAAAATTTAATTGGAAACCCACAAGGATAATTTGACACTCAAATTCATTTTCTTGACCAAAAAGTAACTTAACGACCAAGTATCATTTAATTTGGAAGATAATTGTATATATTAATGTCCTTATCAAAAGAAAATAGGAATAAGGCCAATAAAGTGATATAAAATACTTATTGCCCTCAAATTGGAAAAATAACTCCAAATTCGTAATCTGAATATAAAAATAAGCCTTTGGGCAAATTTGCAACTAATTTGGATAATGTTTGATTAATAGGTATATATAGGAGAGAGAAAATGCCTAAAAGGTGTAATTAATAAATAAATAAAATTCATGACACCAAAAGTTGGAAATAAATGCAAATTCGTATTCAACACACTTATGTTAATTTGTGGATGAAGTTTCATCCAATTTGGTTAATCCATGAGTCATTAATGCATCTAAAAAGAGAAACAAAGAATAAATTAAATAGCATATCTAAAGTTGCCAAAAGTGAAATCTAATTGGATATTCAGAATCTACATGTCTAATTTAACTTATGTGCACAATTTGGTTTAATTTGGATAATTCTAGAACCCCTAAATGAGGAAAGAGAATATACATGAATTATTTGAATTTCACTTTGATTAATTCAATTGATTTCCCCGATTTTCCTAACCTTGGACTGTCACGCGGCCTATTTATTTCGGACTTCATCGTGGCCCTTGGATGAGAATCTGACGGAGGAGGAGTTGTCTCCTACCTCCAGTCGGACTCTTTGTCACGGCTACAGTAACGCGAGTTTTCATCAATGTTTTCCTCTTCTGGCCTACCTTTTCGGCACCTCAAGTTTTGCTTTCCTCCATCTCCGCAACTTTCCAATCTGGTTGATCCCTAATTTAATAGGGTTTCCATCACCAGAGACCCGAGTCGACGAGAACTTTCCCTTCCCTCCTCTGTTTTCTGGTTTTTGTTGGTTCCTCGTTGAACCTGATCTCTGCCCCTATATAAAGGGCTTTCCCCACGATCCTTGAACCCTTAGAAACCTCGCACCATATCTCTGTTGATCCGGTTTGCCCTGCTTCCATCCCTCCCTACTCCAACTACCTGTTGCGGCGGCAGTGAGATTGTCTGGGGATTCTGGTCATTGACGGGGCTTGATTTTAGTTGGTTTCGTGTCGTGAAGGTGTGGGCAAGCTTTGTGAGACCCTACCTTGCTCGGATTTTAGGTATTGCAGATTCGCCCCTTTTGTATCAACTTTAAATTGTCAGCCTTTTGTTCACCTACGCAATGGCTTCTTCGACCTGGAGCTTCCGCCTCGATGCAGGATACCTTCTTCGCTTTCAGTTTGGGTCCTCTAGGGCTTGTTCTCCTCGGCTATGGTTCTCGATCTTCTTTTGTTTTGGCGGAGGTGCTAGTTAGAGCTATGGCTGGCCGTTTTGGGTGTGCCTGGGCTCTTTGGGACCGTCGTCCTCTCGGGAACATAGTTCCTTTAGAATTCCCTGCCTAGTTTGTGCTAGATCTCAGTCTAGAGCTCGGAGTTCTCCTCCCTGTTCCATGTCTTCGAGAGTTCCTCGCGGGGAACAAACCCCAGTGTGGGTTTCCCGCTTTGCCCTCATCTATCGCTTTGTTTTAGTTTTCTATCGAAAGGGTAAAATGGTCTTTTCACCTATTTCTTTGGGTTGCTTTACATGAGATCTTGGCTGAGTTGTCTACTGACATGGCCGACCCTGATTGGCCTGCCCAGGTCCGCGTGGACTTTCTCTGCCCTTGCTTTGTGATCAGTTTACTTATAATTATCTGATTGGCCGCTCATTAAAAATCAATAACTAATTATCGGATGATCAAAAAATTATGGAAAAATATTCGTTGGAATTAAAAAAATAAGATCTAACTAATGGTATAAGTTTTGATAACTGAATCTAAATATTAATAATAGGTGTTTTTCTTTGGATCTAATAAATGATGAATTAACTTGTAAAAATCATAACTAATTATATATAAGTCAAAAAAATATAAGAAATATGTTTTAGACTCGTAATAACATAACCTAAAATATGGAATAGTTTTCATAACCTAATTCACACATATATAAAAAGGTAGTTTTTAGGGTTTGGTTAATGTGTATGAAATTGACATACAATTTGTATATGTGTTTAATAGGCCTTTGGTGACCTAGACTGGGATTTAAGAGTGCTTTGCGGTTTGGACTCTGATTTGAGGTATGTTGTATCCCCTATTCATCCATATTGAGAAATTCACCTACTTTATCATTCTTTTGACTTTGGCCTACACATATGTCTATTCTTTTGATATCATGGTTCGTGTGAACTATCCTGCTTATTGTGGACTTGGATATTTTATTGATATCTTTCTCTAGTGCCTTTGTGCATGTTGGTCTCTTATATTGATATGTTCCACTTTGAAGTAGATGTTTTATGTTTGTGTTGTCCATTGTGTGATGGCAACCTTTGTTTCATCTTCTGACTAAACTATTTACTTGCCTCTATATTTACATGCAATGTGAATCAATAGCACTAGAATAATGTAAATTACTTTGGTTTTTGGGTGTGTTCCCTTTTTGTTATGGGATGGTGGTGGTGGTGCCCCATACCCGAGTTTCAAGGATGTGAAGCCTTGGCTCAACTTTTATATATATTGGGTGTTTGGAGGTGAGTCATTCTCTATCAGGTTTTCAAGGATGTGAAGCCTTGGCCGCCTTTGTATTTTATATTTTTCTAGGACTATGTTTATCTCACATGCATGTAGGTTGATGATTGATTGTGGGGTGTGTGCCCTACTTGTGCTTTGTTTCCCACCATGGTAGTGGATTTATTTATGGCACAATCCTTTTTATGTTGATTTATGTCAAGTATCTCCTTTAATGTGATTCTTTCTCTTGATACCCATTTGGATGGTACTTATCTTTTGCATGGGAAGCATTTTACTTTTGATGTCCTTATTGCCATATATTGCTCAAGTTTTCTTTAGTATGCACATACCAGCTTTTTGTTGATGTATTTCTTTTCTTCTTCTCTTTTGTGGGGTATGCTTCCAACCCCAGGTTTGACTAAGGAAGGGCGAACTTCAACATCAACCTTGTAGCTGATCTTTGGGAGACTTGAAGAGGTGGTTAGATGACCCTCAGCTTGGTCTTTGGCTTTTATGTTTAGTTTTCCCTTAGATACCTATATGTAGTGAAGTGTTGTATCATGTTATCAAGCTTTATAAATTGTTAGATAATGATATTTTCCGCTGCTACTCATTGTGTAATGATACATACATGTTGAATGAATTGGTCTCCATCCCTTGGCAAAAAAAAAATTATGTGGTGTTTGGTTCAAGGGATGCAATCTTTTCTTTCCAGTAGAGGAGTGGTTTCACTTCTTTACAGAATGTGACATTGAGGTTATTAGAAACAATAAGGGGAGGGATGAATGTGACATTGAGGGGATGGGGTAAAGCCCTTGGCTGGTGAATGTGTTGCCAACGTAGGACAATGACTACTGACATTGATGGAAGACATAGAAGTGGTGGCCTTTGTCGATTGTTTGATGGAAAAAAGGCTAAGTCTTTGGGGTAGGAGAAAATGATCAGAGCACTAGAGAGCAACTAGTGGGTTGGCAAGTGTAGGAAGCTTCAGTGAAAAGGGATTTGGACTGATGACTTGCACATGGCAACACCTTCAAGTGTGAAGATGGAACACGTGATAGAGCAACCGAAGTTGATGGCCATGGACGTCATATGAGGGCATGATCCAACCCTATTAGGTTAGGATTAGGCTATGATACCACTTCACGGGAAAGTAATAATTAAAATCTCAACTAATTATTAAAATCTCAACTAATTGAAAAAAACTTATGAATAAGAAATATAATTCATCAAAAGATTTGTATTATAAAGTCTCCTCTTTTAAGAGCCCCATACAGACTATATATAGGTATTTAAACCCAAATAACAAGAAAGTAATCAATGTGGGACTAAACCTTGGACTTTACAAAACAAGTTGGAAAAAATATAAGATAACACCTAAAACACATGCAAATTAGTAAAACATGACATCGTTACTCAAATGCCAATATCAAAGTCTAAGATTTTCCTAGATTAGTGGGTATGTTTCTTGATAGGTTTGGAAGGAATACTAAGTAAATTTAATGTTAAAATGTCCCTAACTAACCAAAATTGTATAACAAGTTGATACACTTTCTCCTAAAAATGGACTCTTTTCTTATGCATGTCACATCCATGCAGAATAGCAGTCTTTTATGTTTCTTTTTTTGCTTTTTTTATTTCTAGGAACGATCCACGTTGCATATGTATAGATCGACATCAATATGTGAAACAATGGAGGATCTTGGCAAGAAATCACTGGGGTCAAAAGTATCTCTATATGGTCAAAATATGATTAGAGTTGTCCCAGTTTCTCTTTGGCCTCAAGAGTTGAGTTTGTCATTCAGGAAAAGATTGGTGGCATACCTTGTTTCTCGACTAGTTCCATCATAATGTATTTTTATTACCTTAGATATATAAAAGTAAAACTAACTACAAATAACAAAACCATAATATAAAGCATATATATAATTTTCAAACTAACATATAAGCTTAAAATTTACTTCACATTTTCTACCACTAAAATATTTCATTGTATCTTTGATCTTCAAAGTAACATATAATAAAGGCATATTTTAATGCTTGGATAATATCTTTTTTCAATTAACAATCATACTATCTATGAAAAAATATTATATAATTTATTTGAAAAAAAATTTAGATATTCACACATAAGGGTGGTGGTAGAAATCAAAAGGGTCAAAACGATAAGACTGAATGGATATTATAAATAATATAAGATGACAAGTTTGCAATAGAAGAGGCGTCATAAGATAAATAAAAGTTTATAAGATACCTCCTTTGACGATGTGGCTCTTAAACATATAGACCAGAAATGTAATACAGAAAGATTTAGCTACTACATAGTTAGTAGCTTCTTGAAGCTTTTACAAAAACTGAATTAATCAATTCCACATAAGTAAACTATGTTTATAGGATGATCCAACCGGTATGCCTAGCTAATTGATGCATTTGCTTGAAAGTGAGAAAAATTATATAGTAGGAAAAAAACTAATGAGAATGTGATAGGAGATCATGTCGTTCCTTTTTAGTTAGATAAAGTGATAGGGAAGAGAATGGAATAAAAGCAAAAATGTGAAAGCTTACTATACATATTGAGTTTTTTTCTCTATTACATCTTTTTTCACCAAAAATTGAGTGAAGACAAGTACACGATGGGAGACATATCAAAGATTAAAGGAAATCCCTAATCGAAATGTGGAAAAAATGAAAAACAAAGAATGATTTCAAGTAAAATCTTGACAAAATTTGATATATTCTTGATTAAATCTGATGTAAAATATGGAGGCAAATTTGATTCAAATTGTGGTTGAAGTTATAGATAATCTCAGCCAAAATTGTGTTGGTTATTTAGAGGAAGAAACTAAAATATAGAAGTAACAAAGATTCTTGATAGAATATTTATGTGAAACACATTGATCTAGAGATAGAAATTTTTGCATATGCAATGATCATATATAAACATATTTATAGGTAGTCTTTCATATACGAAAGTACTTTATTTATTTCCAAGGGTATCATTCTATTCCCCTCCTTGTATAAATTAATTGTATTGAAATAAGTATATTGTATCTCTCATTCCGTATATTTTTCTCCATGTCCCTTCACTCATAACTAACTAAATATATTGTAGATCTAGTAGTAAATTAATAACGAAATCCATAGTAATAGATTGACTAGAATTGTCGGTAATTAAACAAAAGTCTTGTTTATATCTATTTATTAGCTTTTTAGTTTAGACTTGATCACTTTTTGATCAATTCTACTCAATTGATTTTGTCATTTTTAATTTACCAAATGCATCCCATCCATCTGTATATATATATTTTTATGGTCGATTCACTTAGTTTCCATTACCAATTCATATATGTACATGAGAGTATGAACAAAAAATTTCTTACTTAATTCCTTAGTTGTATGCACATGAGAGTGTGAATAAAAATTAAAAATTTGACAGGAGGAAAAAGAAGAAGAAAAAAAGCATGTACAAGTATATTTCTAGACATCAACATTAGTCGTCTAATTGAAATTTAAATTTGTATGGAGAGTAAATTGTACTTGTCAAGGACGCGGCACAAACTAATGTTTTATGTTCTTCTTGTATAGCATGTTTTGTTAATTTTTTTGTTATTTTCTCAACTGGTGTACGACTTTCCATATTTATCATCCACCTATTTTTTGTCTTACTTGTTTATTCTTCTCTTACTCGACATTGTTTTCAGAAATCACATTTATTTAACCGAAAGGTTTGTGTTATTTGAAGTTCTTTTTCCATCAAAGGCCCCCAACTACGGTTGGTGTTGCATGCTACTCTGCTACCTTCACTTGTGTGGTACTCGGCCTCGTATCTATCAATCAGTTAGAAAATTAAAAAATAAAAATGTATACATGGACGACTGAGTGAAAATGTAAATAACGATGAATAGCAAAAATGAGATAGGACAAAATAGAAACGTGTGTTACCCATCCATATTTATATGTGTATTACATTTTGATGTTATTTTATATTTGTGCTTTTAAGTTAAATTGTTTAAATAGAAACTTGTTTTATAAATATGCAATGAGTAAAATATTTTATGAAAATCACAGTTGATTGTTTTGATCGATTCATTATCTCTTCCTTATTTTTTTATGTATTGGTTGATTTAAGAGCAGTGCAATTACATTATAACATATGTATTAAAAAACAATTTAAGTAATTATATTGTATAGAACTGTAAAAACATTTAATTTCTTTGAAAGAGACGCAATATAATACAATATTGTATATATTAAAATATTTTAAATGGTAGCGGGTCACCAAATTAGTTGGTCGACTGAGTGAAAGAACCACTTGGGTAACCGACGCAAATCCTCCGTGCAACGTTGTCCAACTCAGGAGTTTACAACTTCACACAGAGCCCAACGCAAACCATCACATGTCGCGCAATTAGGTACCGTGTTACACTCCTGACTAACCAAACAATGATCAAGATTCAGTGCCAGTAGCCCGCAGACGTACGTACATATTGGGTCAACTACCAGAAAGCTGGGAGTCTGATTACGTCAACCACACCCGGTAATACTCCGGTTTATAGCTGGGGTTTAGGTCATGAGATGGGAACTTAATAAACTGGGTCTGTTAACTCAGTTTTTTTTTTTTTTGGATTTGCATGGGCCTAAACTCACCCCCTCTCCAAACAGATGTCAGAGTCTGGATGATCCAAGAGGTTAGTAAATACAGCTGACCCGAGCAGATTTGAACCAACGACCCTTCATGAGGGGCGCACTGGCTTGACTGTCCGGGCTACGCTGGCCGGGTTGTTAACTCAGTTTCACTGCTTCAGTCCCTGCTTGAGAATTTGACCGGAATTTCGTTAGCTGATCTGAGCAGGATTTTTGTCATCCAGTCCGAGTCCCACTCTAGAAATGCCGATAGCTAAAGAATCAAATTGGAAGCGTAGATCACCAAATCAGCACGTTTCGTTTCGTTTGGGCGTCCTTGTCGCCAATCGTGTAGCGACGGTAGCGGTATCCCAGTTGGATTCAGTGGGCAAACGACCACTCATTCATTCGGCTGGGTTAGGCCGGTGTTCCTGCAACTTTGTCCAATCGCAAAACAAACACCGACGAACAGGCACACACCCCTGTGTTGCACGTCGAACACTAAGAAGCTGGTGCCGGTCAGCTAAGCGACGGTATATATAGAAGAAAAAGAAAAGGGACAGTGTCACGGATGGACATCCCAGGCAATAAAATGGTGAAGTCAGGAGAGGACATATATGATCAAAGCCACCGAGTCAACTCCTGTTTGGATTATTGCTAGGTCAACTGGTGGGAACCCAACTCGCCTGCTGGCGCCTAGCTGGTTCGTGCAACCTGATTTTCTCTCATCAGAACATCTGAAACCATAAATTTGTCTGGGGGTGACACCTGTTTGGAGAGGGGGTATTTACCAACCTCTTGGGTCATCCGGGCTCTGACACCTGTTTGGAAAGGAGTGGGCTTCGGCCCATACAAATCCAAAAAAAAAAAAAAATTATCTGGGGGTCCAAATCTTCTGTACCTAACTTTTGTACTCACATTTGTACCCACAACATCTCATTCATAAACTTGTAAGTCCCATAGTGGAGTGTGCGGCTTGGATGTGCTGGACACGTTGTTCCAGACACAGAAGATTTTAACCCACGACCGTCCGAAAAGAATAGTTGATCATGAATTTAGAGCATGTTTGTTTTCATGGATCTGCCTGGATGAGGACGAATGCTGCATTTTTTAGATCCCGGTATGACTAAATTGTGGTTTCGTGATCTGTAGCAGAACATAAGTTTATGTTTGGGTGTCAATGGCCACCGGCGTCAAAAGTGGGGTGCGACGGCGGGGGGACCATGGAGTTGCACGCAGTTCTCTGTAGTAGTTGGGGCACCAGCTTGCTGTAACTCGGCGTCCGGCCTTTTGAGATGTAAATGTTAATCCAGCAAATGCTATAGTTTGAAAAGTACCGGATTCCTTCCCTTTTACATCTCCAGCTCATCAAACATAAATTTTCTGTTACTGGATATAAAACTGCAATCCAATCCCGCCTAAACCAGTAAACCAAACGTCTCCTTAATTAACACACCGACAAGAATCTTATTAGCATTGTGTTTACTCAAGGTACGATTGGTTTGTCGTGTTTAAGCGGATTTTTCGGAATACTGCATCTGTAGAATCCTCAAAGAACTATTTTCTAATTTTAAACAATGCTGTAGAACAAAACTTTAGGTTTGATTCTGATGTATGCCGGGACGGATGACCGACACTGGTCCCTTTCAAAAAGGACAATCTCATTCAGCGTTAGTACATTGCGGAAAATTATAGATACGTCCGTTAATACAGTCTTGTAAAGCAGGTAAAGTATGCTTTTCTTGTTTAATTCATAAAAATTAGAGGGGTTATCGAAATATAGGGAAACTATATATCATTTTGATCAGAAAAATGATAGGAATCCAAATAAAATATCAAGGAAACCTAAATTTGCTTCCTATTCAAAAAGTATAGGGGTAACGTGATTAAGACGTGGACTAATGCATGAAAAGTCTAGATTTGAGTATTAAAATGTTGGAAAATTTAAAAAGGATTTCTTTCTATTAATAATCTGATATTACCAAACATTATAGAAATCTAATATGATCACAATGACGATTATATGAAATGTATAATTAGAGGTGTTTAATGTAAAGGAAAACTTAGATTTGCCTTAATCTGATGCTTAATTGAATAGATTCGTTCATGTTAGGCTAATCTTGTCATGCATAATGAGTAAAATGTTGAATAATGGACAATTCCATATTAGTGATCTTATATGTGTTGTTTTAGGGTTTTGAAACTAATGGAAACATCTTGAGATAATCTTAATGTTGATAATGTGAATTAAATGTAATGAGTAGTCTAATTTGCTTAAGATGATAATTAGGGTTTAACCTAATATGCATAGGTGAGATTGTAATATTAGAAACTGTGATATGATGGAACTAGGGTTTGTAACCCTAATGCCTGATCCAAACACGAGATAACTCTAAACCCTAGTTTAGGAGCAAATCTAGATCTGAGTAATGTATGTGAATACATGGTGACACATATGTAGTATTTATATTTCAGATTGAATGCTTGTTGCTTGGATGTTTGGATATATTCTTAAAATACATATGATGTTCTTCACAGTTCTACAATGGCATAAGGTATGTGGTTACACTTATGAATAATCACTCTAGTTTCACGGCGATTCCTGAAGTTTTAATCGGTTGCTTGAAAATAATTTTTGGATGTTTATTTATTTCATGCAACTATAAAGTGACTATGATTATCACTATAAATGTGTGTTTATAATTGACTAGATCCGGGTCCACCTCTATTGCTTTGAAAAGGCTAAGAAAAAAAAGGGGTAATCCTAGAGCAAGGTCTAGGTTACCAAGAGTTAGAAACGGGGCTACCTACGTGTAGTGCCATGAGACTCATTTGCCTGCCATGTGACTCAACCCTAGGAATTGGTTCACTTATAGGTGAATCATGAGGGGTTTAATGGGGACAACATAGAGGATAGGGTACTCTTGGATCGCGGAGTTATATCTAAAATGTAATCTTTGTTGTTAAATGATTAATTGAATGATTACATAATTATTGTTTCCCCCACATACCAGCTTCGGCTGACTGACGTTTTGTTTATCGGCGTTTTAGGTACAAGCCAAAAGGACAAACATTAAAATGTCATATTGTGAAATACATGAAGTAAAATACAAGGAGGATTAGTTAGAGTTGGATCCTTAAGCGGATAGAAATTTAGAGATCCAAGTTTTTAAAAAGGTATACAAAAGTTTATTTTCTTACAGCTTTTTCAGTTTAGTATGTTAAAATTTAATAATTGTTTTTGGTTAATTGCTGAACCTTTGATCCAGAAAGTATGGGTACGGCTTCGACCTCTCGGTCTCCCTTAATTGGAGTTTATTGGGAGGTGGGGTCGTAACACTAGCCATGGGAGCATAGATTTCATCAAAATCTATCCCTTCTTGTTGATTATATCCTTGAGTTACCAACCTAGCTTTGTTTCTAACTACTTCCCTGACTTCATTAAGTTTGTTTCAAAAAACCCAATTAGTCACAATGATGGCTTTATCTTTTGGTTTAGGAACTAAGTCCATACGTTATTTTTCATAAATTGATTTAGATCTTCTTGCATAGCCATTATCCAATATTCATCCTTTAGAGATTCATTTATCTTTTTTGGTTCAACAATTGATACAAATGCCATGTTTGCAACATCTCTAAATGATGATCAAGTTTTTAACTTGTCAAAAGGATTTCGTATGATTAAGCCTTGAGAATGGTACTTGATTAATCTAGGAATAGGTTGTTGTGTCTCATTTTGTTGTTCATTTTTACAATTTTGATCATATTTTGTAGATATGGTTAGGTCCTCAATTTGATGAGTAACATCATTTAACTTTTCAATTTCATTTTCAGTACTTTCTGTTGTCATTTCATGGAATGTGATATGAATTGATTCTTTAAATTTTCTAGAGATGGTATTATATATTATAAATGCCTTGCTAGAAGTTGAATATCCCAAGAAGAATCCTTTATGTGATTTAGGGTTAAATTTATCTTTATCATCCTCTGTATTTAAGATGTAAAAGGGTGTACCAAAAGTATGAAAATAGTCAACTCTTGGTTTCTTGTTTAAGATTAGTTCATAAGGAGTCTTATTAAGATGGGAGTGAATTGTTACACTATTCAATACATAACATGTCGTATTGACTGCTTTGCCCAAAAAGTTTTAGGTGTATTGTGTTCAAGTAACATTGTTCTAGCCATTTCTTGTAAAAATTTATTTTTCCTTTCCACTATACCATTTTTTTGTGGGGTGCATGGAGCTTAGAAATTATGAGTATACCCTTAGGATATACAAATTCTTCAAAGATGTACTTTTCAAATTCCCCACCATGATCACTCCTAATTATACATATTTTATTTTGTAGTTGATTTTCAATTTTAGAACAAAATTGAATGAATATTCTAATTGAATCATCTTTACTTGAGAGAAAATGAATCCAAGTATATCTACTGTAATCACCAATAATAAAAAAGCAATATCTTTTACCACCAATAGATTGAGTCCTCATAGGACCAAATAAATCTATATGAATGAGTTCTAATGATTTAGTAGTGCTAAGTAAGGTTTTGGATTTGACAGAAGTTTTACCTTGCTTGCCTAAAGTAGATGGTTCACAATTTTTAGGTTTGTCAAAAGAGAGTTTAAGTAAACCACGAACAAGATCATATTTAATCAACTTTTTGATAACATGTGAACTTGCATGACCTAGTTTTCTATGCGATAGTAGTAAAGATTCATAATCTGCAATAAGATGTTTTCCAACAATAGCTTGCATGGAATTAGGTCTAAGTATATATAGATTTCCTAATCTTTTTCCTTCATAAACAACATTATTAGTGTTCTCTATGAGTAACTTGTAGCAAGATTTGTTAAAAAGAACATCATAGCCACTATCACATAATTGACTAACACTAATCAAGTTGTGATGCAATCCATCAACACGTAGAAAATATTAATTTGAAGATTTGTACCAATATTACCTATTCCAATAATTTTACCTTGTCTCCAAATGTGACCGTTCCTCTCTTCTTTTATTCAAATTTTTGAAAAGCTTATTTGTTTTCAGTCATATGTTTGGAACAACCACTATCAACCACCCAATCCTACAAAATAGATGGATTTTGGTACCCATGTATGGTCCTTTTGGTTAGGGACATTTATTAAAGCATTTTGTATTTTAGAATAACTAATTAGGAAGATTTTTTGAAGGTTTTTAAGCAACAATGTTGAATATAGTCACAAGTTTATTGATTCAATAACAATCTCTTTTCAGGACAACACTCAATCGGCAATTTCTTCGACCGAAAGATTTTTTTGTCGAGCTATTTGTCAGCCGGAATGATTTGTCAAAAGATATGATTTTGACTGAACATCTCTTGGTTGACTATTTCTTCAATCGGAGAGGGTCTCGGTCGAAAACTTTCTCGACCGAGAAAGGTTCTGTGTGAATTTACAATTTCAAGCGAAGCATTTTGTTATTGCTAATCAAATCATACAAGAATATGCAAGTTAAAGCTTAGTTTAGTTGAGATAAGACAATCATATTTTCAAATTAAATTTTAGGTCAGGCCGCAACTAAGTATTCCACATTTCTAAGTTTGTGGTTTTGGAACCCAAGCTAGATCCTTATCCTTATTTTTCTTGTAAGGGCATGAAAATGAATAATGTCCAAGACGTAAACAATGATGACAACATATGAAATCAATTTTATTTCTCTTTTTAACATTGTGGTCACGAATTGGATTGTATTTAGGTACATACATGACTTTTGTCTACGGTACTTGTGTCTTTCTAGATCTAGGTTTTTGATAGGATTTATCTTTGGGTACATAACCTAGGTCTCTCCTCCCAATTTGACTAGATGAGTCCTTTAGGATTTTATCAAGAATGTCTTTGTTTTTCAAGATACGAATATCCTTTTGCAACTTAGCAATTTAATTCATTTTATTTTTAATGTCAAACTTTTCTTGGTCTAGATTAGATAACAAACTATCTCTTTCTTTGATAATAGCATTATAATCCAAATGAGTACATAAAATAGGTTGAGTTTGAAGATCATTTATTTTAGTAAGCAATTCAACCTTTTCTTGAAAAACAAAATTATAGTTTGTTTCTACAGTAAGCAACTTGATATTATTCTCATTAACTAAAGATTTTCGAGTATCTCTTTCAGATATGAGACTTTCATTTTTAGAAGAGATAGTATATAGCTTAGCATGTAAATCATCATTTATTTTTGTAAGATTCTTTATTATTTTTTACAATCAACATATTTGTCATGTATTTCTTGAAGACTAGTGACTAATTCTTCTTTAGATAATTCAAGCAGTCTTACGTCACTTGAGTCCTCATTTTCATCTTCTTTTTCCATAAGACATTCCACTTCTTCTTTTCCGCTTTCACTTTCATCACTTGATTCGTCCCAAGCAACTTTGTAAGCTTTATCTCCTTTGTCTTTCTTCTTGAAGGAATATTTCTTTCCTTTCTTGATTTTGGGACATTCATTTTTCACATGCCCTTTCTTGCTGCATTCAAAATACCTATGGGAAGAAGAGGAAGAAGCACTACAATTTTTGTTAGATTTATACCTTCTATATTTCTTACAATTTACAGTAAGTGCATTTTCTTCATCATCTCCTTCACTTGTTTCATCACCTTCTTGAGTGATGACCTTTGATTGAATCTTTGTTGTGTCTTTTAAGGCAATGCCCTTCCTTTTCCCCTTTTGAAGCTTGGCCTCCAATCTTTCTTCTTCTTCAAGAGTGACCTCATGAGTCTCTAGGTTGCCAATGAGCTGCTCCATCCTCATTATGGTGAGATCATTTGCTTCTGCAATGGCCGTCATCTTTGGTTTGTATTTTGGAGGCAAAGATCTGAGAATTTTGGACACTTGATCTTCTTCACTTATATATTTTCCTAATGCACTTAAGTTGTTAACGATGGAAGAAAATCTTACATACATTTCACTAATAGATTCATTAGGTACATATGAAATTGTTCAAACTTTTGCATAAGCATATTAATTTTGGTATTTTTAACTTCGGTAGTAACTCCATGTGATATGGAGAGTTTATGTCGCATATCATAAGCCATATCACGTGAAGATATTCTATTAAACTCACTTACAGATAATAGAACAATACAGTATGCTTATCGTCTTTGCATTTAATTGAACGTATTTTACCGTGTTTGGATCCCATGTTTCATATTCAATTGTGGGAAGCACATAGGGACTAGACACCATCCTCCATAACTCTAAGATTATTCCTTGAAAATATAATTACATTCTTCTTTTCCAGTAGGTGTAGTTTCTTCCATCAAAAGGTGGTGGCTGAGTTACGTGAGTTCCTTCAAGGTTGAGGTTGCTACGCATGTTGTCCCCCATTCTTCAAGACCTATTATGGCTCCTTGAAGACCTGCTCTGATACCAATTGAAAAATATAGAGGGGGGTGAATTGATCCTTTTGATAATTTAAAGATAATTAGAAACACTCAACCAAAGGAGGAGGAAACAAGGAAGGCACTTATTTAGAGTGCACTACCCAATTGTCTCCAATTGGGATTTTGAAAGTGATTAAATTTTATTACCTTGCAAGGATGTTACAATAAAATAAAACCACCTTACTTGAAGTAGCCTTCTCTTAGAAGTAGCCTCAACCTCCTTTAAGCAGCCTTCTTTGAAGTAACTCGAAGCCCTTGGAGCAGCCTTCTCCTCCGAGAATTAGTTCCACCACATTGAGATAGTCTACCTTTGGTAGTAGCTCCAACCTTCCTTGAACCATCCTTCCTTGAAGAAATGTCAAGCACCTCTTGAAGCAGCCTTCTCCACCAAGAAGTAGCTTCAACTGAGCTCCCTCAAGCAGCCTCCACGATCTTGGAGTAGCCAAGGAGCAAAAGTAGCTTGTACTTGTGAAGAGGAATTCGATGAAGGAAATACAATAATTGAGTGTAGCGCTTTGATCCTATAATAAGCGTTAGAATCTCCTATCCACTTAAGAGGAACGTGTCTATGTGTGGTGGCTAGAAGATTGTAGTTATGGAACAAATCTAGAGCACAAGGAAGAAGACATCAAGTGAATCTTAGCTTTTTTGCTCTCAATAGTGAATGCTCAAGTGTAGCTTAGATGCGTTAGGTGTCCTAAGGCCTCTCCTATTTATAGAAATAGTTTGCAAGTACTTAGGGACATTCTAAGAAGTCTGTAGAGTGTTCTTAGTACTTAACTAGCCGTTAGGTGTACATTAGTTGGCCAATAATTACTAATTTATTTGTGCTTGAAAAGAACAATCCAGAATCCTGCTCAATCGACAAGTTTATCGACCGAACTGTGTCTCGATCGCGAATTTCTTCGACCGATCCTGGGTTTAATGCAGAAGTATTACAACGTCTATTTTTAACTCCCAACTACCAACTACTCGGTCTAATAGTCGCAAGCTTTAGATCAAAGTTTACTTGGTCGATAATATTTTCGACCGAAGACTATTCTAGGGCATAATTGTGTAAGTTGTTGAACAATGCTCACAATTTCGACTGAGGTGGTTTTTGGTCGACCAAAACTTTGACCGAGTGTGTCTTGGTCGATAAGTTTTTTGATCGAGGGTGCCCCTGTTTCAGACTATTGAATCACCTACTAAGTGTGTGTTTCAACGAGTGATGACGACTCTAACTTTGGGAAAAACCTATCTAAGGATTTTAGGTGAGTATGGAAGATCTAATGCTTGATTTACATGATGTCTAAGTACTTGTACATTATATTTTTATACAAGTATTTACATTTGAGTACAATCATGAACATACATACAATTAAGCGTTTTGATCTTCATCTTTCCACTTAGTAGAATTTCCTTATTTCTTTGAACCCTGAAATACTCAAATAATATGTTAGATCTAGAAGTGTGAAATATTTATCATCATTAAAATAAAAGATATATTAATATCCAATTTAGCCAATAATCTCTCCATTTTTTATGATGAAAAATGTTTTTAAAAAGATCACTCCCAATATGACGCAATATTGCAGCCACCTTCGTAAAAGAACAATACCGCTCCAAGTCATTGTCATTGGCTGACATACTGATGCCGCTCAGTGGATGATATGCAACATGGACCATCCCCAGCAACACGACAATGAGAAGAAAAAACATCAAACACCGACCATTGTGTACATGGATATAAAATGTGCACAAGGAAAAAGTGAAACCCTAAAAGAAAGTGTATAGAGTTGTGTTATGTTTTCTTGCGTAAATTAAGACCATTTGTTATGTATACAATTTACTAATCCAACCAAACCTATCGAGAAACTTACCCATCCATCCATCCATCCATCCAGCCATAGGATCAAAGTCAAACTCTACACCCCCAACTAAAATAAAAAAGAAGAAAAATCGCTCCAGGAGATAGGCAGCGTGGATCATTCACAGCAGTACAACAAAGAGGAAGAAGAACCTTTATGTGTGGGTGCGACGTGCGTGCCTAGGAAAAACAAGTGTAATCTTCGAAGAAATCGTATAGAATTTTTGTTTATCTTCGGTGAATAAGCAATGTCACTCTGATCCATGGATGTTAGCTAGTTTATTTTTCGTGTGGAAGGAAGCATTTCACGTGATTTGGCAGTAATTGTAGAAAATCATTAATAACAGAAGAAATTGAAGAAGCTGACAGACCACTGACGGGACGTTTGGTTACCAGCACCTGGTAGGATTGCATTGCATTCTGTGACCCGGCAAAGAAAAATTTATGTTTGCAGTTTGCATCCCTATATATATACATCTCTTAAGAGAACCCTAGTGCTCTCCACGGGAGGGAGGAGATGGAAGACATCAATCTATTTCCTTTTTAGTCAGAAGGCAAAACGATGATTTTTGGAGAAAAATCAATTTCCTTCCTCTCAAAGCATTCCTTTATATTAATCTCTCTCTTACTCTTTTATATTATTTATTTGGGCCCCTTTTTCCCATGGGAAACCATGTGGACTCCAAATCTACATATTTCTCATATTTCTTAATACTTCATCGTTAATTCATATTCCCTTCTTTAGGATGTTGTGTATGATTTTATCCTATTTTGCTTATTTTGACTACTCTTCCCATTAGTAATCATAGGTAAACAAAATATAATCAATTGTGGTCGTTAGTGCCACTATCTAGAAATTTCCATGTATTTCTCATTATTTTATTTATTAAAATATCTCTATTCAAGGATTTTTCTTTATCTCTCTTTTTATTTTCCTTATTGGGATTCCTTATAATATTAGAAACCTTATGGATACGAAAATACACCAAAAATGATTCAATCATACCTCTTTCCACTTATTTTCCACATTTTATCATTATTTTCAATTTCTTTCTTAATAAAGAAATACTTAATTGATCTTTTCTTTTCGTATTGCACTCTTTATGCAACTTTGGACTCCTTGGAACCCAAGGAACCCAAGAGGCACGAAATCCCTCTTTGGATTGCCTTCTAGAGGTTTCCACATTTTTCTTTTCTCAAATATTCAATTATTCATTCACTAATTGAATTTTCTTGTTATTTGGGCACAATAGCCAATAAAGCCCACAACACAAACATCAAGCTATTGTAAACAAAATCCATTTATTCCAAATACATTATATCATTATTTTTTTAAATATCCTTAATATGAGAAATTACATTTCTCGTCAACTGAACCCAAAAATAGGGTTGTAACATCCTTCCCCTCTTATAGGAATTTTGTCCTCAAAATTCTATCAAGCAAACAAACAATTCAGGATAAGACTTTTCCATGTCCATCAACGACCCCTACGTGACTTTACCTTACCCATGGAGTTTCCAAAGAACCTTTATCATCACATATTCTTTTCTCTGAGTTCTTTCATCCTGGCATCTACAAACTGCACAGGTGACTCATGCCATTTCAGCCTCCCTTGGGGCTCACTAGGTTCATTGCTCAGCACATGGTCGGGGTACCTCACATAGTGCTCTAAATTGGACACATGGAACTCATCATACATTACTTTATCCTGAGGGTTAATATCAAACTTAACCTTCTCCACCAAACCATGACAAAAGAACCCATGCATCGGGGACTCATCTCTCTTAGCTATAACTTAGAGGGTCGGATTTTCATGTCACATATTCTCCCACAGTGAACTGCATGTCAGTCTACTTTGCATCTTCTCATGACTCCCATCGTCTCTAGGCTCCTTTCATCCATTACACGATCAAAGAGACTTCATCTACACACACTATGGTCCTTTCACCAACATCACCTTACTGAAGTGGTGACCGACACAACCTCCCTTACAGAGCTTCTTTAAAACCCGATGCTGGCTATGGTGATTTTCATCACATCTTTCATAAGACAAGAACCGTCTCTAGATATCACCTTGAACGAGCACACATGTTCTCATCAGACCCTTTAGTCTGGATCATACTAACCATTAGTTAGAGGTGATAAACTGTACTAACATAGAGTTCTTTCATGCATCTACTTTCATCTTTTAGAAGGGAACCATTAGGTCAAACTCAAGAACCTTTGAACTCGCTTCATGGTGTAGTTGAACCATCTCTCTCATGGGTAGTTCAACCAGATCTGTCCCTTGACAGAACTCTTTCTTTCTCATGTCATCTAGGTAAGACGATCTACCATAACCCATATTGCATCTCGACCTTCCTTGGTCCTGAGGATACTTACAACATCCATAGAGATGAACTCCCCTTCCCTTTTGGAGACTCTTTATCCTTTATATCAATGCACTGGGTTACCGGTGCTCATCCTTCACTTCCTATCATGCATGGCAACATACCACGTGCAACCTCATCTTAGGCATCTAAAGTACTACTGTCACTTATTATCTTGGTAGTACCACGGTGTATGGTGATCTTCAATCATGATTTCCTATACGTCATGTTTCCTCAAGTTCGATTCCTCAGAAACCCTAAACCACTCTAGTCGGGTTTTCATCACCTTCTTATCCAAAGAAGTGCATCTGAGGTTCTACCACCATCCTTTCATTGCATCAAGGACAAGACTGGCTAACCAAACAACCATTAACTTTTCAACACATCTCGTTACATCTGAGTGTTATCCAAACACATCTCCTTTCCAAACTTTGGGTTAGCCAAACAACCTCTTCTAGTCAAACTAGGTAGCTATATATATCAACCAGAGCATCCATTACCACTTCACATCCTTATGTATTAGGTAATTTTGAAGACATACACTTCCATGTATTTCACTTATCATCTTCTAAGTCTATCTTCATTGAAAACACTTTGAGATCATCTTTTGGTGATCAAACTCAACCTTGTATGACTCATATCTCTAGATAAAAACATCTTCATAAGGTGACTACCTCATTCCTCTTAGTGTTTGTAAACCATCCATGTAACATTCACTTTACCAGGGTATGTTATCTTCTTTGTCCTCATACCTCATAGCAACGTTCCAACTCACATCCTCTCTTATCCTTAGTGTATGACATGCGTACTGTCCTATCTCTCACTCCCATAACAAGAGGAAATAAGCATTTGGCGGCCGTCCAAATACAAAGTTCTTCCTGTTCCACGAGTAGAGATAATACATCCCACCTTGCCAGTACACCTTCAAACCTAAGTTGAAACGTGCAACTTATGTCTCTACATAACAATCATTTTGATATCAAAGTGACCTCCATGGAAAAATAGTCTTGAACCTACTGAGGTTTATATCCTTGGTCATCTCCTCTAGGTCTATAGGGTGTTGGCTCTTTTGGGGTCATCCCTCTTCCCTCATGCATCAAGAGAGTGCCCTACTCATCTGCCCTTTGGGTCTCATGAGTTCATGAAGGTGATCAATGTCCTAACCCATGGTCCTCAGACAATGATAGTTGTTACCTCCTGACCCTACGGTCATGTGCAACTAGGGAATTAGGCAACTCCTACCTTCATCGGTCTTATCCCTACCTGACCCTAGGATAGACTTAGGATTCCATTTATAGTACATGTCCAACTTAGAACCTTACCCAAGCCTTCATCATCTCTCTTTGTATACATGGGCTGACATCCATCCTTTCATAGGGGTCATGGTGACCTGCCTACCTTGGTCAGGCCCTTTACACATCCACATGCACTTAGAGATGGATATCTATGGGTCTATAGGTTCATTCTCATACCATGTACCTTTCACTTAGCTTCTCAAGATCCTATGAGACCTCTTTAGGTTACCTTAAACCAACAAAGCTGATATACACCCTACTAAAGGGGCCCCTCTCCCAGGATGGGAGGAAAACTATCTCTTAACAACATGGTCACAAAAGCTCTTGGGTCTAGGGTTTACATCCACATGAGCCTACTTAACCCTAGCAAACTATTAAGGCACAAACAGATCACCTACTGAACCATGCTAGGTCATACTTGTCCTCTTTCCTCAATGCTGGATTAAGATCATACCTTCCTTTATCATCAACCTAGCTGTAGGGGGTTCATCAAACGTACCTTAAACTTAAGGGACTTCCCTTTTCCTCTATACATGAGGAGTACCATGCTCGAAACTATAGAAACTTAATTCTCGTCATGAGCATTAGGTACACTGCTTCCCCTCTTAGGCCTAGGAACCCTAGGTTCACTTGTAGGTGTCCAACTGCATGCCCTATCTCTTAACCATGAACCAAGCATACAAAAGGCATGACATGCACTTCTTGTCATCCTTCAACACTTAGAGTTGGGTCCTCCAACCAACAAGGTACAAGGCCTCATAACCTGCTACTAAACCTTTCTAGGTCTAAGGAACTCTTCTTCCAACCTCAGAAGGCAAACCCCTATACCGTAGGTACTTAGGTAGAAGCTTCATCTTCTCTCTCTAGGGTTTGGTTCCTCTAAAGGCAACCAAGATATCATCAACTATCATCCACTATTCCTCATATCTCGGGGTTTTAGGCTTCCAACCTTCTTGTTGGGTTTCCTTCTCTCTCTAGAGATAACCCTACATCCAACCTCACCATTAGAGGTCCTCTCTTCATGAAGGATAAACCTCAAAAGCATGCCCCTACCTGGATGAAGCCTATGTTACCCATAGCTCTTTATGCTCATTTCATAGGCCATCCTTCCTACTCTCCTGGTCAGGGTTTCAATCCTTTGCTCACACTACTAACGTACCCTGGGTGCATGCTATGCCCTGCTTGCATAAGCCCATAGGGTTTCTAAGGTCCTTCACTAACATCATCATCTAATGAGCTATCTTTTACCCTAACATGCACGAACCTTCCTAGGGTTGGGTTTCCAAAGGTTCTAGGTCACCCATGGATTATATGGCATCCCAAAGGAATGTCCTTTCAGACACCTGGTCTAACTCATCTCTCTCTAACCTTCACTTAGGGTTAGGGTTAGCATCATCCTCAGAGGATGTGCCAGGTCTCTACTTGTAATGGAGATATCTATTTCCAAGACTAACTCTCTTTATCTATCCTCCTTACAAGAAGGTCTAGCCTCAGGTCTCTTCTGAGGTCATGACAACTTATGTCATACGACCTAAGCATGTATCTATTCTTTAATTTACGCTTACTCTATTAAGCTTATGTCCATGACATCTTATTTACATGCTTTTCATTAATTTGATGGAGGATTCCTTAGACCTTATCAATCTTACCCATGCCTCAAGAAGGTGAGGAGAAGAAAGAAAACCCTAATCCTTTAGGTCCTTATCAGAATTTTGTGATGAGAAGGGATGAATAAGATGAGAAAGTCCTAAAGGTATCTTATTTCGATTCATACCCTAAGACTTTGGCCAGGCAGTCACACAGATCTGGGATTCCTCGTATTCCGACTAGCGGTGGGGAGGAAAACATTGCCAGCCCCCGGTCGTGATCCTTTTCTAGACACCTCCGTCCTTCGGATAATCCTCTAATAACTCCCTTGGGTTCTATGGAGTTTGTAAAATTTAATAATTATTAATGGTTAACTGAGGAACCTATGCTCTGATACTAAATGTTATGACCCCACCTCCCGATAACCCCCAATTAAGGGAGACCGAGAGGTCGAAGCCGTACCCATACTTTCCGGATCAAAGGTTCGACAATTAACCAAGAACAATTATTAAATTTTAACATACTAAACTGAAAAGATGTAAGAAAATAAACTTTTGCATACCTTTTTAAAAACTTGGATCTCTAAATTTCTATCCGCTTAAGGATTCAACTCTAACTAATCCTCCTTGTATTTTACTTCATGTATTTCACAATATGACATTTTATTGTTTGTCCTTTTGGCTTGTACCTAAAACGCCGACAAACAAAATGTCGATCAGCCGAAGCTGGTATGTGGGGGAAATAATAATTATGTAAATATGTTAACAATGTAATAATTCAATTAATCATTTGACAACCAAGATTACATTTTAGATATAACTCCGCGATCCAAGAGTACCCTATCCTCTATGTTGTCCCCATTAAACCCCTCATGATTCACCTATAAGTGAACCAATTTCTAGGGTTGAGTCACATGGCACTACTCGTAAGTAGCCCACTCCTTAACTCATGGCAGGCTAATGAGTCTCATGGCACTACACGTAGGTAGCCCAGTTTCTAACTCTCGGTAACCTAGACCTTGCTCTAGGATTACCCCTTTTTTTCTTAGCCTTTTCAAAGCAATAGAGGTGGACCCGGATCTAGTTAGTTATAAACACACATTTATAGTGATAATCATAGTCACTTTATAGTTGCATGAAATAAATAAACATCCAACAGTTATTTTCAAGCAACTGATTAAAACTTCGGGAATCGCCGTGAAACTAGAGCGATTATTCATAAGCGTAACCACATACCTTATGCCATTGTAGAACTGTATAGAACATCATATGTATTTTAAGAATATATCCAAACATCCAAGTAACAAGCATTCAATCTGAAATATAAATACTACATATGTGTCACCATGTATTCACATTACATTACTCAGATCTAGATTTGCTCCTAAACTAGGGTTTATAGTTATCTCGTGTTTGGATCAGGCATTAGGGTTACAAACCCTAGTTCCATCATATCACAGTTTCTAATATTACAATCTCACCTATGCATATTAGGTTAAACCCTAATTGTCATCTTAAGCAAATTAGACTACTCATTACATTTAATTCACATTATCAACATTAAGATTATCTCAAGATGTTTCCATTAGTTTCAAAACCCTAAAACAACACATATAAGATCACTAATATGGAACTGTCCATTATTCAACTTTTTACTCATTATGCATGGCAAGATTAGCCTAACATGAACGAATCTATTCAATTAAGCATCAGATTAAGGCAAATCTAAGTTTTCCTTTACATTAAACACCTCTAATTATACATTGCATATAATCGTCATTGTGATCATATTAGATTTCTATAATGTTTGGTAATATCAGATTATTAATAGAAAGAAATCCTTTTTAAAGTTTCCAACATTTTAATACTCAAATCTAGACTTTTCATGCATGAGTCCACGTCTTAATCACGTAACCCCTGTACTTTTTGAATAGGAAGCAAATTTAGGTTTCCTTGATATTTTATTTGGATTCCTATCATTTTTCTGATCAAAATGATATATAATTTCCCAATATTTCGATAACCCCTCTAATTTTTATGAATTAAACAAGAAAAGCATACTTTACCTCAACATTATGCCACGTGGCGGGTTGCTATTGGTCAGTGCTTTATAAGCCCAGGGCCAGGGGCACGGTTCTTTTGCTCTAGTCCGGCCTGTCTAGGGAAACACATTCCCTGTTCACCCGTCGCCCTCCTCCTCGTGCGAGGGTTTCACCTCACGCGACTTCTGCCGCAGAGCGGCCGTAGGCGCAACGACGTTCGCACCCCACCTTCATGGATGGTACAGAAGCATGGGCGCCACCCCCCCGACTGCCTTCCTCCTCTTCAAGGCCCCTACCAGATCCGCCACATGTCCAGCATGTAAGATCTATTCCCACGTCTTCGTCTTCCTCGAGATCATCTGCAACCCTAACGGCTCGTCTCCTCGGATCCGTAGAGTGCGGCGGCACCACTGCCTTAGCTATATGTCTCGGAGACACAGGACGGAAGGACACCACTAGTTTGGCAACGACTAGAGCCACTTCTTCTAGCAATGCGAGGACACCATATGGACGCCCACGAACCGCAGCTATAGTGCGCCCACTCCCAGCTTCCTAGCTCTTCCCCTGCGGAGCCAAGGAACCCTACAAGTTCCTATGGGGCCCTTCTTGTCGAACGTAACCCACCCTCCTTGCTTGACAGGGTGACGGCAGATGTTCAGCCCGCTACTGTGGATGATGGGAAGTGGTTCAACCTGTCCAGGAAATAACCACAAAGTCCACGCATCTCCCTCTCTCTCCCAGACTTATAATGTCGATGGCAGGTCCATAGACGGGGTGAGGGCTTCAGTTTGCATCCCTATATATATACATCTCTTAAGAGAACCCTAGTGCTCTCCATGGGAGGGAGGAGATGGAAGACATCAATCTATTTCCTTTTTAGTCAGAAAGCAAAAAGATGATTTTTGGAGAAAACTCAATTTCCTTCCTCTCAAAGCATTCCTTTATATTAATATCTCTCTTACTCTTTTATATTCTTTATTTGGGCCCCTTTTTCCCATGGGAAACCACGTGGACTCCAAATCTACATATTTCTCATATTTCTTAATACTTCATCATTAATTCATATTCCCTTCTTTAGGATGTTGTGTATGATTTTATCCTATTTTTCTTATTTTGACTACTCTTCCCATTAGTAATCACAGGTAAACAAAATATAATCACTTGTGTTCGTTAGTGCCACTATCTAGAAATTTCCATGTATTTCTCATTATTTTATTTATTAAAATATCTATATTCGAGGATTTTTCTTTATCTCTCTTTTTATTTTCCTTATTGGGATTCCTTCTAATATTAGAAACCTTATGGATACGAAAATCCACCAAAGATGATTCAATCATACCTTTTTCCACTTATTTTCCACATTTTATCATTATTTTCAATTTCTTTCTTAATAAAGAAATACTTAATTGATCTTTTCTTTTCGTATTGCACTCTTTATGCAACTTTGGACTCCTTGGAACCCAAGGAACCCAAGAGGCACGAAATCCCTCTTTGGATTTGCCTTCTAGAGGTTTCCACATTTTTCTTTTCTCAAATATTCAATTATTCATTCACTAATTGAATTTTCTTGTTATTTGGGCCCAATAGCCAATAAATCCCACAACACAAACATCAAGGCTATTGTAAACAAAATCCATTTATTCCAAATACATTATATCATTATTTGTTTAAATATCCTTAATATGAGAAATTACATTTCTCGTCAACTGAATCCAAAAACAGGGTTGTAACAGCTAGACTTGAAGCTATTAGAATGTTATTATCTCTATCTTCCCACAAAGACATCAAACTATTCCAAATGGATGTAAAAAGTGACATCCTAAATGGAATTATAGAAGAAGTATATGTTGCTCAACCACCTGCCTTTGAGATTCCTAAAAAAATTGACCATGTATATAAACTTAAGAAAGATCTTTATGGTCTAAAACAAGCACCACATAATTGGTGTGAAAGACTTAAAAACTATCTATTTGATAATGGCTTCTCAATTGGAAAATCAGATTCTACACTATTTTTCAAAACATACAAATTAGATTTTCTTGATGTTAAATTATATATGTTGATGACATCATCTTTGGTGCTTCAAACGATTCCTTGTGTAATCAATTTAGTGATATTATGTAAAAAGAGTTTGAAATGAGTCTTATGGTAGAGTTAATATTTTTCCTTGGTTTTCCAATAAAACAAACACCCATTGGAATTTTTCTAAGCCAAAAGAAATACACCAAGGAACTCTTAAAATGATTTGGCATGGAAAATTGCAAACATGCTACCAATCCCATGGTTACTCTGCCAAAATTGACATGGATGAATATGGTGAACCCATTGATGATTCCTTATATGGGGCAATGATTGGTAGTTTGCTATATTTGACCGCTTCTAGACCGGATATCATATTTTTCATTGGGCTTTGTGCTATATTTCAATCAAAACCAATGCACTCTCATTTTCAAGTTGTCAAAAGGATCTCAAGATATCTCACTAGTACTATTGACTATGGTTTGTGGTATCCTAAAGAACAATCACTAGACTTAAAAGCTTACAACGATGTCAATTATGCTGGTTGTCGACTTCATCGCAAGAGCACAAGTGGTGGTTGTTTCTTACTTGGAAGAGCCTTAGTATCTTGATTTAGTAAGAAATAAAATACAATTGCTATATCCACCACTGAAACCAAATATGTGTCTATTGGTTCATGTTGTGCTCAAGTACTCTATATGCAACAAGTTTTGAATGATTATGGCTTTGCATTTTCTTCTATGCGGATTTTTTGTGATAATACTAGTGTTATAAACTTGGCTCATACTCCTATTTTACATAGCCGTGCCAAGCATATTGAAATTAGACATCATTTCTTAAGATATCATATTTCTAAAAATAATATCTCTCTCCATCATGTTGATAGTGAAGAGTAATTAGCAGATATCTTTACCAAACCTCTTCCTCTTGATCAAATTCAATATGTTAGAAAGAGGTTACTCATTACTCCCCTAGAAGATGTATTGTTTGATATATATGCTCAAAATTCTTAATTTTCTTAATTGAATTTCATGCACAAAATTCTAGTAGTATTTCTTTTGTTAGTTACAATAATTTATTAGCATGCACAAGCACATAAACAAGCTCAAATCAATTCAACAAAATCACTTGTTCGATCGAAAATATTTTGGACTGAGAAGATTCTCAGTCGAAAAAATTCTTGAATGAGTTCCACTCGGTGGAACCCTCGGCTGAAAAGGTGATTTTGAATCGAGTTTCCTCTAGAAATTTTGCGAACCAAACATTTTTGCAAAAAGGCCCCTCGTTTGAAAAAAAAACCAACTAAATCCTCGTTGCAATGTTTAATTTTTAAATTCCAACGGTCAGCCGAACTAGCCATTATGAGGAGCGTCAGAAGGGGGTTATTGGGCCCTCGATCGATGAATTCATAGATTGAGCAAGTCCCTGATTTGCAATAAAAGGGACCCCAACCCACCCATTCTCTTCACACCGATTGCTTTCTTCTCCATCTCTTCTCTAGTGATCTTTAGAGCTATTTTTTAGCAACACTTTTCCACTACCATCTCTAGCTCGTATTCCACCTCCATTTATTCAAGATGGCCTCATCTTCAGTTTGTGGTGGGAAGAAGCAAGTAGCTGAGAGGAAGGGAAGAACTGCCACTCCAGCCTTGAACATCATCAATGCCATTCTCTTCAATGAGGTGGCTACTAGAGAATGCTGCTTCAAGCTCACCATGAAGACCCCTCTTCCTCGATGACCAGTGGACACCAATGACTTCATCACGCTTCTTGATCTCCCCAAACTCTTCAAGGTGTAACATTTAATGGAGTTTCTTAGCCCATCCTTATATTTCTGGTCCACCCAAGCTATCAATGAGTTTTATGCTAACCTCACTAGGGATTTCAATGAACCATTCTTTTTCACCTAACTAGTACAGATATCACCTTTGACATTAGTTAAATAAGCCTTTTGACGTCAGTTTCCAAGAGACACCCAAGTCAGAGACACTAAAAGTAGATGTCTTAAGCGTAGGTTACAAAACCAATGACCTAGAGCCATCCCCGATTGTAACTAAAAAAAGAACCGCCAGTAATGGGACCATAGGTGTCGGTTATTCATACAAAACTGATGCCATTCTCCATCCCGAATAAAAAAAATTGACCATAGTTATCGGTTGTTAATAAATAACTGACTCCGTTTACCACCTTTATTGACGTGTTTTTTATAACTAAAAAATAACTTCCAACAATGGGACCATAGACGTCGGTTATTCATACAAAATTGATGCCAGTGTCCATATCAAACAAAAAAATTGGCCCCTAGTTAGACCATAGTTGTTGGTTGTTAATAAATAACCTACTCCGTTGACCACCTTTATTAATGGTTTTTTATAACTAAAAAATAACCGACACCATTAGAACAAAAGATGGCGGTTTTCTATTGTTTACCGATGATTTGGACATTCATTGTCGGATTTTTTTTAACCGACGACTATGTTTTGTTTTTTTTCGTATCAGACTGCAGGCTTGTTGTCTGACTGGTCAGTAGGATGCAGAACCTACAGTTCTGAACTGCAGCTTTACAACATCCTCTGATTTCAGCCAACAACAGGCCACAAACCTGCAATATTAATAAGATAGACAATATTAAATATATAGATCATGTGATTCACACATGTATAAGTACATTTAATTCATTCATATGATTCAAACACATGTAGCAACCTACAGTTCCATTCATTCATCTCTTTTCACATTCACACACATGTAGAAGCACATCCATTCATTCATCTCTTTTCCCATTCACACACATGTAGAAGCACATTCACACACATGTATATAGATAAGATAATTCAAAATTCATTCAGATATGTATATATAAGTGTGTCTTTTAAAGTTTAACATGTCATCAAATGTAGAAAAATATTATGACATCAAAGTTTAGAAATGTCATTCTTTATCATCATCATCATCATCGTCATCAGTACTCCAGTGATAATAAAAAATTCCCAGCACTTCTAAGACTTTTGCCCATTGTTCTCTTATATCATCTAATTGTTCCATCGTATAGGGACTATGTACATCTAATAACTTTTCACATGTAATGAAGTCACTAGTTTTAAGAACCTGTAAAGAGAATGACATATATATATATATATATAAGATTGATATATTTCATATTATCTAATGTGACTATATAATACATGTTGTATGTTATCGATATTCATTGTAGCATATCTGACAATCAGGTCCATATATCGCATCACGTAGTATGCACATGCCCAGCCGTTGTCTTGTTTAGCATACTATAAATTTCAACATACACAATGTTAATAAATAAAAACAAGCATAGTTCACATAAATAATATATACATTGGAGTCAGGAAACTACTTTCACATTCTCCCAAACTAACAGTTTATTCTTTATCTTGCACATGTTTCCTCTAGATCTTTTGAAATCTTTTAAATCCCTACATATTAATGTAACACAATAAATTGCATTACCAAATAGTAATATAATAACATATATTAACAAATATAAATATGAACAATTTCAAACATGAATAATGGCCTTTTGATTATGTGTCCATATATGTCTAATTGCTTCCCCTCAGGATCTAGATAATAAACAATGAACGTCTTGGAGACAATAACCAGTAACTCCCAATGCTTACCACTAGAGATAAGAAAGTTAAAAATATTTAACTCAAAATCAACAATAAAATGTAATTTTCTTAAGTCCATATTATAAGTAAAGTAGGCTTACTTAACATTGAATGGAGCTATTATCACGCTCTTTTTTTACCAAAATATTTAAAAGTGACAGAGCAGTATAAGGTAACTGTTGCAAGGTCTTTATCTATAAGACTGATCAAAGATGGAATTAGAAATCGAACATGGGTAAATGAAAATTATGTACAGATCTTGTGTCGGTGGCTACAAAACATATATTATGTATGCATTAATATATAAGAAACTAGATCACCGTATATAAAATAAGGAATATATATATATAAACAAGATCTCACCATATCCTTAGCTCTATCATAGATGTATTTAGCCAATCATACCTAAACAACTCCAAAATATCTTGTATAAATATTGTGTTATCGTATGATTGGCCTACAACATCCTCCGGAATATAAATATTTATAGGACATAGTTTGTCATGTTTCCTATCCATATTGCCATACCCCTACAATTAGGACCTATCGAGTCCTATAGCTCCTTTGGAAGCCAAATAGGTACCACAGGAGGAGGTGGAGCTGTAGCGAGTTTCTTCCTTTTCTCATGTATATATAATTTCATATAAATTGACTTGTATATACACGCTAACAAATTAATGTAATGTTAAATTTACCATACATGATCAGTATAGACGACATCCGTTTCGAGCCACAATATCACTCCACCTTCTGCTTCACCAAGCACGTCAGCATCTGGGTGGGCATATGGCACTGGATGTTGCCTCCAATGAGGGAACACAAGCCTCAGGCTCACACAAATGTAACCATCGGGTCCTGGAGTGCCATGAATTGTGTGCCTTGGAAGGCGTGGGTAAGCCTCGACCTTAGCAATGATGAATTCTTTGAATCTTAGATGGCAACACCGCAACCCCTACAAATTTACATAGAGTATGTTATATACATATAAATAAACATATCATCTTGAAAAGACTATCTAATACGTCATAAAATTACTTACAACAGAGATGCTAGGTGGTGGGTCTACAAGATTACTCCCAACTACCTCTATCATAGGGGAAGAGTAGCATGACAGAGGTACTGTCTGAGTGGCAGCCTGAGACGCCTGCCACTTGCACATTGCTTTCTGGACTCTCTTATCAATTAACTCATCTACCTATACATGGGCAAAAGAAAGGCTATCTTTTGATTATTGAATTCCCTTTGCAATAACATTCTAAAAAAAGAATAGGTGACCTCAGCTTTAGAAAATCCCACTTTTGGGACATGTTTACGCTCTGATGGCCCAAAGAATGCTTTTATGCCCACACCAGCACTTGTAGCCCTAACATGTACATGATGCTCTAGATTACCAAGAGAAACTATCAATTCATCCCTTGTACCCTCATGGATGAACTTTCCTTACTTCCTCTACTCACGAAGCTCCCACTAATTTCCATCAATAGAAATTGGTAAGTAAACATAACAATCATCAATATTGAATGCTTTGAGAGTTGAATTTTACCATTTTTGCAGTAGCCTCAGCAGTTGTTGGTTTGGTTATATCTCCTT
Source organism: Alisma plantago-aquatica (assembly GCA_963693085.1). Lineage (NCBI taxonomy): Eukaryota > Viridiplantae > Streptophyta > Magnoliopsida > Alismatales > Alismataceae > Alisma > Alisma plantago-aquatica. The sequence goes on along the minus strand of OY856409.1, from coordinate 25,921,168 downwards.
TCTTGTTTTGCTTCCCAACTATCCAAACAGCTTGGCGAGGCAGAGGTGCAGGAGTAATAGTAGAGGGCTCACTAGTCTCTTGAGTAGTAGCAGACTCAGCATCATCAACAACCAGTAGTTTTTGGTGAATGCTTGTACAACCACTTGGACCCATTGTGGCAGGATAACCAGTTTTGGACTTCCCCGAAGTTGTCATTTTATACATTGACAGACCACATTTTGGACAATCTTTCAAATCCACACAGTCTTTTTGAAATAATACACAATCATTCAGGCATGCGTGTATCTTCTTGGCCTCCATTCCCATTGAGCACAACAATTTCTTTAACTCGTATGTTGAGATTGGTCGCTCGTTTCCTTCAGGAATAATTTCTTTCAACAAAGACAACAATGATGTTAAGCTTTTATCACTACATCTATTGTTAGCCTTCAACTTATACAATCTCAACATAGTGCTAAGCTTCATAAACTTAGTACAACCTATGTATAACGGTCTCTCGGCATCATGCACAATGTTCCTAAACATGGGAGGTGGATCGATGTGTTCTACCCCACAACTATCCATCATCTCATCAATGATGTCTACTGGAACTGGTTCGTTCACATTTACATCATCGGAGGCAATTTCTTCTTCCACACAAACACTGCTATCGACATCTATTGATTTCAAGTTTGAAATCTCTCCATGCCAGTACCATTATGTATCGCCTTGTACAATCCCGTTGTACATGACATGACTTTTGATTTCATCACCAGTGTTAACTTTTAAGTTGTTACCACAATACCTACATGGACAGTAGAACCTATCTCCAGGTTGTTTCCTATGTTCCTCTGCAAATCTAATAAACGGATCAAGACCAAAAATAAAATCTGGAGTGTAGTGATTTCAAATGGACATCCATGATCTATCCATTCTATGATCAAAGATATAATAAGTATATATTAGGGTTTAGGGTTTGGGGTTAAAAGATTAGGGTTTAGGGTTAAAAGATTAGGGTTTAATTAGGGTTAAAAGATTAGGGTTTAGAGTTAAAAGATCAAGGTTTAGAGTTAAAATATTAGGGTCTTATATATAATAAATGTGTACCACATATCCCATTCTTGATCACCTAATCTCACTAGTAAGTGTATAATGTGTATTCAATTTTCAAAAAAAAATTCGGCAGTATTTCTTCACAGTTCTCCAAGTACAGCGATGTACATAAGCTAATGCCCACTGACAAATGTACTTAGAGAATAAATGGGGAAGTGCTGACGAAACATCATGAAAACTGAATCTACAGTATACACTTACATCCTAAGTGAGATTAAGTGTTCAAGAACAGTCCCAAACTGGGGATTATCCAAAATTTACTCCTAATGAGTAAATCTCGGATGGGTTTCTAGGCCAACAAAATACATGTATGTTGTCATTCCTATACCTACAATCCTAGTTTCATCATTCATATCCTAGGTTTTGTGTAACATCATTCAATTCAATACATTATTCCATTTGGGTAAGTTCATTCATTCATCATTAACCCTAATTAATCATTATTAATCAACTACACAATTTTGAAGAATAATTATTGAACTAAGTCACTAACAAGACATAAAGAAAGAAATATCAATTAATTTAATTCATTCATGCATCATTAACCCTTATCAATCAATATTAATCAACTACACAATCTTAGAGAAATTAAGTGCACATCTAATTAATTAAGTTTATTCATGCATCATTAACCCTAATTAATCAATATTAATCAACTATAGGCGGAGTAGGCTATGGTGGCATCATTAACCCTAATTACTCAATATTAATCAATATCGCGGCATCATTAACCCTTAATTATATACTACTCATTAACCACTCACCGCACTAGTGGAGCAGGTTGTGGTGGCGGTGGCCAGAGTTGGAGGTGGTCGGGATGGAGGTAAAGGTGGTCAGGCTGGAGTTACAGATGATGGCTAGGTTGGAGGTTAAGTACATGATGGCTGGGATGGAGGTGAAGGTGGCCGGACTATAGTTGCTCGAGCGGCGTTCAGTGGTGGTCGCGACGTTGAGTGCAACACCTCGAATAGGTGGCGGTGAGCACTGCGGAAGCTCACCGGCGTCCTCAATCAAGTGGTGGTGAGCATGCAACAGCTCGTCGGTGTGCTCATAAGTGGCGACATGCTAGTAGAAAAGGAAGGATGGCAGCACGCGGAAGATGGATGGAGTAGTGGAGCTCTGGAGGAGGCGGTGTGGGTGAATCACCAAAGACCTAGGCTGAATTTGATCGGGAATGAAATAGAGAAGGGGAAGATTTTGGTTCACACGAGTGCTATTAAGTTAACTATTGGCACCGTTTATTACAAAAATCTGACGCGTAAAACCAATAGGCATCAGTGATACAAGAAAACTGACACCTATCACCAACTTTAATAAAAATAAATTGCACCTGTTCGAAGTGTTTGTCGTCGTTTTCTAGATATAAAAACCGATGTCTATCCACATAACATGACAAAAAAAACTGATCGTCAATTATAATCATAATTTTCGGTTTCCAATCAAAAACCGACATCGAATAGGAAAATTGGGGGGGGGGGAATATTTTCGCAGGGACAACGCGCGAAGACACATCCTTGTCGGTTCTTTGAGAAAAACCGATGCCACATGAGGGGATGAATTTTGCCTCACAAAGTATGTTTAGTCGTCGGTTCCTTGTCAAAATCTGACGACTACTTAGGGATAAAACAATTTGCGGGGCTTGGCACGAAACATATGTCGTCAGGTTTGGTACCACCAATGCTGAATTGAAAGATTTTGGTGGCAAACTTTTTTCCCTAGAAAAATGTATTTTGCGGGTGATTTTAGACGTCGCTTTTGATGTCAACAAACTGACATTAAAGAAAAAGTGATGTTTGTATCTTTTATAAATCGGCCAACCTTCACATATAGGTGACAGTTGTCCTTCTTAGCCAACGTCGTACTTTGTTGGCATCGGTTTTCAAGCTTTAACCGATGTCGTCAAATGTGACATGATATTTCATTTCTGTCGTAGTTCCTCCATGGTTGATGGGCTAACTTTTTGCTTCTCTGAAAAATACATCCTTAAAATGCTAGGCATAGATGAGGAGGAGTATGAAGATTTCATAGACCTAACCACCGAAAATCCTATATCCAAATTTTGTACCAATGAAAATATCATTAGCCTAGGAGACATCAAAACAACCATTTTCCTTCCCAATACTTCATCTCATGAAAATAGGGGAACTTAATATGCTACATCTCTAACCCCTGAAGCTAGGGTAGTAAACCTTATTATCTCCCATAACATCTACCCTAGAGCAAATAAAACTAAAATCCCACAATTCAAGATGTGTCTAATTTATGCTATCCTAGAAAGCATGCTTGTCCATTTCATCTGCATTATCCTATCCAATATGTTTGACTTCTCTGGAAATCCTCCCTATGCTGATTTTGTATGCCAAATTATCCAATTTTGCCTTGACAAAAACATAGAGGATTTAAACAACAAGTGTGATATGCGTCCTCCAAAACTTACCCAAAATATTGTAGATAAAATGGGACTTGAATTTGGTCACAAGAGAGATAGGGCCGAAGGAGAGACATTCACCGAAGCAAATCATCCACCTCCTACTCCTCCTAGATACTCCTAAGAAAATCTTGCAAATGATGTCTGTTATCTCAAAGGGGCTACCTATCATCTAGGGAGACAATTAGATTACAATTATCATGCCATGACCTACCTCAATCAAAGAATGCAAGCTTTGTCTCCCAATGTTCCCAACACATATCCATATACACTCTATCCCGGGATTCTTTATCTTTTTAACCCTTCAATCCAATACAACCAAGTCCCACAACCACCTTCACATGATCTTTCTCATACCCAATAATCACTCATCCAACTCCAAGACATGGCTTCCCACTTCATATTTGATCAGACACTTACATTTCTAGAGGCATATTCTCTTACTAAGATAGGTGCACTTGATTGGCAAACACTTGTCAAGTACTATGGTGATGTTCCATTTCTTGGGAAAGATCCTGAGGTTGATGTAATCTTAGAATCTTTCAAGTGATGATGTTCTATGTAGTGAGTAGTTAAAACTTATGTAATCACTCTAGTGAAGCTTATGTTGTTATCCTATGTTGTTATCAATGAAATTGAGATTGGTTGTGTTCACTTGATCATGTTAATAAAAATCTATCTTGTGGCTTTCATTGGACATTTTCTATCACTTTATTTTACAACTTGTGTATCATATTGAGATGGAGTATCCCATTCAAGGGTAGTAAAATGATTATATGGCTATCTTTTTGAAATGACAAAGGAGGAGAAATAATATAAAACAAAATAAATGATTTTCATTTTCTCTTGGCTTAACATTAATTGATGCTACATTCCTTAAGAGATGGATATTATGTTCCATATCTCTTTAGGAATAATTAGCACACACTTTATGAAAACAAGAGGAGATTCTCATCTCAGGTAAATCTTAGTTATGAAACTCATCCCATTTAAATTATTTTGATTATATTTTAGAAATGTTTATCATCTTCAAAAAGGGGGAGACTGTTGGCTAAATTAGACATTAATATACCCTTTGTTTTGATGATGGCAAGTATTTCACACTTATAGATCTAACATGTTATTTTAGTATTTCAGGGTTCAAAGAAATAAGGAAATTCTACTAAGTGGAAAGATGAAGATCAATGCAAATTGAAGATCAAATGTGCTTAATTGTATATATGTTCATGATTGTACTCAAATGTAAACACTTGTACAAAATATAATGTAAAAGTACTTAGACATCATGTAAATCAAGTGTTAGATCTTCCCTAGCCACCTATAACCCTTAGATAGGTTTCCTCCAAAGTTAGAGTCACCATCACTCATCGAAATACAAACATAGTAGGTGAATCAATAGTCTGAAATAGGGACACCCTCGATCAAACAACTTTTCGACGGAGACACACTCAGTCAAAGTTTTTGTCAGCCAAGAACCACCTCGATCAAAATTGTGAGCACTGTTCAACAACTTACACAATTGTTCTCTAAAATAGTCTTCGGTCAAAAATATTCTTGACCGAGTAAACTTCAGTCTAAAGCTTGTGACAGTTAGACTAAGTGTTTGGTAGTTGGGAATTGAAAATATACGTTGCAACACTTTTTCCTTAAACCCAAGCTTGGTTGAATAAATTCTCGACTGAGACACAGTTTGGTCGACAAACTTGTATACCGAGCAGGAATCTGGATTGTTCTTTTCAAGAACGAACAAATTAGCAATTGTTGGCCAACAAATGTACACCTAATAGCTAGTTAATATCTAATAACACTCTAGAGACTCCCTAGAACGTCCCTAACTACTTGCAAACCATTCCTATAAATAGGAGAGGTCTTCAGACACCTAAAGCACCTAAGCTACACTTGAGCATTCACTATTGAGAGAAACAAAGCTAAGATTCACTTGTTGTCTTCTTCCTTGTTCTCTAGAGTTGTCCCATAACTATAGTATCCTAACCATCACACATAGACACATTCATATTAACTGGATAGGAGATTATAACACTTGATATAGGATCAAAGCACCATTCAATTATTGTATTTCCTTATTCCAATCCCCCTTCACAGGTGCAAGCTACTTTTACTCCATGGCTACTCCAAGAGGGAGCTTAGTTGAAGCTACTTCTTAGTGGAGAAGGTTGCTTCAAGAGGTTCTTGAGATCACTTGAAGGAAGGCTGCTTCAAGGAAGGTTGGAGCTACTTCCAAAGGAAGACTATCTCAAGGTGGTGGAGCTACTTCTAGGAGGAGAAGGCTGCTCCAAGGGCTTGGAGTTACTTCAAAGAAGGATGCTTCAAGGAGGTTGAGGCTACTTCTAGGTGAAGTCTACTTCAAGGAAGGTGATTTTTTTTTATTGTAATATCCTTGTGAGGTAATAAAATTAATCACTTACAAAATCTCAATTGGATACAATTGGGTAGTGGACTAACAACCTTTGAATTCAAATGTTGGAACCACTCTAAACACAAGTGTCTTCCTTGTTTCCTCCTCCTTCTTTGGTTGAGTGTTTTTATTTTTCTTTAAATTATCAAAAATCTCTATTCACCACTTCCCTCTAGAACTTTCATTCCTTTGAGGGGGGCTTCTTCCGGGAAGGGGTGAGTGGCCGAGTAGTCAAAAGCGACATACTGTAAATCTGTTGAAGGTTTTCTATGTAGGTTCGAATCCTGCCTCTCCCACTTTTCTCCGACTCCCAACAAGAGAAAGGACACATTTGTTAGTGTAGGAAGGTCTATTGACTTTCTTTTTTGTTTATGTTCGTGCTAAATTGTATCATATGTCTCATCGGTAGGCAAAGGAAGTGCCCACCCAGCAAAACAAAGTCACACTTGGAGGAAGAAGGGGACTGACCCCTTTGAATTCCGCACCCTTTTGAGGGCGACATTTAATCAGGGATTGGCAAGGAGAGTGGAAGAAAAAGCTCAAGATGGATGACAAAGTCTTTGTACGAGCTGTATGTAGTTCCTCCATTATGAGCTTTTATGACAAATGCAATTTTGCCTCCTTTTGTGTGTATTTTAGGGCACTTATGCATGGATTGATGCATGGGGGAGAGATGAAGAACTTCTTTGGGTTCTTATACCCCAAGAGTGGACCTATATCTTCACCGATCTTCCCTTGGATGCACAAGGGAAATTCAAAGCAAAAGGAGGCTAGATGAAGAAGTTGAAATGGAGATCTACACCAAGAAGCCCCAAAATGACCGTGGCATATCACCACGGTCATGGGGAAATAAGTTCCAAAATTTATTGGGAAGTCACCAAAATTATACATGAATGACCACGGTCGTGGTCAGCAAAACGGTCATGGTCACTGAAGACCCCACGACTGTGGTCCTCTGAACAATTGTGGCCAGAGCTTTTGACCTTGCCCGTGGTCTGTAACACAACCATAGCAATTCATGCATGAAGAACCCAAAAATCAATAGGGACTTGGCTCCATTTACATGTGAATGACCACGGTCATGCCCATCAGCACGACCGTGGCCCTTGAAGGCCACCTCACCCGTGGTGCTCACCACAACCATGGTGAGCTCAAGACAAAATGACCTTAGAGTGACCTCGCCCGTGGCTACCTCCTCCAACACGGTCGCGGTATCCCACACGGGTGTGGTACCCTCTACCCAACACGACTGTGGCACCCCACCACGGCCATGGCCACCATACACACTTACACTTCCAACTCCACTTTCCACCTCAGCCATTCCACTGCCCATGACCGTGCCATGAAACCCCCACCACATCCTTGGTGACCACATAAACCTACCCATTTTCTCCACTGATTTTCCCATTTTGCCCACACTTGCCCTAGTGCCTCCCCACCACCTATATATACATAGGTGGCAACCATAGCATGAAGGTTAGTTGACATAGCTTCCCTTAGTATCTTCTTAGCCACTCTAGAGCTCCATTAACCCCTTCCTTGTATTTACTCCACTCATCTACCTCCCACTCCATATTCACTTCATTTCCACCATACAAACTGAGTTTTCTAGGTTCCCTACTATAATCCCCCATATCTCCATACTTTTCACCCACCTTGGAGGAGGATCCATGCCCTATAGCATCTAGGAGGTGAAGAAGAAGAAGCTACTCCGAGCTCCATGGATTCCTACTCCATTCTTCTCATTTCTTTTATCATTTGTTTGAGAATGTCTAGCTAAGCCCCTAGTGGTGGGGTGTTTGGGGTGGGGTTAAAGTGTGACTTTGATACCATGTTGGGGGGGGAATAACTTTTGTTGAATGTAATTTCATTCTATGATTATTGCCTCTTGATTCTATATGATTTCCCATTATCTTGCATGTGGTTTGTCCTTTTAAACATAAATTGCTTGTTTTGTGATGCTTGATGACACTTAGATTCTAGGAGGAAATGGAATGTATGTGGCAATCTTAGGAATGGCTCCTAGGTCCAATTAGTGGATCCCTAACTATCCCCCTTTTTTCCTACATACATCTGCATTCTTCTACAAGTAGGTGTGAGATCTAAGTAGCTAGTGCAAGTGTGATTAGTGCAATTGCGTAGAGTTTCCTAAAGGCTAGATCACAAGTAACATGAGGTGAAACACACTCATCTCTACTCCCATTCCTACCCTTGGCTCTAAATTTCCCTAATACCACTTACCCTAGAAACCTAGACTTGCCAAGTCCTATTAGAATTACACCTAGCCCTAGTTCTCCAACTAGTAGCATAGGGTATATTCCCATAGCACTTGCCTTGTTGTTTGGTTTGGTAATCTAGATTGAAATATGAGAATTGCATGCTATGTTTACCTTCCCCCAACTAATATCAAGTTTCATTCCCAAACGGCCCACCTATCCATCTTATTGCTTAAAATCCACCCTTGCCTTCTTAGCTTGTTAATGCTAACTTAGTTAATTGCCTTTGTTAATTCTTAGCTAATTGCTTAGTTCTTAATAGTTAGTTCATGTTCAAGTAGTTAGGGCTCCTTTGAGCTTGATTCTGTTAATTTATATAGATAGTGATAACTTAGTCTCTTTCTTGTCTTATTGCTTATCTTGCTTCTTAGTTGATAAATTGCCTTGCTAGTGTAGTGCAACTCCTTGCTCTAGTTTCATTACTTGTCTTGCCTAGTTTCTTATTCTTAACTTGTGTAAGGCAATCTAGGGTTTTTTTTAATCTAGTTTCCTTCTTGCTTGTTCTTGCTTTCAATCGTAGCATAATCAAACAAAACCAACTTTAAACCCTCAAACCCTATACTCTTCTTTAGAAACATAGATAACATTAACCTATCTCTAGTGCCCCCTCTATCCCTGAGGATTGACCCTAATCTTACCACTAGCATATACTACAACATGACCCCATGTGCATGCGAGTACATGTGATTAGTTGAGCCTATATGTTGGACTGGGTCCATATACAAATTTTGAGAGATCTGTGTGTTTTCCCTTAGGGTTGCATCTAGTCACGTTTAGTTAGCTAGTGTGTGGCCTTGAGAAGATCGCACTGGGAACCCATAACTATAGAGGTCCCTAACAGATATATTAAATATAATTAAATATTTTTCAACTTCCTATATAGTACTAAGAACCGATTTTCTTTAGTACTCATGATTTGTTTGAATATTGAACCATTAGCTCAATGTTAATTGTACTAGTATTCGACATTGTGTCTAACTAGAATTTGTGTAATGTAGTATTCTAATGATCATCGATTGGATATTTATAATGATTGGTTTCCTTTCTTATCTATGACTACATAAACTTTCAAGCATGATTGTTTGGTTATCAAACCATAATTTTTACCCTTAGTAAACACATTTCAGATCAACTGAAATTCAGATTAACCAATATTAAATATTGAATGTCATAAAGAACGAGACAAAAACATAATATTTTTTCATATATTTGTATCAACCACAATCCAAAGATGTGTGGATCCATTTTGATATTAATATCTTTACTTTTAGAATTCTCAAATATAGTATCTTTTTTAATTATATACAAAATCCTAGTATAATGATCTTTTTGTTGGGAAATATGGAGACAGAGATGGAAACAAAAAATAAAAGTTTTCTATTAATATTCCCTAACTAGTAGATCGCATCATTAATGATATATATGAAATGAGTGTGCAAGATGTATCTTGTCCTGCAACAAGTCCATCGACTATCCTTGCACGGTATTTTGCTCCCTTCATAAGTAGAAAATAGAGGGTGGTCGATGACGTACTTCTGGTGTAGTAACCATAGATGGCGGTTGACGTCATCCTCCTAGTGTGGAAACAATGGATTTCACACCTATATGTAGTTTACGAGACCATTGTGAACTCCACATCACAGTTCTAGAGCTGACATGAAGAAGTTATCTTTCTATTTGTCATTGTACTAGTGTAAAATTCCTTTCCCCTTATTTTCTTTCCCTTTTCAGGGTAAGACTACTCAGGCTCCCTCACGTGTTACCACAACTGTGAGAAGAGAAATCAATTTAGAGTCTTGGTCTCCCCCTTCTTATATAGGAGTGGATATTCTAGGGTTTCCAAATTCAAGAAGTAAGAAAGGTTGCTTTTCTAGACTGGATAGTGGCTGCGCACAGCCACTTGGTTCACTGGACTACACACTAGGTCAATCACCACATCTAGTTGGTTGACAGGAGATTCTAGTCGATCGATTTACTTGGTCTCTAGAGAAATAACATTGGCTTTTAATTCAACAATTAATGGAAGTCATTATGCCTATCATTTATCTATTGATCCAATCAAACTAGTCGTTTGAATTTTTGTTTGACCTAGTCAAACTAGTTAGTTTGAATCAGATATAATCCAATCGTCAGTTGGACACTCTAGTAAGTCGACTGGCCTCCACTTGGTCAATTGGACATTTCACTCAGTCGACTGGAAAACAATATTATTCAAATTTATTACCTAAATATTTTAGTAACTAACTTAAATCTTGTCCATTAGTAAACTCCTATTCCAAGTACATCCTATGTGTATGACCCTATAAGTCCAAAATTATATTGAAAGTGAACATCCATAACCCGATTATCACATAACAAGCAATTTACAATATCTAGAAACACAATTTTGTTACCCAAGTAATTGTAAAGTTGGATATCAACTTCGACATACAATATGTGATCAGTCTTATCATGATTGTACAGTTCCTTTGTCTTAGATATCCAGATGGAACATGAGGCATGGAATCCCCATCCTCTTAACATTCAATATATGTTCCTTAATCTAGAGAAGACTATATGAGATGCATGTGAGCTCACATATCACATATTGACCCACATTGGTATGGTCATATGTATCTCAATCTCTGTTATCAAGTCGCTCAGATATCAACTCTAGAAGGAGGAACAAATCCCATCTCCATCACTCACAGTCTATCCTCATGTGCCACAACGTACCCAACCACCACCTATATGGAAACCCTTACTCAAGGTCATGTTGAATAGTGTCAAGGTTCATCAAACAATGTATGATGAGTGTAGCAACTTCATGTCTAAGAACCACAATCACTTTGAGATCTAATTCTGACTACCACTCCATGGTTTCCATGTATCACTCTCAAGGTGGGCCTATATGGTACATTGTTCTCTAACAAGTACATATGTGTTTGACTTGATATCAAATATCATTATTAACGAGAATCTATCATCAATCAACATACATTGTAGTCTTATGTATTATTGTTGTCTATTTTGCTTCCATAATATTGTCTGACTAGGAATATAACAAGAATATGTACCCTTACCATACATATGATCTCATTGTTCATCACATCAACCTAAAGACATATGTCATCAAGTAACATAATTATTTAGACACATGTTATGTGTGAGTCATTGATAACAATAAATTTTGTGATGTTTTTGGCTGTTATTTCATTATCAAAACTACCCTTTTAAACTGATTTCCTCTCTTTTTATATGTACTTTTGCAATAACAGGATACACTACGCTCTTAACTCAATATTTCCATCTTTTACAGAGTTTTCCTCCATTTTTGACTCATTTATCATCGAAAAGGGGCCGTCCCGACCCATAAACGTGTTCTACCTGCATCCACCTTTTCCCAGAAAGTCAACCGATACGCTCACTTCCCGATAGGGTAGCGCGATGCACTGATGTGCGACACAAGGGAGTCACGTGAGAGGAAGCAGACGAGCGATACGTCTTTTTACCTGACAGGGAGCTGGGCTCGCCACGACAACTGAAGTGTGTCGCGCGATACATGCCACCCACTGGCAGGCGCCACTCGTCATGATGACCGACAGTCGACATCCTTGTGTCGGGCGATAAAGATATCGACCATCCACCGCCTCCGCGATAATAAGAGCTGAGGAAGGACACGTATCGTCCGGAGCACCATAACTTCTTCCAACCGCTGCCTATAAATAGCAGCTACAGGAAGCCGAAAAGACAGTTCAGAACCATGGTGAGCTGACTGAGGAAAGCATCTGGGAGCTAGTATGTCGTGCCTGAGAGGTTGTGTCAGGCGATTCTAGGTGAACACTTCCCCATCCCGAGAGGGAGGGAATGGTTCACTTAGGGCCGTCCCTGGCGCCGCTGTAGGCCGATATCGGCCGACAAAGGATACCCGATAGGAGTGGCTGATACATGGGAGCAACACTCTAACCCGGCACGATACCGAACCCCGATACGCATCGCCAGTCGGGTGTGTCGCCCGAGAGGGTGCCGCCTGACATGATCGTATCGGGCCAGGGCGCCCTACGCGATACATCCGCCCGTCGTTAGCGTGTCGCTCGAGAGGGTGTGCCGCCCGACGCGGGTGTATCGGGCAAGGCTCCTGCCCGATATCGGGCTGGAGAGTCAGCTGCTGTCTGTCGTCCTTCTAAATCAAGAAGGTGACATTTATCTTTGTTATTTCAGTCATTTACTTATTTTAATCATGCAATGTAATCAGACCCTTATATGTTAATGGAAATAGAAGAGTTTTAATCATCTGTTGCTTTATGTTTGGTACCTTTGTTGGATGATTGCTATGTTTAACATCTGAACTCTAGCTTGTACGCTTGGATCACGCTTCGACTAGCTATCAAATCGTGTTTTTCCGTTGTAACAGCCTCGAGAGAGGTGTTGTGGCTCTAGTGTTTGGTCCGATTCTGGAGTACGAGAGTGCCCGGAATCGGGGTTGCTTTAGTAACCTTTCTACTCTAACTTAAGCCCAGCAACCTCGAGAGGGGTGTTGATGCTTGGTTACAGGTACCCGCTTCGAGAGGAGGGGTACATGATGTTTCTGCTGCCGCTTGTTCTACCGAAGTTTTCTCCTTCGTACCTTACTTTAGCGCTAGTATTATCTCTCTGTTTCCGTTGCACAAAAATCCTTAAAAACTGATAAATGCTTAAAACCTTAATTTTCCTCATAGCTCCAGTTGGAGATAGGTTTCTTTTGTTTTATCGGTCTTATCCTGTTGTTTCCTTGGGGAACTTTGCCACCTCTTTACCCTTGTCAGAGTGTAACATGTCGATTATGTGTTCTCAATACTACCACCCTTGTCCCTGTGTTCGACCCCGTAAACAAAGTTGCGGGGGCCTAGAAGGTTTCGGGTTATAAATGTAAAAGTCCGACTACTTCAAATCCGCTCCACTTTTTGGACGTGCGATTTAGGCCGGTCAACTTTTTGGCGCCGTTGCCGGGGACAAGGCAAAACGGTACTGTTGACAAACCCAAATCCACTAACTACACTCCAGTGCCTCAAGCTTAGAAATAAGCTTGACAACACTCTCTTTTTCCCTTTTTATTATTATTATTATTATTATTTAAACCTGCAATAAGTAATTCATATTATTGATACATATTTTTCTAACTTAATTTTACATGTTATTCAGGTGATCAGAGGGAAGACCTTCAGCTAACCTGACCGCCGACACCATCAAACATGTCGCCGCATGTTGAACAACCCCTTTCAGAAGGTGAACGCCAAGGGAGGGCTAGACCTCACGCGCCCCCACCGGAAGATAATGACTGCTACGACGGCAATGATCAGCCTGAAGATCCAGAAATGGAGCAGTTCGAGGAAGATCATCGCCAGGATAGACGCCGTCATCACCAAAGGCACAGGAGGAACCGCAATAATCAGGAACAGTGCCAAGAAGGCAGGGTTGTGATCGAGAGAGACAGGATAGAGTTGCAAGAGATGGATGATGCTAGAGGCTAAAGAGTGAAGAAGCTAGGACCGTCAAGCTGGAAACAAAAACTACAGTGCTTCTTGGGAGGCAACCCGAGCTTTCTTTTCTTTCCTAGAATAGGATGCAATTTAGTTTCCTACAAAACAAACTTTACAAACATTTGGACTATAATAAGGCCCGAGTCAGCACATGCGCCACGTGCACTGACTCTTTTCTTTTATGGGCCACCGCTCTATTTCATGGACCGGGATGGGTAATACTATCTGAGGCCAAGAACTTAACTGTGACCAATGATGTTTTACTCATCGACCGCTTTTTCTCCGCTTTATGTTTAAGTTTTTCACCTTGATTTTGTTCTGAAGCCTTCGTATCGGGAAACAACTCAAACGACACGCTGAACACGCTCATTTCGGGAGATGGTATTTCAGGCATCACAAGGGCCGTGACGGATGACATTCCTAGGCAGTGTGCACCTGTATCGTGCATAAGGAGTAATTACCCTTGTGTCAACGGATGGACTGCCCGTCTCGAGAATGACCTATCCCAACGGCCGACACATGTTCCAGAAATTACCCGTTTTACCCCCGATCGAGATTGCTATAAATAGTATGGAAAGTTTACCGTGTCGGGCTACTTCCTTTACTATTTTCACCTACCCGTATCGTGCTATGATTTCCTTCGTTTGCTCCCGTGTCGCGTAGCCTCCTTCTTCTCTCATGTCGCACGGAAAGTTCAAGAAAATAGGAAAGGCATAGCCCGATAGCCCGCGTGCCCGACACAAGCCTCCTATCACGCATAACTTATCAGACTAACGACTTTAGCTGAGTTTCCTTGTATCGCCCGACACATGTGTCGCGCGACACGCCTTTAGCACGCGCTTGCCTGATACCCATATCGGGTGATAACCGTGTCGCCCATCCTTGTGCCACCTCACTTGTTTTATTGTCGGGCAACGCATTGTTTTATCAGGAAGGCCCTATCGAGCGCTTTGCTTCTCGCAACCGTATCGCCCAACACACCCATGCCGGGTGACGAGCCTAACGCACAGTTCTCTCCTTATCATCCTGTTCGGTATCGCCTAAGATATTATTTTGACAAACGACGCCCAGATCTCGTATTGGGCATGAACATACATCTATGAAAGCTTCGTATCGCCCGATATAGCGGTGGCGGGTAATTTTGTATCGGGCCGAATCTTATCGTGCATTCAGTTTTTCCTTTTAAACACCGGTATCAATTTTTAGTTCTTCTTACCTAATATCGGCACTTAATTAATTAATAAATTTGTTTTATGATAACAGAAATGGCCCGTACAAAGTAGACCGTCGTTCGAGTTGACGAACACGACAGAAGAATCAACGCCGAAGCCACAGCTGAAGCGACAACGGTCGGGCAGAAATGCCCGAACCCCGAGACGGCTAGGCCATCAATTGTGGAAAAGAGAACAAGAACTAAAGAAGTGGTGGCTCCAGCCACAGCTCCAACAATAGTGGCAGAACCCCTGGATCACACGCCAGGAAGGTTCGTGCCGAGAGATGACAAGCATGGACGCCGGTATGCAGAACTGGCGACCAAGCTCTACAGGCCAAGCAAATTTTGCCACCAGTCTTCTTTCATTCAGCTGGGTATCTTTGAAAGACTGGAGAGCGTCCTCACTGTGGTAGGACTGAGGAAGATCTGCCTCAGCCGTTCTTCCTCCTACACCGAAATCACGAGGGAATTCATGTCGTCTCTCTACCGGGTGAAAAATACTGCTGAGGAAAAAGAAGAATGTGGCAGAGTAGACAGACTGTAAGCGTGGTTGTACAACTCGGAGCACACCATCTCTGAGAAGCTGCTCAATGGGATCTTCTCCTCCAGCGAGGAGGAAAAGAATTTGATGAATAACGGTGAAAGAATCACCAAAGGAGACTGGTTCAACCCCGTGGACCTCTGGAAAAGGCTGACTGGCGAATTATCGTTCAAGCCGGGAAGCAAAGTGGCGGCGGTGCACTCATGTTTCTGGAGAATCATGCACAAACTGGTGGCGTGCCTGCTATTCAGCAAGAACGAGTCCAGCAACATTTACACCGAAGAACTCCACGTCATGTGGCACATGATGGAGGACAGAGTGATCAACCTTGGACGGTTTCTGCTGAATAGGCTGCACCCAATAAAGGATGCCACCAAGAAATACTACATGGGTGGCATCGTCAACCTGATCGCGGCTGGGCTTGGGTACCCAAAGGAGCCGCACAGTCTTTCGAGGACGAGGGGAGATGAGTTGATCGACCTCAAGTACCTCATGAGGGCCATCATCATAAAGAAGGAGGGGAGATGCTACTTCTACAAGTTTGCAAGGACAAATACCCTCCTTCCACTCCCTCGTTGCACCACCTATGACGCAGAAAAGCTGGTCTTCACCGCAGTAGAAATAGAAGTTGTGGTGATAGACGCCGCTTACGCCGCCACCACAAGAATTCAAGAGAGGGTGGCTATGAGAGGAGAACCAATTCTGCTCGACCCAAGGCAGGACAAAGCGTCAACGACCTTTGCCAAGCCAACCGCCAATCCAAAGCCACCACTGACAACAGTTGATAGAGCTTTCATCACTCCTACCATACCATCCACAATCACAACAACACATGTTGTGGCTGAAGAGGAACCGACGATCGTTGAGGTCGCCGAGGCAACAACCATGGGAGCTGCCACGGAAGAGACGACCGCAACCCCCGAAATTTCTATCGTTCCTTTAAAGGCAGATGAAGAAGTACAACCGGACGCCGATGATGGGGTGTTCTCCGAGATCCTAAAGATGGAGCTCGGAGCCGCACAACTAACACCGACACCGCCGCCAGTATCCCCTATAGCGGCTGCTGACGAGACTACCGACAACATAGAGGTGGAGCAGCATCCACCCACACCACAACCATCTCAACCATGACAAGAAGGCGAGGCAGAGATGGCCGCAAAAGTGTCGATGCCTCACCCAGAAGCGTCTGCCTCACGGACGATCGAGATAGGATCTACCTCGTCAGGTAGACCCTCGCATGAGAGAGGTATCGCGGGGACGAGAGGGAGATCTGCAGGAACCCCTCCGTCGCTCAGAAAAATGTTGGGGCACGAATTCGACTACTTGCGGGAGGTAACAGAAAGCCACTCGACTACAATTACTTCTCTAACCCGCAAGTTTACTTTTTTCCAGCAGAGGCTGAATGACCAGGAACAGGCACTGCTGACTCTAGTTGGACTTCCCAACCAACTAGAGGTATTTAATGCTACGCTTCAGCAGACCCTCCAACGCCTCGAAATGATCGAGGAGAGGCTGAACAGGAGAGACGACCATCTGCGCCAAAGGCAGCCGAGAAGGTCTTCGTCGCCCCTGGCTCTGGCTCCTCACCTTCATCGGTAGCCTCCTCGAGATCATCATCCTCTTCCGCCTCCAGCGGGCCCTCTACAACGCCCGAAAAAGAAATGACACATAAGTCTGCCGTATGGTCTCCAGCAGGGGAGGAGAGCTCTCGAGGCATTGAAGACTTAGCTCTCTCCGCCTCCCTAAATGAATTCGAAGACAACGACGAATTTGTCAGCATTGGGGAGGATTCTTCTGATGAATCGGACGGAGAAGGGGGGACATCTGTGTTGCCAACCAAATACACCCCCTAGAGGAAGAAGCTCAACGGCATATGAATTCTATGCACCGTCGGAGATACCTTCGTTCGAGATGGCAGACTTCGACAGAAGAGCCATCAGATACCTGACGATCAGGGACCAGAAGCTGCTGAATAAGGTCTTGAGGTTGCAGGATGACGAAGAAGAAGTCATCTGGAGTGACGGCTATTTCTCAATGCAACGGGGAGCGCTAAGAAACATATTCCGCTCCCCAGCCATCATGGGAAAGAAGTTGTTTAGGGTCCTACAAGGCGCCGTGATAGAGAACGCAAGCATTAGGATAGGCCGACAAACAATCTACAACGCCACCCCGGCCTTGGCGAGAAGACTGCTGAGGGGTTTGTATGAATCTACACAGGTGGCCTGTATGTTGAAGCACATTGAAGAGCACAACCCAAACATGGTGTTGGCCCCCTACAAACATCAAAAGAATTGGTTCTTGTGCGTTGCTGACCTCCGCAGTCATGATGTTCAACTACTCAGTTGCTGCAACAAAGAGGTCCCGCGCACAGGCAACACTTTTGTACGCCCCGAAGACAAACTTCTGAGGCTACTCCCGTTGCGCCTCCACTGTGTTATCAAGAGTGGAACCCAATGTCACGGCGGTGTCTGGAATTTCTTCACACTGAGGGACTTCCCCGTCCAAGAAGAAGAGGGAAGTGGAAACAACGCCTTTATAGTCCTGTGAGCCATTGAGATGATACATGTCTTCGGATTCTTAAGAAAACTCCAGAGCCAAAACTTCTACCAGCTCAAAAGCATATATGCACTGTTGCTGATTAAGGACAAGCGCTATTTCCTAGACGCGGGCGTACCAGAGAGGTTGCTGGACAGTGACCTAGAAGATGCATCTTCGCAACCCAACAACACTCCTGAGAAGGAAACTGAGATAGAAAAGGACATGTACGGGGCAGGAAAATAGTTAAAGATCCTGTGGGAAGTGCACGGATTCGAAGACCCTGCTTCGCCTGAAACATCAAAAGAACTGATCTATAAGTTCGACCGCTTCTCGTGCGCTACACTCACACAGGAGCAGGTCAATGAAATTCTTCTAAAGTTAGCCGATTCTACCCTAGCAAATGTCATCTACGAGGTAGGCAATGTCATAGTTTCAGTTGATGACTTAAGAGACATGATAAAAGAAGAAGGACGCTTGGCGGTATCGGTGGCGACTGCTTACATCCAAACACTACAGCCAAGGTTCAAACATGCATACATAGCTCATCTAATGTTGTTCAATGACATCTGCCTTGCCGATGAAACATGAGCAAAGCAAGAATTTATGGCAGAGTTGGAGAGCAGGGTTCCACGGACTATCTTCCTACCCATCCTGCACTACAACCACTGGACACTCCTGACGATGTACACTCGCCAACGAGCAGGAATCTTTTACAACAGCTCGGACAACAACAAAGACCATCCGGTGCAGTGTACATCAACAGCGTTGACCTCCATCGAGCGCCTAGTACGAAAATATTATGAGGATGTGGCGGCGCTAATACAACCATTCCTAGACACATCAACATCTAGATGGCACGAGCTTCAGTTCTGCCACCGCAGTCCACAACAGATCCCCTTATCCAACGACTATGGCATCTTCGTGTTGGAATGGATGTCGAATGAAGCGATGCCTGACCAGCTCCACCACATCGATTACCACAGCAAACGGGGAGAATATGTGTGGGAGCTTCTATCTGGCGCAGGCGCGCTCACCAGCTAACCCTCACTGGGTTAACATTACCCTACCTTATCCACTTCACAACTCTGGGACAGAGTGTGGAGTAAGTTTGGGGGGGTACCATGTACCAGTGAGGGAGGTACAAAAATTCAAAAAAAATTCAGACTTCACCCTTTTTTTGTTCTTTTGTTTTTCTATATCATGTGTACATATACTTGCTCATACAAAAATTTTGAAAATTTTGAAAAATTTTGCTTATTTTGTCCCCATACATATGTACAAAAGTCGCTATATTAGTAAAAACCTGATACGACTTCTTGCCAGTTTGTTTTCTATGTGCCCAATGAAATGCAAAGTTTTGTTATGTCTTTCTGATAAGTCAACCTCAAACAACAAAAGACTACAAACTTTCCATGCCAAAAAAATTGCGAAATATAATCTTGCAACAGCTAAGAGACGTGTATGCAGAAGGAAAAAGCTGCCCAAACAGCAACAAAACTCCTCTTGTTCTCCCCTACCCAACAAAAATCCCAAAAAAGAGAAAGCAGCCTTATGAGAGTGAATAAAAGCATGAGAGTTGTGCCCAATGAATATATATATATATACATACTTGTTTTCCAAAAGTACCCATCTTTAGGCATGGTAGATCTAGGGCAGTGGTACGTAGGATGTGAAATCACTGCTCTAAAGCCAACTAGCTTGGACTGTAGGGACCACTTGCCCACTAACGGACCCGTACCTAGATGGAATAATGGGAAACAAGAAAATCCCAAAAAGCCTTAGCCTACCCAGCACACAACTTTCTTCCCATAAAGCTGTTTGGTGTGAAAGCTAACTTCGGAATCATGCACCAAAGTCTCGCCGCAGCTGTAGAGAAAAATTTTGCTGAAATAATAAGGAAGGAGAAATAAAGTTTGTTGTTCGTGGTCGGGCCACATTCTCTTTGAGATATCTCAATACTTGTCTTAACTCATGGACTGAAAACTACACCGGTCAAGAAGAAGTATCACAAAATAAAGTTTAGACATTGATTCAGGACAACCAAAATGCTAACTTTGGGGGAGTTGATAACACCAAATTTTGTGATGTTTTTGGCTGTTATTTCATTATCAAAACTACCCTCTTAAACTGATTTCCTCTCTTTTTATATGTACTTTTGCAATAACAGGCTGTGCTACGCTCTTAACTCAATATTTCCATCTTTTGTAGAGTTTTCCTCCATTTTTGACTCATTTATCATCGAAAAGGGGTCGTCCCGACCCATAAACGTGTTCTACCTGCATCGGCCTTTTCCCAGGAAGTCGACCGATACGCTCACTGCCCGATAGGGTAGCGCGATGCACTGACGCGCGACACAAGGGAGCCGCGCAAGAGGAAGTGGACGAGCGATATGTATAATTACCCGACAGGGAGCCGGGCTCGCCACGACAACTGAAGCGTGTCGCGCGATACAGGCCACCCACCGGCAGCCGCCACTCATCATGATGACCGACAGCCGACATCCTTGTGTCGGGCGATACTGATATCGACCATCCACCGCCTCCATGATAATAAGAGCTGAGGAAGGACATGTGGCATCCGGAGCACTATAACTTCTTCCAACCGCTACCTATAAATAGCAGCTACAGGAAGCCGAAAAGACAGTTCGTAACCCCGGAGAGCTGACTGAGGAAAGCATCTGGGAGCTAGTGTGTCGTGCCTGAGAGGTTGTGCCGGGCGATTCTAGGTGAGCACTTCCCCATCCCGAGAGGGAGGGAATGGTTCACTTAGGGACGTCCCAGGCGCCGCTGCAGGCCGATATTGGCCGACAAAGGATACCCGATAGGAGTGGCCGATACCTAGGAGCAACACTCTAACCTAGCACGATAATGAACCCCGATACACATCGCCAGTCGCGACGTGTCGCCCGAGAGGGTGCCGCCCGACATGATCGTATCGGGCCAGGGCACTCTGCGCGATACATCCACCCGTTGTTAGCGAGCCGCTCGAGAGGGTGTGCCACTCGACACAGGTGTATCGGGCAAGGCTCCTGCCCGATATCGGGTTGGAGAGTCGGTTGTTGTCTGTCGTTCTTCTAAATCAAGAAGGCGACGTTTATCTTTGTTATTTCAGTCATTTACTTCTTTTACTTATGCAATGTAATCAGACCCTTATATGTTAATGGAAATAGAAGAGTTTTAATCATCTGCTTCTTTATATTTGGTACCTTTGTTGGATGATTGCTATGTTTAACATCTGAACTCTAGCTTGTACGCTTGGATCGCGCTTCGACTAGCTACCGAATCGTGTTTTCCCGTTGCAACAGCCTCGAGAGAGGTGTTGTGGCTCTAGTGTTTGGTCCGATTCTGGAGTACGAGAGTGCCCGAAATCAGAGTTGCTTTAGTAACCTTTCCACTCTAACTTAAGCTCAGCAACCTAGAGAGGGGTGTTGATGTTTGGTTAGAGGTACCCACTTCGAGAGGAGGGGTACAGGATGTTTCTGCTCCCGCTTGTTCTACCGAAGTTTTCTCCTTCGTACCTTACTTTAGCGCTAGTATTATCTCTCTGTTTCCGTTGCACGAAAATCCTTAAAAACTGATAAATGCTTAAAACCTTAATTTTCCTCGTAGCTCCAGTTGGAGATAGGTTTCTTTTATTTTATCGGTCTTATCCTGCTGTTCCCTTGGAGAACTTTGCCACGTCTTTACCCTTGTCAGAGTGTAACGTGTCGATTCTGTGTTTTCAACACTACCACCCTTGTCCCTGTGTTCAACCCCGTATATCTACTTCGAACCCGTAAACAAAGTTGTGGGGGCCTAGAAGGTTTCAGGTTATAAATGTAAAAGTCCGACTACTTCAAATCCGCTCCACTTTTTGGACGCGCGATTTAGGTCGGTCAGTCATCTTCTGATGACCGAGACAAACATAAAAATTGGAATTACCTTTATTACTATCAAATCAAGTACATGATGCCCCAATACAATCATTATATAATTCGCTCTATGGGCATACATACCAACAAACTCCCACTTGTGCTTAGATCCAATCACCTAGAAATCCAATTCCAAGTGATCTAACATGACCATAATTTTTGTGTTGTGCATGTGCTTTTGTCAGTGGGTCATATCTTCTCTATGTATGATCTCTCATATGAGATGGAATCGTTGTAGTATGCTACCTAGGTTATGTAGCCTATCCAATGTCTCCATTGTTGTCACAATATTTCTATTACATCATCAATGGTTTTAATCATTCCAAGTTCATCTAATGAATTTCTTGATCCATACAGTGTCCTCTGGTGTGTTCAAAACAGTAAGGTACTTGGTTTTTCTTGTAGGATTAGCAAAAATCTCTTTCTTGGAACTTTTCCAGCTTATAGTTCTGCATTAAGGGAAAACACAAGTTCAGATTGTGATCGATAATCATCTTTGTCAATTTGGAAGCTTGTATTGAATGTAACCCTTTACACCCAACTCTTCCTTATCACCATAAACAATGAACTATCCTTAGTGCTTCTCAAGTACTTAAGGATATTTTTTATGAAAGTCCAGTGACCTTCACCAGGATCTGACTGATATTTGCTTATCTTGTACAAACCAAATGAGACAATAGGATGAGTGCATAAAATTGTATACATGATAAATCTAATTGTGGACACATATTGCATCTCACTCATGCGCACAAGAACTGGGACATTGGGCTCTAGAGAGACTAATTCCATGATACATGGACATAATGCATGTTGAACTCCTTCAACACTTTTCCAATATATGCACTCTTACTCAGGCCAAGAAGCCTTCTATAGTGCTTTATATGTCTTGATTAATTCTTAGTCTACACTATTTTATATCAACTCAGGGCATATTTATAATTGCACTTTTTCTTTTGGATAATTAGAGGTGTGTTGTGGTTGTGCTTACTTTTCATTTCTTCACACCATGGATGCTTGAGAGGAAGGAAAGAAAGGATGTGTAAGAGTATGGTAGGAGTCACTGAATGGGGGGAGGTAGATTGAAATGAGGCTTATACTAAATAAGATGAATCTCTCTCACCTCTTTTCTAAATTTCTTGGTGTATTGATGCGATGATTTCGAGTCGCATTTGTAGACTTGTTTTACTGGCGTTTTATGTGTTTATTGGTCGCTTTGGTGGTTAATATTGCATAATTCACTTACTCTAGTCTATAATCTCTTTTAGTGTCAAATCTCTCATATTTTTTCCTTTTTGATCATAAACGGTTATAATAATGGGTTTTATCTCGGCTGATTTGGCAGTCTTCTTCTTCAAGACCCACTTTCACCTTATGGGTTTTACTACTTCAGGTGGATCGACTAAGGTCCATACCTTGTTGGTGTACTTGGATTCAATCTCATATCTCATGGCCTTATGCCATTTCTCAGACTCTAGTCCCTTATTAACTTCTAGATAGGTTGTTGGTTTATAATCTATGACCAACTCACCACCTTCTTGAGTCACAAGATAGCCAAATCTTTTAGGATCAAGGAACTTCTTACTAGATCTATGAGTTACCTACCCTACTTGAGAAATTTGAGATTCCACAACATTTTGTGATTCTCTTTGTTCCTTTTGTGCATCTATTGGTTCAATGCTTTCCTTTTGGTCTTGAACCTCTTTGGGTTCTACTTTCCTCTCACCGATTCCTTTGGAAATAAAATCCTTTTCTAGGAATGCATCATCTTTGGCAACAAACATTGTGTTGTCAGATAACAAATAAAAGTAATATCCTTTGGTATCCTTAGGATATCCAACAAAATAGAATTTATCATATTTGGCTCCAAGTTTTTTGGCAAACTTCTTTCTCACATAAGCTTCACCATCCCAAATCTTCATAAAAGACACATTGGGATGATTCCCAAACCATATCTCATATGGTTTTTTTTGAATCAATTTTGATGGTACTCGGTTTAGTGTAAACATGGTGGTTTCTAGAGCATATCCCCAGAAGGTATTTGGAAGTTCTACTAAACTCATCATTGATCTCACCATATCCAACTTATGATACACCATTATGTTGAGGTGTCATAGGTAGATTTTATTGTGATATGATACCACAGGCTTGTAGAAGGTCCTCAAACTCTTAGCTTAAGTATTCTCCACCTCAGTCAGAATGAAGTACTTTAATACTTTTTCCAAGTCAGTTCTTTACTTCATTCATAAACTCCTTGAACTTTTCAAGAGTTTTTGACTTATATTTCATCAAGTAAACATAATCGTACTGACTAAAGTCATTAGTGAGATAAGGAAGTACTAATACCCACATCTAGAAATTGATCTAAATAGGGCGCATACGTCAGTATTATATGTCCTAGAAGATCACTATCCCTATCATTTTTACTAGTGAAGGGTGTTTTAGTCATTTTTTCCAACAGTCAAGATTCACGTCTCTATTTATTTGAAATCAAAAGAGTCCAGATAACTACCTTTGTGGAGTCTAGATATGTGAATATCATTTATGTTCCCTAGATGATAATGACAAAGATATGTTTTGTTTGAGTAGTTGAGTTATAGTCTTTTGGTATTTATGTTATAAATATCTATCTTTACATCTTGCAAATAAAGACCATTAGACACTAAGGCATTTCCATAAAAGATCCCATCTTTTGAAATAGAAAATTGACCATTCTTAATACAAAATCCATATGCATCCTTGTCCATACAAGATAAAGTAATGATGTTTCTATTTATGGTGTGTACATAATAGAAGTTCACTAATTCTATTACAAGCCCTATAGGTAGGATAAACTATCGGTTCCAACTATAGTGGAAACAACTCTTTCTCCGTTTGCAACTCGTAGTTCAACCTCTCCCTTTCTCAAAGTCCTACTTCTTTTTAGATCCTGCATATTCAAGTGTATGTGAGATGCACATCTAGTATCTAGTACCCAAGATGAAGAAATAGATAAGTTTATCTCAATAATGTATATACCTGAAGTGGAGATCAATATTCCCATCTTCTTCATTATGAATGCCTTCAAATACAAAGGATAGATTCATGTTGTACTTTTCTTTCTCCTTATCTTGAGTGTTGAAGATCTGATTTGGGCTTTAGCCTCAAAACTCTTCACGGCCTTGATTTCAACCTTGAACTTGACTCCACTAATCACCATCACGGGTTTTTCCATCTTCATTCTTGGTTTGGCATTAATTTGCATGCCAAGCAAATCTGACAATGGTCTGGCAATGTTACTCAATAAAATAGCTATAAGATTCAGGCAATGATTGCGCAATCATATATGTTGACAACTCTTCGTTCAAAGAGAATCCTAATTCTTTGAGATGTTTCACATGTCCAATTATATTGAGAACATGGGCCTCTATTGATTCTCCCTCAGTCATCTTACACTCAAAGAGTGCCTTTGAGATATTATACCTTTCGTTCTTTGTTTAATTAGGGTTCAAGTTTTTATGATGTGTTACCATCTCAAGTATCCCAATGTCATAGATCTTATGCTCATCAATGAGAACCCTTCTCAAAGTCCAAAACCAATCGTGGAAATTTGTTTAGTTAAATTTGTCCTTCCTAAGGATCAATCGCAATGGTGAGTTGATTGCCATTTGATTCTACAAGAGGAAATTTTTGCTTTTGTCAAAACCCTTTAGATTTGATCTTCTTTGAAAAATTGATGAAATTCAACCAGACCTTTAATTATTATCACTCCCACTATTTTATTCAAAATGATAGCCCTCACATATCAATTTGGAAGATTGCAACATACAGCCTTCTAGTGTGCCATGATCCAAAATAATTTAATTACTATCTGGCCAATGCCAGCGTTCATAATCAATTATTTCATTAGGGAACTTTTGTCAATTGCATCTTATGAAATTGTTAGATAGATGATATGCACTCTTTTCCATAGTTATCTCCATGCTTCTATGTGCTTAATCTCATTAAGGACACCCAATTAAGCCTAGCCCAAAATCAACACGATAATAATGCACCCCGCTTGGCCGACCCACATTATTACCATCACACTTCCATGAGATAGATAGTGCACCTTGTTTGGCATGCCCAAACAAAGTTGATCAAGTTTTTCATGTGTGTTACAAATGTAAAAAATCTCAGACTTAATATATTATTGGGAGAGTTTGTATTTCTAAATACATATATATTATCCAATCGCCATATACATACAATGTGTATCATATACATGCTATATCACACAACAAAAACATGTAATAAACATAATTAATCGCTATGGCCATTCTATTGTAATTATTTGAATCCTCACGGAATTACCACCACCTAGGGTCTACATCTCATGAAGAAACATGTTGTGGATGAAGATCTATGCCTGCCAATATGGATTGATCAGTTCTACCCTTGAATCGATCGGCTCGCCTCCTAGCCGGTCATTTGGCCATCTCCCAGATTGTCTAGTCCTCGATCCACCATCTTCTGGATCCTCCAATCAAATGGTTGGGGCTACCAATCGATCAGTTCAGCTCATCCTACTTAGTGCTCCATCCATTCAGCTCACTACAGTCAATTGTTTTGGTGTTGAGTGTCTTCTTGTTCGTCGTAACAAGAGATTAAACTATCCTAATTCTATTACATATAAATGGTAAGAGAGAAACCTCAAGTTACATTCGAGAGGAGCATAGGTAGGAGAAAATAATACTTTTATAATTACAATATAAGGTAGAGGATCATTATGCAAACTGATATAAAATAGGAATAACCAACCACACAATCATGCACAAATATTTTGGGTTATTGGCCATAACCATTTTACACATCCACCATTAAAACTAACTTTTAGGGTGATGCATGTAAATTACATATCTATCATAGAATATATGTGTACATATATATAATTGAATATCTATCATATAATATATGCATGAAATTGGATTTTTTGTGTTCTATAATCAGATATGCACATTAATCAGTTTAAGTATTGACATCGTATGCAATAAATAAATGATGAAAAACAAAAATATGATCATATCAACTATCACAAAGCATAGTAGATTGATGTGTCTTTCATACCACTGTAAGGAAATATGGTGATTGAATAGGTAACAGAAACAAACAAATTTAGCTGCCATATTCCCTTTTGACTAATGGATCTCATCAATAACTATGTAATGGGATAGATGGTGTAGAGGATATACCTAGTCCTGAAGAAAGTCCAACGACAATATCCTCCTCATAGTGTACTCCCTTTATTCAAGTTGCACTCAAACAATGTCTGCAACATCTCCTGGTTGATCACCACAGATAGCAGTTTGACATTGTCCTCCCAGTGGGTAAAGCTCATCACCTCTAGAGTAGTCCACTCAGACCACTAGGAACTCTTGTCTTTCTAGAAGAATGGACAAGGAGTTGTCCTTTCACATTGTGTACTAGAACCAACTTTCTCTCCCACAATTTTTCTCCCTTTCTATTCCTCCCTATATCGGGTAGGACTTGCTCAGGTTCTCTTGGTTACCACAACTAGAGAAGATAAACAACTTTAAAAGCAATTGAGTTGTGTCTGTGGGAAGCCCCCAATACACCTCTATTTATAGGAGGGCTAGGGTCAGGGTTCTAAGTATATGCAAGAGTGGAAAGGAAACTAGAATTTCACAAATTTTTGGAACCTACAAGCGGTAAAATGAACAGTTTACAAGTGAACCGTTCGGTTGGCATGTGAGCCAATTGATATACCCAGTTAACTAGTCATTTCATTATGTTTATAGCAAATGTATTGGCAATGAATATTTGATTTCATGTATAAAATGTTGTCAGTAGAAATCCTTGATGCAATCAAATTGATCTTTGAATCGGGTAGTTCATAATATGATTTGGTCAGTTAGATGACCTTGAGCTAGGGACATAAAAATAATGTATATAATCTTAGCATCAGTATGATCTCATTGTTTAGTCATCAACTTGAAGGGATACTTCATTGAGTAATATAATTCTCTACACATTTGTTATGTTACTTCATTACCTCATAATTGAATAAAATAGAATAAATTTGAAGATTATCTTTATTATTAATCAAATCATTTACATGTTATGCCATTAAAATCATCATATGATTGTCTCTCTGGGCATATGGAGTATACTTGTTTCTTATCACCGACCCTATATCTATTGTGGTGCATGTGTGAACATACTGCACTACTATTATGCATCCCCCTATTTTTCCATACAAGCTGTCAGGAAATGTGACTTCTAGCACATACACCCAATCCATTTCTAGAAGGTGCTAATCTGGTAACTCCTCGGTAACATTATTGCATTCCTTGACAATAGAGAAAAAAAATTACTTGATGATGTTGATGAGCTATCTATGTTTTTCTAGAAAATCCTTGCTAAATAGGCTTCTTTATGGATGCCACCTCTGTTGCTAGCTAAGAGATCTGGTTTTCAGTACTACAGATCTAAGCCTCTTTATTTTGTTGCACCTTATTTGTATTCTCTAGTAAGGTCTTGTTCTAACAAACTAGCATGCCTAGCATGTATTCAATTTTCATGTATCTTACTAGGACCCCTATTCTATTGATATTGTGGACACAAGTACATGAAATCCTCCATATAAGCTCTAGATGAGGTGCAAGATTTGTGCTCAAGCTTCCTCATAAGTATTCCCATTTGAGCTTTGTGTTTTGTAAATTCCCTTGATTCCATAGTACTTTTAATTGTTGATGGTGCTTCTTGCTCCTCCCCCATGACTGATTCTTAGCCATGTCCTTTAGAATCTCATGATACCTGGTAGCTTTATTTTTTAGGAAGAAAATTGGTCCTATGCTATCTAGACTAGCCATCTCTCCTTTATGTAGGCCATAGTAGAATTTCTTTGCCTACCCATATAAATAAATCCCATGATGAGGGACCTTCCTGAGCATGTTGTAAAATCACTCCCAAGCTTAAAAGTATGACTCTTCAACATGCTGCTTGAAGTTGTGGATCATTCCAACCAATTCATTGGTCTTCTGTGGTGGAAATTATCACTCTTAGAAGACATCTATCAATTCATCCTATGTCTCTATTAATTCTAGAGGAAGGCTAAGAAATGATGATTTATCCTTATTTGATGGTGAGTAAGAGAATATCTTCAAGTATATCAATATAGCTGGGACCTTGTCAATCTTCAACATATCACAACTTCCCACAAAGTTGTAGATGTGCGCCATTGGGTCCACCATATTGTTTTCATGGAACAATTGAGATTTAATCAATTCTACTAGTTTGGGATCTATTTTGTAACTGCCACATCGAATGCCTGCCTTTTAATCAGTCCAAGTTGCGTTGTGGCTGAGGATGCCTTAATCTTCTCCCATATAGTATGTTCTTTAGGCCCTTCTTCAACACATTCTTCAGCATTTGGGTCCATGTCTCCTACCTTTTCCTTCTCTGACTATGATGGTGGAGTTTGCATAAGCTTCTTAGCTGAAGCCCCAAACTCTCACACCTTGCTAAAAATCTCCTCATCTACAATGGATGGAGTAGACTCTTCGTGTTTGTAGTTCGAGTGTGAACCATGCACTAGTACCTAAAACTTAACAGAAGTGTGAGAATTTAGAATACTAGTGGATTGATAAAAGGAAAAATTTCAATTATGCTCTATTTTTTTTGAAATGTAAATAAAAGAAAAGAAATGGCCTAGAGTGACCGGTCACAACACTCTTAGTGTTGGAGTTGTCATTTTTGCAAAAATGGCACCAACAACTTGACACATCCAAACTATGCATGTAAAACACAAGTGTACACATCGACTATGAGGTTTGAATGTAAAAATCATGAAAATTTACTGCATAGATTACTACCAACTATAACATAATCAGCTAGGTCTAAGGAAAATGTGATTGGTTGTTTGATTAAAACTAATTGCTAGAAATGAAAATGAAATTAAGTGGGTCGTGATCACATATTAGTGGATTAGTTAAGATTATAGTTTCACCAAATTATATATTTTATTGAACTCCATTACATCAATAAACATTTATCCTTAGCCCTACTCTACAAACCTGTAGGAAGTAGTACCCACAACCACAGAGTAATACACTACCCACACTAATACAAATCCCACTCTCGTTGCGATTCAAGAATTATCTAGGTGTATAAGAGATACCTTTGGGTTGTACACTTCACATTCGTAAGCCCTCTCCCAAGGTATGTAAGCTATGTAAATATATGACCTTTCCAACCCATATTCTCTCTTCTGAATCAATTAGTGGTCTAAGAAATTAACTACGGTGATCATGCATAGGAAATTTGTTACACAATCATATATTTGATTCTAGAATGAAAAGAAATAACTATATTAAATCATGGAAGTCAATTACAATGCAATACTAGGCTACTTCTGGGTCCTAAAAAATAAACGATTATACTTGCATGATTTCTACCAACAAAGACATAGAGAAGAGGGAGACAAAGAGATAAGCATAAGGAAATCTAATAAAAAACCCTATAGGAACCAGTCCAAAAGATCCCCTTTGGTGAACTACTCGAGCTACAACATTCCAACTATACATATGCTCTCTGGAAGTGCCTAAATTTTCCAGTGCATGGCCTTCTCTTTTGTCACCTCCTCTCGCAGGCTGTAATAGAATAGAATGTCATTTCTAGGTCTGGCCAAACTCCCCTTAGGTCATAACTGGGACTTGAGCTATTATTAAGTTCCCGACGTTGGATCTGGATTGATCTTGAATCTACATTGATTGCATAAAATTAGTACTATCGATTGGATGTTTGTGGCACCGAGTCATTGGCTGACTCAAATCTTTTGCTAAGTGTCAATACTACCGACAACGAGGTCGGTAGCACTGACTTGCCGCTATAGGAGTTTTAATTCTTCTAACTATGAAAGTTGGTACTATCGGCTTGGGTGTTGGTAGCACCAAGTTGATAAATTTTAGTTACTAATGCTCTCTGGTTGAGAAGTCAGTTGCACTAACATAGCATTTTGGAAAAATCACACCTTGGCTTGGTAGCATTGAGTTGTATCTCAGTAGCATCGAGATTTCTTTAGTTCCCCTATTGGATTTTCGCATTAGGTCGATAGCACCGACTTTTTTGTCGATAGCACCGAGCTACATTGTAAGTCCTCAAATTACTTAAAATAGGGCAAACCAACATAAGTCCAAATAAAATATGATAAATTGGCTTAATTAGGTGAAAATACTTATATTTGATGCAATAGAATTTCACAGGATAATAATCATAAATGATGCATAAATAATGTAAAAATGAGAAATAATGCATGAAATACACAGAAAAATAGCCTATGAAAGTCAAATAAAACCCAGTGCATCAACAACCTACCTAGAAACTATAAAGTGCATGCCTTTGGCATATATTCTAGTGTCTAAATTTTCCTTCCATCCATATAGGGTTGAAAGGCTATATAAAAATTGACTTGGTTCTTGTAGTAGCATGCGACTAATCATAGACAATAAGAAACTTGTTCAATTTATCAACAATAACCCATGTAAAGTTGGTGTTACATTATAAAGCAAGAAATTCACTTAGGAAGAAATTGCCAAATTTTTGCCTAATCTAATGTGCAATAATCACTACCTCAATCTGATGAGTCTGATCTCATTTTAGATTTAGGATGGAACGCAAACAAAAACCTTTTTATGAACAACTTATATTTTTAGCCTAACTAAGAAAAAGTGATCAACAAGATATATCGACATTTCTTAGCTAATAAACAAATAAAAAAACTAAGGAATAAAATTAAACCATGAAAGGAATGATTTTACACTATGATGAAACCACTAATACAACATGTTTCACCACCACCACCAATGTAATCTAACTAATCATTCCAACTATCTCAACTATGGGTTTTATATTTGGACCATGTGAATATATACCCTTTTGGGATACAAATTACACAATAATTATTTTTCTCGCGGATTCAAGGTCTTATTACCTAGGGATCGTGATGTCATCATCCTAGAGAACTTGTTCATGATAAAATCTAGGGTTCAATGCATCCAATAGATAATCAAATCATAGATTTAATAATATTTACGTCTAGGATTGTATTCAACATGTAAATTGATTGGTCAAGTCAAACACCAAACATTAAAGAAATGAAAAGTGATATAAATATTCATAAAGAGATAATCTTGATAGAAATAGAATGAAATTTGAGTGAAAACTACTACTCATGCCCTAGTAAATGATCTACTTCCAAATGGTGTTCACTATACAAGAGAAAAGAGAGAAATATGGGCTTATGCAGAGAATAGAGTCATAGGTGAGAAGCTCAGTGGTCTTGTCACAAATCATAAAAGATAGCAACAAACTCTCGTCACATCCTATATAGGAGTGTCTGCATGTCTAGCCATCAACTTTCATCTCTAAATCTTACCTTTGATGTCTAGGTTTATGGATGAAGAGATAGGTCATGGACAATAGCCTCGAAAGTCCCTCAAGTATATTTATATCATTTTCTAGGGGTTCAAGCTGAATTGAATTAGTATAGTGGTTTGGATAGTTTGCTACACATTTCTAACGCTAGCTGGGCGACTAAAGGGCTACTCAATTAATTTGAAGCACTATGTAAATATAATCTTTGCATAGATAATCCAACCACACTTCCAAACCAACTTGAATTGTGAAATTATGACTTTAGATGTGCATCCTATATCTGTTTGAGTGTGGGCAATGCTTTCTAGTCGATCGATTGGGAAATGAATCGATCGACTGTACATCAACATTACTATGATTTTTCTTGAGTTGATTAGTTGGTTGACTGGGATAACTAGTTTGGTTAGTGAGATTTATTTTATCAATTGTAATATGTGGATCGATCAATTCATGAAATGAAATAATGAATTCACACATAACATTATTTTCTAGCTTGATTTCCCAATTGATTGACTCAAAAGTGAGTTGGTAGACTAAATATAGCAATGTATGTATTCATTTTTTATGTAATTCAAATGTGCATCCAGTGGTTTGCATATCTTGATTTCATGTTCAAATGTGGAAGTTAGAGCCATTCATTGACAATCTATACTTTACTAATCCTCACTCCAATTGTCAGAGTTGGAGAATGAAGATATGAAATGTTTAGTCAATTTAGTGCACTTTTCATGGAGGGATTATTGCATATCTTTTCTACTTATATCAACCAACAAATACAATTTTTTTATTAAAATCCAAATAGTTTCATAAATCATTTAAAACCTAAAACTAGTGAAATAGGAAGTGATATGCAATAGAAAAAACACAAATAATTACAAAAATGCAACTAAAAATATGATGAATAGACCTTTATCGTAACCCCTAACTTTATTGTTTATTGTACTTGATCAATAAAAAATCCAAAACTCTGTCCAAATAAATACACTCAAACAATGTACTTGCCTCATACTCACATCATGTCTGAGTCCCTACCACCAATATGACCATGCAACACAACCTCCTGAAATCATGGAAAATGACTTTCCATATCCTCATTCCTCAACTTTCTTCACAACAACACTTCCTCACCACCATCCCCAATGCCACACATGTCTATGAATTCATAAAAATTTGAGGAATCCCAAAAATGGCCATGAAACCCAACCTCTTGAGATCATGGAACATGACTTTCCATATCCTCATTCCTAAATGTGCTTCACAACAACACTTCCTCACCACCATCCCCAATTCCACACATGTCTAAGGATTCATAAAAAAATGAGGAATCCCAAAAATCACAAGTATGCACATAATCTAATATCGGGGTATGTCAAATGGATATCAACAGAGCATGTAAAGAGCCCCTACATGAAAACTGATATGAATTTATTTTTTGATGGAAACATGCACATGACTCCTCTGTTCAACTTGGGATTGCATTTTATTTTTGCAACAATGTATATCACAAATTTTTTTCTCTTTTTTGCACATTGGCATTTTTACTTTTGCAATATACCCCTATTACATTGAGAAGGTATGTAAGAAGTTGTTATAGATGGAAGGGGTGGTGTTCCACCCCGAGCTTGGGGTTTGACACACTTCATGCAGTTTATGCGTGTATGGGAAGTAATAATATGGAAGAAAAATTGTACAAGAGGTTTGGATTATGTGAATAAATGGGGTATATGATTGACTAAATTGAATTATTCCTCTAATTCACTACAACAAAATAATGACATTATAGGGGGATGCATGGAAATTCCATAGATTTTCCTAAATTTGCAACTTGGGCTATTCTCATTGAAACATTGTTTCTTCTTTCATGGGATCTAGACAAATCCCGTCCAGAGATAACATGGACTAAAAAGGAAACTTCTAGAAGCCAAAACTTCCATTTACTAAACTACCATAACTAAGATGTGGATATAGAAACTATAGTGTTATACATAGGTGGTGCACATGTTGTGCAACATCCACTGAATATATCACAATCTCATCTATAAACACAACTACAAAGTGGCCCAAGAATTTACTGAACATTGTGTTCATCAAATTCTGTAGGAGGATTGTTCAATCCAAAATGACATAATTAATAGCTCGTAATGTCCACACCTCTTTACAAATATATTTTTAAAACACATATTCAAGTTTAATTATTAACTAATGATATCTGGTCATGATATTCTTTCTTTCTGAAAATATTGTCTATCCTATGAGCTGGTTAAACAAGTTATCAATTCTGGGTAAAGGGTATCTATTCTTTATTATAACCTTAGTGAGTTGTCTATAGTCATTGCAAATTCTCACCATATAATCCTTCTTTTTCACAAATAGAATTGTCTTTCTTCATGGTGAAGTATTTGGTTGAATAAACCCCTTTTCTAATAGTTCTTGTGGTTGTGCCATTAGATCTCCAAGCTCTACCAGTGCCATGCTTTGAGGTTATTATTAGAAAAGTTTAATGTTATAAAATGATCTGAATAAAAAACATCTCTATGTTGTGGTATCCCTAGAAATTCTAGAGGAAATACATCAAGAAGATCTAGAACTATATATACATATGTCAAACTAAGATTTTCTACATGGGTATCAGTTGTATGTGCTACGCACTCTTTAAACCCTTTATTCAACATTCTCTCTACTATAATCATTAAATCATACATGTAGGTAGAGCTTTTCTAACCCCCACAAAAGTCCATCTTCTATCACCATTGTGAAACATTTTTTGTGAAGTAATCCAATTTTCCTTTATACTTTTCTAAGAAGATCATGCCTAGGATTATATCAAATCCATGCATCCTAAGTGGAAATATATAACTTGAATTCTATGCATACCATCAAATCATATACATTTAGGTAATAATTCAGAATCATATGTAGGTCTTACATTTGGTATTCCAAAAAAAAAGGTAAAGGTATCACTAACAAATGACTTTTAGACAAAGTGGCCGAAGATATCCCATGTATGCTTTGCTGGCGATCTTATTCTTTTTATAAAAGCTTCAAGGGATTAGATGAAGGTTTTCAAATAATGCTTAAAGGAGTTTGATAAAGTATCTGGGCAGTCGGTATCCCTGAACAAGTCAAGAGTGTTCTTCTCTAAAAGTGTTGATAGATCTCTAAGCAAAGCACCAGATGGGGGAGTGGGTTTCAGGAGACAAAGGATTTGGGAAGTACCTTGGAGTACCCATAATACACGATCGGGTAACTAAAGCTACATACAATAAAATCTTGGACAAAAGTTCACGATAGAGTGACATCTTGGGCTACGAGAAGCATATCCTTGGCGGGAAGAACCTACTTAGCTAAAACTACCCTCGCAGTGTTGCCCACTTACATTATGCAAATGGAGAGAGTGGCGTTGAGAATTTGTGACAACATCAATGGCCAAATCATGAGAACTATATGGGGAGGCACCCACAAATCACACCCTACTACATTGGTGGCATGGGACAAAATCACCAACCATAAGAGTGAGGGTGGATTAGGTATAAGAGTAATGTGTGAGTGGAACCTAGATCTACTATAAAAACACTCTTGCCATATCAATGCCAAAAGGGAGGCTTTGTGGTGCTCAAGCATGAGAATTCATTTTGTGAAGAGTTGTAATGGGAAGAATCACACGGTATCTCTTCTAGGAGATGCTGTAATTACAGGAAAGCCTTCATCGAGGGTAACTCGTATACCATACCTATGAAGGGACAAGTGATAAATGTGTTGTAAGATAGATGGTGGCGTGGAGGACCAGCCATGAAGAACCATGTGAAAAAACCATTACCAGATGACATAAAGAATCTAAAAGTTAGTTCTTTGGTAAATCTGAATGGGGATTGGGATACTAAGTTCCTAGAGGAATGGATGTCGACGGAGCTCGTAGAACAGATAAAGAAGCTTGAAAAACCATCCAACATGGATGGCGAGGACATGAGGGTATGGGAGTATACTATGAATGGGGAGTATTCTACCAAAACAACTTACTAGAACCTGAGAGAAGGAAAAGGAGTCCGTACGCCGGGCCATTGGAGGAAGATCTGGGAGCTAAAAACTGATTCACAAACAAGAGTGTTATTCTGGCTAGTAATGCATGAAGCTCTTCTCACGAATAAGAGACATACACAGTGACACATGGCCTCAAGCAACATGTGCCCCAGATGTAACATTGTAGATGAGTAGCTGATGCATTCTCTTAGAGACTGCAAGATGGCCAAAGAAGTATGGGATGCAGTTTGGCCACATAGAGGGGAAACTGATTTCTTTAGTCTAATGGAAATCACATATTGGTTCCTTGACAACATCAGTAAAGGAAACAACTTACTGTACAGCTTCCTTATTACCTATCAACAAATTTGGGCCATTCAAAACAAGTAGGTTTTAGAAAACAAGACCATCCATGTTTGACAGGTAGTTATTATCATAAAGAAGGAGGTCTGAGCACAGCTTGAATCTTTTCGTATAAACCAAACTGAGGTGTGGAAGACTATAAAGGAAAATGGAGGAGGCCGGCTGAGGGAGTGATCAAGTTCAATACAGTTTCTACGATCAGGGGTAAATGGGCTAGCAGTGCCACTGTGATCAGGGACCATAAAGCCAAATGGATAGGGGGTATCTTCGAGTGTATGATCAGTAGATGTTCTAGAAGCTGAGCTAAAAGGAATTTGCATAGACATGGATGTAGCAGACTGTAATGATTTAGAAAAACTATTGATCAAATTGGATTCCATGATGGCAGTGAAGATGATCATGGAATCTATAAACATGAACCCTAGATATCCAAAATTACTCTAGAGAATCAAGAATATCAAGAAGCAATGTTGGCAAGTGCAATACACACAAAGGGAGGTGAGTGAAGCTATAGAAAAGTTGGCATAATATAAAC
The DNA here is from genome assembly GCA_963693085.1 of Alisma plantago-aquatica. NCBI lineage: Eukaryota > Viridiplantae > Streptophyta > Magnoliopsida > Alismatales > Alismataceae > Alisma > Alisma plantago-aquatica. The sequence continues at coordinate 25,883,930 of OY856409.1, read as the reverse complement.
TTGAAAACCCCAGAACCCTTAGTATATATTGACTTCCACCTGCTGAGATACATGAGATTTTAGTTAAATACATATGTAATGGTAGTAGTACTACCATGTTTCCATTCCAAAGTTTAATTAGTGATTGTAAGTTATCCTTTGATTTTGCTCACGTAGGGAGGGTAGGATGAATAAGATCGCCTCCCAACTTCTCTAAAAAAAGTACAATACTAATGACTTTTCCAATTTTATTTACTCAGCCTAAATATACTTGACTTCTACCTAGACAAGTAAAAATTATCTAAATGTGGTCACATGTAGAACTCATTGCCCATGCCTTTGGGCTTAGCCAACCACCTTAAGTCAACAACAAGCCCAAGTTTGCCTCTAGGAGGGTAGGGGATAATGCCACACTACCTCTTTCCACATTGGTACAAGGTTAGGGCTCAATATTATACCTATAGTAAAAAAATGTGTTATATTACTAAAAACTACATAGCAAGTTTTGTAGTCAAGATTTTTCTAATCCGATTGCCAATCATTCAAAAAATGATTTATAATATATATATTTAAGAACTAAATATTGTTTGACTCTTTCAATTACTATTGAAACTAAAAAAAGAAAGAAAAATATTACTTATATAATTGGTTTAAATTACCCCCTTAAGCCTTTAATTATTAGATAAATATGTATTATACCTACTTTTGTAGCGATCCATATTGATCATATTGATATATGCACCATCTCCAAAATTTTCACATATACACTAAATATGTATACACTAAACACATATCTTGCCTGAATGTCCTTCTACATGTATCAACATCTTATTTCTAGTGTAAATTAACTTGTTAATTAGCATTGAGTATTAGTATTATTATTTTCCTTTGGATTTGATTAATTTATAATTGAATGTAAAGGAAAATAATGGGAACAAGGTGGACCTAAATCATTTAAAGTACTATAGAAAAACTCTCAACATTCTATATATTCACATCACATTGGTATATAATATTTTTGGTGATATTTCGTATCTAGATACGAAATCTAGGCAAACCATATCAATCATGAATTTTTAAAATTTGAATAATCTAAATGTTTGAAGGGCTAAAAAGCATACAAAGAAGCAATTATTCTAGGCACTCTAATCTACTCATCTGAGGAACTAATCTAAAACACTTTATTTTTCAATCCTAAGAGATTTATTCCATGCTATTTTGATCTTACTATAATACTTTTTAAGTAGAACAAATTAAGTCTCTATTGGATAGTGAAATAGATAATTGGATATCATATTTTGCTAGATGCTTAAAAAGAGACCCTAGAAGTATTTTATAATGTTTTTGAAATTTGTTTGAATTTTATATATTTTATATTATCTTGGTATTAAAATATGTATGATGTTAATTTTTATAAAGAAAGTATATGTAAATTTGCTACAACTAATAGCCTAAAATTATCATTTTTATCAATTCTACCAAAGGTGTGATTTGAAATGTAAAAGAAAAGTGTTGTATGCACCCTGGTTGTCACAACCCTAATTTTTTGAACCTAGTAAGTACATGATAAAGTTGTTAATGAATTCAATATATGATAGATTTATGGTTACAATGAGGTTCCATCCAATTATCATGATATTTGGATTTAAAGGAAAAGGAAACATAGCAGGTTTCTTTTGTGTAATTGTGACTATTTTGGTAATATCTTCAATGTGTGGGAATTCAATATTTATTTGATGATAAGAGGTGACAACCAAAGTAGAATAATAAAGTAAAGGTGATAACTCTGGTTAATGATTGAGTGCCATACCTAGCATAAACCTTCATATTAAGTAAGTAAAGCAATACCAATCAAATGAATCATAGGAAGCTTCAATTGAGGAATTATGTTACTTAAATATTGAATTTTGTAATCGAGGATATGATTAAGCTTATGGATCCTTTGGAAGGCCAATAATGGGTCATGTGCCCTAGAACCCAATTCAAGCCTAAATTGCCTAATTAGGATTAACATACAGGTCCTTGAAGTACAAATGAAGAAAATAGTACTTTATATTCATAATTAATACTCAAGATATTTTTGGTACATGGATAATTGGAATACAAGTGGGAGAAATTTTAGATGTGGGTCATGTTCCCTAGAACCCAATTCAAGCTAAAATTGCCTAATTAGGATTAACATATAGGTCCTTGAAGTACAAATGAAGAAAATAGTATTTTATGTTCATAATTAATACTCAAGATATTTTTGGTAGATGGATAATTGGAATACAAGTGGGAGAAATTTTAGATGATTTTAATATATCTAGTGGCCTAGGTAATTAATTTACTAATTATTTAGTATTTATTTAGAAAAAAAATTTGGATTGTCTATCCAATTATCTTTACCTAAAATCTTGATCATATAAAGACGGTGATAATATAGTATTTATCCCAAAATTTGGGATCAAACAGAGCTATGAGGTGGGTATATAATTATTTCCTTGAAATGGAATTTTATCAAAAAATAATAAAGCAGGTGACTTGTAAACTGGGAGTGTCGTGACCCCTGTTTGACAAGGCATGAGTAGGGTCCCATGGATGAGGGGATATGGCCCAAGTTTTGAAAGGAAAAAGGCTATAAAAGCCTCATTTTGTAGAGCAAGGGTGTTTGATGAATTTGTAGCTAGGGTTTTGGTCAAAATCATGGGTTGGAAAAGGAGATAAAAGAAGAATAAAGGGAGCACTACCGTCAGTGTCCATGAGGGTTGTAGGTCAGAGAACCTTCATCCATGACTTGGCCACACCCAGAGGTGGTGCCACCCTAGGCATGGTAGTCGTTGTAGAGGTTAGCGACACAATGGTGGCCTCAAAGCTAGGACCGACGCGCACGTCAGAGCTACCTATATGTGGATGTCTCTATAGATAGGGTTGAATTAGGGGAAAGAACCCCCTTATTCCATTGGGTGAAGAAGACTTCTGCCCAGTTCTGTGAAGCATGGGATCGCTAATCCCTCTCAACTATTAGGTTAATTTTAAATGGTCAACATTGCTTTGATAAAGTAATTCTTCTAAAATTTATGTCTAGGGATTGAGAACTTAGATTTTATCAAACAAGATATCTACATAAAGTTTATGATGTTTACTATTTTATACAAATATACTAGATAGTGTTTTGAACATTTGATAATTATTATTAGTTGATTTCTAAAGTATATGTGATTTTTATGTTTTGGAAACTAAAAAGAGTAAATGGATTTAGAATTAATGAATATTTTTAGTAAGTATATTTTGGCATGATATACATGATTCAAAATCCTGATCGTTCTTATTCAAAGTTTTATCCATGATTTTGATGTAAACCCTAATAAGGGTATTTTGGGTATTTCACGCATGATTTGTCCTTGAAACGACATGATACTATTGTACAGATCTTAATACATGGTATGATTACTATTTTTGAAGTTTTATTAGAGTTTTTTAGGTGTTATTATATTAATATTTAATTTTGAGTCTTAAGCAACCATTAAGGCGATATAGTTGGTCTTTATTGATATTGTTATGAGATAGGTTTGCATATATTGTCTAGAAAATGATTTGTAATTATTTTCTTCATTATAATAATCGAGTCAGTGAGATTTTATATGTGATTATGTTTGATATTTATCGTCATCATATGATGTACATGCTTATATTAGTGCATAAGATGTCTTTTGGGCTTATTTGAGTATAAATATTATAGCAATTATATAATAAGAGTTTTGATGTAATTTCAATAGCAAGATTCCTGGTGATTTTAGATTAGAGTTGTGGTTAGTCTAAATAAGAACCCAAATTTTGTTCAGGAGTCCAGGGTGATGGGTCATGAGATTTAAGAATGGAAATGGGAAATACACAGACTTATAGAGTGTTGTTAATGTACAGATAGATGCGTTGTGAACTAAGGAATGCATACTATGTTAAGGATCTCCTCAAACAAGTAAATGGGTCATGTTCATTGAATTTTATTATTATTATGATTCAACCTACCCATTCTTACAAAGTAACTTAGAGATTAAGTTACCATCAAACTTTAGTTTTTAATGTTAGCTTATATCCAATAATACTTTTAGCAATCGGATTTTACTCAGATGAAGTTATGTTGTGAGGACATCATACTGTAGATCTTTTATATTTAAGCTACTTTTAGATACTTAGTAGTAATTTATTCAGTTTAGTTTTTGTCTCAAAGCCTTTAGATACAAATCTATATATCTAATAACAAAATTTAATTAAGTTATCTATTTAATAAGAGTTTTAGATTAAGACTTACTGAGACAACAAGGATCTAAATTTCAGATTTTAAATTCAAGTTACTCATTGTAAGTAGTCATAAACTAGATCTGCATACCTAATAAGAGTCTCTGATCTATTCTCTGTTATTTATATTTAAGATACAAATACAAATTTAGATTCATATTAAGAATTCAATTTAGTAGAAAAAGATTTCAGTTCCTAATAGAATAATTTCAATGCATTATTTAAGTAAGACAAACTTTCAAAGATTTTTAGATTAGATTTAGATTCAGATTTACATCCAGAATTAAGTACATATTCAGTTATCAGTATCAGTTTCAGTATAATATAAGTTTAGATTTAGAATTTAGTAAGTTTAGATTTAAGATAATTAAGTTGAAACCTTCACATAAGATAATATATAATAAGTCCTCATTAACTTAGTCTCAAGATAATTCAGAGGCATCTTTTGCCAATTCAGATGAGTTTTTGCTCCAATTTAGAGGTACTTAGGTACCAATTCAGGGTGTAGTCACGCCAATTTAGAGACACCTCAGTGTCATTTAGAGTCACATTGTGCCAATACATAGGTACTTAGATACCAACTTAGGGCATATATATGCTAATTCAGGAGGACTTATTGTATAACGGTGGTCACCAATCAGATAAAAGACATAAATAAAAGACACATCAATTCAATATAAGTTTATAGTTTTCAGATTTTAGTTCAACTTCCAGTTATAGTATGTTCATCTTTATCTTATTAGAAATTTAGTGCCACTTACTCTAACCTAAGTTTTCCTTTGTGCATGGCCGGGGATGAGATATCTGTACGTATAGAACTTTATGAGATTGTCATGACAAGATGATGCAAAGACAACTCTAGGAGGTTTGCATGATGGGGCGCCATCTACACGATCTGAGATTGTAAGATGCATTATAGGTTTTAGCATCATATATATATATACTTTACTATCCAATTTGATGTAAGTTTTTTTTCTTCTGATAATATGATGAGAATTTTTTGTATACATAGTCTTTAATGGTTATTTTCTATCATTATTGTAATGCATATCATGTTAGTAACACACCCTAGTTAAAAAAAAATTGCTTCTGCTCATGTATTATGAAAATTGAGGTGTTACACTAGTAACTCCATCCCCTCTTTCTCACTTCTCTCTTTCTATGCACTATTGAAATATTTGATTCTTTCTTTCCCTGGATCTACTATTTCCCCTCTCTAAGTTCCTCATTCCGTCAACTTGTAAAATCATACTCCCACTTACTTTCCCTACTTGCTTGCCCCCAATGACACCAATCATCGGTACAGGCACGGGGACACATATGTAGATATCAAGAACAAAGCCATAAATGGGAGATGGCGTAGATAGATCATCAGATGGCATTGACACTAGGATACCTTTGCTAGTGTTAGAAACACCAAAAACTTCGGATTTTCTTTAGCATTACGAGATAGATCGACGTCAGTGGAAGATTGGCACCAGGGTGGGAGATGACGACATAGTTGGGAGACAACACTAACATTGGGAGATGGATTGGTACTATCCACATTGAATAACCAATGTGAATCTACATGTTAAGTATGATTAAATATATTTCAAAGTTTTATTTGATCACATGAAATGAATGAGGATCATATACTAAGTAGTAAATTAGTAAAACAGATCAAATGAATGATGATCATATACGAAGTAGTAAATTAGTAAAATAGGAGGGAGGACATCGATGATATGGACATGTCAAATAAACGTACCAACCAATAACTTCTAACGTTCATACAATTGTCCATAAGTTCTTAAGATTTGTGATAGGTTATAGAATAATCACAACCCAGATAAAGTTAACATATATCATGTTTATAATGCCTTGGGCATCACTTTCAACACAAAACTTGGTAACTTTGAGAGTTATATTTGTTTTGAGGCAGAGTGAAATGTCATAGCCTTCCACTTGAGGCATTTTCCAATCACCACAAACAATCTTCATCGCCACTTTTTTATCTGGTCTATGTAGATAAAACACATACCGACCTCTTTGTATGTATGCTAGACACATCTATATTCACTGTTATTTAACCTTTACATGGAGGCTCAAAATTGATATCTCTTTTGGCACAAAAATTCCAGAACCTATTGTCCTACACTCAATCAAATCTTTATGATCACAAGCCCAATTGAGATTAGTGTGGTACAAGATTGATGACTCATTATGTATATTTCCAAAGAGTCTATCATTTTGACACTTTGACATAAAACCACAGATAGAGTTATCGTCTTGGAAGAAACTACTACCAATTTTGTTATGTATCCAACCTATAACTTCTACAACATCAATTTACATCATATCATTTAGAATAAAATGGTAATGGTTCTCAAACCATAATATTAGCAACATGGCACTACAAGAATATTTAAAGACTATTTGATCGTGAGAAATGATTATTGTCTGACATAAACTTTCATATTGTTTCCATCATTAGATGGTAGTGTAGTAGTCTAAGATTAGGAACCCACAACTGATTTGAGCCAAGTTTTAGAGACATTGTATGTAAAAGTTGTAGACTAGATGAGCTCCACAACCCCTGACTAAAAGGATGTATGATGTTGTCCTCATCCCAAAACATATACCTTTGAGTTCCAAGTGAGTCATAGGATCCTTGTATGAATCCCGTGGTACAAACATGGTATCCAAATCTTACATATGTGTACCTCATTCCTATACCTCTTTTGGTGAACACCCAACTACACTAGGAAGCAGGTCGCTCATAAAACTAATGAAAGCTATTGCATTTATAAAGATGGGTAGAACATGACATATATGCACACAACCAACAATTTAGGTGTTATCCCTTGGCTATTATTCTAATTGACCAATATTGGGAAAAGTACTCTAATGTTAAACTAAGAACAAGAACCTTTAGTTGCTAGATCCCTACAAAATGTGGATTGGTGCATAGAAGTTTTCCCTTGTGGTTGACATTAGGCATATACAACATCTTAATGTAGTATCAGCACAAGTTATATTTAAGAATAATATTGAGCATATTTATTTATCTTGATTCCTACTATACTCGATCCAAAATCATATTATTGGCATGGGGATACCACTAAGGAAGTAGGAGGAAAAGGAAGAAAGACTTATGTTAATGAGAGTCAATCCCAAAGTTTGAGGTAGGTACATGCTTGAACTATGTGAGTCTTTCCTTATTATTTTTCTCCTAAGTGGTAGGTGTCTATTTCTTAACAGGAGGTCCTCCCTAGGTATGTTGCAAGAAGTACTCTATTTTTTGGTCAGTGATTGTTGTTGCTTTTAACAAAAATAGATGTTTAGGTCCAAGTCAGGTTTGGGTTGGATGACTGAGTCAAGTATCAGTAACCCTGACCCATTTCTATATCTACTCTCATTCCTCATCCTCCCCTACATAAATCTTGTGATCAAATATTTACATTTCATTCAAGTCATCAAACTGTTGTAATAAAGGATTACAACTACTTTCATATATTTCGGGACATAGTTTCTTGTATGTATCACCATTTTGAATAATAAGAAAATTTTAAAAGGTAATTCCTTCTTTCATACATATTCTGAGTATGACCGAGCATCAAGTATGCATTAGCATGAAGTTAAACACAAGCAATGAATATTGTAATAAATCGTTAAGTTACACATGCAATATGTACTTTTGAGTAACAAGTAACATATTTTCCATTCACATTTGTACGTTAACTCCAAATCTATTTGTCTTAGTTTTATTTTTGGTTATTCTACGTTATTAGTGATACTTGGAGTGGACAAGAAAATCAAAATACGATTCAAAACAACTTAAGAAGAAGACTTTGAGTTCAACAGGATACCACATGTTCTATTTTACATATTTATAGTAGACTAGTCAATACATACGTGCATGTGCACGCGTTTCACTACGCATCTTTGGAGGGTTGTGACAGAGAAGTGGAGATGTTTGTGACAACTGATTTTATCATGAAAGAAAACATATGTAATAAAATAAATATAAAAAAAGTTGAGAAAAATTGTGAGAAGAGAGAAAATCAAGGAGAGTGTAGTATGAACTCATTTTTTTATAGTAGTATAAATAAGTCATGTCCGCTATCCTCATTTTATTTCGACTACTTGTCATGAAAACACTTGACAAGGTGATTTTTGTGAATTTTCTCTGTATTGATTTCCTAACGTAAATGAGATTTGGTTAACGGATATTATTATCATTGGCTGCAGGTTCAGTCTGTCTTCTTTGTGGATTAGCCGTCCCTCCTTTTGTTGATCAAAACAGCTGGATGTGGACCATGAGGTTCAGTCAATCATTGGATCGTGGCATTATACACGTTTTGTTTGTGGGACACATCCCGCGGCGGCGTGGCTTTGGCAATGACATATACGCTAACTGGCGTGCTTCACGGTCGAGCGCGCGTGTGCTGTGGCGTGTTATGAATCAGTTTCTGTCGATATACAACGCACAAACGATAAGAAATTAAACATGCTCATCCGGCTTAGCCACGTGGCCTCTGTCTCTGCCATAACTCCTCCAGGTCACTCCAGGAGTTCCATTCATTGATACTCTAATAGGATAAAATTCTAGACGGAACGAGGAACACCAACAGTATTGCTCTAGTCGCCGTAGTCGGTATCATCACATGCCTATCTCCGGATCAAGAACAGGTGCGACGTGGATCGTTTCCAGCATCACAACAAACAGTAATGAAGAGGAAGAAAGCATTTAACACAACCCCACAATGGAATCAGACTATCTGCACACCCTGAGCCGATCGTATGGCTGGTTGCTTTGCACTAAACGAGTAGCGAAGAACTGTTGGTTATCCAGGTGTGCTATCTACCGGGGCTTATGCCTGCCATATATATGTTCACCTATAGGAATAACATGGCTCTCTAAAAATTGTGTTTACAAAAGCTTGCAGCCAACTTCGGTGGAACTTTCCATTTCAAGATGAGTTTGCAAAAATTTGCCTCGTCATTTCAATTGGCGGCTCCCTCAAAGCCTTCTTGCTTTCTAAAGACTAGGCACAATCCCTGAGTTGCATGGGTTTTTCAAACACTAGATCATTTTAAAAACTGTAAATGCAGGTCGCTCAATTAGATTTAGCTAAAGAAGAAGAAAATTAAGACATATGATTCAAGTTAATAAGCTATGATGGTGTGAGTAAGGTGGCAACAAAGGATAAGACATGTTAAAATTTATTTTGAATAATATTGTACCGCACATAGTATTAAGGAAGAAGCAGATGGTCACTACAAAGAGATGCAAGAGGTAAACATAATAATAACTGATAACTGTAAATCCTTGCGGACTCAGATTAAAAGTGATAACTTGGTAATTTATGTTGGATGAGGAGTCCCAATTGTTTTTAGAATTCAAACTAGAGGGTCCGATCTTCTTACAAAACGGAACCCCACTCTCTCTTTATATATACTAGGCATAAACCCGTGCTATGCACGTGTGCCTTAGTAGACTACAATCAATAATTTATAGATTTAATTATAAAAATAAAAAAATATGTACAATACATATATTATTACGACTTCTCATACACACAAGGACCAATACGTAATTTCAAAAAAATTAGGAGAAAATTACATCCAACCCCTCCATGGGCTTTCCTATATAGTATAGACGTGTCTCTTAATATAATACATAATTTAAAAAATCAAAGACAAAAGTGTGATGTACACACACATGGACTAACACGTAATTTAAAAAAATAATAGAGAAAATTACATCAAGCCCCGTCCAAAGGAGTATAGATTTATCTCCTAATATAATATATAATTGTAAAGATTAAAAACATACGACCAATACGTAATTTTAAAACATAATACAAAAAATTGCATCCAAGTCCCTCCACGGACTTTACTATATATATATATATATATATATATATATATATATATATATATGGTTGATGCTGGAGAGGACAAGAGCGATGCGATGAGCCTTTGGAGATGGGACCAGAGATTCTAGACATCCGTTGATTTGGAAAAGAAGGCAACAAATATTGTTTTGTAGTCGGTGATCGATCTGGCACTCCCTTACAAGGTATGTAGTCAGATCTAGAAAATATGACTCCTATAGTTTTCTTCATCTGAATTGTTTATTATGGCCTTCGTTCACTATTAGCTTTCTAAGAAAAATACACATTGTTGCTCAGTGGCGTAGCCAGAAATTCTAGTGGGGGGGGGGCACCATTTAATTGAATGATTAATCCAAGTCTTGAGGTAGGGAACCAATAGTATTTTCTTCTTAGATTACAACTCATCTTATACTAAGTACTGAATATTTATAGGAAATTGGGTGGGGCACGTGCCACCCCAACCCAATATGTGGCTCCGCCACTGTTGTTGCTGCGTTTATATGTTAAAAGTTGGACATCGTACTTCAAATCTTGAACTTTATGAAAATGATTAATATCAGAAATGGTAGCATGTATTACCTTTTATATAATATTATTGTCTACTTCTGGCCTACTATGAATATTAACTATTACGTCCATGCTAGCTACTTATGGTTCCTAATGTTAATCCAGAATAGAAAATTCGTGTTACCCAATTGTAAAGAACATATATAAAATGCTAATTGTATCTTATGACTTGATACGTTCGCACAAACTATTTTACAGTTTTAACAGTCCTTTGTTACAAGGAAAGGTAGTGTATAAAGCATACGTTATAATATAGATGAACACATTAAATTTTAATTTGATCGTATGAGATGGAAATAGGTACTTGTGTCCTTAGAATACATTATTCATGTAGTTGAAACTATTTATCCTTTTAATCACTAAGGACGGTCGCATGGCATTAGTTTCTTCACTCATTGGGTGATTGTGCCCATTGGTGGGTGACTGTGCCCATTGGTCGGTAACTGAAATTAGGGAGCTTTTTGTTCTTTAGGGTACACTGCAACCTTGTAGTTGATCGTAACTTCCAGGTAGACAACAACTTTTGAGTGGAATGATGATTATAACCCTCGAGTTGATGTGAGACCTTAAGGGTCATGTACAACCTTGAAGATGCATACTACATCCTTGAGACTGACTGTACCTGCCATATTACAAAACCCTCTTTGGCTGAAAATAAATTATGTTAACTATTTACCATGATGATGAAGAAAGAGTGATTGATGGATAGCAATTTATTGTGACACCGATTTTACTAACAAACTGATGTTTAGCTAATTATTGGTAGAGTGATTAGACTATTACCGTTACTTTTTTCCTGATGTGGTTGCATACTTGATGGGAATTCCTTTGATCCTTCATCAGGATCCTATAGGTACTTAGTTGACTCTTGTAATATACCAAAATTTTAAATAAATAAGTTTAGGGTCCTTACTTTATTTTATTTTTCATTAATTTAAAAATTAAACATTGATGCAAGCTTTCCCAAATATTGAATATTGTATGTGGAATATGAGAAAAAAATGAAAGTATGTTCCCTCTTTTTTCTTTCCTTTATGATTAAATGAATTCAATATACATAAAGAGATAAATAGAATCATTCTCTCTCTCTCTCCTCTAAGGATAATCTCTCTAAAAGACATAAAATATGACAAGTTTACTATTGGGTGGACCTTGGAATACTCAAATAATTAACTAAGGAATGGATGATGATTCATTTTACTTCATATTTTAATTCATATACATGAAGACAATGACATATATGAGTTTGATAGATAGAAGATATTCAAAACCTAAATCTAATTGGATAAGGAGGTTCTAGACTCCTGGTTTAAACTATCATTTGAATTTGAGGTCCATAGGACTTCTTTTGACCCCTATAATCAATTATGGAAGGTCTTACATAGTTTGAAACCTAAATATATTATTGATTTTGATATTGTAGATAAGTTCCAAAATTTATGTGTCATGCCCACCTCTAATCTAATGTTTCCACATTTCATTATATTTGTCATGCATGCTTATTTCCCAACATAGATCAGGTGACCGGTTTTGAGTCCGGAGGTTCGTGGACTCATCCCACACTTGGGACATGTCTCCCCACCCAGGTCCAGTCTCAATTGGACTCTGTAGTGGTCACATATTTTTGTGATCCTAATCTCCCTCTAAGATTAGTCCCAACTTCAGTAGACTATCCTCTCACCATAATCTCAACATACCAAATGGATTGACCCCTATCACAATGGGACACCATGCCCTCATATTCTCAAACTTCAAAGCCAATTTTCCCTTTGTTTTAATCTCCAAAGAAAATCCAAACGTCATCAGACTTCCATCTACATTTATCCTACCAAAATTCATCAGGGATATCCATACTCGACTCCACCCTTACATCACCCTCTGATACCCCTCCTCTTATTGCCCTCGAGAGGTGCATAATGTAGCCAAAAGAGGCTCGTCAACCCGACACCTTAGACCACCACAACTCTAGGCGAGGCCACCGATCAACCCCTTGGGTCCATGGAAAGCTTCCTCCTTAAATTATTTTCCATCTCACGGTGAGTTCTCATTTTCCCCTTTTCATTTATTTTCCAATCTAGAAGACTGGTGGATGGAATCTTCTCATTGTTTTCGCTTGCATTCATTGCACATAGCTCTACCGTGAGGTTTCAAAGTCTATGGGCATCTTGTTTTATTTCAAGCATATTGTTCCCAAGTTTCACCCTCATGTTGCCTTCTGAGTCCAAGCTCCATGGTTCTTATTCACTGTGAAAAGGATGATGACACAATTGGATGTATTCCCTATTTTTTCCTCGGGAGCTTCTACCTATGACGTAGCCACTAAGACAGTTTGGGTTTTTCTAACATTTTCCGAGGGAGACAAGGGAATGCGGGTTTCTGTTAGACAAGATTAGACTACATGCATGGGTGGACCTAGTTGGACCACGCCAACATGGGCAATCCATTTGCCTGATGATGTAGATAATTATGTACGTGTGGCTTTTAGGTGATTTGTGATTGGTTGGATATTCTAAAATTTATAGTAAATCAAGGGTTAGTCATAAAATTATGAAAAAATACTTGCTCGAAAACATTTTTAATGAGGAATCCAAGTTTGTAGTTTTCAAACCATGGTTATCCTTTATGTTTTGTTGTTTTCATATGGAACCATAAAACCCTAAGGTTTGAGTAAAATGTAAATTTATTTAATCTAAATTAGTAATATTCAAACTAAGTTTTTCAAATTGAATTAATCTAATCACTAACTCTAACCATAAATCCTAATGCAACAAAAAATCTAACCCCAATGTACTCAAACCATAACAAAACCTAAATTGATCTAAGATCAATACAAAGTATTGATTTATGATACACAATGACTATTTACAAGTGTTTAGAGCTTAATCAAGACAAGGGATGTTGGAATTAGGTGTCATTTCTCTAGGTAAGGGGTCATGTTGTTGTGCACTATCATTCATGGTTAATTTGAGTGTTATGTATAAAGTAGAAATTATAATTCCAATAAATGTTGTAAGTCATGTTCATTATATAAATTTCTTAATGATTGTATTATCTTATGTCTTATGGTTATCATGCTAACTAATATCAGATATTATGATTATTGCTTAATGAATTTAAATTTCATGTTTTAAGGGGGAGAAATCCCATCATGTTAAAGACTCAAGTTAAAGATTATGCTAATGTTCATATAGGGAATCATGACATAAGAATGTGATTTTGTTTTGTATAATCTTGTAATCATAGACCTCAAGGGTTCATTACGGGATTTTATAGCCAATCATGGGCTTTCATGTCAATTATGGGATTTATAAGCCAATCATGGGCTTGCCTAGCATTGTGTGCTGTTAAGTGGGAAATTCACAAAGAGATTCATATTTTACTCAATTCTTATTTATGCCAAGATTTTTTTTCAAGAATGCTTGAGTTAATGTTCAAGTCATTTTTCATTTATATCAAGTATATTATTTTGTTTCTACTACAAAGTGTTAATATCATTTTTTGATGTGTTGTTTTTCGTTATTGCATGGCAGGGGACACGATGTCCCCATGTACTGGACCAAATAAGGACTAAAGAAAACAATCCAAAGATTAGTAGACCATTAACTTTAGCCTGGTGGGTGCCATCTATTTAGATGATCCTAATATTTAGAATGCTTCCTTTTAAGTTTAAGTTATTCCATGTCTAGATGTTAGATATTCGACTTGACAAAGAAGTCAACTATAGTTTTTATTTTCAATGAACAATGTATAAATATTTTTAAGACAACACATGGTGATTTATTTATTTATTTACAATGAGTATCATAATGTGACATTCCCCTTCAAAGATAAATTCTTTCACCAACTTAGTTTATGTGAGTTGATTAACACTAAAATTCACCATCAGGTTGATTCCTAGAGTTTAACCTTTGTAAATGGCAAAACAACCAATTAAAATCAATTAATTAGTATAGAAAGGGTTAATCCCGGAGGACAACATTTTAAGATTGATTATTGAAGAAGATTACTTTGAAAAATTATTTGAACATGATTTGGAAATCTGAAAGTTGAAGGGTTGATTACGCTAGAATAAGAAAAGAAAGATTACACTAAGAACAAGGTAATAAAATCTACACTAAGAATAAGGTAAGAAAGAGTTACACTAAGAACAAATAAAGCAATTTTATCTATGATTAGAATTAAATTGCAAGGAAGAAAAAGATGATTGGAAAGTGAGTGATTGCAAAACTGAGATTAATTTGATGATAAAGTATTTGGGTTACGGGTTTCACAACCATAACCTACATAAAACTAGATCGATGAAATGTATTTACAAATGCCAAACTTCCCACAAACCAATTTTTTGGCTAAATGGACATCATTTAAATCCCTTTGTTTTGATAATGACAAACATTTCATTCTTGTAGATCTAACATGCTACTTGAGTGTTGCAGGAACAAGGTGGATGAAAAAACCTTTGGAAGATCTATATACTCAAAATGCTTTAATTTCATGATTGTAATCAAATGTAAAAACTTGTACAAGTATTTTATGTATAAGTACTTAAAAATCATGTAAATCAAGCATTTAGATCTTCCCTAGCCATTCACAACACTTAGATAGGTCATCCCCTATAATAGTGTCACAAATGCACACTCATACACACACTTAGTACATAGTTCAAAATATTGAAACAAAGTCTTTCTTGGTCGACAAGCTTCTCGACTGAGACACTCTCGGTCGACCAATTCCTCGACTGAGAATTGACCCAAATAGCCGTTAGATCCAGTAGACAAGGTGGTTAGAAGTTGGAATCGAAAGTTATATACACTTGCTCCAGACCATCCCTTGGTCGACAAAGTCTTCGATCGACTGATGTCTCGGTCGACAATTCCTCGACCGAGAAGAACTTTATCTGCACTTTTCAGAATTAATTAACTAGTCATTGCTAAAGCAATTAGTGGATACCTAACAGCTAGTTAAGCACTAAGAACCCCCTAGAAAGTGTCTAGAACGTCCTTAAGCATTCATAGGCCATTCCTATAAATAGGACATGCCTTAGGACACCCAAAACACACTTGTGCAATACTTGAGCATACATACTTACAATTGGCAATTCATTCTTGTGAGCAATTGAGCAACTCTAACATTTGCTATTCATTTCCATTGCTCCAATTTCATGTCCTATAGGCTAGCATCTCCTACCCACTGCACTTACACTTTCATACACATTGGTTAGGAGATCAAAATGCTTGATATAGGAAATCAAGCCTTGTGCTACAACGATAATTGTGATTTCCATTTTCCTTTCTTGTTCCTTCTTATCTGTTTTGTACTCTCCTTGCTACTCCTAGGTTGGAGGCTGCCGATTGGAGAGGGTTTATCTTCTTAGGTGGAGAAGGGTATTCTCAGAGGAGAAGGTGGACTTTGGACTACTTCTAGAAGGTCTCAATGGGAAGCTACTTCAAGGAGGAATGCTACTTCAAGGGGGAACTTGAAGTTACTTCGAGTGAAGGCTGCTTCAAAGTTGGTGAGATGACTTCGGGATGAAGTCTGTCCAAAGGGTTTGGGAAGGTAGTTGTATTTTATGTAACATCCTTGCGAGGTAATAAAATATAGGTGCTTTCAAATCCCAATTGGAAACAATTGGGTAGTGGACTGACTCCCTTAGTATTTGCTAAGGGTGGAACCACTCTAAAACCATGTTCCCCCTTGTCTAATCTTTTGTGGTTGATTGTTTGAGTTGAATTATTGTTAAATTAATTATAAAACCCTATTCACCCCCCTCTAGTGGTTTTTCAATTGGTATCGGAGCAGGCTTCAAGTAGCTCTAATCGAGTCTTGAAGAATGGAGGGTGGTGGTGTCTACAACCACAAGCGAAGGAGAAGCTTGGAACAATCTTCAACAAGCTATAATTGGTACTTAGGAACAAGACACACAACACCTACCTATCCATGGAGGTTAAAGAAGGAAGATGTGCATAAAGAATGCCTTATTGCTACAATAAGTGAAGAAGAAGAAGAAGAAGAGGTAAGCCTTTTTGATTTATCTAAAGAAGAGTTGATTGCTAGCCTTCAAGAGACACATGATAAGTATATTGAGTACAAGAAGAAATTAAAGAAATCTAATAAAGCAAATGATGAGTTACATGCTAAACTTCTTGCTCTCACATCTGAAAATGAAAATATGCATGCTAAATTAAATGATCTTGGATTTGAAAAGGATAGTATTATTTCTGAAAATAGTACTTTGAAATCATCTCTAAGTGATTATAAGGTAAATATTTTTAATCTAGAAACAAATTATGATATTCTTTCTCAAGAAAAGGTTGGACTGGTTGCAAAGTTAAATGATTTTCAAACTCAACCTATCCTATGCACTCATCTAGATTATGATACTATTGTGAAAGAAAGAGATTCTTTATTATCTAATCTAGATCAAGAAAAGTTAGATATCAAAAAGAGAATGGATGAGATTGCTAAGTTACAACAAGAAGTTAGTAGCTTAAGAAATAATGATGTTCTTGATAAGATCTTAAATGATTCTCATGGTCAAATTGGAAGGAGAGGACTAAGTTACAAGCCTAAAGGAAAATCCTATCAAAACCCTAGTGGGGGAAGGACACAAGTGCCAACAACTCAATCTATGTATGTACCTAAAGGCAAGTATACATATGTACCCAAGAACAATCTAGATCAACCTCATAAAAAGAGAAATGAGATTGATTCTATATGTTGCCATTATTGTTTGTGTCTTGGACATTATTCCTTCTCATGTCCTTACAAGAAAAAAGATGTCGATTTGGTATGGATTCCAAAACCCCCAAACTAAATAAAGTAAATTAAGTTCAGATATGACCAAAGACTCTAAATTGTATATCTTTATGTCTATCTCAACTTAACATAATGAGATAACAAATTGATTCAAGTAATTAAAATTTCTAACTTGAAAATACACATTTTAAAATAAACCTGCAGAGACACATCTTTAATAACTTGTTCTAGTTTGGGTTCCTAAAACTTAGAGATTTGAATTTGATTAGCTGATATTTGACCTAAAATGTTTCTTTGATATATAAATGTCATATCTCAACAAAATTGAGCTTTAACTTTCTTGTACCTTATTTGCAAATGATTATTGAAAAACAATACAGAAACATTCTCGATCAAGAAAATATTCGACCAAGAACACTGTCGGTCGAGAATTAGTCGACCGAGCAGGTTACTATTTTTAAGCTTGAAAAAAAATCCGATAAAACATGTACAAACAACAGAATGCTCGGTCGAGAAAATCTTCGACCGAGATAAATTCGGTCGAAGAAAAGTTCAATCGAATCAAGTTCTGTTGAACCTATTTAATTGATCTAATTTGCCATCAATTTAGTGTAAATGATTGATTTAATATGCAAATCAAGAATGAATCTTGGAGAAAATTCTTTAAACATATAGAATAAATTGCAAGCTCATTTTTAAATTGCTATAATCTCCTACATGGTTTGGCTTAAAACTAAAAATTATGAACAATGTTGATTTAATTACTATTTTATAGTAATCCACATGGTTTGTCCTAAGTATTCGTTGGTTTATCCATATAAAAACCATGTGTCTTGAAATTTGTCATAATCATTGTATTTCATGAAATTATGGATATGCTTCTATTATTTTATCATGATCATTGTGTTTACTGTTTTATCATGATCATTGTGTTCCATCTTTTACTTGGTTTGCCTAAAATAATCTTTGATCTATATATACAAACCATGAATGGATATTGTTTTCAAAATGATCATTATGATTCAGCTCATTACATATAAAGATGATGTTATCATTGAAAATGCCATTTTACATAACAGTAAAACTCTATGGCACAAATGCATCTTGACATGATAGATAATGATTATCGTGTGCATGACTTGTATCATCCTGTGTAATAAATGGATGATTTTTGTTGGATGACACTATGACAAGCAAAATAGCTTGTTTCTTAGAACAAGAATATTAATGTCTTATCTAGTTGTTTGTTCTAAGTAATCAAAAGCAAAATCTTGATTTTAAGAATTTGAGTTCTATGAGATATAAAACTTGTTCTTAATTTATACTCAAGGATGACTGATTCTAAAGAGTTAATCTAAAAATAAGAGACTTGTTTAGAATAAAGAGCTATTTCAATGTTACAATCTATTACAACCAAATCAAGAGCATGGTACTAAAATTTTACACAGGATTATTCTTAGGATATAACTTTGCATCATTGTGGCAACATAACTTATGGAAATTTCTATTGATGCAAATAATCTTTGTTATAAATAAATGATTGAAAGCTACATTCTTGCTATGATTGAATATGTTGTAAATGTAGTTCAATTGCCTTTTTGCAATAAGAACAATCACTGTGGATATCAAATTCCTTAAGAAAATGTTCTTAGGATATGACTTGCTCTAAGAAAATCAAGAACAAAGACTTCATTGTGATGCCTATATTAAGTTTTCAATTGATAAAACATCTTCAAAATAGGTATGACTCAAAGTGTTTTAAATTGATATATATGTGATCATATTACATAAAGACTTTATGTTTCACATTAATGTGTAACTCAATGAGAGTGCTTAACTTGTGTATCTGCAGAAAATGCCTCTCGGTCGAAATAAAGTTCGACCGAGGGGCACCCTGGTCAAAGTCAAGGTCGACCTAAAATAAGCTTGACCAAATGCTTATTTGTAAATCATTCTCTTGCAATTAATCTTAGTACATTGAAAACAAGACTTTAGTGCATATCTCTCATAAAAGGTTAACTTATTATGATCTAATGCTTATTTTTACCTTAGAATCTTTAAATTATCTTGATTGTAAGATTAAGGGGGAGTTCACAAAAACTTTATAAACATATTAAAGACAATTTGAAATAAGTTATGACCTTAGTATTTTTAAGGAAATCTTGGCTATAAAAATAAAGGAGCCTATAATATTCATGAATGTGATATATATCTTGTTCTTAATGGAGTTCTCTAAACAAATTTGGGCTTAACATCCCATGTATTTGGTTAGAGATACATTCATGTACTCTACTATAAGCTTAAAGGATTCTCATATCATTTCAAGGCTTAACATCCTTTGCAAATGATTAAATTGTGGATAAATTTGACAACACATGGTTTGCATTCATATTAAATCCCTTGCTTTTAAAATTGAATATCTTATTAAGGGGGAGAATAGCAATAAAATTTAAGGGGAGTAATTAAAGTCATACTTAATGATTATCTTGGTTATCTTTTTGAAATGACAAAGGGGGAGAAATAATATAAAATCAATAACATAAAATAAAATGAGTTTCATAATATTTCAGCCAGCACACACTTGCACATAAGAAAATGGCTACAAAAGGTAAACTTCAGGTATGAAACTCATATGATTTATATTTCCTTATTTTATATTTTGGAAATGTTTGTCATATTCAAAAAGGGAGAGATTGTTAGCTAAATGGACATCATTTAAATCCCTTTGTTTTGATAATGACAAACATTTCATTCTTGTATATCTAACGTGCTACTTGAGTGTTGCAGGAACAAAGTGGATGACAAAACCTTTGGAAGATCTATATACTCAAAATGCTTTAATTTCATGATTGTAATCAAATGTAAAAATGTGTACAAGTATATAATGTACAAGTACTTAGAAATCATGTAAATCAAGCGTTTAGATCTTCCCTAGCCATTCACAACACTTAGATAGGTCATCCCCTATAATAGTGTCACAACTACACACTCATACACACACTTAGTACATAGTTCAAAATATTGAAATAGAAACTTTCTCGGTCGACAAACTTCTCGACCGAGATACTCTCGGTCGACCAATTCCTCGACCGAGAATTGACCCAAATAGTCTTTAGACACAGTAGACAAGGTGGTTGGAAGTTGGAATCGAACGTTATATACACTTGCTCCAGACCATCCCTCAGACAAAGTATTCGACCGACTGATGTCTCGATCGACAATTCCTGGACTGAGAAGAACTATGTGTGCACTTTTTAGAATTAATTAACTAGCCATTTCTAAAGCAATTAGTGGATACCTAACGGCTAGTTAAGCACTAAGAACCCCCCTAGAAAGTGTCTAGAATGTCCTTAAGCATTCATAGGCCATTCCTATAAATAGGACATGCCTTAGGACACCCAAAACACACTTGTGCAATACTTGAGCATACATACTTACAATTAGCAATTCATTCTTGTGAGCAATTGAGCAACTCCAACATTTGCTATTCATTTCCATTCCTCCAATTTCATGTCCTATAGGCTAGCATCTCCTACCCACTGTAGTTACACTTTCATACACATTGGTTAGGAGATCAAAACGCTTGATATAGGAAATCAAGCCTTGTGCTACAACGGTAATTGTAATTTCCATTTTCCTTTGTTGTTCCTTCTTATCTGTTTTGTACTCTCCTTGCTACTCCTAGGTTGGAGGCTGCAGATTGGAGAGGGTTTATCTTCTCAGGTGGAGAAGGGTCTTTTCAGAGGATAAGGTGGACTTTGGACTACTTCTAGAAGGTCTCAACGGGAAGATACTTCAAGGAGGAAGACTACTTCAAGGGGGAGCTTGAAGTTACTTCGAGTGAAGGCAGCTTCAAAGTTGGTGAGACGACTTTGGGGTGAAGGCTTTCCAAAGGGTTTGGGAAGGTAGTTGTATTTTATGTAACATCCTTGCGAGGTAATAAAATATAGGTGCTTTCAAATCCCAAATGGAAACAATTGGGTAGTGGACTGACTCCCTTAGTATTTGCTAAGGGTGGAACCACTCTAAAACCTTGTGTCCCCTTGTCTAATCTTTTATGGTTGATTGTTTGAGTTGAATTATTGTTAAAATATTTATAAAACCCTATTCACCCCCCCTCTAGTGGTTTTTCACAATTGATCCTGGTGTTTGTGGATCCTTGCTCAATCATCCAAACAAAGCTCCATTTGAGATATCATCTGGAGCTTTATGTATTTGTTTGGTTGTTTTGAGCCTTGGTGTCTGAGACTATCATCACCCATGATTAACATTTGACAAAAACAAGTGATCAAGTTGTTTTAAGTCGTGCGAATATCCAAACAAACACCATATAACAAGTTTTCTCTAATACAAAATGATCTATTCAACTATGGCTATGGGGTACTCCCCATACCGTGATTGAGGAACTACTCACAATCCATAGAAATTAAATAAATAACAAAGGAAGTGAGAGAGGGATCCATAAACTAGTGAAGAGGAAAGAATCCATAAGGGACTCTGGTCTAGTGATAATAAAATGTTTCCTTTCTTAGTTCGTTGTCCAAGTCAAGAAGACCAAGAACAAGAAGTGAACTAGAAATATTATTGAAGAAACAAGAGTACAAGATGCAGGAATTCCAAAGCAAGAAAGTAAACAAGTGCTAAAACATAAGAGAAAGATAAAAAAATTCAGATCCCTAATCTTGTGGAGTTCCCCCTCCTTTTATAGGGGAAGAAGGGATGGAAACCATATAATAAAACTCACTGGCAACACTATACAAAGTATGTTTGTGCACTTTGAATGAATAGATCCACATTGTGAATTGCTGGCCCAGGTTCAAGGGTGTGCGGGCCCAGGGAAGCAGGTCACAATAAAAAAAGCGGTGGTGGCACACTATTGACCAAGGCATGGTCTCCATGGAATTGAGTCGGCTACTTGGAGCTTTGAAATGCCAAGTTCAAAATTCTGAGTCGTTGTTAGTGGTATGAGTCACCCATTTTAGTAGTTGAATTGGATGGTTCATATGATGAGTAGAATGTTGAGTCGATGAATCAACACCATGAAATGACTAATTGGACATCTAGAATGGAGCACGTTGAGCGAGTGAGTCGACTGGTTCACTGATTGAATTGCTCGACTCAAGTATTGAGATGCTTGGAAATTTGTAATTCAAGTCCTTGAGCAATACAAGTGTCGTGCTACTAGGCGAAGCAGTGGAGTGATGCACCCTAGATGGTGAGAGTCTAGTAGCCAAACACTAGTTTATGCTCTGACCCGAGTAGCAGTCCCTTGAATTCCAAATAGTGAAGCAGGCTCTATATTCTAAAGGTTGAATCTAAAAAATATGAGTGAAAATAATAAGAATTCAATTTAATGGGCCAAGAGCAAGTTAATTGCAATTTTTTCCAAAAATTTGGCAAAATATGATAAAATCCTAATAAAAGATTTGAAAGATGCAGTTTGAATAGGGATGAATATGCATTCATCATTATTGTATGCATAAAAAGTGGGTTGATACTTTAGTGGTATCATAGAAAATAAGTACATGGCTACTAGGCAACAATCTGATTCATATGTTCTGACCCTAGGTATATGTGACCTTTTCCAGATGGCCCCTAGGGGATCAAACTACAGAAAGGATAGAGATGATGGTGCTAGCTCATCTAGTGAAGGAAGTGAACTGGGAAAGAACCCTAGGGAAACCCTTTAAGACTTAGTCCAAGCACTCAAAAATGCCCTAGGACTAGGACAACATCAACCCATGCACCTTGATCTAACTTTGGTTGACTTCTTGAAGATAAGGTCTAACTCCTTTACTAGAGAAGGAGAAGTTGATGTCATCACCAAGGGAGAATAATGGATTAGAAGCATGAACCATTGTTTCTGTGACTTGGATTGCCCCAAAAAATCTAGGGTTCGGTTCATGACTCATATGTTGAGGGAACTGCTCATACAAGATAGGAGAATTTCCTCAACTCAAGAGAAGCTATGCACGTGGACTCACATGTGAAGGATATGTTGAAGCTTTCTAGGAGCACTATGTGTCTAAATAAATGGTGGATAAGAAGGATCTAGAGTTTTCCAACCTAGCCCAAGTTGGTGACATGAGTTTGACCCAATATGCCATGAAGTTTAGGATCCTGCAAAAGTATGGTTATGAATATGATGAGAGATATAGAACAAAGAAGTTCATCCAAGGACTCAAGCCCTACCTAAGATTCCCTATCATGAAGAGGCCTCACGGCCCTCTAGGAAGCCCTGGATGCAACCCTCGAGCTAGAAGATCACTCTGGAAGGTTTTACAGTATGGAAACTCCTCAATAGAACAAAAAATATCAACATCACCCTCCCAACAATCATAAGAGGAAGACATATGAGCCTAATACAAAATTTGAGAAGCCCATATTCCCAACATTCAAGAAGAACCATGTGAGCCAATGAATGCATGGTACATGAGCATGCTTCTACTATGGAGAGACTGAGCACCTTAGGTTGAGCTGCCCAATGTTGTAGAAGAAGGATGAAATTCCAAATCAAAATCCACCCAAAAATCAAAATTGGAATCATGACCCTACACCTAGGATGGAAGACAAGATTTTCCCCATGGACTTAGAAGATGATGATCAAGCTAACAATTAGCCCATGTATTGCAAGACCTGAATTTAAAATTATTCCATTTATTTAAAGGGTAAATGAAACCCAAAGGTGGGTAATATACTAAGGAAATTTTAAGGATGATTTTTTTAAGGTGGGTAGAATTGTAATATATAAAATATAAATAAAATAACTTAAGGGTCTTTATTGAAAATTTCCAATTACTAATTATGAAACTCAAACATTGACGCTAGTTGCCCCAAATATTGAATAATTTATATGGAATATGAAAGAAAATGAAAATATGTTTCGTCTTTTCTTTTCCTAATGATTAAAGAATTTGATATACATAAAGCGATAAATAGAATTATATTCTCTCTCTCCTCTAAGGATAATTCTCTAGGATAAATAAAATATGACAAGTTTGGGTTTGGGTGGATAATCGCTCTCGACCTCAAAATGACTCAAATAATTAACCAAGAAATAGATAATTCATTTTATTTCATATTTTAGTTCATACACATAAAGATAATGACCTTTATGAATTTAATGGATAAAAGATACTCCAAACCGGAATTTAATTGGGTAAGGAGATTATAGGCTCCTTTTACTCTGTGGTTCAAATTTGAGGTCAATAGAACTTTGTTTGACCCTTATAATAAATTATTGAAGGACTTACATAGCATAAGACCTAAATAGAGTAATGGTAGTGATATTGCATCATAGTTCCTAAGTTTATGTGTCACACTCACCTCTAGTTTAATGTTTTATTGTCGTTATACTTTTCATGTGTTTTTCCCCTACGCATATCAGATGGCCAGTTTTGAGTGTAGAGGTTCACAGACTCATATGACGCTTGGAGCACATCTCCCCCTCCCGAGTCTAGTTTAAGTTGGTCTCTACTATAATCGTGTCTTTATCCAATCCTAATCTCCTTATGGGATGAGTCCCAACTTCATCACACTTCCCTCTCATCATCATCACAACATACCAAGAAGATTGACCCCTAACATGATGAGACTCCATGCCCTAGTATTCTCATACCTCACAGAGCTATGAGAGCCTCCCCTATTTCAACCTCTAAAGGCAATCTAAACTCCCTCAAACCTCCATCTATATAAGTAGACTACTAAAATTCCTTAGGGTACATTTGGAAACTCAATTACACTCTTACATCATCCTTAGATACCCCTTCTCTTCATACCCACGAGAGTCGCATGCTGCAGCGAGAGTGGGCACATTGACCCAACACCTCTAATCATTGCAACTCCAAGTGAGGCTTTCCGTCAACCCCTTGGGGCCACACAAAGCTTCCTCCTTGAATTATTTGCCATCTCATGGTGAGTCCTCATTTTCCACTTTCATTTGTTGTTTGATCTAGAAGATCGGTTGAGGGAGTTTTTTCATCATTTTTGCTTTCATTCATTACATAGAAATTTTTCATGAGGTTTCAAAGTTTATGGCCATCTTATTTTGTTTTGCATGTATTGTTCCCAAATTTCTACCTCATGTTGTCTTCTGAGTTGAAGCATTGTTGTACTATTTTTTGTGAAAATTATGATGACACAATGGGATGTATTCCCAGTTTTTCCCCTCAGGAGCTTCCATCTATGTAGTAGACACGAGCATTTTGGGGTTTTCACTTATTTTCTGAGGTAGACAAAGCACATGGGTTTCTAGTGGGCAGGATGAGGCCACATAGCTGGATCCAGTTGGACCATTCCAGCATGGGCCAGGTCCATTTGCCTATTGATGTAGATAATTATGTACATGTGGCTTTCTAATTTTCAAACCATGTTTTACCTTCTTCTTTTGTGTTTTTCATATTGAACTCTAAAAGCCTAATGTTTGAGTAACATGTTAATTAATTTATCCTAAATCAATAATATTCAAACCAAGTTTTCCAAATTGAATTAATTTAATTAGTAGCCCTAACCCTTGATACAACTAAAAATCTAACAATAATATAGTCAAACTCTAACCAATCCTAATTCGGTCTATGATCAATATAAATTATTGATTTATGATGTGCAATGACTATGTATAGGTGTTTAGAGCCTAATTATGACAAGGAAAGATGGTAGGGGCTTTCACTCCCTCTAAATGGGTCATGCTGCTTTGCATAGTTATCCATTATTATTTTTCATGTGATGCATAAAATGGAAATAATGATTTCCACTTCAATGCTCTAAATCATGTTCATTATATAATTTGTTTGATGATTGCTACATCTTATGTCTTATGGTTACCATGCTCATTAAGATTAGATATTATTAATGATTAATAAATTTAAACTATAGGTTTTTAAGAGAGAGAAATATCATCATGTTAAATACTCACTCTCAAGGTTGTGCTAGTGTTCATATTAAGAATCATGATATAAGAATTTGATTAATTTTTATATGCTCTCGTAATCATGGACATCAAAGGGTCATTATGGGCTTTTATAGTAAATCATGTGTTTTCATGCCAATTATAGGCTTTTATAGAAAATTATGGGCTTTCCTAGAATTATGTGCTCTTAAGTGGACAAATCATATAAATATTAGAATTTTACTTTTTCAATTCTTATTTATGTCAAAAATATGTTTCAAGAATTCTTAAGTTAATGTTCGAGTCTAGTTTCGTTCATGTCAAGTATGATTATATTGATAATGCTATAAAATGCCAATACCATTTATTGATGTGTGCTTTCTCCCCATTGCATAGATGGGGATGTGATGTCCCCATGTATTGGAACAAATAAGGACTAAAGAAAAGTAAGCCAAGGATTAGAAAACCTTCAAGCTCAACCTGGTGGGGAACCATCTACCTAGAATGATTCTAATATTTAGAATGCTTCCTTTTATGTTTAAGTTATTCCATGTTTAGATTTTTGATCCTAGACATGATAAAGAAGTCAGTTGTAATTTCAGAATTGTTGAACAATGTATGAATCTTTTTAAAATAACACATGATGAATTGTTTATTTATTTGAAATGAGTAATTTTATGTGACATCCCCATTAAAAGATATATGCTTCTTATTTATGGTATGTATGCAAAAGTGGGGTGCTACAACTATGGATGTGGTTGACTTCATCCTCCTCTAGTCATATTGATGATACTGGAAATAAATTTATGTTGTTTCTAGCTTGATGAAAGATTAATATTGTTATTAATTTCTTTACTATTGTATTTTTAGTCATGTCGGTCAGGTAAGGAACCATGTATGATCTATCTTATTTATATCTATTTGAATAAATCTTGATGACAACTTTTGAATTTTTCTTCAAAGAGATTGGTCTATTTTGTATGAAAATCTTGTGTTGATGGATTGTTATGCCCTAAGAATAATTTTATCTATTGACCTGGTGTTACATTACCTGTATCAACAACATCTCTCATAGTGTCACATTAGATTTATAGAGTCTTTTTCCTCCTCCTACCTTAGTTGAACCATATTTCCAGTCCTAACAACAACAAAAATATAGAAAGAGTGTGGAAATAGGTAGGAGTCAGCACCACTATGGAGGTACATAAAACTTAGCTAGAATCCATAAACCAAATTAGCAAATAAAAAATAAAACACAAATTGCATAAAGTGCTACCAAAGACCCCTCATTATTGTAAAATAAGAGATAATCTATAATTTGAACATTAAACATAGAAATGACATTTTTTTATTTTTTTATGAATTTTCATATAGCTTATTTGAATACATAAGGACCAATTTAATGTTAAAGATACTAGTGGAAAGTATTATGTTTGAACCCTTTTGTCTTCTATCATGACTTCAAAAATGAATCAAAATACTGATTTTGTATTTAGAAATATACAAAAATACATACAACTCCTCATACACTCTTTCTTATATAACTTACAATACAATACAATGATGATTTTGTAGTTTAAGAAAAAAAAATTTCCTCTACGAAATTTTTTTATATTTTATTCAATTTCTAAATAAAAAATTGTTTAAATTTCAGCATGGCAGACTCTTATTCATATCTTATTAAATGGAATGTTCCAACCAATCCTTTAGAATGCATGTATAACAATATATGGTGCAAACATATAACATGCTCTCAACAAATTAATTTGCAATTCTGAATCTATCTTTGGTTGAGGTCTCTCTTTTTAATTGTCATTTTAAACAAAAGTGGTATGCAAAGATTTAGTCAGTGTCATTTTAATTGGTAGATCATTGAAAGCACCTCTCCTTCATTTCCACTTCTACCTCCCTTGCGGATTAACCTCATCCCCTACTGCCTTTTATCTCCCCATTTTTGAGTTGGTTCTCTACCAAGTTGAAGCCTAAGTATAGTATCACATGATGGCCCTCCAATCATGCTCGTTTCTCTCTAGCTATCTAGACCAGCAAGACGAGGGGTGGCCTGGACTAAGGCAGTCCATTACGGGATGACAAAATGACTAGATGAGTTGTGTAGTAGATCATGACTAAGCCTCTGTTGGAACAACAATACAAAACATGGAGGAGAATGTGATGCTAGTCATTGAAGAGCAGGCTAAAGAGATCACCATAAATCTTGATCAAGTTGACAGTAATGAAGCTTATAACAAAGACCAATATCCGTGTCAAGAGCCTAATGGTGCCCAGATCAACCCATCCTAGGAAGTTAGGAAGGTAATACCAACACCCGCAAGTGGCATATGGTTGAGGGTTGGAGGAATAATACGACCCAATCACCTTTAGGGGAAAAATCTTGCCTATATCACATCAAGACCGGTCTGGGACCATCTAGGAAATACTACAACACTTGCTTGGAGTACGACCACTGGTAAAACAAATGTCCATGTAGATGGGTTTGTTTCACTTGTGGTAGTAGGGGACACAAGGTGGTGGGGTGCCCTTAAAGTGCGAGAGTTAGGGAGGCTAACCCCCAACAACACTAACATCTTCTCCCCATTCCCATGAGACCTCCTCCATCCCCATTGTAAGGCCCCTGACCTAGCTTTCTAGCTAAACTTATTTTCTTTGCTTCATATGATGCTTAGAACCTTAATCTAATCATGTGATGAGCTTTAATGACATGTGACAAGGTTATGTTTTTAGTTTGGTCATGTTTGGATGATGTTTGAGCTAGTTTTTCTATATGCATTCTTGTGGTGGAAAAACATGCAATTTACCCATGTTGAGAGGTTTTCTTGCAATGAGTCACATGTTGGATGTGCCTCACGTGTTTTAGCCTCATGAGAGAGAGGATGGTGCTTTAGGACACCTTGTTTTGCCTTGGTTTGATGAGGAGAGAAGTGGTGACATCTTGAGTGTTGTTTCTAGGGTTTGCTTCGATGCCATATGTTGATGTTGGTCATATGTTGACCGATAGATATATTGGTTTTTAGTGACCTTCCTTGATGTTTTCTCTTTGGTCCAAGGTGATCTTGAGAGTGTATGAAGTCTTTTCGGTCATATAATCCTTCCTTCTCTTCTTTGGGGTAGAAGAGAACTTAGGATTTGGTTTGGTCAATTGGATTTTTGAATGTCTTCAACTGCTAGCCTTTATGGCCATGTTTTCCTTCAATTGATGGTCCTCTAGGACCAAGTGAGGTCGCTGACACACCTAGTTTTTGATGATCTATTCTGCATGCATGGTTTAGTGCATGCATGGTTGATGTGTGGTGGACATGAGGCACTTATGTGCATGACACCTAACCTCTTTGGTCACTCACTCCCCTTGGGTATATGTACCCCTCTTCTTTCATGAATATGCTATTTTTGCACCCTCTCTACAGTCTCTCTTTCCTTGAGTTCGGCCCTTGTATTCTTGGTGGATTAGAAGCTCATCTTTGGTTCTTGGTGGCTGAAATCCTTTTGCATGCGGTGATCCAAGTTTGGAGCTACTCTTCCTTGGTGACCTTTGGTGATTCTTTGATCCTTGGTAAGTGATCCACCTCTTGATTTCATTTTCTTACAATACCCTATCTTTTTCTTCTTCTATTGGCCAAATCCTTGGATCTTCCATGGTGGTGCTTGTGTTGAGATGGAGATACTCCTCTTTCTTGGGCCAAATCCTTGGTTCTCCAAGATAGTACTCAAGTTGAGTGGATGAAGTCTTCTCCCTTTCTCTCCCTTCTTGTTCTTTTTCGGCCTTGGGATTTTGGTTCTCCTTCTTTCCCTTTTTGACCTAAGGTTTTTCTTCTCTTTTGAGGTGGTGGCTAGCTTGGTCATGGAGGAGATCAAGCCAGGTTTCTCTCGTAATTTTGGAGCTTCTTTCTTGGAGGTGGTTTCATCATCATCTAAGGCGGGTTCTATAACTCTTTTCCCTACTATTATTGCACTTTAATTTCTACATGAAAAACCTATCTTATATCTAAAACGTGGTTATATGTTGCATGATGATAATATCTTGTTCTAGAGTTTATGATTTTGAAGTAATATTGCTTAGATTAGCTCTTTTCCCTAAACTATAGTTCTTGTTCTTGAGTGTTGTAGATGGTGACAAGTTGGTGCTTGCATGCACACTTCAAAACACTTGTTTTGATCTTCTTGTTTATGTTTTGGTTATCTTGATGATGATGGAGGTTTTTGGTCCTCCATGCATATGTATAATGCATGGTAATCTTTCTCTTATCGTGGTTTGACCTTCTTATATTTAGTAATCGGATTTATAGGGCTTTGAACATGTTTTCCATTATTAACGTATTCTCTTGAAGTTTCAGTTTTCAAGATGATAATCACCTATTTTGATCATGATAGATGAGTGGTTTTCTCTATAAGATGTTCTTCATGTTGTGTTCTAATTAGTCCAAGGTTTGGAGTTGAATTTTGGTCGAGTGAGATTGTTTCCTTTAGCTTTGGGCGCTTAGAATAGCTTCTTCAATCACATAGAATTGTTGGTCCTCTACGACCAATGGAAGTGATGGTTCCTTTTGACCGTTTGATTTTGGTGATGCTTCGTGATCGTTGGTCTAATCTTTGATTATTTGGCCTTGTTCCATGCGTTTCCTTTTGATCAATGGTGAGTTGTCAATGGTCTTGGTTGCTAACTTTGGTGTTTCCCTTTGACCATGTTGTTTTGAGTAGATCCATTTGGTCAAATAGGTTGATGGTTTCTCTTCGACCAAGGTAATCCATGGACACATGGTCCTTATGTATGGTTATTAAGTAATGGTGATGGTTGGTCTATATATTACAAGAATAAACGAAGTAGTAGTGTCAAGTTTTAAGTGTTATATTGTTGATCTAGAAACCCTAATGAGATACATACACAAAAACCTAACCCTAATCTTGAACATATGGTGATAATACTTGATTGCTAGAAGTGTGTAGCATGTAACCGAGTATTATTTCTCTCTCCTACTTGTATAACTTAAATGCTGCATGTTGAATGAATGTCATAGCTATTTTAATGATGTGGTGTGTTTAATATGACACAAGGAAATGATTGTGAGGCTTCAGGAGGTATGATGAAATAATGATGATTGTGCATGAACTATATGATTGGGTCTTATGACCTGGAAGAGGCTTTATGCCTAGTTTGAGGTGATATCCTCTAGTGTTGTAGTGGGGGATTGATATCCCCATGTTATGTAATAGTATTGATGGCCTTTTGTGGTAGTGTTATCAAGTGATGTTGTGACAAGTTATTACCTCATTCATTTTATATCATCTGGAGTTGTACCATACCCTTATCTTTGTATAGTTTGTTTAGGTTTTTTATGTTGTATCTTTATTGATGCTAAAAGATACCCAATATGATTTATTAATCAAGTGAAACCTAAACATGTAGTTGACATGTGTCGTAGATCCATCTTTACTGTTAGTACTTTCTGGATGGTGAAATGAGTTTTCCCTTAGTGGAAGCTCAGAGTTGTATATTGTTGAGTATATTCATTTCAAAGGATTGTCTGCGGTCATACCCTGACAGGAGAATGGTCGAGGCTGTATCTCAATAATGTGATTCAGTGTAGGTACATAATATGTTTTGATGATGGTTGCGATCATACCTTGGCGCGAGTGTGGATGTGTTCATAACTCATTTTTCACTAGTGTTGTGACTATATACCAAGGTAGGCTAGGTTGTTTTGTAATTGGACTCTATATGTTAATGTTGCAAACTTGGACTGACTGAGGGTGTGGGATATCATAGGTGTCGGGATCCTCCTAGATCTTGTATGAAACTGATTTTGACTTAGTAGTGGTAAGTTGGAGTATGAGTGGTATACCTCATCTCCTCAGGGCATAATAAAAATGTAATGCATTCGTGTAGTATATTTTCTTAGGGTTAAACACAACTCACATTGAATGACCCTTTTCCTTATATCTTGTATTGATTTCTTGAATTATGATGCAGTAAGAGAAATCAATTATTATACATGTTGTTCATGTTCCTTCTAAATTCATAACTTGTTATACTTCTCAGTTGTAGTTACCTAAATTGATTAATCTATGATACCAGTTTTATACATATCATTGAGTTGAATCTATTCATAAGGTTAAATCTACAATGTTTAATCTACTTGTGTTAATAATGGTAAGGACCCTAAACTTGCTTAATGATTTAAATAAGCTTAATTATCATAATTGAATTCTTATAACCCTAATATAACCTTTTTATATGCTTTTCAATCATAAGATAAGCCTAATTTTCAAATTTGGTCCAATTTGGACATTGTTTGAGCAAGTTATGCACATTTTGTACTTTTCTACAATTTACCCAATTGAGAGGTTTATTTGCAATTTATCACCTGCATTATGTTCCTTGGATATTCTCTCATATTTATTGATCTTGTTGATCCATAGGGCACCTATTTAATCCTTGGTTTGAAGGTGTTTTCTCTAAGGGTATTTTAGGGTTTACCCCTTCATGGATGAGCTACCTTTAGTAGCTATCAACTAATGAATTGTTTGTTTTTCTTGGAAATTCAAGAAACGAGGGATAAGAATGTCTATATGGATGGTGGGGGAGCTTTGTGTGTGTGTGTTTGTATATTCTTAATAGTTTAAGGTCATGGACACTTGGAAAGATACTAGAACTTCAACTTTTTCTTTTTCTTTATCTTAAAGTTTCATATACTTATACCTAAGCACCAAAATGAGACATTTGATCTCCACTACTTCCCTCCTTCAATGAACCTCATTCTACCTATATGCTTCTATGAATTTCCTATCCAAGGAAGATGAAAGAGGGGATCTTCTTGGAAAAAGAATCTAGGGTCGCAATTGACTTCCTTTTAGGGTTTGAAAAGCTTTCTTCGAGTGATTTTGACCTAAAAGAGTAATAATCCCCTTCTTCCCTCCATTTATTTCTTACTTATCCTTCCTCCCACCTTTATCCAGGTTGGAACCTTGTTGTTCCATGGTAGAAATTGATCTAAAGCTCTAAAACCCTACCTTTCTTGCTCCTTATGCTTAGGGTTTGCTCATTTGATGAAGAAAGGTGCTAGATGGACAAGTTCACAACTTATACTTAAATTTTCTACCCTACCTACTCCAGTTTTCTTCTATTTGGGATTTCATCTTCTCATTAGAGGCAATTTTTATAACTTGCTCCACGCTTATTGTTTACTATAAGCTTGTTAGCTCATGTTCTTGCTTGAAAATGATGATCCATGCACTAAAAATCTATGCTTGACTTGGATTTCAATTTTTATAATGTTCCCTATTCTGATTTCAGTTCTAGATGAACCTGTGATCATGTGTACATTAGTAGTAAGGTATAATATGACTTGGATCAGGTTGGTTTGACAACCTATGTTGCTAAGCACCTATCAACCAATGGTCAATTTTAGGATTTTAAGCTGATTTCTTCTATAAACCCATGACCCCATGATGGTACCATTGCAACAACCCTATGGTGTTATTTTCATGACAATTGATGGTGGTAACCAAGGGTTTCAACTGACGTTCACCCCTTAAGTCATTTTTTGGCCTAATTAGAAGCCTTGTGATCAACAACTAAGTACCCTAATGATGCTATCAATCAATGGTGATATTAATTTGATATTAGATGTTGATTAATGAATATAGTGCTGATCCAACAACCTATGGTTACTTAATGGTCACTAATGATGGTGGATAATGTGACACCCCTCCATCACATAGACAACGAGATGACACATGAAAACGTGTGGAACCATATATTATCGAAAACACGGGTTAATTAAAACCGATTGCGGAAAGCATACATACAGAACATTTGCAAAAAGGCCCTACAAGAAGATCATGTCATATATAGATATATTCAAGATCACATGCCTGATATGTTCACAACATAAAGCCACCCACTGTCGCAACAACGCATATTCGTTCATCACCTATTTATACATACAGAACAACCACATACGTCCAGCAGTAGGGTATAAAAATTACAACTGCTAGACATCGTGAAACGTCGTCAAACACCTCCAAGGACCTAAGAGAACAGGGATGACACTAGGACTCTACAACAAAACCACCAAAATAGCAACATGTCCACCTCTTGCCTTCTATTGCTCGGCCGCAACCCCACGACCACCACCACGTCTAGAATGATCACCTAAAATGGGTGTAAACCAGCGGGGTGAGACACACAGTTCCAGCAAGAAACATAACTCCCCGCCAAAACTATAAAACCTCAAAAGGATAAGGCAACAACAGTAGATAACTGATAAAGCGTATAACAAGAGCAGCACACTAAGCAAAGCTATCATTACTTTCAATCTTACCAAGATATCCGGGAGGCATATAACCAAGTATTTCTATATGGAACATGATTGACAAGATAAGCTTTATAAGAACGTATCACAAGATATAAGGATCGTACACACAACTTCATAGTTCAACTAGATCAGCTATATAAGAAAGACATCAATCAATGTTCCGTGTTTTGCTTTAAGCAGGATATATAATTCGGTTGGATTACGTTTTATTATGCTCTGAGGAAGTGAGCCTTCCCTGCTCAAATCCAACCATTGGCTACAAAGCCCAATCCGGTGCCATACAAGGTCTAAGGAGATCCGGACTCCATGACCTCACCTTCTCGTGATCAATACACAAATCATCAAGAAAGACCGCAGTCTTATGCTTATAGGCCGCACCCTCTAGGTCAACTCCGCAAGCTACCCATATCTCTAGCTCACCTCATCATAGGTGGTAGTATATACATCCGAGCCATGAACGCATCATGCTCATTATCACATATCGTGAGACATGGGTCTGTTCACCATGCTCCATATATCCTGAGTCTGCAACCGTAGCCACACTCAACCATCCTATTTTAGGCTAGGGGAAACCTCGCCTATTCAACAATATGTGCTCCAGATAATCCCGCAGGATAAACCTGTTCCACCATCACCAAATACTGAAGATAATGGATCTATGGCCAGAGCAACTACATGATATGTTCATCTATAATTGATTAGTATATTTTAAGCCAATTGTTGAGCAAAAACAAGGTATAAACATAGCCTTATAGAATCACATCATTTTTGCCATCAACATACTGTCCTGGGACCTCAATCCCTCATGATATCAACCACTTCCTCTCAAGGAATCACAATCATGCATCAGCATCCTGGGAACACATCCCTTATCTCATCATCAGAGGATAACACCTCAACTAGGCACTCAGCCTTATATCAGGTCCTCAGACCTATCAACTTGTTATTTCATTAACAAGGATTATCATCACATTGTGCTAGTCAAAGCACATCTACCTCATAGCTCTTACCAGGCTATGAATCCACATGAAATACCTGCATGGTTAGTATACACATTCATAGAGATTACTGAAGCCATCATGGATTAATAGGATTATTATTATACTATCAAGTATAAAGAAGCATCCATGAGTACATCACACATAAGCTTTATCATTCATAGTATTATTATCAATCATGGGCATATATTATGCCTTATACTTGTGACCATATGCATGTGTCACATCATCATGTGAAGCAATATCATAAGCTTCCAAGCTTCCTGGTTCACAACTTATCATCTTAATCCATCATCATAGTTGCAGGATACAAGGTGATTACATCATATCACTTGTGTTATCATTATTAAAAGAGAACCATCAACTATATACATTTCGGGTTATCAGAACCCTCACCAAAACTCCTACAACCCTCACTAGTCATGGCGAGCAGTGCCAACCCTCATCCAAGGGTGTACCCAATAGCAATACCCTTACTAAAAGTATAACGACTAGGATTTCCAACCCTAAGGAAACTCACCACCATATCGGCCAACCACTGCACATCCTCTAACATGCATCAAGGTTCCATTAGCACTCATGGTGTCAGGCAGCCATCACCAAGGTATAATGTGCAGCACTACCATGGCTATCGACCAAGGGTCTAACGTGCACCAAGCTAGGGTTAGGGTTTCGTTTCACTATCGGCTAACCTTCAACATGAGCCATATCGACTAAAGGGGTGTCGCCCAAGGCGCCCCTATTATGCAACCATCTCAGCATCATCTGAGGGTTAACCCTATCTTCCAGGGTACCCATGACGCCCAAGAATGGTGTCGTGCATGGCCATGAAGCATCATAATGACCGACATCTAGGGTTATCATGTCAGGCATGAAGCCATACCGTACAACACTTCATATAAGTTAAAGCTCAACTAAGACATGGTGGTATCGTCCAAAGCCATCCTGGACACCAATCTATCAAATCCTATCATCCAAGACCATGTCAGGATGTGTCGTGCAGGGCACACATCAAAGTGTAACACCCAAGCCCCAACTCTAGAAAGAGTAACGACCAAGCCCTACAAGGCATATCGGTCAAAGGAAGAACACCACTAGGATACTCACTAAGGTGCACCACTCAACTAATATCAGGAATAACCACAACTAAACCCTATCCCCCAACACAAGTATGGCCTACAAGGCTCCATATCAGCCAAAGCATAACGGGCACCAAGCCAACTATCTCAACAACATGTGTCGTCTAAGGGTACAACTCCAAACAAGGCTATCGGGTAGCACAACTCCAAGGTCATATCGTGCAAGGCACAACCCCACAAGATCATCTTCAACCTCAAGCACAAGGGCACCAAACCCTAATTGATCAAGAAGGTTGACTCACCTCTCAACAACCAAGAGAGAGGGGTTTTGCACAACCTCTATCGCAAATCGGGCAACAACAAGGATCCACCTCAACATAGGTCATCATATATCCAAAAGCTCACCTCTCTAATCCATGGTGAGAGGAGGGTGTTACCCAAGCAACTAGGATGTAGGCTCACCTCTAAACAACTAAGAGAGAGGGGTATTGCCCACATCACTAGAGCTCAAACTCACTTCTCAAGAACCTAGGAGAGAAAGGGGTGTTGCTCAACAAGGAAACTCTAAACCATGGTTCGGCCAACTAGGTCCAAAGGTATATAAACCACCAACAACATCAACAACATCATGGTCATTATATCCATAAGATCAACAACATGTACTAGAGAAAGAAACATAACATGTAATGGCCGATCATCATCATATATGAAACATGCAACATGGTGAAGGTAGTATAGCTAGGGTTAGAAGTTATGTAACCCACCTCAAGCAAACTCCTCAAGCTCCAAAGCTACAAGCTTCTAGCTCCTAGCTCCAAGCTCACCACTTCAGCCACCTCAAGAAAAGGAACAAGAAGCATAACTACCATGGTCGAAGAGTAGGCAAGATGGAGAAGAAGATGATAAGGGAAGTTGCTTACCAAAGAACAAGACCCACCTAGGGTTCGACCACAAGCTAAATGAAGAAGAAGGGAACTCCTTCAAGGGGATCGTCTACCAACCTTAGCTCCTCCAAGGGTATCAGCCACTAAGGTTGCAAGGGAGAGGTGTATCGTGCACACAAGGAAGAGAGGATCAACAAAGAGCTAAAAGGGTTCCTAAGGAAGAGAAAGGCAAGGTATATATAGATGAGGATCAAAGGGGTACCAAGGCAAGGTGTCACCTTACCAAGGGACACTTGTCCACACGTTTTACCACCTTGCAAAACTCATGCACATGCCATGCCACCACTCAACCAAGGTTCAGCCACATGTCCAAGATAGGGTGACACAACCAAAGCAAGGAGGTCAACAAAGGTCGAAGGCCGACACACTATTCTTCCAAGGCCAAAACACCCCCATGGGCGATACCCCATGGCTAATACAAAGCAACCTTGCCCGACACAGGGCTCAACCAAGCAAGGCAAGGCCCAAGCAAGGGAAAACAAGGCCCAAAAGAGCTCAACAAAGCCCAAGAAAACTCAAGGCATGATCCCAAAACTTCCTCTCAACCCTAGAGGAAGCAAAGAGAGAGAGAAAGACATCTCTCAAGGTGACAAACTTGCTCTTCAACCCTAACTTAGGTTATTTTGCAAGTAGCACCTCCAGCTCTCAACTAAGCACAAGAAAACCCTAATCATCACTAAAGATGATTAGCAAGCAACCAAGTACAAGGTTTAGGCAAAACAAACAGGTTAAGCCCAAAACGAAGGTCAGGGTCCTTACAAGCCATAAACCTCTACAAAGGGATTTCATCCCCGAAATTCGAACAGAAAAGTGAGCGACACTTCCACCTCAACTCTTCCTCAAGCTCCCATGTGGCTTCCTCAACACCACAATGATGCCAAAAAACCTTCACAAGAATCAGGTCCTTCCTCTTCAACTTCTTTACTCTTCTATCAAGGATCACCACTGGACCTTCTTCATAGGTTATGTCTTCATCAATCTCAACCTCAACTGGTTGTATAACTATCCCTATGTCTGGATGACTTTTCTTCAGTATACTGACATGGAACACTGGATGCAATCTATGCAACTCTGGCGGTAGTTCTAACTTGTAAGTGTTGGTATGTATGCCCTAAGAGCCAATCATGGGATGATTGGTGGGATACATTAAGATTGATTTGATAAACAACAAAGGCAAGCTTCCAATTCTTTCTGGTTCAGTCATATGAGATAGTGATAGAACAGATTGAATGTCTAGAGAATGACAGTACTCAATGACGTATGCCTTCAGGTTCATGACCTGAACGATAAGATCATACGGATGTTAAGAGTTTGTACATTCTTGTTATGTCCCTAGTCGGATGTCATTGTGGAAGGTAGATAGACAGCAATGACACATAAGACTAGATTGTGGTGTTGGTTGATGACAGAATCTAATTAGTCATGATATAGAGATATCAAACCAAACACATAGGTACTTGTTAGAGAACAAGTGTACCGGACAGACCCACCGTGAGTTTGACACATGGAACCATGACATGGTAGTCACAGTCAGTACTCACAGTGATGGTGGTGAGTGTGATTCTTAGACCTGAAATCACTACACTCAACACATGTCGTTGGGCACACTTTGACATCATCAAAGGCGGTCCTGAAACATGGGCTGTTATAAAGGTGATGATTGGGTGGCTTTGACACATGGGGCTTTTGAGGGATGAGTGATAGATATGGGATTTATCCCTCCTAAGGGAGTTTGATATCCAAGGCCACTTGATGAGTAGGATTGAGATAGGCGTGCGCACACATGTGTGAATTAGTATGTGATATTGATGTCATACATATCTAGTTCAATCTACTCTGAGATCAAGAAAGTGAATGAACGTTGACAGGATGACTGTTCCATGCCTCGAGTTCATTCGGGATATCAGTGACAAAGGAATTATACATTCACTGTAACACCATTCACAGATTGTAGGATGAAAGTTGTTCTCCAACTTTCTACTTTCACTTGGGTAGCAATGATGTGTGACTAGGCACCACTCTTTGCTTGTGAAGTCATAAGTGTTATGGACTTTCACTGCCAACGTGAAATGGACATGCAGGGTCACACACATAGGATTTAACCTGGAAGAGGAGTTTTATCCACAAGCAATGTTTAGATTGATTACTAAAGGAGTTTAGTATTTCAATTAAACACTCAATCAGTCGATGGCTCAATATCATATGGTTCAAGGTGTTGGACGCATTGATTGGAGTATCGGATTGATTAAAATCACAATTGACTGATTTTGCCCAACCTGTACTCCCAACCGATCGGCTCATTTGATGAACCAGTCGGTTGAGGTTGCTGAACCGGTCGGCTGGAGTGTCTAGGCCGATCGGCTCATACCCAGGTTGAAATGACCGGTTCAAGAGTTGAACCGATCGGCTCAACTGGTGCAACCGACCAGTTGGGAAAGTCATGTCGGAAAGAATTTTCCTTTGGTTTCAAATTGCCCAATTCGATTGGGAATAACATTGGTATTCGATACCAACTGGGAACGAAACAAGGAAAGTCTTTTTGAGCTGGATTAGGACCATGAACCGATCGGTTCAGGGCACCAACCGATCGGTTGGAGTGCCCCAAACGATCGGCTCAGGTCCAACCGATCGGCTCAATGGCCGAAATGATCGGTTCAGTTGTGAACCGATCATTTCAAATTGCGAACCGGTTGCTTTTTGTGGAAAATTCTCGAACCCTTCTACTCCTACATTTAGTCCCGTATTGCCGGGGCATGATAACCCTGTCCCATGACCCTCCTATATATATAGGGGTATTGGGGGCTTCTCATGGTACACTTCAGTGCAACCAGTTTCTCTGTAAAGTTGTCCATCTCTCTGGTTTTGGTAACCAAGAGAGAGCCCGAGCAAGTGCTTCCCGCAAAGGGAGGTGCAGCAAGGGAAAGACAACTGTAGTTGCAACTGGAGGAAGGAGAGTGTGTTGGCGACTAGTACGTCAACAGGAGGGTGCGACTCCTTCCACTTCCCTGTGGGACAAGGAGTGTGGAGTTCTAGGTAGTCCGTGTGGACTACTTTAGAGGCGGGAGGACACTGTCGCTCAGGAGGACAACTGTCATCCGACAGTCCAGTAGGAGGAGGAGTCATCAGTCCCGGTGTGACCAGGAGCTGCACAGACACCGTCCAAGACCGGATTTGAAGACCGCGCATAGCGCGAGGTATTGTCGCCGAGCAAGCCTCGGGACAAGGTATGATTCCACAAACCATCCTTTCCTATTATATAGACGTTGACGCGTTTCCTTGTTCCGGGTTTGGGGGAGAAAATGTTTGTTTCCGCTACCTTCTCTCCCTCCCCTAAAACCCAACAGTGGTATCAGAGCCACGTCAACTGCTCTATATTTTAGGAATATCGATATGATCGATTTTGGTTTGTCGCCTTTATTTATTGCATGCGATGTGAATAATATCGGCTTTATGCATGTCCAATCCTAAATCCACAAATCCCAATTACATATATGATATGTATTATTAACGCACTCGATACGCATCGCCCTTAAATGAGTTTTGTGGTGGATGTGTGTAGTGTGATTATGGCCTATAAACCCCTATCTGTGTGTGGTTGCTTGTGGTTGCTTGCATCTTAGTCTGTGCACCGATCTTCCCTCTCTTATTCCTTATGTAACTCGAAATAATTTGAGATTCTTTCCTACCTTTGCTCCCCCCAAATGTAACTAGGGGTTTCCCCTTTTAAAGCAATGTATAAATAGGATAGATTTTATTTCCTGTTATGTTGAAGACCGGCGGACATCAAGACGACAGCTGAAACGATCGGATCAAGGCGTGAACCGATCGGTTGATGTTCCAGACGGTGGTTCAAGGAGTGAACTGATCGGTTGATGACCGTTCGAGGAGCGAGACGAGCGGGTGGCGGCCATGAAGACATGCACGATGACCAGGCGAACCGATTGGTTGGAGGAGCCAACCGATCGGCTGGTGGCACCCAGACGACCAACTGGAGAGTACAGATCATTCATGTGATGAGTTGATCAACTCGGATGGCAAGGCACAGATGTTCATCTTGTATAGGTTGCATGTGATGTAGACCTAGATGACTGT
The DNA here is from genome assembly GCA_963693085.1 of Alisma plantago-aquatica. Classification (NCBI taxonomy): domain Eukaryota; kingdom Viridiplantae; phylum Streptophyta; class Magnoliopsida; order Alismatales; family Alismataceae; genus Alisma; species Alisma plantago-aquatica. Next base: position 25,842,141 of record OY856409.1, on the reverse strand, counting down.
GATTCCTCTTGGCTCAAGGAATCACATTAGGATGGCCATAATCATCGCTTTTTATCGTTTGTGCATATTTTCTGTGGGATATAGCATGTATATGATACGTACTATGTATTTTGGTGATTGGATATGTATATGTATATAAAAACGAAATCCCTCATTAAAATATTAAGTCTTATATGCCTTCCATTAGCGGCGCACATGAAAAGCTCGATCGACCAAGCGTAGGTTACGCCAAAGCGTGGTGCGCCATCTATCTTGTGGAAGTGTGAAGGGTAGACATGTAGGTTCTGCCAAAGCAGGGTGCATGTTTACCGTGTCGGCTTTTGGGTTAGACTTAACTAGTGATTCTTAGAGCGTCTAAGCCCAGAGGCAAGGAATGTTCATGGCAAGGTGTTGTGTATGTTCATTCAACAAGAGTTGCATATGATGCAATTGGCAAGAGTTGCCTACCTGAGAGATCTAAGTTGTGGGCGATCAGCCAAAGCTGACTCATGACTTAGAGGATTTCAGGATCTTGCCCACTAGAAGGTTGTACGCTGCAATCTTCCGAATTGATGGTGAGGGCTATCAATTTGAACTAAAATAGTGGGAGCGATAATTAATTAAAGGCCTAATTTTATAGTCACCTTTCAAATCAATCAAATAAGTCAAAATGAGTTTTGGACTAAAATTGCATATTTCCTTTTGTAGTTCAAATGGCAACAAACAACAACAACTTTTCTTTGTGATCGGTCCTTGACAAGGACAAGTTAAATGGGACTAACTTCCATGACTGGTATCGGACATTGAGAATTGTTCTCACTCAAGAGCGTAAGCTCTATGTCCTGGATACTCCAATTCCAGAGGAACCCACTCCGAATGCACCAAAGGCAGAAAGGGATGCTTACAAGAAGCATGCTGATGATGCCATTGATGCAAAGTGCTTGATGCTATGTTCAATGAACCATGAGTTGCAGAGACAGCATGAGAACATGGGTGTCATTGAGATGATTCAGCATCTCAGGAACATGTATGAGGATCAGGCACGGCAAGAGAGATACAATGTTTCTAGGGCGTTGTTCAAGTGCGTCATGACAGAAGGAGATCTAGTTGGTCCTCACACACTCAAGATGATTGGGTATGTGGAGAACCTGCAGAGATTGGGATTTCCACTAAGCCAAGAGTTGGCTACTGACGTGATACTGCAATCGTTGCCAGAATCTTACAGTCAGTTTGTGATGAACTACAACATGAAAAACTTTGATAGGCCACTGTCAGAGTTGTTGGGCATGTTGAGAACAGCCGAGTTACAGATGAAGAAGGACAAGCCCAAGTCTGTGATGGTGATCACGGGCAAGAAGGGCAAGTCCAAGCGCAAGGGCAAGGGCAAAGCTAAGAAAAGTTCTGATGCTAGCCAGGAGCCCAAGACGACTTCAGCTCTCAAGGCCAAGGGAGGCGTGACCAAGAAAGGAAATTGCCACCATTGTCAAAATCCGAGACATTGGAAAAGGAATTGTCCTCTCTATCTGTAAGAACAAAAGAAGAAGGAGGCGACTGAAGCCTCTACTTAAAGGTGTCATGAAAGTAAACTTGTAATACTTTTTGAGGTATATGATACCAAGATGTAAAGTGTAAAGCACTCATAATTGGGGCAAGTGTTGCCGCCATAGATAGAGTACTTTAGTTTATTTTTCAGCTTACAAGGCATGTAATACAGTTATGAACTGCTATTTCATATTTTCCCATAGATAGAAACACTTTATTTTTGCATATTGTATGACAATGATGGCAATTAATAAAGTTGAATTTTCAATCTTAAAGATATGATCTTTGTGGCAATGCTTTGTTTAAATTATGGTATATGATATGCATGAGATAAAATGATACCTAAAAGTTATAGATAACTCAAACAATCAAATTAGCATCAATCATGAGAAATTCATTTCTAGTTTCCATGTGATGGATAAATCTAGACTCTTTTGGTTAGAGAACCAGTAAGAGACATGAATCTCTTGTACATGATTAATCAATCTTCACTAATGGTAGTGGGAGAATGATTATCCAATTAGGTATAATACATGTGATGTATTTACATACCTATTGGAGTAAATGCTAATACTTCAAATGGTGTTTAGAGAAATACCAATATGAATATGTTGAAGTGTTCAAGAATATCATAGATGAAGTATGAATTTGGTAAAGTGTTAATTCTTGATGAGATCAATGAATCAAATACTTAAACCAAATGTTTGAGAACCTTATGAGTGATTATGATAGTGTATCAGAATGAGCTCGTGATTAAGGCATGGTGATGTCTAAATCAAAAGGGAGTCATACTCTAAGGAGTTAGAGAATGATTATCAAATAACTAAATTCTTCTTAAATAAAGAATACCCCACACTCATAAAGGACATTAAGAATCACAAGGAGTTGTGAGTTCTTATATCCTTGACAGATACACCTCAATTATCTATGTGATGAGTTGTTCATGTGATGAGTCAACTATCCAGATGAATATGAGGAACCGAATTTTGAGTTATGGTTTATAACCATTACATGCTAAATGACTTCCATGTGAACCATAAGGTATGACCTTGATGGTAGCACCCATTGGATGTAAATCCATAAGTGCAAATGAGTCTTAAGTGTTAAGACACATGGATAACATTTTGAAGGATGATGCTTGTTGATTGCAACTTAAAGACTATGACACTTGGCATATGGATACTAAAATCGCATTCCTATGAGGAATAAAACAAGGATGTGTATGTGACACAACCTATAAGGTTTATGAATCCACTAATTCAAATGAAGTAATCAATGTGATTGATTGAGTACAAGCAACTAAGAATTGGATCTTTACTTTGATGATATAGTCAAAGGGTTTGACTGATATGTCAAAGATAAAGAGGGATCTGTGATTTAGTGGGAGCGTATTCACATTCCACATGTTGATGTGAAATTGAAATGTTCTAGATTGGAAATCCAAAAGTGGAAATTATCTTTAAGGAAGATAGAGAAGTTTCCTATATGATAGGAATAGAGACCTATAGAGATAGTTCTCGAAAAACCTCTTGACCTGAAAAGAGAAAGCATACATTGGCAATCTGTACTGAAATGTTCAGTATGCATAGATTCAATGGGAGAAAACTAGTCCATGTCACATGGAGTTAGTATCCCAAGGCCAAGTGTCCAATTCTTATGAAGAATGGGAACACTAAGAATAGATATGGATCTATCATGTATGTAATCATCCCATTATCTTGCATGTATGGACATGGCAAGAACAAAATGCATTCATCATATTGTATGTAGGACATGACAATATGATGTGCTCATCCTGGTAACTCGTATGTGGGACATGACGAGTGGATGTATGTCTACTTCCAGTAAAGGTTACTGGAACACCATGAGAACTTGATAAGTACTTGTAAAGTACTAGTTCTGTGGTGAGGAGGAAGAGTTCGATGTAAAGAGTTACATTGATGTGAACTTCCGAAAGGACAGAAAATTGATCGCAAAATATATAAGATATATAAAAGTGAAAGTTTGTTGATAATTGGAAGTGTTCCAATGAAACCATTTAAAAGGAAATGCCAAGTATCTGTGTGTTAGAAAACAACAGTGGATACTATATGGATCTAGAAGTTCATGAGATGAACTTATAGATATTCCACTCATTGATGACAAGTCTGGAATCCTTGATCATGCAATGTGGATAAAGGTTAGATAAAGGAATACTAGGTCGCATATTAAAGCAACTCCATCTCATACGTGCGACGTACAGTGAAGAGATGAGAGACATGCAATTTATACTGACTTTGGCAAGGTGTTGCCATTACTCACTATGTTGGCACTAGAGCACAGTAACATGTGGGACATGTTTGAATATCACTATGAATATGATTCAAGAGTGATTGGCTCGCAGTGCAAGTGGGAGTCTGTTGGTATGTATGCCCTGAGAGCCAATCATGGGATGATTGGTGGGATACATTAAGATTGATTTGATAAACAACAAAGGCAAGCTTCCAATTCTTTCTGGTTCAATCATATGAGATAGTGATAGAATAGATTGAATGTCTAGAGAATGACAGTACTCAATGACGTATGCCTTCAGGTTCATGACCTGAACGATGAGATCATACGGATGTTAAGAGTTTGTACATTCTTGTTATGTCCCTAGTCGGATGTCATTGTGGAAGGTAGATAGACAGCAATGACACACAAGACTAGATTGTGGTGTTGGTTGATGATGGAATCTCATTAGTCATGATATAGAGATATCAAACCAAACAAATAGGTACTTGTTAGAGAACAAGTGTACCGGACAGACCCACCGTGAGTTTGACACATGGAACCATGATATGGTAGTCACAGTCAGTACTCACAGTGATGGTGGTGAGTGTGATTCTTAGACCTGAAATCACTACACTCAACACATGTCGTTGGGCACACTTTGACATCATCAAACGCAGTCCTGAAACATGGGTTGTTATAAAGGTGATGATTGGATGGCTTTGACACATGGGGCTTTTGAGGGGTGAGTGATAGATATGGGATTTGTCCCTCCTAAGGGAGTTTGATATCCAAGGCCACTTGATGAGTAGGATTGAGATAGGCGTGCGCACGCATGTGTGAATCCGTGTGTGATATTGATGTCATACATATCTCGTTCAATCTACTCTGAGATCAAGAAAGTGAATGAACGTTGACAGGATGACTGTTCCATGCCTCGAGTTCATTTGGGATATCAGTGACAAAGGAATTATACATTCACTGTAACACCATTCACGGATTGTAGGGTGAAAGTTGTTCTCCAACTTTCTACTTTCACTTGGGTAGCAATGATGTGTGACTAGGCACTGCTCTTTGCTTGTGAAGTCATAAGTGTTATGGACTTTCACTGCCAACGTGAAATGGACATGCAGGGTCACACACATAGGATTTAAGCTGGAAGAGGAGTTTTATCCACAAGCAATGTTTAGATTGATTACTAAAGGAGTTTAGTAGTTCAATTAAACACTCAATCAGTCGATGGCTCAATATCATATGGTTCAAGGTGTTGGACGCATTGATTGGAGTATCGGATTGATTGAAATCGCAATTGACTGATTTTGCCCAACCTGTGCTCCCAACCGATCGGCTCATTTGATGAACCGATCGGCTGAGGTTGCTGAACCAGTCGGCTAGAGTGTCCAGGCCGATCGGCTCATACCTAGGTTGAAATGACCGGTTCAAGAGTTGAACCGATCGGCTCAACTGGTGCAACCGACCAGTTGGGAAAGTCATGTCGGCAAGAATTTTCCTTTGGTTTCAAATTGCCCAATTCGATTTGGAATAACATTGGTATTCGATACCAATTGGGAACGAAACAAGGAAAGTCTTTTTGAGCTGGATTAGGACCATGAACCGATCGGTTCAGGGCACCAACCGATCGGTTGGATTGCCCCAAACGATTGGCTCAGGTCCAACCGATCGGCTCAATGGCTGAACCGACCGGTTCAGTTGTGAACCGATTATTTCAAGTTGCGAACGGGTTTCTTTTTGTGGAAAATTCTCGAACCCTTCTACTCCTGCGTTTAGTCCTGTATTGCCGGGGAATGAGAACCCTGTCCCATGACCCTCCTATATATATAGGGGTATTGGGGGCTTCTCATGGTACACTTCAGTGCAACCAGTTGCTCTGTAAAGTTGTCCATCTCTCTGGTTTTGGTAACCGAGAGAGAGCCCGAGCAAGTGCTTCCCGCAAAGGGAGGTGCAGCAAGGGAAAGACAACTGCAGTTGCAACTGGAGGCAGGAGAATGTGTTGGCGACTAGTACGTCAACAGGAGGGTGTGACTCCTTCCACTTCCTTGTGGGACAAGGAGTGTGGAGTTCCAGGTGGTCCGTGTGGACTACTTCAGAGGCGGGAGGACACTGCCGCTCAGGAGGACAACTGTCATCCGACAGTCTGGTAGGAGGAGGAGTCGTCAGTCCCGGTGTGACCAGGAGCTGCACAGACGTCGTCCAAGACCGGAGTTGAAGACCGCGCATAGCGTGAGGTATTGTCACCGAGCAAGCCTCGGGACAAGGTATGATTCCACAAACCATCCTTTCCTATTATATAGACTTTGACACGTTTCCTTGTTCCGGGTTTGGGGGAGAAAAATTTTGTTTCCGCTGCCTTCTCTCCCTCCCCTAAAACCCAACAGTGGTATCAGAGCCACGTCAACTTCTCTATATTTTAGGAATATCGATATGATCGATTTTGGTTTGTCGCTTTTATTTATTGCATGCGATGTGAATAATATCGGCTTTATGCATGTCCAATCCTAAATCCACAAATCCCAATTACATATATGATATGTATTATTAATGCACTCAATACGCGTCGCCCTTAAACGAGTTTTGTGGTGGATGTGTGTAGCGTGATTATGGCCTATAAACCCCTATCTATGTGTGGTTGCTTGTAGTTTCTTGCATCTCGGTCTGCGCACCGATCTTCCCTCTCTTATTCCTTATTTAACTCGAAATAATTTGATATTCTTTCCTACCTTTGCTCCCCCCGAATGTAACTCGGGGTTTCCCCTTTTAAAGCAATGTATAAATAGGATATATTTTATTTCCTGTTATGTTGAAGACCGGCGGACATCAAGACGACAGCAGAAACGATCGGTTTAAGGCGTGAACCGATCGGTTGATGTTCCAGACGGTCGGTTCAAGGAGTGAACCGATCGGTTGATGACCGTTTGAGGAGCGAGACGAGCGGGTGGCGGCCATGAAGAGATGCACAACGACCAGGCGAACCAATCGGTTGGAGGAGACAACTGATCGGCTGGTGGCACCCAGACGACAGGCTGGAGAGTACAGATCATTCGTGTGATGAGTTGAACAACTCAGATGGCAAGACACAGATGTTCATCTTGTATAGGTTGCATGTGATGTAGACCTAGATGACCGTGATTCCTCTTGGCTCGAGGAATCACATTAGGATGGCCATAATCATCGCTTTTTATCGTTTGTGCATGTTTTCTGTGGGATATAGCATGTATATGATACGTACTATGTATTGTGGTGATTGGATATGTATATGTATATAAAAACCAAATCCCTCATTAAAATATTAAGTCTTATATGCCTTCCATTAGAGACACACATGAAAAGCTCGATCGACCAAGCGTAGGTTACGCCAAAGCGTGGTGCGCCGTCTATCTTGTGAAAGTGTGAAGGGTTAGGTTCTGCCAAAGCAGGGTGCATGTTTACCGTGTCGGCTTTTGGGTTAGACTTAATTGGTGATTCTTAGAGCGTCTAAGCCCAGAGGCAAGGAATGTTCATGGCAAGGTGTTGTGCTTGTTCATTCAACAAGATTTGCATATGATGCAATTGGCAAGAGTTGCCTACCTGAGAGATCTAAGTTGTGGGCGATCATCCAAAGCTGACTCATGACTTAGAGGATTTCAGGATCTTGCCCACTAGAAGGTTGTACGCTGCAATCTTCCGAATTGATGGTGAGGGCTATCAATTTGAACCAAAATAGTGGGAGCGATAATTAATTAAAGGCCTAATTTTATCGTCAACTTTCAAATCAATCAAATAAGTCAAAATGAGTTTTGGACTAAAATTGCATATTTCCTTTTGTAGTTCAAATGGCAACAAATAACAACAACTTTTCTTTGCGATCGGTCCTTGACAAGGACAAGTTAAATGGGACTAACTTCCACAACTGGTATCGTACATTGAGAATTGTTCTCACTCAAGAGTGTAAGCTCTATGTCCTGGATACTCCAATTCCAGAGGAACCTGCTCCGAATGCACCAAAGGCAGAAAGGGATGCTTACAAGAAGCATGTTGATGATGCCATTGATGCAAAGTGCTTGATGCTATGTTCAATGAACCATGAGTTGCAGAGACAGCATGAGAACATGGGTGTCATTAAGATGATTCAGCATCTCAGGAACATGTATGAGGATCAGGCACGACAAGAGAGATACAATGTTTCTAGGGCGTTGTTCAAGTGCGTCATGACAGAAGGAGATCCAGTTGGTCCTCACACACTCAAGATGATTGGGTATGTGGAGAACCTGCAGAGACTGGGATTTCCACTGAGCCAAGAGTTGGCTACTGACGTGATACTGCAATCGTTGCCAGAATCTTACAGTTAGTTTGTGATGAACTACAACATGAACAACTTTGATAGACCACTGTCAGAGTTGTTGGGCATGTTGAGGACAGTCGAGTTACAGATGAAGAAGGACAAGCCCAAGTCTGTGATGGTGATCACGGGCAAGAAGAGCAAGTCCAAGCGTAAGGGCAAGGGCAAAGCTAAGAAAAGTTCTGATGCTAGCCAGGAGCCCAAGACGACTTCAGCTCTCAAGGCCAAGGGAGGTGTGACAAAGAAAGGAAATTGCCACAATTTTCAAAAGTTGGGACATTGGAAAAGGAATTGTCCTCTCTATCTGGAAGAACAAAAGAACAAGGAGGCGACTGAAGCCTCTACTTAAAGGTGTCATGAAAGTAAACTTGTAACACTTTTTGAGGTATATGATACCAAGATGTAAAGTGTAAAGCACTCATAATTGGGGCAAGTGTTGCCGCCATAGATAGAGTACTTTAGTTTATTTTTCAGCTTACAAGGCATTTAATACAATTATGAACTGCTATTTCATATTTGCCAATAGATAGAAACACTTTATTTTTGCATATTGTATGACAATGATGGCAATTAATAAAGTTGAATTTTCAATCTTAAAGATATGATCTTTGTGGCAATGCTTTGTTTATCTTATGGTATATGATATGCATGAGATAAAATGATACCTAAAAGTTATAGATAACTCAAACAATCAAATTAGCATCAATCATGAGAAATTCATTTCTAGTTTCCATGTGATGGATACATCTAGACTCTTTTGGTTAGAGAACCAGTAAGAGACATGAATCTCTTGTACATGATTAATCAATCTTCACTAATGGTAGTTGGAGAATGATTATCCAATTAGGTATAATACATGTGATGTATTTACATACCTATTGGAGTAAATGCTAATACTTCAAATGGTGTTTAGAGAAATACCAATATGAATATCTTGAAGTGTTCAAGAATATCATAGATGAAGTATGAATTTGGTAAAGTGTTAATTCTTGATGAGATCAATGAATGAAATACTTAAACCAAATGTTTGAGAACCTTATGAGTGATTATGATAGTGTATCAGAATGAGCTCGTGATTAAGGCATGGTGATGTCTAAATCAAAAGGGAGTCATACTCTAAGGAGTTAGAGAATGATTATCAAATAACTAAATTCTTCTTCAATAAAGAATACCCCACACTCATAAAGGACATTAAGAATCACAAGGAGTTGTGAGTTCTTATATCCTTGACAGATACACCTCAATTATCTATGTGATGAGTTGTTCATGTGATGAGTCAACTATCCAGATGAATATGAGGAACCGAATTTTGAGTTATGGTTTATAACCATTACATCCTAAATGACTTCCATGTGAACCATAAGGTATGACCTTGATGGTAGCACCCATTGGATGTAAATCCATAAGTGCAAATGAGTCTTAAGTGTTAAGACACATGGATAACATTTTGAAGGATGATGCTTGTTGATTGCAACTTAAAGACTATGACACTTGGCATATGGATACTAAAACCGCATTCCTATGAGGAATAAAACAAGGATGTGTATGTGACACAACCTATAAGGTTTATGAATCCACTAATTCAAATGAAGTAATCAATGTGATTGATTGAGTACAAGCAACTCAGAATTGGATCTTTACTTTGATGATATAGTCAAAGGGTTTGACTGATATGTCAAAGAGAAAGAGGGATCTGTGATTTAGTGGGAGCGTATTCACATTCCACATGTTAATGTGAAATGGAAATGTTCTAGATTGGAAATCTAAAAGTGGAAATTATCTGTAAGGAAGATAGAGAAGTTTCCTATATGATAGGAATAGAGATCTATAGAGATAGTTCTCGAAAAACCACTTGACCTGAAAAGAGAAAGCATACATTGGCAATCTGTACTGAAATGTTCAGTATGCACAGATTCAATGGGAGAAAACTAGTCCATGTCACATGGAGTTAGTATCCCAAGGCCAAGTGTCCAATTCTTATCAAGAATGGGAACACTAAGAATAGATATGGATCTATCATGTATGTAATCATCCCATTATCTTGCATGTATGGACATGGAAAGAACAAAATGCATTCATCATATTGTATGTAGGACATGACAATATGATGTGCTCATCCTGGTAACTCGTATGTGGGACATGACGAGTGGATGTATGTCTACTTCCAATAAAGGTTACTGGAACACCATGAGAACATGATAAGTACTTGTGAAGTACTAGTTCTATGGTGAGGAGGAAGAGTTCGATGTAAAGAGTTACATTGATGCAAAATTCCAAAAGGACAGAAAATTGATCGCAAAATATATAAGATATAAGTGAAAGTTTGTTGATAATTAGAAGTGTACCAATGAAACCATTTAAAAGGAAATTCCGAGTATCCGTGTGTTAGAAAACAACAGTGGATACTATATGGATCTAGAAGTGCATGAGATGAACTTATAGATATTCCACTCATTGATGACAAGTCTGGAATCCTTGATCATGCAATGTGGCTAAAGGTTAGCTAAAGGACTACTAGGTCGCATATTACGACAACTCCATCTCACACGTGCGACGTACAGCGAAGAGATGAGAGACATGCAATTTATACTGACTTTGGCAAGGTGTTGTCATTACTCACTATGTTGGCACTAGAGCATAGTAACATGTGGGACATGTTTGAATATCACTATGAATATGATTCAAGAGTGATTGGCTCGCAGTGCAAGTGGGAATCTATTGGTATGTATGCCCTGAGAGCCAATCATGGGATGATTGGTGGGATACATTAAGATTGATTTGATAAACAAAAAAGGCAAGCTTCCAATTCTTTCTGGTTCAGTCATATGAGATAGTGATAGAATAGATTGAATGTCTAGAGAATGACAGTACTCAATGACGTATGCCTTCAGGTTCATGACCTGAACGATGAGATCATACAGATGTTAAGAGTTTGTACATTCTTTTTATGTCCCTAGTCGGATGTCATTGTGGAAGGTAGATAGACAACAATGACACACAAGACTAGATTGTGGTGTTGGTTGATGACAGAATCTCATTAGTCATGATATAGAGATATCAAACCAAACACATAGGTACTTGTTAGAGAACAAGTGTACTGGACAGACCCACCGTGAGTTTGACACATGGAACCATGACATGGTAGTCACATTCAGTACTCACAGTGATGGTGGTGAGTGTGATTCTTAGACCTGAAATCACTACACTCAACACATGTCATTGGGCACACTTTGACATCATCAAATGCAGTCCTGAAACATGGGTTGTTATAAAGGTGATGATTGGGTGGCTTTGACACATGGGGCTTTTGAGGGGTGAGTGATAGATATGGGATTTGTCCCTCCTAAGGGAGTTTGATATCCAAGGCCACTTGATGAGTAGGATTGAGATAGGCGTGCGCATGCATGTGTGAATCAGTATGTGATATTGATGTCATACATATCTCATTCAATCTACTCTGAGATCAAGAAAGTGAATGAACGTTGACAGGATGATTGTTCCATGCCTCGAGTTCATTCGGGATATCAGTGACAAAGGAATTATACATTCACTGTAACACCATTCACGGATTGTAGGATGAAAGTTGTTCTCCAACTTTCTACTTTCACTTGGGTAGCAATGATGTGTGACTAGGCACCGCTCTTTGCTTGTGAAGTCATAAGTGTTATGGACTTTCACTGCCAACGTGAAATGGACCTGCAGGGTCACACACATAGGATTTAACCTGGAAGAGGAGTTTTATCCACAAGCAATGTTTAGATTGATTACTAAAGGAGTTTAGTAGTTCAATTAAACACTCAATAAGTTGATGGCTCAATATCATATGGTTCAAGGTGTTGGACGCATTGATTGGAGTATCAGATTGATTGAAATCGCAATTGATTGATTTTGCCCAACCTATGCTCCCAACCGATCGGCTCATTTGATGAACCGGTCGGCTGAGGTTGCTGAACCGGTCGGCTGGAGTGTCCAGGCCGATCGGCTCATACCCAGGTTGAAATGACCGGTTTAAGAGTTGAACCGATCGGCTCAACTGGTGCAACCGACCAGTTGGGAAAGTCATGTCGGCAAGAATTTTCCTTTGGTTTCAAATTGCCCAATTCGATTGGGAATAACATTGGTATTCGATACCAATTGGGAACGAAACAAGGAAAGTCTTTTTGAGCCGGATTAGGACCATGAACTGATTGGTTCAGGGCACCAACCGATCGGTTGGAGTGCCCCAAACGATCGGCTCAGGTCCAACCGATCGGCTCAATGGCTGAACCGATCGGTTCAGTTGTGAACCGATCGTTTCAAGTTGCGAACCGGTTGCTTTTTGTGGAAAATTCTCAAACCCTTCTACTCCTGCGTTTAGTCCCGTATTTCCGGGGCATGAGAACCCTGTCCCATGACCCTCCTATATATATAGGGGTATTGGGGGCTTCTCATGGTACACTTCAGTACAACCAGTTGCTCTGTAAAGTTGTCCATCTCTCTGGTTTTGGTAACCGAGAGAGAGCCCGAGCAAGTGCTTCCCGCAAAGGGAGGTGCAGCAAGGGAAAGACAACTGCAGTTGCAACTAGAGGCAGGAGAGTGTGTTGGTGACTAGTACGTCAACAGGAGGGTGCGACTCCTTCCACTTCCTTGTGGGACAAGGAGTGTGGAGTTCCAGGTGGTCCGTGTGGACTACTTCAGAGGCGGGAGGACACTGCCGCTCAGGAGGACAACTGTCATCCGACAGTCCGGTAGGAGGAGGAGTCGTAAGTGCCGGTGCGACTAGGAGCTGCACAGACGCCATCCAAGACCAGAGTTGAAGACCGTGCATAGCACGAGGTATTGTCGCCGAGCAAGCCTCGGGACAAGGTATGATTCCACAAACCATCCTTTCCTATTATATAGACGTTGACGTGTTTCCTTGTTCCGGGTTTGGGGGAGAAAATTTTTGTTTCCGCTGCCTTCTCTCCCTCCCCTAAAACCCAACAGTAAGCTACCTTGCCAACATGTGCTATTATTGGGTATGGCCCCATATACCTGGGTGCCAGTTTGCCTTTTTGGCCAAACCTTAGCATGCCTTTCCAAGGTGAGACCTTGAGATACACTTTGTCTCCCACTTGGAACTCTAAGGGTCGTCGGCGATTATCTGCATAAGACTTCTTTCTGTCCTGTGTCATTTTCAACTTTTGTTGTATCACTCTGATCTTTTCTGTTGTCTGTTGTACTAACTCAGGACCCAAAAGTTGATACTCACCAGACTCATACCAGCATAAAGGGGATCTGCACTTCCTTCCATATAGAGCCTCATAAGGATCCATGTCAATGCTCCACTGATAACTATTGTTATAAGTGAACTCTATCAAAATGAGATGCATGTCCCAACTGCCTAGGAACTGCAAAACACAAGCTCAGAGAAGATCCTCCAAAGTCTGAATAGTCCTTTCAGACTACCCATCTGTCTGTGGGTGGAAAGCGATACTGAACCTCAACTGCGTTCCCAACGCTTTGTGCAACTGTTCCCAAAAATGACTTGTGAACTGAGGACCTTTGTCAGAAACTATCATTGTTGGTACACCGTGCAAATGCACTATTTCGTATACATATACCTGAGCAAGCTTCTCTGCTGTATATGTCATTTTTGCCGATATGAAATGAACATATTTTGTCAACCTGTCCACTATTACCCAAATGGAATCATGATTCCTAGCTGTCTTTGGTAGACCAACTATGAAATCCATGATAATATGATCCCATTTCCATTGCGATATCGGCATGGGTTGCAACGTACCTGCCGGTTTTTTATGCTCAGCTTTAACTTGCTGACAAACTGCACACTTAGCCACAAACTCAACTACATCCTTCTTCAAGCTAGACCACCAAAATAGGTCCTTCAGATTATGATACATCTTGGTGACTCCTGGATGCATAGCATACATTGACATGTGTGCTTCCTTGAGCACTAGCTTTCTTAGATTATCACCATCGGGAACCACCATCCTACCATGATAGCAAACTAGTCCATCCTCAGACTCATGGAACCCATCACGCTTTTCACTACCAAGCTCTGATCTGATCAACTGTATTGTATCATCCACCTGTTGTGCGTCTTTGATCTTCTATCTCAGCATAGGCTTGACTTGCATTTGTGCCAACAGTCCTTCCAACAAGGAAACTTCCAACTGTACATTCATCTCTCGCAAGGAGACAAACATATCTCACCTATGACATACCAAGGAACTCAATTATGCCTTCTTCGTGGAGAGAGAAGAAGACTTTCTGCTAAGTGCATCAGCTACCACATTTTCCTTACCAGGATGATACTCAATGGTGCAATCATAATCATTGATTAGCTCCATCCAACGATGTTGTAGCATGTTCAGCTCACTCTGTGAAAAGATATACTTCAACTTCTTATGATCTGTAAAGATTTGACACACTTCCCCATAAAGATAGTGCCTCCAAATCTTCAATGCATGGACCATCGCTGTCAACTACAAATCATGTTTCAAATAGTTCTCCTCATGTTTCTTAAGCTGTCACGAAGCAAAAGAAACCACATGATCTTCCTGCATCAGCACACAACCTAAGCCTTTTTTGGAAGCATCGTAGAAAACAACATAGCCCTTCCCAAGCTCTGGCAGCACTAGCACTGGAGCACTAGTCAACTTCTCCTTCAATCTTTGGAAAGCTTGCTGATAATAATCATCCCAAACAAAAGGTACATCCTTCATGGTCAGCTTTGACATCGGCAACGCGCTTGCACTGAAGTCCTTGATAAACCTCCAGTAGTATCCTACCAAACCCAGGAAACTACGAACTTCTGTCGGCATCTTTGGTTGCTCCCAATCTGCAACTGACTCCACCTTCTTAGGGTCCACCTAGACTCCTTCTACAGATATCACATGGCCCAAGAATGTCACTTCCTTCAACCAAAACTCACATTTGCTGAACTTGGCATACAGCTGATGTTGGCAAAGAAGAGTCAACGCTTGTCGAAGATTTCACTCATGCTCTTGCATGTCCCGACTATAGATCAAAATGCCGTCTATAAAGACTACAACAAACCGATCTAGGAATGGACAGAACACTCAGTTCATCAGATCCATGAAAGCAGCAGGTGCATTGGTTAGCCCAAATGGCATAACCACAAACTCAAAGTGACCATACCTCATCCTAAATGCTGACTTTGGTATGTTGTCTTCCTTAATCCTCAACTAATGATATACAAACCGTAGGTCGATCTTTGAGAACACTGTAGCGACACGCAGCTGATCGAACAGATCATCTATCCTCGGCAACAAGTACTTATTCTTGATCGTGACCTTGTTCAACTGCCGGTAATCTATACATAACCACATTGACCCGTCCTTCTTCTTAATGAACAACACTGGAGCACCCCAAGGAAATGTGCTCGGTCGCATGAAACCTTTCTCCAACAACTCTTGTAACTGCTTTCTCAACTCTGCCGTCTCTGCTGAAGCCATCCTACACGGTGTCTGTGCAACTGGTTGTGTTCCTAGTACCAGATTGATCTCAAAATCAATCTCTCAGGGTGGGGAACACCAGGAAACTCATCAGGAAACACATCCACAAACTCTCGGACAATCGTTACCTCCTCAAGGCTAAGACCTTTTGCCTTGGTATCCACAACGTGAGCTAAGAAAGCCTTACAACCTTGCCGCAACAACTTTTCTGCCACAATCGCTGATACTAGACATGTCGAAAGAATCTTTCTATCTCCTTGGAAGATCCACTTCTCTCCGTTGTCATCAAACGCTGCCTTCTTGAAACCACAGTCCAACACAACCTTATACTTTTCTAAGGTATCCATCCCGAGGATCACATCGAATCCATGCATATCAAGTGGTATAAGATCCACTTGTATACTGTGTATCAAAAAAGATAAGACACAAGATGGACACTCCTCTAGAAGTATCGAGGAACCATCAAGAGGGGTTTCTAACAACAGACTATCTTTCTTACAACTAATAGGTAAAGGACAGCTATCAAGCAGACTATGTGCAATAAAAGAGTGTGTAGCACCGGGGTCAACCAAAATGGATATAAAGCAAGAAGAAGACAAATCAGAATGAAATAACTCCATCTGACCTGTCACCACTTGTGGGTTGACTATCACGTCCGGCTGACTCATATCATAGAATCGAGTCATTGCTTGTTGTCCACATCCTCTGCTTCCTTGAGCAGACGATCCCTCTTGCGATGCTTGACTGCGTCCTCGCCCTCTGCTAGCATTGGGCTGCTGTATGTCTGACCCTTGTTGATTCTATCTAGGCTGTTGGGTTACTTCAACATCTCTCTTTGGGCAATTTGACCTCAAGTGCCCAGTCTGTCCACAGTGGTAACATGACCTGCCTTCTGTCTGTGGCCTAGGTGGCCCTGTCACTGCCACATAAGCTATACTATGCGCCTTTGATGGCAAGGAAACATGACCTCTTCCCTTACTCGGAGACCACTATGACGGTGCACTAGAACCTCTCACCATGGAAGGTGCTGAAAACCTTGACTTCTTGAAGCCACCAGCTCTCTATCCCTGGAAATGAACAGGCCTTTTCCTGGTCATGGACTCCCTTTTCTCCCTAACAAATCGTTCAATCCTACGGACGAACTCCATGAACGTGGCAAACCGTTCCCAATTTTTACAAGCATCAGTAGGTGTCGACATCTCAGCACTCAAACCTTTCTCAAACTGCCTGATCTGTTCATCATCTATCGCCGCCATGTGAGGACAAAACCTCAGCAAGTCCATGAACTTGGCTTCATACTCAGTGATGCTCATCGTTCCTTGGTGTAGACGCTCAAACTGGTTGATTTTCTCATCCAAATACATCTTCAGAAAGTATCCGCTGACGAACTCTCGCTAGAAGATCTCCCAACCAATCTCCTCACCGGGTTGCTTCTCCTCCTCGATGGCCCACCAGTGGCCAGCACTGCCCTTCAGAAGGTAGACAGCGTGCTTGACTTTGTCTGCTTCAGGGACGTCGAGGATCCAGAAGGCCTTCTCAACACCTGTCAGCCACAGATCAGCATCTGCCAGATCAGCCGTTCCAGTATAATCTGATGCTCCAACTCAGCGAAGCTGCTCAAAGGTCTTCCCAATACCCGATGTTTCACCATGGAGAGCCTGTGCTCTTGGCTGAGGCACTGGAACCCATTCTACCATGTGATTCATTGTAGCCATCAACTGCCCCATAAGCTGTTGGTAGGCAGGGTTTTCAAGAATGGTTGGGTCAAGTTGGGGGACCTCAGGCACCCGATCTCCATGTGCCTGCTCTCCTACTCTATCAACTGATGCAGCATCCCTGCTCTCAACAGCATGTTCTTCATGGTTTCCAGACATCTTTAAGATTTATCATCTGCTGAGGGAAGAAGGTTATTGTAAGAAAATCTGGAAAACTTACAAGAACAGACATAAACCTAGTCCTAGATCTCTGTAGACTCAACGAACCTAGAGCTCTGATACCAAACCAACTGTGACATCCCGCCATCACACAGATAATGAGATGACACGCGAAAATGTATGGAACCATATATTATCAAAACACGAGTTAATTAAAACCGATTGCGGAAAGCATACATACAGAACATTTGCAACCAGGCCCTGCAAGAAGATCATGTCATATATAGATATATTCAAGATCACCTTCCTGATATGTTCACAACATAAATCCACCCACTGTCGCAACAATGCATATTAGTTCATCACCTATTTATACATACAGAATGACCACGTACGACCAACAATAGGGTATAAAAATTACAAACACTAAACATCGTGAAACATCGTCAAACACCTCCAAGGACATGAGAGTATAGGGATGACACTAGGACTCTACAAAAAAACCACCAAAATAATAGCATGTCCATCTCTTTCCTTCTACTGCTCTCCTTGCTGCTCGGCCGCAACCCCATGACCACCACCACATTTAGAACGATCACCTAAAAAGGGTGTAAACCAGCGGGGTGAGACACACAGTCCCAGCGAGAAACATAACTCCCCGCCGAAACTATAAAACCTCAAAAGGTTAAGGCAACAATAGCAGATAACTGATAAAGCGTATAATAAGAGCAGCATACTGAGAAAAGCTATCATTACTTTCAATCTTACCAAGATATCCGGGAGGCATATAACCAAGTATTTCTTTATGGAACATGATTGACAAGATAAGCTTTATAAGAACTTATCACAAGATATAAGGATCGTACACACAACTGAATAGTTCAACTAGATCAGCTATATAAGCAAGGCATCAATCAATGTTTCATGTTTTTCTTTAAGCAGGATATATAATTTGGCTAGATTACATTTTATTATGCTCTGAGGAAGTGAGCCTTCCCTGCTCAAATCCAACCATTGGTTGTAAACCCAATCTGGTGCCATACAAGGTCTAAGGAGATCTGGACTCCATGACCTCACCTTCTCATGATCAGTACACAAATCATCAAGCAAGATCGCAGTCTTATGCTTATAGGCCTCAGCCTCTGGGTCAACTCCGCAAGCTACCGATATCTCTAGCTCACCTCATCATAGGTGCTAGTATATACATCTGAGCCATGAACGCATCATGCTCATCATCACATATCCTGAGCCATGGGTCAGTTCACCATGCTCCATATATCCTGAGTCTGCAACCGCAACCACACTCAACCCTCCTATTTTAGGCTAGGGGAAACCTTGCATATTCAACAATATGTTCTCCAGATAATCCCGTAGGATAAACCTATTTCACCATCACCAAATACTGACGGTAATGGATCTATGGACAGAGCAACTACATGATATGTTCATCTATAATTGATTAGTATATTTTAAGCCAATTGTTGAGGCAAAACAAGGTATAAACATAGCCTTATAGAATCACATCATTTTTGCCATCAACATACTGTCCTGGGACCACAATCCCTCATGGTATCAACCACTGCCTCTCAAGGCATCAAAATCATGCATCAGCATCCTGGGAACGCATCCCTTATCTCATCATCAGAGGATAACACCTCAGCTAGGCATTCAGCCTTATATCAGGTCCTCATACCTATCAACTTGTTATTTCATTAACAAGGATTATCATCACATTGTGCTAGTCAAAGCAAATCTACCTCATAGCTCTTACCAGGCTATGAATCCACATGAAATACCTACATGGTTAGTATACACATTCATAGAGATTATGAAAGCCATCATTGATTAACATGATTATTATTATACTATCAAGTATAAAGAAGCATCCATGAGTACATCACACAAGCTTTATCATTCATAGTATTATTATCAATCATGGGCATATATTATGCCTTATACTTGTGACCATATGCATGTATCACATCATCATGTGAAGCAACATCATAAGCTTCCAAGCTTCCTGGTTTTCAACCTATCATCTTAATCCATCATCATAGTTGCAGGATTCAAGGTGATTACATCATATCACTTGTGTTATCATTATTAAAAGAGAACCATCAACTATATACATTCTGGGTTATCAGAACCCTCACCAAAACTCCTGCAACCCTCACTAGTCATGGCGAGTAGCACCAACCCTCATCAAAGGGTGTACCCGGTAGCAATACCGTTACCAAAGGTATAACAACTAGGATTTCCAACCCTAAGGCAACTCACCACCATATCAGCCAACCACTGCACAACCTCTAACATGCTTCAAGGTTCCATTACCACTCATGGTGTCGGGCAGCCATCGCCAAGGAATAACGTGCAGCACTACCATGGCTATCGGCCAAGGGTCTAATGTGCACCAAGCTAGGGTTAGGGTTAGGTTTCACTATCGGCTAACCTTCAACATGAGCCATATCGACCAAAGGGGTGTCTCCCAAGGCGCCCCTATCGTGCAACCATATCAGCATCATCCGAGGGTTAACCCTATCCGCCAGGGTACCCATGACGCCCAAGAATGGTGTCGTGCATGGCTATGAAGCATCGTAATGGCCAACATCTAGGGTTAGCATGTTGGGCATGAAGCCATATCATCCAACACTTCATATAAGTCAAAGCTCAACTAAGACATGGTGGTATCGGCCAAAGCCATCCTGGGGACCAATCTATTAAATCCTATCGGCCAAGACCATGTCAAGATGTGTCATTCAGGGCACACATCAAAGTGTAACGCCCAAGCCCCAACTCCAGAAAGAGTAACGGCCAAGCCCTACAAGCAATATCGGTCAAAGGAACAACACCACTAGGCTACTCACTAAGGTGCACCACTAAACTCATATCGGGCATCACCACAACTAAACCCTATCACCCAACACAAGGATGACCTATAAGGCTCCATATCAGCCAAAGCATAACGGGCACCAAGCCAACTATCTCAACAAGGTGTGTCGTCCAAGGGTACAACTCCAAACAAGGTGTAACAACCCTGTCTCCCGGTAACCCCCACTTAAGGGAGACCAAGAGATCAGAGTCGTTATCTAATAACCTGGATCAAAGGTTCGACAAATAATCAATAATAATTATGAAATTCTACTACTAAACTGAAAACTGGTATAAAATAAAAACTTTACTTACCTTTTAATAGCTGGGATTTCTAAACTTCTATCCATGAAGATACTAATCTAACTAATCCTCATGTGTACATTATTTCTCATTTAGTTCCACATATGCCACTTTACTATTTGTTCTTTTCATTTGTACCTAAAACGCTGACAAACAAAACATCGGCCAGCAAGAAGCTGGTATGTGGGAGAAACAATAATTGTGCAACTATGTTAACAATGTAGTCAACCAAATATCATTTAACATCCAAGATTACATTTTAAGCAATACTACTCAATCTTTGCCTATCCCCTATCTCTGTACCGTCCCTGCAGTGGACATGGATACTACCCCTCTCATATGGTAGATCCTTACCCCCATGGGCCTACCACACAAGTAGCCAATTCCTAGGGTTATGGAGTCGCATGGTCCTACCCAAGGGTAGCCCAATCCCTTACTCATGATGACTTGATGGACCTACCCCATTAGTAGCCATTTACTAAGTCATTTAATGACTTGATGGACCTACCCCATTGGTAGCCATTTATTAGTCAATCTATAAAGCTACAGAGGGGACTAGGATCTGAGCTAGTAGGCGCATATCTTAGGTGATAGACATATTCACATTATAAATTGCAAGAATTAAATGCATCCAACAGTTTAATTCAAGTCATCGATAAAACCTCGAAAATCCACGGGAATCTAATTTGGGGTATTCATAGGCGTAACCACATACCTGTCAAGTTGATGTGAGACAAAAATAATCCAATCAACCAATAGGCAAGCAAGCATTCAATAAGATCATGAAACAATTATACAATTTCCTTTTATTACTCATGTCATTAAGATCTATTAAATCTAGCTCGCTTCCTAGGGTTTCTAGTCCACTTTTAGGGTTTCTTTTGCAATTAGGGTTTCCCTTCATCTTTTACTATTTTAAACCCTAATTTAACGCAATTGATCACAAACCCTAATTATTTCCACATCTAATCCTCAATTTTAGATTAAAGGCATAATTAACCATTAATTAAGTTCATTAAGCCTCTTTTACATTAAAGCTACTATTTTTATCCCTTTAATTCATGACAAGATCATTATATGCATTTATCATCAATTCATAGTTCATTATGGTCCAATTCACATATGAACTTGATTTGCCATTAATTCCTCCTTTTATTCATGAGAAAACCCTAATTACTACATTTAGGGTATTTATCCACAAATTAGGAACTTTACTGTTCGAAATAGCTTATAACCATGAAAACTCAATTTGATACATGAAATCGAATAATTAAATCCATTAATAGTCCTAATTACCAACATTAGGGTTTCAAGGCCCATTAAAGCCTATTATTCATGCACATTAAACTCGAAATTAAAATAATTACATGCAAAGTTCATCCCTTTTGTTCCTAATGTGCCCTTTCATCATTAACAGGTTAATACCAACTCTAATCATCCATGAAACCCTTATAAATATATTATTCATCTCAAAATAGGGTTCTTTAAACATTAAAGTATTAAAGTTGGCATATTCCATTAATTTTCGAATTGCAAGAGAAGTCAGGCTTCAATTATATTTTTAATGAATTCCCCTCATTTTTCTGAGAAACTTTCATATTTTTAGCATGCTAATCCGAGCTACGAATCATTAGTTATGAAATTAGCAAAAACACTTTCTTTGGGCCAATGGGAGCGTGCCACGTCGCTCGACTCCATGCAAAGATGCTTGCTGTTTGAAGAACATTTCAAAATGACACGATTCCCCCACTAAACCAACCGGCCCTAGCACATCGCGGAGGGTAGAACTGTCTAATCGACTTTAGGTCATCTTCTAGCTCGGATCAACGCGACGGCCGCCGGTGGTAGCCCTTTGCAGGGTTGTCCACTCCCTTTTTAGAGCCCTACGACCACCACCACCAATTCCCTTAGCTCCACCACCTCTTGCCGCACCTGGGGTGCCATCCAGCTCGCGGCGTAGGTGGCTCGATCAAGAGCATCTAACCCGCAACACGTGATCGACGTTGCAGTCATGCAACTGCAGTTGCGTGTCGATTTGGGCAGAGGGATGGCCACCTCATAACCTTTTGATGTCATGGGACCTTAGAGCTTCCAACAAGACCACCAAACCAACCCTTGATGCTCCAAGGATAGGTCTACACCTTCGTTAGGGTTTTGTATGCAAGAAACAAGAAGAAGGGAGATATAGTTGTGTGGAATCTCTCTCCAGACTCAAACTGGAGGGTCTATCCTTTAAATAGGGGAGTATCCACGCCCCAGATCTCTTGCCCACTAAGCAATCAAGGCTACTCCTTATAGGAAAGGGATTTCCTTACTTTACAAGTATTCTTCTCTCTTTCTTTGTGTACTTTGTTCACTAGATCTTAGGAATTCGAAATTCCTCTCACCTATTCTCTTTATTTCTTGCTTTTCAATCCATAGACATGAAATCCTATTTTCCTTTAATAGAAATTACTTTCTTTCTAGCAATACCACATAATCCATTAATAATGCATTACATTATTCTCTTATTTTCTTTTATAGGTATTTTCTCTTTCCTCTTTTTTCATTGGGAATCCTTGGATCCCAAGAAACTCTAATAATTTGAAATCCCTTTTTAAGGAATACTCATTATTCTTAAATGAATCTGTATGCATTATTTCACATTATCTTGTTTATTTCTCATTAAAATATCTCTTTTTGAGGATTTCTCTTTATTTCACTTTTATTTTCCTCATTGGTATTCATTTAAACATTAGGAATCCTTGGGATAAGAAATTCCACCAAGGATTACTCAATTATCCATCTTTTCACTTATTTTCCACATTTCATCACTATTTTCAATTTATTTCTTAATAAAGAAATACTTAATTAATCTTTTCTTTTCTTATTGCCTTTTCTTTGCAACTTTGGACTCTTTGGAACCCAAGGAATCCCAAGAGGCACGAAATGCATCCTTGGATTGCATTCTTTTGCCTTCCAGAGGTTTCCACATCTCTCTTTTCTCAAAAACTCAATTATTCATTTATTAATTGAATTTCCTTGTTATTGGGCCCAATAGCCAATAAAGCCCACAACACAATCATCAAGGCTATTGTAAACAAAATCCATTTATTCAAAACAAATTATATCATTATTTGTTCCAATATCTTTAATGTGAGAAATTACATTCCTCACTAAAGGAACCCAAAAATTGGGGTTGTAACATCCTTCCCCTCTTATAAGAATTTTTCCCTCAAAATTCTATCAAGCAAACAAACAGTTCAGGATACGCCTTTCATACGTACATCAGGGCTCCCATGTGGCATCACCCTTTCCATGGTGCTTCCCAAGAACCTTCATCATCTCATATTCTTCCATTTGTGTTCTTTCTTACCTTGGTATATCATACCCTCATAGGTGACTCAGGACATTTAGCGTCTCAAAAGCTGAATAGGTTTAGGGCTCAACACATGGCTTGGATACCTCACATAGTGCTCTAGATCAGACTCATGGAACACATTACACATCATGTTATCCTGAGGGGCAAGGCTAAACACAACCATCTCCACCAATCCATCTCAAATGGACCCATATATCGGGGACTCATCTTTTTTTCAGTTGTAGCTTAGAGGGGTCGGATTTTCACATTATATTCTCCCACAATGAACTGCATGTCAGTCTGCTTTGCATCAGCTCATGACTCATGTCACCACTGGGCTCTCTCTCTCTCAGCCATTGCATGATCAACGCGACTTCATCTGCACACACTGTGGTTCTTTTCTGACCTTTGCGAGGCCTCCTGCACCAACATCATCTTAATGAAGTGGTGTCTGACACAACCTCCTTCTAGAACTTCTTGCATCCCGATAAAGGCTATGGTGGTTAACATCACATCTTAAGAACTGTCTCTATGTATCACCGTAAATGAGCACACATGCTCTCATCAGACCCTCTAGTCTGGATCATACTGTCTATTAGTTAGGGGTGATAGGCGGTACTGACACTGAGTTCTTCATGTACCTACTTCCACCTTATGGAAGTGAACCTTTAGGTCATACTCAAGAACTTTTGAACTCGTATCATGGTGTAGTTGAACCATCTCTCCCTGTTATGTAGTTCAACATAATCTATCTCTTGACAATAATCCTTTCTTTCTCATGTTATCTAGGTAAGGTGATCTACCATAACCCATATTGCATCTTGACCTTCTGGGTCAAAGAGAGACTTACCACAACATCCATGGTGATGAACTCCCATTCCCTCTCAGGGACTCTTTTATCCTCTATATCGATACACTGGGTTACTGGTGTTCGTCCTTCACCTCCTGGCTTGCATGGCCACATGCTACATGCAAGTTTGTTTTAAGCATCCAGAGTGCTACCATCACTTACTATCCTTGTAGTATCATGATGTTTGGTGATCTTAAAACCATGATTTCCAGTATGTCATGATTCCTCAAGATTGATTCCTCGGAAGCCCTAAACCAGGTTTTATTACCTTCCTATCAAATAAGTGCATCCGAGGTTCTATCACCATCCTTTCATTACATCAAGGACTAAGCTGGCCAACCAAACCACCATTAACATGTTAAACATATCTTGTTACATCCTAGTGTTAGCCAAAATACATCTTCTTCCAAACTTAGGTTTAGCTGAACAACCTCAACTTCTTCTAGCTTCCAGCTAAACTAGGAAACTATAACTCACCAGAGCATTCATTACCACTTCTTATCCTTAGGTGTTAGGTAATGTTGAAGACATACGCCTCCATCTATTCCACTTATTATCTCATCTCAGCTCTAAATCTATCTTCATCGAGAAAACTCTGATCTCATCCTCTTGGTTTGTATGACTCATAGCTCATGGTAAAACATCCTCATAAGATGACTACATTATTCATTTTATTGTTTGCAAACCATCCATGTATTATTCAATCCACCAAGGTATGTTATCATCTCCGTCCTCATACCTTGTAGCAATGTTCCAACTCACATCATCTTTTATCCTTGGTGTATGGCATGCGTACTATGCCATCTCTCCCTCCCATAACAAGAGGAAATAAGAATTTGGCGGCCGTCCAAACACAAAGTTCTTCTTGTTCCAAGAGTAGAGATGACACATCCCACATCGCCCGTACACCTTCAATTCTAAGTGGAAACGTGCAACTTATGTCTCTACATCACAAACATCTCGATATCAAAGTTACTTCCATGGAAAACTGGTCTCGAACCTACTTGGGTCATCACACAACCCTTGGTCATCTCCTCCAGGTCTATAGGGAGCCGACACTTTTGGGGTCATCCCTCTTCCCTCATGCATCAGAGAGTGCCCTACTCATCTGCCCTTTGGGTCCCATGAGTTCATGGAGGTGATCAATCTCCTAACCCATGGCCTTCAGACAATGATAGTTGTTACCTCCCGACCCTATGGTCATGTGCAACTAGGGAATTAGGCAACTCCTTCTTCCATCGGTCTTATCCCTACCTGACCCTAGGACAAACTTAGGATTCTATTATAGTACATGTCCAACTTAGAACCTTACCCAAGCCTTCATCATCTCTCTATGCATTCTCAACTAACTTTCATCCCTTCATAGGGGTCATGGCAACCTGCCTACCTTGGTCAGGCCCCATACCGTTTACCTCCATGGTAACACATCCACATGCACTTAGAGATGGTTATCTATGGGTCTACAGGTTCATTCTCATTCCATGTACTTTTCACTTAGCTTCTCAAGATCCTATGAAACTTCTTTAGGTTACCTCAAAACCAGCAAGACTGGTATACACCCTACCAAAGGGTCCCTCTCCCAGGATGGGAGGAAACTAAAACTCTTGACAACAAGGTCACAACCGTCCTTAGGGTTTACATTCACATGAACATGCCTAACCCAACAGCTACTAAGGCACAGACAGATCACCTATTAAACCATGCTAGGTCATACTTGTTCTCTTTCCTCAATATTAGGTCAATTTAGTTGTGAGGGGTTCATCAAACCTACCTTTAACTTAAGGTGTTTCCTTTTCCTCTACACATGAGGAGTACCATGCTCGAAACTATAGAGATTCAAATCTCATCATGAGCATCGGATACACTTCTTCCCCTCTTAGGCCTAGGAACCCTAGGTTCACCTTTGGATATCCAACTGCATGCTCAATCTCTTAACCACGAATCAAGCATGTCCAAGGTATGTCATGTACTCCCATGATCCTTTTATATGAGAAATACCTCAGAGTCGAGTCCACCTCAAGGACATTCCACTAGATATAATACCTCACAACATGTTACTTAAACCTCCTCATGGTCTAAGGCACTCTTTATCTCATCCAGCAGGTAGTTACTTATACCATAGGTACCAGAAGCATCATCCTCTCTCCAGGGTTTGTTACCTTTAAAGATAACCAAGATATCATCAGCCTCCAGGGGTCACGCATAAGGCAACCACTATCATCCACTTAGGTCGCATCATCCTCAACTCCCCACTGTTCCTCATATCTCGGGGTTTTAGGCTTCCAACCTCCTTGCTGGGTTCTTTCTTTCTCTCTCTAGAGCTAACTCCACAACCAGCCATACTACTAGAGGTCCTCTCTCCATGAAGGCTCATGCTCAAAAGCATACCCCTATGTGGGTGAAGCCTGTGCTCAACTCATGGTTGGCTCAAGATTATCCATATCTCTTTATGCTTATCTCATAAGCCATCCATCGTTCCCTTCTAGCCAGGGTTTCAACCTACTACCGTACCACTGACGTACTCTGGGTGCATGCTATCCCCTACTTGCATAAGCCATAGGGTTTCTATAGGTCCTTCACTAACCTTATCAATGAAGGAGCTATCCTTTACTCAAACATGCACGACCCTTCCCAGGGTTGGGTCGCCAAAGGTACTAGGTTATCCAACCTCTCATGGCTCGTATGGCAACCCCAAGGCATATCCAACCAAACACCCACTCAACCATGACATCTAACTCATCATGTTATCTCTCTCTCTAACCTTCACTTAGGGTTAGGGTTAACATCATCCTCAGAGGGTGTGCTAGGTCTCTACTTTTAATGGAGGTCTCTACCTCCAAGACTAACTCTCTCTACTCGTCCTCCTACCAAGGAGGTCTATCCTCAGATCTCTCCTGAGGGCAATGACAACTCGTGTCATACGACCAAAGCATGTATCTATTCCTTTATGCTTACTCTATTAAGCTTAAGTCCATGGCATCTTACTTACATGCTTTTTATTAATTTGGTAGAGGATTCCTTAATCCTTATCAACCTTACCCATACCTCAAGAGGGTGAGGAGAAGAGAGGAAACCCTAATCCTTAAGGTCCTTAACAAAATTTGAGTTGAGAAGGGATGAACAAGATGAGAGAGTCCTAAAGGTATCTTATTTCGAATCATACCCTAAGACTTTGGCCAGGCAGTCACATGGATCCGGGAGTCCTCGTATTCCGACTAGCGGTGCGGAGGAAAATAGTGCCAGCCCCCGGTCGTGACCTTTTCTAGACACCTCTGTCTTTCAGATAATCCTCTAATAACTCCCTTGGGTTCTAAAAAATTTGTAAAATTTAATAATTATTAAAGATAAAGTGAGGAACCTTCGCTCTGATACCAATTGAAACGACCCCGTCTCCCGGTAACCCCTACTTAAGGGAGACCAAGAGATCAGAGTCATTATCTAATAACCCAGATCAAAGGTTCAACAAATAATCAATAATAATTATGAAATTCTACTACTAAATTGAAAACTGGTATAAAATAAAAACTTTACTTACATTTTAAAAGCTAGGATTTCTAAACTTCTATCCATGAAGATACTAATCTAACTAATCCTCCTGTGTACATTATTTCTCATTTAGTTCCACATATGCCACTTTACTATTTGTTCTTTTCATTTGTACCTAAAACGCGACAAACAAAACGTCGGTCAGCAAGAAGTTGGTATGTGGGGGAAACAATAATTGTGCAACTATGTTAACAATGTAGTCAACCAAATATCATTTAACATACAAGATTATGTTTTAAGAAATACTACTCAATCCTTGCCTATCCCCTATCTCGGTACCATCCCTGCAGTGGACATGGATACCACCCCTCTCATATGGTAGATCCTTACCCCCATGGCCCTACCACACATGTAGCCAATTCCTAGGGTTATGGAGTAGCATGGTCCTACCTAAGGGTAGCCCAATCCCTAACTCATGATGACTTGATGGACCTACCCCATTGGTATCCATTTACTAAGTCATTTAATGACTTGATGGACCTACCCCATTGGTATCCATTTACTAGGTCAATCTATAAAGCTACAGAGGGGACTAGGATCTGAGCTAGTAGGCACATATCATAGGTGATAGTCATATTCACATTATAAATTGCAAGAATTAAATGCATCCAATAGTTTAATTGAAGTCATCGATAAAACCTCAAAAATCCACGGGAATCTAATTCGGGGTATTCATAGGCGTAACCACATACCTGTGAATTAGATGTGAGACAGAAATAATCCAATCAACCAATAGGAAAGCAAGCATTCAATAAGATCCTGAAACAATTATACAATTTCCTTTTATTACTCATGTCATTAAGATCTATTAAATCTAGCTCGCTTCCTAGGGTTTCTAGTCCACTTTTAGGGTTTCCCTTCATCTTTTACTATTTTAAACCCTAATTTAACGCAATTGATCACAAACCCTAATTATTTCCACGTCTAATCCTCCATTTTGGATTGAAGGCATAATTAACCATTAATTAAGTTCATTAAGCCTAATTTACATTAAAGCTATTATTTTTATCCCTTTAATCCATGACAAGATCATTATACACATTTATCATCAATTCATAGTTCATTATGGTCCAATTAACATATGAACTCGATTTGCCATTAATTCCTCCTTTTATTCATCAGAAAACCCTAATTACTACATTTAGGGTATTTATCCACAAATTAGGAACTTTACTACTCGAAATAGATTATAACCATGAAAACTCAGTTTGATACATGAAATCAAATAATTAAAGCCATTAATAGTCCTAATTACCAACATTAGGGTTTCAAGGCCCATTAAAGCCTATTATTCATGCACATTAAACTCGAAATTAAACTAATTACATGCAAAGTTCATCCCTTTTGTTCCTAATGTGCCCTTTCATCATTAACAGGTTAATACCAACTCTAATCATCCATTAAACCCTTATAAATATATTATTCATATCAAAATAGGGTTCTTTAAACATTAAAGTATTAAAGTTGACATATTCCACTAATTTTCGAATTCCAAGAGAAGTCAGGCTTCAATTATATTTTTTATGAATTCCCCTCATTTTTCTAAGCAACTTTCATATTTTATGCGTGCTAATCCAAGCTACGAATCATTAGTTATGAAATTACCAAAAACACTTACTTTGGGCCAATGGGAGAGCGCCACGTTGCTCGACTCCATGCAACGATGCTTGCTGTTTGAAGCACATTTCGAAATGTTGCGATTGCCCCCACTTAACCAACCGACCCTAGCACAGCGTGGAGGGTAGAACCATCTAATCGACTTTAGGTCATCTTCTAGCTCAGATCAATGTGACGGCCACCGGTGGCAACCCTTTACGGGACTGTCCACTCCCTTTTCAGAGCCCTACAATCACCGCCAACAACTCCCTTAGCTCCACCACCTCTTGCCGCACCTGGGGTGCCACCCAGCTCACGGTGTAGGTGGCTCGATCAAGAGCATCTGACCCACAACATGTGATCAATGTTGCAGTCATGCAGCTACAGCTGTGTGTCAATTAGGGCAGAGGGATGGCCACCACACAACCTGTTGATGTCGTGGGACCTTAGAGCTTCCAACAAGACCACCAAACCAACCCTCGATGCTCCAGGGATAGGTCTACACCTATGTTAGGGTTTTGCGTGCAAGAAACAAGAAGAAGGTAGATATGGTTGCGTGGAATCTCTCTTGGGACTCGAATTGGAGGGTCTATCCTTTAAATAGGGGAGTATTCACGCCCCAGATCGCTTGCCCACTAAGCAATCAAGGCTACTCCTTATTGGAAAGGGATTTCTTTACTTTACAAGTATTCTTCTCTCTTTCTTTGTGTACTTTGTTCATTAGATCTTAGGAATTCGAAATTCCTCTCACCTATTCTCTTTATTTCTTGCTTTTCAATCCATAGGCACGAAATCCTATTTTCCTTTAATAGAAATTACTTTCTTTCTAGCAATACCACATAATCCATTAATAATGCATTACATTATTCTCTTATTTTCTTTTATAGGTATTTTCTCTTTCCTATTTATTCATTGGGACTCCTTGGATCCCAAGAAACTCTAATAATTCGAAATCCCTTTTTAAGGAATACTCATTATCCTTAAATGCATCAGTATGCATTATTTCACATTATCTTGTTTATTTCTCATTAAAATATCTCTTTTTGATGATTTCTCTTTATTTCTCTTTTATTTTCTTCATTAGTATTCCTTTCAACATTAGGAATCCTTAGGATACAAAATTCTACTGAGGATTACTCAATTATCCCTCTTTTCACTTATTTTCCACATTTCATCACTGTTTTCAATTTATTTCTTAATAAAGAAATACTTAATTAATCTTTTCTTTTCTTATTGCCTTTTCTTTGCAACTTTGGACTCCTTCGAACCCAAGGAATCCCAAGAGGCACAAAATCCATCCTTGGATTGCATTCTTTTGCCTTCCAGAGGTTTCCACATCTCTCTTTTCTCAAAAACTCAATTATTAATTTATTAATTGAATTTCCTTGTTATTGGGCCCAATAGCCAATAAAGCCCACAACACAATCATCAAGGCTATTGTAAACAAAATCCATTTATTCAAAACAAATTATATCATTATTTGTTCCAATATCTTTAATGTGAGAAATTACATTCCTCACCAAAGGAACCCAAAAATTGGGGTTGTAACACAAGGCTATCAGGCAACACAACTCCAAGGTCATATCGTGCAAGGCACAACCCCACAAGATCATCTTCAACCTCAAGCACAAGGGTACCAAACCCTAATTGATCAAGAAGGTCAGCTCACCTCTCAACAACCAAGAGAGAGGTGTTTTGCACAACCTCTATCACAAATTGGGCGACCACAAGGATCCACCTCAACATAGGTCATCATCTATCCAAAAGCTCACCTCTCTAATCCATGGTGAGAGGAGGGTGTTGCCCAAGCAACTAGGATGTAGGCTCACCTCTCAACAACCAAGAGAGGGGTATTGCCCACATCACTAGAACTCAAACTCACTTCTCAAGAACCAAGGAGAGAAAGGGGTGTTGCTCAACAAGGAAACTCTAAACCATGGTTCGACTAACTAGATCCATAGGTATATAAACCACCAAAAACATCAACAACATCATGCTCATTATATCCATAAGATCAACAACATGTATTAGAGCAAGAAACATAACATGCAATGGCCGATCATCTTCATATATGAACCATGCAACATGGAGAAGGTTGTATAGCTAGGGTTAGAAGTTATGTAACCCACCTGAAGAAAACTCCTCAAGCTCCAAAGCTCCAAGCTTATAGCTCCTAGCTCCAAGATCACCACTTCGGCCACCTAAAGAAAAGGAACAAGAAGCATAACTACCATGGCCGAAGAGTAGGCAAGATGGAGAAGAAGATGCTAAGGAGAGAAGGAAGTTTCTTACCAAAGAACAAGACCCACCTAGGGTTCGGCCACCAAGCTAAAGGAAGAAGAAGGGAACTCCTTCAAGGGGATCAGCCACCAACCTTAGCTCCTCCAGGGTATCGGCCACCAAGGTTGCAAGGGAGAGGTGTATCATGCACACAAGGAAGAGAGGAGCAACAAAGAGCTAAAAGGGTTCCTAAGGAAGAGAAAGGTAAGGCATATATAGATGAGGATCAAAGGGATACCAAGACAAGGTGTCACCTTACCAATGGACACTTGTACACACGTTTTACCACCTTGCAAAACTATGAAAAACCACTAGAGGGGGGTGAATAGGATTTTAAAGTTAATTTAACAATTATTTAACTCAAACAACCAACCACAAAAATATTGGACAAGGGGACAAGGATTTAGAGTGGTTCCAACCTTAGCAAAAACTAAGGCAGTCAATCCACTACCCGGTTGCTTACCCAACCGGGATTTTGAAAGAATCAAATTTTATTACCTCGCAAGGACTTTACATAAAATTACAATTCTTTCACCAAACCCTTCGAACAGCCTTCACCTAGAAGTAGTTGCACCAACTTTGAAGCAGCCTTCTTGAAGTAACTTCAAGCTCCCCCTTGAAGTAGCCTTCCTCTTGAAGTAGCTTCCCGTTGCAACAACCTTCTTGAAGTAGTCCGAAGTCCACCTTCTCCACCGAGAAGAACCTTCTCCAATCTGCAGCCTCCAACCCTAGGAGTAGCAAGGAGAATACAAAAGATAATAAGGAACAAGAAGGAAAAACAGAAATTACAATACCACTTGTAGCTCAAGGCTTGATTTGCCTATATCAAGCATATAGATCTCCTAACCAATGAATATTGGAATGTAGGTTTAGTGGATAGGAGATGCTAGCCTATAGGACACGAAATTTGGAGCAAGGAAAAGAATAGCCAATGCTAGTGTTGCTCAATTGCTCAAAACAGATTGCCAATTGTAAGTGTAAGCTCAAGTATATGCACAAGTGTAAAACAAGTGTATTTAAGTGTCCTAAGGCATGTCCTATTTGTAAGAATGTCCTACAAGTGCTTAAGGACGTTCTAGACACGTTCTAGGGGTTTCTAAGTGCTTAACTAGCCGTTAGGTATAAGTTAGTTGCTTTAACAACAGCTAGTTAATTAATTCTGCAGTTGCTGACAGAGTCCATCTCGGTCGAGAAATTATCGATCGGGACACCTACTCGGTCGACGTTTTGTCGACCGACAGGCTCTCTGGATCAAGTATTTGCAACATTCATCTCCAACTGCCAACTACCTTGTCAGCTGTGTCTAACGGCTACCTGGGTCTTTCTCGGTCGAGAAGTTTGTCGACCGAGAGTGTCTCAGTCGAGGAGTTTGTCGACCGAGATTGACCCTATTTCAATGTTTCAATTTAAGGCATTAAGTAAGTGTATGAGTGTGCATAGGTGACACTATTGGAGGGGATGACCTATCTAAGTGTAGTGATTGGCTAGGGAAGATCTAACGCTTGATTTACATGATATCTAAGTACTTGTACATTATATACTTGTACAAGTTTACAATTGATTACATTTTATGAAATTTACAAGCATTCAAGCATATAGATTCCCTAGTACTTTGTCATCCACCTTATTCCTGCAACACTCAAGTAGCTCGTTAGATCAACAAGAATGAAATGTTTGTCATCATCAAAACAAAGGGATTTATCATAATGTCCAATTTAGCCAATAATCTCCCCCTTTTTGAAGATGACAAGCATTTCCTAAATATAAAATAAGGAAATATAAAACATGTGAGTTTCATACCTGAAATTTACCTTTGTAGCCATCTTTGGTTTTGCAAGTGACTGCTGGCCAAGATATTATGAAACTCATTTTAATTTTATGTTTGTGATTTTATATTATTTCTCCCCCTTTGTTATTTCAAAAAAGATATCTAATATAATCATTTAGTATGACTTTGTGTCTTTCTTTTTATGCTTTTCTCCCCCTTTAAGAGATATCCAATTAAATTCAAGGGATTTTATTGTCAAATTTAGCCACAATTTGTTTCTCAATCATTTGCAAAGGATGTTAAGCCTTGAAATGACATGAGTTCCTTCTAAGTTTATGGCATATGTGTATTGATTTCTCACCCATTTTACAAGGGATGTTAAGCCCTGAAAATGAAATGAGAATCCTTTAATCTTAGAGTATATAAAAATGTCTCTAACCAAATGCACGGGATGTTAAGACCTGATTTGTTTAGAGAGTTCCTTTAAGAACAAGATATATCATTTTTATGAAATTTGTAGATTTCTTCATAATCAAGAGTAAAAATACTAAGGTCATAACAAGCTTCAAATGATGTTTACAATGTTTTTGTAATCTTCTTAATCAAATAATCAAATTTGTTTTTATGAGCTCCCCCTTAATCTTATAATTTAAAGCAATTTAAAGCTTCTAAGGTCACAAATGATTTCTAAAATTTGATTTTGACCTTTATCAAAAGTACATTTTGATACTAAGATTAAGTACGATAAAATGATGTACAAATAAGAATTTTGTCAAGCTTATTTTAGGTCGACCTTGACTACGACCATAGCGCCCCTTGGTCAAACTTGATTTCAACCAAGAGGCAAGTTTGCAGATTTCCAATTTGAGCACTCATATGTGAAGTGTAATGTATGCATGAAACTTGATTAGATATCAATTTGAAGCACTTTGAGTTATACTCAATATGAAGATGTTCGTCCTTGATAAGCTTTGCTGTAGGTACATAAATATCAAATTCTATTTCTTCTTGTACCCTTATTTTCATAAAAATATATATCCTTGAAAGCACGATTAATATCTCAAGTCTTTAAAGATACCAATTAAGGAATTTGTATTAATATCTTATGTGTTACGACTATTTGTTTTAGAAGAGCAAGCATTGAAGTTCTAAGGAATATATCAACAACAAATCATTTTGCTTGCCTATGTATCATCAAGGATCATTCATGTAATAATCATTATCTTTTTGTGCCATAGAGTTTTATTTTTATGCAACAAGCATCATCTTTATATGTAGAAAATTGAATAATGAAATGGTGAAAGCATATCCATGATGTAATGATAAAACATTAACAACATGAAATTCAACATATGGTTTCTATGTGAATAAATCAAAGAATACTTAGAATAGACCATGAAGGCAATAATTTGACTTAAATCAACATAATTCATAATTTTTAGTTTTAACTTAAACCATTTAGAGAATACACCAAATTAATCTCATATAAGTTTTCAAGGATGGTTTCCAGAATTTATACTTTGTTTTGCATGTACAAACAGTCAATAACAACAAATAGATAGCAATTTGATCAATTGAAAACATATTCAGCAGATTTATTGCAGACTGGAAATCAGTGACCTGCTCGGTCGACAATTTCTCGACCGACTGTTCTCTCGGTCGACAGTTTCTCGACCGACAAGGTTTCTGGAATGTTTTCAGAACTGTTAATTGCTTCCAAGTAAAACAAAATTATGCAAGTTAGAGCTCGATTATGTTGAGATATGACATTTGTATATCAAGAATCAGTTTAGGTCAAATCTCAACTAGTTAAATTTAAGCTTCTAAGTTTTAGGAATCCAAGATAAATCATCATTCTTTTTCTTATATGGACATGAAAATGAATAATGTCCAAGACGCATGCAATAATGACAACTAATGGAGTCAACTTCATTTCTCTTTATAGGAATTGTGTTCCTAGGTACAAACATAGTCTTAGTCTTGGATGCTTTAGCTCTTTTGGGTTGATTTCTCTTTGGATCATATCCTAATCCTCTTCTTCCATTATAACTAGAGGAAATTTTCAGAATATGTTCAAGCATGTCATTTCCTCTTAACTCATTTATATTTCTTTGTAACTTAGCAATATCATCCATCTTCTTGTTTATATCTTTCTTTGCTTGATCTAAATCAGATACTAGAGAGTTTCTTTCTTTGACAACCTCATCATAATCTAAGTGATAAGATAGAACAGGTTGTTTCTGAAGATCATTCACTTGAGTTTGCAAGTTTAACTTTTCTAAGGAAAGAAGATTGCAATTAGCTTCTACAGATTTTAACTTAAGATCATAATCTTCATTTGCCTTTTTGAGATCTTCATTTTCAGATGCAAGAGCAAGAAGTTTATCATTTAAATCATCATTTACTTTATTTGATTTCTTAAGTTTCTTTTTGCTCTCAATATATTTCTCATGAGTGTCTTGAAGACTAGCAATTAGATCTTCTTTTGGTAGATCAAAAAGACTTACCTCTTCTTCTTCATTTGTTGTAGCAATGAGGCATTCTACTTCTTCTTTTCCATCATCACTATCATCACTATCATCACTTGAATCATCCCATGCAGCTTTATATGCTTTTTCTTTCTTTTTGTGAGATGATTTCTTCCCTTTCTTGAGTTTTGGACAGTCACCTTTCATGTGTCCCTTCTTGCCACATTCAAAGCACCTGGAAGAAGAAACACTAGGAGTTTTATTAGTTTTAAAACTTTTATATTGCTTACCATTTACAATGAGAGTTTCTTCTTCACTATCATCTTCACTTGTGTCATGATTGTCCTTGGTTGATGCTTTGAATGCAATGTTCTTCTTTTTCCCTTGTTGAAGTTCACGTTCTCTTCTTTCTTCCTCTTCTAACGTTGCCTCATGAGCTTCTAGGTTGCCAATGAGTTGTTCCATCTTTAGTCGGGTGAGGTCATTAGCTTCTTAAATGGTCGTCACCTTGGGCTTGTATTTGGGAGGAAGTGATCTAAGAATCTTTGATACCTGATCTTCCTCAAGAACAACTTTACCTAAAGCATTTAAACCATTTACAATAGAAGAGAATTTTGCATACATTTCACTAATAGATTCATTTGGATCCATACGGAAATGTTCAAACTTTTGTTTAAGCATACTAACTTTGGAATTCTTAACTTGAACCGTCCCTTCATAAGTTATAGAAAGTCTATGCCATATTTCATAGGCTGTTTCACAATTTGATATTCTATTAAATTCTCCTACTGAAATTGAACAATAAAGAATACTTACAACCTTTGCATTCATTTGAGCCGATTTTACCAGTTTGGTGTCCCAAGCTGCATATTCCATTTGAGGAAGCTCATAAGGGGTAGACACCATTCTCCATAGATCCCAGTTAATGCCTTGGAAGTTAAATTGCATCCTTCTCTTCCAGTAGGTGTAGTTTGTTCCATCAAACATAGGAGGCCTAGCCACAAGTGTTCCTTCAAGGTTGAGGTTGTTAAGTACCCGTCACCCATTCTTCAAGACTTGGTTAGGGTTCCTTGAAGCCCGCTCTGATACCAATTGAAAAACCACTAGAGGGGGGGTGAATAGGGTCTTAAAGTTAATTTAACAATTATTTAACTCAAACAACCAACCACAAAAATATTGGACAAGGGGACAAGGATTTAGAGTGGTTCCAACCTTAGCAAAAACTAAGGCAGTCAATCCACTACCCGGTTGCTTACCCAACCGGGATTTTGAAAGAATCAAATTTTATTACCTCGCAAGGACTTTACATAAAATTACAATTCTTTCACCAAACCCTTCGAACAGCCTTCACCTAGAAGTAGTTGCACCAACTTTGAAGCAGCCTTCTTGAAGTAACTTCAAGCTCCCCCTTGAAGTAGCCTTCCTCTTGAAGTAGCTTCCCGTTGCAACAGCCTTCTTGAAGTAGTCCGAAGTCCACCTTCTCCACTGAGAAGAACCTTCTCCAATCCGCAGCCTCCAACCCTAGGAGTAGTAAGGAGAATACAAAAGATAACAAGGAACAAGAAGGAAAAACAGAAATTACAATACCACTTGTAGCTCAAGGCTTGATTTGCCTATATCAAGCATATAGATCTCCTAACCAATGAATATTGGAATGTAGGTTTAGTGGATAGGAGATGCTAGCCTATAGGACACGAAATTTGGAGCAAGGAAAAGAATAGCCAATGCTAGTGTTGCTCAATTGCTCAAAACAGATTGCCAATTGTAAGTGTAAGCTCAAGTATATGCACAAGTGTAAAACAAGTGTATTTAAGTGTCCTAAGGCATGTCCTATTTATAAGAATGTCCTGCAAGTGCTTAAGGACGTTCTAGACACGTTCTAGGGGTTTCTAAGTGCTTAACTAGCCGTTAGGTATAAGTTAGTTGCTTTAACAATGGCTAGTTAATTAATTCTGCAGTTGCTGACAGAGTCCATCTCGGTCGAGAAATTTTCGACCGGGACACCTACTCGGTCGACGTTTTGTCGACCGACAGGCTCTCTGGATCAAGTATTTGCAACGTTCATCTCCAACTACCAACTACCTTGTCAGCTGTGTCTAACGGCTACCTGGGTCTTTCTCGGTCGAGAAGTTTGTCGACTCAGAGTGTCTCGGTCGAGGAGTTTGTCGACCGAGATTGACCCTATTTCAATGTTTCAATTTAAGGCATTAAGTATGTGTATGAGTGTTCATAGGTGACACTATTGGAGGGGATGACCTATCTAAGTGTAGTGATTGGATAGGGAAGATCTAACGCTTGATTTACATGATATCTAAGTACTTGTACATTATATACTTGTACAAGTTTACAATTGATTACATTTTATGAAATTTACAAGCATTCAAGCATATAGATTCCCTAGTACTTTGTCATCCACCTTATTCCTGCAACACTCAAGTAGCTCGTTAGATCGACAAGAATGAAATGTTTGTCATCATCAAAACAAATGGATTTATCATAATGTCCAATTTAGCCAACAAACTCATGCACATGCCATGCCACCACTCAACCAAGGTTCGGCCACATGTCCAAACTCGGGTGACACAACCAAAGCAAGGAGGTCAACAAAGGTCAAAGGTCGACACACCCCCATGGGAGATACCCCATGGATGATACAAAGCAACCTTTCCCAACACAAGGCTCAACCAAGCAAGGCAAGGCCCAAAGAAGGGAAGACATGGCCCAAAAGAGCTCAACCAAGCCGAAGACAGCTCAAGGCACGAGCCCAAACCTTCCTCTCAACCCTAGAGGAAGCAAAGAGAGAGAGAGAAAGACATCTCTCAAGGTGACAAACGTGCTCTTCAACCCTAACTTAGGTTATTTTGCAAGTAGAACCTCCAGCTCTCAACTAAGCACAAGAAAACCCTAATCATTACAAAAAATGATTAGCAAGCAACCAAGCACAAGGTTTAGGCAAAACAAATAGGGTAAGCCCAAAACAAAGGTCAGGGTCCTTACAGATAAGGTCTCAAAAACATATGGTGAGTGAATCATATAGTTTTAGCATCAGTTAAGCCTTAGACCAATGGTTTCTTGGGTCACTTGATGCAATGGTCGGACATATACTATAATTGATGGTTTTAACATATGAACTTGACCCAATGGTCAAGATCTAATGTTTATTCCTCCAATAAAGTGGAATGATGGATAATGTAATATGTTGGTCCTGATAATGTGATTTAGATGGTTTACTTTATATGATCAACTTAAGGAGCTTACTTGTTGACAATGGATGGCTTGTTTTAAATGAACAGTCGATTCTGGGTTTTACCCTACTCTCAACAGAACCCTTATTATTATTAACCAAAGGATGTCTAGGGTTAAATGGTGGTATTTTATAGATCACAACTCAATAACATCATAGATGATTCATTCAAGGTGTTTAATTATGTAAACAACCAATGGTCTTACCTTTTAATCATCCAATGGTTCTAGGTGACATTGTGGTATGGTGATATGGGTTGAATGATGATGGAACAAATGGAGGGTTACCCTTAATAAGGTAGTCTTACCTATTCACTCATATGAATAGAAGGGATGATAACCATATTGTGTTGATATGTAACCCTAATGAGGTATAGCTTGTTATACCTAGCTTTAATATAACTAAATGATGGTAGTTGGGTGTGAATAGTCGTTGAATGATTAATACAATCATGGAGTACTCTCTTGTTGTTGTTGAAACCCTAGTATGCTATGACCCGATCGTTACACCTTGATTTATGTGTGGGTTCATAGTTGAGAATGGTATAGAATGTGATGGTGATGCTTCACCTTATGCATCCATGATTCAATGAGGATGTCGTGAGTTAGGGTTTGGGTATGAGTGTTGATTAGTAACATTAATATAATTTATCTTGTTGAGCCCAACTCTAATGCAAATAGATAAAGATGAGTATTCATATTTAACCTTCTTATATGATGGCATGATGGTGAAATAACCTCCTTAATATGATCATAACCTTAATGTGTTAATTGGTGGTTATCATAACCACATGGTTGATACTTTCTCATGCTAAACATGTGCATTATGAATATGATGATGATTAATCATATCTAGATTCCTTGCATGTTGATGTAATAAAGGAATGTTCTTAATGCTAATATAACCCTGCAATGATTGTTTATTAATATCTCCTATCTCATTAATGTAATATTGTGCTAATATAGTGTATTATATGTAAGTGATGTTGTTGAGCCTTGTTATAAGGCATGGAAATATAATGATGATCTTGTAGGGAATAGTATGATGGTCGTAATGACCTTTGGGCATGGTTGAGCCCTGAATGAGGTGTAATCCTCTTGTGTTGATAAGGGTTGATACCCTGTGATATTGTGAAATGAATTTATATCATGTGACAGTATGATGGTCTTAGTGACCTTTGGGCATGGTTGATCCCTGAATGAGGTGTAATCCTCTTGTATTGATAAGGGTTGATACTCTATGATATTGTGAAAAGGATTTATATCTTGTGATAGTATGATGACTAGTGTAAACTCATGAATGGTAACTGAATAGTACCATGTGATGATGAGATGAGAAATTATGTTTCATACATTTTATATCTTTTGAAGTTGTGATACTTATATGCTTGCTAGAAGTGAATTAGGGTTTGTATGTCCACTTGTTTGATGCAGCCATAATTCACCCAATTGGATATAACTAATCAAGTGAAACTCCAATCATGTAGTGTCGTGTGCCATAGAACCATCTTCAGTGTCAAAACTTGTTGGATGGTGTAATGAGTATTCCTAAGGGAAACTCAGAGTGCATACTATTGAGTATGTGGGGTGCTTGTCATCCTGACACCAAGTGTTTTGGGAGGATGGCTACGGTCATACCTAGCCCACTTTTTTAGAATGACTTTGGTCGGCTCTCAATGATTATAACATGTTGTGATTAGAGGAAAATTGTGGTTGTACCTCGGTGATTGGGTTTGAATACCCTAGATGCTAGCACTGTGTCTTGTACCAAGGTGGGCTAGTTACAGGACTATATGTCATTGTTTTGTAGTTTAACTATATGTCATTGCGGTGCAAACTTGTACTAACTAAGTATGGAGAACATCTTAGAGTTCGACTCTTCCTTGATCCTATATCAAACTGATTGCGACCAAGCGATGGTCAGTTGGACTTTAAGTGGTACGACTCAAACTTCCCAGGGCATAACAAAAGATGTAATATAGCTGTGTAGCATATTTGTTTAGGATTATACATGATGTTTCACATTGGATGATAACCCTTAGTTGTTATCTTTACATAAAGATGATGCTTAGTGCAATTAAAAGATAGTAGATATACTTAGGTTGTGGATATGGTTACTATTGTAGATGCATACATACTGTAGCTATTCTTGTGTTGATAACTCTACTACTACAACTAATTATAATCATGATGCTAGATATCACATGTTGTTAGTTATGTTTATCATGATAGCCATGCATTTGTAACTAGAGATGCATATACTACTAATCATGCTTATCCATATAGTTGTGCTTTGATGAATGCATATTCATCATGACTTTCATTCGCTTTCTTGGGCTCTTTTTGATCCAATACATCCAATTACAATTACTAAATATCAAAATGTGCAAAATTTCCTAATTGGTTCAATTATTAAGGTTTCTAACTGGGTTTATATTAATTTTACACAGGTCTTGATGAGGTCGAACAATCAGCAGGTCTTGACCATATGGTCTTGCCCATACGGTCTTGCCCATATGGTCTCGCCCATACAGTTTCATTCATATGGTCTCAAGACCGTATGGAGATACTCACCTCAAGACCGTTTGGAGCTGGGTCTGTGAGACCATTTGGAGCTAGACTGTAAAACCGTTTGATCATCCGGTGTCTGAGATCGATTGGAGAGTGAAACACCAAACCATTCGAAAGAGCTACGTGCTTGAGGACCACATGCGAATAAGACCATTTGATAAGTTGTCCCCTAGACCGTTTGGTCTTTTTGAGCTGCATGAAGACCAAATGATGAGCCAAACTATTTGGAGAAGACATACGCATGCTAACCGAGCAAATCGTATACTCAGGACTGTATGAAGGCTGAGAAAACCCTTTGATAGCAATTAGTCTCACAGACCATTTGTTGCTCGACTAGTCAAGACCGTATGGAGGAAGCTCTTCCGCAGACCGTTTGATGAGATGTTCAAGATCATTTGTGTCAAACCATATGATCACCAAACTGTGAGGTCACGCCTATTAATCAAAACCGAATGGGGAACTGTGAAAACCGTTTGGGCAACTGCTGGGAGCAAACCGAATGAGCATTGCATGCACAAAACCGAATGGAGCTGAGAGAACATTTGAGAAAGATATTTACACAAGATCGGATAGCCTCATACATGAAGACTGTTTGCCTATCCTGTGTGAAGACCGTATGGTCACATTCATAGCAAACCGAATGAAAAAGTAGCACAAGCCAAACCGTTTTCTAAAGGAGAACGTGAAGAGCAACAAAACTGAATGCATGAGTACCACATGCATGCAAGATCGTTTGAGTGGCTGAACTAAAGACCGAATAAAGTATTAAACTGATTGGATTAGCATCATGAAGATCGAATGGAGGCCAGCGCGAGACTGTTTGATAAAGCTGAAGGACTCCAGACCATTTGGTAAAGGAAGCAATATGAGACCGAATGGAATACCAAACCGAATGGAAAAGTGCTTGCAATGAAACTGTTTAAAAGAGATATTTACCAAACCGTTTGATGCCAAAGCCTCAAGACCATTTGAAGTTAAAATATACAGCAAACCGTTTGGACTCACACCAAAAGCATGAGGGTCAGATCTGTCCCTATAAATAGGAACAACAGGGTCCCCATTTTGGTATCGGTTCTGGGACACCGACAGGCTACCTGTACATAGGTATGATCCAGTTCCATCCACATTGTTGTCGTTTCACCTACCGCCCATGCTGCAATCAAGGAGGCTGAGAAGAGAAGGAAGGAGGAGTGAGAAAGACTGCCTGGTCTTTCTTGGCGTCCCTCGTTCTTCATCCAGATATGCTCTGACATGACGTAGAGGACCGCATCATCTTCACTGAGGTGTGACCACCTTCTATATCATGCTCATGGCAGATTCCTCTCTCTTTCTTATTCTTCTTGTTTCTCGCACCATGAGCGAGTAGTTCCTTTTCACTGGGGTGTGGGGACTAGCCCCACTGCCCATGCATTCATGTCTTTTCATTTAACATTCCAAGGCAATGTATATAACTTTTCACTTCATTGCTAATTGATATGCTTGTAGTTGATTACTTGCTTGCTTTCATCTTGTTCTTCCCTATATTGCGAAATCTTCTATATATAGGGTGGAATGGCGGTTTACGAAGTTTGACACCTTGATTATAAATAGGATAGGATTCCTTGAGGTAGTAAGTGCATGATCCGTAAGGGGATGAGCCATCTAACCTTTGGTGATGCTTCTGTGGCCTAAACATCCCTCCAGGAGGGCCACATCCTTAGTTGGATTTTGTATCGTCTTTGTTTATCGTCGATGTTTTCTCATAGATTAATCACCTGCTTGCTTATTGATTAGTGCAGTTGACACCTTGACTAGAAATAGAATGGGTTTCCTTGCGGTCGCAAGTGAATGATCTGTGAGGGGACAAGCCATCTAACCTTCGGTGACACTTCTGTGGTCTAAACATCCCTTAGGGAGGACCATAGCCTTAGTTGGATGTTGTATCTCCGGAGCCATAAGTATATGAACCGGATGGTGACGGGACATCTGATACCTAAGGTGATGCTTACGCAAGCCTAACGCCCATATGGGGGGTTTTGCAGCAGCTCCATTTGAATAGTTAAATGCTTGCCTAGATGTTATGTGTCTGGATGTGTTTGCATGTGTAGTGGTGGTGAAACTCGATACCATCACAACGATTCCATATCATTAATCTAGAAAAAACTTTAATTCTGCTCTTTTACTTTCTTGCATTTAGTTTAATTAACCTCAACCAAATAAATCATTCTAAACATTAGTCTTACTTGAGCTAGATTCCACTGACAAAGATTCTTAAAAATGTTGTCC
The DNA here is from genome assembly GCA_963693085.1 of Alisma plantago-aquatica. Classification (NCBI taxonomy): domain Eukaryota; kingdom Viridiplantae; phylum Streptophyta; class Magnoliopsida; order Alismatales; family Alismataceae; genus Alisma; species Alisma plantago-aquatica. The sequence goes on along the minus strand of OY856409.1, from coordinate 25,797,602 downwards.
TTTGGGATTCGATCCTTAACCATACAGTGATAAGACTCGTCCGCTTGCGGGTGGTATTATTGCACATTGGTTTTGGCTAAAGCTCGGGGATTTCAACCCCGAGTGAGTTTGTTAATGTGATATTTTCCACGTCAAATTCTGGCACCTTTGCTAGGGACAACGGAATCAGTTAGTCAAATCTAGTTCTTTTAAGGCTAATCTAGTATTTTGCTTTTTCTTTTTGAAACTATTGATCATCTACTTGAATTTCACTCTACTCCATCAATCTTACTACAAATCTTTTTATTTTAGGTACTCCAAGAAGGACTAGTACATGCACCGCTTGAACAGCCCTGGACTCGCTGCCAGCTCTGATCCGGAGATTGACAGAACCTTTTACTGACAAAACAGAGAGAACCAAGCAAGAATGGCTCAAGAGGAGGAGATAGCTCGAAGGGTACATCAAGACCTTAATGCAAAGAGATAAAGATTCATGCAAGAAGCTAGAGCTGCGGTTCAAGAAGAAATTCAAGCACCACAAGCAGCGACACAAGAAACAGAACTACAAAAGGATCTTAGAGAGTTCTCAATCCCCAAAACTGCTAATGTTCATCATCCATTACAACCTCCTCCCATCAATGCTGCCAATTTTGAGATTAGGGTACATTGGATCACATTGCTTCAAAATATCCCATTCTATGGCAAACAAGGAGAGGATAGGCATGAACATCTTTTGAGGTTTATTGATCTATGTGCATTGACAAAGCAAAATGGAGTATCCGATGATGCCATTTGACTCTATCTCTTCAAGTATTCCCTTGCTGATAGAGCTATAAGTTGGTATAATTCGTTGCAAAGTGAAATACCCATCACCACTTGGGAACAACTCCAAAATGTGTTTCTGGAAAAGTTCTACCCTCCATCTCTCACCTATGAAATTAGAGGCCGAATAACAAATTTCACTCAAGTCCCTGGAGAAACCCTTGCTGAAGCCTAGGACAGATACAAAGAGATTCTACGCAAGTGTCCACACCATGGAATTCCTAAAAATCAACTCATTGAAATTTTCTATAGGGGTGTGGATGACGATATCAAGAGATTCTTAGATTCCTCATATGGAGGAAACTTCATGCGTCAAAGTTATGACAACGCATGGAGGGTTGTCTCCCTTGGAACTGAAAATCAAGCTAATTGGGGTAGATCTGTAGGTAAGGGAGTATTGAAAGTGGCTATGGCTGAAGCTACTCTCGAGTACAAGTCTATCGCTGAAACCCTAAAACTCTTAGTTGCCAAGCAAGACCATATTGAATCATCTCTTGCTGCAATTAGAAGAGGACGTTCTCCCGCTCAACAACAAGAACAGATCAAGACTGCTTCTCTATTCTGTGAAGCATGTAAAGGAATTGATCATTCCACTTTAGCATGTAATGTTCTTTACGACGTTGTCCTAAGCAACATATGTGGACTAGGAGATAATAGTCAAATGGAAAATCTTAATGCAGTTAATGCCATCCCTGGTCAAGGTTATTACAATTCGAATCAGAATAGGAACCATCAAGGGTTTCAATATGGAAATCCCTCTGGAGTAGTAAACTCGCATCGATTTAGTTTGAACAATCAGTCACGAGGCCCACCAGGATTCCAGCATAATCAACAACAGAATTTTGGAAATCAAGGAAATTTCAAGGGAAACTTTTAGAATAAGAACTTCAATAACTATCAAAACAATTCTCAATACTAGAATCTTAATAAGCCTCAAGTACAACAAGTTGTTCCCCTCTCACCTGATGACAAATTGACAACCATTGAGAAGATGTTACAGTCACAACAGAATCTGATAGCTAACCAACAAACCTTGATAGCTAACCAGCAAGCACAACAGAAGGCTATTGAATCTCAACTAGCTCAACTTGCATCTAGCATTAAGCCACCATCTGGGGTTTTTGCTGGCCAACCCGAGAATAATCCTAAGCATCTTGAACAATTGAACGCAGTCACCATCAGGTCAGGAAAATATTATTCTGATCCTCCTATCAAGACACTTGTGGTTATTACAGAAGAGGATGAACCTGGGATTGACCAAGACTCAACAACACATGAGTCTCAACCAAAAGAATAAGTAACCACCAATAAGACAGACAAGGGAAGTTCTAAGAAACCTATCAATGAAGAAACTAAAACACCAGAACCCGATATCCCTATTTACAAGCCTTGTATACCTTTCCCTACTCATTTAAGGCAAACCAAGCTTGATACTCGATTCAATAAGTTTAAAGAAGCTATGAAGAAACTTCATGTTGATATACCCTTTTTGGATGCGTTGGCTGAGATACCAGCTTGGACAAAGTACTTAAAGTCACTCCTGACAAGGAAATATATAACTGAAGAATATGAGATGGTCAAGTTAGCTAAAACCACTTCGGATATCATTCAGAGTAAGATACCAAAGAAGCATAAAGATCCATGATCTTTTGGGATTTCCTGCCATATTGGTGATTCTTCATGCAAGAAAGGACTGGTAGATCTTGGTGCTAGCATCTCCATCATGCCACTCAGCCTTTGCAAAAGGCTAGGGTTTGTTGAACTTCTTTCAACTGGCATGACCATACAACTCGCAGACAATTTGATAAAACGCCCGTTAGGAATTATTGAGGATGTACCTATCAAGATAGGAAAATATTCCTATGTTCCGTGTCACTTTGTCATCATGGACATAAAATAGGATTCCATATATCCTCTCATCTTTGGACGTCCGTTCCTCGCCACTACAAGAGTTCTAATTTACGTTGAAGCAGGAACCTTGCTGCTTATATTAGGCAAGGAAACTCTCGAATTTAAAGTTTTTGAAAGCATGAGAAGACCAAGTATGCAAGACGAAGTCTATCTGATTGATTGCATAGAGAAGATGCCACTTCTTACTCAAGAGAATCATGAATCAAATGATCCATTCGAAGTCACTCTAATGGATCCATCAGTTGATGAACCCTATTGACGAACAAGTAAAGGATTGCATCGAATCCCTCGACTCTGGAAAAGAAGATGTTGAAGCCACTTGTGAGGAACTCAAAGCTGAGGAAGCTACTCAAGAAACATGCAAAAAACCAGAAGCCCCTGAAATGAAGCCCCTGTCTGAGGGAGTAAAGTATGTGTTTTTGGATGACCTCAAGATTTGTCTAGTAATAATAAATTTCGATCTTACGACAGAATAAGAGGATAAACTCCTAAAAGAATTGAAGGAGAGGAAGAAAGCAATTGGCTACAAAATGAATGACCTCACTAGGGTAGTCAAGTGCTATGTATGCACAAGATCCCTATGATGGAAGATCACAAGCCAACTATTGAACATCAATGGAAACGGAATCCAAATATGAAGGAGGTAGTCCGTAAAGAGGTCATTAAGCTGCTCACCGCTGGAATTATCTATCTGATATCAGACTTACCATGGGTGAGCCCAGTGCATGTAGTCCCAAAGAAAGGTGGAACAACTGTAATATGAAATGAAAACGATGAACTCATCCCCACCCGAACAGTCACAGGGTGGAGGATGTGCATTGATTATACGAAGTTGAACAAGGCAACTCGAAAAGATCATTTTCCAATGCCTTTTCTTGATCACGTATTAGAGCGGCTAGCCCATCAAGAATATTTCTATTATCTCGATGGTTACTCTGGATTTTATCAAATATTTATACATCCAGATGACCAGGAGAAACTAATTTCACCTGTCCATTCGGAATATACACATTTAGAAGAATGCCATTTGGCCTCTGTAATGCACCTGCAACTTTCCAGCGTTGCATGGCTTCCATATTCTCCGGTCTCACCGAAACCATTATGGAAGTTTTCATGGATGATTTTTCTGTATATGGAGATTCTTTTAACTCATGTCTAAAACACCTCTCCCTCATTCTCAAACATTGTGAAGAAGCACATCTCATGCTAAATTGGGAGAAGTGTCGCTTTATGGTAAGGGAAGGCATTATCCTCGGACATAGGGTTAGTAATCGAGGAATTGAAGTAGATAAAGTCAAGATTGAAGTGATATCCAAGATCTCCATCCCTATCAATGTAAAGGAAGTTCGAGCATTTCCTTGGTCATGTAGGCTTCTACAGACGGTTTATAAAGGACTTCTCAAAGATAACCAAGCCTATGAAAAATTTGTTACTAAAGGATGTTGAATTCAATTTTGACGATGAATGTGTTAAAAGCTTCAACAAACTAAAGCATGCCCTTACAACCACTCCCATCATCAGAGCTCCCAATTGGGACCATCCTTTTGAAATTTTGTGTGATGCGAGTGATTATGTTGTGGGTGTTATCTTGGGCCAATGCATAGAAAAAAACATCATGTGATCTATTATGCATCAAAAACCATCGATGAAGCTCAGAGGAATTATGCAACTACCGAAAAAGAACTTCTGGCAGTTGTGTATGCCTTTGACAAATTCAGATCCTTCCTGATTGGTTCAAAAGTCATTGTCTACACAGACCACGCTACCATCTGTTACCTTCTGGCTAAGAAAGATGCAAAACCCAGGCTAATTCGATGGATTCTCCTATTACAGGAATTTGATCTAGAAATACGAGATAAAAAGGGTACAGATAATGTGGTAGAAGACCACCTCAATCGCATCCACACTCTGGATATAGAGAAGATCTCAATTAATGATTCCCTTCTAGATGAACAACTAATGAAGGTCTCAGAAGCCACACTGTGGTACTCAGATTATGTGAACTACCTTGTTGTTGGGGTTATTCATCCCCAATGCACCGAGAATGCGCTGAAGAAATTCATGCATGATGTGAAGCAATATCACTGGGATGAGCCATATCTCTTTAAGCTATGAGATGATGGTCTTTACAGATGATGTATCACTGAGGAAGAAGCTCAATCTATTCTAGAGCAATGTCATTCTAGCCCAGTCAGAGGCCATATGAGTTCGAAGAAAACTGCTATAAAAGTTTTGCAAAGCGGGTTCTTTTGGCCAACCATATCCAAAGATTCCCATGACTTTGTCCTATCATGTGACAAATGTCAAAGATCTGACAATATAACAAAGAGAGATGAGATGCCATTGAATATGTGGCAGGAAGTAGAGATATTCGTTGTTTGGGGGGTGGACTACATGGGTCCATTCCCATCTTCTCATGGATTTTCATACATCCTAGTGGCGGTAGACTACGTCTCAAAATGGGTTGATGCCATACCAACCATCACTAGTGATTCCAAACCCATCATCAAATTATTCAAAGATATTATCTTACCCCGTTTTAGAGTACCAAGAACTGTGATATCCGACGGAGAGTCACATATTCTAGAAAGAAGCTTTGAAGCTCTATTGAGAAAATATGGTGTAACTCACAAGGTAGCCTCACCCTACCATCCACAAACAAGTGGATAGTTAGAGGTTTCTAACCGCCAACTCAAGGTTATTTTGGAAACGACTGTAGGCCGCAATCGAAAAGATTGGTCAATAAAAATCAATAACACCTTGTGGGCCTACCGAACTGCTTATAAAACTCCCCTTAGAACTACACCATTTAGATTAATATATGGAAAGTCATGTCACTTGCCAGTAGAACTGGAACACAAGGCATGGTGGGAAATCAAACAACTAAATTGTGAATGAAGGAAGCAGGCCAAGCCAGGATTCTACAACTCCAAGAGTTGGAAGAACTGAGGATGACAGCTTACGAGAATGCAAGAATCTATAAAGAACGTACGAAGCTTTGGCATGGCGGCCATCTAAAAAGAAAGGGCATACAAGTCGGAGACCAAGTTCTTCTGTTCAATTCTAGATTGAGGTTATTCCCAGGGAAACTCTGTTCTCACTGGTTAGGACCTTACATTGTCAAGAGCATCTATCCACATGGTGCTTTCTCTTTATGGAGTGAAAAGATGGGTGAATTTTTGGTAAATGGTCAATGATTGAAGAGATATTTCACCTCTGCTGATATAGACTTTAAAATGATGATGAATCTCACCAATCCAACATATCCATCGCAGAAGTTAAAGGAATCCATTCGAGCCATCGACACAAAACAAAGGCGCTTGTCGAGAGGCAACCTGATAAATAAAATTTGTATTTAGTTCTAATTTTGAATTAGGATTTTTCTTTAATTTTGTTTTTACCTTTTAGATAACTTTACACTAAATAAAATTGCATCGCAAGATGCTATTTTGAGTTTTGATTGGTCTTCATTTCTGAGATTTTCAGATGGCGGATGCAAGCTTATTGGAACACAACCACATCTGGTGGTCCAAACGGCATGCAAATTCCCCTCCATACCAGATTTAGAGTTTGCTTGAGACGAGCAAATTTCTAAGTTTAGGGTGGAGGGTGGGTGGTACGTATTTTACTTTCCACCTTCACCCATCTAAACCAAACTTAAGATTTCATCATCGCATTTTTGACCTAATTTTCAAAATTTTCAAATAAAATTTTCAAAATTTGAAAGTATTTCAAAGAAATTTGAACATATACTGGATGAAGTTTTGACACTTCTTCGTTTCAATCTTTATGCATTTTGAATCATTATACCCTCCTTATTCGAAGTAGATCCTCAAAAGGATCACTTCCTAAAAACTAGCCTTTTGATTGAAATCATCTTGTGAAGCTTATGAATCCTAACATCATGATCTTTATGCGAAAATGGCAAGTGTATGTCAAACTGATAGGGATCAAACACACTGTGCTTCCTAACTGACTAGTGGAACACCAACATGGAACCCCCACTGGATCCTCATCAAGTCATTATTAGAGCAGAGTATGATAAAGAGAAGATCTCGATGCACAAAATTGTAAATCAAGTTGCATTCTGATATGAACCCTCTTCTACACTTCTTCTATCATCTTCGTACCCATCCATCCATCCATCAAAAAGAAATAAAAATAGCCAAAGTGGTGCAAAACCCTAAGTTTGGGGTGGCACACCACCTCCCTCTATATCCGCTTCTTTCATACCCCTCGTAAATAAATAGGGGCGTACCACCAAGAAAAGATGCCAAAGAACACAAAAAAAGAAATGCAATCTTGAGTCGAATAGAGGATAGATCCGCACAAAAAATGCAATAAATGAAAATTGTGAATAATATAATAAATCGAGTCGAATAGAGGAGAGATTTATTTCTTCCTTCCATACCTCCCTTCACTCCCTTTTCTACCTAATGGCACAAATAAATGCCTCCACCACCCTAAAATACACCAGCGTCAGATCAGATGCACACTTGTTGTTCTGCGGGTATCTCTGGACTCTTACGAACCTCTTTGACCAGCTTGTTGTTGGAAAAAGTGAGGAGGAAGTGAAGTTAGAAAGCAAACTCAGGAACGAAGATATTGTAAGATGTGTTCAGTGGTCTCAGGAAGCTGAGATACTGAGTCATACTGAGCTGAAAGAAAACAATCATGATGTAAAGATGAGGCAATCACATGACCAGAAAGTATTCATTTGGCGACTGTTTTAGATTTTGTGTTACTCGAGGATGAGCAACGTTTAAGTTCAAGGTGTTTTGATGAATGCATATTCATCATGACTTTCAGTCGCTTTCTTGGGCTCTTTTTTATTCAATACATCCAATTACAATGACTAAATATCAAAATGTGCAAAATTTCCTAATTGGCTCAATTATTAAGGTTTCTAACTGAGTTTATATCAATTTTACGTAGGTCTTGATGAGGTAAAACAATCAGTAGGTCTTGACCATACGGTCTTGCCCATACTGTCTCATCCATACGGTTTCATCCATACGGTTTCAAGACCATATGGACATACTCACCTCAAGACCATTTGGAGCTGGATTGTGAAACTGTTTGATCATCCGGTGTCTGAGATCGAATGGAGAGTGCAACACCAAACCGTTCGGAAGAGCCACGTGCATGAGGACCACATGCAAACAAGACCACTTGATAAGTTGGCCCCAAGACCGTTTGGTCTTTTCGAGCTACAGGAAGACCGAATGTTGAGCCAAACCATTTGGAGAAGGCATACACATGCTAACTGAGCAAAGTGTATACTTAGGATCGTATGAAGGCTGAGCAAACCGTTTGATAGAAATTAGTCTCACAGACTATTTGCTATTCGACTAGTCTAGACCTTATGGAGGAAGATCTACCACAGACCGTTTGGTGGGATGTTCAAGATCATTTGTGTCAAACTGTAAGATCACCAAACTATGAGGTCGCACCTTTTAATCAAAACTGAATGGGGCAATGTGCAAACCATTTGGGCAACTGACGCAATTTTACCGTGCGTATAAACACAAGTGAACGCGTCGAGTAGTACAGGCCTTTGTGAGGCCCGAGTCGAACTCAGGGATACGTGCAATCATCAGGGACTCCTACTAACTATTTGCGATCAGCTAAGCCGATTAACAAGTTGAGAGTTTTTGTTAAAAATAAAAGAAAAATAAAAACAAAACAAAAGAATCAATCGATTAAATGTTGGTTTAATCAATTCAAAAAGGTATCTTTAGGATTGCGGTTTCACCGCGGGTTTTCTTTGTATTAGATTTTATATAATTCCTCAATTTCATCTCTCTATCCGGGTAGTGGTCTGAAAACAGAATTGCCCACTGTCGTGGTGCAATTCACTACCTAAGCTTAGGTAGGTTCCACCGTCGTAGTAACCTATACCCTAAACTAGGTGCATTATGAACGATCTCTCAGTTTCCACCATTAATTTTACACCACCTTGTTCAAGGGATTTATCGATTAATGTAGATTTCGTCTCTTTTCAACCGTTAATCCTTCTTTCAAAGCGATTAAGGGCATTAGGTTATTATTATGGTGATCAAGCATAACAATATATTGAGAACACGAAACTATACCACGGATTTAAGAGATAAGATATGAATTACTAATATAAAATCGTCATACAATGAATTCCCGGGCTACTCCCGGTCCTAAAGATGAAGGGGATTAGCCCCGCATGTTCATCTCACACAAGTACATGGTAGAAATAGGGGAAAACATGTGAAAAACATGGAATGAAAGGGAAAACCCCTGAACGAAGAAGAACCGGTTGATCCTCGGTGTAGAACGCGTGCTCTACCGCCTCTCGGAGGTGGAATCCATCTCCTTCGGCCTCCGAATCAACAAGTATGAGCTTCTAGCCTCCGTTCTCCTTTCTACCGCTCCTTGGTACTCGTGCAATGGCTAATATCTGCCCCTCACGTCTGGGCAGCCGTCATTTGGTATATCTCGGTCATTAGGTCTCTAATTAACTGTAGCCATCCGATTGAGATCATTAGAAAGCAAACTCATATCCTACGGTGTCGATACCATCGACGCGAGTCGATGGTATCGACTTCCTGTAGGCGTCGGTTTTTTGTCGTTTTGCGTCGTTGTAGCCTCAATGCGTCGATGGTATCGACTTGGTGTCGATACTATCGACTGCTTCCTCGCCAGCAAGCTGATGGTATCTTGATACCATCGACATCCCTGTCGATAGTATCGACGCTTTGCTGCTCCTTTCGGCTGGCATCCTGTGATCACATCGATGGTATCGACTTCCGTCGATGGTATCGACGGAAGCAAATACTCGTTTGTCCTGAAATTCGAACACAAGATCACATAAATTCACACAAATAATAATATTTTGACCATTAATGCTCAAAACGATGAAATAAAGGGGATTTGACATAAAATAATAGCACAGACCAAAGTGGATGAATTATGCCACATTAACCATAAAAATGACTAATAAAAGCTTAAAACACATATGAAATAGGTCTATAAATGCGTCTCAAAATCATCGCATCAAACTCCCCTAAGCTTGAACGTTGCTCGCCCTCGAGCAACTAATCCTTAGAATAGAATTGCTCATGTCAACTGAAGAACAACACACCACAACCAACATCCCATATGGCTCCCACCGGACATTCACATACCGGCCCTCTCTAACCACGGAATGGTAATTACCCTGAAGGCGACAGTAATCATCCATAAAGAAAATTAACCTCAAAACCAATGAACACTATCACATAAGGCAGTTAACATAATAAAATTCATCGGTTCAAACTTGGTGCATCTTGTGATCTCCTATACTATGTTGCTGGCCCTAACTATCATATACATGGAAGCAGTTCTCCTGATATACTTTAGTGAGGAGAAATTCATTGTGGCCTACCAATCCGAGCAACAGGTGGATGAAGATGTGTGGTTCATGGAAGAAAGTGGAAGTATTACACAGTTTCAACATGCATAAAACAAAAATGTCCTAAATGATGCAAATGCACATGAAAAATGCCATAATGCCTAAAATTGGGTGGAATGATGCATGTACTAACCATCCATCTCAAAACGAAATGGACATCTATTTAAGCTATATCATGTACTCAATTTTCTCGAAATGCAGGTGATATTATGTTCCTTTCTCCTTCTTATTCTTGTTGCTTCAACATAACTTTTTTCATTATGCAGATTTTTTTTCTTTTCCTTTTTCTTTCTTTTTCAACCCTTTATATCCATAATTGATAATGAATATTTTATCGGGCTTATTTTTCTTCCTAATTCAGAAATTTGCACTATTTAGAAGGTATGGAACAATTTAATTCACCATTGGAGAAAAATTGAGATACATGATATACTTTATGTATGAAAATTATGAATGCAACTACATGGCATGCACCTAAGGGTAATGTGCATGTATCACTATTCTAATTTTTTTTCTTTCTTTTTATGCAAAACATATGGAAATAAATTCAATGCAGGACCTATCTATATGAAATGTTGTCAAAGAAGTTAAAACTATAAAGTACTTCCAATTCTTGCGGTGGATTGTGAAAAGTAAAGGGGTGGAAAGATCACAAGACTAGATGACTGAACCTTAGAAAGATATTATGTGTCCCTCCTTACTGACCTGTGTAGTAGTTAAGAGATTTCTCTCTCTTACATCCAATTAGAGTCTCATTACCATTTGGTCAGTTTAGGCTCAAACAACCATTTCCGTCCACTTTCATGAATCATTAGGAGTAGAGTTGTGAAATTTTGTTTTAAAGTTGACAAAACCAAACATTTTCGTAGGATATGTGCCCAAGGTTAAATAAGACAAGCTTTCCAAACACACAAAAATTTTAAATTTCCCTTGATTTTCCCATGCACCATTAATGAGATGACACAAACTTTATGACATCCACGATTACACTAGATAGCATGTGGATCCTACAAAAAACTAAAAATGCAAGAAACAAATAACAAGAACAAAAACAAAACAAAAATTAAAAACTAAAAACAGTAAAAGATAAAGTTGTTCCAACTACCCCCCTAAGCTTGAATCCGACTATGGCCTCATAGTCAAAAACAAACTTAAAGATTGGAACAGTGATACTGGATCACTCCTGTGGTGGTGGAGGCGGGTACTGCGGAGCCATAGGGTCCCATGAAGGATACTCCCCCTGGAAGCTTGGATCAAACTGGGCCCTGGGTGGAGGTTGTGGATAACCTCCAAAATAATTTTGGCTCCAATAGTGGTCGTAGAAGGGCTCCTGTTGTGTCTCCATCCAATACAACCGATCATCTATATGTTGTTGGTTGTCAAGGAGAAGACGCTCATTCTCGAACATCGCCCTTTAGTTATCAAGTATCCGGTTCGTAGTGTCTTGAATACCGATATACATCGCCATGTGCTGCTGTTGCGACTGCTGTATATCGTGCAGCATAGTGTACATGCCTTGCATGGAATAGACATCCTCGCTTGGCTGCGAGGGCGGTGGGGGTGGCGGAGTAGGCTGAGATGATGAAGATGCACCCAGATGCATCCGAGGATGCTTCTGTGGTGCCACTCGTGCTCGAAGAGGTGTAAATGCCTCCTCTTCCTCCTCAGTCGCGTCATCATTTCCATCGTCGCCGCCTTCTTCATCGGAGTCTGCGATGGCTATGATTGGCCACCGTAAATGTTGTGCACCTTCGATGTTGAAAATGGGATCGGGAAGAGAACATTCTTGATATGCTTGATTTACGTGGCAATGTGTAAACGCCACGCCATCTCGGAGAAGTAGCAGATTGGACATGTGCAAATGTTGCAAGTTTACCTTTCTTCTTGTAGAGAGAGGAGTGAGGGTTTGGAAATTCAAGCCGAGGTATGAATCCATCTTGGTGATGAGCCCGCCGAAGTGAATCGACGCTTTCCTCGTACTCCTCTTCACGTCCAATACTCGTTGCAGAAAGAAAGCACCCCAGTTGCATTCTTGCTTCTTCAGGAGTTTATACAGAAAGAATAGGTCCGACCCCTGAAATTTGCTGAGGGCGAGATCACCCTGAGCAAAAACTGTGGAACTCAGCATCCAGTGCAAGACCCAGATGAAAGGGTGCTTGAAATTGGATACCGCGGCATTGTGGTAACTCACCGACTTTCCTTGTGGCACCATCACCAGCTCGGAGAAGATGGCGTCGTAGTCGGTGCGGTTGTCCAACCACCGGTAATCGTACTGCAAATGGTTCCAGTTGAAAATCCTATTGAACTGCTTCAGCGTGAGGGTGTAGTCGTGGTTGTACAGCCGGAAAGACACCCGGCCCTTGATCCACTCACGATCGGTAGCTACTATGTCGTTGGGCACGACGCAGACGTCCAACGACGCCATAAACTCGGCCACCAACTCTTTGTACGTCAGCCAGTCGTTGAAGAATGGATGACCATCAACATGATATTGCAACTCGTCAGCCCGTCTACTGGTGTGTCGGGCTTGCCCCTGCAGAACATAGGCCAAGTTGGCCTCAAATCTGAGATCTCGGATCATCTCCCGGTCCACATACCGGGTGGGCTCTATCTTCCTCCGCATGATCTCCTCGTAGATCTTCCGGACCTCCGAGGAAGGATGGACAAGTCGAGGACGTGCAATCGACGATGGCGGTGGTGGCACGAACTCCGGAATGTCCATCGGATTTGCGTGCGAGGATGAATCTCCGGCCACATGAACCATATTGGCGACAAGAAATGGGGATCAGAAAGAGAGCTCGGTGAAGAATGGAGAGTTGAATCTCTGCTCGATGAAGACCTTCACTCGTTGCTGCTCTACTTCGAGCTTGGACGACTCGGGGGAGTGCTCGGCGCAAAGGGAGGAGATCGCTCTGAAGGTGTGACATCAACAGACGTAATGAATCTCCTTAAATAGACTTGGTCGGCGCCACTGTTGACCCGTCGATACCATCAACGCGAGTCGATGGTATCGACACTAGTCGATGCTATCCGCCCCCATCGCGAGTATCGACGGTTGTCGATGGTTAGATCTTAAAACCCGGATCACTGACGTGTCGATACCATCGACACGAGTCGATGGTATCGACACATCACTCGGATCGATGATGTGGCTGCCGCGATCACCGTTGATTTGTTCGCACGGATCGTTGATGTGGATGGTCGATACCATCGACGAGAGTCGATAGTATCGACTAGCCTGATTAGGGTAAATCCTCGCGAGACTGGCCGCCGCCTTTTTCACTTGAAATTGTTGATACCATCGACACGCCTGTCGATGGTATCGACTTCACTGAGTCAATTTCTTCTGTAAATCTTTAGAGATCTTGATGGTATCGACTGGCATGTCGATACCATCGACCTTGATTTTTCGATCTGCCTGTCGGTCTGTCGATACCATCGATGAGGCCGTTGATGGTATTGACGCAGTGCGAAATCTGCAGTCGTCTACCTGTTCCATGGTCGATACCATCGACCAGTGCGTCGATAGTATCGACCCTACCTCAGCCTGCACATCAAACAAAATGATCACGGTATCTTTTTTACACTAAAAATCAAGCCAAAATAAATCAACCTATGAATGTACATGAACTATCCTAATGTACCGGTGGGTGGGTTGCCTCCCAACAAGCGCCCTTATTTAACGTCTTAGGCTAGACGGCTTTCGGCACCTCATGCATCCGTAACGGAAATGAGTTTGACCTCATTCACCTTCCTCTTATAGTTCTCACCAAAATAGAGCTTCAACCGTTGTCCATTTACCAAGAACGTGGTATCACCATCACGCACTAAGATCGCGCCGTGTGGTTTTACCTCCTCTACCACAAACGGTCCACTCCACCTAGATTTTAGCTTCCCGGGATGCAACTTGAGTCGTGAATTGAACAACAAAACACTGTCTCCCTTTTTGAACGTGCGCAACTGGATGTGGCGGTCGTGGATCAGCTTTGTGCGCTCCTTGTATATCCGTGCGTTCTCATACGCCGTCATCCGTAGCTCATCCAACTCATTCAATTCCAACAATCTCTTCCTTCCTGTTTCATTGTAACTCAGATTTAGCCTTCTTAGCACCCAATGCGCCTTGTGCTCCAACTCTACTGGTAGGTGATAAGCCCGGCCATACGCCAACCTAAAAGGTGTGGTGCCTATAGGTGTTTTGTAAGCCGTCCTGTATGCCCACAAAGCATCCGGCAGTAGGGCACTCCAGTTCTTCCTCGTGGACGCCACCGTACGCTCTAAAATCTTCTTAATTTCACAGTTGGAGACCTCCACCTGGCCTTGAGTTTGCGGATGATATGGGGTACCTATGTTGTGCTTAACCCCATATTTCTTCAATAATGCAGAGAATTTTTTATTCCTAAAATGCGTACCCCCATCACTGATTATCATTCGGGGCACTCCAAACCTACAGAAAATATTTTCTTTCATGAATCTGCACACTACAGTAGAATCGTTAGTTCTTGTGGGTATTGCTTCCACCCACTTCGACACATAATCAACTGCTAACAAGATATATAAATTGGAATTTGAGGACACAAAGGGTCCCATAAAATCTATTCCCCACAAATAAAATACCTCCACTTCCTGAAACACATTCAGGGGCATTTCCTGTCTCTTTGAGATGTTACCGGCTCGTTGGCAGGAATCGCATTGCCTTACAAATTCGTAGGCATCTCGGAACAAGGTTGGCCAATAAAGACCGCTTTCCAAAACTTTAGCTGTCGTACGAGAGCTGGCATGATGTCCTCCCGTAGGTGATGTGTGGCAATGACGTAAAACACTCTCATACTCCACTTCAGGCACACACCTGCGCACGATACCGTCCATGCATTGCTTAAGAAGAATCGGGTCATCCCAAAAATAATATCGCAAAGAATGGAAGAATCTATTCTTCTCCTGATATGACCAATCCTCTGGGATGATCCCGCAAGCCAAATAATTTACAATCTCAGCGAACCAAGGATCCTTAGAGTTAATTTTCAAAATCTGTTCATCCGGAAACGTCTCAGTTATGGGTATATGTAAATCTTTTTCATCCACCCTTTCTAACCTAGACAAATGATCAGCAACAACATTTTCAATCCCAGATTTATCCTTGATTTTGATGTCAAATTCTTGTAAGAGCAAAATCCACCTGATGAGTCTAGGCTTTGCGTCTTTTTTCTCCATTAAGTATTTAATTGTGGCATGGTCAGTCCATACAACTACTTTAGATCCAACTAAGTATTGCCGGAATTTTTCAAAAGCAAAAACAACGGTGAGTAATTCTTTCTCAGTAGTTGTATAATTTAGTTGGGCATCATTTAAGGTTTTCGAAGCGTAGAAAATCACGACGGGTTTATTGTCCATCCGCTACCCCAACACAACTCCTACCGCAAAGTCCGAAGCGTCACACATTAGTTCGAACGGTTTCTTCTAATCCGGCGTTTGAACAACCAGTGCAGAAATCAATTTTTCCTTCAACACGTCGAACGCATATAAACACTTGTCATTGAAATCAAAAACTGCATCTTTCTCTAAAAGGTCGGATAGAGGTTTTGCAATTTTAGAAAAATCTTTTATAAATCGACGATAGAACCCGGCATGTCCCAAGAAACTTCTTACCCCTTTAACAGAATTTGGTGGGGGCAACTTGGAAATTACTTCAATTTTGACTGGATCTACCTCTAAACCTTTGCTAGACACCTTGTGTCCTAGCACTATCCCCTCAGTCACCATCATGTGTCCTCGCAGCACTGTAAAACTTTGTCCAAATTATAGAGACATTCATCAAACGATGCACCATACACCGAAAAGTCATCCATAAAAACCTCGAGACAGCGCTCTACCATGTCAGAAAATATGGCGAGCATACAACGCTGAAATGTCACAGGTGCATTGCATAAACCAAAAGGAATTCGGCGGTACGCGAAAGTCCCATAAGGGCAAGTAAAGGTAGATTTCTCTTGATCCAAAGGATCAATGGAGATCTGGTTGTACCCCGAGTACCCGTCTAGAAAATAGAAATGCGATCGGCCGGCAAGACGCTCTAGGATTTGATCAATGAAAGGTAAAGGAAAGTGATCCTTTAGCGTGGCAGCATTCAAACGGCGGTAATCAATACAAACTCGCCACCCGGTTACCAATCGGGTGGTGACAGGTTCATTCAACATATTTTGGGTGACAGTATTTCCCCCCTTCTTAGGGACTACCTGTGTGGGACTCACCCATGTCGAGTCTGATATGGCGTAAATAATACCTGCAGCAAGAAGTTTAATAACCTCCTTCTTCACAACCTCCATCATGCTTGGATTGAGACGTCATTGAGGTTGAATCACGGGCTTGGCTCCCTCCTCGAGCCGAATCTTGTGTTGACATAGAGTAGGGGAAATCCCCTTAATATCTGCAACAGACCACCCAAAATCTCCCCGGTGGTTCTTCAGCACTATCAACAGTTGGTCTTCCTCTTCCGCACTCAAATAAGCAGATATGATCACTGGTAACTTGTCCTTCTCAGCTAGGAAGACATATTTGAGATGCGGTGGCAGCGGCTTTAATTCTAGATCTGGAAGACTTATCAAAGATGATTGAAGTGGCGGGGGAAATTAACCTAGATCTTCATAATGCCTCGCATAGAAGCATGGAAGCATTTGGAGCATCTTGGCGCACTCCTTGAGTGATTTGCTCCTCATCCAGTCATGTGTAATATTTACCAAACAAGCCTCCAATGGTATTTCCGGATATGCGTCAAGAACAGAAATAGCAATAACATCATCTTCCATGGAAGGCGGAATGTCCTCCTCCTCATCATTCGGGAATCCTACAGCTTTGCACAGAGAAACTACTTTGGTCTGCTCCATGATATCCACAGCCAAAGTTCCATTGTCCACCTTGCTCATCACATCAGCCATGTCCAGAAATGGCTTCCCAAGACAGAGTGAGATGTTACTATCCAGATGTTTTACCATATTGCATTGTTCCTTTGCTTTAGATGACACAGTACTAGAAGGCATGACCATCTCAAAGCGGTCATCGGCTATGCCCAAGGTCAACCAACCTCTTCCCATCTCTAAGATCATGTCGGCTGTAGCTTGGAAAGGACGTCCAAGTAACAGCTCGTTGCCATGTTCATCCTGCATCTCCATGACTATAAAATCTGCCGGAAAGACAAACCTATCCACCTTTACTAACACATCTTCACAGATTCCATAAGGCTTTACCATAGAGTTATCTACCAATTGAATAGTCATATTTCTTGGCCGTGACTCCTTCAATTCCAGCTTTTTGAATGTAGAAAGGGGCATCAAGTTGATGCTTGCCCCTGAGTCACATAACGCTTCACCAAATGTAACCTTCCCAATAAAACGAGAAATGTTGAAGCACCCTAGATCTTGCCTCTTTGGCGGCAAAGTGCCCATGATGAAGGCACTCACTTGTTCCTTAAGCACGACAACCTCTGTATCCGGAATTCTCCTCTTCTTCGTGATAATGTCCTTTAGAAATTTCCCGTATGAAAGAATTTGCTCAATGGCTTCCAGTAAAGGGATATTGACTGAAAGCTTCCTGAAACTGTCTAAGAATTTCTTAAATTGTGCATCTACCTTCCTTGCCTTCGCACTATTTGGATACGGGACCAGAACAGCTTGTGCCCTTTGGTGAGGTGGCACATAAGGTGTCTTTTTTTGAGGTTCCTCCTCTGCAACCTATTCTTCAATATCCTCCACGGCCGTGTCATTGACTGATTCTGTGACCTTTGCGGGCTGCTCCTCATTGGCTTCACCTTCTTCTTCAGCTTGTGGTGTACTTGTCTCCTCGGCCCTTGGATTTAACAATTTCTTGCCGCTTCTGAGCAAGATGGCTTTTGCCTGCTGGTTCCCCCCTGGAACATTGGTATTTCCCGGAAAACCTTGAATTGCCGGTTTCTTCAAACTGGCTATCTCTGCTGCCATCTGTGCCATAGATGTCTCAATAGTCCTCATCTGCGCCCCATGGCTCTGCAGTGTTTGCCCAAACTGATTCATGAACTCTCCTTGTTGCTTTATTTGCTGGCCAAAAGTAGCCATGAGTTCTTGATTCTGCTTTATAACTTGATTTAGCAGCTCTGTGCTCTTGTCCTCCACAGCTGGCTGGGGTTTGGCATTCGGATCCTGTAGAAAATTGTTTGGATCCTTCCACGAGAACTTCTTGTCTTTTCTCCATGAATAATCGTTGTTCCTGTAACCTGGCTGCTGCCTCATAAATTTGACTTGAGCCTCATCCTCAGACTCATTATCCTCCTTAGCCAGTAGCTTCTTTGTTAGAAGATCCATCTTCTCATTCAGCTCTTTCATTGCCTTGGACTCATCTGCTACTCGAACTTGCTCTACCGGGCCTCTTTCTCTCTCACCCCATGACTGCTTTCTAGCCATATTCTTTAGTATCTCCCAGCATCTGGTTTCCGTATTGTTTAGAAAGAATCTTGACCCCGCTGAATCCAGATTACTCCTATCGTGCTCAGAGAGAGCAAAATAGAAAATCTTCACCTGCGTCTCTTTATCCAACCCATGATGTGGGCACCTCCTCAGCATGATTTGAAATCTCTCCCAGGTCTCAGAATATGTCTCACCGACCTGTTGGGTAAAGTTATGAATCTTCTGGATCATGTCGTTAGTTTTCTCAGGAGGGAAGAACCTCTCAAAGAAAACCTCCACCATATGGTTCCAGGACTCCACAAACTCATCATCCAAATTATGTAAAAATTCTCGCGCGGCTCCCGCCAATGAACTCGGGAAAAGCTTAAGATACAATGCCTCTTATGGAAACCTATCGATTTTTACCATGTCACAGTTCTCAACAAACTGGCTGATGTGCGCGACGGGGTCCTCATTCTTGAGCCCATGGAAAGCATTCGACTTCACCAGATTTATCAACGCCGGATCAATCTTATAAGTAGGTATGTTGACTGCCTGCTTCTTTATAGGCCCTTTTGAAGCTGATGAGGAAGAAGCCTTGATCTTCTCCCATATAGTCTGTGGCTCGGCCATCTCTTCCTGTTCAAGTTCAGAATCTACCTCTTCTTCGTGATATTCCTCATCCTCAGGTCCCGTCAGCGGAACCTCAGGTGCGCGACCTGCGTAGTCAGTACTACGCGTCTGCACCATGCACAGTACCTGAAATAAGAAAATTCGAGTTCAGTACAGTGCTATGACGAGTATAAAAATTATCGAACAATTTAGAAATATTTGAAGTTGTTTCAAACTATAGTAAAAAAAATAATGTGGCCCAGAATGACCGCTCACGGCACTCGAAGTGCCAACAAATTGCCGTATCCCCGGCAACAGTGCCAAAAACTTGATGCAATTTTATTGTGCGTATAAACGCAAGTGAACGCGTCGAGTAGTACAGGCCTTTGTGAGGCCCGAGTCAAACTCAGGGATACGTGCAATCGTCGGGGACTCCTACTAACTATTTGTGATCAGCTAAGCCGATTAACAAGTTGAGAGTTGTTGTTAAAAATAAAAGAAAAATAAAAACAAAACAAAAGAAGCAATCGATTAAATGTTGGTTTAATCAATTCAAAAAGGTATCTTTAGGATTGCGGTTTCACCGCGGGTTTTCATTGTATTAGATTTTATATAATTCCTCAATTTCATCTCTCTATCCGGGTAGTGGCCTGAAAACAGAATTGCCCACTGTCGTGGTGCAATTCACTACCTAAGCTTAGGTAGGTTCCACCGTCGTAGTAACCTATACCCTAAACTAGATGCATTATGAACGATCTCTCAGTTTCCACCATTAATTTTACACCACCTTGTTCAAGGGATTTATCGATTAATGTAGATTTCGTCTCTTTTCAACCGTTAATCCTTCTTTCAAAGTGATTAAGGGCATTAGGTTATTATTATGGTGATCAAGCATAACAATATATTGAGAACACGAAACTATACCACGGATTTAAGAGATAAGATATGAATTACTAATATAAAATCGTCATACAATGAATTCCCGGGCTACTCCCGGTCCTAAAGATGAAGGGGATTAGCCCCGCATGTTCATCTCACACAAGTACATGGTAGAAATAGGGAAAACATGTGAAAAACGTGGAATGAAAGGGAAAACCCCTGAACGGAGAAGAACCGGTTGATCCTCAGTGTAGAACGCGTGCTCTACCTCCTCTCGGAGGTGGAATCCGTCTATTTCGGCCTCCGGATCAACAAGTATGAGCTTCTAGCCTCCGTTCTCCTTTCTACTGCTCCTCGGTACTCGTGCAATGGCTAATATCCGCCCCTCACATCTGGGCAGCCATCATTAGGTATATCTCGGTCATTAGGTCGCTAATTAACCGTAGCCGTCTGATTGAGATCATTAGAAAGCAAACTCATATCCTACGGCGTCGATACCATCGACACGAGTCGATGGTATCGACTTCCTATAGGTGTCGGTTTTTTGTCATTTTGCGTCGTTGTAGCCTCAATGCATCAATGGTATCGACTGCTTCCTCGCCAGCAAGCTGAT
The DNA here is from genome assembly GCA_963693085.1 of Alisma plantago-aquatica. Lineage (NCBI taxonomy): Eukaryota > Viridiplantae > Streptophyta > Magnoliopsida > Alismatales > Alismataceae > Alisma > Alisma plantago-aquatica. The sequence continues at coordinate 25,776,955 of OY856409.1, read as the reverse complement.
GGTATCTCGATACCATCGACATCCCTCTCGATAGTATCGACACTTTGCTGCTCCTTTCGGCTGGCATCCTGTGATCACATCGATGGTATCGACTTCCGTCGATGGTATCGACGGAAGCAAATACTCGTTTGTCCTGAAATTCGAACACAAGATCACATAAATTCACACAAATAATAATATTTTGACAATTAATGCTCAAAATGATAAAATAAAGGGGATTGGACATAAAATAATATCACAGACCAAAGTGGATGAATTATGCCACATTAACCATAAAAATGACTAATAAAAGCATAAAACACATATGAAATAGGTCTATAAATGCGACTCAAAATCATCGCATCAGCAACTTCTGGGAGAAAACCGAATGAGCATTGCATGCACGAAATCGAATGGAGCTGAGAGAATGTTTGAACAAGATATTTACACAAGACCGGATGGACTCATACGTGAAGACCATTTTCCTCTCCTGCGTGAAGACCATATGGTCACATGCATAGCAGACCGAATGAAAAAGTAGCACAAGACAAACCGTTTGCTAAAGGAGAACGTGAAGAGCAGCAAAACTGAATGCATGAATACCGCACGTAGGCAAGATCGTTTGAGTGACTGAAGTAAAGACCGAATAAAGTATCAAACCAATTGGATTAGCAGCATGAAGACCGAATGGAGGCCAGTGTGAGACCGTTTGGTAAAGCTGAAGGACTCTAGACCATTTGGTAAAGGAAGCAATACGAGACCGAATGGAATACCAAACCGAATGGAAAAGTGCTTGCAATGAAACCGTTTAAAAGAGATATTTACCAAACTGTTTGATGCCAAAGACTCAAGACCGTTTGAAGTTAAAATATACAACAAACCGTTTGGACTCACACCAAAAGCATGAGGGCCAGATCTGTACCTATAAATAGGACCAGCGGGGTCCCCATTCTGGTATCAGTTTCGGGACACCGACAGGATGCCTGTGCGCATGTCCGATCCAGTTCCGTCCACACTACCGTCATTTCACCTACCGCTCGTGCTGTAATCAAGGAGACCATGAAGAGAAGGAAGGAGGAGTGAGAAAGACTGCCCAGTCTATCTTGGCGTACCTCGTTCTTCATCCAGATCTACTCCGACACGATGTAGAAGACCGCATTGTCTTCACCGAGCTGTGACCACCTTCTACATAATGCTCATGGTATATTCTTCTCTCTTTCTTATTCTTTTTGTTTCTTGAACCATGAGCGAGTAGTTTCTTTTAACTAGGGTGCGGGGACTAGCCCCACTGCCCATGCATTCATGTCTTTTCATTTAACATTCCAAGGCAATGCATATAACTTTTCACTTCGTTGCTAATTGATATGCTTGTAGTTGAATACCTTCTTGCTTTCATCTTGTTCTTCCCTATATTGCGAAATCTTCTATATATAGGGTGGAATGGCGGTTTACAAAGTTAGACTCCTTGATTAGAAATAAGATAGGATTCCTTGAGGTAGTAATTGCATGATCCGTAAGGGGACGAGCCATCTAACCATCGGTGATGCTTCTGTGGCCTAAACATCCCTCCGGGAGGGCCACAGCCTTAGTTGGATTTTGTATCATCTTTGTTTATCGTCGATGTTTTCTTGTAGATTAATCACCTACTTTCTTGTTGATTAGCACGGTTGACACCTTGACTAGAAATAGAATGGGTTTCCTTGAGGTCACAAGTGAATGATCTGTGAGGGGATGAGCCATATAACCTTCTGTGACACTTCTGTGGTCTAAACATCCCTTAGGGAGGACCACAGCCTTAGTTGGATGTTGTATCTCCGGAGCCGTAAGTATATGAACCGGATGGTGACAAGAGATCTGATACCTAGGGTGATGCTTACGCAAGCCTAACACCCATATGGGGGGTTTTGTAACAGCTCCATTTGGATAGTTCAATGCTTTCCTGGATGTTATGTGTTTGGATTTGTTTGCATGTGCAGTGGTGGTGAAACCCGATACCATCCCAGCGATTCCATATCATTAATCTAGAATCACTTTAATTCTGCTCTTTTACTTTCTTGCATTTAGTTTAATTAACCTCAACCAAATCAATCGTTCTAAGTATTAGTCTTACTTGATCTAGATTCGATTGACAAAGATTCTTAAAAACATTATCCTTTGGGATTTGATCCTTAACTATACTGCGATAAGACTCGTCCGCTTGCGGGTGGTATTGTTGGTAGGTATGCCCTGAGAGCCAATCATGGGATGATTGGTGGGATATATTAAGATTGATTTGATAAACATCAAAGGCAAGATTCCAATTCTTTCTGGTTCAGTCATATGAGATAGTGATAGAACATATTGAATGTCTAGAGAATGACAGTACTCAATGATGTATGCTTTCAGGTTGAGGACCTGAACGATGAGATCATACGGATGCTAAGAGTTTGTACATTCTTGTTATGTTCCTAGTCGGCTGTCATTATGGAAGGTAGATAGACAGCAATGACACACAAGACTAGATTGTGGTGTTGGTTGATGACAGAATCTCATTAGTCATGATATAGAGTTATCAAACCAAACACGTAGGTACTTGTTAGAGAACAAGTGTATCGGACAGACCCACCGTGAGTTTGACACATGGAACCATGACATGGTAGTCACTATCAGTACTCACAGTGATGGCGGTGAGTGTGATTCTTTGACCTGAAATCACTGCACTCAACACATGTCATTGGGCACACTTTGACATCATCAAACACAGTCCTGAAACATGGGTTGTTATAAAGGTGATGATTGGGTGGCTTTGACACATGGGGATTTGAGGGGTGAGTGATAGATATGGGATTTGTCCCTCCTGAGGGAGTTTGATATCCATGGCCACTTGATGAGTAGGATTGAGAAAGGCGTGCACGCATGTGTGAATCAGTATATGATATTGATGTCATACATATCTCTTCCAACATACTCTGAGATCAAGAAAGTGAATGAATGTTGAAAGGATGACTGTTCCATGCCTCGAGTTCATTCAGGATATCAGTGACAAAGGAATTATACATTCACTGTAACACCATTCACGGATTGTAGGATTGAAAGTTGTTTTCCAACTTTCTATTTCACTTGGGTAGCACTGATGTGTGACTAGGCACCACTCTTTGCTTGTGAAGTCATAAGTGTTATGGACTTTCACTGCCAACGTGAAATGGACCTGCAGGGTCACACACATAGGATTTAACCTGGAAGAGGAGTTTTAGCCACAAACAATGTTTAGATTGATTACTAAAGGAGTTTAGTAGTTCAATTAAACACTCAATTAATTGATATCTCAATGTCATAATGTTCAAGGTGTTGGACACATTGATTGGAGTATCGGATTGATTGAAACTGCAATTGATTGATTATGCACAATCTACACTCCCAACTGATCGGCTCATGTGATGAACCGATCGACTCAGCTTGGTGAACCGATCGACTCAGGTGGTGAGTCGATCGGCTCATGGATACAGTGAAAAGATTGCTTCAAGTGTGAAACGATCGGTTCAACTGTTGCAACCGAGCAAGTTGGGAAAGTAGGATTGGTGAGAAATTTCTTTTCGTTTCACTTGCCCAATTTGATTGGAACAAGGATTGGTATTACGTAACAATTAGAAACAAAAGAGGAAAAGTCAATCAAGAACTGATCAGTACCACGAACCGACTGGTTCAGAAGTAAACTGACCGTTTCATGGGTCCCAACCGATCGGTTGAGGTGTCAACTGACCGGCTCAAGTACCCAACTGACCGTTTTAGAAATGAAACGATCGGTTCAGGTTGTGCAGTTGGTTATTTTTGTGGAAAATCTCGAACCCTTCTACTCCTACTTTAGTCCCGCATTGCCCGGGATAGAGAACCCTGTCCCATGACCCTCCTATATATATAGGGGTATTGGGGGCTTCTCAAAGAACAACACAGTGCAACCAGTTGCTCTATAAAGTTGTCGTTCTCTCTGGTTTTAGTAACCGAGAGAGCCCGAGCAAGTGCTACCTGATAAGGGAGGCACAGCAAGGGAAAGACAACTACAGAAAGCGACTGGTGGTAGGAGAGTGTGTCAGTGACTAGTACGCTGACAGGAGGGTGCGACTCCTTCCAATTCCTTATGGGACAACGAGATTGGAGTTCCAGGTGGTCCATGTGGACTACTTCAGAGGCGGGAGATTTCTTCCGCTCGGAGGACAGCTGTCAATCCCGACAGTCCCAGTGAGACCAGGAGTCATCAGTCCCGGTGCGACCAGAAGCTGCACAGACACCGTCCAAGACTGGAGGTGAAGACCGTGCAAGCCGCGAGGTATTGTCGCCGAGAAAGCCTCAGGACAAGGTATGATTCCACAAACCATCCCTTCCTATTGTATAGACATTGATGCGTTTCCTTATTCTAGGTTTGGGGAGGAGAAAATTTTGTTTCCGCTGCCTTCTCTGCCTCCTCTAAAACCCAACAGTGGTATCAGAGCCACGTCAACTGCTCTATACTTTATGGATTATCGATATGATCGATTTTTGGTTTGTCGCCATTATTTATTGCATACGATGTGAATAAAATTGGCTTTATGCATGTCCAATCCTAAATCCACAAATCCCAATTTACATATATGATATGTATTATGAATGCACCCGATACACGTCGCCCTTAAACGAATTTTGTGGTGGATGTATAGCGTGGTTATGGCCAATATACCCTATTTGTGTATGGTTGTATGTGGTTGCTTGCATCTCAGTCTGCGCACCGATCTTCCTTCTCCTATTCCTGATTTAACTCGAAATAATTCAACATTTCTTTCCTACCTTTGCTCCCCTCGAATGTAACTCGAGGTTTCTCTTTTTACAATGTAAAATAGGATGGAATTTTATTTCCTGTTATGTCAAAGAACGGAGGGCATCCTGACGACAGCTGAGACGATCAGTTTAAGGCGTGAACCGATCGGTTGAAGTTCGAGACGATCAGTTCAAGGAGTGAGCCGATCGGTTGATGACCGGTTCGAGGAGCAAGACGAGCGGGTGGCGGCCATGATGATATGCACGACGACCAGGCAAACCGATCGGTTGGAGGAGCCAACTGATCGGCTGGTGGCACCCAGCCGACCAGCCTGATGGTGAACCGATCATTCATGTGATGAGTTGATCAAACCCAGAAAGGCAAAGCACAGAGTTCATCTTGTACAGGTTGCATGTGATGTGGACCTAGATGAGTGTGATTCCTCTTGGCTCGAGGAATCACATTAGGATGGCCATAATCATCGCTTTTATCATTTTGCATGTTTTTCTGTGGGATATAGCATGTATATGATACATACTATATATTGTGGTGATTGGATATGTATATGTATATAAAACCAAATCCCTCATTAAATATTAAGTTTTAGATGCCTTCCAAATGCGACACATGTGAAAAGCTTGATCGACCAAGTGTGGGCACACCCTAGCGTGGTGCACTGTCTATCTCGTGGAAGCGTGAAGGATGGATATGTGGGTCTTCCCAAGCAGGGTGCATATTTATCGTGTTTGCTTTGGGTCAGACTTAACAAGGTGATCTGATGGGATCTAGTACCTTGAGACATGGAGATGATCATGGCAAGGAGTTGCATATGACATCTTATCAAGAGTTGCATATGATGCAATTGGCAAGATTTGCCTACCTAAGAGATCTAAGTTGTGGGTGACAGCCCTAGCTGGTCCATGGCTTAGAGGATTTCAGGATCTTGCCCACTAGAAGGTTGTATGCTGCAATCTTCTGAATTGATGGTGAGGGCTATCAATTTGAAGTAAAATAGTGGGAGCGATAATTGATTAAAGGCCTAATTATATCGTCAACTTTTCAAATCAATCAAATAAGTCAAAAATGAGTTTTTGGACTAAAATTGCATATTTCCTTTTGTAGTACAAATGACAACAAACAACAATCACTTTTCTTTGCGATCGGTCCTCGAAAAGGACAGGCTAAATGGGACAAACTTCCACGACTGGTATAGGACCTTGAGAATTGTTCTTACTCAAGAGCGAAAGCTCTATGTCCTGGATACTCCAATTCCACAGGAACCTGCTCCTAATGCACCAAAGACAGAAGGGGATGCTTACAAGACGCATTCTGATGACGCCATTGATGCAAAGTGCTTGATGTTGTGCTCTATGAACCATGAGTTGCAGAGACAACATGAGAACATGGATGTCATTGAGATGATTCAGCATCTCAGGAACATGTATGAAGATCAAGCATGACAAGAGAGATACGATGTCTCAAGGGCACTGTTCAAGTGTGTCATGACAGAAGGAGATCCAGTTGGTCCTCACACACTCAAAATGATTGGGTATGTGGAGAACTTGACAAGACTGGGATTTCCACTGAGCCAAGAGTTGGCTACTGACCTGATACTGCAATCGTTGGCAGAATCCTATAGTCATCTTGTGATGAACTACAACATGAACAACTTTGATAGGCCACTGTCAGAGTTGTTGGGCATGTTGAGGACAGCCGAGACACAGATAAAGAAGGACAAGCCTAAGTCTGTGATGGTGATCACGAACAAGAAAGGTAAGTCCAAGCGCAAGGGCAAGGGAAAAGCTAAGAAAGGTTCTGATGCTAGCCAGGAGCCCAAGTTGACTTCAGCTCTCAAGGCCAAGGGAGGCGTGACCAAGAAAGGCAATTGCCAACATTGTCAAAAGCCAGGACATTAGAAAAGGAATTGTCCTCTCTATCTGGAAGAACAAAAGAAGAAGGAGGTGACGGACGACTCTACTTAAAGGTGTCGTGAAAGTAAACTTGTAACACTTTTGAGGTATATGATACCAAGATGTAAAGTATAAAGCACTCAATAAATGGGGCAAGTGTTGCCGCCATAGATAGGAGTACTTTAGTTTATTTTCAGCCTAAAAGGCATGTAATACAGTTATGAACTGCTATTTCATATTTGCCAATAGATAGAAACACTTGATTTTTTCATATTGTATGACAATGAAGGCAATTAATAAAGAGATGTTTCAATATGATCATTGTGGCAATGCCTTGTTTATCTTATGGTATTTGATATGCATAAGATAAAATGATACCTAAAAGTTATAGATAACTCAAACTATCAAATTAGCATCAATCATGAGAAATTCATTTCTAGTTTTCATGTGATGGATAAATCTAGACTCTTTTGGTAAGAGAACCATTAAGAGACATGAATATCTTGGACATGATTAATCAATCTTCACTAAAGGTAGTGGGAGAATGATTATCCTATTAGGTATGATACATGTGATGTATTTACATACCTATTGGAACAAATGCTAATACTTCAGATGGTGTTTAGAGAAATACCAATATGAATATCTTGAAGTGTTCAAGATTAACATAGATGAAGTACAAATTTGGTAAAGTTTTAATTCTTGATGAGATCAATGAATGAAATACTTGGACTAAATGTTTGAGATCCTTATGAGTGATTATGATAGTGTATCATAGTGAACTCATGATTAAGGCATGGTGATGTCTAAATCAAGAAGGAATCATACTCTAAGGAGTTAGAGAATGATTATCAAATAACTGAATTCTTCTTAATAAAAGAATACCCCACACTAATAAAGGACATTAAGAATCACAAGGAGTTGTAAGTTCTTATATCCTTGACGGATACACCTCGTTTATCTATGTGATGAGTTGTTCATGTGATGAGTCAACTATCTAGATGAATATGAGGAACCGAATTTTGAGTTATGGTTTATGACCATTACATCCTAAATGACATCCATGTGAACCATAAGGTATGACCTTGATGGTAGCACCCATTGGATGAAATCCGTAAGTGCAAATGAATCTTAAGTGTTAAGACACATGGATAACATTTTGAGAAGGATGATGCTTGTTGATTGCAACTTAATGACTAAGACATTTGGCATATGGATACTAAAACCGCATTCCTATGAGGATTAAAACAAGGATGTGTACGTGACACAACCTATAAGGTTTATGAATCCACTTATGCAAATGAAGTCTATAAGCTACAATGGACTAATAAATGTGATTGATTGACTACAAGCAACTCAGAATTGGATCTTTACTTTGATGATATAGTCAAAGGGTTTGACTGATATGTCAAAGATAAAGAAGGGATCTGTGATTTAGTGGGAGCGTGTTTACATTCCACATGTTGATGTGAAATGGAAATGTTCTAGAATGGAAATCCAAAAGTGGAAATTATCTTTAAGGAAGATAGAGATGTTTCCTATGTGATAGGAAAAGAGATCTATAGAGATCGTTCTCGAAAACCTCTTGACCTGAAAAGAGAAAGCATACATTGGCAATTTGTACTGAAGGGTTCAGTATGCACAGATTCAGTGGGAGAAAACTTGTCCATGTTACATGGAGTTAGTATCCCAAGGCCAAGTGTCCAATTCTTATGAAGAATGCGAACACTAAGAATAGATATGGATCTATCATGTATGTAATCATCCCATTATCTTGCATGTATCGACATGGCAAGAACAAAATGCATTCATCATCTTGTATGTAGGACATGGCAATATGATGTGCTCATCCTGAAAACTCGTATGTGGGACATGACGAGTGGATGTCTGTCTACTTCCAGTAAGGGTTACTGGAATACCATGAGAACTTGATGAGTACTTGTGAAGTACTAGTTCTATGGAGATAAGGAAGAGTTCAATGTAAAGAGTTACATTGATGTGAACTTCCGAAAGGACAAAAAATTAATCGCAAAATATATATAGGATATATAAAAGTGAAAGTTTGTTGATAATTGGAAGTGTTCCAATAAAACTATTTAAAAGGGAAATGTCGAGTATCCGTGTGTTAGAGAACAACAGTGGATACTATATGGGTCTGGAAGTTCATGAGATGAACTAATAGATATTCTGCTCATTGATGACAAGTATGGAATCCTTGATCATGCAATGTGGCTAAAGGTTAGCAAAGGAATACTTGATTGCATATTACGGTAGCTCCATCTCATATGTGTGATGTACAATGAAGAGATGAGAGACATGCAGTTAAAAACTAACTTTGGCAAGGTGTTGCCATAACTCACTATGTTCGCACTAGAGCACAGTAACATGTGGGACATGTTTGAAGATCACTATGCATATGATTCAAGGGTGATTGGCTCACAGTACAAGTGGGAGTCTGTTGGTATGTATGCCCTGAGAGCCAATCATGGGATGATTGGTGGGATTTATTAATATTGATTTGATAAACATCAAAGGCAAGCTTCCAAGTCTTTCTGGTTCAGTCATATGAGATAGTGATAGAACATATTGAATGTCTAGAGAATGACAATACTCAATGACGTATGCTTTCAGGTTGAGGACATGAACGATGAGATCATACATATGCTAAGAGTTTGTACATTCTTGTTATGTTCCTAGTCGGATGTCATTTTGGAAGGTAGATAGACAGCAATGACACACAAGACTAGATTTTGGTGTTGGTTGATGACAAAATCTCATTAGTCATGATATAGAGATATCAAACCAAACACATAGGTACTTGTTACAGAACAAGTGTACCAGACAGACCCACCGTGAGTTTGACACATAGAACCATGACATGGTAGTCACAGTCCGTACTCACAGTGATGGTGGTGAGTGTGATTCTTTGACCTAAAATCACTACACTCAACACATGTCGTTGGGCACACTTTGACATCATCAAACGCAGTCCTGAAACATGGGTTGTTATAAAGGTGATGATTGGGTGGCTTTGACACATGGGGCTTTTGAGGGGTGAGTGATAGATATGGGATTTGTCCCTCCTGAGGGAGTTTGATATCCATGGCCACTTGATGAGTAGGATTGAGAAAGGTGTGCACGCATGTGTGAATTAATATATGATATTGATGTCATACATATCTCTTCCAATCTACTCTGAGATCAAGAAAGTGAATGAACATTGACAGGATGATTGTTCCATGCCTCGAGTTCATTCGGGATATCAGTGATAAAGGAATTATACATTCACTGTAACACCATTCACAGATTTTAGGATTGAAAGTTGTTCTCCAACTTTCTATTTCACTTGGGTAGCACTGATGTGTGACTAGGCACCGCTCTTTGCTTGTGAAGTCATAAGTGTTATGGACTTTCACTGCCAACGTGAAATGGACCTGCAGGGTCACACACATAGGATTTAACCTGGAAGAAGAGTTTTGTCCACAAACAATGTTTAGATTGATTACTAAAGGAGTTTAGTAGTTCAATTAAACACTCAATTAATTGATAGCTCAATGTCATAATGTTCAAGGTGGTGGACACATTGATTGGGGTATCGGATTGATTGAAACTGCAATTGAATGATTCTGCACAATCTGCACTCCCAACCGATCAGCTCATGTGATGAACCGATCGGCTCAGCTTGGTGAACCGATCAGCTCAGGTGGTGAGTCGATCGGCTCATTGATAGGGTGAAACGATTGCTTCAAGTGTTGAAACGATCGGTTCAACTGTTGCAACCGAGAAAGTTGGGAAAGTATGATTGGTGAGAAATTTCTTTTCGTTTCACTTGCCCAATTTGATTGGAACAAGGATTGGTATTACGTACCAATTAGAAACAAAAGAGGAAAATTCAATCGAGAACTGATCAGGACCATGAACCAATCGGTTCAGAAGTGAACCGACTGTTTCATGGGTCCCAACCAATCGATTGAGGTGTCAACTGACCGGCTCAGGTCCCCAAACGACCGTTTCAGAAATGAAACGATTGGTTCAGGTTGTGCAGTTGGTTATTTTTGTGGAAAATCTCAAACCCTTCTACTCCTACTTTAGTCCCGCATTGCCCTGGATAGAGAATCATGCCCCATGACCCTCCTATATATAGGGGTATTGGGGGCTTCTCAAAGAACAACACAGTGAAACCAGTTGCTCTATGAAGTTGTCGTTCTCTCTGGTTTTGGTAACCGAGAGAGCCCAAGCAAGTGCTACCTGATAAGGGAGGCACAACAAGGGAAAGACAACTACAGAAAGTGATTGGTGGCAAGAGAGTGTGTCAGTGACTAGTACACTGACAGGAGGGTGTGACTCCTTCCAATTCCTTGTGGGACAAGGAGATTGGAGTTCCAGGTGGTCCGTGTGGACTACTTTATAGGCGGGATATTTCTGCCGCTCGGAGGACAGCTGTCAATCCCGACAGTCCCGGTGAGACTAGGAGTCATCAGTCCCGGTGCGACCAGGAGCTGCACAGACACTGTCCAAGACCGGAGGTGAAGACAGTGCAAGCCGTGAGGTATTGTCGCCGAGCAAGCCTCGGGACAAGGTATGATTCCACAAACCATCCCTTCCTATTGTATAGACGTTGACGCGTTTCCTTGTTCTGGGTTGGGGGAGGAGAAAATTGTGTTTTCGATGCCTTTTCTGTCTCCCCTAAAACCCAACAGTGGTATCAGAGCCACGTCAACTGCTCTATACTTTAGGGATTATCGATATGATCGATTTTTGGTTTGTCGTCTTTATTTATTGCATACGATGTAAATAAAATTGGCTTTATGCATGTCCAATCCTAAATCCAAAAATCCCAATTTACATATATGATATGTATTATGAATGCACTCGATACGCGTCGCCCTTAAATGAGTTTTGTGGTGGATGTATAGTGTGGTTATGGCCAATAAACCCAATCTGTGTATGGTTGTATCTGGTTTCTTGCATCTCGATCTGCGCACCGATCTTCCTTCTCCTATTCCTGATGTAACTTGAAATAATTTGAGATTTCTTTCCTACATTTGCTCCCCTCGAATGTAACTCGAGGTTTCTCTTTTTACAATGTAAAATAGGATAGAATTTTATTTCCTGTTATGTCAAAGAACAGAGGGCATCCTGACGACAGTTGAGACGATCGGTTCAAGGCGTGAACTGATCGGTTGAAGTTTGAGATGATCGGTTCAAGGAGTGAGCCGATCGGTTGATGATCGGTTCGAGGAGCAAGACGAGCGGGTGGCTGCCATGATGAGATGCACGACGACCAGGAGAACCGATCTGTTGGAGGAGCCAACCGATCAGCTGGTGGCACGCAGCTGACCGGCCTGATGGCGAACCGATCAGTCATGTGATGAGTTGATCAAACCCAGAAAGGCAAAGCATAGAGTTCATCTTGTACAGGTTGCATGTGATGTGGACCTAGATGACCGTGATTCCTCTTGGCTCAAGGAATCACATTAGGATAGCCATAATCATCGCTTTTATTATTTCACATGTTTTTTCTGTGGGATAGAGCATGTATATGATACATACTATATATTGTGGTGATTGGATATGTATATGTATATAAAACCAAATCCCTCATTAAATATTAAGTTTTAGATGCCTTCCAAGTGTGACACATGTGAAAAGCTTGATCGACCAAGTGTGGGCATGCCCTAGTGTGGTGCACCGTCTATCTCATGGAAGAGTGAAGGATGGATATGTGGGTCTGCCCTAGCAGGGTGCATATTCATCGTGTTTGCTTTGGGTTGGACTTAACAAGGTGATCTGATGGGATCTAGTACCTTGAGGCATGGAGATGATCATGGCAAGGAGTTGCATATGACATCTTATCAAGAGTTGCATATGATGCAATTGGCAAGAGTTGCCTACCTAAGAGATCTAAGTTTTGGGTGACAGCCCTAGCTGGTCCATGGCTTAGAGGATTTTAGGATCTTGCCTACTAGAAGGTTGTACGCTGCAATCTTCCAAATTGATGGTGAGGGCTATCAATTTGAAGTAAAATAGTGGGAGCAATAAGTAATTAAAGGCCTAATTATATCGTCAACTTTTCAAATCAATCAAATAAGTCAAAAATGAGTTTTTGGACTAAAATTGCATATTTCCTTTTGTAGTACAAATGACAGCAAACAACAATCACTTTTCTTTGCGATCGGTCCACGAAAAGGACAGGCTAAATGGGACAAACTTCCATGACTGGTATAGGACATTGAGAATTGTTCTCACTCAAGAGTGAAAGCTCTATGCCCTGGATACTCCAATTCCAGAGGAACCTATTCCTAATGCACCAAAGACAGAAAGGGATGCTTACAAGAAGCATTCTGACGATGCCATTGATGCAAAGTGCTTGATGTTGTGCTCTATGAACCACGAGTTGCAGAGACAACATGAGAACATGGGTGTCATTGAGATGATTCAACATCTCAAGAACATGTATGAAGATCAAGCACGACAAGAGAGATACGATGTCTCAAGGGCACTGCTCAAGTGTGTCATGATAGAAGGAGATCCATTTGGTCCTCACACACTCAAAATGATTGGGTATGTGGAGAACCTGATAAGACTGGGATTTCCACTGAGCCAAGAGTTGGCTACTGACCTGATACTGCAATCGTTTCCAGAATCCTACATTCAATTTGTGATGAACTACAACATGAACAACTTTGATAGGCCACTGTCAGAGTTGTTGGGCATGTTGAGGACAGCCGAGACACAGATGAAGAAGGACAAGCCTAAGTCTGTGATGGTGATCACGAACAAGAAAGGCAAGTCCAAGCGCAAGGGCACGGGAAAAGCTAAGAAAGGTTCTGATGCTAGCCAGGAGCCCAAGTCGACTTCAGCTCTCAAGGCCAAGGGAGGTGTGACCAAGAAAGGCAATTGCCACCATTATCAAAAACCAGGACATTGGAAAAGGAATTGTCCTCTCTATCTAGAAGAACAAAAGAAGAAGGAGGTGACAGACGTCTCTACTTAAAGGTGTCATGAAAGTAAACTTGTAACACTTTTGAGGTATATGATACCAAGATGTAAAGTGTAAATCACTCAATAAATGGGGCAAGTGTTGCCGCCATAGATAGGAGTACTTTAGTTTATTTTCAGCCTAAAAGGCATGTAATATAGTTATGAACTGCTATTTCATATTTGCCAATAGATAGAAACACTTTATTTTTACATATTGTATGACAATGAAGGCAATTAATAAAGAGATGTTTCAATATGATCTTTGTGGAAATGCGTTGTTTATCTTGTGGTATTTGATATGCGTAAGATAAAATGATACCTAAAAGTTATAGATAACTCAAACTATCAAATTAGCATCAATCATGAGAAATTCATTTCTAGTTTTCATGTGATGGATAAATCTAGACTCTTTTGGTAAGAGAACCAGTAAGAGACATGAATATCTTGGACATGATTAATCAATCTTCACTAAAGGTAGTGGGAGAATGATTATCCTATTAGGTATGATACATGTGATGTATTTACATACCTATTGGAACAAATGCTAATACTTCAGATGGTGTTTAGAGAAATACCAATATGAATATCTTGAAGAATTCAAGATTATCATATATGAAGTACAAATTTGGTAAAGTGTTAATTCTTGATGAGATCAATGAATGAAATACTTGGACTAAATGTTTGATATCCTTATGAGTGATTATTATAGTGTATCATAGTGAACTCATGATTAAGGCATGGTGATGTCTAAATCAAGAAGGAATCATACTCTAAGGAGTTAGAGAATGATTATCAAATAACTAAATTCTTCTTAATAAAAGAATACCCCACACTAATAAAGGACATTAAGAATCACAAGGAGTTGTAAGTTCTTTTATCCTTGACAGATACACCTCGTTTATCTATGTGATGAGTTGTTCATGTGATGAGTCAACTATCTAAATGAATATGAGGAACCGAATTTTTAGTTATGGTTTATGACCATTACATCTTAAATGACATCCATGTGAACCATAAGGTATGACCTTGATGGTAGCACCCATTGGTTGAAATCCATAAGTGAAAATGAATCTTAAGTGTTAAGACACATGGATAACATTTTGAGAAGGATGATGCTTGTTGATTGCAACTTAATGACTAAGACATTTGGCATATAGATACTAAAATCGCATTCCTATGAGGAATAAAACAAGGATGTGTACGTGACACAACCTTTAAGGTTTATGAATCCACTAATGCAAATGAAGTCTATAAGCTACAATGGACTAATCAATGTGATTGATTGACTACAAGCAACTCAGAATTGGATCTTTACTTTGATGATATAGTCAAAGGGTTTGACTGATATGTCAAAGATAAAGAAGGGATCTATGATTTAGTGGGAGCGTGTTCACATTCCACATGTTTATGTGAAATGGAAATGTTCTAGAATGGAAATAAAAAAGTGGAAATTATTTTTAAGGAAGATAGAGATGTTTCCTATGTGATAGGAATAGAGATATATAGATATAGTTCTTGAAAACCTCTTGACATGAAAAGAGAAAGCATACATTGGCAATCTGTACTGAAGGGTTCGGTATGCATAGATTCAGTGGGAGAAAACTTGTCCATGTTACATGGAGTTAGTATCCCAAGGCCAAGTGTCCAATTCTTATGAAGAATGTGAACACTAAGAATAGATATGGATCTATCATGTATGTAATCATCCCATTATCTTGCATGTATCGACATGGCAAGAACAAAATACATTCATCATCTTGTATGTAGGACATGGAAATATGATGTGCTCATCCTAAAAACTCGTATGTGGGACATGATGAGTGGATGTCTGTCTATTTCCAGTAAGGGTTACTGGAATACCATGAGAACTTGATAAGTAATAGTTCTATGGAGATAAGGAAGAGTTCAATGTCAAGAGTTACATTGATGCGAACTTCTGAAAGGATAGAAAATTAATCACAAAATATATATAGGATATATAAAAGTGAAAGTTTGTTGATAATTGGAAGTGTTCCAATAAAACCATTTAAAAAAGGAAATGTCGAGTATCTATTTCATCACAGGATCGACTCTCGACCCTGGTGTGCTCCGCACCGTCGCTGCCCCTTCCTCCGCACCGCCTGTTGTTGCTGCTGCTCGCCACCGCTGCCGCCCCTGGTGTGCTCGACACCCCTACTGCTCGCCGCCGTCGCCCCCGGGTGTGCTCGCCGCTGTCGTCACCGCCTGCCCCTGGTGTGCTCAGCACCCCTACTGCTCGCTGTCGTCGCCCCCTGGTGTGCTTGCCGTCGTCGCTGCTGCCTGCCCCTCGTGTGCTCGGCGCCTTCTCCTCACACTGCTGCCTCCGTCTCCATGCTGCTACCAACAGTAGGCCCTCCTCATCTTGTTCCAGTAGCCTCTCTTCTTATTTCTTCTCCCTCCTTACCAATAGCAAGCACGACCATGTGGGGGTGGCACGGCCATGGCTGTGTTGGCCGACCACACGACTGTGCTACCCAGCACGGCCGTGTTGTTGGCCAACACAGCCTCAGCCATGCCACCCCACACGGCCGTGCTTGCTATTGTTAAGGAGGGAGAAGGAAGAAGAAGAGGGTATATATTCAAATGAATCCCTATTTCATGATGAAACCCTAACATCTACATACTCTATATGATACCTAAAATTGTGATGAAACCCTGACATCAATTGTGATGAAACCCTAACATTTTACATTTCCATCCAACATGATGAACATGCATGGACACTTGAAATGTTGAAGTCAATGTTATAGAATATGATACCAAGATTAAATGATGTTACATGAAACCTAGGATATGAATGATGAAACTAGGATTGTAGGTATTGGAATGACAACATACATGTATTTTTTGGCCTAGAAACCCGTCCAAGATTTACTCATTAGGAGTAAATCTTGGATAGTCCCCAATTTGGGACTGTTTTTTAACACCTAATCTCACTTAGGATGTAAGTGTATAATGTGTTTTGGGTTTTCAAGAAAATTTCGGTAGCTTATTCCCATTTGTTCTCTAAGTACATATGTACTTGGAGAACAGTAGGGAAATGTTGTTGAAATTTTCTTGAAAACCCAATACACATTATACACTTACTAGTGAGATTAGGTGTTCAAGGATGGGATAGGTGGTACATGTACATTTATTATATATAAGAATGACATCACATATATTTGTTAACCCTAGACTCTAATCTTGTCCTAATATATACATGTTTTCTCTTTGATCATAGAATGGATAGATCATGCAAGGGAATCGCCCATAGCGCCTTCCAGAACGTGGAGGTAGGAGTGGCCGTCCCTCCCTGGAGCCATGCATAGGCCTTGCTGGCCGATAATTCTCTACCGAGAGAATACTGCCACATTCTCCCCTTATTGCCCAATCTCAAGCTTTCCTACATCAGCCGAAAGCACAACTCTGTGGCAGATAGTATTGCAAAACACTCCTTGTACTCCGCTTCTCAGTGTATCTTTTCTCGTATCAAACCTACCTGGCTCCCCATGGATATTGATATCCGGCTCTCTGTAATTTGGCCCGAACTAGAGATCGGGATGAATAATAACTAATCTCTATGGTTTCACATAGAATGGATAGATCATGGATGTCCATTCGCAATCGCTGCACCCCAAAGTTTATATCTGGTCTTGATCAATTTATTAGATTTGCCGAGGAACATAGGAAACAACCTGGAGATAGGTTCTACTGTCCATGTAGGCATTGCGGTAACAACTTGAAAGTCAGCACTGGTGACGAAATCAAAATTCATGCCATGTGCAACGGGATTGTACAAGGCTATACAGAATGGCACTGGCATGGAGAGATTTCAAACCCAAAACCAGTGGATGTCGATAGCAGTGCTTGGGTGGAAGAAGAAATTGTCTCCGATGATGTAGATGTGAATGAACTAGTTCCAGTAGACATCATTGATGCGATGATGGATAGTTGTGGGGTAGAGCACACCGATCCACCTCCCATCTTTTGAAACATTGTGCATGATGCTGAGATACCGTTATACACAGGTTGTACTAAGTTTACAAAGCGTAGCGCTATGTTGAGATTGTATAAGTTGAAAGCCAACAATAGATGGAGCGACAAAAGCTTCACTTCATTGTTGACTTTGTTGAAAGAAATGCTTCCTGAAGGAAATGAGCTACAAATCTCAACATACCGGGTAAAGAAATTGTTGTACCCAATGGGAATGGAGGCCAAGAAGATACACGCATGCCCGAATGATTGTGTATTATTTCAAAAGGACTATGTTGATTTGAAAGATTGTCCAAAATGTGGTGCGTCACGGTATAAATTGATGACTTTGGGGGAGTCCAAAACTGGTTCTCCTGCCAAGGTGATGTGGTATCTACCTATAATATCATAGTTTCAAAGCTTGTTTGCAAATCCGATAGATGCGAAGAATTTGAGGTGGCAGGCTGATGTTAAGAAAAATAATGATGGGATCCTACGACATGCGTCTGATTCCCCACAGTGGAATAAGATTGATCTATTGTACCCCAAATTTGGTGAATAAGACAGGAATTTAAGACTTGGGCTTTGCACAGATGGGATGAATCCGTACGGGACATTGAGCAACCAACATAGCACTTGGCCAGTCATGCTTGTTATATACAATCTTCCTCCCTAGTTGTGTATGAAAAATAAGTACGTTATGTTGTCGTTGTTGATATCGGGCCCTAAACAACCTGGAAATGATATCGATGTTTATCTTGACCCTCTGATTGATGACTTAAAGAAACTTTGGGGTGAAGGTGTGATGACCTATGATGCTTCATGAAGAGAGACATTTCATTTCCACGCTATGTTGTTTTGCACTATTAACGACTTTCCAACATATGGGAATTTGTCTGGATATAGTGTCAAAGGAGCTAAAGTGTGTCCTATATGTGAAGAGAACACTGATTCAATAAGACTAAAACATGGCGGCAAGACTGTATATCTTGGTCATCAAAGGTTTCTTTCAAAATTCCATATGTATAGTAGGAAGCACAAAGCATTCAATAGATGGAATGAGGAACGGAGTGCACCTAAACCTATACCAGGGGATGTTGTTTATGAAAGAGTAAAAGACATTGTCAATGAATTTGGTAAGAGATCACAATGTACTATGGCCACACGGAGTGACAATTCTTCATTTAAGAAGAAGTCAATATTTTGGGATCTTCCTTATTGGAGTTCTTTAACAGTCAGACATTGTATCAATGTCATCCACGTTGAGAAAAATGTTTGTGATAGTGTCATTGGTACTCTCTTGAATATACCAGGTAAGACTAAAGATGGGATAAAATCCAGATTGGACCTACGTGAAATGGGAATAAGGTCAAAATTAACAGAATTACATGAAATGGGTAATAAAAAAACATACTTACCCGCTTGTTACACGTTGTCTAGAAAGGAGAAGAAAGTTTTTGTGAATGCTTGGCAAATGTTAAGGTTCCACAGGGTTACTCATCCAATATCTGTAGATTGGAATCAATGAAAGATTTGAAGTTGATAGGTCTTAAATCTCATGATTGTCACACTCTAATGAAACAAATATTGCCCATGGCAATTCGATCTATATTGCTGAAGCATGTAATGTTTGCAATCACCAGACTTTGTGTCTTTTTCAACAGTCTGTGCAGCAAAGTTATTGACCCTGATACTCTTGATAATTAGCAAAGAGAAGTGGTTGTTACCCTATGTCAGATTGAGATGTATTTCCCTCCTTCGTTCTTTGATATCATGGTACATCTTGTTGTCCACTTGACTAGGGAAGTGAAAATGTTGGGACTAGTTTTCTTGCATTGGATGTATCCCTTTGAACGATACATGAGTGCTTTCAAAGGTGATGTTCGAAACCGTTATCAGCCTAAAGGGAGTATTATTGAGGGTTATGTGGCGAGAGAGGTTATGGATTTTTGCAATGACTTTCTGAGTGGTAATGAAACTCCCGTTAATGACAAGAATATTGAGGAGGGAAAAGGAATTTTGGGATCACGGGTAAAAGTAATCAGCCGTGAGCAGTTGGAACAAGGTCACTTGTATATTTTACACAACATGGACATGAGTGTTTATATCGAGGAACATACCAATTTCATCAAGAGACAACATCCTCGAACCAGTTCAATGTGGCTTGCTAGAGAGCATAATAAGACTTTTACTAATTGGTTTGAAGATAAAGTCTTACATCAACTATCCCAAACACCAGATGATATTACGGAAACTATCAAATGCCTCACCTTTAAACCAAAATCGAATATTATGTCTTATGAAGGGTTTGACATTAATGGGTTCACATATTACACAAAGCGCCAAGATGATAAGAGTTGTGTCCAAAACAGTGGGGTCACCCTTCAAGCGTCGACTATGTATTTTGCAAGTACAAAGGATAAGAGTCCACGTGAAGCTAAAATGTCATATTACAGTGTCATTGAAGACATATGGGAGTTTGACTACATAGATTTCAGAATTCCGCTCTTCAAATGTAATTGGGTTGATAACAAGAAAGGAGTTATAGTGGATGAATTGGGTTTCACTTTAGTGAACTTTGAAAAGATTGGCGAGAAGGGTGAACCATTCATATTGGCATCACAGGTGAAACAAGTATTTTATATCGATGATCCTGCAAATGATAAATGGTCGGTTGTTCTTCATGGTAAAAGATAGTTCATTGAAGATCCTATAGATTAAGAAGAGTACTATGATAAGTATGATGACTCCAGTCCATTCTCAGTTGGGTTTCCAATTCCAAAAAATATTGAAGCTAATGATGACTTATATGTGCGCGGAGATCACAATGAAGGATTGTTAATTGATAAAATATCGCAATTTTAGAGGCACGCATGTTTATATTTTTTTATACAACTCGAAGAAAGTCACACAATTCTATAAGGGATTGTAACTAGACTTTCTCTAGGACTAGATATAAACCTTTCAATCCTCCTTCCCATTAAATAGTTGTTGACACTATCTACTATATAATGGGAATATGGCAAGTTAATTTTTATTTTTGTTGCCTTATCTGATGTCATATTACCCAGCAGTGGTATCAGAGCCACATCAATTTAATATGTTTTGGGATATAATCGATATGATCAGATTTATGTTTCATCATTTATTTATTACATATGATGCAAATACTTAAAATGATTAATGTGCATATTCGATTCAATAACACATACAATCCAACTATAATATATATATATATATATATATATATATATCATATATATATGTGTGTATGCAATTTTTATGTGTCTCCTGAAAATCAGTTTTGATGGTGGATGTTTAGCATGGTTATGGTCAGTAACCCCTAGATTTTTGTGTGTAGCTGAATGGTTTTTATTCCTGTTATAACTCGATTTGCATACCAAACCTCTATCTTCTCTTCTTTAGGTAAAAGTATTTATCATTTCCTTCCTATGGTCCCCTTGAATGTAACTTGAGGTTTTTATTATGACAAGCCTTAAACATGGGTCCAAGAATGGAGACATGTCTAGGTTATCAGACTTTAGAAATTTATACTTCCCAAATGTGTTAGACTCTTGCAACTAGCAAAGGGTCGAAGTAGTTCAGGGTCGAACACATGGATAGGCAGAATGGCACTTCAGAACTCGAGTTTTACTTGTCTAATCACGTCGGAAAGTTGAGAGAAAAGGTTTTGATGCAACGAGAAAGAACCATAAAGAATCAAACAAAAAGTTTATCTCCAAGAGGAGTTACTAGAAGGATTAAGATTTTAGGGGTTTAGCAGTTTTTATGGAGGTTTTTGAGAAAGGAAAAGAGAGGAGATAAAATTGTTCTCGGCGTACAGCACAAAGGAGAACATAATGCAAGTGATAAATTGCATAGAAAACCTCTCAATTGGGTAAATTGTAGAAAAGTCCAAAATGGGCATAAAATTGCATAACTTGCTCAAACAGTGTCCAAATTGGACCAAATTTGAAACTTAATCTTGTATTATGATTTCAAAGAATATAAAAAGGTTAGATTAGGGTTATAAGAATTAAATTATGATAATTAAGCTTATTCAACTCTTTAAGCAAGTTTAGGGGCCTTACACTTGACATCTCAGTTATGAGGGTAAAATCCTATAAGGGTGGAAAGTCATAAGTTTGTGAATAGCCAACTCAAAATCCACCATAAGTGATTCATTTAATGATATAGATTTATTTATTCAAATTCATTCTTGATGAATGATATTTTTGTCAATGGCGTGGAAACCCTAGTTTAGTTAGTTCTAGGGTTTCATATATATGTTTGGTGGTATGTGAATTGTTGAAAGCAGTCTTTTATCAATGAAAATTTATGATTCATTAAATCCTTATACGAGTCGAGTGATATGTGAATGAGGCAAATGAAACCCTAACGATAGGGTATTCAGTGAATCAGGTCTTTTCTATTTGGTGTTTTTCAATATGATAAGTGGTCTTGCTCAGTTTATAGTATAGATTACTGATCATTTATGAAAAGAACTGTTTAAAAGGTTAAACTATGAAATGTTGATTTGATGATTGAACTATGAATTTAAAGAGTGAATTAAATATTTAGATGCCTTGAACATTGTAGAATCCTTCACAGGAGGCCTACGTAGGGGGAGGAAATATGTTTCCTAACTGGAGGTATTTTTTCCCGATCGAGGTCAGTCGGAGCATACTAGTTTCTTGAGGGGGCCTAGGCCAATGACAGAAAACTCCTTAAAATTGTGAGGTATAGAACATTAACTGGGGATTTTGGAGGTACATGTGTTGTTGGTTAGTTCGTTGGCCCTTATGGGACCACAAATGCAGAGTTGTGTTGGTCAGTGGACATCTTCAGTAGGTTCATTGGTGCACAACAAGCCAGAGTGCTTTGACTCTCAGCCTAAATGGCCATATTTAGAGGAGAAGTCTAGACATTTGGCTGCTCCCATTAGCTTCCAAGAGGTAGAGGTCGTGAAGCCTGCTGTAGATGGGTCTTACTCGGGATTACTGACTTAGGAACTCAGGCATGCTTCTAAGTCTTATACAATTAGCTTACAATGTTGCTTATAGATGTCATGGTACAATTAATGTGGGTCCTGGGAAAATTTAAGATGAATCATATATTAATCAAGTGTGTGAAGTTGTTGATTTCTTTGTTGGATCTTTCTAAAGAAACTTGCTATTAGGATGTTTCTAAAATACTAGTTTCCTTTGTGAGTGATTTACTCTTTATAATTATCTAGAGTAACATGTCATACATGTATGTGTGAATGACTAGTCCCGTTATTGATCACTACTATTATACTTTATATTTAGTTTCTCAATAACTTATCTTTGATTATCTAGGTGCTTAAAAATGTTTCTTTGAAGTACTCATTCACTAAGCGAGTAGGATCACCCTTCTACACAAATGTTTAGGAAAATCATTCGGATTTGAAGAATATCCATGCTAGAGTAGATCTACCACAAGAGCTAAGTATCAGATTAGTTAAGTTTAGTCAATCCCTATCCCTCTAGGTCATTGTATAGAAGAGAGAGAGTTGCACACATTGATGTGTAACTTTGTTTCCTTAAAAATAGAGAATGTCTTCAATTATCATGTTGTAAGTACATGGAAATGTGAAAACAAAATGAATGTTAGATATGTATCTTTATTGTTGAAATCCTGTTAGATTAATCTTGTTATATATCCCCTCATATAGTTAGTTCATGTGATTGAGTTTGATATAGAAAATTTTGAAATAGGAAGAAAAAGAGAGATTTGAAGGTGTTCTTCATTATATGTTTAATCCTCAACTTATGCCCTAATCTCATGATTAGTGATATCATGAGATGTGGGTGTAACATGAGGCATTTGGATTTATCAAAATTTAGTATGAACCTTGTGTGTTCAAGAACTTTATGGGGAGTATAATTGTATTTCTCATATTTATGTGGATGACATATTATTGAAAGGAAATGGCATACCAACTCTACACTAATACTTTGTTAGGAAATACCTCTCCATGAGGGACTTTTAGGGATTAAGATCTATAGAAATGGATATAAAAAGATTCTTGGCCTAACTCAAAGTACATACTTTGACAAGGTGCCAGAAAGCATTCAATGTAGGATTTTAAGAGAGTAAAAGCCAATGTATCATGGAATAAGTCTCTATAAAACCAAATGTCTAAGATCTTTGGAAGATTGGCACACATGAGTAAGATTCATATGCATCTGTAATTAGATCTATTGTTTCTATAAGGTTATGTACATGCCCATATGTCTCATATGCTTTGAGCATGTGATCAGGTACAAGTCAATTCCCATTGAAGGTCACTAGATTCATAAAGAATATCCCAAAGTACTTGACTAAAACAAAGGGTAAATTCTTGATATGTGGAAATAAGGAAGTGTTAGTTGTAAAGAGTTACATGATGCAAGATTTGAAACTGACAAGGACGATTAACAATAGATACAATGTTTTGTGTTTTTCTTAAATGACATAGTTGTAAGTTGTAAGAGTTCTTAGTATGAAGCAATGGTTGATTCTACAATAGAAGTTGAGTATATTGTTGTATCCAATGAAGCAGAGCAAGAAGTATGGATCTAGAATTTTGTTAGTGAAATTGGTGTGGTTCCAATTATTCAAGATGCAATGGAGCTTTACTAGGACAATAAAAGATCCATTGCATAGACTACATAACTTATGACCCATCAACATTCTAAGAACATACTTTGGTAATGTCATCTTATATAAGTGATTGTAGATAGAGGAGATGTAAGGATTTGTAGAGTACTAATAGAAAGTATGGTTCATGATGACAAAAGAACTTTTCAAACCAGTAGACTGGCGATCATGTAAGATCACTTGAGATTTGATTCATGAATGATTAGCTCAAGTGCAAGTGGGATGTTGTTTTTTATATGGCCTAAGACCCGTCGTATAATGATTGTAATAAGGATACATTGTATAAAAATTGATTGTTAATAAAGGAAATACCATGTATTATGTTTGCTTCAGTATTAAGATAAGGATAAATGCAATAATGTCCATAGAATGTTTATGAGATATGGTTTGGGTTGATGACCTGAACATGATCACATATGTATACTTCAGAGTATTCACTCTAGTTATTTCCCTAGTCAGTTCTTATTGTGGATATTATAGGACAACAATAATACATAAGACTAGTGTCCATGATGAATTATCACTATGTCTATTTAGTCATGATATTGAATATTAATTCAGATACATGGGTACTTGTTAGAGATATAAGTTGTACTGGACATACCCATTTCATAAATGACACATGGAAGCCATGTCATGGAAAGTTAGAATCATATTTTTAGTGTGATAATGATGATTGTGATCCTTAGACCTTAAGTGACTACATCAAGCACATGTTGTTGTATGTACTCTAACATTGGCTCCATATGACTCTAAATAAGAGTTCCATATAGGTGGTGATAGGGTGAAGTGTGACACTTTTGGGTTATTTTGAGTGATGCATATGGAATTTTTCCTCCATTGTGTTGTTTATGTATGCCTAGAGAGACAATCATGTGATGATTGTAATGGCATATCATGTAAAAATGATTTTATTAATAAAGGGAAAGCTTCCAATTTATTCTATTTGTTCAGTTATGAGATAATGAAATAACATAATAAATGTCTAGAGAATTATATTCTCAATGACATATGTACTTAAGTTACTATCATTATGGTTGAGATCATATGGATGTTAAGAGTAAATATACATATTCTCATTATTTCCTTGATCGGGTTGTCATTGTGGAAGGCTGGTAGACAACAATGACACATAAGATTAGAGTGTGAGTTGGTTGATGACTAAATGTCATTAGTCATGATATGGCGATATCAAACCAAGCATATAGATACATGTTAGAGAACAGTGTATCGGACAGACCCACCATGAGACTGACACATGGAAGTCATTGTAACATACTGGATCTTGGGCATTTTGTCTTTTGGCCCTCTTTCCAATCTTTTTCTTTCATTTCAATCCTTCCTGGCCTTTCTGTTTAATTTGTGGAGATTTCAGTGCTTTAATGAATATTTGTTTACAATTTATGCCAATAAAGGGGTTTATGCACATATACCTCAGTGAAAGCTTAGTAATGGGTCTACTATGTAAAATGTCCACTTTAGTGATAAAAGAGACAAATAATTTTTGTGCAAGAACTTTCTAGGACCTTTTAGAATAAGAAAAAGAAAAGGATACTCCAAATATATGAAATTATGGCAATAATTGAATTAAATGGGCAAAAGGTGAGAATATGAAGTAAATTTCCTAAAAATCATTGAAAGGAAAGTAATAAGACAATTTGAAGGACAAATTCGTTTTCTTGAAGATAAAGTTTACTTAAGTGCCAAGTTTCATCAATTATGGAAATATGTAATTATCAATGTGTTTATTAAATGAAAAAATAGAAGATATCTCAAAAATAAGAAATAAAGAACTTAATGTTCTCAAATCGGGCAACTAATGCCAATTTTGTAATCTAGACATTAAAAAATGCCTTTGGGAAAAATTTGAGTTATTTTGGATGATATTGGAATAAAAGGTGAAAGTAGGAGAGATAAAGTGTGTAAAAACTTCAATATGTTAATTAATTAATCAAGTAACTTCAACTTGAGGGAATAATATTGAAATGATATCCAACTTATTAAATGAGACTTATGGGTGAAATTTCATAAAATTTGGAGAATCTAATAGTCATTAATCAGAGAAGAAAGAGAAAATAGCAATTGGCTTAATTGACTGACCTAAGTTTCTCAAAAGGAAAATCTAATTTTATATTTGGATTCTATATGTCAAAATTAGGCTAGGTGTCCATTTTCAATTAGTTTTGAAGTAGGTTTGCACCCTCAATCGAGGATAGAGAAAACGAGAATTAAATGTGTATATCACTTTATTCGAAAGCAGAATAGGGAATTGAATGTGTCATGCACCTTCTTTCTTTCCACTCTGCATGATTAGACGGTTGTGGTCTCTCCATGGACCCGCATCCATAGATTGGAAAACCATCGCTTATCTTCTACCTTGAGCCCAAATAGGAAACATGCACCGAGATTTATCGATTTTGTTTAGTCGATTTCTCTCTCATTTCTTGATATTTTCTTGAAATTTCTTCGCCACTAGTTTCATTTAGATTTTGCATCTAACAAGCCATTATTCATGAGTTTTCATGGTGTTTTGGCAAAACGCCCAAATCTTGGGCACCAAGCATCTCGGCCGCCCACCTACTTTCTATATCGATGACCCCCATCTACATATAGCTCTACCAAAACCTTCCTCGCCCCCTATGCAACCCTCCTCTAATCCAAATTTTGTTGTTCATCATGTGTGTGGCCTCTGGTGGTGGAGTTGTTGACTGAGGCTTGTGGCATCTCTTCCTTCCTCCTCCGTACTTCTTCGGTCGAACTGTTGGCCTCAATAGGTATGGTTCTTCCCCTTCTTGCCTTCCTTTCTTTCAATTTTGAGTTTGGCGTCGATTTGGGGTTTTGCCCAAATTCTTGCAAGCTGCTGCTTGTGGGGCTCGTGTCCATGGCGTGCAAGGGAGGGAGGAAGATAAACACCCATGGTTTAACACTTTTTCCCTCTCGCGTTCATTTTCCTTGCTCTTCGGTCAAGGGTAGATCGGCCTTTTGGGCTTTGTTCTCGCTTGCCTTGACTTGAGGTTGAGTAGGCATTGACTACTGATGTGGCATCTTGCCATTGGTCCATGTCACACACCTCACACCCTCTCTCTCCCCCACTTGCACTGTTTTGATGACATGAAAATTTTGATTGGCCGATATTGCAAGATTCATATCTTTTTATTCCTTTGTCCAAAAATTAAAGTAAAATACGTTTTACAATTGGAAAAATATGATCTTTCTAATAAAAATACTCTCGAGGTTTGGTTTTGATTTTTGTCAAGAGGTGTTTTCTAAAAATGAATTACATATATAAAAATCACCAAAAATATACTTAAAGATTCATAACTCCAATATTTATAATATTATATGTTTTCTTAATCAAGAGAACTTAACTAGATCAATGGTGACGTTTTAGAGTCTAAATCAAAGTTTTGTTCAAAAAGTCCAAAATATGAGTTTTCTTTACATTAATGCATATAACATACCCTAATACATGGTTATATGTTGGAAATAGGAAAAGTGGATCTTAGATCATCTAAAAGTGGTGAAAGTTGATAATAAAATTTTATATGAGAGGTATGTACATTCTTTACACCCTAAGTTGGGATAATTGCAATGAAACCATATTTCCTTAATGAGGCATTAATTGAGCCCTATTTCCTTTATAATGGTTTCTCTTGTTGCAATTGCCTCACAATCAGATTTGATATATTATTTCTTGGGTCTTGGAACCCCACTTCCATGTTGCTACTATATGATTATTTATTATGCCACTTTACTATTTCTTGAGCATGATGGTTCATTTGACTATTTAGCTATAGTAGTGGTACTTATGTGCAACCACCCATAGTTTAGGGCATGTGTTATTTTGCCATGGGGAATGTATTTACTCTCCCCTAGAGAATGTGTTATTTCTCCCCAATATAAATATTGTATAGGTGACTAGGAATGTGATTACTCTCCCCTCATCTATAAGTTGAGGTTTGGTAGGTGCCTCAACTCTACTTAGTTAATTTTGTCTAATATTAATCATCCATGCAAGCTCATTATTATTTAAACTTGTTCATGACAAGAATCTTTTGTTTATGCCTCATTCCCTTGGTCTTCTCATCTTATGATGAATCTATACCTTAAGTTTCATTATTGTTTTTATCTTGTTTCTTGTTCATTATCTCTGACACATACCTTGTTTCTTTCTTTTGTTGGGTTCTTTCCCAACCACCCAGGAGTAGATCACGGAGTTGAACAAGATCAAGGAAAACTTAGCTTTTGTAATGGACCTAGCTCTTGGATATGTTGCTTTGGAGACAAGACTTGAAGTGGTTTAGACTTCCCTCTATCTAGATCCTTTAGTTGTTTTAAATACTTAATGGGAGAATGATGATGTACACTTACATAAAATTGAATATAGTCATGAAATTATATTTCACTGCAATACTCTTTGGTTTTTTGTATACCACATATATAAATATTTGAAAATTTTACACCTGTTTCAACATACCTTTTGAGTATGTTGGGAATGGAGGTTTGATTCTTCACATTTTTAGTAAAGGGGTGATTTCACTTTTTTACAGCATGGTATCAGAGTCCATGGTAGTCAGAATCTGACTATTTCATTTGTCACCCTAGTTAGAAACCCTACCCTACATAGTTCCCTTAAGTTACATGTTTTCCCTAGAGTTGATCTATAGATGATGAAAGGTTGATTTAGGATCCTATAGTGCCACATTAGAATCACGATGAATAAACTCCTAAAATATTTACAACTAAAAGATGCATAAGCAACCATAGTAACTTGATGTTGTTTACGTTTTCCTATAGGCAACTATTATGGCATGAAGTTGAAGCAAAGGTGTCCAGAAAGGATCAGGTTCTGGGGGCTGGCAAGATTTTCCTCCGCACCACTAGCTAGGTTTATGAGGACTCTCAGATCCATATGATACCATCCTGGCTTGAGCTGATATGGATATTATTAAATAGTATGCTTTTAGGAAATAGTAACCTTAGACCTCTATGTTGAACATATTTGGGAATCCTAGAATGATGATGACTTGTTTGGGGATGGATACCCTATATAGTTACATTATGTCCCTTAGGACCACATGTTTGCATAGTATATCCTTAAGAACCTAGACTTTGGGGCTTGGTGTTAAGTAAGTTATCAGAGTACAAAGTGGAAGGATGATGGATCTTGAGTATGGTTTAGTAGACTCATCCTATTACCTCTAGACTAGTTTGGCTTGATAGGTCAACCCTTTTAAGGGGTGGAGAATAGTTTGTTGTTGATGTTTGGGTACTTAGATTTTGAGGATGAAATCCTCTTTAAGGGAATGGAAACCTATGACATATCGATATCTAGCTACTCTATTTTTATAAACTCTAACTCCATGAATAGGAGGATTGTGTGTTTGGATCCTTAGTTTTGACCAAACAAGTTATAGTTATAACCTAACATGCTTGTTTATGTACTAATGAGCATATAATGGTCAACTAATGAAAAGTTCATATGTTTGAATCCTAATGAATATCTAATGCACATAATATGAGTAACTCACATATTAATCCTAATGGTGGATGCATGGTGTTAACCATGCCATGAACTAATAAACCCTAATGACATGATGAACAAGATAGTTGTAATCTAATCTCGAACTTAATGCATTCTAAGAAGGTATATGTAAGGTATAATAATCATGTTGATCTAGATCCTAAGTTGTAATCATCTAACCTTAACCTATGAATCCTTAATGTCATTAATGATACATTAGTGACACTAGGTGTCGTAAATAGATAATATACTTTGATACACATAAATGATATATAATCACCAAATCATAGACTAATCAAGTCATCAATATGAAATGCATATCACCTTGTTCTCTAATACACACCTAATTAATCACCTAATGTGAATCAATTCATTAAAATGTAATATGTCCCACCTTGTTCACTAAAATACATATAATGACTTCAATATGGATAAGAAGTAATTGGATTGACACAAGTGTGCATAATCAATAATAAATATGAGAAAATGATTAATGATGATGACATTATGTGAGAAAGAAATGGAATGTGACAATGTTTAATATAGATATAAGTAATTAATGTGACATTAATTGGATTAATTATAGACTTAATAATAATTTGGAAAAAATGTCTTATTTTATGCAAAATAATTTGTTATAAATTAATATGGTGATAACAAGAGGTTAATGAAGTTTAAATCTAAATTATCAAGGATAATGATGAAGTATATTAAAAGATATTGAGATAATTGAGTAACCTCTAATTGTGCTAAAATCCTTAATAAGATAAATGTGAAATATATATATAAGGTTTCATGCATAATAATAAAATATAACTCTTTTGGCAACACAGTGAATATGGCATGACACAATTATAAGAATAGTAATGATAATTTGATATCCTCATAAATAGAATACTAATAAGTCTAAAATGTTAATAATGTTAAATCTCATACATTGAATCTTAATAGTCGAAACCTAGGTGATCCTTGAGAACCTGACCTATGATGAGTTGCTTGTGAAGTTTCTGAACTCTTGGGTTAAGCATTTGATGTTGATGAAAGTTTTGGTGGAAGTTTTTGGTTGGAGGAACTACCTAAAATTTTGTGATGACATGTTGCACACTCACCCTTCCCTCCTTAATTGTGATTTCGGGGACAAAATACTCTTTAAGGGGTGGAGTGTTGTAACATACTGAATCCTAGACATTTTGTCTTTTAGCCCTCTTTCCAATCCTTTTTTTCATTTCTATCCTTCTTTACCTTTCTGTTTAATTTGTGCCAATAAAGAGATCTATGCACAAATACCTCAGTGAAAGCTTAGTAATGGTTCTAATATGTAAAATGTCCACTTAAGTGATAAAAAAGGATTATGAAACTCGTGCAAGAACTTTCTAGGACCTTTTAGAATAAGAAAACATAATGGATATTCCAAATATATGAAATTTAAGGCAATACTTGAATTAAAAGGGCAAAAGGTCAGAATATGATGTAAATTGCCTAAAAATCATGGAAAGGAAACTAATAAGATAATTTGAAGGACAAATTCGTTTTCTTGAAGATAAATTTTACTTAAGTGCTAAGTTTCATCAATTATGGAAATATGTAACTATAAATGTGTTTATTAAATGGGAAAATAGAAGATCTCTCAAAAATAAGAAATAAAGTGCTTAATGTTCTCAAATTGGGAAAATAATTCCAAATTCGTAATCTAGACATTAAAATATGCCTTTCGGCAAAATTTGAGTTAATTTGGATGATATTTGAATAAAAGGTGAAGGTAGGAGAGAGAAAGTGTGTAGAATCTTCAATATGTTAATTAATTAATCAAATAACTTCAAATTGAGGAAATAATGTAGAACTTGTATCCAACTCATTAAATGTGACTTATGGGTGAAGTTTCATAAAATTTGGAGAATGTAATAGCCATTAATGAGAGAAGAAAGAGGAAATAGTAATTTGCTTAATTGACTGACCTAAGTTTCTCAAAAGGAAAATCTAATTTTATATTTGGATTCTACAAGTTGAAATTAGGCTAGATGTCAATTTTCAATTATTTTGGAGTTTTTTACACCCTCAATTGAGGGGAGAGAAAATGAGAATTAAATGTTCATATCATTTTATTCGAAATCAGAATAGGAAATTTAATGTGCCACACGCCTTATTTCTTTCCCTTCTACACAATCGGATGGTAATGGTCTATCCATGGACCCTCATCCACATATCAGATGGGGACCGCTTATCTTATACCTTGAGCCTGAATAGGAAATAGGCACCGAGATTTGTCGATTGCTCTCTCATTTCTCGATTTTTTCTCAAAATTTCTTCACCTCTAGTTTCCAGTTGGATTCCACATCTAATAAGCCATTATTCATGAGTTTTCGTGGTGTTTTGGTGAAACACTCAAATCTTGGACACCAAGCATCTCAATCGCCCACCTACTTTCTATATGACCCCCATCTATATATAGCTCAACCAAAACCTTCCTCGCCCTTATGCAACCCTCCTCTTCTCCTAATTTTGCCATTCATCGTGTGTGTGACCACTGGTGGTGGAGCTGTTGCGAGGCTTGCGGCGCCTCTTCCTTCCTCCTCCATGCTTCTCCAGCCAAATATCTGGCCTTAGTAGGTTCAGTTCTTCCCCTTCTTGCCTTCCTTTATTTCAGTTTTGAGTTTGGCATCAAATCGGGGTTTTTCCCAAATTCTTACAAGCTTTTACTTGTGGGGATCGTATCCATGGTGTGTGAGGGTGGGAGGAAGATAATCCCCCATGGTTTGACACTTTTGTCCCTCTCGGGTTCATTTTCCTTGCTCTTTGAAGGGGGGTAGATCGGTCTTTTGGGATTTGTTCTCTCTTGCCTTCCTTCGAGGTTGAGTGGGCATTGACAGCTGACGCGGCAGCTTTCCATTGGTCCATGTAACACACTTGATCTTAAAACCTACCCTAGAAGTTTGATCTTTTGAACGTAGCCAAACGAGGTTGAGGTTAGACCTAAAAGATGTTTAGTATAACTCTAATGAGCTAATGCATGCATATATCACTCTAATGTAACCTAATGTTCTCACATTAGTCTTGGGCCAATAATAGACATATAAAATAAGTCACATAAGTTAGTGATGAATTATATAAAATTTTGTGCAAATAATCATACATAATTCTTTTGGAGATAATATTAACATAAATGGATGAGAAATAATGGTAATAGTGAAATAATATGATAACCTAAGACCAAACAAAAAAAATATGATAACCTAACTAATAATGTAAAATTAATGTGCATAAATATTAATTGTATCACAACTCATTAAAGGAAACACCAAAAGTTGAATCTAAGTTAAAAATCTTGTTCATTGGGTCCCAATTGCCTTGGGAGTCAAGTTTTCATTTTTCACTTAATAATAATAATTAATTTCATTCATTTAGAAAAGAAAAGATCTAAGTTTTCCCCAAAATATCAAATAAAATAATAAATTGATTCAAAAGAGGAAATAAACCTTGTATTCTTAATCTACATAATAAATATAGCCTTTGGGTGAATTATCATCCATTTTGGAAAAGTTTGCGTATGAAATCAGGAGAGAGAAAGTGTGTAGAACCTTCAAAATATTAAATAAATGCATAAACAACTCTAAAATATAAAATTGATGGAAATTTTGAATTCCACTCATCAAATATAACTTGTGGGTGAAGTTTCATCAATTTTGGATAATTCTAGACGTCTATAATGTATTAGGAAATAGAAAATGTGATTTACATTAAAAGAATAAAATAAAATAGAAAATGTCTCCAAAAGGGAAAACTAAAGTCAAAATAGGATTCTACGTGTCCTAATTAGGCTAGGTATCAAATTTCATTAAATTTGGACCTTGTTTGTACCTTCAATGGAAGAGAGAGAAAAAGGAAAATAATTTAATCAACACTTTACAAAATTCGGATTAGGAAACACCAGCCCGCATAAAGAGTAATCGTGGACCAAGATCTGTTATTTTGGGCATAACTCCCTCGTTTCTTAATAAAATTTCAAGAAATAAATTGAGTTGGATTGAAAATTTAATTCTGCATCTATCTATACCATATTTGTAGCCTAACGTGGAGAATTCGAGAAACGCCTTAACTTTTTACTCAAGTATTTGAAAACAACTTCTCACACACCCCACTTATAAATACCTCTACCCCGATCTTCCTCGGTTGTTTTGTGAACCTCCTCTCATCCCAATTTCACCCTTTCTTGAGTGGGTGGCTTCTGGTGGTCACGCTGTGATTTCACCCTGCATCGTCATTTCACCCAAAAGCCGAACATGGTTCTTGGTTTGAGTTTACGGAACCGCTCCCAACGTCATCTTTATTTTCAGATCATAATTGGACCTCAGGTAAACAACTCTGATACTTGTTCTCAATGATTGGTTAGTTAGTTTCATGAACGAACGATGAACAAAGCTTTTCCCCAAACTCACGGATAAGTTTCTCCTTGCCCATCTGACCTCTCTTCCTCTTTCACAAATTCCCTACTGATTTGTTTTTTTTTTGTGATTGGTCAATTTTATAAAAAAATTATTTTTTAATTTTCTTGTCAAAAAATTAAAATAAAATATGTTTTGGAATAAAAAAAATATGTTCTTTCTAATAAACATAGTTTCAAATCCTTATTTATATGTTTTCAATGATGGATTTTTAAGGATCTAATTAATTAATATAAAAACCCTAAAATTGGTAACTAATCCATATGAACTCCAAATTTAGTAAATAAATATGTTTTCTTAATAAATAAAAACTAATAAGTCGATTGGTTTAGGTTTGGAGTCTAAGATCTAAAGTTTTGTAGAAAGGTCTAGAATTAGGGTTACATTATATATATATATATATATATATATATATTTATATATATATATATTTGAATATCAAACCCTAATACATGTGAACAATTTGTATTTAGGCAAGGTTGATCTTAGAAATAACTAGTTTGGTGAAGAGAGCTTCTAGGACCCTAGTTTAAGGTATGATATATCCCTTATTACTCCATGTTGAGCAATTCACCTATGTTTATTATTTCTCTTGGTCTTAAGGACAATAGCCTATACACATTACTCTTATCTTTCGATATCATAGTTCTTGTGAACTATCTTATTTGTGGCAATCTTGGATATTCTCTTGACTCTTATCTTGTGCATTGGTGCATGTTGGACTTTTGATGTTATGTGTCCACTATGATGTGGATGTTTATTTGTGGATATGTGATATCTTGTTCCCACTTGCATGTGGATTTATGTGTTGTCCATTGTGTGATGGCAAGATTATATAATTCTGACCATACTTTTCTACTTGCTTCTACATTATACATGCTATGTGATTTAATAGCACTAGAGTAGTTAAATTGCATTGGTTTTTGGGTGTGTTCCCCTATTTTTGGGTTGGTGGTGGTGGTTCCCCATACCTGAGTTTCGAGGATGTGAAGCCTTGGCTCAATTATATATATTGGGAGTTTGACAGTGCATCATTCTCTATCAGGTTTTAAGGATGTGAAGCCTTGGCCATCTTTTTCTTTATATTGTTCTAGTGTTATGCTTATCTCACATGCATGTAGGTTATTGATGATGATTGTGGGATGTGTGCCCTACTTTCTTGATATGTGCTTCATTTTCGACCATAGTAGTGGATGCATATATGGCACAATCTTTTTAAGTTGTTTTAATGTCAAGTATAGTTTTATTGTGGTTCTTTTGTCTTGATACCCACTTGGGTGGTACTTTTCTTTTCTATGGGAAGCTTCTATTTATTTGATGTCCTTATTTCTTTATATTTCTCAATTTTACTTTTTAGTATGCACATACCAGCCTTTGCTGATGTCATCAATTTTTCTCTTCTTGTTGGGGTATGCTTCCAACCCTAGGTAAAGAATGTGGAGGGCATGGCATAAAGTTATGGACCTAGCTTAAGGATTTAAAGCTTGGATACAATCTTGATGTGGTTTAGATTTCCCTCTAAATGGATCCTTATGATGTACCTATACATGTAAGTTTAAGATGTTCTTTTGTAACCTTATGAGAAATTGAATATAGTCAATGTTTTTATTCCGCTGCTACACTTTAGTTGTTTTGTATACCATAAATAAAATTTGACAATTTTACACCCACTCCAACATATCTTTTAAGTGTGTTTGGACTGTAGGTTTTATTCTTCAAATCTTTAGTAGGGAGTGGATCCCCTATCGGGTCCCACTCTTTACAACATGGTATCAGAGCCCATGGTATTAGGAATATGACTATTTCAATTTTGTCTCCCTAATTAGGACCCTTGACTTACATGGTCATACTTTAGATGATATTTTTCCCTATATGTTGCCTAAGTTGTCCATGAGATGATGAAAGGTAGATGTTTAGTGAACCCTTATGTGATGAGGATTAGATGGATGATGATTTGTAACTCTTGATGCTATGAGTTTAACTTGAGGATACAATTAGGTTATGAGGTAGTGGTAGGATAAGGAGATCTTAATATGGATATATTGTGACTTGGTTTCCACATTGATTTTGGAGTCATCATTGTTTTATATCGCATGATTTCTCGAAGAAAAATATATTTTCAATTATACTATTATATGTACAAAATTTCTCGATTTTTCATCAAAGTTTTCTTAAACTAAGTCACAATGAAATGATATGAGAAGTTTTGGTAGTGAAACCCTAAAACCTTGTGGTAACCCTACTTCTAACTTTGGAGATATGACTAGGAATATGTTGGTGTATATAAAGGTGTAGTGGACCTACTATTTGTACCCTATGACTTTTTTGGCCTTAGGGTTGATAGGTTAGAGACACAAAGACCTAAAAATCAACCCTGGTTGGTTCTGACTCTTTAGTTGGATACATGAACAACATAAAACTCAAAGACATTCACAACAAAAAGAGATGTGGGTAACCCTAAATGTTGATTAGTTTGACTTGTTAGGTTGAACCTTTTTAAGAGGTGGAGAGTAATTAATTATTGATGTTTGAATCAATAGATTTTGAGGACGAAATTCTTTTAAGGGTTGGAGTGTTGTAACATATTGGATAATAAACCCTACCCTATAAATTTGATCTTATGAACGTAGCCAAACAAGGTTGAGGTTAGACCTAAAAGATGTTTAGTATAACTCTAATGTGCTAATGCATGCATATATCACCCTAATGTAACCTAATGTTCTCACATTAGTCTTGGGCCAATAATAGACATATAAAATATGTCCCATAAGATAATGATGAATTACATAAAATTTCATGCAAATAATCATACATAATTCTTTTCGAGATAATATTAACATAAGTGGATGAGAAATATTGATAATAATGAAATAATATGATAACCTAAGCAATAATGTGAACTTAATGGACACAAATATTAATTGTGTCATAACTCATTAAAGGAAACCCCAAAAAGTTGAATATAAGTTAAAAATCTTGTTCATTGGGTCCCAATTTCCTTGGGAGTCAATTTTCACATTATTCACATAATAAAAATTAATTTAATTCATTTAGAAAAGAAAAGATCTAAGTTTTCACAAAAATATCAAATAAAATAATAAATGACTTCAAAAGAGTAAAATAACCTTGGATTCATAATCTACATAATAAATATATCCTTTGGGTGAATTTTCATCCATTTTGGAGAAAGTTCGCTAAAAAGGTGAAATTAGGAGAGAGAAAGTTTGTAGAGCCTTCAAAATATTAAAATAAATGTATAAACAACTCCAAAATATATTGTATTCAGCTCGTCAAATATAACTTGTGGGTGAAGTTTCATCAATTTTAGATAATTCTAGACGTTTCCAATGTATTAGGAAAGAGAAAATGTGATTTACATTAAAAGAATTAAATAAAATAGCAAAAGTCTCCAAAAGGGAAAACTAATATCAAAATCAGATTCTACATGTCCTAATTAAGCCGGTAACAAATTTCATTTAATTTGGACCTTGTTTTTACCTTCAATTGAAGATAGGGAAAAAGGAAAATAATTTAATCAACAATTTACAAAATTCAGATTAGGAAACACCAGCCCGCATAAAGAGTAACCGCGGACCAAGGTCCGGTATTTTGGGCATAACTCCCTCGTTTCTTAATGAAATTTTATGAAATAACTTGAATTGGATTGAAAATTTAATTCCGCATATATACATTACATATTTGTATCCTAAATTAGAGAATTTGAGAAATGCCTTAACTTTTTTCTAAAGTCTTATGAAACTTCTCACACACCTCCACTTATAAATACCTCTACCCCAGTCTTCCTCAGTTGTTTTGTGAACCTCATCTCATCCTAATTTCATCCTTTATTGAGTGTGTGGTTGATGGTTGTCATTCTTTGATTTTGCCTTGCATCATCTTTTCACCCAAAAGTCGAACATTGTTCTTGGTTTGAGTTTGCGAGACCACTCCCCGACGTCATGTTTATTTTTGGAGGGTAATTGGACCTCAGGTAAACAACTTTGGCACTTATTCTTCATGATTAGTTAATTAGTTTCATGAATGAATGATGACTAAATTATTTTTACAAACTCTCAGATGAGTTTATCCTTTCCCATTCGACCTCTCTTCCTCTCTGGCAAACTCCCTACTAATTTGTTTTTTATTTATTTTGTGATTGGTCAATTTTATAAAATTCATATCTTTAATTCCCTTGTCCAAAATTTAAAATAAAATATGTTTAAAAATGTGTTCTTTCTAATAAAAATAGTTTCAAATCTTGATTTCCATGTTTTCAACAATGGATTTTTAAGGATCTAATCAATTAATATAAGAAGTCCTAAAATTGGTAACTAATCCATATGAACTCCAAATTTAGTATATAAATATGTTTTCTTAATCAGAAAAACCTAATAAGCCGATTGGTTCAAGTTTGGAGTCCAAGATCTGATGTTTTGTAGAAAGTTTTATAATTATGGTTACATTACATATATATATGAATCTCAAACCCTAATAAATGTGAACAAATTATATTTAGGCAAGGTTGATCTTGGAAACAACTAGTTTGGTAAAGAGAGTTTCTAGGACCCTAGTTTAAGGTATGTTGTATCCCCTATTAA
Source organism: Alisma plantago-aquatica (assembly GCA_963693085.1). Taxonomy (NCBI): domain Eukaryota; kingdom Viridiplantae; phylum Streptophyta; class Magnoliopsida; order Alismatales; family Alismataceae; genus Alisma; species Alisma plantago-aquatica. Next base: position 25,738,118 of record OY856409.1, on the reverse strand, counting down.
TCCATGTTGATCAATTCACCTATGTTTATTCTTTCTCTTGGTCCTATGGAAAATAGCCTATACACATTGCTCTTATCTTTCGATATCATGATTCTTGTGAACTATCTTGTTTGTGGCAATCTTGGATATTGTCCTGACTCTTATCTTGTGCCTTGATGCATGTTGGACTTTTGATGATATGGTTCCACTATGATGTGGATGTTTATTTAAGGATATGTGATATCTTGTTCCCACTTGCATGTGGATGTATGTGTTGTCCATTGTGTGATGGCAACATTATATAATTCTGACCATACTTTTCTACTTTCCTCTACATTATACACTCTATGTGATTCAGTAGCACTAGAGGAGTGGAATTGCATCGGTTTTTGGGCGTGTGCCCCTATTTTTGGGATGGAGGTGGTGTTTCCCCATAGCCGAGTTTCAAGGATGTGAAGCTGTGGCTCAACTTTATATATTGGGAGTTTGGCAGTGTGTCATTCTCAATCAGGTTCCAAGGATGTGAAGCCTTGGCCGCCTTTGTCTTTATATTGTTCTAGTGTTATGCTTATCTCACATGCATGCAGGTTATTGATGATGATTGTGGGGTGTGTGCCCTACTTTCTTGATATGTGCTTCATTTCCCACCATGGTAGTGGATGTATATATGGCACAATCTTTTTAAGTTGTTTTAATGGCAAGTATCATTTTATTATGATTCTTTTCTCTTGATACCCACTTGGGTGGTACTTTTCTTTTCTATGGGAAGATTCTATTTATTTGATGTCCTTATTTATTTATATTGATCAATTTAATTTTTAGTATGCACATACCAGTCTTTGCTGATGTCATCTATTTTTCTCTTCTTGCTAGGGTATGCTTCCAACCCTAGGTGAAGAATGTGGAGGACATGGCATAAAGTTATGGACCTAGCTTAAGGAGTTAAATCTTGGAGACAATCTTGATGTGGTTTAGATTTCCCTCTACATGGATCCTTATGATGTACCTTTACATGTAAGTTTAATATGTACTTTTGTAACCTTATGAGAAACTAAATATAGTCAATGTTTTTATTCTGCTACTACACTTTGGTTGTTTTGTATACCATAACTAAGATTTGACAATTTTACACCCACTCCAACATATCTTTTAGGTGTGTTTGGACTAAAGGTTTTATTCTTCAAATTTTTAGTAGGGAGTGGATCCCCTATTGGGTCCCACTCTTTACAGTCCATGTCACATGCCTCACACCCTCTCTCTCTCCCCCTCTTGCTCTGTTTTGATGACATGGTGAATTCTAATTGGCCGATAGTGCAAGATTTGTATCTTTTTATTCCTTTGTCCAAAAATTAAAGTAAAATATGATTTGGAATCTAAAAAATGTGATCTTTTTAATAAAATTCTCTCAAGGTTCGGTTTTAAGTTTTTTTAGAGGTATTATCTAAAAATGAATTCCTAATCTAAAAATCACCAAAAATACACATAAAACTTCATAACTTCAAAATATGTAATATTATATGTTTTCTTAATCAGGAGAACCTAACTAGATAATTGGTGATGTTTTCAATGTCTAGATTAGAGTTTTTTTTTCAAAAAGTGCAAAATATGGGTTTTCTTTACATTAATGCATATAACATACCCTAATACATGGTTATACATTGAAAATAGGAAAAGTGGATATTGGATCATATACAAGTGGTGAAAGTTAATAATTAAGTTCTATATGAACTGTATGTGCATTCCTTACACCCTACGTCGGGATAATTGCAACTAAACCCTATTTTCCTTAACGAGGCATTAATTGAACCATATTTCCTTTATTATGGTTTCTCTTGTTCTAATTGCCTTAAAATTAGATTTGATAAATTATTTCTTGGGTCTTGGAACCCCATTGGCATGTTGCAACTATATGATGATTTATTTTTCCACTATACTATTTCTTGAGCATGATGGTTTATTTGATTATTTAGCTATAGCATTGGTACTTATGTACAACCACCCATAGTTTAGGACATTGTTATTTTTCCTTGGGGAATGTGTTTACTCTCCCCCAGGGGAATGTGTTATTTCTCCTAAATATAAATATTTTGTAGGTGATTGGGAATGTGATTACTCTCAACTCATCTATAAGTTGAGGTCTGGAAGGTGCCTCAACCCTACTTAGTTAATTTTATCTAATGTTAATCATTCATGCAAGTTCATCATTATTTAAACTTGTTTATGGCAAGAATCTTTTGTTTATGCCTCATTCATTTAGCCCTCTCATCTTATGATGAATCTGTACCTTAATTTTCATTATTATTTTTATCTTGTTTCTTTTTCATTATCTCTGACACATACCTTGTTTCTTTCTTTTGTTGGGTGCTTTCCCAACCACCCGGGTTAGAACAAGGAGTTCAACAACATCAAGGAGAACTTAGCTTTTAGCATGGACCTAGATCTTAGAGATGTTACTTTGGAGATAAGACTTGAAGTAGTTTAGACTTCCCTCTATCTAGATCCTTTTGTTTTTCTAAACCCTTTATGGGAGAATGATGATGTACACTTATATAAAATTGAATATAGTCATGAAATTATATTCCGATGCAATATTCTTTGGTCTTTTATATACCATATAAATAAAGATTCGAAAATTCTACACTCGTTTCAACATACCTTTTGAGTATGTTGGGAATGAAGGTTTGAGTCTTCAAATTTTTAGTAAAAGGGTGATTTCACTCATTTACAATTGTAGTCAGCTCTCACAGTGATGGTGGCGGTTGTGGTACTTAGACCTAAAATCACTACACTCAACACATGTCGTTGGGTACACTTTGACATCATCAAATGCAATCTTGAAATCTGGGTTGTTATAACGGTGATGATTGGGTGGCTTTGACACATGGGGATTGACTGTGAATGATAGATATGGGATTTATCCCTCCTACTGGAGTATGATGTCCTAGGCCTCTTGATTAAAGAGACTGAGAAAAGCATGGCCATGCACATGTGAGTCAATATGTGATATTGAGCTTACATTTATCTCAGACAGTCTGCTCTTGGTTCAAGAAAAGGATTCAAAATAATGAGAGTGATTGTTGCATGCCTCTAGTTCAATTTGGATATCAGTGACAAAGGAACTATACAAAAACTACAACACCATACACAGATTTTAGGTTGAAGTTTTTCCCCAACTTTTCCATTTACTTGGGTAGCAACGATGTGCGACTAGGCACCACTCTTTGCTTGTGATGTCATAAGTTGTTATGGACACTCACTGCCAATGTACTATGGGACCTATAGCGTCACACACATAGGTCTTGACCTAGAAGAGGAGTTCAGATCTCAAATGATAATTGAATTAAGTGCTAAAGTGTTTACGCATTTGATTATGACAACACACAGGCTGACAGCACTACCAAACGCACATCTCCAGTGTTGAGAATTCTGTCTGGAAGTGTCAAATGACTGTCTTAAGAGTTGAGACGGGCGTCTGGGTGTCATGCCTAGTTGTGAGTTCAAATTGGCAATGGAACGAATTGACCCAGCCAAATAGGCTCAAATTGGTTCACTAGATGACCGTCTGGGTGAGCCGAGACGACTGTCTTGCATGGGCGAGATGGCTCAACTCGGTCGGGGAAGGTTCTAGGTGTTTCCCTATTTGTTTCGTGTGAGAAATACTTGTTGCACAAGGAAATCAATGTCTAACATTGATGGGAATTGATTTGCCAAATTTGTGTACAATTGGAAACTACAAAACGATCGACTTGCGGTGTGAGATGACTATCTCATGTGCGAGATGACTATCTGGATAAGCCAAATGGGCAATTTGGTTGTCACTGGTTGTGCAATTTCTAGAATTGTTGTGAAAATTTGAGTTCTTCCAGTCCTTTCCACTCTCGCACATTAATCCTGCATCGGATAGCAACAGGGAACCTTGACCCTAGCCTCTACTATAAATAGAGGGGTATTGGGGGCTTCCCAGAATACAACACAGACAATTGAGCATTAGTTCCTCTGACAACTGTCATCCTCTCTAGTTGTGGTAACCACAAGAACCCAAGTAAGTCCTACCCAACAAGGGAGGGATAGACAAGGGAGAGAACAACTAAGAGGTGTCGTGGTGGGAGAGCAATATTAGTATGCCAGTGGAATGGACAACTCCTTCCTGTCCAATCCAGCAGTGTGATAGGAGTTCTAGGTGGTCTGTGTGGACTACCATAGAAGAGGGAAGCCATTGTTTTCCACTTGGAGAACAATGTCAACCAGCAGTCCATGACAAGAGGAGCTGCTGAAGAAGACAACATTTGTGGTTATAGTCTCCGGTGCGACCAGGAGGAGTTGCAGCAGTCATATTGCCTGAAGTGCAGATCATAAGGTGCAGTAGTCAGACGAGCCCAGTGCAACAAGGAGTGACACAGAAACAGTCCAAGATAGTTGCACACCAATGACGACGAGGAGATGTCACTGGACTTGCTCCAAGACCAGGTATATACTCAAAACTATCCTTCCCACATTATATTTATTGACCTGATCTACTAATTATGGTGAATATGGTAGATAAAATTTAAATTCTACTGCCTTCTCTGTACCATATTTCCCAACACATTGGAGTGATATTCTGTCCACTTGTTAAGTGATACTAAGAAACTCATGGCCATGCTCTTGTGACCTAATATGTGATTTTGAGATCACAATTTCAATAGTCTACTCCTATTCAAGAAGCATAGATTGAATGTTAAGAGGATAACAACTTCATGCATGAGTTTCAATTTTATATCTATGACAAAGGGATTATATGTTCATGGTAATATTAGTCACTTCACAGGCTGAAGTTGTTCTAATATTATTTCTATTACATGGGTAGCAATGATGTGTTTGTAGAAACCTATATTTTCTTATTAGGGTGTGAACACCGCTACCAACAGAATGTGGAATTGAAGGGGTCACACACATAAGGATGCACCAACGCCCTTCTAAAAAAGATATAGCCTCAACTAGGTAAAAGAATTAGAAAGGATAGATTTGTATTCCAAGGAAGCTAGATCTACCATAGTTTTCCATTGACCACAGATAAAGGAGGTAGAGGAGAGGAGAAGTAGAAATAAAATAGAAGATCTTACATGATCTAGGGCTAAAATATTGATCACTATTCTTATATCCTCCAAATAACGGTAGGTGTCCACCAAATAATCTCAAGCACAAACAACTAGGCCTTCATCGACCTCACTTTGCTATAAAAACTCTTTAGAAGCTCTAGTCTTGTGAATGAACTCTATGTTGGAGGGGTATGGGAGTATTTATAGGTTGGGGTAGTGGCAAGGTCTGAACAATCAATCACATGTAGAAAACCCATCAACCACTCCACATGTAAACCCATCAACCCCCTTTTTCTGCCAAGCCATCGATCATACTGGTCCGCCAAGCCATCAAACACTCCACTAGGAAACCCATAGATATTTTGGTGATATTCCTTAAGAGACAATCATATAATGATTGTAATGGCTCATCTTGTAATTCACTGATTATTGATAAAAGAAATTTTGATTATTATGCTTGTTTCAATATGGCTTAATGAATAAATAAAGTAATGTTCTTAGAATGTATGACTCAATGACATGTGAGTTCATGTTGAGGACCTGAATATGATATCATGTGTACATTAAGAGTATTCATTCTGGTCTTAGTCCCTATTCATATATTATTATGGATATTAGGAAAACAATAATGCATTAAGACTAGTATATGTGTTGATCGAAGACTACGTCTCATTAGACAAGATATTAGATATCAAATTAAACACATAGGTACTTGTTATGAACAAGTTTACTGGACAGACCCACATTGAGTGTGATACATGGAAGCCAATAATGGTAGTAAGAATCACATCTCAGTGTGACACTGGTGGTTATGGTCCTTAGACTTGAAGTCACTACAATCATTGCATGTTGTTCAATGTACTTTAACACTACTCAATGTGTCCTTGAAAAGGGTTGCTATACATGTATATCTTAGGTTCATTGTGACACATGTTGATTATTGTGAGTGATGTAGATGGAATTTGTCTCTCCCAATGGAATGATATCCTGGTCACTTTTTGAGTAAGACTATGAATTATAGGTTGACATTTTCGTGCCTTAGATTCAATATGGATATTATAGACAAATGTATTATACAATCATTGTAACACCCATCACACTTCTAGGTTAAGATGTTCTCCAACATCTCCAATTACTTGGGTAGCAACAAAGTCTTGTAAGATATCAATGATTGATTGTGAAATCAAAATTTGATTATGAATATCATTGCCAATAGAATTTGGAGCCTATAGGGTCAGACACATAGGATTTCTTGCAATATGAGTATAATTGTAGACATGATTGGAAATGTTCCAAGTCAAATTGATTACTAAAACATTTAGGTAATCTACTAGAATAATATTGTAATATAATTTATGAGAATTTGTTGAAATGTTTATGCATTTTAATTGGACTTAAATTGTTAAGTCAACTACTTAGTCCTGAGCAATTGACTAGAGTCAGATAATAGAAAATTAGTTAATCGAGTAATCTGATTAATTGGTTAATAATTAATTTCAAAATATTCTAATTGCCTTTTTACAATCCACAAGTAGCCTGTTTTAAATGCAGTCGTAGTCTTTTGTTTCTTAGGATTTTTTCAAAACCATGCTTCATGTCCTCTCCTATTTATAGGGGCAAGATAGTCTGATTTTAGAGACATGCTCTTATACGTGAACCCTATCCATCATCATCTGCGAGAGAGATAGAAGGAGAGAAAGAATGACACTAGCACATCATCAAGAAAAAGGTTGCTCCTTCCCGCTGGCTCAAATAGCATGTCGAGGAGTTTTAGTCCATTCCTATAGACTACGTAGAGATGCAGACGTTGAACGACTGCAACTGGAAGACGATGACGAGGACTGTCTGTGCACATGAGGAGCAACGCACACCACTGCGTGAAGGGGACTCCAGTAGACTTGCTTAGTAACAAGGTATACCTCACACACCTTCCTTCCAAATATGTCATTGTCGATGAGATCTTCTAGTAGGATACTTGAAAAAAAATTCCCCGCGGCGCTTACCGCCTCCATGAACCCTAACAAGACAACCCTTGTATGGAAGTACAATGACCCTCTTAGTTTTCCAAGGCATCAATTCTTCAATAGTGATCCATCGACCCTTATCGTTGAGGTTGTGGGCCATTCATCAGAGAGGAGTCATCAACCCCCTTTAGAGTGACACAACCACTCATCAAAGTGGAGCCATTGACCCCCTATCAGAGCGAGCCATGAACCATTATCACTGAGGCCATCGATCACTCATTAGAGAGGAGCCATCTACCCAAGTTTAATGCAAGCCATCAGCCCCTTCTCAAGGATATCAAACCCTAGCATCAATTGATGTAAAGTTCAAGGGTGAAGAACCAATGAACCAAGAATATGCATACATCATATTCTCATCCTTTAAACCATTTACACGTGACAAATTATGATCTTAAGATTTTACTTAATATAACACATATAAATTTAATATTATATGAAATGAGGGAAGCCAAGGTGTGATTAGTGATTGATTAGGGTTATCCCATAATCAACTAGATTAATTGCTATTCAATTATGGAAAAAAAGTAAGATTAGTTTTAAGTGAAGATCAGGGTCTTACATGTTTACTTTAACAATCCACATGTAGTTTACATGCACAATGCTTGATATCTGGATATGACCCATCTACTAGCTCCATGAAAACTACTCAATATGAGTTCTTGATTAAGGAGGATATTGAATGTTTTGCATGCCAAATGGTAATATTTGAAGGATCAAAAGTGGAAAATTATGTATCATTGTTATTTCTTAGAGCATTGATACATCTAACCCAAAACACACCCTGAAACAAACCCATTATCATCATAAAACTGTAAGCAATGGTCATATTTTCTAGTGTACTTTTTCATACATTCTCATGTACTTATTGGTACATTCTTTTGTACTTTTTTTATTTTGTGTAGTTTTGTACATTCCTGTGTAGTTTACAAATTTAATTATTATGAGCATTTTAATCTTAACACTACAACGGTCTCCAATGGTCTAACTTTTTGGTGATTTTTGTATATATCTGTGTAATGTGTTTTACAATCTTTTGTATTTTTCCCCATTTGATGTATTGTACATATATGACTGTTATGAGCTAATTCTCAAATAGAACACAAGAGCAGTCTCCAATGATCATACTTTCAAATGTTCTTTTTTTACTATCATGTATACATACTTTGTGCTTTTTCCATACGTTGTGTACTTTTTTCTAATTTTGTGTACTTTATAATTTTGCCTTTGTAGATTTTTTTATATTTTTTTTATATTGAGCATATGTTTTTGTCAATTTCGTGCTTTCAGTGTATATTTTGGAAGGTGTAAAAGTAAGTATACAGTAAGTGTTGTGTAACATTTTCCCATTCCTTATATAAATTTGACTTTTAATAAGTAAATTTTGGATAATTATAAATAGCTACAATAGGGTTACATGAAACAATTTATTTGTTTCATTAGATTTATACATATGGAAATTTTATATAAAAAAAAATTAAAACGTATATATATCAAGATATTTATTACTCGATTACTAACCGTTAATATTTTACTAATATAACAATCAAATTATACTATTTTGAGATACAATTAGAAAAACTCCTATACGATTGTTGGGCCTGAATATGGCTGACTTGCTCTGAAATGCAAAGAACTTGTACTAGTCGGTTGATTGAAGAGATAGAGACGGTCATGGAATAATGTCTGTTAGAAAATAGGTACTGTAAGACATATGCTAATTAGATAATTGCAAGCACTTAATCACCAATATGCAGTAGTAATTTTAATAGTAATTCGGATTCAGAGAAAAAGGTAAATGAGTTTAGAGGAGCAAACTCCAGATATTGAGATGAAGGCATGTGCAACACTGTCTTCAAGATAGATTCAACCGCTCCTAGCACGAGTGTCTCTAGTAGTCTATCTCCAAGATTCAGCCACCCCAACTCTGGCACAGCCACTCAGTGCAAGCGAGAGTGTTGTGTTGAACTCGTTCCTTAGCCCTTGGTCACAAACAGCAAAACGGCATCGTGAAGTAGTCGTCGGCGTAAGACATCAACACAGGGGTGGTGTTCAGGATGAATAGGCTTCGTGCAGGTGGAGCAGTTGATAAATTGTAGTGGAGAAGAAGGCTCTCTGTATCTCGATAGTTTTCTGTGAAGCGTATTTTCTCAAACGAGAGCGGACACCCCTTATATGGAGTGCGTCTCAGCCGCCCGTGGTAACTGCCCACACCCGTTGGTCTCTCCAACGTGCGTCTTTAACATCACGTTTAATGGTCGGCTTAATGGGTAGTCAAGAGAGATGTATCGATGCATCTTAAACGTTTTTGACCAGACTCCAAATGATACAACACAGAAAATAAAACGTTGTTTCGGAAAGCAAAAAATAAGAAATAAAATATATCTTTAAAAAAATCCACGCACGCACCAAACCGAACCGGACCGGACTGAGCCGGTCCAGGTGAGGTGAGCGAACGAACGAATGAACGAATGCGCTCATGTGTGTGTGTGTTTTATTTTATTCTGAGAAATACACAAGCCTAGCCAATAAGTCATAAATTCCCATGCCCTTGAGAGGTCCTGACCTCTTGGGGACCACTTGTCCTTATAAGGAGCTGTGAAGTTCCTGATGCAACCAATATGGGATAAACGTTGGCTGAAAAACTAGAATTTTAGAATAGGAAATATAACATTCCCCCACATGTTCTATAATTCCTTTTGGAAATTCAATATTATAAAAAAATTGCAACATTACTATGTTTTTAGCATTGATAGCGTGCGGCTTTGAACCATTGCCTAGAATGACTCACTTCAATCTGGAGAGACGTGGTGAACTACGTCTTGAACTAGACTCCCTGATTCTGAATTTAGTAAATCAAACAATCATAGTGTGGGCACTAGAACAAGTTCGTATCGGTGTTGCACATAAATGGCATTCGCAAGATCTTATTTCATGAGTGCTCTAGCGAGTATGCCCAACTCATATAAACCCCGGCTCTCGGGTTATACTCAAATAGTAGGGATCTCCAAGGGTATCATGTTCATTGCATACCCTACCAATAAATGGCCTTGATCCCATTCAGAGCAAAGCTCTTCCTATACTTCGACAGAGTCGAAGAACTGGCGCCATAGGGAGGGTCAAGGAGTAAAACTCCAAAGTGTACTTCCGCATAACACGATAGCTTAGTGGTACCTTTGAAAAATTCCTCATGGGATCTCTAATTTTGGAAAGGTAGGGTTACACTAGTACATAACTGACATTTAGTGTCGGTTATTTAAGACCTTTAGTGTCAGTTTCTAAGCGACACCTATGTGGGCGACGCTAAAAGCCCAGTCGTTACGCGTCGGTTCAAAAACCGACGCCAAAACCCTTCGCGCGCCACCGAAAATGCGCCAGTAGGGCACTATCAGCGTCAGTTATTAGATAAGAAACTGACGCCATATACCTTCACGCCACAGAAGGGCGCCATCTTGGGCACTATCAGCGTCGGTTATTAGGTAAGAAACCGACGCCATATACCTTCGCGCCATAGAAGGGCACCATCTTGGGCACTATCAGCGTCGATTCTTAAATAAGAACCGACGTCATATAAACCCCAACACAGCCGTGCTGGCCAGCATGGTCGTGGTGTCTGGTCCGCTGCCACGGCCATGCACTCCCAACACGGCCGTGATTGCCAGCATGGACGTGGTGTCTGGTCCGCTACCACGGCCGTGCTGGCCAGCACGGCCGTGGTATTAAGGAAATAGACGTCGGTTACTATTAGAAACTGACACTGTAACGATGTGACGTCAGTTTTATACCAATAACCGACGCCTATTTTTTGTTTTTTTTCTTTCAGTTTGTAGACATGCTGTATGGTTGGTCGCAGGATGAGAAACCTACAGTTCAGTTATGAACTGCAGGTTTTACGACATCCATTGATATCAGCCAACAACAGGCCACAAACCTACAAAATTAACAACAAAAATATTCACACATTTAGCAATGCAACCTGCAGTTCCATTTGATTTTCACACATTTAGAAACATTCATGTAGCTAGCAATATGTAGTTCCATTCATTTTCATATTCACACATATAGAAACATTCATATAGCAACCAACAGTTTCATTCATTTTCACTCAGACACATGTAGAAACATCCAGACATGTAGAAACATTCACACATATAATATAATTCAGAAATTCATTTACAAAATATCATTCTTTAGTAATTATTCGCTATCAACATCCCAATTATATCTTAAATCTCCCACTACTTGTATGGTTGTTGCCCATTCTTCTCTTACTTCATTTAATTCTCCTGTCGTATAGGGAGCATGTACATCTGGTAAGGCCGTTCCTATAGTGTGGTCAGTTTTAAACACATGTAAAGAGAATGATGTATATATATAATTAATGAGTTATAAATAAGATTGATATATTTCATATTATATATCTAATGAGACTATATAATACCTCAGCAATACAATCGATGCCCATTGTGGCATATTTGATAATCATGTGCATAAATCGCATCACATAGTATCCACATGCCCATCCATTGTCTTGTGTAGCACACTATAAATTCAAACAAACAAAACATTAAAAAATACAACTAATTAAGCATTGTTCACATAAATAATATATTCATATATTGCAGTCCGGAACTTACTTTCACGTTCTTCCAAATTATTGGCTGGTTCTTTTTCGTGGGGACCTTTCCTCCAGCCTTTTTGAACTCATCAAAACCCCTACATGTTAATGTAACATAGTACATTGCATAATTAAATAGTAATGTAATAACATATGTTAACGGATATGAAAATGAAATATTCCTCACCGGAATAATGCCATTTTCATTATGTGTCCATATTTTGTATTCAATTTACTCCCCTTAGGATCTAGATAATAGACAGTGAACGTCTCGGGGACAATAACCAGTAACTCCCAATGCATACCAGTAGAGGTAAAAAAGTTAAAAATTAATAACTCAAAATCCACAATAAAAATGTAATTTTCTTAAGTCCAAATTATAATAAGCAAAGTAAACTTACTCTACATTGAATGGAGCCATTATCATCGTCTTCTTATTTTGAGAAAAAATTGTAAAAGCCTCACAGTAGTATTGTTGAACTGACGGAAGGTCTTTAGCTACTAGACTAATCAAAGATGGAATCAAAAATCCTACATGTTTGAATGCACAATCTGTACATATCTTGTCTAAGTAACTGCAAAATATGTATTAATTACACATGCATTAATAAATAAGAAACCAGATCACTAGATCCTACACAAGGTATATGGATGTATAAAGAAGATCTCACATTATCCATAGCTCTATCACAGATGTATTTAGCCAATCATATCGAAACAACTCCAAAATATCTTGTATAAATAGTTTGCTTTCGTATGATTGACCTGCAACATCTGAATATATAGAAACAGTTATAGGGAAATTTATATCATGTTCGCCTAACCATATTGTCATACCCCTACAGTTAGGACCTAACGGGACAGGTAGGTCATGTGGAATCCAACTGAGTAATGTAGGAGGTGGAAGTGGAGGCCTAGATGCTGTGGGTGTCTTCTTTTTAACCTGTATATATATATATAATAATAATTTCATATCAACTGACATCATATACACACACTAACAATTTAACGTAATGTAAATTTACCATACAATTTCAGTAAAGATGACATCTGCTTTTAGCCACAATATCACTCCGCCTTCTGCCTCACCAAGCGTTTCACAATCTAGGTGGGCATATGGCAATGGAAGATCCATCCACTTGGGGAATATATGTACCAGGCTCACACGAATCCAACCAGCTGGTAATGGAGACCCGTGAAACATATCCCCTGGTAGGGATGGGTAAGCCGACGCCTCTGCAACGATATATTCATTAACTTTTAGACGGCATGGATTCAACCCCTACAAATTTTTGTGTAAAGAATGTTATATACATATATACATATCATCTTTTTTTGAAATGACTACAATTTCATATATACATATCATCTTGAAAACATATCATCTTGATTTAAAAAAATAGTTACTATGTCCTAAAAATACTCACAGCGGATTTGCTAGGTGGTGGGTCTACAGGATTACTCCCAACCTTTGTAGTAGGAGTAGAGCCTGCAGTAGGAGACACCATAGGTACTGTCTGGTAAGTGGCAGTCTGAGATGCTTGCCACTTTTTCATTACTTCTTCGAGTTTCCTATCAAATAGCTTATCTACCTATACATGGATAAAAGAAACGTCAAATTCTAATTATTGAATTCTCTTTTACAGTAACATCTATAAGGAAAAAATATGTTACCTCTTCTAGTAAAAGTCCCACTTTTGGGACATGTTTGCGCTGGGATGGCCCAAAAAATCCATAACCTCTCTCGCCACATAACCCTCGATAATACTCCCTTCAGGCCGATAACGGTTTCGAACATCACTTTTAAAAACGCTCATGTATCGTTCAAAGGGATACATCCAATGCAAGAAAACTGGTCCCAACATTTTCACTTCCCTAGTCAAGTGGACAACAAGATGTATCATGATATCAAAGAACGACGGAGGAAAATACATCTCAAGCTGACATAGGGTAACAACCACTTCTCTTTGCAATTTATCGAGAGTATCAGGGTCAATAACTTTGCTGCACATACTGTTGAAAAAGAAACAAAGTCTGGTGATTGCAAACCTTACATGCTTCGGCAATATAGATCTAATTGCCACAGGCAATATTTGTTGCATTAGAGTGTGACAATCATGAGATTTAAGACCTATCAACTTCAGATCTTTCATTGATACCAATCTACGGATGTTGGATGAGTAATCCTATGGCACCTTAACATTTACCAAACATTCACAAAAAGCTTTCTTCTCCTTTCTAGACAATGTGTAACAAGCGGGAGGTAAGTATGTTCTCCGATTTCCCATTTCACAAAATTCTATTAATTCTGACCTTATTCCCATTTCACGTAGGTCCAGTCTGGATTTTATCCCATCTTTAGTCTTACCTGGTATATTCAACAAAGTACCAATGACACTATCACATACATTTTTCTCAACGTACATGACATCGATACAATGTCTGATTGTCAAAGAACTCCAATAAGGAAGATCCCAAAATATTGACTTCTTGAATAAAGATTTGTCACTCCGTGTGGCCATAGTACATTGTGATCTCTTACCAAATTCATTGACAAAGTCGTTTACTCTTTCATAAACAACCTCCCTTGGTATAGGTTTATGTGCACTCCGTTCCTCATTCAATTCATTGAATGCTTTGCGCTTCCTACGATACAGATGAAATTTTGTAAGAAACCTTCGATGACCGAGATATACAGTCTTACCGCCATGTTTTAGTCTTGTTGAATCAGTGTTCTCTTCACATATAGGACACTCTTTAGCTCCTTTGACACTATATCCAGACAAATTCCCATATGCTGGAAAGTCATTAATAGTGCAAAACAACATAGCATGCAAACGAAATGTATCTCTTCGTAAAGCATCATAGGTCATCACACCTTCACCCCAGAGTTTCTTTAAGTCATCAATTAGAGGTTCAAGATAAACATCGATGTCATTTCCAAGTTGTTTAGGGCCCGATATCAACAACGACAGCATTACGTACTTATTTTTCATACACAGCCAGGGAGGAAGATTGTATATAGCAAGCATGACTGGCCAAGTGCTATGTTGGCTGCTTAATGTCCCGTACGGATTCATCCCAAGTGTACAAATCCCAAGTCTTAGATTCCTGACTTCTTCACCAAATTCAGGGTATAATAGATCAATCTCCTTCCACTGTGGGGAATCAGACGCATGTCGTAGGATCCCATCATTATTTTTCTTAACATCTGCATGCCACCTCAAATTCTTCACATCTATTGGATTGGCAAACAAGCGTTGAAACTGTGATATTATAGGTAGATACCACATCACCTTGGCAGGAGAACCAGTTTTGGACTCCCCCGAAGTCGTCAATTTGAACCGTGACGCACCACATTTTGGACAATCTTTCAAATCCACATAGTCCTTTTGAAATAATACACAATCATTCGGGCATGCATGTATCTTTTTGGCATCCATTCCTATAGGGCACAACAATTTCTTTACCTGGTATGTTGAGATTGGTAGCTCGTTTCCTTCAGGAAGCATTTCTTTCAACAAAGTCAACAATGAAGTGAAGCTTTTGTCGCTCCATCTATTGTTAGCTTTCAACTTATACAATCTCAACACAGCGCTAAGCTTCGTAAACTTAGTACAACCTGTGTATAACGATATCTCAGCATCATGCACAATGTTTCTAAAAATTGGAGGTGGATCGGTGTGCTCTACCCCACAACTATCCAGCATCGCATCAACGATGTCTACTGGAACTGGTTCATTCACATCTACGTCATTGTAGGCAATTTCTTCTTCCACACAAGAACTGCTATCGACATCCACTGGTTTCGGGTTTGAAATCTCCCCATGTCAGTGCCATTCTGTATGGCCTTGTATAATCCCATTGCACATGACATGACTTTTGATTTCGTCACAAGTGCTGACTTTCAAGTTGTTACCGCAATGCCTACATGGACAGTAGAACCTATCTCCAGGTTTTTTCCTATGTTCCTCGGCAAATCTAATAAACTGGTCAAGACCAGAAATAAACTCTGGGGTGCAGTGATTGCGAATGGACATCCATGATCTATCCATTATATGATCAAAGAGAAATCAAATATACATTACAATAAGATTAGGGTATAGGGTTAACAGATTAGAGTTTTTGCATGGTTAAAACTTTAGGCCAACAAATACATGTGTTGTCATTCTTATATATAATAAATGTGTACCGCCTATCCCATTCTTGAACACCTAATCTCACTAGTAAGTGTATAATGTGTATTGGGTTTTCAAGAAAATTTCGGCAGCATTTCCCCACTGTTCTCTAAGTACATATGTACTTAGAGAACAAACGGGGAAATGCTATCGAAATTTTCTTAAAAACCAAATACACATTATACACTTACATCCTAAGTGAGATTAGGTGTTCAAGAACAGTCCCAAACCGGGGACTATCCAAGATTTACTCCTAATGAGTATATCTTTGATGGGTTTCTAGGCCAACAAATACATGTGATGTCATTCTTATATATAATAAATGTGTACCACCTATCCCATTCTTGAACACCTAATCTCACTAGTAAGTGAATAATGAGTATTGGGTTTTCGAGAAAATTTCGGCAGCATTTCTCTATTGTTCTCTAAGTACATATGTACTTAGAGAACAAACGGGGAAATGCTACTGAAATTTTCTCGAAAACCCAATACACATTATACACTTACATCCTAAGTGAGATTAGGTGTTCAAGAACAGTCTCAAACTGGGGACTATCAAAGATTTACTCCTAATGAGTAAATCTTGGACGGGTTTCTAGGCTAATGAGTCCATATCCACTACATGTATTTGCTCACTTACATTGCATCACTCACAATTAGAGCATTATTAAATAATAAATCAAGAATTCAATAGTTTCAAACATGCAATAATTCACAATTAGAGTGATAAGATTCACTTTGTATAAACATACATGGCATAATTCAGGCACAATAGCAGGTGTGGTCATTGACCCGATTCAACAATATAAGAATAATTTTAGAAGAGTAATGTAGCACAACATTATAGGCTATCCGATTATAATTGAGCAATATAGCACAAAATCAACCAACATGGTCGTGCTAGCACGACCGTGTTATGCAGCACGGTCGTGCTACCAACACGCTGCGATTTCACACACCTCGGCAGAGGAAGAAGAGGAGGAAGAAGAGCAGAACAGGTACCTTCGGCGGCGTTGGCGGGGAGAGTAGCAGTAGCGAGCAGCAGGAGTAGGAGAGCAGGCCGCCGGAGCAAGATAGAAGGTCGCCGGAGAAGGAGAGAAGGCCGCCGGAGCTGGGGCAGAGGGCAAGCAGCGGCGGAGGTGGGAAGAGGACCACCCAAGCGAGCGGAGCAGCGTGCGGCCGGAGTAAACGGCGGCGGAGGTGGGGGCAGAGGAGAAATCACCAGAAATCACCAAACCCTGGAGTAGCAGATGTGCGAGACAATGAATGAAACAGAGAAAGGGGAAGAGTCGGGCTAGCGGGTGTTGTTAAGTTATCAATCAGCGTCGGTTATTGAAAACAACCGACACGTAAACCTAAAGGTGTCGGTTCTACAAACCAACCGACACCTATTCTTATTGGTAGTCATCGGTTTTTACTAGAAACCAACCGACGTCTATCTACATACGCCGATTAAAAAAATTGTTCTCGATTAATGACCATAGTCGTCGGTTTCTTTCTAAAACCGACTCTCATAGAGGTGTGAAAATTTTCCCGGGAAAATGTGTGAAAAGCCATAAGCGTCGGTTCTTGTAGTAAAACCGACGACCAAAATGTTCCCAATTTTTGTATCGTGAATAACCTTTCGTCGTCGGTTTTTTAGTAAATAACCGACGATAGATGTCAAATTTTGGAGGTAATTTTTTTCACGTGAAATTTGGGATTTGGCGGTTAATTTTAGGTGTCGGTTGTTTATTCTAGAATCGACGCTAAATAGAAAGTGATACCCGTGTCTGGCCACTCCTCTCCGATATATGTCGGTTTGTGTTTTAAACTGACGCTGTAGGTTTTAGGTGTCGGTTCTTCGTTAATAACCGACGACTGGAAAGTGACTTCATAAGACATTTCTGTAGTAGTGTTACCACTGCAATGTTTAATCTATGGGCAGAAGATCCATCCCCCTCGATGAACTAAGTACTAGCTTTCTAGCTAGACCCTTAGTAAGTGGATCAGCAATGTTCATTGCAGATTTCACATACTCTATTGATATGACCCCATGGGTGATGTGATCTCTCACATCTTCATATCTTAATCTCCTAAAGCACTTACTCGGGTTGCCTTTAGATTTCTTAGCTTTGTCAATGGCTGCTTTATTATCACATAATATGCAAACAGGAGGAAATGGTTTAGAAACAAGAGGTAGATCAATAATTAAATTTCAAAGCCATGTAGCCTAACAACAAGCTAAATCTAAAGCAATAAACTCAGCCTCCATAGTGGATTTAGCTCTCACAATTTTCTTGGATGATATCCCAGAAATTGCACCTCCTCCAAGGCAAAATACATACCCACTGGTAGATTTGGTTTCATCTGAATCTGCAATCCAGTTAGCATCGGTATGTCTTTCTAATATAGGTGGAAAAATAGTATAATGAAGGCTATACGTAGTTGTACCTTTAAGGTACTTAAACACTCTTACCAAAGCTTTCCAATGGTCCTCATTAGGACAGCTAGTGTACCTGCTCAACCTGCTTATAGCATAATAAATATCGGGCCTAGTGCAATTAGCAAGGTACATTAAGCTTCATATAACTTGAGCATATCTATGTTGATTACAGGAGTACCCTTATGTACAGCAAGATGTAAACTAGCATCATAAGGTGTATTAACAAGAGTACAATCAAACATATCAAATCTATGTAAAATTTTATCAAAATAATGAGTTTGATTAAGTACATAACCAGAAGTAGATCTACTCAACTTAATACCAAGTATTACATCAACAAGTCCTAAATCTTTCATATCAAAATTGCTAGCAAGAAAAGATTTAGTTTTGAAAATTATTTATGAATTAGATCCAAACAACAATATATCATCTACATATAAACACATTATTATGCAGGCATCATCAACAATTTTAGAATAAATACAACAATTAGATTCATTCGCAATAAATCCGGCAGATATGACAATTTTATCAAACTTATCATTCCACTATTTAGGTGCTTGTTTCAGTCCATACAAGGAGTTGACAAGTCTACAAACTTTGTGTTCTTGTCCAAGTGCTACAAAGCCTTCGGGCTGATCCATATAGATCTCTTCTTCAAGATCTCCATTTAAGAAGGCTGTCTTGACATCCATTTGATGGATTTCAAGCTTATGGATCGCGGCTAAACCAACTAGGACACTGATGGAAGAAATTTTTGGTTATAGGTGCATATGTGTCAAAGTAGTCAAATCCTTTCTTTTGACTAAAGCCTTTGGCTACTAGTCTGGCCTTAAACTTATCTATGAAACCATCTGCCCTCATCTTCTTTCTAAACACCCATTTATGACCAATAGTCTAGCAGCCTGGAGGGAGCTCAGTAAGAATCCAAAGTATGATTGCTCAAAATTAATTCTATTTCATTATCAACGGCTTCCTTCCAAAAGCTAGAGTCTATGGATTTCATGGCATCCTCATAGGTACGCAGGTCTTCTTCTACTATGAAGGTGTAGAAGTTGGGACCAAAGTTCTTATCAACTTTAGTCCTTTTACCCCTACCTAGATCACTCAGAGGTTCATCTACTAGGAGTTCATGTTCTACTTCATAAGAAGGTGGAACTACAAGAGGTTCAACAGGAGAGGAAGAAGATGGATCTTCACTAACTTGTCTAGGAACCTTTTCCTTAAGAGGAAAGATGGTTTCATAATAGACAACATCTACATGTCTAAACTCAAGTATACAGTTAACTCTAATGTCTGAGATTTCAGATTTTATTACTAGGAATCTATTGGCATTACTGTTTTCAACGTATCCTATAAAGACAGTATCAACAATTATTAGGTCCTAGTTTTCTCTTCTTATTCTCAGGGATCTTAACCTTGGCCAAACACCCCCACACTTTGAGGTATTTCAAGCATGGTTTCTTATTGAGCCAAAGTTCATAGGATGTTTTGTCAAGGTACCTAAAAGGGATACAGTTAAGAAGGTAGTTGGTTGTATGAAGGGCTTCCCCCACAATTTGTCACTAAGTCCAGACTCATCTAGCATTGAGTTGACCATGTCAATCAATGTTCTATTCTTCCTCTCAGCAACTCCATTAGATTGAGGATTATATGGGGCAATGGTTTCATGAATAAGGCTGTGGTCCTCACAAAACTTGTTAAGTTCATTAGAAGTGTACTCACCACCTCTATCAGAACTCACTCTCTTAATGTTCTTCTCTAGTTATTTCTCTACTTGGGTTTTATAGATTCTGTATTTTTCTAATTATTCATCCTTAGTTTTCAGTAAGAAAATAGAGCAATACTTTGACAAATCATCTATAAATGTAACAAAGTATCTCATATTATCATGAGTAAGAACATGATTTAAATCACAAACATCGGTATGAATTAATTCCAGCAAGGATGTATTATGATCTACTACTGATTTAAATGGCTTCTTAGGAAGCTTAGCTTGCACACAAACTAGACATCTATCAGAAATATCAATATGTGACTTAGGAATCATATCTAAGTGAATCATGTGTTTCATCATATTTTTATTCTCATGACCAAGACGTGCATGCCAAACATCACTAGTTTTAGAAACTAAAATAGTAGAAGATATTTCATTACTAGAAGAAGCATTACATGAAACTGAAGATAGTTTAATCAAACCACTACAAGTGTATGCAAAACCAATATAATAACCATTATTAGAAATTACAACTCTATTGCCTTGACACAACAAGGTATAACCAGAATGTAGCAACACTACTTGACGAATCAGATTTCTATAGGAAGAAGGTACATGTTGGACATCATGTAATTTAAGGACATTCCCGGAAGTAAGTTTTATGTCAACACATCCAAAGTCAGCAATCAGGATGGTAGATGAATGATCTCCCCACTTGATCACTCTACCGGATTCGGCCTGGTAGGTAGAAAAGAGGGATTGGTCAAAGTAAATATGACAAGTGGCACTGGAATCCAAGTACCAATCTAAAATTTTGTCAGCAAAAAGAATGGTAGGATATTGTACCCTTTCTACAAAAGAGGAAGGAACCACTCCCACAATGATCATATTTACTTCAGGATTTTTACGAACATGGACATTCTGCTTCCTTTGACCTTTGTGAAATATACACACATTCACTAAGTGGCCAGGTTTATCACACACAAAACAAACACATTTTTCTCTTTGATCGCTATTATTATTACTCTGATTTTGGTGGTTCTTGCGGCCCTTCAAGGAAGGTTTAGATTTCTTATAGAGATGGGATCGGTTGGATTTCTTCTTAGTCTTATCACATATAACTATGTTGACAGACGGGTTATACTTCTTGTCTTGTTCCCTATGTCTATCTTCGATTTGTAGGGATTTGACTAAGGATATCATGGACATGTTCCCTTGTCTATGTCTCAGGGTCCTGATGAAATCCATCCAAGAAGGAGGGAGTTTTTCTATGAGGGCTGCTACTTGAATATTTTCATCAAGGTTATAACATTTAACCATGGATTTAGACACTAAGTTTTGGTATTCTAGAACTTGAGTCGAGATAGGTTTATCATCAACTATAATATATGTTAGCCATTCAACAAAGACATAACGCTCAAGACCAGTGTCATCTAGACCAAATTTAGAATCTAAGGTTGTCCATAGTTCAAAAGCAGTTGGAATCCTATGGTATATATCATAGAGTTCATCGGATAAGGCTGATAAGATCCTACCATGACATAGGTAATCAGTCTCCTTTGAAATAGGAGTGGGGACGACAGGTTCAGGAACAACAGGATCAGGATTGTCTTCCCCAAGAAGGAGGTTAGCGGGTTGTGGTGGAGGCACAACAGGAACAGATTCATCGGGTGGTAAGATGGCAGACACAAGTCCAAGAGATGTAAGCCAGAATTATATTTTCTGTTGCCAACAATGAAAGTGCAAATCAGAAAAGCGTTCTGGACGAAAGGAGGCTACATCATCAAGTGAGAGCATATTTTTTGAATCCATATTACTCAAACAGGCAGTTAAATTTTTTTCTAATTAACAACAGTTTATGGTCAAACGATATGTCTAGATAAATATATGTTTAATCTAAACAGATATGTGTAGAAGTGAAAGGATCTGTCTTGAAAATGTTAGAAAATAGATATTGTAAAACAGATGTTAATTAGATAATTGCAAACACTTAATCATCAGTATGCAGTAGTAATTTTAATAGTAATTCAGATTCAGAGAAAACGGTGAATGAGTTTAGAGAAGTAATTCTGCCGCTCAACGTTGTCGACGAGACTCCAAATGACAATACAGAAAAAAAATGTACACGCGTATATGTTTTATTTTATTCTGAAAAATACACAAGCCTAGCTGACCGGTCATAAATTCTCATGCCCTTGAGAGGTCCTGACCTCTTGGGGACCACTTGTTCTTATAAGGAGCTGTAAGGTTCCGGATCAACCAATATGGGATAAATGTTGGCTGAAAAACTGGATTCTAGAACAGAAAATACACCAATGTCGTCATTAATATAGTATGACGTTATGGGCGAAATAAGCTAGAAAGTGACAGAGGGCGGTTGAATCTTCTGTTTTGTTGGCCAATCCTCCCAGCCCTCAAGCATCCAGTATTTCATGAGAATCCACGACCGGGCGCCAAGCGCAAAGCGGGGCAAACCATGAAAGAGCGGGGTATGCAAATGTCATGTCATGTGTTTTTCTCCTTTCTAGTTCGCTGCTGGAGTGATTACGGTCGCCTCTTTCTCACAGAATCAGAATACACTTGTTTGATATTTAGAATTGTCGTACTTGTTCTCGTTCTTAGGTGAGACCGCTACAAGATGGGCATCTATTCAGAGGAATCGGCTTGAACATTCCGTCCAATAGGACAAATCATTTCGTTCTGCGTTGAAATTTAACGAGTCTTTATTTAGAAAATGACTTTGAAAGCAAGCAAGCTTCGAATGAGCCGCCGATTGAACTGATTGGCGCCTGCGTCAAGCTTTTGTATTGAGATCGAGACTTGAAATTGAAACTTCAAATACAGATAGCTGTAGACATTGCAATCACTAGGACCGGCTCAGGCTGGAACATTCCGTCCTGCAATTATTGAAATGTAAGTAGTTGTTTTTATTTATAAATTACTTTGAAGGAGCCGCGCCAATTGAAATGACGATGACTACTTCTACACAGCCCGCTTACCTTGAATTGAAGACATGAGATGGAGACTTCAACCACAGTTGGCTGCAGGAATTTCCAAATAATTGCTGGAGAGAATACTATTCCTATAGTATCCGGCATGGGTGAACACTAAACATAGGGTGCGGTGGATGCACACGTTGGACGGATGCCTGGATAGCCAACAACTCGTCAGCACTTATTGATTCTTACTGAATTCAAAGCAACTAAAGGCACGGTATGGTTCTGGGTGCGAACTGGTTCCGTAGCAGGGTTGGCATATCCAGGGAGGCCAGATATGGTATGTGTTAAAGCGGAAAAATCCAGTCCCGACGTGGTCTGTTTTCAGGAAGTTCTGAGAGTGTTTCCAATGGTTTGATTTATTACTTTTTAAATCAGCGGTCGGATTGTTGTGGGAGTGTCAATCATCGCCTTTTGTTCTTTTGCTGATGTCTTCACCTAGTGTTACACTTATAGCGGGATCTACTATACCGAGGCAAACCCAGACACACATTGGGTAAACCCAGACACACATTGGGACGAATTTTGACATTTAACCTGCTACAGAACAAAGTAGAGGAGGGAGGCAACTTGCTTCCCTCCTCTACTTTGTTCTGTAATAGGTTAAATGCTTTGTTATGTAGCAGGTTAAATGCCGAAATTCGTCTCAATGTGTGTCTGAGTTTACCTCTCCATAACATTATTCTATAAATAACCTCAACTCCAAGCATCAAAATGTAGCTTCATCTATCCGCCAAAATCAATAATAGCTTTCTTTCCCACTTCCACTTACTACAAGATGAGATCTTTTAGGTCATAAATAGCTTCACGTCCTCCGCACACGACCTTTGTGAGTAATCGTTGTGCACGATATGACCTCTAAATGAGTTCAGACATCTAAAACATACTCAAAATAGACCCTGTGTATAAAAGATGTGCTATTTTCTTCAAAAGATTAAGTTTTACTTGCACTCCTTTGGCCTTTCATAAGGTATTGCCTTGCAGGATGGTTGCGGATTGAAATGTATCATAAATATATGCACTCCTTTCATCTTTCCGTTAGACATTATTTTACAGGATGGTTACAAACTCAAATATGGGCATAAACATATGGAACGTGGATGAATCGAATACAGTTAATGTAGAAAATTATTGGTCCCGCCATTCATTAATTTGGTTCTCTAGCGTGTGTTTTGTAGGAATTTGCCTACAGAGTGTCGATTTAGTTCTTAACAGGAAGTGGTATACACAAGTGTTCTTGCATAATATATAGCGTTACAATTAAAAATAGAGTTTCTTTTCAAAAAGCAATGAAAAAAGCTATTAAATTAACTGAACAAGCAGATACAAAAGGAATTCAGGTACAAATTGCAGGACGTATCGATGGAAAGGAAATTGTCTGTGTTGAATGCATTAGAGAAAGTAGAGTTTCCCTACAAACTATTCGTACTAAAATTGATTATTGTTCCTATTCGGTTCGAACTATCTATGGAGTATTAGGCATAAAAATTTGGATATATGTAGACGAGGAATAATAATCAATCAAGATCGAGGTACAAGATAATAAATAAATAAATAAAACTAGACTTTTGTTTGTAACCAGCATTTGTATTTTCAAAATTCAGTATTGACACGGCTGGATTCTAGTGTTGCTTTTGATAGGTCAACAACATTGTTTTAGATAACTTGGGTGGAGCACGATATGTGAAACAATACTCACGCTGATAGGATACAATGAAATCATTTCGTTCTGCATTGAAATTTAATAAGTCTTTATTTAGAAAATGACATTGAAAGCAAGTAGGCTTCGAATGAGCCGCCGATTGAACTGATTGGCGTCTGCGTCAAGCTTGTATTGAAATCGAGGCTTGAAATTGAAACTTCAAATAGAGATAGCTGTAGACATTGCAATCACAAGGACCGGCTCAGGCTGGAACATTCCGTACTGCTATTATTGAAATGTTAGCAGTCTTTTTTTATTTATAAATTACTTTAAAGGAGCCGCGCCAATTGAAATGATGACGACTACTTCTACACGGCCCGCTTACCTTGAATTGAAGACATGGGATGGAGAACTGGTTCCATGGCGGGGTTGGCATATCCAAGGAGGCCAGGTATGGTGTGTATTAAAGCGGAAAAATCCAGTACCGAAATGGTCTTTTCTTCAAGAAGTTCTGAGCGTGTTTCAATTGTTTGATTTATTACTTTTTAAATCAGCGGTCGGATTGTCGTGGGGGTGTTTTGGGTACGCAACGATAGGCAACTATCTCCTTCTGCTCTTCTGCTACTTGTCTTGTCAGATGGATAAAATGTCTTCACCTCGGACAGACCAATGTCACACTTCACATCAAAATGTAGCTCCATCAATCCGTCAAGATCATAAATAATTTTTCCACTTCCGGCAACGGAAATGCGTCCGTGACGCGCGCTGTAGGAGGACGTTAGTTTTGACGCGCCTCCTGTGGCTGGTATCCCATAGCACGGGACCCGGGACAGGTAGTTTTAAGCTGACGAGTGATTTTAAAGGTGGGTTGATATGAGATTGGTAAAAAGGACAAATAGAGTGATTTGATAGGCCTGTAAGAGAAAAATACAAATGAAATTCTATTATGTGTATAACTTTTGATCTATAATGAATTTTTTGACGAAATAAAAACCGTTGGATTTGTAATAAAAAGTACATTCCAACAAGACTAATATTGACATATTTTTGAAAAAAATAAAATAATATACATGTATATTATGAGGAAATAGAAAGTAAAATTTACTTTGTGTATAACTTTTGATCCGTAATGAATTTTTTGATGAAATAAAAACTGTTGGATTTGTTATAAAAATTGCATTTAAACAAAATCAATATTATCATATCTTTTAGAAAATGATACACATCGGTATGAGGAGGGAAGTAAGAGGAGAGAAATAAAAACTGTTGGATTTTTTTATAAAAATTGCATTTAAACAAAATCAATATTATCATATCTTTTAGAAAATGATACACATCGGTATGCGGAGGGAAGTAAGAGGAGCATTCAACAGAAAATGGGTGCATTCACGCAAAAATGGGCGCGTTGAGGCAAAAGTAGGCGCATTCAGGTCAATAATGAGTGCATTCACGTAAAAGTGGGCGCATTCAGGTAGAAATGAGTGCATTCAATTAAAAATGAGCGCATTAAGAGTTGCAATGGACACATTCAAGTAAAAATAGGCGCATTCATCACAATAATGGGCGCAATTATGCAAAACTGGGCGCATTGAAGCTTAGCTAGGCGCATTCATCACAATAATGGACGCATTGACGCAAAAGTAGGCGCATTCAAGTCAATAATGAGTGCATTCACGTAAAAGTGGGCGCATTGAGCTGGTAATGGGAGCATTCAAGCAGAAGTGGGCGCGTTCAATTAAAAATGGGAGCATTGAGAGCTGTTGTGGGACATTCAAGCAAAAGTAGGCGCATTCATCACAATAATGGGCGCAATCATGTAAAATTGGGCGCATTGAAGCTGTACTAGGCACATTCATCATAGTAATGGGCGCATTGAGGCAAAAGTAGGCGCATTGAAGTCAATAATGAGTGCATTCACATAAAAGTGGGCGCATTGAGCTGGTAGTGGGCGCATTGAGCTGGTAGTGGGCGCATTCAAGCAGAAGTGGGTGCATTCAATTAAAAATGGGCGCATTGAGAGCTGCAGTGGGACATTCAAGCAAAAGTAGGCGCATTCATCACAATAATAGGCGCAATCATACAAAACTGGGCGCATTGAAGCTGTACTAGGCGCATTCATCATAATAATGGGTGCATTGAGGCAAAAGTAGGTGCATTCAAGTCAATAATGAGTGCATTCACGTAAAAGTGGGCGCATTGAGCTGGTAGTGGGCGCATTGAGCTGGTAGTGGGCGCATTCAAGCAGAAGTGGGTGCATTCAATTAAAAATGGGCGCATTGAGAGCTGCAGTGGGACATTCAAGCAAAAGTAGGCACATTCATCACAATAATAGGCGCAATCATACAAAACTGGACACATTGAAGTTGTACTAGGCGCATTCATCATAATAATGGGTGCATTGAGGCAAAAGTAGGCGCATTCAAGTCAATAATGAGTGCATTCACGTAAAAGTGGGCGCATTGAGCTGGTAGTGGGCGCATTCAAGTAAAAGTGGGCGCATTGAGCTGGTAGTGGGCGCATTCAAGTAAAAGTGGGCGCATTCAATAAAAAATGGGCGCATTGAGAGTTGTAGAGAGATATTCAAGCAAAAGTAGGCACATTCATCACAATAATGGGCGCAATCATGCAAAATTGGGCGCATTGAAGCTGTGTTAGGCGCATTCATCATAATAATGGGCGCATTAAGGGAAAAGTAGGTGCATTCAGGTCAATAATGAGTGTTTTTACGTAAAAGTGGGCGCATTCAAGCAGAAGTGGGCGCATTCAATTAAAAATGAAAGCATTTAAACAGTACAGTGGGCACATTTAAGCAAAATTACGCATTTGTTCTTTTTTTAAATACATCAATATTGGTCTTGTTGAAATGTACTTTTTATAAGGATTGTAATGCATTTTATTTCATTAAAAAATTCCTTCTGGTTTAAAAGTTACAAGCAAAACAAACAAAAACGTAAAAAAATAAAAAAAAAAATCTGGCACATTGGTTGGTGGGAGTAGGTGGCAGGAGCTGGTAGGAGTTGGCAGGTGTGGGTGGCAGCGTGGCAGGTGGTGGGTGGCAGCGTGACAGAACTGGCAGGTGGTTGGCAGGCGCGCAGGAGACTGACAGGCGCGTCAGAACGGACAGGTGGTTGGCAGGCGCGCAGGAGACTGGCAGGCGCGTCAAGACTCCCGTTTTTGCGCGTCAACAAAATTTAACCCTTCCGGCAACAACTAGGTCAGAATTTCCAAGTTTCAAATAGCTTCGCGTCCTCCGGCCACACGGCTTTTGCGAGTATTCGTCGTGCAATCTCATCTCTAATCAAGTTTAGACATCCAACGAATCCTCAAAATAGACCCCGTGTTCCGATCTTTGTGTAAGAGAGGTACTTCTAAAAAAAAGTTAAGTTCTACTTTCACTCCTTTGTCCTTTCATAAGATATAGTCTTGCAGGACGGCTACTGATTGAAATGTGTCAAAAATATATACACTCCTTTCATAAAAACTTATTTTACATGATGATTACAAACTCAAATATGGGCATAAATATATGAAATATGGATGAATCGAATGCAGTTAATGTAGAAGATTGTTGTTCCCACCGTTCGTTAATTTGGTTCTCTGACGTATATTTTGTAGGAGCTTATCTACACTACGTAGTTCTTAACATGAAGTGATGTACACAAGTGTTCATAATTACCGAGACTTTTGTTTATAACCCGCATTTGTATATTTTATTATTCAGTATTGACACGGCTGGGTTCTAGTGTTGCTTTTGATAGGTCAACAACATTGTTCTACATGACTTGGGTGAAGAACAATTTGTGAATCAATACTCACACTGATAGGATACCATGAATCTTCATTTTACCAATACCATAGGTAAAAGTCAATATGTCTTTTGGAAGGAGTAGGATTTGAGATGGGATTCATCCCCTACTTAATTTAAAAAAAAAATACAACTACAGTCCTATAAAATCATAAAATAAAAGTACCCAAGTATAAAGATTATATAATCTTTTTTCAAATAGTAACGAACATAGTACTATAGTAGCGAAAAGATAAATCTAACTATTACAAAATTTTGTCTAAGTTTAACAATGGAGCTGCAAGGGACATCTAACAAGACAAGAGACCTAATCTAACATGATCATAATGGGAAATTTGTCTATCTCACAAGTCTTTCTGAAGCTAGTCTAGGAAGCACCTCTAATTAATTTCTGGTCTTGAGATTATTCAACCTCTGTGTGGGTTGAAATCAACACCCAGAAGTGGGAACAAACAAAGTAAATGACATAAGTATACTATTGAGAGTATATAAATAACAATTGGGTAGTATATAACATAAGAGAAGGTCAATTAGAAGAAAGTGGATGAAAGGGTATCCAAATGAGAATAGTATCAAGAGATTTAACATGTCAGATAGATGATACATTTATTTTCAAGAAATTGAATATCAAAAGGAATTCTTGTCACATAATTCCAAATCAATAATTTCACAAAGATAAGCGATGTATTGTGAATACATTACAAACTAACATATATTAAAATTAGTATAGAAACCATATATCCCATACCAAGGGGTCAGGGGGATGAAAACCTAAGTGCCAGACAAAAAATAGTATTTGTAGAAGGATAGAACCTCATTCTATTGACAGGAGGAGTAAAATCTAAAATATAATATATTACATGAGGACTTAAACTTCAAAGCCAAAACAATAGTGTAGTGCAGAAGGACTAAAACACCAGTTCTTAAAATGAATATGGTGTCACTACTTCTGGTTATGACTAGTCAATTACAGATGCAAATAGGACATGAAAGATAAATTAAAGGCATTCCCATGTAATGAATGAGAATATCCAATTGTTATTGCATCGGGTCAGAGGACCCAAACAAATAGTAAGATAATGTCAAAACACCATCAGTAACAAATCATTAGAATATTCACAAAGAAGTGTTCTTTCATAGGACGATAATGGCATGCCAGGAAAATTAATAATTCAATTAATGCCTCATATAGAAAAAGATATTTAGTCATGATAATGCCGAATTTAAATAGAGTGTTGTACATACCTTGTTGTGGTCTAGGTACCCTAATCACCACTAAGTTCAGGGTCAAGTTTCACCAACCCTAGATGCCTTAAGCATGTGTTAGGGTGTCCATAGTCTCCATTAAACTATACAACACCTTAAAATAAGTTTTTTGAAAACTCGAAATTAAGCCCCAAAAACCATACAAATAAATGTGTGTCACTCTCATGATTTCATAAACATATTTATTTGAAATTGTAAGAACATTGCATCAATCAGTTATTATTTTAATTACATATAAGTACTTAATTATATTTACATACAAATCCAAAAATTGACTATAGAAAATTCCAATTGAGATCCAAAAAACCATACCAAACAAATAATCTCATTTTAGGATTCTAAAACATATTTTTACATATTTTTCTAAAACAACATCTATTTAATATGAATTTTACAATATCTGACCAGCTAAAAAATTCCAACATGCCACGTACTTAAAGCAAGCTAGGTGTACACCTCAACACAATAGAAACAGAATTAAGTATTGATATGAAGATAGTATCCATGATGGAAAAATGAAGAAGTAGAGAAAAAGAGAGCGGTACATAAGAGAAAAAATATTGATCATAGTTCCTCTCCACTCTCACAAACTAAAGAGATTCACAGAGCTCCTAACCTATGAATCAATGGATCAAACCCATGAATCCAGTCTCCTTTTATCCTAGGATCTTGTAACACCCCTCCCTAGGGTTTCTTACGTAACCAGAGGAAGCACAGCCTAATCCCCAACATTATCCATAATGTGGGGTACTTGGCATATTTGGGAGGAAATGTTACATACATGATCTCATAACAAGAAACAAATAACACTTGGCTTTATGAAAACGTAGATTCATACATAAGTTCTTGGAATAAAAGCTACATCAGTTTTCCAAAGATATACTAAACATAAACTAGATAATGATAGGATCTCCATAGATGGACGTCCCACCAGACAACAACTTTTTGGATCTCTGGGTCCTTGGTACTCTCAAGATGTTTCTTTCTCCTTGGCTCCAACTCCTGCGGACATCTCGTCCCCAGCCATGCAAAGGAAAACAAACATAGTAAGTAAGCGGCATTGGCATATTATAAGACATAAAAATAAATATACAAGTGACTTAACATAATCATGAACATGCATTTATCATGAATCATTTCTTATTGTCTTTTACATAAAGAAATTTACTAGAAAAATATGCTCCTCTCTTAATGCCCCATAAGGAGCCCATGAATGCTCGGAAAGCCCATAATTGCTCGGAAAGCCCATAACAAGGTGCATATAAATCTGAATAAATTTCTATTATTCATGATCTTTCTTAAACTTCACTTATCTTCTTAATATCTTAAACTTAATCTCAATTGGGATTTCTCCCTCTTGAACATGGTTGGGATTTCTCCCCATGACCATAATGGGATTTCTCCCTCTTAAGCATGATTGAGAACTTATTCCCTCTTAAACCTTAATTTCTTGTATCTTAATCATAAACCATAATCTTAATAGGATTTCTACTCTTAGACTTAGCTTATAACAAACAACATTCAGTAATCATATACTTGAAGAAAACATGAATTAACAATGATATTATCATAATGTGCTTAACAATATTCATAAACATTCAATAACCAAGAGTTATCTATGCCAAGGGCATGGCCCGCTTACCTTGAACTAAATCACCTTAAGTCAAACTTGGTTTGACTGATTGGATTCCCTAAACACCTGAAATATGATTAAACCGCATAATACACATAAGTTTATAGCCTTAAAACCCTAATTTGTGTCATATAATAATTGAGATGTGAAAACAGAGAAATAAGGCGATAAAAACTAGAAAATAGGATTCCTTAATGAAAATCCTTTCCAAAACATATTTATTTATATTTTTCTGAGGTCGTATGCAAAAGTTATGAATTTTGCACTCTGGACCAATCAGAAAATAGAAAACTCGATTAAAGCTGATATAAATAAAATATGAAATGCCCGTAAAGACCAAGGCACGCGTGACACATGAATCAGACTAGTGGGGGTAAAACCGTCATTTGGGTGTGCAAACCACTTGCGGCTGATGAAACAAATCAAAGGTGAAATACCGATTGTACCCTTGGGCGATCAGTTTAACTGATTTTGCTCGTGGGGGCACCATGGTCATTTCGTGACCTGGATTGCTCCTCACCCAAGCCATGGCGCTCGACGAGCAGCCAGTCCTGACTCCAGGGATCCAGATCGTGAATCAAAGCGTTTTATAGAAAACCGATAATAGCAAATCCATCAGCTCCCCCTACCGAACTCACCAAGCCCAAGCGTGGGCTCTGCGATGACCAGGAGCTCGAGAACGCTCCTCCGCAATGCTGGAAACAGGGGAAGCAAGCTCGGAGCTCAGAAATCAAAGAAAACGGTCGTGACAAGGACAACAGACGGGAGAAGCACACTCCTTGAAGCAAAACGAAGCCAAAGACCCTTCATTAGTGGCTAAAGCACCCCGGGAAGGTCTAAGGGATACTCACCGGCGGTGACCGCAAGGCCGGTCTATAGGCCACAGTGATCGGGGCCATCGCGAGTCATAGGAGCGATACCAGGGGGAAGAACGGAGATTGAGGATGCTCACCTTAAGAGCAATTTGGTCAGAGGGGTCGGAGAAGTCAGGGGAAAGCTTCGATCGTCGGAGGAGACAACTTGAGTAGGTCGGGGAGCCTCGGAGATCTAGAGGAGAAATTGAGTTCAGGGGAGAGTCGCCCGGGGACCAGTGGTGCTTATAGAACGATTAGGTGGATGGGAGATGCATGGAGGTGGTGGCTGTGCTTGGAAGGAGGAGAGGCGTCCGAGCCCTAAAATGGGCGTTTCTTCTATAGGGCACGAGAGCACGCGAGCAGGGGCTCGTTGGGTCCGGGAGAGAGAGAAGAAGACGTTGGCGAAGAAACGACGTGAAACCGTCGTGTAAAGAGGGAGAGAGAGATCAATGGAGACGTCACTGTAAAACGGTCTTGCGCGCGGGGAGAAACGGAGGAAGAAGACAAGAGATCACCGTTGGATCTTGATCCAACGGTTACAGTGAATGCGCGTGACAATAAGTAACGCGTGACAATCATTAAGGTGCGAACATTAGAGGTATTGAATGAAATCAGTGAAATCGAATTAAAGTCTAGGTCAAATTATATTCAAATCTTCCTCCAATTAATTGGAGGGTCAAACATAGGCCAAAAGAGCTCAAATTTCACCCATAGGTTAATGACATGCACTAAAACATAATTAATCAGTTAATTTTGTCTTTTAACCCACCATCACTCCTAATTAAACAAAATGCATTCAAATCTTTCCCAATTTAATTGGGGGGTCAAACAAGGTCATAATGGGTTCAAATTTGAACCATGGGTACATTAGAGGGTCTAGAATATTCTCATACAATTGGATTTTATGCTTGTATTCGTTTTAGGCCTGAAATAACAAAAACCCTTATGTGTACTTAAATGACCATGATAAAAGCAAATAAAGCCATTAATTCTTCAAATAAGAATTGAAAAGCATAAAAACGTGCCCTAAACATTATTTCCTCTCATTTGACAAGATGGGAGCCATTAAGCAAATAATTACACAAGGAAATCACTAATTGTCAGATGAGAGAGAAAATATGACATGAAAGCATTTATCCTTATTTTCTTCAACAAAAAGGGCATAGATATACATGAAGACATTTTCTTTAAATAAAACAAGTATAATAGAGCAATTGAACACAATAAGTGATTTTGCACAACTAATTATGGGAAAATTGCATTTGAGTTCTCAACAATTATCTAAATTAGAAAAGAGCATGCAAGGACTAAAATAATTTGGAAATTTTGCATAAAAAGATTGGGATGTTACAGATCTATTCTAGTGAGTACCTCGACTTCAGTTGGTCTTGTTGACCCTCATGTAGTAACCTGGTCTGTTTAGGAAGCCATTGAATCCATTATGTCATTGTTGTCCATTGAGGAAGAGGTCAAACCACCAGAATAAGGAATACACAATGACAACCAAAAGTGTTCAAGCATCTGATACATCACCTAGAACCCAATCATGAAGAAAACATAACAAACTTAAGTAGACTTGGAAAGATTAAATCAAAATTCAAATTCAAGAAGCAAAGAAAGAAAATTAGGGAATCAAGAGTATACTAGTTTCTAGAAAAATTGGGTGTGAATTAAGCCTTGAGATGTCACCTCAAACTAATCTGAGTACTCACAGATCCTCGTAATGGTCGGAGTTGGCTTGAGGATCCCCAGGTTTTAGGCGAGGACAACAGGAGACACCAACAATATCAATGTTGTCAGAGGAGACACCTTAGATTGGAGAGGGGAGCTTAATAGCAATGGATTGAAAAAGCACTAGAAAATAGAGAAGAGAGGTGAGGGAAGCTAGATGAGAGAGTTATATAAGGGTCTAAAGTCTTTGGGTGGTGAGAAGAAGGAAATGAAGGGGGACATGGGAAAAATAGAAAATACATGGAGTTGATTTGTTACAATGGTATGGAGGCGATGAAACCCTAGTATAAATAGGGTCGTTGGGCTCAAGTTGGGATATCATAGGTGGGGAAAAGGAAATTAGATGAAAAAGATGAAGGGAGGTGGAGAGATTAAAGAAAGATTCAAAGAGGGAATGAACTATTGTGTGCCTAGTTTCCTC
Source organism: Alisma plantago-aquatica (assembly GCA_963693085.1). Lineage (NCBI taxonomy): Eukaryota > Viridiplantae > Streptophyta > Magnoliopsida > Alismatales > Alismataceae > Alisma > Alisma plantago-aquatica. Next base: position 25,703,754 of record OY856409.1, on the reverse strand, counting down.
TTTGGACCAAGGTAGAAGAAGGTGGCTAGCCGCATGATCAAAGTCAAACAAATTAGAGTGGAATCTAAATATACAAATATAGCACGACGGATATATGTAGTGTAACTTTATAAAATCTAAATCATGAAAGGAAATAAGTTTATATCAGGTCATTTTATTAGTTTCTTTTTTGTTAATAAGTTGGGGTAGTTCGCAATACCCAATTTAGATGGAAATTTGCATGATGACTAAATAAATCATGTAGATTCTAAATTTACTACTATTTCAACTTTTGGGGTACAATGTTATATTATTTAGTATTTTAGCAGTTAACTTCCCTAATAAAGTTAAGCCATCAAGGACTATCCAATTGGGCTTGAAATCCTCATCTTAACTAACTATGAGAAAAGAAATCCAATTACAATATTATATTTGACTTTTAAGACTTCTTTTATGAGTTGTAGTTCAATTACCTTAACCATCTATCAATATTCATGTGTGCGCCTCTCTCCCTGCTCTTTCACCCTAGTGGCGTTAGGGTTTCTTCCTCCATAGTCAGCTGGCTGGGGGGGAGGGGGTTTGGCCGCCGCAAAGTGGTGTCCCGCTCCCCCTCGACCTCTTCTCACCCGTCATCAGTAGGGTCTCTTCTTCGGGAGGTGTGTGGGTGCGGTGTCTTTAGAGGCAGTGGTCTTCTTCCTCCTTGTCATTGAGCCCGGCTGTGACGAGTTTCCTATCCCCTTTCTCTTTGTTGGCTTTCTATTTAGATTGTTCTCTTATTTTGTCTATCTCGTTGTTAATCAGCGCTGCTTTCTCTTCACGTGGCAGATTTTTCTTTCTCGATCAATTTTGTTGTGGAGTTTGTATGGCAGCAAGTGTGGGAAAAATATCATTTTGGAACACCGATTTGGTGCAGGTACTCTACCACATATACATACTCAGGTTGAAGGTATTCCTCATAGAAAGTTGCCTTAGCCAGCGAAGGAGAAGAGTGATCTATACATCATTGTCCTTATCATATTCCGATATGAGTTTTTGTGGTGGTATGTATCTGTTCTTGATCTTTGTGTGGTCTTTTAGTTTTTTTTCTCCTCATGTAGATGTCGTGTGGCTCCTCCATAATGAAATTTGTTTGTTTAACTTCAAAAAAAAATATATCAATATCCATGCTAAGAACTTACTTATTATCATATTTAAGTTTAGAAGGGTATAATTGATACCATCTTTCAAGAATTACTCCTGATATAAACCCAAAGGCATCCAATCCTTAAGAATAGGATTTCAATCTCTAAGATGTATGGTTTCGTTATGTTACAATTTATTTAACCAACAATGTTATCAGTAGGCTATAATCAATATGGTTTTTTCAAACAAGATTTAGGTAAATAAACTTAACTAGTATGCAAACATTTTAAAGTCCATTACTAGCACCGCTGGATTTTTGTATTTCCTTTGATATGTCAACATCATACTTCTACATAACCTTATTGGAGAGCACATGTAATGATGTTCATTGGATAACATGAATCGATATTTTACCAATTTTGTTTTTAATTATTGCACAAACTTCAAATATTGTTTGGTCATTTGTTTCCCACCTAACCAATCTGGATAAGAGCCTTGTCATCGATGCTTATGCATTTCTATACAAGAACAAGCACGAGAATAGTTGGGTTCAAGTATGAGAAAGCCTAAACCTAGTGTCTACACCCTAAATGGAGAATTGTTGCTCGGTGATCTATGTTTTGAGTATGATCTACAAATAATCAACAGACTTATGGGTTCTCCCCTCTATGGAAAAGCTTCAAACCAAAGATAACAAGTTGGGATCAGATCAAGGTTGGACAATGTTGTAGGTATGTGTTGTTTACTTATCACTCTAACAGCCATCTGGTATCTGTATGGGGTTGGGAACAACTTATTGAAGACATAATGATGAAAGAGGAAGTACTCTTCTCCCCAACTCCCACTAATAGCAACAAAATCTTTATTATCCTCTTTGACCAAGATGGAGGTGTATGACCCCCTCCACATCTCAACAATGATGATATGACTATTGTTCTGACTATATTTAGAGGCCATGATGTGATGACCTTGTGGGAAGAGTTATAAATTGTGGACATGGCTGCCTTGAATCAAAATGAGTTAGTAGTAACTAACACCATAGGGGACAACAAGTCAAATGGAAAAAAAATTGGCAAAATAGAGCAACATCAGTGGTAGTTGTCAGCGACCCCTCATCAACTCTCCCCATCCATGCATCATCCATAGGTGATGATGCTAATGACAAAAAAGTCTTCCACCCTGAGGAAGATGTGTACATGGCTTTTCCCAATCATGATGATACTACCTAAACAACTCCTACTTGTGTCATTCTTTTATGATTTTGTGGGGTGTTTTAAGGGGAACCCAACCCCATTTTTTCTACCATGTACCTACAACTTTTCCCGTATGGACCTACATTTATATTTTAGACACATTTATATCTTTATATATTATACATTTTCATCTTTTCTTTTACATGTTAGATTTTCATGTCTTATATATGTTCTGGTATCATTCCTATTTTCTGTGACATCCCGCCATCACCAAGACAGCAAAACGCCACGCGAAAATGTGTGGAACCGTCATAAACATCGTATTACCAAAAACATGGGTTAATTAAAATCGATTGCGGAAAGCATATAAGAAAGGGAGTATTACAACCAGATCCACATCATGCAAAGAAACATGTTATATAAATATACATAACCTTGATACATGTCCACTGTTCATAGGATCCAGCTGTCTCTTATCCATAAAGGATGCATCACCTGTTTATATACATATCAGACCTAACCAGGTCAACAACAGGATAAGCAAGTCATATCAACTATACATTGTGAAACCTCGTCAAAACACATCCAAAGACCTGAGAGTATAGGGATGACTCTCGGACTCTACTACAAAACACCCAAAACAGCAGCATATCCACCTCTTGCCTTCTACTATTCTTGTTGTTGCTCAGCTGCAACACTACGATCACCACCACGTCTAGCACGATCACCTAAAAAAGTTTTAAACCTACGAGGTGAGACACACAGTCCCAGTGAGAAACATAACCCCCGTTGAAACTATAAAACCTCAAAGGAGAGCTATAATAGATAAAGCAGATAACTAATATAAGCAGATCATATATGCAACATATTGAGCAGAACTATCTCTATAACATCTTACCAGGATATCTAAGAGGCATATAAATAGATAATACATGGAACATGATTGACAAGACAAGTCTTATAGGATCTTATCATAACATCTGAGGAACATGTAATTAGCTGCAAGATATAACTAGGGCAACTATACAAACAAGTCCTCAACCAATGTTCTGTGTTTTCCCAAAGCAAATATACAATACGGCTGGATTATGATTTATTATGCCCTGAGGAAGTGATCTGTACCGCTCAAATCCAACCTTCGGTTGCAAAACCCAAAGTTAGTGCCATTAAAGGTCAATGGAAGAGCCAGAATCCCCGACCTCACCTCCTCATGGTCAGTGCATGAGAACCAAAGCATGACCATAGTCACTTGCTTACGTGACCTCAGTCACAGGGTCAGCTCCCACAGGCTACCCTTTCCTCTATCCCACCTTGGTATAGGTCTCGGCGCTAGCATACCTTGAGCCACAAGCTTGTTCACCGTGCTCCCGATCCATGAATGCATTCATGTTCCATCACACTGAGCCATGGGCCTGTTCACCATGCTCTATCATACTGAGCCATGGGTCTATTCACCATGCTCTATACACATCTTGAGTCTACAACCGCGGTTTCACTCTAATCCTCCTATTTTAGGCTAGGAGAAACACCGCATATTCAATAATATGCTCTCCGGGTTAACCCACAGGAGAACCCATTTCACCATCACTAGCTACTGCGATGATGGATCTATGGCCAGGGCAAACTACATGAAAGTTTCATCTATTATTAATTAACATATTTTAAGCGGATTGCAAGATTCAACCAAGTTATGTAACATGTAAACTAAAACACAAGTAAACAACATAGATCTCATTATCATGTGTTACATTGTCACTCTTATTCTCAAAGCCATCAAAATCATCCCGATCCATCACAAGGATCCAGCATTACATGTTACCACTTGTCCTCTTGCCAATCATCAAGATCCATATCAAGGATCAACATCACAGGGACTCAATCCCATCATCAAGGCACACATTTCCATTCCATGGGTAACACCCATCATATATCATTGGGTTCATCATAACCCTTGATGTTCCACATCATATCATTATCATGCCATCACCGTGGCCTCATCATATAAATGGTACATGTATGGTGAGCATAAGCATAGAGGTACAACTATACTCATACAAGGAACATCTTAAACTTATTACATATATCAAGAGAGATATAATTATGCTATTGGATGAGTATATCTATGCATGACATTATCATATATAACTTTTCAATCAAGCATTAGGGTTACCAACCGAACACAAAGTTCAATCCTCACTATAGATATATTGGGTAAGGGACAACCATCACCAAAGGTATCACAGCCCATAACGTTCCTCACTGTCGGTGTATCAACCCTCACTAAAGGCGTAACGTTCAACATTGTCTTGGTTATCACTGCATAAAGGGGCTGACATGGATATCGGCTATCGACATGTATCGGGTTAACATCTACCTTGGACTAACGTCAAACTGTGTACAACCGATAACGAGCACATACAAGGAACGTCACATAATGGGCTCACATCTAACTGATCCCAACAAGTCAATAACGGGCAGCACACTAGGATCCACCTATGTCACCCAAAAAGCACACCCCTATTGCCCATGAAGCATTGTGTCAGGCAACACACCATAACGCCCAAGAGGATCACCTCACAAGGGGAAAAATGACCAAGGGATACAACCCTATCATCCAACAAGGTCGTCACAACATAAGCACCTATATCGGGCAAGGCATCATCCAACAAGGTATCAGGTGGCACCATCCAAGAGGAAGTCATACATGGCACCAACATGTCATGATGCTCAACAAAGACCACCTAACGCCCAAGGGGTACCAGCCTCCAACTAACTCCACTCATATAGACTGTATCGGGTGAAGGATTAATAAGGCGCTCATCTACTGTATCATCTCAACCCTAACCATGGGGGAGAAGAGGGATATCATCAAACATCCAAGGGTATCGTGCAAGGCACACCAAAGACATATCGCCCAAAGGTTCTAGGGTACCGGGCAACACTTTCAAGGATCAAAATGGTAAACATACCTCAAGGTACTATCTTCCATATTGGGTAAACACTATATTGCCCAATAGCATATCGTCCAACAACACATCTTAGGTAAGGACCCATATCGGTCAAAGAGGTCAACACCCATCTAACATATCATCTAAGCTCAACCCTAGGAGAGGGATATCGGGTAGAAAGACATCTTGGGTTGTCAAAGATATTGGGTTACACCACCTATCGCGTTGGTCATCTTCAACCTCAAGGCAACCACCAAAAACCCTAAAAGATCAAGAGTGTTGGCTCACCTCTCAACATCTAAGTGAGAGGGGTCTTGCACAACCTCTATCACATATCGCGAAGCAAGGTGGATCATCCCATATCGGTCAATCCACCAACCTCAACTAGGTCAAAACCAACCAAAAGCTCACCTCTCAAGTCCATGATAAGATAGGGGTATTGCCCAAGCAACTAGAGTATAGACTCACCTCTCAACGACTAAGGAAGAGAGGGGTTTTGCCTTCACCACTAGAGCTCAAGCTCACCTCTCAAAACCAAAGGGAGAGAAAGGGATTTTTCCCCAAGAACACACCACACACACCATTGAATTAGGAAACCCTAGTCTCACCTCCCAACAACTAAGAGAGAGGGGTTTTGCCCAAGGAACCCTAATCCAAGGTTTGGCCAACAAGGTCCAAGAACACATCTAAACAACATAACCATGTCATCATATCCCACAATGTCAAGGGAACATACTAGAGCAAGGATATTACTAACAAGATAAGCATGGCTGTTTAAGATAGCATATAAACAAGCAACATAAAAATAAGGTAATATAGCTAGGGTAGGAGTTATGTAACCCACCTCAAGCAAGCTCTAAATCTCCAAGCACCAAGCTTCAAGATCCAAGCTCCAAGCTCTAAGGCACCACCTTCGGCCAATACGAGGAGAGAAGAGAACTCCATAACCACCATGGCTGAAAAGAAAGGAAGAAGAAAAAGATGCTAAGGAAAGGAAGAGATACTCACCACAAGAGAAGAAGGAAAAAGACACTCTCTAGGGTTTCGGCCACCACTAGAGGAAGAAGAAGACTCCACCAAAGATATCGGCCACCAAGCTCTACCAAGTGTATCGGCCACCAAGGCTCCACCAAGCGGGGGGGGGGGGGGGGGTATCGTCCACCAAGGAAGAAGGAAAGCAACTAAGGAGCTAAAGCGATCCCAAACTAGCAAGGAAGGGGGTATATATGCAAGGGGGTTAAGTGGGCATCCACTAGAGGGTTGATCCACATGTGCTCATCCAAACCACCAGTTGTCCAAGCTATGCCACCTTGCTAGCAAAGATCACCAAGTGTCCCCAATGGTGACACAAATGAAGCTAGGTCAAGAGGGGTGTGTATCGCCCAACATGGTGCCATGGCCGATAAACCACTTGGCTGATACAACCCTGGCCGATACACTCATGCCCGATACACTCTTGGCCGATACACTAAGCAAATAAGGCCCAGGGAAGCCCAACAACAAGCCCAAGCTTCACAAGCTTAAATGAGGACCAAAAACAGCTCAAGCAAGGCGCTCGACTCATCCTCTCAACCCTAGAGGATGCAAGGAGAGAGAAAGACATCTCTCAAGGTGGCAAACTTCCACACAATCCTAAAACTTGGGTGATTTGCAAGTTGCACCTCAACCTCCCAACAAAGCACAAAAAAGACCCTAATCACACCTTAGGTGATTAGCAAACATCTAAACATAAGGTTTAGGCAAAGGAAATAGGGTAAGCCCAAAACGGAGGTCAGGGTCCTTACAAGCCATAAACCCCTACAAAAGGATTTTGCCCCCAAAATCTGAGGAGAAAAGTGAGGGATACTTCCTCCTCATCTCTTCCTCAAGCTCCCACGTGGCTTCCTCAATGCCACGATGATGCCAAAGAACCTTTACAAGAACCAGGTCCTTCCTTTTCAGCTTCTTTACTCTTCTGTCAAAGATCAACACTGGACCTTCCTCGTAGGTCACATCTTCATTAAGATCAACCTCAACTGGCTACATCACGGTCTCTATTCCCAGATGACTTTTCTTTAACATACTAATGTGGAACACTAGATGCAACTTGTGTAACTCTGGTGGTAGTTTTAACTTGTAAGCCACTTTTCCAACACTACTATCACTGGATATGGTCCCATATACCTGGGAGACAACTTGCCTTTTCGAACAAACCTCAACACGCCTTTCCATAGAGAGACTTTGAGATACACCTTGTCTCCTACCTAGAACTCCAGAGGTCATCGACAATTATCTACATACAACTTTTTTCTATCATGTGCTGCTTTCAACTTTTGTTGTATCACCTTGATCTTCTCTGTCGCATGCTGTACTAACTCAGGACCCAAAAGACGATATTCGCCTGACTCATACCAACATAAGGGAGATTTGTACTTTCTACCATACAAAGCCTCATAAGGTGCCATGTCGATACTCCGTTGGTAACTGTTGTTGTAGGCGAACTCTATCAAACTGAGATGTACGTCCCAACTGCCTAGGAACTGCAAAACATAAGCTCAGAGAAGATCCTCCAAAGTCTGAATAGTCCTTTCAGACTGTCCATCTGTCTGCGGGTGGAAAGTAGTATTGAACCTCAACTGTGTTCCCAACGCTCTGTGCAATTGTTCCCAAAAATGACTCATGAATTGAGGACCTATATCAGAGACTATCATTGCGGGGCACACCGTGCAAATGCACAATCTCATCCACATACACCTGAGTAAGCTTCTCTGTTGTATATGTCATTTTCACAGGTATGAAATGGGCAGTCTTCGCCAATCTGTCCACTATTACCCAAATGGAATCATGATTTCTAGCTGTCCTCAGAAGACCAACTACAAAATCCATGGTTACATGATCCCATTTCCACTGCGGTATCGGCATGGGTTGCAACATTCCTACCGGCTTCTAACATTTAGCCTTAACCTACTGACATACCGCACACTTAGCCACAAACTTGGCCACATCTCTCTTCAAGCCAGGCCACCAATACATGTCCTTCAGATTATGATACATCTTGGTGACACCTGGATGCATAGCATACATTGATGTTTACGCTTCCTCGAGCACTAACTTCCTCAGATCATCAACATCGAGAACCATCATCCTGTTATGATAATAAACTAGTCCATGCTTGGACTCATAGAAACCATCGCGCTTCTTGCTGCCAAACTTTTTCTGGATCACTGTACTGTAGCATCTGCCTACTGTGCTTCTTTGATCTGCTGTCTCAGCATAGGCTTTACTTGCATATGTGCCAACAGTCCTGCCAATAAAGAGACTTCCAACTGTACGTTCATCTTCCACAAGGAGACGAACATATCCCGCATATGCCATATCAAGGAACTCAACTGTGCCTTCTTCGTAGAAGAATACTTCCTTCTCAGTGCATCAACTACCACATTCTCTTTACTAGGATGATACACGATGGTGCAATTATAATCACTGATCAGCTCCATCCACCGATGTTGTCGCATGTTCATCTCACTTTGCGAGAAGATATACTTCAAGTTCTTATGATCCGTACAGATCTGACACACTTCCCCATAAAGATAGTGTCTCCATATCTTCAATGCATGGACTACCGCTTCCAGTTCCAAATCATGTGTCATATAATTCTCCTCGTGTTTCTTAAGCTGTCACGAAGCAAAAGAAACCACGTGATCCTCCTGCATCAGCACACAACCTAAGCCTTTCTTGGAAGCATCACAGAAAACAACATAGCCTTTCCCAGGTTCTGGCAGCACCAACACTGGAGCACTAGTCAGCTTCTCCTTCAAGTTCTGAAAAGCGCACTGACAATGATCATCCCAAATAAAAGGTACATCCTTCCTGGTCAACTTCGTCAACGGCAATGTGATCACACTGAAGTCCTTTATAAACCTCTGGTAGTATCCTGCTAAACCTAGAAAACTACGAACTTCAGTCGGCGTCTTCGGTTGCTCCCATTCTGCAACTGACTCCACCTTCTTGGGATCCACTCTAACTCCTTCCACCGATATCACATGACCCAAGAAATTTACTTCCTTCAGCCAGAACTCACATTTACTGAACTTGGCATACAACTGATGCTGGCAAAGGAGAGTCAACACTTGTCAAAGATGTTGTTCATATTGTTGACTGTCCCGACTATAGATCAAGATGTCATCTATGAAAACCACAACAAACTGATCTAAAAACAGACGGAAGACCATGTTCATCAGATCCATGAAAGCAGCAGGTGTATTGGTTAGCCCGAACGGCATAACCACAAACTCAAAGTGACCATACCTCATCCTAAAAGATGACTTCAGTATGTCATTGTCCTTGATCCTCAAATGATGATATCTAGACCGTAGATTGATCTTCGAGAACACTGTATCACCATGCAATTGATCAAACAAATCATCTATCCTCGGTAAAGGATATTTGTTTTTGATCGTGACTTTGTTCAACTGCCGGTAATCTATGCACAGACGCATCAATCCATCCTTCTTCTTTACGAATAGAACTGGAGCACCCCACGACGATGTGATCGCTCTGATGAAACCTTTATCTAGCAACTCATGTAACTGCTTCTTTAGCTCTGCCATCTCGGCTGGAGCCATCATGTACGGTGTATGAGCAACTGGTTGTGTCCCTGACACTAGATTGATCTCAAAATCAATCTCTCGAGGTGGGGGAACATCGGGAAACTTATCGGGAAACACATCTGCAAACTCTCTGACCACAGGTACATCCTTAAGGCTAGAATCATCTGCTTTGGTATCCACAACATGAGCCAAGAACACCCTACAACCTTGCCGCATCAACTTCTCTGCCATCATAGATGATACTAAACATGTCGGAAGAATCTTCCTATCTCCCTGGAAGATCCACTTCTTACCGTCATCAGTGAACACCGCTTGCTTGGAACCACAGTCCAGCACAACCTTATACCTCTCTAAGGTATCCATCCCAAGGATTACATCGAATCCATGCATATCAAGTGGTATGAGATCCACTTGTATGTTGTGTCCTAAAAAGGATAGAACACAAGATGGACACACCTCTCAAAGCATCGAGGAACTATCAAGAGGGGTTTCTAACAACAAGCTATCCTTCTTACAACTAACAGGTAAAAGACAACTATCAAGCATACTACGAGTGATAAAAGAGTTCGTAGCACCCAGGTCAACTAGAACAGATATAAAGAAAGAAGAAGATAAATCAGAATGAAATAACTCCATCTGACCAGCTACCACTCGTGGGTTGACTATCGCCTCAGGCTGACTCTTAGCATAGAATTGAGTCGTTGCTTGATGTCATCCACACCCTTTGCTTCCTTGAGCAGATGATCCAGCTTGTGATGCTTGGTCGGGTCCTCACCTTCGGGCGCCACTAAACTGTTGTCTATCTGAAACTTGTTGACTCTGTCTCGGTTGTTATGTCACTTCGACATCTCTCCTTGGGAAATTTGACTTCATATGCCCTGTCTACCCACAAAGATAGCATGCCATGTCCTCTAACTGTGTCCTAGATGGCCCTATCACTGCTACTGAAGCTGTAATGTAGGCTCTGGATGGTGAATAACCATGCTCTCTTCCTTTACTTGGTGACCACTGAGATGGTGCACTAGAACCTTGCATCATAGAAGGTGCAGAAAACCTCAGCTTCTTGAGGTTGTCAAACCTCTGTTTCTAAAACTGAGCAGGCAACTTCTTGGCCATGGTCTCTCACTTTTCCTTAACTGACCGTTCGATCCTTCAGACAGACTCCACAAACATGGCAAACTATTCCTGGTTTTCTAAAGCAGCAGCAGGTGTTGACAGCTCGGAACTCAAACCATTCTCAAACCGTCTGATCCTCTCATCATCTGTTACCTCCATGTGAGGACAAAACCTCAGCAAATCTATAAACTTGGCTTCTTACTCAGTGATGTTTAGAAATCCTTGGCACAAATGCTCAAACTGACTGATCTTCTCATCTAGATACATCTTCGGGAAGTATCGACTCACGAACTCCCACTGCAAGACGTCCCAACAGATCACCTCACTGGGTCGCTTCTCTTCCTCGACGGCCCACCAGTGGCCATCACTACCTTTCAGAAGGTAGACAACGTGCTTGACTTTGTCTGCTTCGAGGGTGTCAAGGATCCAGAAGGCCTTCTTAAGACCTATCAACCAAAGATCTACATCCGCTGGATTAGCCGTTCCAACATAATCTGAAGCTCTGACTCGGCGAAGCCGCTCGAAGGTCTTCCCAATACCCGAAGATTCACCATGGGGAACTGGTGCTCTTGGTGGAGGTACATGTAATCTCTCCACCACGAGGTTCATCATAGCCATTTCTTGCCCCATAAGGTGTTGATAAGCAGGGTTCTCAAGAATGGCATGGTCAATTTGGGAGACCTCAGGCACCTGATCTTCACGTGCCTACATACTCACTCCATCAACTGATGCAGTAGCACTGCTCTCAGTAGCATGCTCTTTGTGACTTCTAGACATCTTTTAGCTATATCTTCTACTGGGGGAAGAAGTTTATTATGAGAAAATATGGAAAAATCACAAGAATAGACACAAAACCTAGTCCTAGATCCCTATAGACACAGCAAACCTAGAGCTCTGATACCAACCAAATTGTGACATCCCGCCATCACCAAGACAGCGAAATGCCATGCAAAAACATACAAAACCGTCATAAATATCGTATTACCAAAAACACGGGTTAATTAAAACCAATTGCGGAAAGTAGATAAGAAAGGAAATGTTACAACCAGATCCACATCCTGCAAAGAAACATGTTATATAAATATACATAACCTTGATACATGTCCACAGTTCATAGGATCCAACTGTCACTTATCCATAAAGGATGCATCACCTGTTTATATACATATCAGACCTAACCAGGTCAACAACAGGATAAGAAAGCCATATCAACTATACATTGTGAAACCTTGTCAAAACACCTCCAAGGACCTGAGAGTACAGGGATGACTCTAGGACTCTACTACAAAACACCCAAAACAGTAGCATCTCCACCTCTTGCCTTCTACTGTTCTTCTTGTTGCTCAGCTACAACACCACGATCACCACCACGTCTAGCACAATCACCTAAAAAGATTTTAAACCAACAGAGTGAGACACACAGTCCTAGCAAGAAACATAACCCCCGCCAAAACTATAAAACCTCAAAGGAGAGATATAATAGATCAAGCAGGTAACTAATATAAGCAGATCATATATGCAACATATTGAGTAGAACTATCTCTATAACATCTTACCAGGATATCTAAGAGGCATATAAATAGATAATACATGAAACATGATTGACAAGACAAGTCTTATAGGATCTTATCATAACATCTGAGGAACATGTAATTAGCTACAAGATATAACTAGGGTAACTATACAAACAAGGCCTCAACCAATGTTCCATGTTTGCCCTAAGAAAATATACTATACGACTGGATTACAATTTATTATTCCTTGAGAAAGTGAGTCGTACCGCTCAAATCCAACCTTCAGTTGTGAAACCCAAAGCCAGTGCCATACAAGGTCAATGGAAGAGCCAGAATCAACGACCTCACCTCCTTGTGGTCAGTGCATGAGAACCAAAGCATAACCGCATTCTCTTGCTTACATGACCTCAGTCATAGGGTCAACTCCCGTATGCTACCCTTTCCTCTAGCCCGCCTTGGTATAGGTCTCGACGCTAGCATATCTTGAGCCACAGGCCCGTTCACTGTGCTCCTGAGCCATGAACGCATTCATGCTCCATCACACTAAGCCATGGGCCTGTTCACCATGCTCTATCATACTAAGCCATGGGTCTGTTCACCATGCTCTATACACATCTTGAGTCTACAACCACGGTTGCACTCTAATCCTCCTATTTTTGGCTAGGAGAAACCCTGCATATTCAACAACATGCGCTCTGAGTTAATCCGCAGGAGAACCCATTTCACCATCACCAGCTACTGACGATGATGGATCTATGGCCAAGGCAAAGTACATGAAAGGTTCATCTATAATTAATTAACATATTTTAAAAAGATTTCAAGATTCAACCAAGTTATGTAACATGTAAACCTAAAACACAAGTAATCAACATAGATCTCATTATCGTGTGTTACATTGTCACTCTTATTCTCAAAGCCATCCAAATCGTCCTGATCCATCACTGTGGCCTCATCATACAAATGGTACCTACATGGTTAACATAAGCATAGAGGTACAACTGTACTCATACAAGGAACATCTTTAACTTATTGCATTTATCAAGAGAGATATAGTTATGCTATTGGATGAGTATATCTATACATGACATTATCATATATAACTTTTCAATCAAGCATTAGGGTTACCAACCGAACACAAAGTTCAATCCTCACTATAAATATATCAGGTAAGGGACAACCCTCACTAAAGGTATCACAACTCATAATGTTCCTCACTACCGATGTATCAACCCTCACCAAAGGTGTAACGTTCAACATTGTCTTGGTTATCACTGCATAAAGGGGCTGACATGGATATCGACTATCACCATGTATCAGGTTAACATCTACCTTGGACTAACATCCAACTATGTACAACTGATAACGGGCACATACAAGGAATGCCACAAAACGGGCTCATAGCTAACTGATCTGAACAGGTCGATAATGGGAAACACACTAGGAACCACCTATGTCACTTGAACATCACACCCCTATTTCCCATGAAGCATCGTGTCAAGAAACACACCATAACGCCCAAGAGGATCACCTCACAAGGGGCAAAATGACTAAGGGATACAACCATATCATCCAATAAGGTCGTCACAACATAAGCACCCACATCGGGCAAGGCACCATCGAGGAAGGTGTCGGGTAGCACCATCCAAGAGGATGTCATGCAGGGCACCAACATGTCATGATGCTCAACACAGACCACCTAACGTCCAAGGGGTACCAGCCTCCAACTAATCCACTCATATAGATTGTATCGGGTGAAGGATTAACAAGGCGCTCATCTACTGTATCATCTCAACCCTAACCCTAGGGGAGAAGAGGGATATCGACACACATCCAAGGGTATCGAGCAAGGCACACCAAAGCCATATCGCCCAAAGGTTCTAGGGTACCGAGCAACACTCTCAAGGATCAAAATGGTCAACAGACCTCAAGGTACTATTTTCCATATTGGGTAAACACTATATCGCCCAAGAGCATATCGTCCAATAACACATCTTGGGTAAGGACCCATATCGGTCAAAGAGGTCAACACCCATCTGACATATCATCCAAGCTCAACCCTAGGAGAGGGATATCGGGTAGCAAGAAATCTTGGGTTGTCAAAGATATTGGATTACACCACCTATCAGGTTGGTCATCTTCAACCTTAAGGCAACCACCAAAAATCCTAAAAGATCAAGAGTGTTGGCTCACCTCTCAACATCTAAGTGAGAGGGCTTTTACACAACCTCTATCACATGTCGGACATCAAGGTGGATCATCCCATATCGGCCAATCCACCAACCTCAACTAGGTCAACACCAACCAAAAGCTCACCTCTCAAGTCCATGGTAAGAGAGGGGTATTTCCCAAGCAACTAGAGTATAGACTCACCTCTCCATGACTAAGGAAGAGAGGGGTTTTACCTTCACCACTAGAGCTCAAGCTCACCTCTCAAAACTAAAGGGAGAGAAAGGGATTTTGCCCAAAGAACACACCACACACACCATTGAATTAAGAAACCCTAGGCTCACCTCCCAACAACTAAGAGAGAGGGGTTTTGCCCAAGGAACCCTAATCCAAGGTTCGACCAACAAGGTCCAGGAAAACATCTAAACAACATAACCATGTCATCATATCCCACAATGTCAAGGGTGCATACTAGAGCAAGGATATTACTAACAAGATAAGCATGGCCGTTTA
The DNA here is from genome assembly GCA_963693085.1 of Alisma plantago-aquatica. NCBI lineage: Eukaryota > Viridiplantae > Streptophyta > Magnoliopsida > Alismatales > Alismataceae > Alisma > Alisma plantago-aquatica. The sequence continues at coordinate 25,688,614 of OY856409.1, read as the reverse complement.
AGATAGCATATAAATAAGCAACATAAAAAGAAGGTAATATAGCTAGGGTAGGAGTTATGTAACCCGCCTCAAGAAAGCTCTAAAGCTCAAAGCACCAAGCTTCAAGCTCCAAGCTCCAAGCTCTAAGGCACCACTTTCGGCCAATACTAGGAGAGAAGAGAACTCCATAACCACCATGGCCGAAAAGAAAGGAAGAAGAAGAAGAAGATGCTAAGGAAAGGGAGAGATACTCACCACAAGAGAAGAAGGAGCAAGACACTCTTTAGGGTTTGGGCCACCACTAGAGGAAGAAGAAGACTCCATGAAGGATATCGGCCACCAAGCTCTACCAAGTGTATCAGCCACCAAGGCTCCACCAGGGGGGTGTATCAGCCACCAATGAAGAAGGAAAGCAACTAAGGAGCTATAGGGATCACAAACTAGCAAGGAAGGGGGTATATATGCAAGGGGGTTAAGTGGGTGTCCACTAGAGGGTTGCTCTACATGTGCTCACCCAAACCACCACTTGTCCAAGCTATGCCACCTTGCTAGAAAAGATCACCAAGTGTCCCCAATTGTGACACAAACGAAGCTAGGTCAAGAGGGGTGTGTATCGCCCAACATGGTGCCATGGCCGATACACCACTTGGCCGATACAACCCTGGCTGATACACTCATGTCCGGTACACTCTTGGCTTATACACCATGCAAACAAGGCTCAGGGAAGCCCAACAACAAGCCCAAGCTTCACAAGATTAAAATAGCTCAAGCAAGGTGCCCGACTCATCCTCTCAACCCTAGAGGATGCAAGGAGAGAGAAAGACATCGCTCAAGGTGGCAAACTTGCACACAACCCTAAAACTTGGGTGAATTGCAAGTTGCACCTCAACCTCCCAACAAAGCACAAACAAGACCCTAATCACACCTCAGGTGATTAGCAAACATCTAAACACAAGGTTTAGGCAAAGCAAATAGGGTAAGCCCAAAACAGAGGTCAGGTTCCTTACATTTTTAATAATGGTTCTTGTTAGAATTGTATGTTGGTACCAGTCGTCCTTGAATAGTATTTCATACTGGTATGAGGGTGCAATACGTAGTATAGGCATTCATCCTTATTCAGTAAATCTGGATTTGTTAACCCGTGTTGGATATGATATATCAATTTTCTACTGGCCATACAAGAAAATTACCTACTATACACAGTCATGAATATTCAGTATTTACAACATGTGTAAACCTTTGTGAATTGATGTTTATTATTATAGTTAACAACTGATGTTTATACTTGATAGTTAATGTGTATCCTTTAGTTTTCTTCTTGAAATCATTTCCTCTTTCTCAGTCTCTGCAATCCTCCCTCAGGTATTAGGTCTACTCCAATTTATGATGAATTGATATATCAATCTTAAATAGAGATCAAACTCAAAAAAGTAATCTTTGTCAGGTGTACCATTTTATCACCTAATAGATCCAAAAGCCATGTCACAAAGGATCTAGATTACAAAAAGTATGATATGTGAAAAAACATAGAGAAAAGCCCTAAACTAGGTATCTGGTACCAAATGAAGTTATGTTTTCTACTGATCTTTATTTTTAGTATGATCCTAAAAGAGTCGGCATAAGGAATGTTTTTCTCCCTCACCAGAGATAGGTCCAGGTTGGGTGCAGATCATCAATGGTCAATATTGTAGGAATGTGTTGTTTCTTTGTCACTCTAATGACCATCTGGCACATATATGAGGTTGGAAATATCTTATAGAAGGCTTGAATATGAAGGAGGAACACATCTCCTCACTAAATATTGTAGATAAAAACAAGATCATGATGGGCGTCTTCAATGAATTTGAACATGGCTATGACCCCCTCCTCATCTCAACAATGATGATATGGATATCATTCCACCACTTGCATTTAGAGATCCTAATCAGAGGACCTTCTGGAAAGAGTTACAAAGCTTAGACATCACAACCATGATAGAAATTGTGCTTGTACTAGCCAAGGCATACATCAAGAGGGGGGGATACAAAACCAAAGTAGTACAGACTACCAAAGAATATTAGAATGAAAATGAATCATAGGGAGCTAGTCTAAAGGAAAAAAGGAAGATTGATGAGGTATAGGAAACATCTGCATTATCAGGTGGTGCCTCCTTAGCTCTTTGCATAGACATTCCTAGTGATGAAGATGATGATGTCGAAAATGATGATGATGAAGACAAAATCTTTCATAGTTTACAGTTTGTAAACTTTGAAATCGATGAAGAAATTATTGAAGATGTGGACATGGCTTCAATGTGTCATGATGGCACTTCATGAACATCAATGGTTGTAGTTTTTTGTTGTGTTTGTGCTCCTGTGAGGTGTTCTAAGGGGAACTCACCCCCATTTTGGTAATTTCCACTCAAAAAATTTCCATGTTGCTCCTAGTGACATGCATGCAATGTGTATGAAGTTAGATCCCACATTGAAGTATAAATGCATATAATATTGGAAATTTTTTATTATAATATGCGACATGATCATCTTTGCTTAATATCATATATGATGTTCTTCTCAACATTATTGTATTTAGTCTAAGACATTAAATGAAAGAATTGTGCATTGTACGATATACATGCATTGCAATAGAGATGACACAATAATGAAACACGATTCAAACAAAGAATGCTAGTGTCAAATATATAGAAATAATGATTCAAGAAAAATGTTTTAATACAATCACATTTTGTTGTTGCTTCATTTACATTGGAAGCATATTCTTACTTTGCCATCTTTGTTTGGATAGGCAATCCTAAAGATACTTTTTGAAAACTTTTTATTTGAGGTTGTTTGCATGTAATAGCAAAGGATTTCTACCAACTCAACATGAAGCTCTCACAGTTACTCCACTAAACAAAAGGTTGTTCCGAAATATGCCTTATCTAATGTCATATCATCAATCTCACAACAACCCAAACCTATAGACATCAGGTTGTACATGTACAAATGGAATTTCCCATCTAAATTCATCCCAGTTATGGGTGTTCCTTGTGATCTCAAAATATTTCTTTGCAATATTGATAGTTTGATCCCCACGAACTCTATAATAAGCATCCAATTTATATTGGCACGGTAAGTTGTTAATGCAAAGGTATTTTGTGAACTAAAATCCGTGGCTTATAGAAAGAATTGAGTTGAGTTGATGAATGTGAAGAAATATTACAAGTAAATATTATTTGTCAAAAAAGGAATTATTATATTAAATTAAAGTATAATATATTGACTTATAAAATTCCATTTGGTATGGTCAAAATCCTTATTTTTTTTAAAATAGTTTGTATCAAATGCATTCTTTATTAGTTGAAATTTGTTGTCATATTAAGCTTTGATTCGTTGTCAGGATTGTTAAGGTATGCAACACTATTTTTGTACAAAAAATATAAGTAACATCATTGTTCATATCAATATATATTGATGTTAAGCAGAGAAATATTAAATGAATTGTGTACCAAAATTAATATGAAAATGCATCATGGTTGAAATTACAACCTTTTTTATGTATAACTATTTTTATGAGAAAATGAGCATTCAAACCAAACTAGACCATCATTCATACCATGCTAAACCATCATTCAGACCATACTAAACCATCATTCATACCATTCTGAACCATCATTCAGACCATACTAAACTAGAATACAAAGCTCTTGTGAACCAAATTACAAACTGAGATTGCAAATGGGAAGTAGAGACTTTTTGCTTTACCCTTGGTGCTTAATAGTTATTTTTTGTTGATATCTCTGATGAAGGCTTCTACAATGTTGTCTCCCATCCATGGAGTTCCAGCTAGCATCTTGAGGTCAAGTGTTTAAAAATAATATGCCATTGTTATACATATTGTACCCACTGTGACATGATATGTCATTATTAGAAGTAGGTTCATAAGTTATATATCAATATACATTTGAAAACTCACAGTGATACTCACTATATAAGTTTGCAATTGAAAAAAAAAATAACAATCATGTTTTCTAAGGAGTCTGTTTTGTTTCCTCTCTTGTTTACTATTGTGAGCTCCTCCTTAGCCTTTCTTTTGTTTGATCGGTTGTCCTTGGTGATCAAACACTAAGCTTTTTCTAGTTGACTAGTTTATCTAACTTATATTGCTTTTGTAATTCTATTGTAACATTTATTAAAATTTTCCCCTTCCAAGACACATAAACACCTTTTCCCATGCCCAACATTCCCCTATAATGCCCTGGATTTTGCCTCCTCCTCTTTGTTGTCGTGCATCCTCATCAACATGCATGCCTTATCCTCTTCATTTTTCTCCAAATTCCTCTTGGCCTTATAAGCCTCCTTCCTCTTGGTAGCATCATCCTTCTTCCAGTTGGCATAAATTTCTTTATTCATCCTAGTCACAGATTCAACCTTGTCTGGGATTCAGCTTCATCCATCCCTACTTCCTTCAATCTCTTTGCCTTAGCTTCCTGTCTTCTCTTGGCCTTGAATTCTTCCTTCTACTTGTCCTCATCAACCTACCTCTTATGGACCTTGGATTCTTCCTTCTCTTTGGCCTCAATGACCTCCCTCCTCTTGGTCTTTGCTATTTCCTTCTCTTTGACCTCAACAACCTCCCTCTTCTTGGCCTCGACTTCTTCCTTATCTTTGGCATCAATAGCATTCCTCTTCTTGGAATTGACTTCTTTCTTCTCTATAGACTCAACAACCTCCCTCCTCTTGGCATCCACTTCTTCCTTCTCTTTGTCCTCGTCAACCTCCCTCCTCTTGACCTTGTCTTCTTCCTTTGTCTTGTTCTCAACAACCTCCCTCCTCTTGACCTCAACTTCCTCCTCCTTACTGGCCTCAGATTCCTCCATCCTCTTGGCATCTTCTTCTTTCTTATTCTTGGACTCAGTTTCCTCCTTCCTCTTGGCCTCTGCTTGTTCCTTTGTATTGGCCTTAGTTCGTCCTTCCTCTTGCCTTAGAAACTTATCTCTTTTTGGCATCAGTAGACACCTTCCTCTTGGACTCAACTTCCTCCTCCTTGTTGGCCAAATCTTCCTCCTAAATCGTTTTCCCATCCCTCTCCTTGTATTCACCATCCTTCTCCTCTTGATTCCCTCCATTAGACTCATGGACCTCCTTGGCCTTACTTCCAACCTCCTCCCTTAGCCTAAAATCATCCATTGCATTCATTGTCTCACTGTGCATCATTGTCTCTTGAACCTCCTCATCAATTGAAATTTTGTCATTGTTGTTATTAGCATCTTCTAAAACATGAGAAGCAATCTGCACTACCCCATTGGGATAATCAACATATATGGCACCAGGAGGAATTTCAGTCACCGACTGTTCCTTACCATAGTCAAGCCCCAATTGGGATCACTTAGAATATATACCCTTTTAGTGGATGCCTTCCAAGATGTTCCTTTAAAGGTCTTTTTATGGTAGATCCATTGATGGGAGATTGTTGGATTTTGTCTTCCGCATAATCCTAATATTAGAAGACACCTCCTACGATGAGGCATCATACATGACCTCTACAAGCAAGCCAAGATTGCATCTTTTTTTTTTTGGGAAAGCATATTTTTAAGATCCTTATCTACTACATTAAGCATTTGCGCATGTAGTGGTTAGCCATTCTACTATACTATGGATGTACGGTTTGCAACTTGGTTGTCCTTTTTTCTGGGTTGAATTTGTCTTTCTCTTGATCATCATTCGACACGTGAATATCAAGGAATAACCCTATTTTGGTAACATAATCCTTACTCACTTCATCAGGGACAATAAGCTTTCTTCCATCCATTAGCACTTTCGGTGTAGGAGTATCTAGAACACGACTCCACATATAATATTTTGGGTGAGGTTCCAAACTTCCCTCACCGCGGGCGATGCTTATGTATTATACCTGCAATAAATAGAATATCATTTTTATAGACTCTAACTCAGCACACATGGTATGAATGTTCATATTAAACAGAACCAATATTACACTTGTATGGAACCATTATTCAAACATACACAAAACCTAAATTTATGCTTAATCTAGTTTACATGGACTATTAACTTTCAAATGACCCAACTTGATGTATTTGTTAAAATCATGATTGAAGGAAAATAATTAACGTAATACTTAAAATTAAGCTCTTACCAACATTAGGTGCATATCACCCACAGGTTTTCCTATACTGCCTTTTTTCTTACATTCCATCAAGCAAACAATCGACAACATATCCAGTCTAGTTGTAGTTCCTTAGGTTGGGTAAGTTTTTCATGTAGATTTCATAGTTGAATGACACGGGACCAGAATTGGATGGTGTGAGAAGGTTCCCTATCATGTGTATAATGTAGAAATTTTCTATGACTTGTGCGTCATTTGACCTTGAAAGAGCAGTTTTGATATCTTCAAGGTAGATGAAACCCTTTCAGTTGGGTAGTAATTTTGTCAGCCAAATTTGTTAATCATGATGTTGATCCTCTTACTTGTTCATCTAGATCAATCTAGATCTTGCCTTTCACAATACCACACACTCATGAAACATCAGCTACATTAATGGCCAACCATTTTCCATGTCGACATGGCCAGTTGTATGTCTCCATACCAAATGAAGTACACAGAAACTTAGCCAAATTTGGAGACATGGTTTTCATCTTCAACTTTATTAGTCCAACAAACCCAACATGTTGTAGTGCCCTCTAATAGTAGGAAATTATTTTTTCTATGCAAATGGTTTTATTTATCTCTAAAATGGCGGAGATACTACACCTATGTTGAATTTTGACACCATCTCAACAAAGAGTGAGAAAGAGAGAGAGTTTCCCCAAAGAGATCAAGGGATGAAAGTACTAACCACTTTGTTGCCTCCGATGAGGTTTAGTGAAAGCAACTTTCAAACTTTAATGGATACAAAAGCAGGTTGTGAACTCTAGTCACAATATCTGACCAAAACTTAGGGATAAGAGCTTTAAAAGAAAACCTAAGAAATTAGCCACATTGAAACCTTCATAAGGGAACATTATCAGTTTTACATAAAAACCATGAACATTGTTTTATTTCCATATTTTGGACCACAGTTTGATTACTTTACTCCAGTTACATGAATACGAGTTATATAAATACATTAATGTTGGTTCTACATATATTGTAATCATAGTTCTTTGTATATTTTAATATAATATAATCATCTATTGAACACAAAATGTGTCATTATCTGATTTACTCTAAATCTCATACATTGACTATTATTTATCTCATTATCTATATTAGTGAATTTACAAAAATAAAAATTATTAAAATAAGAGTCCCCTCCGATGATAACCTGACTTTTCTCTCTCCTCTGTTGTACTCCTCTTCTCTCATCAAGTACCCTCTTGCTCTCTTATGACATTTGAAACCCAAGTTTACATATGATGACCTAGTATGACACTTATGATTTGCCTATCTCTCTTGTGCCTAGTTGTGGCATGGATGTTAATATCTTATCTTTCATCTTCTAAATCAAATATGTTTTATCTTTATGATCCCATTGGTTTGTAATGTCCTATATAATGCATTTGTTGAGGCCTTGCAACATAAATGCCTTATATGGGGGGTATTGAATGTATGTGGGTATGTGGATACCAATGTTGGATTATTATGCCTAGACTTTGGGACATCCACCCAATCTTAATATGTGATTCTTATGTCCATACTTCCTTGATCTAAATCATGCTTTATTCTTAGATCCCTTGTTTTGTTGGGATCATGACCTTGAATGCACTGTTATGAGTCTTTGACCCTATAATGTGTGTAAGTGACCTAAATCTTGATATGAACATATAAAATGCATGGAACCTTGAAATGGCATGAAATTTGAACCACACCTTCATGATGACATCTAAATTATTAAAATATAATCTAATGTACAAATAAGAAACTTGAAACCAAACTTGGCTAAAAACCCTAAAATGAATCTAGTTAGGGTTAATTATGAGAAACTAATGCATGTACACAATGTTGTTTTTAATCAGGTAGTGCTTATGGCTAGATGGTCAAAGATAAGTAAAGTTAAGAATCTTTGAATTACGTACATGCTTTAAATAATTATATGACTATGGATTTCTTGCTTGAAATTGATACATATGTATGCTTGTTTACTTGCTCAAATATTGCTTGTAGTATTCTAGTATGTACTCGATGATTGTCTCGTATCGTTGTTTTGTAACTTGAAAAACAGAATATATAGAAATTCCATTATACAAATGTTGAAACATGGTTAGCTATTGACAATGGCCTCGAGGTCCCTCACGTATAGAAGGGTTAACTAATCTTGAGCACCCTTACAGATCCTTCTGTTGGGAAGTTGATCAAAGGCCTTATAATACATGATGTTGTTGGTATAATTGGAGTAAAATGACATAAAATATAGGCTCTCATTTTGCTAAATACTTAACTTGTTCATTATTGCTCGTTTACTTCTACAAATCTTTTCCAATTATGTAAAACTTATGTATATGTATCTTTTAGCCCTATACTCAGCACCTCGTATGCTTGACCCATCTTGTTTCACGTTTTTATAGGTTTGGAGATGGGTAGAAGTTGATGGGCTTGGTGAGCTATGTAAGGTGTAATTGTTGTAAGTTCCCTAGTACACGAGTAGGATTGTAAAATTGTACTCTTGAACATGTAGTTGAAAGCTCGTACTAAACAATGTTGCTTAATATATCTTGTTGAAAGTTGATATTACGATTGGTGTTTTTTTCTTGTGATCTGTTCATGTATGCTAAGCATTTCACGCTTCCGCATGTTGTCATTGGTATTCATTTGGTTCATGGGACTAAGAATCTGGTGTTGTGATAGATGGTATCAAAGCATGAACAATAACTACACCAAACATTTATCACATGAAGCACAAACTAAACTCACCTTACATATCAACCCTAGATACTTAATAAGTTGTCCTTTGTGGGATAAGATGACTTAGCCTCTTGGTTAGAACCTAGATGTTCTCAAACCAGGTTTAGGGTTGTGTAACCCATAGAGCCTTTCTTTTCTCCTCCTCTGTAGTATGGGTGGTAGGTTCAGGAGGATAAGGAAAGGGAGATCTTATTACCACCCTAGACATATGTTCCAAGCATGTGCTTGGGGTAGCTACATAGGTTTGCACCATGTTCTTCCTAGTTCTCTAGGTGTCATGGTATTAGACTGCCTAATGAGTGTGGTAACTCATTTTTGTTTTGGTTTTATTCGAATGGAGAATGTTGGTTTTGATCTCCTGTTTCAATATTGGAGAAAACCTATTTCAAGTATTATTATATGTACATATGAAAAATGCTAACACATGCAAAAAGGCAGCGAGTGTCCATGTAGCCTGAGAGAAAGTGATGTAACATCAAGTCTAGATAAGAGAGTTTATATGATAAATGTAGTCTCTAGAGTTTTCTAGAGCCATTATAAAGGTTAGGCTAGTGAGTAGCCTGAATAACCTAAGTCGATGATGTGATGATGGTGATGGTGATGATGATGATGATGATAATGATGATGATTACAATGATGATGAGGATGATGGTGATGATGATGATGATGATGATGATGATGATGATGATGATGATGCACTAGTACAGAAATGACGTTTAACGTCACATTTGATGTCTTCAGTTGTTGCTGAAAAACTGACACCAATAGTCTACGACGTCGGCATATAAACTCAACTGACACCTATATGTGAAGACCAACTGATTTACAAAAGACACGAGTATTGGTTTTCTTTAACGTCCATTGTTAATAAACCAAACTGACATCCAAAATCACCCGCGAAATATAATTTTTCAGTAAAATTATTTGGCTCAAAAAATTTTAAATTCGGCATCAGTTGTGCAAAATCCGATGACACATGTTCAACGCCAAGCCCCGCGAAAGTTTTATCCCCTCATATGTCGTAGGTTTTTGCTAAAGAACTGATGACTAAATATACTTTGCGAGGCAAAAATTCATTGACTTATTTATCGTCGGTTTTAGAAGAATAATCGACGCTGATAGTTAACATATGAGCACTGCGCGAGCCAGACTCTTCCCCTTCGTTGTTTAGTTCCCGATCTTCTCCCCCAATAGCTAGGTTTGGAGATTTTTATACCATCTCCCTTCTCTGCTCACTGCCTCCGCACGCCACGACGATGATCTTGAAGCTGCTTGTTGCCTCCGTGCGCCGCCCCAACGAGATTGAAGCTGCTCACACCAGAGTTGCTGCTGTTGTACCCAGTCTTCGACCGCCACTAGCTACCTGCTCCTGTCACTGCCACCACCTGCTCCAGGCAGAGCGAGGAGCCTTCTTCTAGCCGCCTTCATCTACTCCACCCATTGCCACCGGCCACCACCTGCACCTCCAGCACCGGCCACCTACACCTCCAGCCCGGTCGGCCACCTCCACCTCCGAGTGTCGCCACCACAGCCTGCAGTTCGATCCACTGATGTGGTGAGTTGTTTAATCAGTACTAGATTTGAACTTAGGGTTAATAATGACACCATTGTGTACTTGGTTAATATTGAATTAGGGTTTAAAAATGAATGAATAAACACAAAATGAAAGAATGAATTGAATTAATTGATTAGGATGATGATGAGGATGAGGCTGATGATAAGGGATGATGATGACAAGGATGATGCAGGATGACTATGATAATCATGATGATGATGATGATGATGATGATGATGATGATGATGATGATGATGATGGTGATGATGATGATGATGATGATGATGATGATGACGATGATGATGATGATGATGATGATGATGATGATGATGATGATGATGATGATGATGATGATGACGATGATGATGAGGATCATGATCATGATCATCATCATCATCATCATCCTCAACATTATGGTCATCATCATCATCATCAACATCATCGTCATCATCATCCTCATCCTCATCCTCATCATCATCATCATGATGATAATGTGGGATGATTATGATGAGGATGATGATGACGACGACGATGATGATGACGATGATGATGAGGATGTGGTATGATGACGATGAGGATGATGATGATGAGGAGGAGGATGATGATGATGAGGATGATGATGATGAGGATGACGACGACGATGATGATGATGACCATGGCATTGAGGATGATGATGATGATGACGATGATGATGATGGGGATGATCATCATCATCCATATCCTCATCGTCATCATCATCATCCTCAACATTGTCATCATCATGATGTGATGATGATGATGTGGGATGATGATGGTGAGGATGATGATGATGATTGATGATGATGATGTTGAGGAGGATGATGATGATGATAATGACGATGATCATTATCATCATCATCATCATCATCATCATCATCATCATGTGATGATGATGATGATCACGATGATGTTGAGGATGATGTTAATGATGATGATGACCGTGACGATGATGATGATCATTATCATCGTCGTCGTCATCATCATCACATCATTATCACTCATCATCCTCATCATCATCATCATCATCATCGTCGTCATCAGTCATCATCATCATCATGTGATGATGATGATGTGGGATGATGATGATCAGGATGATGATGATGATGATGATGATGATGATGATGATGATGATGATGATGATGATGATGATGATGATGATGATGATGATGATGATGATGATGATGATGATGATGATGAGGATGGTGATGATAATGATGATGATGATGATGATGATGATGACGATGATGATGATGATGATGATGAGGATCATGATCATCCTCATCATCATTATCATAATCATCCTTATCATCATCGTCATCATCATTGTCGTCATCATCATCCTAATCGTCATCATCCCACATCATCATCATGATAATGATGATGATGATCATGATGATGTGGATGGTGACGATGATGAGGATGATGATGATGATGACCATGATGTTGAGGATGATGATGATGATGATGATGGTGACAATGATGACGATCATCATCGTCATCATCATTATCATCACATCATCATCATCATCATCATCATCATCATCATCATCATCATCATCATCATCATCATCATCATCATCATCATCATCATCATCATCATCATCATCATCATCATCATCATCATCATCATCATCATCATCATCATCATCATCATCATCATCATCATCATCATCATCATCATCACCATGTGATGATGATGATGAGGATGATGATGATGATGATGACGATGATATATGATGGGGATGATGATGATAATGATGATGATGATGATGATGATGACGATGATGATGAGGATCATGATCATCATCATCATCATCATTATCATCATTATCCTTGTAACGACCCCGCCTCCCGGTAACCCCCAATTAAGGGAGACCCAAAGGTCAGAGCCGTTATTCAATAAATAGGATCAAAGGTTCGACAAATAATCAATAAAAATTAAGAAACTTTACCAACTAAACTAAAAACTGGTATAAAATAAAACTTTGTTTACCTTTTTAAAAGATGGGATTTCTAAACTTCTATCCATGAAAATGCTACTCTAACTAATCCTCCTGTGCACGTTAGTTCTCATTTAATCCCACATATGCCACTTTACTATTTGTTCTTTTCATTTGTACCTAAAACACCGACAAACAAAAAGTCGGTCAGTATATAGAAATATACTGGTATGTGGGGACAACCAAAAGTTTGCACATATGGATAACAATTTAAATATCACAATCAAATTATTTAACAAGCCAATTTACACTTTTCAGTATGACATTCTCCACCGCTTTTGCCCTAACCCTGGCATACCCACCTTAGGGTGCCCTTTGCCAATGACTTAAGGCCACCTTCTCAATCCCGAGCTTGGTGCCTGGGGGTCACCACTCATGGTGCCCACTAGTCATGCAATATCATAGGCCACCTTCTTGGTGCCTGGGGTCACCACTCAAGGTGTCCATTGGTCTACCCATCCGGGCCTGACCTTTGGCATCATTCATCAGGGTGGCATGTAGGTGCGAGAATCCATACTTCTATTATTAATGTGATAATCATAGTGACTTTATAAATTTGCAAATATGAACATCCAAACTGATAATTTGCAGTCAATGCGATCAATCATCCGGCAACCACGCGGGAAACTAATGCGGTTATTCATAAGCGTAACCACATACCTGTACATGCAGATTTGAGACAGAATAGTCCAATCAACAATAGGCAAGCAAGAATTCAATAAGATCCTGAAACAAACATCCAATATTTTCTATCATGGATCATGGCATCCAAGTCTAATAGACCTATTCGAGCCCTAGGGTTACTATTTCATTTTTAGGGTTTCTTCTGCAATTAGGGTTTCCTTTCATCTTTCACTATTTTAAACCCTAATTATTCACAAAAGATATTAAGGTTATACCTTAACAAAATTTAACCTTATTTTCGAATTAAAGGCATCACTATCCATCAATTAAACCTATTAAACTTATCTTACATTAAAATTGTCATTTTTATCCATTTAATCCATGACAAAATCATTATGCTTATTTATCATCAATTTGTAATTCATTATGCTCTATTACTCATATGAACTCGATTTGCTATTAATTCTACCTTGATTCAATCGAAAACCCTAATTTCTATATTAAGGTTATCTTTTCACAAATTAGTGACTTTAGTGCTCAAAATAGCATATTCCAACCTTAACCATGAAATTAATCAATTAAGGCCATTGATAGTCAAATTAATCAACATTAGGGTTTCAAGGCCCATTAAAGAATTATTCATCCACACTAAACTCGAAATTAAACTAATTACATGCAAATTCACCCTTTTCCAATATTAATGATCCTTTTTATCATTAACAGGTTAATATCAACTTTATATACTCTTTTAACCCTTTCTAACTCATTAATCATCAAAGGTTAGGGTTTTTCATTGATTAAACTATTAAAGATAGTATCTCTATATACTTTTCGAATTGCATAAGGAATCAGGCTCCAATTATATTTTATTTAGATTCCCCTCGATTTTTTGATCAATTTTCATGTATAACATGTTCTCATCGGAGCTACCAATTATTTACTATGAATTAAACAAAATTTACTTACTCTGGCCAATAGGAGGTTGCCACGTAGGCTATCCCATGCAACGTGAGGTGGCTTGTTTAAAAACATTTCGAAATGTCCGATTTGCCCTTGGTTAAGTTACTTCCTCTTCAGCCCACGGAGGGGCATAACCGTCCAGCGCCACCTTCCTTTTCTTCTTCCTTGAGCAGGTCGACACCTGCAACCCTAGCCGCCGGTTTTGCGGCAACCATGCGTGCACCCTTCCTCTTTAGGGCTCGGGGGTTGCTGCCAACCCCAGCCCCAGCTCCGCCGACCACCGTCGCCCTCAGGGCGTCACTCAAACCTGGCCAACATGGCCGATCTGCGCGTGCAAAGCCTGCACGATGCGGCTCTTCTTGCAGCCGCGATGCTGCTGCTGTGAAGGGGGTAGGAGCACGAAGACGATGGCCAACCTCCCTATGGGTTCGTGGGAGTATGCCGCAACAACTAAGGTTGTCTACCGGACCCTCGACGCTCTGTAGGTGCGCCATAACCCATGGTTAGGGTTTCAAACGTGAAGAAGCAATGGTGTAGAGAGAAAGACGTAGGATTCCTTTAGAACTCGAACCAGGACCCTACCTCTTTATATAGGGTGGAGTATGAAGCCCTAAGGCATGCCTTATGAGGACTCAAGTCCCATCTCAAAAGGAAATACACTTTCCTTGGTTGTGAAGCAACCATCTTTCTCTCTCTTCATCAACTTTTAATTCCTTGATATTCCTTGTTGCACGGATATTTAGGAATTCGAAATTCCTTTTTCTTATCCCTTTAATCCTTGCTCTTTAATCCATGGATCACGAAATTATATTCTCCTCAAAAGGAAATACTCCTTTTTTCCATATTACAAAATTCATCAATAATTTACCACATTATGCTATTATTTGTAATCTTGGTATTTTCTCTTTCTTCCCTCTTTATTGAGACTCCTTGGATCCTAAGGAACTCTATTATTTCGAAACTCCTCTCTAAGGAATACTCATTATCTTTAAATGCATTAATATGCATTGATTCCCATTATCTTGTTTTATTTCTTATTAAAATATTTCCTTTTTGTGGATTTCTCTTTATTTCTCTCTTATTTTCCTCATTAGTGTTCCTTTTATTATTAGGAATCCTTGGGATACGAAATCCCACTAAGAATTATCCAATTATACCTCTTTTCACATATTTTCCCTATTTCATCAATATTTTCAATTTCTTTATTAACAAGGAAATACTTAATTGTTGTTTTCTTTTCTTATTGCCTTTTCTTTGCAACTTTGGGCTCCTTGGAACCCAAGGAATCTAAGAGGCACGAAATCCTCTTTAGATTTGCCTTCTAGAGGTTTCCACACCTTTCTTATCTCAAATTCTCAGTTATTCATTAATTAATTAATTGAATATTCTTGTTATTGGGCCCAATGGCCAATAAAGCCCACAAATCAAACAACAAGGCTATGAAATCCATTTATTCCAAAATAGATTATTTCATTTATTCATTCAAAAAAAAAATCTTTAATATGAGAAATTATATTTCTCAGCAAATGAACCCAAAATTGGGGTTGTAACAATCCTCCTCCTCATCATCATCATCGTCATCATCATCCTCATCGTCATCATCCCATATCATCATCGTGATAATGATGATGAAGATGATGATGAGGATGATGATGACAATGTGTGATGACCATGATGTTGAGGATGATGATGATGATGATGATGATGATGACGATGATGATGAATCATCGTCATCATCATTATCATCATGATCCCCATCATCATCGTCGTCGTCATCATCATCATCATCGTCATCAATCATCATCATCATCATCGTCATCAATCATCATCATCATTATCATGATGATGATGTGGGATGATGACGATGAGGTTGAATGATCATGATGATGTTGAGGATGATGAGAATGATGATGTGGGATGATGAGGATGATGATGATGATGATTCCTCATCATCAATCATCATCATCGTCCTCATCCTCATCATCATCCCTCATCATGATCCTCATCCTCATCATGATCATCATCATCATCATCATCATCATCATCATCATCATCATCATCATCATCATCATCATCATCATCATCATCATCATCATCATCATCATCATCATCATCATCATCATCATCATCATCATCATCATCATCATCATCATCATCATCATCATCATCATCATCATCATCATCATCATCATCATCATCATCATCATCATCATCATCATCATCATCATCATCATCATCATCATCATCATCATCATCATCATCATCATCATCATCAATTATTTCTCCGTCATGAATATGAAATAACCCATGTTGTTGTGTGTTGTTAGTACTTACATTTATATTACTTTTTCTCAACCTTTTACATTGTTGTAGGCATAATGGCTTGGGCCTCTACCCTAATGTTACTATTCCCTATTGAAGAATAGTTGGACATCATTCTAGATGATCGTTCATTAGCACAAGTCACTATACCTAAACATTGGCGTTATCTAAATGGAAGACGCTACACAGCTGGTGAAGTGACCCTAAATTTTGGAACTTCAACATCTATTATCGAGGTTAAGTGTGATGTTGATGGAAATATTGTATCCACATCTAGTTGGTGTGAGTGGCTTGGGAAGATGCTATTGAGCCTTAGTGACAAGCTTTTTCTTCGATCGGTTGGCCATAATACCACCAAGATTTGGATAACCAACATCAACAACGTGACACCCGATCATTTGGTCTGATTTGAGTACTCGACATGGGATTGCACATATTTGGACTCATTCGATGAGGATAGAACACCCGATTTCCCTTCTATTCCTACTGTTGGTACCATCCATTTCCCTATCACCATTAGTTTAGATTCGTCTAACAACGATGAGATCCATGACACAACAACATCAAGCTAGCAACAAGTTTACTTTCCCGTATATGCACATGTTTAGGGGTACAACAAGCCCCCCTTGTTTAATTAGCTACTGTCATGTTATTTTCTAAACTTTGTTGTCATAATTAGTATTTTGATAACATGTTCAACTTTGAAAGACGATGTCTGAATGATTTTTTTTGAATTGTCTTATCTATATACATGTGTTTGTGAAGATGGAATGAATGAATGTTTCTGTGTGTGTGTGAAAAGAAATGAATGGAGCTGCAGGTTGCTAAATGTGTGTGAATATATGAAATGGAGGAATGAAATACAAGTTTCTACAGCATGTGTGTGTTATGAATCATATTTGAAATTAAATGTGCTTATTATACATGTGTGTGAATCACATGATCCATATAAAATATATAATTTGTATACATCTTGTCAATATTTCCAGGTTTGTGGCCTGTTGTTGGATGAAATCAAAGGGATGTTGTAAACCTAAAGTTCAAAACTGGACTGCAGGTTCTACATATCCTGCTGACCAGTCGGACAGTAGGCCTGGGAGATGATAAGAAAAAAAACAAAACATTGACGTCGATTAAATACCAAAAACCGACAACAAATGCTTAACTGTGTCAGTTGTTTGTTATAAACTAACGCCTATGGTCCGACTGTTGGCAATTTTGGGTTAAATTGTAATCGGGAATGGCTTTCTGTCATCAGTTATGTAACCGACGCTGAAGGTGTCTACTTTTAGTCACTTCAAAACTGACAACAAATGTCTTACTTAACTGACGTGAAATGTGTTATTTGTACTAGTGGTGATGATGATGATGATGATGATGATGATGATGATGATGATGATGACGGCGATGACGACGATAATGATGTGGATAATGTTGTTAGTGATGTTGATGTGGATATGACCCAAGTTTTTTTTGGGAGGGTCAAGTATGTTTGACGATATGAGCTGCGTTTGACCATGCAACCCTAGCTAAACCTAGCACATTGTATGATATATGTGACATGGTTGGTGTGGTGAAGATAGCTAGTGTGTTGGCATGCTTTCTTGTGTTAGTCTTTTATATGATAGATATGATATGTGTTATATAGTTTGAGACCAGCATAGGACTCAAGCTCTTTACAAAGGAGGACCTCTAGCATGAGACATATGAAAAGGGTGACCTCTCGATGTGAGTTAACCCTCCATTTTAGAAGGTTAGAGTACCTAAACACCAAAATATGTGAAATACTAAAAATATGCACAATGAAATACATCACAATGAGTCCCTAGCTAGATTACTTGTAAGTATATGATTTGAGTCTACTAGTGTGTGGTTCCCTTAAAAATGTTGAACCCTATATTTCCTATGAAAATATCTAACCTTGGAGAAAGAGGTAGTTGAAAATTTGATGTTTGCTATCTAGGTGAGGGAGATGTCCCAAGACCCTAAGACAATGTACATGATGTGTGATATCCTTGATGAGCCTCATACTCGGGTTAGTGGTTATATGTAAAGGAATCTAGTAGTTTATCTCGTTTGGTATGTTGGGTAAAAGTTTGGTATGGGTAGATGTTAGTGGTTAGCATGTCTTTCCTTGAAATAGATAGGTCCTAGCTAGAGTGGCTTGAGCTTGTAGATCTCTTCCTAGATACATGTGAGATAAGTAATAAACCCTGACATTGATGATAATGTTGGTCCTCAAATTATGTTGGATGCATGAAATACCTAAATTAAGTAGAAACTTGATACGTGTACAATAAGTCACTCCCTTACGTTAGGCCCAAAATGAAAGCCATACCACACACAGAAGATGTATTTTTGAATTATGAACACAATAAGATGATGCCTTGAGATCTTAGCTTGAATAATCATGAGTAGCATGCCTAATCTTGTACACAAATGAAAAATAATTAACTTGATATGACGATGCTCTTGGGGTCATAACTCAAATAAACATAATGAATAAATTGCTTTATTTCAGACCCAAAATGTGAAATGATGAACATAATTGGGGATAGTTGCTAGAATTTTTGGGGAAAAAACTAATTATGCATGCAATCTAGTATCATGATGAAATAAACGGTGAATGATGATCTCGTTTGCAAGTCATGATGATGACCATGTCCATTTGAGAAATTGGTTATACAAACTTTGATGACACACCTTGAACTCATATGAAAACACGAACAAAATCCTAACTTATAGGGATGAGGACTATGGAACCCTAATATCACAATGATGTCGTAATATGATAAAACACAAAGTGACATGTGCGATCAGTATGAATACACCTTTGATGATGATAACCTAAGTATGCATCCCATTGTGGGGAATTCCTTGACAACCATGGTTGAATACTTAGACCTGATGAATATTGACCCAGACACTTAACTATGATCTTAGACAAATTTCAAGTATGAAATTTCTTGTAAGGAGGGAAGGATGTGATAACCTGAATTTTCTCTCTCCTCCATTGTAATACTCCCCTATCATCAAGTACCCTCTTGCTCCCTTATGATGTTTGAAACCCTAGTTTGCCCATGATGACCTAGTGTGATACTTATGAATTGCTTGTCTCCCTTGTGCCCAATTGTGACATGGATGTTAATATCTTCTCTATCCTATCCTAAATCAAACATGTTCTATCTTTATTATCCCCTTGGTATGGAGTGTCCCATCTAATGCAAGTGTTGGGACCTTACAACATAAACACCTTATATAAGGGTATTGAATGTATGTGGGTATGTGGATACTAATGTTGGATTCATATGCCTAGATTTTCAGACATCCACCCAATCTTAATATGTGATTCTTATGTCCATACTTCCCTGATCTAAATCAGGATTTATTCTTGGATCCCTTGTCTTGTCAGAATCCGACCTTGTATGCCCTATTATGAGTCTTTGACCCTATAATGTGCATAAGTGACCTAAATCTTGATATGAACATATAAAATGCATCAAACCTTGAAATGACATGAAAATTGAACCACACCTTCATGATGAAATCTAAATTAGTAAAGCATCGTCTAATGTACTAACAAGAAACTTGAAACCAAACTTGGTCAATAACCCTAAAATGAACTAGTTAGGGTTAATGATGAGAATCTAATGCATGTACATAATGTTGTTGTTAGTCAGGTAGTGCTTATGGCTTGATGGTCAAATATAAGTTAAGTTAAGAATCTCTGAATCAAGTACATACTTTAAATAATTATATTACTATGACTTTCTTACTTAAATGTGATACATATGTATGTTTGTTTATGTGCTCAAATATTTCCATGTAGTATTCTAGTATGTACGCGATGATTGTCTCGTATCGTTGTTTTGTAACTTGCAAACATAATATATAGAAACTCCATTATACAAATGTTGAAATAGGGTTATATCTTGGCAATGGCCTCAAGGTCCCTCACTTATAGAAGGGTTATCTAATCTTGAGCACTCTTACAGATCCTTTCGTTGGGAAGTTGATCAAAGGTCTTATGATACATGTCGTTGTTGGTATAATTGGAGTAAAATGACATAAAATACAGGCTCTCATTTTTCTAAGCACTAAACTTGTTCTTTCTGAATCATTTACTTCTACAAATCTTTTCAAATTATACAAAACTTATGTATATGTATATTTTAGACCTATACTCAACACCTAGTGTGCTTGACCCACCTTTTTTCACATATTTTATCAGGTTCAGAGATGGCTAGAAGTTGATGGACTTGGTGAGCTATGTCAGGTGTAATTATTGTAAGATCCCTAGTACATGAGTAGGCTTGTAAAATTGTACTCTTGGACATGTAATTTAAAGCTTGTATTAAAACAATGTTGCATAATATATCTTTTTGAATGTTGAGATTATGATTGGTGCTTTTATCTTGTGATCTGTTCATGTATGCTAGCATTTCACACTTCCACGTGTTGTCTTTGGTATTCATTTGGTTCATGGGTTAGGGGTTCCAGTTCTGTGACACCTCCTCTCACTACCAGAGGGGGATGAATGGATGGGGAAAGAACCAAGTGTATTTATAAAAAATACAAATAGTACTAAAAATGACACTTTCCTCCTCGTAGAATAAAAAAGTGTCACCTTCACTTCTCTCACTACATATCAAACATAGGATAAGTTTTTAATTAACTTAAAACTACAATTATTAACTTAAAATAGCAGAATTCTCAATTTCTTATGTTGGTCTCATGTAGTGTAGCATTCAGTGAAAAATCTTGATGACATTTTTTCATATCCGTAAGTGGTCAAATATATTGGGAATTTGTGACTGTAATTATGTCATAGACACGTTGTACTTTGTAGGTCTAGAAAGTTAGTAGTTTGTCACTTGGTGTGTCAGGAGCCAGTTTTACAAAAGCACCCCAACTAAGATTGACTGCTAGTTCATATGTTATTGAAACCTGGTCACATAAAATGCATTTTGCATCCACTACAAACTCAAAACTACAACATATCTGACAATATCTTATCACCGTGTTAATCAATGTATGATCCTTCAATGAGGCATTCCATCCCAAGATGTACCATAATCTCCTTGTTTCCCACAAGAATGGCCCCTCCATGTCTTGGAGCAACACATTGGTTGTATAGGATGACTTCATCACATCAGATGCTTTTACTTACACCTCATATCGAGTCTTTCTAGATTAGCCTTCTATAAAGAGTGGAAGGGTTCTTGAAAACAACTAAAATTGTTTCTAGGGACCTTATTTATGTTGACTAGGTAACATGCTTCAACCTGTGGATCAGATCATGTGACATTGATGACCAGTAGAAACCACCAATTACCTCAATCACGTCTTTATTTCTTCATACCCTAATAGTGTTACCGCATTTCCATTACACAGAGGTCCCTATCAGCTTTCTAGTCCCAGTTGGGCATGTGGAAACTGTCAGTGAGGTCAGGGGAAGTTGGAGAGTGGAGGAAGAAAATGCCAAGAGAGTTCACCATAGATCAACCCCTATTGATCCCCCTCTTGGGATCTTCTAGTAGCTGGTGCATACTCGACTCCTATGTTGGACCCAATTCTTTGCTCTCATCTTCTATTTACCGCCATGCAACACGAAGTGGTAAGGGTACTGTGGTATGTTTACTATGTGTAGAGGCCCCCATGCCCATTTGTTTGTCTCTCCTACTGATGTACTTAGGCGCTCACTTGACAATATCCATTCTTTTCACTGGAAGATCTTTACACAATATTGGATGATTTGGAAGACTTAGATCACCCAACATCTAAAAAAATTCACATGAACATTGTCGACATCTTTTCCTAACTTTTGTAAATTGTTGTGCGAAATGCAATGAACTTTTTTAATGTATTTTGTATATGATTATTAATATATGTTTGGGGTGAATGTTCATCTATAATATTGTTTTGGAAATGCAAAAGAATGAATCCTAGGTGGGACTTTGTTATATACCAATTGAGTAGAGAGTGAATCATGGGACAAATAGTTGTTATATCTTGGTCAGCAATGAGTGACTATCGGCTCCACTAAAAGGTGAAGCCTGGGTCATATGTGTTTTAGTCTTGGATCGGTGTACTAAATCATTATCTAGTTTTAAAGCATTAATCTTGGAATATAGACTACTCCATCCCAGTGCAATCAAGACATAATTGTATACTAATAAATATTGTTTAGGGAGTATTCATGCTCAAAATAATAGACTGAGATAAAAAACTAGAAGGGGGAATGAACCTATAGTAGGGTATACTAGGAGAGCTTGGGTCTAACCACTTAAAATATTGCCTTTATGTGAAATATGAGATTGAATGTAGTTCCAATAATAAGAAAACTAAAACATACTGAGAAGGTGTTAGTATACAAGGTATCATGGAACACAGACTTTGGGCAATATGATTAGATTTGCGAAGCTACAGACTAAAGTGAGGGACATTGTTATACTTTGTATAATATGTTATTTTATAATGGGTCAGTAAAGACTGAATCCTACATGGTGGCCCTGTCAGATCCTTGTTATTTCCTGGTAAGCAAACATAGAATATTGGCTCAATAAAAAAGAAAAACCTCGGGTAGACATGTTTTAATTCTACAATATGGAATCATGGTTCATAAAGATTATATCATGATCCATTGCGTCATCAAACCTGGTTTCCAAACATTAATGGTGGAACATAAAGTGATCTATCTTGGTGCAATCAAGACTGAATCATAGATGTTGTGAGATAGAAATAAATAGAAAATATGTATTGTCCACATGTTATCGACCGATAATATTTTCTTAAATAGGAAATTCAAAGTACTTGGGAATATTTAAGTTGTTGTAGAAAACATGGATCCTTATTTGGATATGTCTGGATTCAAGAAGTTATGTAGAAACCTTCCTTCATAACTTTTTGACAAATTCTGGACTGGGCCATTTCTTGAAACATTCTAGCAGAATGTATCCATTCTATTCTTTCATCATCAGCGTCAGAAAAATTTCATAGTTATTTATATTAGGGTGAACAAGCACAGTTGAAACTTCCCAATGCCAATCATTCTAGTTCATTAGATCCATAACGGGGTCCCTGGTTGTCTTCAGGAGTAGCTTCATGTGTGCCATAAATGTCTCGCATAGTGGCTTGTATAAAGCATTGAAGGTTTCCATGCATGGAATGCTTTTGAGAAAGTGGAACCTCTTACTAGGGAAGCCGATGAAATGTAGGATATAGTGGTCATTAGCCATACACGTAATCATGTACTGATTAAGATTTATAATTGGAATATTAGCATTAAAGTATTAATCAGTAAAGTGTAAATCAATATAATTACTAACTTGTGAAGTCACACTCATGGTGGTTGAAATGAGATTTTGATGTAAGATAGTCAGTTCCAAAAATTGAATTAATGAAGTTCCATTTTTATAAGGATCCATAAATTTTCCTGAGTTCATTTTTGAGTTTTGCTACATATACGAAAAAAGGTTTACTGATATATGGTTAACATTTAAGGAGTTGATAATATAAAGAAATCTGAAGCAGAAAAAAATATGAAATATGGGCCAGCTAAAGGTTTTTGCAAGTACATGAATGGAAGCCATGCATGCTTGCCACTCACACTAATGTCGACTAGAAGACAAATATGTTTGTGATGCCCTTACTGCGAGACAAATCCATCCTCTTGAGCATGTGGGCATATGCGATGATGATGTTGTCCTCAATCATCCTTTTTCCATCAATGACCTCATGTCCTTCCGTTGGAGCTAGATGTATCCATCGTTGAATAGAGTATATGATCTCCAGATATATGCTAAATTAGAATTTGGTAATCCACTTAAGATAAATACATAGTAAACTTACAAACTCTCTCTATCACTAAGGGATACCATGCAAACCTCACAAGAATCTTATGTTGTGGGTAAAGTTAGAATCTAGAGTTCGATTTGGTACTATGACAGCCATGTATCTTGATCTCTTTGATGATGAAGAGCTTGCCTGCTCCGCATGCTTCCTATTTGGTGCCATTTTCCTATTTTTGATCAACTTGGGGGAGAGGTACACCACAACAAGATAATAATATGAAGCATGAGGACCAGCTGCAACCATAATAGGAGAGAATCTGAAGTCACATGACAAGCAATAGAAGAAGTGTGATAGGGGAAATAGTAGAGGTAGTGTTGGAAACTGAAAGGAGGATAGATTTGAAATGCCATGTTGGTTGTGCAGTAGCATCTATACTTAGAACATTAATTAATGATGCATATACTCGAATAGCACAGACAACAAAGAGATGAAGGCTGGAATAATTAAATGTTAAATGTTGGAATATATTTTTGTAAGTTCGGTGCAATACTTTAAGAGATGGTTCTATTATATTGAAAGAATTTTGGCACTATTGACATATGTAATTATATTCCTAGAATTATATTTATTAGTTTCATCTAATACATGTGTGATATTCATATTATGTGGGTTATAATATTGATCCAACACTGGTTGTGTTGGAGGAATGTTGGTTTTGTGTTAAATCAATGCTAGTTCTGTTAGATGAATGTCGATTCTATGTTATATGAATGTTGTCTCTGCTATATGAATGTTAGTTTTGTGTTAGATGAATGATTGGTTATTGTATGACATGAATGCTTGTTATTTACTACATGAATATTTGTGACTTTTGTGAAATACTGGTAGTGCGCTCTTCTCATTATTCCAGTGTATGACATGCACTCGTAGATCACTGAGTTAAACAAATGGAGTTTGATTGTTCTTCTACCTGTGTGACCAACCAAAATACAAACATAGAAACTTCTTAGGACAAGAGATGTAGCACATGGAAAATATATATCTTGATGTTAATTTACAATTTCTTAAAAATGTAAGTTACATAAATCCAAGGATCTCATACACATGATACCTCAATAGATTGTGGTTAGTCCTCACTAGTCAGGATACCGTCTTACTTGTGATCTCCCTGATATACTTTGGATGAGGCCAAAAATGATGATATTTCCCAACGATCACTCATTGCCAGTGTTCCATCATCAATAGTAGGACACACCGTAGTTGTCTAAATAACACTGGGTAGGAACCACATGAACATCCCAATCGTAGTCAACCCAACAAAAATAGTTCTTGGCAGCGTCAAGATGCAACATCATTAAATGCAATACATAATATCTGACAATATGGTAATCTAACATCTAATGTACTATGGAAAGGGATGTTGTTGAGACAGATATAACTCCTCCGGCAAAAATACAAGGTAATAAAACACATAATTTTTGAAAATATGGTAACCGAGCATAAAATGTATCATGGCAAGTGATTTTGATTCCACATGGGAAACATAAGCTACCACAAATGAGGAAGCTAATGAAAACTTGTATACCGTGTAAAGATCAAATATGAAAATTATTGTACTTACGAATCACATTTGTTGCGGCATAAGTTAGGGTAAGGTGGCAAATAATCCATTTCACAAATGGTTGTTATAATGCCGTACTCCTCTGAGTCTCAGATTCTAGTTTTCCCCCTCAGAATGTGAGTTTTATGTTGCAGTTAAGAGATTATGTAGTGCATCAATAATGGAAAGTTGATCTTTCAAAAAATATGAATGGGAAGGCTAAACAACCACAAAACATGGTTTACTTAAACAGGAAAATTATACCAAGGATCCCACTCAATGAAACGTCCAATATGGAAATGTTTTTTGACTTTGCCACAAGTGACCTTACGCTCACGTCTATTAAGATAGTAAACATATGAGTCTACGATCCCATCATACAACTAGTTGTTGTCGTCCAATGATCTAAGATGGTTCTCCTTCAGTGTTCTGCAGATATCGAAGAAGAGATTGTTGTAATTTCAAAAGCGGTTCACGTTGTAGGTATTACACATAATTGAATGGTACAAATAAGAAACATATATAATGTGAAACACACTAAAGACTTCTCAGTAGTAGGGTTCCAACAAAGACGAACGATGATTCTTTCATTCTCGTGTAGTTGATACTTCGAATGGGTTCCTCGCCACCATTGCCAATTTCTTTGCTATAACTATTTTTGTTTTTTCTTAGCATTCTAGTCATCATTGACGATCAACTTCTGTTTGTTTGGTTGTTCTCCATCCACTAGGAAGTAATTGCTGGAGCAGAACATGAGAGGAAATGACCAACAAGCAAAAGCACGCGGTGAGATTGGAGCCATAAAATCCAGATAGTAGTTTGTGTTAATGCTGGTGGGATAATAAATAAATAACATTATGACATCATTTTTCAAATAGAATGTATACATAATGTGAGTCATTACTGGCACGTACTTGAGTATCTTAGAAAACGAGGGGGTAAACACGTTGTACAATTACAAGATACGCAACATCTGCTGCCGGAGATGGTTTTTTTATATTTTGTGATAATGCTATTCAACAACCCATTAGTTATAGTTTACAACCTTTATTACCATTCATAATCACACGATACATTATTAATTATTTACAACAAACTATCTGATTTGATTAGATCTTAACTTACATGTCAACCGGAAGCTAATTTTTCTACTAAGGGCATGTTTGGTTCATCGTATCTGGGTGGATTCGTAGGAATGCAGTATTGTTAGAGTCCCGGTAGAACTAGTTTCAGATTTTATAAAAATCTATAGAATGGAATTTTAGGTTTGGTTCGGTGGTATGATTTTGATCGGAAGCAAAACGGATGCCGCTTATTTGTACAGAGCGGCAGCGAAAAGTGAGCAGTAGCCAGCTGGATATCGGCGCCCAACACTTTTGAGATGGATGGCCTCATCCCGCGCTTTCTGTACTGACCGAAAATGCAGGAGAATGCTCTTTTATCCAGTCCAGTAAATCAAACATAATTTTTTCGCAGGTGGATCACGGAATGCAACCCAATCCGTCCAGATCCTGGTAAACAAACGTGCCCTAAATGGTGGCTATTAGATGAATGATGGAAATATAATAGTTATTAATTGCTTCGAAAGCTTGTTAGTATTTCAAGAAGAAAACAGATCTTTAGTATTGGTTAATCGTGACATCGAAATCGATCAGTGATGCCTACGAATGTTGGTTAGTTGACAAGTCCAAAGTGGTTAATTGTAGCAATGAACGTCGGTTAGTCTCGTGAATTCAAAACCGGTAATTCGTGCCTTTCCTTCGAATGTTTGTTAGTTGTAAAGTTGAATCTGGTTACTCGTGTCTGCAATATTGGTTAGTTGTGAAGCCGAAACCAGTTACACATGCCAAAGAGAGCACAATGTCGTAAATTCAAGACATGTGGTAATGAATGGTGTATAGTTGTGTATGAAAATTAGTTAAATGCAACTAACTTAAGTACTACATTTGCTCGATTTCATAATTGATTATGACTTTTGAGAGAATTCAACTCCACACGACTGCTTCCGCTCGGCTTCATGATAATCGAAGTTGAGCGGGCGGTTCTCGCATGCATTTTGTAACACTATCGGAGAGAAGCAGTAGTAGAGGAATCTATTAAAAGTAGTGAAGAAGATCAATGTGTAGTAAGGAAGTAGAATCACCCATCTAAGAACGAATACTGAAAATAATAGTTGGTCAAGTATAGGCGTGGATACATTTATCTAGTAGTGAAATTACAACCATACATTCCATCATATCGTGACAGTCAAATGATGTGGGTTTGTCTTGGCGCGGTGTGCTTGAGAAGGTATTTAATTACGCCCATAAAAAAACCCTAGGACGAAAAAAGTGCTGCCGCGTGTCCATTTGACGGATAAACAAAGAGATATGCCATATAGACACTAATCCAGACAACCAACTTATACGAACGTTTGTCCTTTTGTTACATTTTGTCCAATGCACACAATCCCCAACCCGCTGCACACTGACCGAGAACAGGCTGCCAACTAATGTAGAAGTAACATGAGGGAGAGAGAGGGAAGAGAAAGAGAGAGGGTGGGGGAGTGGAGAGAGGGGAGAAAAAAGAGAAAGTAGTTATATGAGAGAGAAAAAAGACAATCTTTTTTGTCAATAACTTTTAAACAGTAATGAATTTTTTGACGAAATAAACGTCAACGGACTCCTCATAAAAAATACTTTACAACAAGACCAAGTTTGATACATTTTGAAAAAATTAAATATAAAATAAAAAATGATTAGATAATGTGATTATAAAAAATTAAAAAATAGGAGAGAGAAATTTATTTTGTTTATAACTCTGAAACTGTAATGAAATTTTTAATGAAATAAAAAGTAATGAGTTATTAACAAAAAATATTTTAAAATAAAACTAATGACGACATATTTTGGTAATAATGTTTTTTCTTCAAAATAAATATAACCCATGCTATAACACGTTGTAACAATGTTAAAACATGGTATAACACACATATAACATAGATAATTTGGATAATATTGGAATAACATGGATAACATGTTACACCATGTTATCCATGTTACTAATAAAAATTGATACTTTTCTTAAATGAAATTAAAATTGATGAGGTACTAATAAAAATATTTTAAAATAAGACAATATCTACATGTTTTGATAATTCTTTTAGTAAAATAATTATAACACATGGGATAACATGGTATAAAATTTGATGACATGGATAACATGGATATCATGTTATAACATAGATAAATATTTTTTTGCAAAAAATGCATCGGTTCATCGGAAAGTGTGATAATATGTTATAACATGGTATAACATGATATAACATGGGATACATGTTACAAATGTGATAATATGTTATAACATGGGATAACACAAGGTATATCATGATATAACATGGGATACATATTATAACACATTAACAAAGTATGTTAACATTAGTCTTATTTTAAAATATTTGTTATTAGTAACCCATCACTTTTTATTTTATTTTAAATTTTTTTATGGTTCAAAAGTTATAAGAAAAATAATTTTCTCTCTCATCTTTTTTACTTTTTATAATTACATTAATTAAAATAAAAGTAAAATTGATGATGTACTAATAAAAATATATTAAAATAAGACAATATCTACATATTTCGATATTTTTTTTTAGTAAAATAATTATAACACATGGGATAACATAGTGTAAAATGTGATGCCATGGGTAACATTGATACCATGTTATAACATAGATAAATATTTTTATGCAAAAATGCATCAGTTCATCGGAAAATGTGATAACATGGTATAACATGGGATACATGTTACAAATGTGATAATATGTTATAACATGGGTTAACACATGGTATAACATGATATAACATGGGATACATGTTATGACACATTATCAAAGTATGTTAACATTAGTCTTATTTTAAAATATTTGTTGTTAGTAACCCATCAATTGTTATATTATTTTAATTTTTTTATAGTTCGAAGGTTATAAGCAAAATAAATTTCTCTCTCATCTTTTTTACATCCATGTTGTCACATATTATCTCATACGTGATAACATATGTTATAATATGTGTCGTAACATCGTAGCATGAACTACTCACATCCATGTTGTCACATATTATCTCATACGTGATAACATATGTTATAATATGTGTTGTAACATCATAGCATGAACTACTCACATGCTATAACATGGTATGTTATGTGTTATATTTATTTTCATTAAAAATTCAATTTTAAATTATGTCGTCATTAATCTTATTTTAATGTACCCTTATCCCATTAATCTAATTTTAATGTACCCTTATATCTATTTTTTGACTTTTTAAAATTACATTATCTCTCTTTTTTGGATTTTATATATTATTTTATTTTTAATTTTTCTAATTTGATCTTGTTCTAAACTATTTTTGTAACGATTGCAACGATGTTTATTTCGTCAAAAAATTCATTGTCGTTTAAAAGTTATTAATAAAAATATATTACATTATTATGAAAATATATTTTATTTTATTTTAATTTGATCAAATTTGATCTTGTTGTAAAGTATTTTTTTATAACGATTGCAACTGTATTTATTTCGTCAAAAAATTCATTACCCTTTTAAAGTTATTGACAAAAAAAGATTGATTTTTTTTCTCTCTCCTAATTCTTCTCAAACAATAATAACAGTCTACCATTCCGTTCTCGGGCAGTGTGCAGGGGGTTGGGATTGTGGGAGTGGTGGGGTATGAGCAAAATGACAAATGATCGTTCCGTCCATAGCATTTTCCATAAACAAATACTCATCAGTGATCATGGTGAGGACGTCTTGAGGAAAACACCGTTAGCATCGAATCTGAACTGTTTGTTAAATGCTTTCTTTTCTCTTCGTAACTCTTCGTTGCTCTGCTGGAAACTATACACGTTGCCTGTTCTCCATCCGGAGATAGGCATCAATTAGCTTGTGATGTAATGATATCCACTAGAGCAGCACCGTTGCTGTTTCTCGTTCCGTCTAGAAGCGCTTAGGATGCATGGCCGGTCCATTGGGGTGGCCAACCTGCACGACGGCCAAGGGCCTAATAAAGACGAGGGTCCACAATTTTATTTTTGTAAACATCTTTTGTTGTAGAGTACTGTTATTTGACATTATATTTTATATATTGTTAATAGTAAGAAGTTGCAGTCTAAATATGTTTGCATTGATGCTACTATTTTTTTATATGACAGTTTGATAATTATAACTAAACTTGTATTTATTTAAATTTGTTAAATAAGAGTATACAGAGGGCTCATTTTTTATCTTCGTCTCAGGGCCTCTAAAATTTCTGCAACACCCTGCTAGGATGGATGGATTAGATTGATATATGCCTTGCGTGGGGTTTGGCTGCAACTCCGGTCAGCTGGATTACTCGTAGTCACGAATGTGCTTCTAATCGTGTGTGCGTTGTTGCCGCCGTCCACATGGATGTCGACCGGGCTAATTCATTTGCCAGCAGTTAAAAAAATTTAGTTCACCACACACTACAAAACACGTCACCACACGGGCACGTCCACCGTGTAGCACGCCAGTTAAACGTACACGTCATTGCGAAAGCCACGCTGCACGCCGCAATGAAATGTGTCCCACAAACAAAACGTTGTATTTAATGCCACGTGTACATGGAGGAGCGTCCAGCTATATTGATCATTAAGAGGGTCGGCAAATCAACAAGAAAAGGGCGTGAACCTATATTCGCTCCAGGAGGGTTTAAAAACGTCTATACTCATCATTTGTGCCCACTTCTATACCCACAATATCTGAGTTTGTTTTTAAATGTAAACCAATCATTGGATGGAGAGCGACGGCGTGTTCAGCATTTCTCCGGCCATGGAGAGAGACGACGACAATGCTATTTTCTTCACGGATGACGATTCTGATGTGGATTTCACATACGCACTTCCAACACCTGTCTCTTTGTCTCGAATTAAGGAGGACACGGAACTCGAACAAAGAGTTCAAAGCCCTACAGCAACGGAGACTCCCCAAGTGGTTACTGATTCCGCCATGAACGAGAGTGTCTCAGGAGTACAATGTTTACAAAATTTGGGCATTCAATTCACATATAAAGGGGTACAGGCTTACCAGATTTCTATTACTACTTCCTCGGACCCTAATGCTAATAAAGACTCGTCGGAGACATGTTGTACGATGACTACATGTGTCATCTTCATCATCAATCTGGATCTGATTCTGAACGCTCGCCTGTCGTAACCACCTTTCCTAAAAGCTTTTGGGATGCAATTGCATGGAATCGCCCCTCGCCTTCAACTTTCTTGGACAACGGTAAAATTCCCGATATTGATCCTAATGATATTTACATTGCAAATTCTTCGGAACAATCTGAGATACTCGTCTCTGATGATGCTGGCGGTATACTCCAAAAACCTTGGTCATACTCGGTTGTGGTAAAAATTATAGGCCGATCTATTGGGTATATCACGCTGTGTGATAAACTTAAGACAATGTGGAGACCTTTTGCTAGTTGGAAGGTGTATGAACAACTTCATTGTCAGGTTCTCATGTGCTAAGGACTATGATCATGCTCTTACCGATGGTCTGTGGTCCATATATGGATGTTGTTTGATGGTCTGCAGATGGACACCAGACTTCATGCTGTCAGATGGATTACCAGGTCATATTGTCGTAGCGCTAGAATTATGGATCTTCCGGTACATTTGTATAACATAATTGTTTTTCAACGGATTGCTCAACTACTGGGGGAATTATTTCGTGTTGATTCACACACATTGAGTTGCACAAGAAGTCGATTTGCACATATTGCAGTGAAAATTGATATCACTCTTCCTGTGGTACCGGCAGTTCTTATTAAAGGTGTTGTTTATAGAGTGGAATATGAGTCTCTCCCCTTGAGTTTGTTTATAGCAGGAGGGTTCAAAACATCTATACTCATCATTTGTTCCACTTCTATACCCACAAGATCTGAGTTTGTTTTCAAAAGAAAACCAATCAGTGGATGGAGAGTGATGAAGCGTTTCGCGTCATGAGTGCTTGTTGTGGCGGTTACGGCAGACGTGTTCGGCATTACTCCCTCCATGGTAGGGGTGGTACGGGGTGTAAGGGAGACGACGACGATGCTATGTTCTTCACGGATGATGATCATGATGTGGATTTCATAGACACGCTTCTAACACATGTTTCTTTGTCTGAAATTAGGGTGGAGATGGAATTAGAACAAGGAAAAAAAACCCATATAGCACACTTTGCTAAAAAAATTTACCGAAATAGCACCCTTCCCAACTTATTTCTCAAACTAGCACACTTTTAGAATAAAACGCCACACTAGTTGGCGTTTTACTGTCTCAGGAACCAAAAGTCTCACTTAATTTGGCGTTTTCAGGCTGTCGGAGACAGAAGCGCCACTTTATTTGGCGTTTTACGTTTGCGGGGGTGAAAACCGCCACATAGTGTGGCGTTTACAATGTTGAGGACAGGAACACGCCACATGGACTGTCGTTTTCAGGGAAAACGCCACAAAGGTTGGCGTTTTACTGTAAAGCGCCAGATAATGTGGCGTTTTATTATTTGGCGTTGTATTTGCCGCATTATACGTTCAAACATGTTCTAATTTTGTAAAAATTCAACACATATTTATATGGTATTTGCTGCATTATCTTAATATCAAATACGTATTCATATAGTGTTTGCTGCATGTTCTAAATTTCTAAATATCCAACACATTCATATGTTATTTGCTGCATGTTCTAAATTTTTAAATATCTAACACATTAAGCTAGATTATGATTACAATATCATAGAAATATGTCCAAAAGGGAATAAGGTAAATGGTGAATACAAAATGATCAAACATAGAACAACAACAAAAAGAAACATCAGTCTAAATGCATTTAAGAAAGATACATGATTCAACTAGGAAATCTACAATATTTGGAAATGACAAGTAATCTTCAGATGCTGCAACAAAGACCTTCAATCTTGCAATCAAAATAAAATAAATATTTGACCAAATTATTAAACTATAGTCAACAATACAATATATTATTTAGAATATAAAAATATTTGAAAGAATTAATACCTGTCACTTTTGACTCTTTAAACCTTAGGTTTGGTCACCAGATTGTTGTTCTATGTTTGGAGAATCTTGGATTGGGCTCAACTATGTAGTTTGAGCTCCACGTGTAGGCCTACTCATAGGAAGTGGTGGTGTGAGAGGTCGAGTGAAGGGCATATTCCAAGATGGTGGAGGTGATCCAAACATGGTTGTGTGGAGGCCATGTGACCAGCTAGGGGGTGGTCCATGTGCTGAAAATGGATAAAAAGGTCCGTGTTGGTCAAAGCCTAGGGACGGACTAAAACTTGGTTGAGACCATGATAAAGTAGAAGGAACCCCAAAGTTATCAGATGGTGGCGACGAATAAGAGTAAGAAGGAATACGAACAGGAAATTGTCTTGCAGATGTAGAATCACCTACAGGCAAGGAGTCACTTGTTGTTGTAGAACAACCTGGTGCAGTAGAATGCCCTTGTGGTGTGAATTGTCCAGTTGTTGTAGAACAACCTGGTGCAGTAGAATGACCTTGTGGTGTAAAGTGTCCAGTTGTTGTAGAAGTTGCAAAAGGAGTGGCATCGACTGATGTTGTCGTAGGAGGAGCTATACTCTGATTTGGATGCATGTGGCTAGGCATTTGTTGAAACCATGCATTCTGTACTTTATATATGTTATCCCGTGTTGTCAACCAATCATCAACAGGTGTCTCTTGTGTCAATTCTTGTAGTGTCTCTTGGATTTGCACATGAGTTTGGACCTATAAGAATGAATGCTAATTAAAATTGATTTCATTTCAACATTAAAGATCTATATAAATATATATATAGATATATAAATATATATGTATACTTACACAATCTCGCTCTATGTATCCACGAGGATAGTACAAAGTAGGTGGATCAACTGGTCGTTGAACATGATACTCAGGTTTGTACCATGTAGGGGGCAGCTCGACAGTCAAAGGATCAGGAAGTTGAACTATACTATTACGTCTGTCATTCCATGCATTTAGCTCTGTGCTATATTGGACCAACCAGTCATTACTGCTACGCCCTCTACCATCAATCCGATGATATATAGGAAGGTCTTGGGGTTGTGGTTGATAGTGAGCACCAAATTGTCTTAGGACTCTATCAGGAGCATGCCACTCCATTATAGTAGAAGAGAGCATTGGTACACGTGCCATCCAAATATCTCTACCTTGTTGACACATAGGTGGCAACTTGGCCAACAGTTCAACACTATAAGGTGTCCAAACTAACTGCAAATTTAAATATTTGTAACAATTTAAATAACAATAATTATAACAATACATTAGAATACATATTTCGCAAATAAAGTTATGTAAAATTTAAGAATGAAATGAACTAAAACTCTCACCTGACTTGGTTGATGGGTATCAATCTCATTAAGGTAGAACGTCACAGTTCCTCGTGGTACACGTACACGCTCCATCAGATGGTTCCATTTGTTTCACATAAGTTACCAACGATAAGAATATTATGAGATTATACTTTCTAAAATAGAGTATTTATATATTCATATGACTTACCTATAGCCTAGTGGAGCATGTTCAGGCCACTGAAAATCATCTCGCATGTCCAACTTTCTAGGTCTACCAACATACAATCTTTCCCAAGACCACAGTTGCAATAGATGCACACACCTAGATATTCGTTTTTGTTTAGAACTTGGACGACACCTATACAACTGATGATATAAGTATGCTAAAACTGCACTGCCCCAAGAGTATAAACCGCAACGGTCAAAATCCACTAGAAGAGGCAAGTAGCGAAGATGAACCTCGTTACCAGTACCATCTGGTAATAGAAAACAACCTAAAAGGTGTAACAAGGATGCACTTGTGTATTGACGTTTGACTTGATCGTCGACATTCTCCAAGTCAATGCCTGTAAATGTAGAACGCAACCAACTCAACTGGACGGACCCATGATCAAGCCCTTCTGGATGTGAACCTAAGATATGGTCACACATGGAAGACCAAGAACTAAATTGACCTTCATTGGGACCTATAGGATGATGAGCTACAACGGCATCGCCATCAACACATAAACCTAGTAAGACTTCAACATCCTGAAGTGTGATTGTCATCTCACCTAAAGGCAAGTGGAAGGAATTTGTAGTTGAGTTCCACCTTCTACTAAGTGTTGTTATCAATGATGCATCAAAGTGAACCCTAGAAAGGGTAACGATTGATCTGAACCCCGCTGTTTCCATCAATGCCAGTAGCTATAAGTAACGTCCCACCATATTTACCATACAAAAATGTGCCATCAACACTAATCACTGGCCGACAATGAGCCCAACCTGCAATAGATGGACCAAAACTCCAAAATACATGTTCAAATTAATGGACAAGGGTTGTTTCGCTGGCTTTGAAATTATATACAGTTCCTGGAATAGCTTGTTGAACAGATCTAAGAAATAGAAGTAACGTCCCATACGATGTCTCCCAATCTCCAAAGATTGATGAAATGGCTTTCTTACGTGCATGCCAAGCCTTCTTGTAGAATATGGTAAGATACAACTCAACTTTCACTCTTTCAACTATCTCTCGAGAGGTCATGTCTAGTTTTTCTCTCAACATAGGCATTATCATCCTTGCAATATATGAAGACTTGCATTGCATATGATCCTTGTACAAAATTACACTGTGGCATGAGTGTTTATCATTGTATTTTGTTATTTTCCATAACCCACCAACCCTCTTAGACGCACATGCATGAAGTCTCCATGAACATTGATCCTTATGCAGACATATAAGTGTAAGGAAACACTTATTTGATCGGTCTGTCCGAAATTGGACATTATTATTGATTGACCAAGACTGCAATTTTACAAGGAGGTATGCCTTTGTTTCAAAAATATCACCTTTATTAAAACCTTGTCCTGTAACAACTTCATTGTCTCCCATGTCTAAAGGGTTTGCAAAGTCATCAATCCAATCATCTACTTTAAAACTTTCATAGTTATCTATATTGTTATGGTCCACCCAATCATCCTTCCAGGTTTCCAGGTCAACATAAACATCATGATTGCTATCATATATACGAAGTTGTTGCAATTCTACGTCATTATCAAGGTCGTCGTCGTCATCATCATCATCATCATCATCATCATCAGCATCATCATCATCATCATCATCAT
The DNA here is from genome assembly GCA_963693085.1 of Alisma plantago-aquatica. Taxonomy (NCBI): domain Eukaryota; kingdom Viridiplantae; phylum Streptophyta; class Magnoliopsida; order Alismatales; family Alismataceae; genus Alisma; species Alisma plantago-aquatica. The sequence goes on along the minus strand of OY856409.1, from coordinate 25,651,685 downwards.
CATCATCATCATCATCATCATCATCATCATCATCATCATCATCATCATCATCATCATCATCATCATCATCATCATCATCATCATCATCATCATCATCATCATCATCATCATCATCATCATCATCATCATCATCATCATCTGGATCATCATCATCGTTATCATCATCATCACCCAAAATATCAGATTTATCAACATAAAGATTCATACGCCTCCCGTAGCCGATAGTAAGTAGGTCTTTCCAACTATCATCATCCACAACTTGAGTAGGAAATAACTTAAATGTCAGACCTAAATCACTTGGAAGGGTGTAACTTAAATGTATGTTGTGCATTGATGAGTTGATGGCAAGAACTTGATGTACGAATGACATAAACTCGGCATAAGTAGATGTCGTAGATATTTCAATTGGCATGGGTGTTCCATCATAAAGTAGGACAAAATGTCTTGAGGTATCGGCCATAGTCCTGAATTGATGAGTAATTTTTGTTAGATATATAATTTGAAAGTTTTGATCTAAAATCACTAACCATATAGCTATTGCATTAGTTCAAATGGTTTTGTTCAAATGACTTTATAAAATCACTAACCATATAAAAATGACTAAGTTGAGCGAATTTGGTATATTTCAGTGGCGTTACCGATACAACAGTAATACAGCGGCACACATACGGTGTGGAGGTTGTCTTTTCTTTTTCAATGTGTCTGTTTTGATTTGATCATATTTAAAAATGGAAGTACATCTAGACTACTACAGGAGTCGTCCATGAAGATTTTGCAATAGCGGCTCACAATAGATCGTTAAGCACAACCTTGATAATATTTGCATGTACATAATTAGCATCAATTGAAGCGAGTTATACACAGGTAATCATTGATTACGATGAGAAGAAATAAAAGAGACACAGTAGAGTAGCACGTTGGCCTAGTTAAGTGAATTTGGTATAAGTGACTTTGACAAATTTGCTAATCATATAGCTATCACATTTGTTCAAATGATTTGATTTAAAATTGTTTTTGTTCTAAATCTAATCCTTATATAAGTATTTGCCTTGGAAACCATTAAACCAAACCATCATTCACAAAATAATGATCACTAGTGTGAAACAATAAATGTAAAACAATCCACGTGATATTAGACAAATGACTTTGACAAATCGCTAATCATATAAAAATGACTTAGTTAAGTGAATTTGGTATAAGTGACTTTGACAAATAAACTGACTGCATTATTTTCGGGCATGGGTGTTCCATCGTTATCATGTTGTTAAAACAATATTTTAGAAGTAATAACAAACTAGTGTGAAACAATAAATGTAAAACAATCCACGCGATATTAGACAATTGTCTAAATAGTATAAGTCCATGTAGGACACAGTCCACTTAGATACAGTCCAATTAGTTACAGTCCAATGAAATTACATTCTACTAATAAATACATCATGACTCACACATTTCAAACTAAAATACACATAAGTAATCATATCTTGTTCGCAATGTAATCTCACCTCAATGTGCGTCCACCCTATCTTGCTGGAAACCTCTTTATGCAACAATGCTCATATGCTCCTGAGGTTGTGCGTCGCAAACAAAATCAGCCACTTAATACTAAACCAAAAGACATCTTAATGTAGACATAATGATAAATGAGAATAGAAATGTAGGCATCTTAATGTTGACAGGAGACCCATGCTTGGCTCCGCCACTGGTGCCGGAGAAGAGGACGTCAGAGAGGGGCGTGGCGCAGGAGGGGTCGAGGAGGATGAGCATGATGAGGGAGGAGGTGAGCAGGAAGAGGAACGAGGCAGCGTAGAGGAAAGTGATGCCCCTATTCCGGAACATCCATTACAACCCGGACTTCTACGCTGACCCGGACAAGTTCGACCGTCTAGGTTCGACAACCCACCGAAACCCAACACGTTCCTGGCGTTTGGGAGCTGCGCACACTCGTGCCCAAGGGAGGACTGCCGGCGAGGTTCTGGGAATTTCCCACCCAGTAATAAAGAGAACCCCCCCCCCCTTCCCTTTTTGATTCTGATGATCGTGCCCAAGGGAGCGACGCAGACTCGTCACTGTCTCTCCCTCACCCCTTCCATATCCCTCTATCTCTCTCTACAACACCTGTCCTCCCCGGTGGTAGTTGAGACAGAAGAAGAGGAGTCGCAACACCGCCGCCCGCCGTCCGTATCATAACAGCAGCAGCGAAGGCAACAGTAACACAACGGGGATGAAGAAGGCGAGCACGGTGGCGGCATTGTTCGCGACGAGGAGGAGGAAGCGGCGGCGGCGAGGAGGAAGCAGAGGAGGCGAGGAGGAAGCGGAGGCGGAGCAGGAGAGGAGGAAGCGGACCTGCGGCGGCGACGAGGAGGATGAGGCACGCCAGGAGGCAGCGGAGCCGGCGGACGAGGACCTGCGGCGGCGGCGGCTACGGCTGCGTCACCGACGCTGGAGAGGGAAACCGGCGCTGGAGAGGGAAATCGGCGGAGCAAACTGAGGAGCGAGCGAGGGAGAAAGGAAAGGTGTGCTCGCTCGGGGAGGTAACCTAACGGAAAACGCCACCCTAAGTGGCGTTTACGAGAAAACACCACATAAAGTGGCGCTTTACCCCTCGTAACCAAGCAAAAAAAGCCACCGCCTCTGGCGTTTTCAGTAAAACAACACATAATGTGGCGCTTTATGCAAAAGTTGTCCAAGGACGGACGCGACGTATCAGCCTGCTGACCGAATAAATGAAAAGCGCCAGATAATGTGGCGTTTTTCCGCCACGCAACCCGGTTGGTGGGACGCATTCAAGCAAAATGCCACTTAACTTAGCGTTTTTCGCCCCCGCAGTCGTTAAACGCCAGGTTATGTGGCGTTTTTCACCCCCGCAATCGTTAAACGCCAAATAAAGTGGCGCTTCTGTCTTTACAAGTCTGAAAATGCCAAATGATGTGGCGCTTTTGATTCCCGAGACAGTAAATTACTCTGAAAGTGTGCTAGTTTGGGAAATAAGTTGGGAATGGTGTTATTTCGGTAAATTTTTTTAGCAAAGTGTGCTATATGAGTTTTTTTTCCTTAGAACAAACAGTTCATAGCCCAACTGCGACGGAGACTCCCCAAGTGGTTACTGACTCCGCCATGAACGAGGGTATCTCAGGAGTACGATGTTTACAAAATTTGGGTATTCAATTGACATATAAAGGGGTACATGCTCGCCATATTCATCGAAGGAGAAAGTTCAACTTGAACGGTAACATGGTAACCGTTTCGTTACTCTAACCGCTCAGGAAGAAGAAGAAGTTGGGGTTTGTCCCTCTCATTCTCATATGCCTATTACAGATCCCCCGCAACAGACTTCGTTGAAAATTTGGAATCACAAACGAAAATCTATTGCAGTTGCTGCTAGTTCTTCTTCTAAGGATCATATGTTGGATACTCGAAAAGACAATTCGTCTACTATGCATATTGTTTTACCAGTAGCAGAACATAGTATTATTCCTATGATAACAACCCACAGTTCTCATACAGCAGTTAACCCAGATTTAGATAAAGTCATTACTCATTCTGACAGTACTCTTCATATGGATGTTCAACCCCCAGATTCTGTTCTGATATCAGTTTCTTCTTCCACACTCACCTCAGTTTCTTCTTCCGAAAATCTATTGCAGTTGCTGCTAGTTCTTCTTCTAAGGATCATATGTTGGATACTCGAAAAGACAATTCGTCTACTATGCATATTGTTTTACCAGTAGCAGAACATAGTATTATTCCTATGATAACAACCCACAGTTCTCATACAGCAGTTAACCCAGATTTAGATAAAGTCATTACTCATTCTGACAGTACTCTTCATATGGATGTTCAACCCCCAGATTCTGCTCTGATATCAGTTTCTTCTTCCACACTCACCTCAGTTTCTTCTTCCGAAAATCTATTGCAGTTGCTGCTAGTTCTTCCTCTAAGGATCATATGTTGGATACTCGAAAAGACAATTCGTCTACTATGCATATTGTTTTACCAGTAGCAGAACATAGTATTATTCCTATGATAACAACCCACAGTTCTCATACAGAAGTTAACCCAGATTTAGATAAAGTCATTACTCATTCTGACAGTACTCTTCATATGGATGTTCAACCCCCAGATTCTGTTCTGATATCAGTTTCTTCTTCAAATGGATGTTCAACCCCCAGATTCTGTTCTGATGTTCAATGCCCAAATTGATACATAACGCCCTCCAGCATCCTTTGGGAAGCCTATTAAATTGTCAACACAAGGTCCATTAGTTTCACATGCCGCATTTGCAGATCTTGTCATATTATTTTTGAGAGAGGACTTAGCTCAAATTGACACTATTATGTAGTGTTTTAGTACTTTTGGTGATGCCTCTAGACAATCCATATCAGAAAACAAGATTCATATATTCTTCTCAAGCTCGGTGCCTACTTTGCTTCAGAGAAAGATACGTGATATAGAAAATATGTCAGCTACTTCTGATCTTGGTATATATTTGGGAGTACCAAATGGTCACATCACTAAACAAATTATATCACATATTACTGATAAAATTCAAGGCAGGTTTACAGGTTGGGTTGAAAAATGTCTCACTCTATCTAGACGTATAAGTCTGGCAAAGATAGTTCTTATGACTATACCTACTTATACAACGCATACATCTATTCTACCAGTCTTTATTTGTAGTACTATAGATGTTGTGATATGACACTTCATCTAGAGAAGAGGACCATCTCAATCATTGTTATCACTTGTAGCTTGGGACAAAGTCATTGTTCCAAAATATCTTGGGGGTCTTAACCTAGTCTCTATGCATGAATGAAACAAGGGTTTAATTATGAAATCTGCATGTAAATTTATGAATGGTAGGAATACAATTTGGTCAAATGGACTTCATCACAAATATCGTCATTTTTCTACACCAGGAGCACCACATTTCTAATTTTGGTAGACAGTATGCTCTTTGAAGGATATAGTTCTACAACATAGTCAGAAGGTCAATGGTAATGCATGGCATACCTCAGTTGGGTATGATTCAATGGTCCTGGGTATTCAAGGACATGCATTTAATGTCATTAGACCGATCCCACCTGATTTGAATGATTTAACGATTGCGTCTGTGTTAGACTTAAATGGAGGATGGGATATTCATTTTATCCAACACATTGTGTTCTGGACAGTAACAGCTAGTGGAAGATTCTCAACTTCATCTGCCTATGCTCTTTGCATAAATGAAATTTCCCATAGTACCTTTGGTCCATGGAAGAAAGTATGGTCACTGAAGATTCCACAAAAAATGTGATGTTTTATTTGGTTGGTGTTACATCAAGCATTAATGACTAATGAATGAATGCTAGAACAACATTTTACTTCTGATACTTCTTGTATGCCTGGAACTGAATGAACATATAGTTCACACCCTTACAACTGTCCAACCTCCACACAAGTTTGCTTAAGGGTAAATATAATTGATCATTTACCCAATCTCTTCAATCAATCTCTCATGACTCGGGTTCAGGTTGTATTGGATGCTTCTTATGATCACAATGTGCTCTTTGTTTGTATATTTTACTAATTGTAGATTTCTAGAAATGCATATGTTTTCAACTAGGAGTAAATTAATACTTTAAGGATACTTTCTGTAGATATGCGATTAGCTTCATCTATATATCAAGCGTTCACTATTAATCATCAGATGCATGTATCTTCTTCCAATGTTGTTAGCTCAACATGGCATGGACCTCCAATTCATGGGAATAAGATAAACACCGAACCATCAGTTACATCTACTTCAAGCACTATTGCTGCAGTTGCATGTAACCATGATGGATAATGGATTTATTTGTGGTCAAAAACAATCTACACATCGTCTATCCTTGAGGCTGAGATACTGGCATTGCTTTTGGCACGTCAACAGATTAAGGCATTCCAATATTACAGAATACTCATTGAAACAGATAACAAATTAGTTGTTTCAATTGTTAACAATAATCATGGAGGTTTCCAATTCTACATTCTTGGATCAACTCAATCTAGGTTTTATTTAATAGATCGTGGAATGTCTAGTTTCATAAATGTTCAATGATGGAAAATAAAGATGTTGATTTCTTAGCAAAGTTGTAAAAACATAATCAATTAGGATTTACTATGTATCGGTACACTCCTATGGGTTTTTGATCTTCTGATTTCATTGTCTTGATGTAAATGATTCTACCATACTTTTGTATGGTACACATTGAAAATAAATTTCCCAAAAAAAATCTGATTTATTAGCTTATGGGGCCATGGTGGAGTGTTTGGCCAAGATTCATTGGACATATTGTCTCGGGCACAGAAGATTTTAACCCGCTCTAAAGATAGTAGGTGTGGATCCAAACATATATTTTTATTATAATTTTTAACCCCTCCTAACAACTAAGTGATCACTAACAAAGTGTCACAACAATAACATTTGAGTTGGTTGAATATGCTCAAGAAATTCTCAACCAAAGGTAACCTCAAGAGACATTTCATAAGTTATTCGACTGAATTTTTGAATGGATAATTTAGCTGATGACACTTCATGATCTCAAGCTAATTGTTGGTCAGCTAAAACTATGAGAAAACTCACACGTGAACATGTATATGGAAAATACCCACATAGTGCGGTCGACTGAATTTTCTTGACAAACATTCAACTGATGATGTGGTTTGGTCCAAATATTTCCACTAAAATCAAAGTACATCCCAATAATTTTAATTAAATCTATTACATACTAATGATTAATTATGAATCATATATTAATTTGAAGTAATTTATATCAAAGTTACAAAGAAAAGTTATACATAATAACTCAAGATCTAATTTTACATATGACTTTTTATGAATCTCTAATTTTAATTTTTTTGTCAACTTTAGGTAATTGGAGAGTGTTTGATAATCTAAAATATTGAAGACATTTGAAACACATGAATAGTGAAGTCATTATCAATAAATGGATAATTTAACCTTTGGGGTCAACATACTCCCCCTATTCGAAGATTGCAAAATATTCTTTCTTCTCAGAAAATATTGTGGTTATCTATTTATTATGCTTACCTATAAAAAAACAAAGTAGTAGGAAGTTTGTCATCCACAAAACGTAAATGTAAAGTTGAACCAGGACATCCAAGAAATGTAAACTAGAGATATGTAAAGTAAAATGTCACTTTGTGAAGGCATTCACTATGGAGTATTGATCTCTTGGAACATGCTTGTTTTTGAAATCCCTCATGGAATCCTTGAGTTGATAAATATGATTGTCAAAAGGCAAAAATTTAAGGGGGAGCAGTCAAGAGGTCATGAACTATCTTCACTACAGCCTGGAAATCATAGTAGAGAACACCTTTTGTGTAAGTCGTATTAGCAACTAGTTTCATTCAAGCTATATTTGCAACAAATGTTTTTATTTTCTTCTATGAATCCAATCCTATACAGAATTGTAGAGAATAAGGCCCAGTATTGCATCAAAATGTCTTTTTTGTAGACAGCATCAACATGGATCCTAACCGCATCAATCAAGCTTTATAGTTGAACTACAAGAGTATCAATTAATGAAAGTGGTTTTCCTATTCCATTGTCTTCAAATGTGTCCTTGTAGGCATTCAAACTTGTATGTATGATCTTACATTTTTTTGGTGGGGATAGTTTTTTGTAATGAAAACTTATACATTTCTCATATTCCAAATTTATGACTGAGCAAAGCTAATAGTGTGAACCAATTGTCATAGTTAGATGATTCTTCATTTGTTCTAAGAAATTTCATGGATCATTGGTTGTCTAAAAAGTACAACTAGGGGTTGTGGGAAGGAGGTCCCAAATAGCACAGTTGTATCAAAAGTCTCAAACTGTGACTAGGGGGTTGTCACAAGAATTATTGCATCTCAAACACATGTTTAAGGTTGTTATTTGTCTTTTATGTGACAATGAATTGGTAGGAATCCTATAGTGGGAAACCAAGTGAAGGAAAATTATGATCGTTTTTGGTAGTTTCACAATCCATATGTGGGACAATCTGATTGACAATTCTCTATAGATCGCTTTTGTCGAGATGCTGATAAGTGAAAGTGGATGTGACCATAATATTTTTTTACTAAGGTGTGAAAACACCTTAAAAATGCAGCTCATCCCTGAAAATCTCGATCTCATATCAAATCCCTAGAAATTCACCCGATTCTTCTTCCTTTCAACTCGGAAACCCTAAAAATGAGGGATTATGAAGAAAGAGTGAGAAAAGGGGAAGTTTTGACACCATTTTGGATCAAATCAGAGGAGGGAAGAAATCTTGACATGTGAGAGAAGATTCACCATTAAAGTCTATGCAAAGAAGCTAAACTTATATGATTTCATCATTCCTCGGACCGCAAAACCCTAGGTAAGCATCTCCATCACTTTCTCCTCTCAAACCCTAACTCTCCCTCTCTCTCTAGGATTTCATTTCTCTGGATTGAATCACGAATTATGAGAGATCCTTGTATGTTAGGTTGACCATATAGAGCAATTGAGTTGCTTGGGTCAATTGCACATTGACCCCTGACTATACTTTCTCTTATTTCAGTTGAATTTTCTGTCATAAAAATATTACTGTAATTTATCTACTGATAAGGTCTAAACACATCCAAAAATTATGAAAATTTTACATGTTGTTTATGATTGAGTTTCAAATCTCCAGTTAAAATTTCAGATCATTTGGAGTACCAATAAATAATTAAAAATAAAACACTACACTATTGAAAAGCACTCTGTCAACATTTTGGTCGAAGTATAGTTTGATCGAGAACCACATTCAAAGAACACTTAAATATTTGAAATTTTTCTCCAATATGCATGATTGAGTTATCCATATCATATCCAAAATTCAATAAATACAAAATTTATAGAAAATATGAAAAATCATTTACCACACTGCTATCTTGATCAAATTCCATATTCATGTACTATCAAAACCCGAATTTTTGCCGATTAGGGTTTACATTTCTCAAACCCTAATTCTTCAAACTAAAATCATAGTTAAAGTTTCTTCTTAGGTTTGAAACATCACAATTGATCTACTATCATTAATCAAGTCTAAATGATGTTCAATCTAATCAAGCATGTAATCATTAAGGTAAACCCTAGTTTACCAATTAAGCACAAATGTGGTCATTACAGGTTGTAAATATTTGATCATACATATCAGGTCTTTATAGTTATTCATTCAATTATTCTTACTCTTTGAATTGATCTCTCAATTAGCATATTTGAGATAATCCTGAGGGTGTCGACCAAGTAACTTAGGAATAGATCATAGAATGGATATGTAAGATTCCATATGTGATCGTGAAAGGGATCCTATAGGATGATTGAGTCATGATCCTTAGGTAATGAGACCATAGGCCCAGAGGGAATTCAATCATTATCCAATTTGTGTTCCACAAAGAGGTGAATTCACATGATCCTAGTCTTGAGTGCTTTGATTACTGAGTTGTCACAGTAGGATAAATCAGTAGGTGATGGTGGTAAAATCCAAATATCCAAGTGTTCTTTAATATTGAATTTAACTTGCTTTTAATCCATTTCCTTGCATTACAATCTTTCAATCCAATCATTACTTGACAATCATTATAAAAAAATGATTTTTTAATATTGTTCTCAATGGTAGGTTATGAAGGTGATTGCTCATTTGGGTTCAACCCTTTCTTATACTACAATTGATCTGTCAGCTTATAGGTGAGTTAATTGAAATGGTAAAAATGTTTTAAAACCTAGGATAATTCATATAATGGAATTTGTGTGTGCAATAAAACTAGCATCAAACGTCTCTAAACCCTAGATGGGACAACTTGAGATGGGTATTGTTACACCCTGATCTCACAATTACCATTAATCATGAGATTAGTGTATAAATTGAGGATTTAACGTAATACAAAAAACACCCTTAACTTTTTCTTCTTTTTCAAACTTTTTGTTTTCTCGCATTGAATCACATAAACAAACTTTACAAGAGAATTAAACCTTGATTACTCTAATATGATCTCAACATTAATGATACACATCCATACATTCATTCTGGTTCTCAAACTTCCATGTACATATGCCATGATAATCAAATGCATTCTCTCTTATTAAGGAAATGAAGATACAAACATCATTTACAACTCTCTCACATCTATGCAAGGACCTAGTGTGAAAGGGACCGACTAAACTTAACTATACTCAGACTTAACTCTTGTGGAAGATCTAATCTGATGCAATGATATCTTTAAGTCCATGTGGTTTTCCTAAAAATTGTGAGTAGAGGGGTGAGCCTACTCGCTCAGTGAATGAGTACTTCAAAGAAACAATATAAAGCACTGATATAATTACATATATACTTTTGAGAAACTGATATCAATTATAGAAGTAGTAAGCTTTAAAGAGATTGATCATTTACAATAAAAAATATGACAGGATACTCTAGATATCAACAAGAGCAAATCAATATATGTGCACACTTGATAAATCTTAAAAAAAACTAATAATTTAGAAACATACAAAGAATAATTGCTGGGAAATTGCACTCGAATCTTTCTTAGCCTTTCTTACTTATAAGAAACTCTTTAAACCTATATGAACATAGTTTAGCTTATGCCCTGATCATATCCAGTGTACTCTATATATGAAGACTTGTAGCGAACTACGATCTCACCGTACAAGACTTAGCTTAAAACCCGGGAAGCTAAGCCTAGAACTGAATCCGGGTCTGCTTGACTCGAACCGTCATGTCTGACTAAGGTGGCTAAACTGTTGCCCTTTAACTGGACCTCTCCTTCTAGGCTGAGTACACAGGCGGAGGGTCTGAGAAGCTCTGTGGGCCTCATCTTGGTACGCTCTGTGGGTACCTCTGGGTTACTACCGGGATCTCCGGTTCATGTTGGGTAACCTATCTTCTTTTAGGAGACTTCCTCAAGGGTTTTGTCTCCCCGCATGCTCTGTGGGTACAATCTGATCTCCGTATACTAGTCACTGCCAAGGTGGATCATTTCCTCCCTATAGTGCAGACATCCGTAGGGAATCTACGGTGTTCAGGGTACCTATGTCTATTATTTTATTATTATTGGAAAGCTCTTACTATATTGTATCTTTTCCCTTACTTATACTTGACTCTGGTATCTCTATAGTACCGTGTCTATTTATTTGAAGTTTATAACACAACATGTATATCATCCTTAACTTAGCAGAGAAGTATATTCAAACATTGTAATATACTGAGAAATCAACATACTATACATGCAGGCAGACTGAAATACTTCAATAAATATAATGCATGTCCATTTGTCACCTATACACTAGAATCATGCAATTAAACATCTTAATATACTGATAAGAGCTAATTACTTGGCATACGAGTAATCGTCATTTGCACCCATAAATTATTTGCACTTTCTTGGAAAACGTGCACATCGACCCAAATGTTATACATATGTTTATAGAAGAATAGGCATCGATTCCTACCTACTCTTAAAAAGGGGATAGCTCTTATACGTCTCTTCTCGATCATGCTTTAATCACATGCCCATGAATTCACAAAGGGAGCAAAACCACACATGGACCCCAAGAAGGGAAACATATGTCAGTAAAATGACCAGTATAAAATCAATATTTGGAAAGTAAAAGTTTGAACCTATTAGCAAAGATTCAAATAATGTAGGTAAGTATCAAATGGTAAAAATCGGTTTTAAAAATCAATAAAACACAACATCCAGTTTTTAAACTAGTGATTCAAATTTCAAGCAGATAACACATGTCAATGTATGTTTTTTTGGGTAAGAAATGTGTTCTCTCCTACAGAGAATGACAACACGTAAACTAATATTCCTAGCATACTGAGGGACCCAATGTTCTTTACCTCTGTGAAGAGGCATTGACGTGTAATTATACTAAACTAATGGACACTAATCAGTCCCTTTTTGACGTTTAAACATTGGGATACTATTTTTAGAAATAATAATTGATGGATTTCAAGGAGGAAGGGTAATGTTTGAAATAATTTTAAGCTAACTAACCAAACTACTATGTATGCTTTAAACAGGGAATAAGATTTCCAAATATAATATAAATTTTGTACCTTGATTCAAAATCATGTAAAATGTAAGGATTCCAAGTATTAAGTTCTAGGGATGGACAAAAGAGGGATCTACAAATGCAGAACAACATTGGTTACTATTGTCTAGGAATCAATTGTATTATTTTGTTATTCATGATTAGAGTTTTCCTTCTAGGAGTGCTACTAAAATTTTTCATCAAGGTTTCTAGATAGATTATTTTATTCTATGTTCTCTAGACTAGATTGTTCTATTTAATCACTAGGATCAAAGATGTTCCTTAACCTCACTGGGAATATTTAGGGCTTAAATCATATATAGCTCAATGCATACTAGTTATACACTCATGCTTAGGTCTCAAGTTTCATATGATCATTATTATATCAATATATGAAATGAAGGAATCCTCATATAACAACGTAAGAAATTTTATCTTAGATTTTGATAAATATGAGGTAGAATAAGATCAAATAGGTTCTCCTCCATATTATCTCTCTATATGTTTCCATTAGGGTAATGTTTTCTTATGTCAAAATCTTATATCCAATTATACTTGAGCATGCATATTTCTAGGTTTTGAGCTTATAATGAGGATATAATTTACAATAACATTGAAATTACTAGTTTATTACTCATGCACTTATTAAGGCATAGACATAGATATTACATATACATAACATAATTCAGTCTTCCATATAATATATATTTGGATTAACTAACTTTTTAAAATCATAAATGTTAGATAAATTAGAAGTTTCTTAAAAGATTAATACCAATACCCTCTTATGTGTACTAGTTAGGTTATATTCATCAATTGAGAGGTCTGGTGATTTCAATCACTAGGTTTATTAGAATATCAGTCTTGGTTGTTAATGTGACTTATGTTTTATTTCCCTTTCTATTAAATTCTACAAAATTGGAATACATGAATAAAGGATTTACTGACCTATGGGAAATGGATTCCTTCTAGATTGTATTCCACATGAAAGATAGTTAGCATATCTTCATCTAGTTGTCCTAGGATCAAATAAACATGAACCAGATTATGGATGTATCTCTCATGTCCATAGGTGATTGTGGTTGTGCTCTTCAGAACATGACCATCTCCAAGTAGGGTTACGTAATGTCTCCATGTCTACGAGTAGTATATTTGAGTTTTAGGTCTACCTATTGTGGATCTATGAGGGTTTCAGGACCTTCCTGACTTCATAATATGTCTGTCGGGCCCTATTATCTCTGTTGAATCTTGTCCCCATCTCAAGCAGCACTACAGTAGAGTCATGTGGAGGAACCATGTTGCTTGATCCTTTTTGGAGTCCTATGTTTACAGGTCATTGATCCCAGGGGGAGGAAGGGTCGTGTATGGTATAGGTCATAGGTATGTCAAAGATCTATATTTGGTGTCCATTGTAGGGATCCATGGTGATTCATAGGAGTGTGGGATGGTTCTAGTTTTGTTGAGCTGAAGATGTGCAAACTGGAGAGTTTCATGCAGTATGGTCAACAACTTGTATTGTAGGTCTTTAATTCTTTCAGGGTTCTTAGAGGAAGTGGGGGAGATGCTAATTAGGGAGGAGACGTGCAGACAGTAAATTCTATGGTGAGGTCTGTGACAATGTTTCGTGATGTCTGATGGATGACGGGGTTGTGCAGTACAATAGAGATGTTGAGTGGCAATGGTCTTAGAATATGTCTTGGATCCTATTAGTTATATAGGGTGATTTGGGAAGTAGTTATATGATTTTTGTTGTTCTAAGGTAGTAAGGGGGAGAAGATATATTTTATGGGCAATCAGGTTGATTGTAGCTGAATCTGATAACAACGGAGGTTTAACATCATTTTTATCAAGTAGAGAAGAAGTCACAATAAACATGGGAAGATAATTTGAAACCTTTCAAAATCTTCATGAATGTTTATTTGGTTGGAAGTTGAAGTCAACATAGTTCTAGTTAGAGGAAATGGTGGAGGGGAGAGAAAGAGATGATTTTATCACCAACCTCGTGTAGCAGCACCATTCATGGTGAAGACGACACACACATTACCTAAATTGTTGTTTATGTGGTTCTCTCCTCTCATACTATCAAGATATTTATGATTATTAACCCCTATATAATTCCTCAAATATAATGCTAATAACTTCAAGACTTCAATCATACGTTCAATTTCTACTATCTCAATAAGAAAGTACCAATTCCTATAGTTATGGTTCTGAGAGGGCTAATTAATCACCTTCGAAAATGTTTAAATCGTTGATACTTAACAATATGGTTAATATCCCTCAGAAGTTCTAAAAACATTATTTGTGAGATTGAGAGTGCTAGATAAAAAAAAAGTCAAGTCAAGGTACTTAGGGACAAATATTTTGAATGGCACTAGATAATACTGATATAACTCACAATGTAGAATGTAATGACCTGTTTGCAAATAATTTAAAGGAAGAGTAAGGCTTGAGATATCCACTATGGGGACTAACTTGCTTCAAAATACATGATATTGAGAAAATATTTAATTAGGCCTCAGAATGAAGGAGAACTTCAAAATTGAGATCAAGTTCAGAAAAACTAGATATTATAGCTCAAATATAGATTTTGTACAGGAATTTTTGTATATTGCAAGTCTCCACCCCTTAAATTAGATTTTATCCCTGAAACTAGCATATCCATGGTCTAGTCAGGTACTTCTCTCCACCCTTTATGTAACACCCAAAATTTTCATGGTAAATTTAAAGTTTTAATGTGGTTTTCCCTAAATGAATTTCCTTCATGGACCATAATGCAAATAGGCAAAAGTAATATTTCTTTTGGAATAACAAGCAAAGAGAAAAAAAAGGAAATCAAAGACACCTTTTTCCTTTATAATGTGTTACATTTATTTGAAAAGTAATATTAAATGATTTTCCCTTTATTTTTTATCAAAGAAATTTAAAAGAGAAGAAAGAGAAAGATATGAGGTAGAGAGTTCAAAATTTTAAATTAAAGACTTCGGCAATAAGTATGGTTTTTCCTTTTTATAGCTTTGAAGTCACTAATGTTCATTTTCTCTCTCCTCTAAGAAAATTACTCAAAAAAGGGATGAAATGACTTAATATGACTCTTGAATGGGTGATTTATGTATAACATAAGGGTTCAACAAGAGAAGCATTTTCGAACTATTTTATCCTTTAAATGCATTATAATTGAGATTAATGGTCATTATAGAAAATGTGGACCAAAACTTGTACAAAACCTAAATTGAATTGGCTAGGAATGTTATATACTTTCAAACTAGCCTCTAGTTCAAATTTGAAGTTGTTTGGGTCATGTTTGACCCTCCAAATTAACCAAGGAAGATTTGAATATAGTTTTAATTGGATTTAATGTCAAAATACATTCAATGCATCATTTTTCCTAAAGCCCGGATCATTCACTATTGTCACGAGTTACAACTTGATTTTTCTTTTCTCGGACTCATTGGACGGATGACATTTAATCAGAATTCGATCTAACGGATCTCCTATCATACTATTCATCTGACTCCTTTGTGAGATAGGGAGCATTTCTTAGTTTTCTTTGACGAATCCACTCTGCATCATAACTCCACAATTTTGTGAGATTTCTTCACTATTCACCTCACCCCTCCCTTCTATTTTGATCAAGCCCTAACACAAAATGTCAATCTGGACTCAGAACCCCTCTCCACAATGGATGCTCAGACTGGGCCATGACCTTCCTCGCCCCTATATAAGGTACTCAAAAGCACCACCGACCACACCCATCACTCCTCCTTAGCCAATTCCATCTCTAGTACCCCCGAATTAACCCGCCTACTCATCCCTTCTACTCCAGTGACGGTGGCCTTGTTCTAAAGGCTCCGTTCACCACAGTTAAATCACAAGAACGGTAAGCATCACTGACACATTGTGGTCATTTTTGTATGGTTAATTTTCCATGGATAGCCCAGGTGTGATGTACTATGGAGCCCAATAGAGGCGCTCACTGATAATTGTCATCTTGGCACCTCAGTGCTCCTCCAGTCTTGATTTTCCTTCTAGAAGCTCACCTAGACTCAAGGATCGTAACCTGGCCTTTTGGGTCCCCTTTTGGCCTCTAGTTTTATCTTCTCGACATTTGCTCATTTCCTCTGTTTTAGGGTGTTCCTGATGAACATGTGTCTTCTTGGTCTAATTCTTCCTCATAGAAATGATCTCGCATTTGGCTTGACCTCATGGCATTATCCAACACTTCTTGGTAGTCCTTTTGTGGTGTCTACCTGAGTCTGGTCATCCAGTGAGCCTTCAACATGGTAGAAGGAGCCCTCAGTGCTCCAGGCCACGAGACAACATGAATTTGAGCTCTCTACCTTCACGGAAACATGAAGGACTCAATCACGACCTCATATTTCATAGGTAACATCAAAAATCTCATATTCGCTTGTCGACTCCTCTGATGTGTTCTCTCCATCGTTCACATATCACAGAGGGGAAGAAACTAGGCGAACAAAGGACCTGAGTGCCCCCACATTTTTAATCAAACAATTATTCCTACAAGGGTATTTTAGAAATTTTCCTAGCCCTATCTCATTTGACCGATGACCTACTTGGGCAAGGCCCCCTTGCTTGTGTGGCCATCCTTGACTAGGCCACATCAGATGGGACCAAGGTCACAATAGATAATATCGCCTACATGGATTTTTTTTTTATTGGGTTGATGTTCTAAAATTGATAGTAATTTATCAGATGCTCAGAAAAATGAGTAAAAATATGTTTTGGAAATGGTTTAAGGAACCCAACTATAGAGGTTTTCGATTCTATTTCTAAATCACAATCATTGATTTTAGTGGAAATGAAAATTAGGGTTTAATGTTGTGAATAAAATGTTTATTAATGTAATTTGAACATGTTAATTAGGGTTAGCAGACCCCAAGATCGTGTTTAGGGCTTACTCAACCTAGGGGGAGAGAGAAGATACTCTCCAAGTGAAAAGGTAAGTGGTCCATGCAAATTGAACATAGTTAAAATGTTTGCTTTATATATACGTGTATGAGAATTTCAATGAATGTAATGTTTATACTATTTAGTGTTTCAATTGGTAAAGTTAGTAAAAACTATGATGATTTGAGTTTTATGTTGTATGTTGTATCAATTTCATGAAAATTAATGATAAAGTTAGAAATAAAGTCCAAAGTAATGTTAAGAGATCTAAGAGTTAAAAGTAGGCTTATATAAGTTACTCATAAGAGAAGAGTCACTTTGATGCATAAGAGAAGAGGCACCGCAGTGCATCCTAAGAGGCACTTTGATGCATAAGATAAGAGGTGCATATGTGAAACTCAAGGACACTTATATAGGTTAAGATAAAAGAAATTGACCTAAAAGAAATTGCATGTCTTTTCCATGTTCAATGTTAAATGCCTATTTTCAGTTTTCAAGTTTTATTTAAAATATAATATGTTCAATTCCACTTACCTCTAGTTTTATTGCATGGATTGGGAGATGATGCCCACAGGTTGGAAGCTAGATTAGGAGGGAAAGGCCATTGGAAGTAAGAACCCTATCTCAAGGACCTTCAAGAAGAAAAGAATTTGTGGGGTGCCAACTATACCTAGTTAATCAATCATTTTCCTTTTGCGAAGATTTTGTACATGTAAACTTTGTTAAATTTTGAGAATGAGAAATTTTGATTATCATTCTATGATGGTTTGTTTAAACTCTACTTTACACAATGAATATCATGGTTATGACATCCCCCTTGAATTGAATTGAATTATATGCTTCTTCTCTGAGTTGTAGAAGTGGGGTGTTACACTTTAAATGAAAGCAATTAGACATCTAAATAGGTATTTCAACTACAATGTAATATCATTCACCAACCTAGGTTTTTATTTGAAGGGTTTTTGCATACCTCCTTGGTTGTGACTTAGCTCAAGGAAGCATTGATATATTCTATAAAATAATTTTTCTTTGTACATATAATATTATAAAGAAATTATTTTTGATGGAAAAATATTTCAATGTGAAACTAAAAATGGCCCAAATCCATGCGAGAACCAAGTCAACATCACCTTATATCTACATTCTAATTACTATAAACCCATCATACAAAGCTATTTGACACATTTTGGGAATTTAAATTTCTATGAAACATAAAGATTCGCCTGAGCACTTAGTGAAGCCTGGTCCATGTAGTTCCTTGATGGTCATGTACACATTTCTTGGTTAAAGAATCTAAATTAAAAATATTAAAATTATGTAACACCACAAAATTAATAGATAGACTTAGTTATCATATTCGAGCTTAAAAATTTATCAAAATTTACTTAATATTGTATTCACTAATTTTTATGTGATGTTTTATTAGGTCAATAAAATAGATATGCTTCGTTTCTATTTCTCAATTTTCAGTGGGGAGGGTTTTACATTAGTATAATGTTTATATCAACATAAATTATCCAAAGTTTTATATATCTCCAAAAATTGGGAGTTTTAAAAATCTGTAGGTCCTAATATTTATCACATGGTATCATTTTATAATATTATTATGGATCACATTGAAATTTTAAATCTAATAATTTTTTTTAATTGTCATATATATAGATATAATGTTGGATTAGTAAGCTTTTTTGTCTCAAAAATATCATAATTACATATATATAAGGAGAATCTATTGGTTGATTTTCAATTCATCATATTTTGTAGGGGTATTTGTGTCAAAGTGATAATTTGGCATTTTTTATATCTATATATCCCCTTTTTCCATAGTATAATATTCCTCTATATATGTAAACATAGTATTATTTCCTATATTAGTGATGATTGTATATATCCCTTTTCTATCAAGTTGAATACTTTAGTCAAATACTAGGGTTTTTCCTAAGCAGTCGCAATTTCCTTGTCCATGTCAGTATGTAAAGTGAGGAAACCCCACCAGGACCGAAATGGATTGGGAGTAATCATTTCAGAATCTTCAATAAAAATTCTTCCTTAGATACCTTAGCTCATTCCACTTACATGGTGATGATTATTGACACTTAATTAATATATTGGAAGTAAATTACATATGTTACATAACTCTAAAATATATTTTAAGATTTCAAATAGAAGTTATCAGATGTGATTTACGCAGATGATACCATTTTAGGGTATATTCTATGATATATGTTTATTATAAATTTTCTTTTTCTTTTGCGACTACTTGTGGTTGTACCAAACTACTGAGATACTCTAACTATTTGTATACCTATAGTGATGGCTTTACTATTCCAATCCCTCATTGTAACTCTACATATATGTATCTTAAGTACTTATACTTCATTAATATCCCCATGTAAATTTACACCTAGGGGAGTCTAAAATCTAGTAGAAGATATAGGTATATTTTGTGACTTTCTATATAAAGGTACATACCTCACATTCTAGTCTCTTAGTCTATCCTTATTCTAGTCTAGGCATATCCCACTAATTATGACAATGATACTAGTGCTAGATGTGAACTATTTTTCTAAGTTCTAACTAGTCTTCCCAACTAAACATAAATTCCACAAGCCATGCATGAGTGTTGACTATTTATAGCTCTGAAATCATGTTGTAACGATCTGATCCTTATGATCAAATTTTTATAAAAATGTATCAAAAGTTATAAATAAATGTACTTTTTACAATGATGTCTTACATCAAGAGTCATGGAAGCTTATATGTATGGTTACAAAATTAAGAATAGGAATTGCTTCCTATCTACTCATCAACACGGGAACACTCTTGCACGTCTCTTATAGGTTGTCCTTTAATCATATATCTATGAACTCCCAAAGGGAATGAAACCAAACATGCACCCCAGGAAGGGAAACATAGGTTGGTCAAACCATAGACACAAAATTAATATTTGGAAATTAAAAGTGTGAACCTATCTACAAAGGTTTTCATGAACAAATGCAAGGATTTAAATAATGTAGGAAAGTATCAAATGGTAACAATGGTTTTTCAAATTTAATAACATCCCATATATAATTTTGAGACTAGTGATTCAAATTTCAAATGGATAACGCATGTCAATGTTTGTTTGTTAGGGAAGCCATATATTATCTTTTATGGAGAATGCCAATATACCAACTAATATTCCCAATATACAGATGGACCCTGTGTCCTTTAACTCTACATAGAAGAGTGGAAGAATGATTTCACTAAAATAATGGGCACTAACATGCCCTTTTTTATGTTCAAACATTATGCTATTATTTTCATAAATAATGGTTGGTGGCTTTCAAGGAGGAAGGTTAAAGTTTAAAATAATTTCAGCCAACCAACCTAACTACTATGCATGCTTTTAGGAGAGAATAAGCTTTCCAAATATAATAGAAATTTTGTACCTTGATTCTAAATCATGCAAAATGCAAGAATTCCAAGTATTAAGCTCTCAGGATAGACAAAAAAAGGGATCTACAAATGTAGAACAAAATTAGTTACTATTGGCTTGGAATCAATTAGTATTCAGTTTTTTTGTTATTCGTAAGTAGAGTTTTTCATCAGGGAGTGATATTCACATTTTCTGATATGGCTTGTAGCCAATTTATATATATAATTAACATTACATAGTTGATTGTTCATTCTATTTCCTCAAGATTAGATTATTCTATTTAGTCATTGGGCTCAAAGATGTTCATTAATGTTACTTGGAGTATTTAGGGTTTAAATCATATATATCTCAATGCATACTAGTTATACACTCATATTTAGGTCTCAAGTTGCATATGAACATAATTATACCAATATGTGAAATGAAGGAATCCTCGTATAATAACACAAGAGGTGTTATCTTAGATTTTTTTTATAAATATGAGGTTGTTTAAGATCAAATAGGTTCTCCTCCATTTTATCTCTCTCTCTCAATTTCCATTAGGGTAATCTAGTCTGAAGTCAAAATATTATATTCAATTATACTTGAGCATGCATGTTTCCAGGGTTTTGTCTTATAATAAGTATATTGTTTACAACAATTATTGAAATTACTACTCTACTACTCACCCACTTATTAAGGAATATACATATATAATACTACTAATGTGACAAATATTTACATAGTTAATTAACTAGGATAGGTTGTCACTATAGAAATGTTCATATACATAACATAATTTAATCTTCTATATAATATATTTGGAGTAATTTATTTCCTAAATTATAATTTATACATATATTATAGGTTTGTTATAAGATTAATACCAATACCCTCTTATGTTTACTAGTCAGGTTATATTCATCGATTGAGAGGTCTAGTCATTTCAATCACTAGGTCTATTAGAATATTAGTCTTGGTTGTTAATGCGATTTAAGTTTAATTTCCCTTTCTATTAAATTCTATAGAATTGAAATACAGGAATAAGTGAATTACTGACCTATGGAAAATGAATTCCTTTCAGATTGTATTCCACATGAAATATAGTTAGCATAGATTCATCTTGTTGTCATAGGCCCATATCGAGATGAACCCGATTACGGAAGCAACTCCCATGTCCATAGGTGATTGTGGTCATAATGTTCATGACATGATCATCTCCACGTAGCATGAGATTGTGTCTCAGTGGATGTGAGTAGACTAGTTGAGTTGTATGTATACCTATTGCTGATCTCAGAGGGTTTCGAGAACTTCTTAACCCCATCATGTGGCCAGCGAGTCCCATGATCTCTATTTAACCTTGTCTCCATCTAAAGAAGCATCGTAGTGGAGTGATGTGGTGGCTGTAGGTTGCTAGATGCTCATTGGCATCCTATGTATATAGGTCATCAATCCTAAGGGAGGAGGAAGGTTCATGGATGGCATAGATCATAGGTATGCCAAAGATGTGTGGTTGGTGTCCATCACATGGATCCATGGTGGTGTGAGGGATGGTTGTAGGTTTGTCAAGGTGACCATGCATAGGCTCATTAGTTTCCTACAATACATTCAACAGATTGTTTGTTGTAGGTCTAAAATGATTCTAGGGTTCTTAGAGGATGTGGTGGTCTTAGACCATGTCTTAGAGCCTAATAGTTAAATAGGGTGATATAGGGAGTATTTATAGGGTTTCAGTTGTTCTAAGTTTAAGAGGGGGAGCGGGTTAGATGTTATAGACAATCACGTTAATTGTGGCCAATAAATGTAATGGTTTAGGTTCAACACCATTTCTGTCAGGTGGAGAAGTCATAACGAAGATGGGAAGAATGTTAGAAACCTTTTGAAATCTTGATTATAGTTTATGTGGTTGGGAGATGAAGTCAAGAAATCTTTAGTAAGAGGGAATGGTGGAGGGGAGAGACAGAGAGGATTTTGTTGCTTGCCTCTTGTAACAACACCAGTTGTGGTGAATATGACACGTGTGTTACCTGAATTGTTAGTTGTGTGGTTCTCTCCTCTCCAATTATTATGATATTTATGATTATTAATCCCTATGTATATAATTCCTCAAATATAATTATATAAATTCAATTTCTAGTATATAACTTATCAAAGTACCAATTCCTATGGTTGTGGTCCTGAGAGGGTTAATTAACCAACTTCACAAATGTTTAATGTGTAATAATATGGTTAATATCCCTCATAATTTCTAAAGACATTATTTGTGAGATTGAGAGTGCTAGATCAATAAAAGGTCAAATAATGGTAATTAGGAAAACATATTTTTAATGGAACTAGATAATATTGAATTAACTCACTAAGGAAAACGTACAGACCTATTTGCAAATATTTGAAAGGAAGACCAAGGATAAAAAAAATCCACTATGGGAACGTAACTGTTTTAAAATATGTGATATTGAGAAAAATATTAATTGGGTCTTTGAGTGAAGGAGAACTTTGAGGTTGAAATAAACTTTAGAAAAATCACAGATTACACCTCAAATATATTTTAGTACACAAATTTCAGTATGTTACAAGAACAATGTATTATATTGAGAAAACTAATTTTAATAACAATTTATACAGGGTACATGTGATGGGCTACTCCCCATTCCCTAGAGAGAAGGTATACTCATTTTCATGCCAAGAACACAAATACAAGAAGAGAGAGGAGAAATCATGTCATCGATTGAGAAGAGAGATGGAATCCAAAGGAATATGACTGTAACAATCATCTTGAGTAGTAGTAAGTCTGAAGATCTCCATGAGGATGGTCTTGTCCTCTTTCTCCTCTTGGTCCTTGCTTCCAAAATTGTACTCTAGACTAAATATGAATGAACTAAATGATCCTTAAGTCATTCCTCCTTTTTAATCCAAAATACCCTTCAGTTGGACGTTGTCTAAATTTATGTTTGTCTGACATGCTAGTCGATAGACTAGGAATGCTGATCGACTAATTATCCACTTGGTAGTTCTTTTGAAGGTTGATTTACCAATCACCATTCTATATATTCTCCTAGAGAGTGAATGGATCAGTGAATCCAATGAGTGGATCGATCAATCAAGTGGGTGTTAAAAATTGTCATTGGCTTATAACTTTGGAGGTGTGTGTTCTGGTCGACTGACTAACAAGGTAGATCGTCTGGTAAGACTTATATTTGAGGCTCTCTACTATAGATGGATTGGCCTACCAAGAGAGTGGATTAGCCTATCATTTCATCATAAAATTGATCAAATTCAATGACATTTGGAATGACCTTTTGATCAACTAATCAAGGATGAAGATCAGACGATCTGATCCTTGCATTGGAGATGCTTTTAATGGGTAGAGTGATCATTCAAGTATAGAGTCTGGTCTCCTGTTCAACACCCCTGACTTATGCCTTTTAGGTCCAATTGCCTTATGATTTTTTATGTATTGGGAGTATGATCTTGGGGGAAAGAATTCCATCTTGGTTCTGAGTTGATTTCTACTTTCTTCTACATAAGAGTAAGAAATCTAGTCAAAATCCTAATATTTAAGAACAAAGACAAAACATTGAAACTAAACAAAACAATGTGGAAATGATAACTAAAATGTGAAAAATTAATCTAGAAATTGAAATGAAAATGTGGTGAATATGCATTCAATGGGGAGAAAAGGTACAAGATGACATAGAGTACTATTGTTTTGAGCTAGTGTTCCAAGAACTTAGCATCTCGAATATATAGAAGGGAGATTTGTCTTACTGGCAAGGTGGTCATCTAGTTTAAATAGGATGTTAATCCCATTCTTCACTTCAACTTTATTTCCCCTTACCCATGCATCATGCCTAAAGGATGTGCATGAGTTTCCTGATAGCAGTTTTATTGAATTAGATAGAATTTGAGACCATAGGTCCTAGATAGAGTGTCAAAGAGTTGAGCCCATGACTTTGGGTTTTGTGGGGTATGTCATATACGTCTCATAAATCTCTGCACTGGCATACATTCATGTATGCTAGGTAATTCCAATAATACTTGAGGAGTAGTGCATCATTCATTCTATGAACTATTTTAATGAGAAGGTTGACTATGTTCATTGGCCCAATTCTCGAACTCCAGTTGACTAGGAATTTATAGATTGTGCCTCAATATTTCCACCTCAAATACTGGTTTCATATGTAAATTTTGACAATATGACATGTATGGGTAGGTAGTCATACAGTTTGTAATCTCAACTTAACAACAAAACCAATAATATGTCAGGCAATCAACTTGACACTTTCAATAGATCACATGTCATTGAAATACAGATTATGAGATTGATGGTCATATGGTCGGTTGTGTAAGAACAATGACCTATCTTAACCCTTAATATATCTTTATAATCATAACTCAATGTTTTATTAGGATCTTGAATTAATTGTTTAAGCAACCCCTAATTTGTATCTAACTACACTTTATTTGCCCTTATTGCATGTTTTTTTGTTAAAATTATGAGGACTTAATTGAAATTTTGTGTAGAATATCTATTATTTTACTACAAGTATGCTTCTTGTGTGATATGGTTTGGATGGTTTTAAAGCTTGGTTGAGTTATGTTTCATCCTTGGGTTCTAACCCAAACCCTAATCTAATGTTTTTTTGTTGATGCCCTTACCTCGATGGATAACCCTAGACCTCAATGGGTCTAAGGTTGAAAAGCCTCGATGACCTCCATTCAACCCTATATCTTGATTGTTTGGATTTTATGGAGGTCTATGGGTCATGGAATGGTGACATGTATGGGTTTTGGAGTGGTGATCTCAATGAGTCTTGCTGTGATGTTTTGATGGGTGAGGTTGATGTGCACCTAGATGGGTGAGGTTGATGTTCACCTCAATGGTTGACGTGGGAATGAACCTAGATAGTCTTTCTTGGAGACTCGATGCCTTAATGGGTTGGAGTTGAAATACTTTGATGAGTTAAAGTTGAAATACCTTGATGGTTTGAAGATGAAGTGTATCTCGATGGGTAATGGAGTTAGATCTCGATGGTTGAATTTAAAGTGAACTTCAGAGGATGAGGCTTGAGGGTTTTTGGATGTATCTAGAGAGTTGAAACTTGTTGGGTCAGACCATCAATGGGTGATACTTTATGGGTTGGATGAGGAAGATCCTCAATGTCTTCTTTGCATGTGGCTCGATGAGCTAACTGATAATGTTTGTGTTGAACTTTTGACCACCATTGGATATATATACCCCAACCAATCAACCCTATGACTTATTTTACACTAAAGAACTTTCGGGAAATGTGTAGAGAAGCTAAAGTGGTCGATAGGAGCTCTAAGGAGGTTGATGGTCATGGTTTGAAATTTGGATGAGCATGAAAATTGATGATATTACTCCTTTTGGTAGATCTAAAGAACGATAGCTGAAAAACCACTAGAGGGGGGTGAATAGGGTTTTATAAAAATTTAACAATAATTCAACTCAAGCAACCACAATTGAGATAATAAGAAGGAGGCAAGGTGTTTAGAGTGGTTCCACCTTTAGCAAAAACTAAAAGAGTCAGTCCACTACCCAATTGTTTCCAATTGGGATTTTGAAAGTATTTAAATTTTATTACCTCGCAAGGATGTTACATAAAATTACTAATACTTTCACCACCCTTTGGACAACCTTCACCAAGAAGTAGTCCCACCAACCTTGAAGCAGCCTTCCTTGAAGTAACTTCAAGCTCCCCCTTGAAGTAGCCTTCCTCTTGAAGTAACTTCCCATTGAGACAACCTTCTTGAAGTAGTCCAAAGTCCTCCTTCTCATCCTAGAAGATCAAACCCTCTCCAATCTACAGCCTCCAACCCTAGGAGTAGCAAGGAGAGTATAAGAAATAAGAAAGAATAAGAAGGGAAAATGGAAATTACAATTACCGTTGTAGCACAAGGCTTGATTTCCTATATCAAGCATTTTGATCTCCTAACCAATGTGTATGGAAGTGCAAGTGCAGCGGATAGGAGATGCTAGCCTATAGGACACGAATTTGGAGTAGTGGAAATGAATAGCAAATGTTGGAGTTGCTCAATTGCACACAAGAGTGGATTTCCAATTGCAAGTATGTATGCTCAAGTATTGCACAAGTGTATATTGGGTGTCCTAAGGCATGTCCTATTTATAGGAATGGCCTATGATTACTTAAGGATGTTCTAGACACTTTCTAGGGGGTTCTTAGTGCTTAACTAGCCGTTACTTGTCCACTAATTGCTTTAGCAACTGCTAGTTAATTAACTCTGAAAAGTGCAGACAGAGACAATCCCGGTCGAGGAATTGCCGACCGAGAGTCCTATCGGTCGAAGTCTTTTTTGATTGAGGGACGGTCTGGAGAAAGTGTATATAACGTTCGATTCCAACTCCCTACTACATTGCCTGCTGTGTCTAATGACTATTTGGGTCAATTCTTGGTCGAGGAGATTGTCGACCGAGAGTGTCTCGGTCGAGAAGTTTGTCGACTGAGAATGACTCTATTTCAATGTTTTAAATTATGTAGTAAGTGTGTGTATCAGTGTGCAATTGTGACACTATTGTAGGGGATGACCTATCTAAGTGTTGTGATTGGCTAGGGAAGGTCTAAACGCTTGATTTACATGATATCTAATTACTTGTACATTATATATTTGTATAAGTTTTTACATTTGATTACAATCATGAAATTAAAACATTTTGAGCATATATATCTTCTAAAGTTTTGTTATCCACCTAGTTCCTGCAACACCCAAGTAGCACGTTAGATCCACAAGAATGAAATGTTTGTCATCATCAAAAGAAAGGGATTATAATAATGTCCAATTTAGCCAACAATCTCCCCCTTTTTGAAGATGCCAAAACATTTCCAATATAAAACAAATAATCTAAAAATCAGTTGAGTTTCATACCTGAGATTTACCTTGTGTATTCCTTCTCTTGTTTATGGAATGTGTGCTTACTATTCCCAAAGAAGTATGGAACATCAAGTCCAACTCTTAGGGAATATAGCAACTTTTAATATAAAGCCAAGAGATTATGAAACTCATTTTATTTTATATCTTTGATTTTATATTATTTCTCCCCCTTTGTCATTTCAAAAAGATAACCAAGATAATTATTAAGTATGACTTTTATTATTTCTATGCTCCCCCTTAATAAGATATTCAGTTTTAAAAGCAAGGGATTTAATATGAATGCAAAACATGTGTTGTCAAATTTAGCCACAATTTATTTTTGAATCATTTTCAAAAGGGTGTTAAGCCTTGAAATTATATGAGATCCTTTTAGGTTCATGGAGGACACATATATTAATTACTCATCCATTTTACAACGGATGTTAAGCCCTAAAAATGACATGAGAGTCCTTTAAGATCAGAGTACATGAATGTATCTCTAACCAAATACACAGGATGTTAAGCCCAAATTTGTTTAGAGAACTCCATTAAGAACAAGATATATATCACATTCATGAATATTGTAGTCTCATTTATTTTCATAGCCTAGATTACCTGAAGAATACTAAGGTCATAATTAGTTTCAAATTTTCTTTAATATGTTTACAAAGTTTTTGTGAACTCCCCCTTAATCTTATAATCAAGATAATTTAAGGATTCTAAGGTCATAATAAGCATTAGATCATAATAAGTTAACCTTTTATGAGAGCTATGCACTAAAGTCTTGTTTTCAATATACTAAGATTGATTGCAAGAAAATGATTTACAAATAAGCATTTGGTCAAGCTTATTTTAGGTCGACCTTGACTTCGACCTGGGCGCCCCTTGGTCAAACTTGATTTTAACCAAGAGGCAATTTCTACAGATTTACAATTTAAGCACTCTCATTGAGTTACACATTAATATGTGATATGTAATATGATCAAATGTATATCAATTTGATGCACTTTGAGTGATACCTATTTTGAAGAAGTTTTATCAATTGAAAACTCAATATAGGCATCACAATGAAGTCTTTGTTCTTGATTTTCTTAGAGCAAGTTATATCCTAAGCAAATTTTCAGAATGTATGTTCTTCATTTTGATATCCATAGAGATTGTTCTTCTTGCAAAAAGGCAATTTCACTACATATACAACATATTCAATCCTAGCAAGAATGTAGCTTTCAATCATTAATAAGCAAGATTATTTGCATCAATAGAAATTTCCATAAGTCAAGTTGTCACTATGATGCAAGATTATATCTTAAGAGCAATCATGTGTAGAATTTTAAGCAATGAATTTAGTACCTTGCTCTTGAGTTGGTTATAATTGAAATAGTTCTTTATTCTAAACAAGTCTTCTTATTTTAACTTATTTTTAGATTAATTCTTTAAAATCAGTCATCCTTGAGACAAGTTTTATATCTCATAGAACTCAAGTTCTTAAATTTAAGATTTTGCTTTTGATTACTTAGAACAAACAACTAGATAAGATATTAATATGCTTGTTCTAAGAAACTAACTATTTAGCTTGTCATAGTTTCATCTAGCAAAAATTATTGATTTATTTTCACAGGATGATATAAGCCATGCACACAATTATCTATCATGTCAAGATGCATTTGTGCCATAGAGTTTTACTGTTATGCAAAATGGCATTTTCAATGATAACATCATCTTTATATGTAATGAGCTGAATCACAATGATCATTTTGAAAACAATATCCATTCATGGTTTGTATATACAGATCAAAGATTATTTTAGGCAAACCAAGTAAAAGATGAAACACAATGATCATGGTGAAACAGTAAAGACATATCCATAGTTATAATGATTATGATAGAACAATAGAAGCATATCCATAATACAATGCTTATGATCATTTAAAAGCAAATTTCAAGACACATGGTTTTATATAGATAGACCAAGGAATATGTGGATTATTATAAAATAGTAATTAAATCAACATGGTTCGTAATTTTTAGTTTTAAGTCAAACCATGTAGGTGATTATAGTAATTAAAAATGAACTTGCAATTTATGCTATATGTTTAGAGAATTTTCTCCAAGATTCATTCTTGATTTGCCTATTAAATCAATCATTAATATCAAACAAATTAGATCAATTTAAAACAGGTTCAACAGAACTCGATTCGGTCGAACTTTTCTTTGATCAAATTTATCTCGGTCGAAGATTTTCTTGACCGAGAATGCTGCTATTTGTACATGTTTTATCAAATTTTTGCAAGCTTAAAAACAGTAACCTGCTCAGTCGACTAATTCTTGACCGACAGTGTTCTCGGTCGAACATTTTCTCGACTGAGAATGTTTCTGTATTGTTTTTCAGTAATTATTTGCAAGTAAAACATAGATCACTTCTAATTCAATTATGCAATTTAAAATTTAGTTTAGTTGAGATGAAACATTTAAGTATCAAAGTAATATTTAAGTCAAATCTCAACTAATCATATTTAAATCTCTAGGTTTTAGGAACCTAAACTAAAACAAGTTATTAAAGACGTGTCTCCGTAGGTTTTTTAAAAAAATGTGTATTTTCAAGTTAGAAATTTTAATTACTTGAATCAATTTGTTATCTCATTATGTTAAGTTGAGATAGACATAAATATATAAAATTTTGAGTCTTTGTTCATATCTCAACTTAATTTAATCTATTTAGTTTGGGGGTTTTGGAACCCATACCAACTCAACATCCTTTTTCTTGTAAGGACATGAGAAGGAATAATGTCCAAGACGCAAACAATAATGGCAACATATAGAATCAATCTCATTTCTCTTTTTATGAGTTTGATCTAGATTGTTCTTGGGTACATATGTATACTTGCCTTTAGGTACATATATAGATTGAGTCTTTGGCACTTGTGTACTTCTCCCACTAGGTTTTTGATAGGATTTTCCTTTAGGCTTGTAACCTAGTCCTCTCCTTCCAATTTGACCATGAGAATCATTTAAGATCTTATCAAGAACATCCACTACAAAAAATTTGACCTTTGTTGAAGAACATTTGTGAGGAACCAAAAATCGTGAATAATGATGTCTATTTGTGAGGGCTCATCCTTTGAATATGGGACCAAATCCCTCAACCGTGTTTTTAACATCGTTAGACATTTTATATGAACATTGGTCCCTCACAAATACATTACTCACTAATCACCCCGTGAAAAATGTCATACCAAATATTTCTCTCCATCTCATTACCCTTCCCTCCATTCTAAAAACACAACAATTGTAAATCAAAATTAAAAAAATAAACAAACCCTCCCCGTTGTTCCGTGAGAACTGTTTCTTAGCATTTCATCCCTGCTTTCTTTCCCCTCTCACGCCGTGCGCGTCCCCCTCTCGCGCCTTGCGTGTCTGGCTGGTTCTCCCCTCTCCACGGTGATCCTCCCCTCTATGCCCTCCGTTGCTCCGCGTGGAAGCCCTCGGCCAGCACTCTGACGCCCTCGCAAGCCCGATGCCCACGGCCGGCACTCCGACGTAAGCCCTCAGCCGGCACTCCAATATCATCTCAAGCGAGCCTCGAGCACGAATGCCGTTGTGGGTACTGGCACAATCTCGGGTCTTTAAACCTTCTTTCTATGATTCAGGTTTTCATTGATTTTACTCAAAGCCTTGCGTTGTGGAGGCTTATGAAGATCTTGCGTTACAGAGATGCACAAAGATCTGGCATTAGAAGACCTTGCAATGCACTTTCTTGAATCTACTATCTACTATCTACTATTCTATCAATCTAAACACCAACACTTGTTTCCATCCTCCACCTCTCGTGGAACTGTTGGACTCTCATTAGCCCAATCAAACACAATCCGCCGCTCAGTTTCCGTCCTCATACCTTCCGTTAAACTGCTGGACTCTCATACACCCATCAATAAAACATGGGAACTCGTTGGAAATTTACTACTTAGCTGTATTTCTGATCTTCATAATAATGATTATCGACTTAGGTCACACATGGACTTGCTTCTACTGGTTCTTGCGAACGAAAACAGAAGAAGAGTTAAATAGGCAGTCGTGTGAATCCTGCCGGTACCGCTCTTCCTTTATCGTCGGCGTATTTGGAATTGGCTGCAAAGCACGCTTAGGCAGATCAGATGGGATGTTCGGCGTATTTGCTGGTAGGTTGATCGCGGTGTCATTGCCCCTTATGGGTTTTTCTGATATTTTGGATCGTCCTTTTAGTTTTCTATGGGCGGGCCGCCAACTTATTATTTTAGGTTTGCAGGGAGCGAATAGATCTGTTGCGATCAGGCGAAACAGGAAGTCATCCGGCAGAAAGGACCACTGCATGTTGATTCTCAACAGACATTACCTTCTGTACATTCATATAATCTTGAAAACAAGCATCCTATACGGAATTCTAATGAGTCCTATTCTGATACTTATGCCCAGGAGAATAAGCATTCCAAGAGAGGATGGCTTGACTGCTCACGGAAGTACCACTCACGAGTTGATTTCTTCTCATTTTCTCATCATCCAATGACATGTTCTTGTTGGTGACACTCGAGCAGTCCCCACAACGAGAAAACAAGACATAGAAGATCATTGGTAATAGCACTAGAATGGATTACACATGTCCAATTAATTGCTTTTGATACAGATCTATTAGAAGTTGTTGTTAAGTTTTTGATGCAGTTATGTATTCTTTTAATACCAACTAACGCCAAACCTTTTCCTGCCACCCCATCTTCTGAGCTTATCCATACAGAGAACACCGTCGTGCCAACCGCAATTGGGAAGTGCATCTATTGCATTCAAAGTCTCCTTTGTCTACTTACAAATTTTCTTTACCTTGATAGAAAATGTGTCAACATCCTACCATTATGGCAATGCCTAGCATGTAGCTGTCATATATCCCTTCATCATACTGTATTGATATCAGAAATCTGGATACGTGCTGCTTGATCAGGTTCTCCAGTCAAGTCTGAAAAATAGCTTTTAATCATAAGTTGGCATCATCTTTTACTTCCATAACGAAGTTATTATTTCAACCTCAGCACGTCATGAACAGAAGAATAGCTGGTTGAGGCACACGGTCAACCTTTTACAGAGTGTACTTTCCGGTCCTATTTCTTTATTGTTTCTGTTGGTCTTCAAGAATACAGATTTCTTATCTGAGATTTAAAGCTATCATATAGTATAAGACATCTACGAAGGAGATATGATAAAATGAAATATCCTTGGTTGATGGAAACAATTTCGTGCTAAACATGTATCTGCTACCAAGCCTACAACCCGAAGACGAGCCTTGCAGATTATCATCATGATTGCTTTGAAGACAACTTCTCCCACCGTGCTTTTTAGGTAATAACTTGATCCCTTGCTGATATATTTGATCCCTGCTTATAATAAAAAAATTACCCACAGTCATCTTTCCACACTTATCTTGATTATATTGAAATCAAAATTATTCATAATAAGTTAACCGAACATTTTTTGTATGCTTCCCTTGTTTTTCTTTGAGATAGAACAAGTATCATTACTTCATTTTTTTCCCTTATTAGTGATCTTTTCGATTATCTCTAATTAAAAGTATTCTCTTATTGCTTTACATCTATATTAGGATGTAGAAAATGCAGTTTATTATGAGAGATATCTTAGAACGCCCAAACTATTTATAATGAATTATGCTAAGGTTAAGTGAAACATTCTCTACTAATTTAAGTAACTCAGATTCATAAAATGAAAAAAAAGGATGACTAATTAATTCCTTCAAGATTTGAATAACAAGCATACTTACCTCATCAACCATCATATCATATAATGGGAAATGATATATTATTGAATAAGACAATTACCTTAACTTGTGACGATGGCTGTGACTAAGAGCCATAGAAGATGTTTATTTTAAAGTTTTGAAAACACATTCAATTCCTGTGATAGAGTGAAGATGTAACCAATATTTTGGTCCCAAGTCCATAAGTCAATCAATGAAGCTATACTTAATCGCAATCCAACCTTCTTCAATCATTTAGCGTTGATTTATAAAATTGTACATAAAGTAACTTGTTCTATGGTATAATATGTGTGTACTACCCTAACTACGATAACAATCACAATATGTAAAGACTTTCCCACCTCGCCCTGCGTCTCCCTCCTACCCTCCCAACCCTGCCGCTCTCCCCGTCCAGCTCCCTCCTTCTGCTTGTCTCCCTCACCCCTCGTCTCTCCCCCTACAGTATTCCCTTCCTCCTCACCCTCCGTTCTACTCTCCGCCTCCGACGACTCCTTCTTGAACGTCAGTTTCCTCCGTGTCCCACCCCTGCCTTCCTCCCTGTCGTGCTCTGCTCGATGTCGCTTCTACGGCGACGCTTGCAGCCATCTGCCCCAACGCTGCTGCTATTCGCCTCCCTCCGCATAGCTGTTGCAATCCTTATCAACATGGCCTAGCATGCCACAGTTGAAACAAAACATTGCAAGCCTTTCGTATTTGACTTCCACATCAACGATGCGTCCGCTCTTCACCTTGAGCTTTAGGGTTCTTCTTAAAGGATGAGTGACATCTATCAACACGCATACGCGGATTGAGGAGTCCCATCCCGATCCGGCTCTGTCCGTTGCCACCACGTCGCCGATGCATCCCGCAACTTCCCGCACCATCATCTCCCCTCTGTACCCCAAGGGTAGGCTATAGAGGAGCACCCAAAAAGGCGAGTGGTTGATTTGCAGGTGCCCCGGCTGCTCCTCCTTATCAATCTCTTTGAACAACAGAAGATGCTCGTCGAAATTCCATGGAGCGTCGTCCATTACTCGTTGCTTATCTCGCCAATGGGAGAACTGCATAACGAAGGTGTCGCCCTCCAACTTCTTGAACACCACCGTCTCGCGTAGACTCCACGCCTGTGTCAGTGTCTTTTCCATTGCCTATGGACCTCACATATATAAATGCCTGCAGCCCACAAGGTTGTACTGCAGCAGTGAAAAGACCATCTAGCTCTTAGCATCAATTCCTCTAAAATGAAACAACATCGTGTGCATAGCTTGGAACTAGCTTGTGTTTCCATTGTGACTACTTTCAGTTAGCTCACTTCACATGCATTGTGCCTCCACAGTTTGTGGGGTCCTAGGGTAGAATTCTTGTAGTGGACTTTAACC
Organism: Alisma plantago-aquatica; assembly: GCA_963693085.1. Taxonomy (NCBI): domain Eukaryota; kingdom Viridiplantae; phylum Streptophyta; class Magnoliopsida; order Alismatales; family Alismataceae; genus Alisma; species Alisma plantago-aquatica. The sequence goes on along the minus strand of OY856409.1, from coordinate 25,617,261 downwards.
AAGGCCGCATACAAGAATCCGATCGGAGCATATGCCATATAGAGGAATTGGACCATGGCCTCGTACTGGAGTCCTATTTTAGAGCTATGTACACATGAACTATGTCTATGAACTATGTCTATGTAAATGTCAATCTTGCATCCAGCTAATATGCATACAGCCTCCATGGTTTGTAGATATCTCAATTGGCGTACAAGTTATAAACCACAGATGAAAGTATGGCACATGGATGGACACTTCTCATCAAGAAAAGGTTTGTCTAAGAAGTAAAGTCCAATGGTGGATTTATTTTTAATGATCCTAAGTTTCTTGACTACCATAAATACATTCCTAATGTTATAGACACAGACACAAAAAGTTACCTGATATTTATCCATATTTCATAGGATAGATATCAGTACTACAGTGTCATTAGATCTATAATGTTGTGTCTTTCATGACCTAATGAATCAGTTCCTGATCTTGAGATGGATAGACCCAAGAGTTGCACATGGATGTGGAAGATGTTTCTCATACAGCCGTGGGGTCCATAGATTCAAGCTCCAAGCTCCAATTTTTGGATTCTGCATTTTCAGTCAGAAATTTTGTATCTCTTCTCGTGCCACTGTCAATGCTCCTTCTCGTCCGCACTGTCAATAGTCTTGCCCCTCACTCAGTCCCCATCATGCCTCCGAACATTCTGTTAGACCCCCACCTCTTCCTTTGCAAATGCCTACTTTGCCGACACCACCATTACATTAATTGCTCCACTGTGCGTCTTCTACTACTTACCATCACTCGCTTCCTCCTCCGTCTAATTCCTTGTCCCATATATCTAATGAATTGCCTTGAGAACGATGTAGGTGGGATGGCTCGATTGTTTTCTAGATTGTAGTCTCTGACTCCTATTCGTTGAACATAAAGTCAAAAAAGGAGAAGCACACTATGATATATTGAAGTGTACACATGACTTAGTGAGGGGGTGAAATAGATGGAATAGTGTTGGCCCGCAGCATATCTCAGTTCCCATAATGACATGGTATTTTTTTATTTGACTACTACACATAATTTTTTTTGTTGGTATTAATGGTTTACCGAACTATTAGTTGATGACTTGACATTTATGCAAATCTACCCAAGTAAATGATATAAAGTGCATTTAAATGTGTCAATGGACATTCTGTGCATCTGTCAGGAAGTTAGCTCCTTTGGTATTGTTATCGTTTGTATACAAACAAGTTTTATATAGTTTTTTCATTTCGAGCCAATTGTAATGCTATCTACACTCGGTCTTTGATCAATGTGTTGGGAAAATATAGAATAAACCAATGATGAAAAAGATGGGGAAAACAAAATTCCAGAGTCTCACTCAGAATCTCCCCATCAAAGCCTGCTCATGATTAAAAATATATAAAGGCACGTAATAAGACATAAATGCATGTACTAAGACATAAAGGAACATAATAAGACATAAAGGCACGTAGTAAGCTGGACGGGCGGAAGTGAAGGACTTGGAATGGATTCTTATCTTAACTCTTAGGTAGAAACGATCATAGTTTTTTAACCAAGAAACCATCAGCTCGGTATGAGATGGATTTATTTTTTTCGGGTTCACAGTAGCTACATTGTCATTCTATGGGTCTTGTTATTTCATTTAAAGATGTTATCTAATTTTAATGCCTTCTTAAAAATACTTAACCCAAAAGGCGTGCATATATGGTGTCATTATGCAATGTTATTTCCTGTAGAAAAAATGCAGTGAAATCAAAGTTTGTATGTTTACTCTATCCAAAGATTATTACTTTTTAGCAGGTTTTTAGTTAAACCAAATCATTTACTGACGATCTTAGAATTTCACACCTACAGTCGACTTAAGCATACTTCTGCATACTTTAGAAAAAATGTTTATACATGTTCGTTGACTAGTGAAATTGGTGTTGACTTTTGTGGCCTACCACATGGTAATACTTCTCCTATTCCGATGTACTGTGACAACAAAGCTGCCACTTTTATTGCTAGTAATCCTACTTTTCATGAGCGAACAAAACATGTTGAGGTTGACTGTCATTTTGTTCGCGAAGCTGTCTTATCTGGCCAGATATCTACTCTTCTAAGTGTATTTGCTTATTTCTCTTTATTCTCTTCTTCTCTATATCCCATATTTCTCATCTCTAAATATTGTACACTCTCTTGTCTTATAAAAGAGAGACCATTGTATTCTTTTTAGATCATCCAATAATAAGCAATCTCGTTGTGAACTTCTAGAGGTACCATATTAAATGTTGTGACGACCATTCTGAATATTTGTATATGTAAGATTGTTGATTATGATTTAACATGTGAATCGTCAGTTACATATGCTTCACATTTACATAATCCACCATATGATGTGGCCTCTTACTAAGGTTACGACTATCTAATTATTCTTTACGCTTCATTTGCAGAGAAAACATGGTTTCAGCTCATATGCTAGTGATCCAAAGAAGGCTGCAAATTCACTCAGTGATCTTATGGAAAAGGCTGTGAGGGTTGTTCCTTCAGAGTTGAGAAGTTCAACACCCGTTAGGGTTGGGGTAACTACATTATATCATTATCACCTGTCATGCAAACGCCGAATTGGTTAATTATATAGATATATGAGAAAGTAAATCTGAAAGAACATCTGGATTTTTATTTGAATCTACAACCAGGCTGCTGCTGGTCTCAGAGCATTGGGAATGGATACATCTAAGAAAATTCTGCAAGAGGTGCCTATTCTGTAACATAATTTGCATTTTAGCAGGAACGGTAAAGTGCTGGTGCAATCGCTAACATACGACATTTGACCCAACACGAAATGTCGTATATCAAATTGTATAGACTAATGTTGTTTTTTATTATATCAATGCAGGTGCGTAAATTTTTGGAAGATAGAAGCTCTCTGAAATTTAGGTCAGATTGGGTGACTGTATTAGATGGAGCACAAGAAGGCTCCTTTCAGTGGGTATATTTCCTATCCTTATATGTTATATTTTACATAAAGCAATTATGGCAACATATGTTGAAAGTGAAGTTATTTCCAACTTTCTAGATTGTATGAGGTCTCCTACTCCTGACTTTCTTGTTTCAAGCTTTGTTTTGCTTTTAGTCTGTCTGTTCTACCATTTCATATTTTCCTGATACTGAGCTGACCTTGAGTGCATAGGTTACCATAAATTATTTGCTGGGAAATCTGGGGAAAAGATACTCTGATACTGTTGGAGTTGTTGACCTTGGAGGTGGATCTGTTCAAATGGCATATGCCATCTCAGAAAAGGATGCAGCAAATGCTCCAAAAGCATCTGATGGAGAGGATTGATATGTAAAGAAGTTGGTTCTAAAAGGAACTACATACTACCTTTATGTCCACAGGTGTTCCCCCTATGCTTTTTATGTCTTTGAAATTTTCTATTCTCCTCTAGCAATCTATTCATATTTTGTCCAAATCTATGTGCTAGGTATAAATGCAAAAAAAAAAAATTGTTCACAAAAAGCCATATTTGTCAAATTGTGTAAATTTTCTAGTAAATATATTGTCTACATCAGGGTGACTTCACAAAGTGCAAGCGAATTATAATGTTTAAAATGTGCACTTAGTGCATCAGTTAGATGTGCATTCTGTGCAAATGATATTTAATTTAATGTCCCTTTTAAAATTGGCCCCCTCCTCTTCAAAACAAATGGATTAGTTTACTGACTTGGTTGGTCACTTATCTTGATGATGCAGTTACTTGTATTATGGGCTATTAGCCGCTCGAGCTGAGATATTAAAGGCTGATGAAGATGCTGGAACGTCTTGCATATTGGCTAGTTATCATGGTAGATTTGCTAATCTACTTATTTTTTTAGTTTGTTATAAGCCCCCACGACAAATTTAACTGAATTTTCTGTTATAGATAACAGTAAGAATCAGAGGCATCTCGCTGTGCTCATTTGAGCCTTTAGGATAGGTTTATTTTCTAGTACTATATTCAAATTTGTGGTGTAATAAACGACCAGTCTGAAATGACTATAAAAATATGTCGGACGTACTTTCCAAATAAAGAAACGATCTACTTATCCACATGGGAAAACCCTTCCACCTTTAAATGACCATAGCTGTAGATTTTATGTTGGACAGCAAGATTCGAGATGACTTATATGGGGAAATGACTTACTGAAGGAAAAGAAATATCTGAAGTATATTTGTCCTGCCAATTTATATTCGTGCATTCGATGATGTTTAAGAACATTTTCCTCAGCAACAATTTGAGAGTGGGAGCCATAGTTGTGTCCATCAGTTCTTTATCCTAATTTAGTTTTTTATACTATATCAAGTAGTGTGGGTCTAGCTGCGCATTTGTCATTAAGTGCTGGAAGTTCTTCAGTTGCCCACACCCTATATATATGGGGAATGAAGTATACTTTGAAATGCAAGACTTGTTTCCAACCTAACTATGAAAGAAACGCCAGATGAAAATGCTACTTGCCTACTTGCTGGAAACTATCTTCTTAGGCCACCTGGGGCAAGTACACAATAAGCACCCAAATCGTCGGTTATTCTCTACTCTGACCCTCTAATTGTCTCATTGTGTCACTAAAATCATCATGTTGTTGCACCTAACCATCCACCAGCGAGTGATTCTTCTACAATTAAGCAAACGATGGAAGAAGTGGTGCCACTCGTATCCACTTTCACATACCAACTACATCCCTACAAAGTGTCATGATTTCTCAAGAGACCACCAATTCCATGCAGTAGTAATCCACCATTTGTATTTTATTCCAAACACACGATGCACAATGAGCATTCTTGGCCCCAAGTTTGGTGTCTGCTAGTTCTAACCGGCATGGGTGCTGTTGAGACACTAATTGTCTGGGAGAATTTAGATGTTACACGGTACACACTGAAGCATAGTGCTACCGGTGAAATTATCATTAAGCATCTTAACAAGGAACAAGAAGCTGATCAAAGCAACTTTAGAGATAGTGCTACAGCTGCTGAGCTAGAAGTGCAGGAAAAAATTTCACTTTTAGAATGGTTTGCTAATGAATACAAGAAATTTGGTTGCACACTAGAATTTGTGACTAACAAGTCACAAGAAGGGTCCCAGTTCTGCCGAGGCTTTGGTGGGATAGGTGGGATTCTACGCTACCAGCTTGACATGAGGTCACTGGATGAACCCTCTGATGATGAAGGGTTTTATGAAGATTCAGATTAGCAATTACCCAACCCTTTGGATCCTAGAATCAAGATGCCCGTCGGTGCCAGCTGCTCCTATGAAAAAGCGCCCCCTTTCAAACTGAAAACTGGTGATGGGTGAGCAATGAACAGTTGTTTCGTTTCATCATTTCATATATAATATTTGCTTTCATTTTAGAGTTTAATTAGGCTCAACTTTTCTGTCTTGCAGATACGTCGTTGGGGTGGACAATATTGGAGAGCTTGCTGGTATCAGACACGCCCTTATATTCGAGAGGAGTCTTTGCTTGGGCACTTGATTTGTGAGCATATTGTGATGATCTTTATCACCGTACCTGGTTTATTTCTTCTGCTAAAAGCATCGGGGAAGCCTTTGAAACTTGTTGTCTTTAAAAGGTGAATGAACCTGTAATATCTGTCTGTGCAGATTCACTCCAAACTGGTCTGTTCTACTAGTTTGCTGCAATTTACTCTTTTAATCTCAGATTGTTCGGTACAAGTGTTAATGATATGAAGGGTCGAAACTCTGTTTGAGCTGTAAAAAAAAACATTCACTCTGATTCTTTTTTGTATTTATATTGATAGGGTACAATTGCTTTTAATGATGGATTTCGACCGACAATGCACTTTGGAGTAGAACAGAACTGAAGTATAAGGGTAAGTTGTTTGTTGTACTATGATTTATGTATAAACTTTAAATTCTATTAATATAATGATTTGTCATTTTTAGGAGAAGAATACTCAAGTACCCAACCGTATGAGGCATGTCATTGATGAAGAGCACCACACCATTTGAAGGAATATAGAGACATTACATATCTTAAATTTTAGAATCATATGTATTCGTTATTTATATCAACATTGAGCACACAATGTACAGATAATATCTTGCTTCATTAATAGAAATTGGTTTGAGGTGATTTAACATTTTTATGTGTCATTTTGGTGTTGAAAATTCTTATGATGTCATGTGACTCTTATAAAAATATTGCTTGAGGTTATATATACAATTAAAATTAATTAACATTCAACAAATCATTCAATAAATCAATAACCAAATCATTTACAGTAATCCCTCAAAAATATATTAATGAAGATCTTTAGTCCCTCAAAAATGAGATCCAGATTGGCCATCACAATTGCATTGATGACGACCACATAGTCCCTCAAAAATAATATTAATGAAGGCATTAGCCCTTCAAAAATATATTCTCCAGGACCATCAAGTCCCTCAAAAATGTATTTATGAGAACTAAACATGCCCTCAAAAATGTATTTATGAAGGCTAAATAGTCCCTCAAAAATATATTTATGAAGGCTAAATAGTCTCTCAATATAACATTCTTGAGGGTCAGTTGGTCCGTGACAATTGTATTCGTGATGGCCACTGGTATTTGTCACGTGAGTTCTCTTCACGGACCATTTGTGAGGGCCAGACTCACAACCGTCCCTATTTGTGAGGGCCTGTAGAGAGGGGTTTGTGACAGGACTCACTCGTGAATAATGGCCCAATTTTTACTAGTGATCATTGTTTCTTAAGCTACTAACTTCTTGTTGTAACTTAGCAATCTCATCCATTCTCTTTTTGATATCTAACTTTGCTTGATCTAGATTAGATAATAAAGAATCTCTTTCTTTCACAATAGTATCATAATCTAGATGATTGCATAGGATTGGTTGTTTTTTAAGATCATTAATTTGGGCTTGCAAGTTTGTCTTTTCTAGAGATAGAAGATTGCAATTTGCCTCTATTGATTTAATCTCAATATCATGGTCTTTTATAGTTAAGTTTAATGTCTCCTTAAGATCTTCATTTTCAGATGAGAGAGCAAGAAGTTTAGCATGTAACTCATAATTTGTTTTATTAGATTTATTTAATTTCTTCTTGCACTCAATATACTTATCATGTGTTTCTTGAAGACTAGCAATTAACTCTCTTTAGATAAATCAAAAAGGCTTACCTCTTCTTCTTCTTCTTCACTTATTGTAGCAAGAAGGCATTCTTTATGCACATCTTCCTTCTTTAACCTCCATGGACAGCTAGGTGTTGTGTGTTTTGTTCCTAAGCACCAATTACAGCTTGTTGAAGATTGGTCCAAGCTTCTCCTTTGCTTGTGGTTGTAGACACCACCACCCTCCATTCTTCAAGACTCGATTAGAGCTCCTTGAGGCCTTGCTCTTATACCAAAAGAAAAACCACTAGAGGGGGGGTGAATAGGTTTTTATAAATATTTTAACAATAATTCAACTCAAGCAACCACAATTGAGATAATAAGAAGGAGACAAGGTGTTTAGAGTGGTTCCACCTTTAGCAAAAACTAAAGGAGTCCGTCCACTACCCAATTATTTCCAATTGGGATTTTGAAAGTATTTAAATTTTATTATCTCGCAAGGATGTTACATAAAATTACAAATACTTTCACCACCCTTTGGACAACCTTCACCTAGAAGTAGTCCCACCAACCTTGAAGCAGCCTTCCTTGAAGTAACTTCAAGCTCCCCCTTGAAGTAGCCTTCCTCTTGAAGTAGCTTCCTATGACAAAGGAGATTTTGGCTTAATTTTGATGACAAAATTTCTTTTAAGGTGTGTAGGATGTGATGGAGTAGACTTTTATAATCCTAAAATGTCCAATGACATAAGTAAATTCATGACCAGTTGATATTTGACACCAAATTCATGTGCAAGGTAGCTTGGGTTGTCAGGAAGCTACGTCCAAAATTAGGTGACTTTGGAATAATCCTAATAGAGCTTAAGTAGGCTTGAATATGGTAAAGTTATGAAAATATTTGGTGATTGACGAACAAGGTTTTACCACCTTAGACTAAGTTGTTAATCAAACTAACATCACAGACGTTTTGGATGGTCTATGCTTTGCTTTGTGGAGTGCCACGGTCTGGCCTAGTTAGCCCTCTGATCCACACCCTTGGATAGGCATGATCCTACCGAAGAAAGATGTTTAGCCTCCTCGAAACTATTTTGATATCATGGAGTAGGAAAAGAGCACATTGTCACATCCACGATAAGTGATTGTGTGATTGAAGGAGCGAGCGGCTGGGGTAGTTACCGTCAGTAGTGCAGAGACTCTCTATGACCCCTCAACCACATAATATGAATATGGATTAAACGAGTTGAGTGCTCGGTCTCCCTCATCTCTCCACCACAAACTGTAGGTGGCGTGGGTAATAAGAGGAGATGGAGATAGGAAGTTATGAGGAGTAGAATATGAGTCTAGAAGGTGTCTAGAGCTAACCAAAGCAAGGAAAACATGAGGGTAATATCAATCCACGGAGTTGGAGCTCTAAAGACCTGCTGGAATGCGAGAAAAGGGAGTCTCCAGCATCAAGCCACCATGCTGGTGGCGTGAAGAGGGTAATGATGGGGTGAGCATTGTGTTGAGGACTCATGTTAGAGCCGATCTGGGTGGATGTTGTCATCACCATGGCAGGCTGTAATGAAGATAGACCATCCTCTAGTCGCTAGAGTCCCATCTTACACCAAGTAAGGATCTACCCTTGAAGTAATGGTAGATGCGGATGATGCCGATCCCAGAATTAGTGTGCCTCATGCTTGAAGAGGAGTTGCATGGAGCAGCGGCGATGCCTTCCCAGGGATGCATCAGAGTAGCAGGAGATGACCGATTTATTTCCTGATTCATCACTTGCTTCAGCGACAAGCCTGCGGTGATGGCCACCTGGAGGCACACCGTGCAGGCAGGCGGTCCGCACGTCGGAGACCTAGCACCTGCTGTGGCATGGATCGGGAGAGGAGAACAGGCAATGGGTCTCGAGAGCTTGAGAACTAGCAGACTAGATCGCGCGGTGCGAGATGAGGAGACGACACCTGCTGCTGCTCCCACACCCGACGGCGGTGCCAGGGACCATCACCGAGCTGTCGGCTCGCGCACGGCAGACCAGAGTCCCAGTACGGACTCTGCTTGAAGCGAACATGAGGACATGAGAGGATGTTTGCAGCAGCGTAGAGCCCTTTGGAAGCGATGTTAGGAGTTCTCGCTGGTTGGAGTTCTCGCCGGCATTGATCTATGTGGTGGCGGCATGGGACCAGAGGAGCGCAGCAGCGCTCGCGTCAGCAGCGCACCGGCGACGGGCGCCTTGCATCAGGCGTTCACGCGAGAACAAGAAAGAGTGAGGCCAGCAGGTTAGCAGATCCAATGATCCACAGATCCAACCCTGGATCCGACTGGCCCAAGGCTGAGTGGAGGAACTGGCGTACCCTGGAACCACGTGGCCGATTCTCATTGGCCAGAAAAAGGTAAATACCTAGATCTTGCATAATTCATTGGAATTAGCCTGGTTATCAGAAAAATACATATAATATACCAAATTTCTCAAAAAAAGGTATAGAACAACATAAAAGCATAATAGTAGGCTTTTGATGCATGAATCTCAGTAATATCATGAAATATGTATTATTCTTGTTTCATGAGTAATAAATATCAAGCAATGGCCTAAAATTATGATAAAATCTCAGTAACTCCTAAATCATGTTTATAATATATATAAGGTCAGTGATTATGATGTTGATGCACAAAATCATGTAATTTGATTAATATGGCTAATTAGGGCTAATAACACTAAAGATAATGCAATTAATGTATGCATGTTCAATAAATGATGAAATTACAAAACACCCGTATTTCAGTAACTAGAAGATAATATGTAAACCTGAGATCAGTTTTATATACATAATCCTTGTTATATGAAGTTGACCCTTAATACATGGGTTGTAACCCTAATTTGAATAATGTATATAATCTAGGGTTACTATGTGCATAAAAAGGATATGGAATTTAATGTTCATATAATGAACCATAATCTAGAAAATGACATCAGTAAGATAATCCTAAGACAAGAACATAAGTAACAATGAGAATATCCCAATGAAATAAGCTAAATCCTAAAATGGACATAAGTGGGGTTAATATGATGAGAATCTGATGGTGATATATGTGATCTTATCTTAATCAGGGGTTGACCAAGATATAGATGACATCAGGAATATACAATTTAGAATATCTCTTGATCAAGGTACGCCATTACCTCTTACTTGGCTTATTATACATTATGCTTGTGTTATATGGTAGTAAATACTTGGCATATGGTATTGATTGAAATGATTGTCTTGTATGATATGTTGCTTGAATTTCCATACTTATTGCTATATGTATACCATGAACACCTGCAAACATAATATAGATGTTCCATCATAAGATAGGTCATAAACCACTTGGTGGTAGAGCGCATACATAATGATCACAAACCACTTGGTGGTAGATCATATGATGTTTGTATAATGATCACAAACCACTTGGTGGTAGATCATAAGGCCTGAAGATGTCAAAGCCTTGGTGGTAGACTCACGAGATATATGATGGAAATGTGCTTAAAATATGTGTTCTCTTTTGTTAATAAACATTCTTATTCAAGTATTCTTTTTTTATATTCTTATGTTACTACCAAGTATTAGTTTTATCTTATTGCCAAGATATGATGAGAGGTATATAAAAGACACGTAGGTGTACTCAGTACAATATTCTTGAATATTGTGTTGATGTGTACCGCATGTAATCTTTTGTTTAGGTTGTGGTTATGCTTTTGAAGATCCAGGATAGTTGAGAGTTATGTGGCGAGCTGATGTATAGGTGGACCTGTTGTCTTAAGATCCTGTAGTTTAGTGGTGGTACATGTATATGTAGAAGTTTGTTGTTCAATATGTAAAATCAAATGTTGTAACAATTCATGTTGTAATTATATGTTGAATGGTGAACATGTGTGTATGGTTTTATTATTGTTCATGTACATGTGCTACTGATTGTTTTCTTTTGACTTCCTCTGATTTTCTTCTTCTTAGCCTAGTGTGTGATGTTTAAATTGGGATTCTCACTGAGGTGAGGGTTTCAATTTGGATGTCTCACATCAGATTAAGTTTTAGAAAATCTGGGGACGTCACACTTCCCGTTGAGACAAGCTTCTTGAAGTAGTCCAAAGTCCTCCTTCTCCTCCGAGAAGATCAAACCCTCTCCAATCCGCAGCCTCCAACCCTAGGAGTCGCAAGGAGAGTATAAGCAATAAGAAAGAACAAGAAGGGAAAATGGAAATTATAATTACCGTTGTATCACAAGGCTTGACTTCCTATATCAAGCGTTTTGATCTCCTAACCAATGTGTATGGAAGTGCAGTTGCAGTGGATAGGAGATGCTAGCCTATAGGACACGAATTTGGAGTAGTGGAAATGAATAGCAAATGTTGGAGTTGCTCAATTGCTCACAAGAGTGGATTGCCAAATGCAAGTATGTATGCTCAAGTATTACACAAGTGTATATTGGGTGTCCTAAGGCATGTCCTATTTATAGGAATGGCCTATGAGTACTTAAGGATGTTCTAGACACTTTCTAGGGGTTCTTAGTGCTTAACTAGTCATTAGTTATCCACAAATTACTTTAGCAATGACTAGTTAATTAACTCTGAAAAGTGCAGACAGAGACAATCTCGGTCGAGGAATTGTCGACCGAGAGTCTTGTCGATCGAAGTCTTTGTCGACCGAGGGACAGTCTGGAGCAAGTGTTTATAATGTTCGATTCCAAATCCCAACTACCTTGTCTGCTGTGTCTAACGGTTATTTGGGTCAATTCTCAGTCGAGGAGATTGTCGACCGAGAGTGTCTCGGTCGAGAAGTTTGTCGATCGAGAATGTCTCAGTTTCAATGTTTTAAATTATGTACTAACTGTGTGTATCAGTGTGCAATTGTGACACTATTGTAGAGGATGACCTATCTAAGTGTTGTGATTGGATAGGGAAGGTCTAAACGCTTGATTTACATGATATCTAAATACTTGTACATTATATATTTGTACAAGTTTTTACATTTGATTACAATCATGAAATTAAAACATTTTGAGCATATAGATCTTCCAAAGTTGTGTCATCCACCTAGTTCCTGCAATGCCCAAGTAGCACGTTAGATCCACAAGAATGAAATGTTTGTCATCATCAAAACAAAGGGATTATAATAATGTCCAATTTAGCCAACAATAGCTTTGTTTAAATTCTAGATCATGTAAGGCATATTCTTCTTCTTATTCTTTTTATTCTTCTCTTTTACTGCATATTTCTCTCTATCTATTCTTGTTTTGTCCAAGGTTCCTGGAAAACCATGGTTGTTTTAGCTTCCTATTACTAAAAATATCGAATTTTCTCTCTTTTTGACATAGATGGACATAGATTTTGATTGAAGGAGCTTTTGTTGATATTTTCTAGGATTTTTAAAGTTTTTTTGAAGTATATTTTGTGGTGGTCTTTCTAGGATAACGTTTTCTCCTTCATGATGCAAGTGATATAGAACCTTTTGGCATCCTTTGCCAACATTCCTACATTCAAACCCTATTAACGCTTGAATCTTGGTTTCTAAGCTTAAAATTGGAATTCGTATGTGTTGTTTTGGCAGAAAATGTATAATTACCAATGTATTGCCTTTATTACCGCCTAGTGATGTTTCTTGATGGTAATATTATGCCCTCCTAAGGCTATAATGGCTGAAATATTAAAATAGTCATGTTATTGCCCTGAGAATGGCCCTTACATAGATTTTTGATACCATGCCAGTGAAAAATGAATTCTACAACTTTTCTTACAATTTCATGAACTTCTAATCTTTAGATGTTTCTCTGAATTTATAATGCTAGAATTTCATGGTACATATGTTTTATACTAAAGGTATATAATTGATATGTAGTTGGAATTTTATGCATATTCTTGTTATAGGCATAACTTCCTCATACTTTTGAGTTTCCCTCAAAAACTTTCATGGTGATATGTGAATGGAATGTGACAAAAATATAACTTTTGAAAGTAAGTACGAACCTTTATGCATGTGTGGCATTGTTATGGAAAAAAAGGTGAATTGTGCTAAATTGGGGCTCTTTAATGTCAGATATCAGGCTATGATAGCTTATAGGATCTCTTAAACTTGACATTTTGTTCTAGTTCATCTGTATACAATGTTTTTTCCTTGGTTTCACATGAAAATATGAGTAATTGGTCTAATTGAGTAAGTGTAACTCCAATCATGTAATGCCCTATGATGACGGGAACTATCCCAATATTCAGAGAGGCTGGACAAAGAAACATTTAGCCTTATAGTAATCTCAGTGCGAGAAGGTACTCATAATTTTATATCATTTAGTAAATGTGGGTGAATGAGGGTATGCTTTCTCGACACTCAAATGAAGAATATGTGCATGAATGTGGTCAAGGCCATATCTTTGGTGATACATGACCGTGTGATTAAGATGTGTGATTGGATGAAATGATTATATATGGATTCAAAAACCTAGATATTAGGTGTTGTGGCTTGAGTACCTAGGAAAACCATAATATTATAGATTGCTTTTGAATGTCTACTTATAGGTTTCTAGATATCGAGCCCCTACTTGTTATACCTCACATTGACTGATGAATGGAGGGATCCTATTGACATTGCTAATCCAAGGATCTTATATGTTAAACTAGGGGTCTTTAGTGTGACTATGTAGTAGTTTAAGTATTACGCATCAAACTACCCATGGCTTAATAATAGAATAAGTAACCAAGCAATGTATAGTTATTATTTAAAGTTACTTGGAAACTAAAGTGGGATGATTTTATTGCTCTTATATGCCTTACTAATTTTTCTAGTTTTACTCTTTTCTAGGATCAACTATTGATTATGCCTTGTGAAGAATTCTATTATCGAATAAATCTTCTTTTATTACCATAATGGTAGACTTATAAGCATAGACTACTATATTACTATATCATATTCCTAGGACATGGGTCTCACTCTTGTGGTTATCCACATATTTTAGGTGTACATCATCATACCTAGGGTTTTCACGGAGAGGAGCCTCCCCTTGATTGAAAATAGTAGACATAGGTTGGTGGAAATCCTTCATTGGAGTCCTAGTATCATCCATGTAGACTCAAATCTAATCAAGGTTGTTAATATTGAATGTATCTATGACTCAATTTTTGGTTTGCATGCCTTGCATATATAGTGATCATGGTATAAAATTTGATAAATATATCTTTTGGATATAGCTTTTCATGGATGTCGACTAATGTTATCATTATAAAGTTACCTATGAATAAATGAAATATATCATGTTTTTGTATATCTTTATGGATCTGAAATCAGTGATTCAATTTTTTTTACTATATTCTGATGGTTGATGGTGTTGATTAGTATGAGACCAATTTTTAGTTTTGAGTTACTTAACTTGGAGTGGAGGATAGCCACATTTGGTGGTATTATAGTTGAGTTTGTTGAGTTTATTGATATGAAATATGTTGTGTATGCATGAATGTTCTCCATATCTAAATACTATTATGGTTATGTTGTTACTGTTGAACATCATAAGGATATAATGAAGAGTAGCCTTATGCCCCTCCAGAAGATGTATAATGTTAGAGGGTCCCAAAGCCCACAATGAATGGGACTGAGACAACATAACCTATTTTACCTCCCCTAGTTGAAGTGGACCCAACATTCCAAGTGATGTTTGAGCATTGATGTTAATGGTAATGCATACGGAAAATAGGGCACATGTTTCCCCATCTAGGGTACCCCTGTAATGACCCATTTTCAAATTAGCCATCTAATTAGGTTTTATTTGGATGATAGCATGCTTAGTATATTGATCATTGCTTATTGTTGATCAATGACGATAGTCTAAGTATTATGTTTTAAACCTAATGGGAAGTTGTAATCAAGCTTTTATATTGAATTATTATGGTTTGATAAGTGTAAACCCCAGTCGCCAAAATTAGCATTTAGGTAGCATATGAATACATAATTTGATGAATATAGTGGTGTACAAAATAGTTTTTAGTATTTTATCTAAAATTCTGATTTACTTGAAATATGGATATCGTCAGAAAACTTAGATTTAAGTGTTCTTGAAAAATATCATAATTTTTTATGTTTATCGACTAAGTTTTTCCAAGACAAACTCAATCGACCAGGTATTCTGGCTAAAATATAGCAGTCTAGTATTTGTCATCTATCCTTTCATTGGTACATCCAAATGATCTAAAATTTTAACAGTAGCTTTCAAACTCCATTTAGACATTAAGTTAGATTTTCATAGTTTTTGGATAATGTTTGACTAATCCAGAAAGTGGTGTTGGATGAATTTCTTATCAGCGAGAACTTAGTCGACCAACCAGTCTATCTAAATAAAAAAGAAGAATGAAAATAGTTTTTTGATCAACCAGTTGGATGAATTTATCAAGCACCTCAATTCATCTATATGATCAACCTAACACACTAGTAGCTCATATAATTTATCACCACTATCATATAAATAAAAATTGAGAGAGAGATAGGGTTTTGAGAGGAGAAAGTTGTGGAAGTGATGATCTAGGTTTTATCTTCCTAGAAATTATGGAATCAAGTAAGTTTGTCCTCTTTAGATATCTTTTATAGGTTATTATTTTCTCATATGTATATATTTCCTCCACCCCCTTATTTGAATCAAATATATAGCAAATCATAAAAATTTCTCTTTCTTTATCTCCTATTCTCCTTTTCTATGGTTTCCAAGTTGCATTTAATTTCTAGAACCTTGATGGATTTCGACAAATTTATATTGTGGAGGACGTTATCAAGGTGCTTGTCACCTTAGGTGAGTGCTTAAATCTTTCTTAAGCTCTGTAATCATATTAAAATTCTAATTACATCTAGCTAAACTAATCTAGATCATTGCTAGTATCTGTATGCAATTGCGTAATCAATTGGAATGATTTGGAGGATATAAATGCTATTGATTTAGATCCTTTCTCATGGATTTGTATTTTCTTATTTCCTCATATATTGATTCAAGATTTACAGAAACTCTTACAGATATATAACTATATCATTTTATGCCAACTTTGCTTAAAAATCACCAATGTGTGATGTGCTTTGGAATTCAGTTGGCATGTAAGTAGTCATATTCGAACTCAACAAGCACGAGTTTCTCAACTAATGTTTTAAAACCTTGCTTGAATTGAATAAATTATGTACATGAGTATTAATATATGAGGTTTTGATACGGAGGAAATCCATGTCTAGGGTTAATGTTGAGGGTTGGACTCAACTGAGTTAATGAATCATTGTATGCTAGTAAATGATTAATCAATTATGTGGAATGGAAAAAAGGCTTACGTGTGTCTCGAATAGACTCAATGAACCTCTGTACACCCTAATGAGATTACTAAATAATATGATTCTTAAGATGTTTTGAACTAAGATGACTTCTTAAAACTCTAGAAAATCTGGTATTAAGACGAGTATGAAAGATAAAGCCAAACTCACATGTAATCTGGTTAATGTGAAAAGATGCTCAATTGTAGGCATTATTTCTTCAATTGAAGGTGATAAGCCTTGTTAAGATGATATGGGCCATATTCATGTATTGTAACGAGTAAAACATGCATGGATGTAGTTCTTTTATATAAGTCACATAAATGAAATATGAAGATGACTAGAGACTTAGAGGCAAGAAGAAGTGTCCCTAATATGTGGTTTGTTATACTTTGAGAGTTTAAAATGGATATATAGATGGATAGAAATTGAATGAAATAAGTATATGTTTATGAAAAGCTCATTCCAAGCATGATGAATGATACAAGATATCTATATGTTTATATTGTTGTGAGTTCTAATCTCTATTAATACTTGATGAGAGTTGTGACATGTAATGAACTAATAAGAAACATGTTGAGATTGAATTAATATGTGAAGATTACATTTGTGAAATCCTATTCAAGATAAAAGTTGGATGATGAGATGATGTCTAGGTTGATACCCACTAATAATGAATAATATGATATGATGTGGAAATGGGAAGAAATATGAATGTAATAAATCATAGATTGTTGTAAATTATTGATATAATGCATGTCTTTCTTGTAAACCCTAAATTACTTTGTCATCCTAGTTGCATGAGAATAAACACAAATGATAAATGACGATTTGGATTTTCCTTACGATGAGTAAAAAGGATTAATAACAAGTGGTATGATGACACATCTAGTTATGTTCCCTAAACACCATGGGTTTCCCATGATTGTCATAATGGGAAATGAAACAGGTCTCCTTGTAGTAATCAGAATATTACAAGAAGGATTTTTGGAGTGTAATACAGAACTCGAAGATTAGACCGCTAGGATTTAGGGATGAGTCATATGGTGTGGCTCTGCCCTAGATCCTTTGTTGTGAAACTCTATGTTCACGGGGAATAGACTTTAATGAAATGAAAATAGTGAAATATGATGATATGTGAGATTTATGTGAAATGTGATCATATGTGATATTTTTTTATGTTTGTTCCTATCTCATGTACTCTAGATGAGGACATAAGCCTTTTTAGGCAACCTTAAGGTGGACCAGGGTTTATTGTTGATGTCTTAGGGTGGCCGACTAAATCCTAAGATAGTTATGGTTAGTCATTGACATGAGAATAAGGCATGGCCAATTCTACTTGGTGAGGTACAAACCTAGTTTTAGGGAAAATGAATAAAACATGACAAGTCATGTAGAATATAAGTTGAATTTTATTTACATTCATTTCACTGTTAGATGATAGATATTCTATTGTTGAATATGCTTCTTGTTGTGAGATTCAAGCATTCTTTTGTAGAATAACCTACTTCTGTATGATTACTTGTCTAATTTGGAATCTGATCTTAAATGTTGCCAACTAGTTGATCTTGATGTTGATATCAATATCCATTGGGATTATGATGTTGGATTTACTTCTCCTTTAAATAGACTTGTGTGGTAGATATGTCTTATGTGTACCTCAGCTTCAGACTGTAGGATGTGTTCCTGATCTGACTGGTGGGGTGGCACAAATATGATGTTACTATTGTGTATTGATGTCAACTGTTTAGATCTTGACTTGTTATTAATAGAAAAGGATTGTCATTTCAATTAAGTAGAATATATTGATTTATTCATAGACATGCTATGAAAGATTTTTTTAAAGTTGGATTTGGTCTAAGTGATTACCTTATCTAATTGATTTATTTATTTTCATAAATGGATTTCTCTAGATGCATGTAATCAGTTTTAGTGGGAGGTATCCACTCACTATGTCTCTATATAAGTCTCATGAGGTTGTTTCAAATGTTTTTAGGTATAATGATATACAATGGAGAGGTCATAACAAAGAATATGTAAATAGAATAATGTAGACTAGAATGTCCATGTACTCTCTCTTTCCTAAGATGGGTTGTAGATCAAGTTTGTTCTTTCATATACAAGTAACTCATGTAAACCAAATCATATCTGAGCAATAATTTTTTATTCTAGTTTTAATAGAGTTGAATATGATTTGTGGTGATTGAATGAGTTGTCAATGATGTGACATTAGTTACGAGGTTTTATGAGAAAGGAAATTGAAAAAATTATGTATTTTTCATATATTATGTTAATCACGTTTGTTGCAAATTGGATGTTCTTCTTCATAATAAGGGTTTAGGTTTTCGGTTTCTCTCTAATAGTTGGCATTAATGCTGATCAAAAGAGAGTTCTCGATAATGTAGTATAAGATCTTAGGTTAGATGAGTCTACATGGACAATAGTATCTAAGGTCAGATGATAATATAGATGTTGAACATAACCTGAATGATATGCATACTAACTAAACTCAGTATTAAGATACTCTGGTGAAGTATTTGGGTATTGTGATAAGCTAGTATGGAGCTGCTGATTACACTTCTTCTAGCTTTCCTAACCAAGAATCTAGATGAAGACAGTTTGGGAGTATAGAAATATGGATATTGGTAATAAAAAGGATAAAATGGAGAAATAGAAAGGACTATATAATTAAATATGGAGAGTAGGACAAGATGAAAATTGCATATGCGAAAGATGAAAGTAACTAATAGATTATGAAGAAAATTTTCCATGAATTTGAATATGAGCATGAATAAAAAATTGTAAGAAAAGGCTGAGAACTGAGAAAGATGTCCACCAAATAATCTTCTTTGTGAAGAACACTGATGTACATGGATAGTAATACATAATGAACCAAAAATCTAGACCAAATGAGATACATAACTGAAATTAAAAAGAATAAGAAAGGTGATCTCAATCATGCCTTTATAGAGATGTATTACTAAGACTTATGAAATAAGAGTTTGTAATATTCAAAGAGGCATCTAATGATGACAAGGGATGAAATGTCTGTTGAATGCTAGTAAATTCATACCTTCCAGTGTAAAAGATTCATGAATCAAGAAAATGATGTAATTTTAAAGAGCCATGACTAAAAATCATTGAAACAAGACATTGATTGATATGCACAATTATATGTTATGACCTTCTTCCACATCTTTTCTTGGATTTAAAAATGAAATCATAAAAGAAGGGGATAATTTGTAATGACTTGTTTCCAAATTAGCCATCTAATTAGGGTTTTCTTGGATGATAGAGTGATTAGTAAATTGATCATTGTTTACACTTTATCAATGATGATAATCTAGTTATGATGTTTTAAAACTAATGAGAGATTCTATTCATGCTTTTATTTTGAATAATTAGGATTTGCTAAGTGTAAGTCGTAGTCACCAAAATTTGAGTTTTGGTAGCATATGAATACATAATTTGATAAATTTAGTGGTGTAGTAAATGATTTTTCGTATTTTATCTCCAACTCTAATTTACTTTACATTTTTATTTGATTTTGAAAACTCAAATTTAATTTTTGAAAAATACCATAATTTTGAATTTATTTTGACATGATTTTCGGTCAAATTTCCTCAAGACAAACTCAGTCGACCTTGCATTCTGGCTGAAATGCAGTATTCTAGTGTTTAATTTTTAGATTTCTATTGGTACATCCAAATATTCTGAAATTTTAATAGTAGATTTCAAACTCCATCTTTGACATTTAAATAAATTTTCATTAACTTCTGATGATGCTCGACTGATCTAGGGAGTGGTGTCAGATGAGTTTCTTAGAAGTGACAACTCAACTGATCAACCAGTCTATCTAAATGAAAAAGAAGACTGAAAATAGTTTTTGGACTTATTTATAAGTATCCCAAGCACCTCAATTCATATATATGATCAGCCTAACACCCTATTATCTCTCATAATTCATCATCCCTATCCAAGAAATGAAAATTGAGAAAGAGAGAGGAGAGATATGGTTTTGAGAGGAGAAAGTTGTTGAAGCGATGATCTAGGATTTCAACTTACTAGAAATGATGAAATCAAGTAAACTAGTCCTTTTTAGATATCTTTTATTGGTGATTCTTCTCTCAAATGTATAAATTTCGTCCCTCATCTTATTTGAACCAAATATATTGCAAATCACCATCTTTTCCCTTTCTTTCTCTCCTATTTTCCTTTTTTAGGGTTTTTGAGTTGAGAGGAGGAAGAAATGGATTTAGATTCTAGAACCTTTATAGATTTCTAGATATTCAGATTGTATGCGACACTTTTAAGGTGCTTGTAACCTTATGTGACTTCTTATCACCTTCTTAAGATATGAAATCTTGTTGAAAGCCTAATTATATGTTGCTAAATTAATCTAGATAGTTGCTAGTATTTTTATGCAATTGCATAATCAATTGGGATGATTTTGGGGAAACAAATGATACAATTTAGATCTTTTATCATTGATTTGTATTTTCCAAGTCCTCATTTATTGATTCAAGATATATGGGAAGCCTTATGGATAGAGATCTTTATCATTTTACACCAATTTTTCTTTTAAAAAAAGGGGCTATGGGCTATATGCTTGGAAATTTAGTTGACATGTATATAGTCATATTTTAACTCAATAAGCACGAGTTGTTGAACAAATATTATGAATTGTTACTTGAATTGAATATTTTCTGTACATGAGTATTAGTATATGAGGGTTTGATATAGACGAAATCCATGTCTAGGGTTTATTTTGAGGGATGGAGTCAAATAGTCAATGAATCATTGTATGCTTATAAATGATTGGTTAATTGTGAGGAATGAAAACTAGGGTTTCCATGTATCTTGAATAGACTCAATGAACCTCTATACACCCTGGAAAGATTACAAAATAATATGATTCTTAATATGCTTAAACGATGACAACTTCTTAAAACCCTAGAAAATTTGGTATTAAGACAAGTATATAAGATAAAGCCAAACTCACATATAACCTAGTGAATGTGAAAAGATGCTCAATTCTAGACATTTTTTATTCAATTTAATGTGATAAGTCTTGTTAAGATGATATGAGCCAAATTCATGCATTCTAGTGTAATATATGGAATAACGAGCAAAACTTGAATGGATGTGATTCTTTTATATAAGTCACATAAATGAAATAAGAAGATGACTAGAGATTTAGAGGCAAGAAGAAGTGACCCTAATTTTTGGTACCTTCTTATTTGAGAGTTTTATAAGGAATAGAAGGATTGTTTTTATTTATCAAAATGACATTATGAGTCAAATGACATGGTATATATATATATATATATATATATATATATATATATATATATATATATATATATATGCAAAATAAGAACTAGACAAGGGTGATATAAATTGTGATGATATGTAATGAATAAAATATTAATAAGATAAGTATGTGCAAGTTGTTTATATTTTTGCCTTATGTATATCGGGGCTGACCTAAACTAAATGGAATATAGTAAAATCAAACTATAAAGGATTTCAATGAGGGAGAAATTTTATTCATTAAGTAAACTTAGAATAATTTATTCTAAGAATAGTAGTGAACATGAAATGATAGACGTTGAGACTAATGAATATGAAAGGAAAGGAAACCGATGAGAACCAGTAGATGAATCGAAGAACCTAACTTTAACCCTAAAATGATGACTAATGTAATGATAATGGATACTGATCTCAAATGAGAGATTAAGGAATGCATATGAATATAGTTTATTTAATTACAAGATGAGGTTCAAGGATATGATTAGTTTATAAGAATGTGCCTTTGAATTGTAATTGTATGTTAGGATATTTCTATTCTGAGAATGGACTTCTCTGATCATTTTCAAATGAAACTGTCTATCGTTGAATAGTAGCCATAAATGACGAGTGGTAAATAGTAAGAGATGAGTATTGATTATGTTATATACATTTATTCTTTGATATTGGTTAATATGTATAGAAATTAAATGAAATAAGTATATGTTGTAAGAAAAGCCTATTCTGAGCATGATGAATGACATAAGATGTCTATATGCTTATAGGCATACTAGTTCTAAAGTCTCTAATAATATTTGGTGAAAGATGTGACATGCAATGAACTGGTCAAAAATATGTTGAGATTGAATTGATATGTAATGATTATATTTGAGAAAATCTATTTAGGGCAAATTTGGAATGATGAGATGATGTCTTGAATGATAGCCCACTGATGATAAATCATATGAAATGATGTGGAAATGGGAAGAAATACGAACATTATAAATCATAGATTGTTTTAAATTCTTGATATAATTCTTGTCTTTCTTGTTAACCCTAATATGTTTTATGTCATCCTAGTTGCATGAGAATATATATACGATAAATGATGATTTGGATTTTCTTTAAGATCTATAAAAAGAATTAATAACAAGTGGAATGTTGACACATCTAGTTAGGTTCCCTGAACATCATGGGTTTCACTTGAGTGGCACATTGGGGAAATGAATTGGATCTCTTTATAGTATTCATAGTACTATAAGAAGGATTTCTAGAGTGTGGATATAGACCTTAAATGTTAAACCACTAGGATTTACGTATGAGTCATTTGGTGTGAATCTGTCCTAAATCCTCTATTGTGTAAGTCTATGTCCACGTGGAATAGTCTCTAATGAAATGAATATTGTACAACATGAGAAATATTATGATATGTGATATTTATGTGAAATTTGATTATATGTGATATGTGATATTTGTTATGTATGTTCCTATCTTATGTAACTGAGATGAGGACTTGAGCCTCCTTAGGCAACCCTGTGGTGGACGACCGACTAACTCTAAGATAGTGATGGTGAGTCATTGACATGATAATCAGGTGTGGTAAATTCCACTTGGTGAGGTCCAGGCCATGTAGTTTTATGGAAAATGAATACAAGATGACAAGCTGTGTTGAATATGAGTGGAATGTTTGTTATTGTCCTTTTACTGCTAGCTGATAGACCAGCTATTGTTGAATATGCTTCTTGTTCTGAAATTGAGTTATTCTGTTATAGAGATAACTTGCTTCTATGTGCTTGAATGTCTGATTTGGAATCTGATCTTAAATGTTGTCAACTAGTCGATGATGGTATCAATATCCACTGTGATTTTGATTTTGGATTTACACCTCATTTAAATAGTCTTGTGTGTAGACATGTCTTATGTGTACCTCAACTTCAAACTGTAGGTTGTGTTCCTGGTCTGGATGGAGGGGTGTCACAAATATGCTATTATTATTGTGTATTAAATCTAAATTTTTAGTTCTTAACTTGTTACTCATAGTAAAAAATGCATTAAGAATTAAGTAGCTTTTATTGATTTGTTCATAAACATGCTACAAAAAATATTTTAAAGTTGGATCTAGTCTAAGTGACTACCTTATCTGATTGATTAGATTATCATCATAGACTGGATTTTTCTAGATGCTAGAACTGTCTTCTAGACTTTCCAATATCTACAAGTTTCATTTTAGTTCATTATACTTAATTTGACGATGATAAATGCCCTTAGCTTGAGTGGAAGGTATATATGAACTCGGTCTCTATATGAGCCTTATGAGGTTGTTTCAGATGTCTTTAGATTTAATAAAACATAGTAGAGAGGTCATGAAAAAGAAGATGTAAGTAGAATAATGTAGACTAGAATGTATGTGTACTCTCTCTTTCCCAAGATGGGTTGTAGATCAAGTCTGTTCATTCAGATATAAGTAACTGATGTAAACTGAATCACATCTGAAGCAATAAGTTTTAATTATAGTTTTAATGAGGTTGAATATGATTTGTGGCAATTGAATATGTTTTCATTTATGTGACATTAGTTTCGAGGTTTTGTGAAAAAGGAAAAGGAAAAATTTATCTGTATTTTTCGTGTATTGTGCTATCACATGTGTTGAGAATTAGTTGTTTTGCTACATAATTTGGGTTAAGGTTTTTAATTCCTCTCTAATAATTGACCTTAATGCTTATAAAAAGAGAGATCCTAACAGTGTGGTATCAGAATTCTTAGGTTAGATGAGTGTACATGGACCATAGGATCTATGGCTAAATGATAAATTGGATGTTGAACATAACCTAAATGATATGCATATGGACTAAACTCAAGACATAGTTTAATGAATACAGTGGTGTAGTAAATGATTTTTTAGTATTTTATATACAACTCTAATTTACTTGAAATTTGTATTTGATTTAGAAAACTCAATTACGTGTTGTCTAGTACAACATTAGTTAAAGGTAAATTTCAACAAACGTCTTTCCCTCCATCCTACCTTACCCGTACTATAATTGCATATAAACTTTAATTGTATATTCTTTTTTGTTTAACTGGTTATGATGGTACAACATTGTTCTTACAATCTTTAAAAACATCTAATATCTTAAAGCTCGTGTAATAGAATATGCATGTGATATATTTATGAATAGGGGCCAGATCCATCATCAAGAATAAGAAAAATTTTATGACGTTATTTTGAGTAGATTGGCTTCCAAAAGTGCATCATCCAACCAATATTATAGAAATCAATGCCACCACATCCACACCCACCCAAAAACAAACACTACTCGCCAACAGTAATAGTACAAACAAGACACACCCACCTGATTGACGATGCCTTCCCCTTACTACATGGCATCATTTTGCATGAGTTGGATATTTTTTATTGATAGGGAGAGGATCTAGAGACATCTTGTTCTTCAATCTTAAATCCTTTTTTGAAATACGCACTTTGCATTTCAGAAAGTTGTACAAAGGCAATTGTCTACATTTACATTTCAAGGTTGTGATTCTAGCCTTAGATTTGGTCCATCAGCTAGGTTTTGTGACAATAACTGTAAAGAAGTGAAACCACTTCCTTACTAAAAATTTGAACAATAGAACCTCCAGTCCAAACACACTCAGAAGGTATGATGGAGTGGGTGTAAAATTTTCAAATATTTATATAATGGTAACAAAAGACCAAAGTATAGTAGCGGCATAGAAACATGACTATATTCAATTATAAAACAAAGAGTTACAAACTTACATCACAAGGATCCATGTAGAGGAAATCTAAACTACCTCAAAATAGTCTCCAAGCTTTAACTTCAAAATCTAAGTCCAGATCAACAAGCCTTGCCATCCAAGTCCTCCACCTAGGGTTGGAAGCGTACCCCAGCAAGAAGAGAAACAATAGGATACATCAACAAAGGTTGGTATGTGCATACAATATAGGAAATTGAGCAACATTATGAAATAAAGGACAACAAATAAAATATGGCTTCCCATAGAAGAGATAAGTACCACCCAAATGGTTATCAAGAGAAAAGATCACAACAAAAGGGATACTTTCTATAAAACAACATAAAAGGATTGTGCCATATATACATCCACTACCATGGTGGGAAACAAAGAACAAGTAGGGCACACACCCCCACAATCAATATCTTGCATGCATGTGAGATAAACATAGCCCTAGAACAATATAAACACAATTAGCAGCCAACCCTCATAAAGTTGAAACCTGATAGAGAAAGGAATACTGCCAATCTCCTCAATATATAAAACAGTCAAGACACACATCTTGCCCTGGGTACGAGGTTCCTTGCCATCCCAAAAAGAGTAGGAAATATCACATCTGCCATAAACAAAAACTAATGCAATTTACTTTACACTAGTGCTACTGAATCACATAGCATGTACAATGTAGAAGCAAGTAAGAAGTATAGTCAGATTAAACAATGTTGCCATCACACAATGGACAACACATACATCCACATGTAAGTGGGAAAAAGATATCAAAACATCCACATCACAGTAGGCATATATCAACAAGTAAAAATCCACATCACATTGGGTATATATCATCAAAAGTCCAACTTGCACCAAAGCATAACAAATAGGGTCAAGAGAATATCCACTATCACAAGATGAATAACAAAGAAAAGTATTTCACATGATCCAATATTTCCAAAAGAAAAGACATATGTGTAGGCTATTGTCCATAGGACAAAGAGAAATACAAAATAGGTGCATTGCTCAAAAGAATAATCGGGGATGCAAACATACATAAGAGAGAAGAATTGCTCAATATGAATAATTAGAGATGAAACATAGCTCAACTTCAGAGTCCAAAGGCAAAAGTCACTTCTAGGTTCAATCCTATGCTTCCAAAGGACCTATTATCATATATGTGGGATTAGGGTTAGGTTTATATTGATTTAGAAACCTTAAAAACCACCTTTTTATTAATATGTGAATTAGGTTTCTAAAACCATACCACATTTTAGGTTACCTGTTTCTGAGTCTAAAACATATTTTATTGTATTTTTATGACTTATAGATAATTAGTTATGATGTTTACAAGTTAATTCATCATTAATTACATCCACTAAAAAAACCTATTATTAAACATTAGAATTAGCCATTAAAACTTATACCATTAGAAATCCCTTCTTTTTCTGAATCCAACGAGTATTTATTTGTATTTTTCCGATCAGTAGATTATTAGTTATGGATTTTTAATCCTTGACCAATCATAAAATTCCACATCAGATATATGTTGGTGAGAAAGCAGGAGAGAGAGATAGAGAGTGGGACCCGCCGCGTGAATTGGTCCAATCAAGAGCCACCAAGTCACGGGTCAACACCCAACCAGACCGCATCACCAAGCAAAGAGGAAACAAGGTGAAAGACTAAAACACCATTGCAAGGAGAACAAAGGAAGAAGGAAACGCGCAAGGGTAAAAATGGAAAGCATGTGTGATAGGGAGATAATCCGATTAAAACTAAAGTTTTATTTAAATTAATTTTCCTTTTTATCTCTCCTCTATTGAGGGTGCAAACAAACTCCAAATTAGGTAAAATCTTGCACAGAGGCTAATTTCGATATGTAGAATTTGAATATAAAATTAGATTTGCCTTTTGAAAACTTTTAATCTGTTGAATAAATCAAATCATATTTTCTCTTTCCTACTTCATTAAAGGTATTAGGATTATCCAAATTTTATTAAACTTGACCCACAAGTCATATTTAATGTGTTGGATATGAATTTGCCATCAATTTTACATGTTGGAGATGTTTGACTATTTATTTAATATTTTGAAGATTCTACATACTTTCTCTCTCCTAATTTCACCTTTTAGGAAAACTTTCTCCAAATTGGATGAAAATTCACCCAAAGGCTATATTTATTATGTAGATTGTGAATCTAAGATTATTTTCCTCTTTTGGGGTTCTTTAATATTTTATTTGATATTTTGGGGAAAACACACATCTTCTTTTTCAATTTGAATTAAATGAATTATTATTATGTGAAATAATGTAAAACTTGAATCCCAAGACAATTGGGAGCCAAGAATCACGATTTTTAACTTAGATTTCACTTTTGGGATTTCTTTTTATGAGATATGCCTAATGGTCCACTAAAGGCCCATTAGCTACATTATTTATCCAATTAAGTTATGATTGTTCATATTACCTCAAAATGTATTATGTGACATATTAATTTACATTTAGGTGATATATTCATGCATTAGTTTATTGGGAACATTCTAGCCTCAAACTTGATTGGTCAAACCCAAAAGGTCAAAGTTCTAAGGTAGGGTCCAAGATCTGGTATGTTACAATAACCTTCCAAAATCATGCACTTTAAAAGATCTTTCATGATTATAGACTAATGATTCAACAAAACATCTCTTAGCCAGTCTCAATCTTTTTTATTTTCATCCCGCTTCCTCCTTTACCATTCTATAATTGAGATATGAATTAGTGAGAGAAGTGGTCATGCACAGAATAAGAGATAGAGCAACATAGAAGCTCTTCAAACCTAGGAAAATATGAAACTCCTCCATTGGCTCCATGACACTCTAGCAGATAGAAAATCAACTAGCTACATCCAATGGTCTTATTTTAGGCCACATTAAACCTAGAAAGTTTCCTAGTACCCAACCTTGTCCTTTATATGAACGGTGTTCCAAGTATTCCATCCCTAGAAAAAACAAAAGCCACTTATTATATCCTCACTCATTATACCCATATGAACACCCTTGACAAGTCTCACATTTGGGCTTTGTGGCAAAAAAAATTGGGTGATACTTGCTCAAGCATGAGGTTCTCACTCTTACCTCAAAATATTTCTTGAGAGGTAAAACTAGTGGCACCTTCATTTTGGTCACTCAATCAAGGACCAGGATAAATTCGTTCTCTAATAAATGATGGAGTTCTTCTCATTTATATTACTTCTCCCACAATTTTATTTCTACTAAATCCACTCATTCCACCTCTCTGTCGCAGTTGAGGGTTCTTGTACAAAAGGAAACATTTTATAGGCATAAATTCCATTTACCCTATAATTGGGCTTTGATAAGTTTTTTTTTCAAGAAATTGCCAAATGAATTCTCCATAAGAGAATTATAGTTTCAAACCCCATGGAATATTCAATTTCAATGATCTTAATGAAAAATCCACATCCTTAGTAAAAAAGGAAATTTTGGCCTATAAGTTTATCTCCCCTTCCCTTTTTCTCAATCGAGTTTTATTCACTATATAACTCAATCTTGTGATCCAAACCATTTTATTTGAGATATCTCTAGAATCTTGAAAGAAAAATAAAATTCAGACATGAAAATGTCTTCTTCTACCCACATCACCCAACAAAGTCCCAAGTTCAACTAAGGTGCCATGTTGTGGAATCCTAAATTTCTCTAGTGATTGGCCCAGCAAAACACATTAACATGCCAAGTCAATACCACAAATCTTCTACCCGAAACACTGGACCCCCAAGAATCTAAATGATAAACACCCCCACACCGTATCCACCATCCATCATTGCCATTTTCGACTCTCTTGAAGTACAGAGTGAACGATCTTTCTTTTTTATTTTCAATTTCCCATGTGAGTAAAAGATCCCTCTTCTATGACAACCAACTCTAATACACTAAAAGAATGATATGGTAAGGAGGAAATAGAGCCACCTAGATTTTATTTATCTATTCATATGATTTGAATTTCTACATCTATAACTTTTAATGGCTACATTAAACTATCAATATATCTAAAATTGCTTGTTTTACAACTGCTTGTCATGATCATTAATTGAAAATTGTTGTAATAATCTGGATATCCCTCAATCATAACTTCCACATTTAGGTCCATTGTTACATAATTTAGTTATTTTCTACATCCGTCATTTGATTCAATTTTTCTTGTGATTTATATTACCGTCTCTCTCAATGTCCCACCTTCCATCTCAACTGCATGTCATGGATTTCCACTAAAAGAGATACCAAGGTGATTAGGATCTTTATCTTAAAAATTAGTGTCCTTTGGGATGATGATGGGAAGGTCATGACCATTTATATTCCCCATAGATTCACCAATTAAAAATTTTCTTGTTATTTCATCATTTTGGTTTTCCTTAATCAACCAAATCACCATTTTTTATGGACTCATAAAATATGAATATAAATATTGTTTTTTCGAGACACATGAGGGTTCTTAACACCTTCCCTAGACGTAACGTGATTTTTGGATCCGATTTTTGGTCACTAATCCAAGATTTTTTATGTTTTTTGTATAGAAATATTCTTATCATTTTTATATTTTCCTTTGACTTTTATTACGATCATTGTGTCTATCCTCCCATAAAATTCTTTTTTTTTGTATATAAAATAGGGAGGTATTATATTGTATTTTTTATATCTTTAATTACAAATTTGTCTTTTATTCTAAAATTTCTAGTCGTGTGAGAGCATACAAGGGTTTGCATAAATTTTTTTCTTTAGTGATTTTGTTCTTATGTATTCTATAGGACTATAGGAAAAGTAGTAAGAGGGATTGAATGTATTTTTTTCTTTAATTTTTGAATACATATTAATTTCTATCTTATTATATAGGAAAGGTTGTAGTATGAGTCTCTTTAGTTTTATGAATAATTAATAAGGTGTTATGTGCTCTAACTAGATTGTATATATCAGCATAGAGGGGGCTAGCTCCTACTAGTCTCTCCCTTTCATCGTATTTTGTAGTTCATGTGGTTGGGAGTATGTTGCAATTAATATCAGGGGAAGTGGAAGAGATGGTCTCTCCATGTTTTAGACCATGATGCATGAACATGATAAGGTTATCGACTCCTAGAAGCCATAATTATTATGTTAATTCCTTACTTCTCTTTATTATGAGGTTCTTTTTGTCCTTAATATCATGTCTAGTACAACAATAATTAAGATAAATTTGAACATACATCTTTCCTTCCATCCTACTTCTACCCACAGAGCAATTGTATATTAACTTCAATTTTATACTATTTTTCTTTAACTAGTAGAAAAGCATGTGATTTTAACACTAAAAACTAAATGTCATCATTTATGCCAGTGATAATCATAGTTGAAGCATTACCATGCACTGAAATCAATTGAAGTTATGAAATAAAAATAGAGGTGAATTATTGGAGAAAGTACAAATATGAACACCAAGACTGTATAGTGAAAATTTTACAAGAAATTTTGTTTAAGCAGTTCGCAACATGAATAATTTTGTTTTTCTTATGGTATTTGCATGCTATAAACATCATTTTTGATGGATAAAAGTAGTATACATTATAATTCACAGTATCTTCATTTCCTAAAAATCAATTGACGTATATTATTATATAATGAAAAATGAACTTGTTGTTTTTGGAAGGACTATCAACATACCTTTTCTGTAAGTATGCATTCAATGTGCATATTTGAGAACTTTCACCAGTTTTGTGCACACATAAATTAAGTGATACTACAAAATTATATAATGGGATACGCTATAAGCACAAAATATGAAGAACATATATATGAACATAATAAAATTAACTTAAAGTCATAAATTGAAAAACATACTAAATTGTGCTCATATTTTCTTAAAAATCCCTACAACAGATAATATTCCAGTGTAGACGATATTTCTTGTTGTTGTAATATTTGTCTGTTCAATAGAAGATGGTCTAATTAGGACTTTGATATCTTCATCTAATTTTACTCTAGATAAATCAATGTATAATTGGCCATGAGATAATACAAGCTATGGCGGATAAATTCCAACTTTGTCTAAAGTTTATCCTTGAGATTTGTTGATTGTCATTGCAAAACACAAGCGTACTAGATGGTAGCTTCTCATGATCTTTTGGCATTAATGTAATTTTTGGAATGAATACACATTTTCCTTTTCTATGTCCAACTTCTATATCAGCATCAATGACATTCTTGTTAAAGTTCTTGTAAATAAGTCGTGTATCGTTACAAAGACCTGAGAAAGGATCAATGTTTCAAAGTAGCGTAATAGGAAAAAAAATCCATAACCAACTTGTGCGGTGGAAGACCATAAGGGGCCTAAGAATTTAAGAATTCTTCTTCTTGAAACTGAATAGTGTTGTCGATAGTTGAATCAAAGCTATAATATTATTTTCTATCTCTAGGCAACATATCAATCATAATCTCATTAATCTTATCAATGAGCTCATTTTTTGTAGTTAAAATTGTGTGGCTTGTAAGAGAATGAATGTTATCTTTAAAACCTATAATGTTGGGAAAAATTGTATGTATCAGTTCATTCTTTGATGAGATGTTATTAATGAATGAGATCACCATGATTTAGGAACTTCAATATGATCCTCATGAACAATTTTTAATGTTCCATTTCCAACTTCAAGCAAATAGTTAGAAAAATATGGGTTTGATATGGCCCTCGTATTTTCTTTTAGCTCTAATTTCTCAACATGTCACCATAATGTTGACTTTACAAAGCTTGTCAAAATTGTTTGCTCCATACCTCCTTGTGGAACAATAAAAAGAATCTTTTTGAAATCACCACCAAATACAATAACTCCCCCCCCC
The DNA here is from genome assembly GCA_963693085.1 of Alisma plantago-aquatica. NCBI lineage: Eukaryota > Viridiplantae > Streptophyta > Magnoliopsida > Alismatales > Alismataceae > Alisma > Alisma plantago-aquatica. The sequence goes on along the minus strand of OY856409.1, from coordinate 25,585,015 downwards.
CAAAGCATTGTATTGTCTGCCATATCTTTCGGTAACAGACCAAGAGATTCAATCACTTGCTTTTTTCCATAGATACCTCATCCCAGACTATATGATTTGTTCTATAAAGTATCTCACCTAAGCTACTTTGTTTTGAAATATTGCATATCTTTTGTTCCTCAGAGTTCAAAGGTATATTAAACATTGAATCTGTAGTTCGACCAAAAGGTAGTAAAGAGGATGTCACACCAGATAATGCAGTTGTAAGTGCTATTTTACTAGATGATCTTACTTTTGCAAGTAAATCACGATATAGAAATGTTTTTCCAGATCCTCCTGGTCCATCAATAAAAAAGATTCAATGTTTCCCACTAGTTAGTCTATCAATCTTAATCCTATAAGCACAACTTTGATCAGAATTTAGTTGTGATATAGCCAATATATCTTCATCTGAAACAACAACATTTAATACCTCTTCTACCTCTTTATACAACTTTTCATGTTCATCTTGGACAATAGATGGTAAGTCAAATTTAGAGTCTTTTTCCCATTTACTCTAAGCACATACTAAAGTGTTATTGTATGCATTCATCTAATCCATTTCTGACTACCCAAAAAATCTTCACTCATTGGATCTTTAAACTTTTCTTCAAGCAATATAGGAGCAATTCAAGCACAATAGACTATTATAGTAGAGAACAATTGTCGCAGACTTGGAAGGCATTTGAAATAACACTGCTTTAGCAAGACATTCTTCAATACTGTTACCAGAATCCAATAAATTAAGCTTTTCAATGGCCTCTTAAAATGTATGATATTGTGTTCCATTTATGGTTTCAATTGATTAAAAGACTTTGCACTCCTGACATGATTTAACAGACAACACAAGTAATAGCGCTCACCTTTAGTAGGCCTTGCAAATACTACTCTTCCAGTTGAGTTTCTCTTCTTTCTTCTGTTCCAACACTTTGAATTTTTTTCCCACACATAATGCTCAAAATTCCTTATATATATACCTTCAAGCATCCTCATTAATGCATTTTTTCTTAAAACATTCAGTGAGCATTGTTTTTACAAAATGATCAGTCTGTATGATTGTGGACAAATTTTTACTTTCATTGAATGTAACTATTTGCATGTCCTCAAGATGAAGTTGTAAACATGCACTCAAAGAAAATTGATAAATTCTCCATGTAGCCTCCTGCGGTGATACCCATCTTCCAAGTACAAATTGTGCAATCTCATCATGCAAATTCTTTGTGTGCTTGTTGTTCACTTGGAAGAATACACGATCATGTCCTTTATATATGTACTTATATAAATATTTAACTACTTTAATTGAAGAAAAAATTTCAACATTCATGTGACAGTTGTATTTGGCTAATAATTAAGGACTGTATGGAACAATCCATCAATTTCAACTATTGCAGAATCAACTATTGTTTGATGATCTATCACTCTTCGATAATATAGAGGGTACAAATTTTTTGCTTCTATTGTTATTGAGTAGAAATCTTTTGGCTAATGCTTTCTACATCGTCCATTTTCCATGCAGACATTGTTAGGGTTTAAGACTCTACATGGTCCATGTACAATATATTTTAATACCATCCTATGTAGATTTAGATTCAAACATTTTTTGGTATTTTAGCAGAAACATATTGGTCATATACATCTGGTGTTGTAATCTTTTGACTTTTTTCCAATATGATAAGAAAATGTGCATGTGACAATCCTCTTTTTTGTTATTCTTTGTCATAGACATAGTCAATGACATGTATAAATATATCTCTTTAAAAAGATCAATTTTCAACTCTTCAAGTATTGCTTCGAATACTCTACAAAGTAAATCTGGCCTATGTTGTGGTTCTTCAAAAAGTAGTGGCTCATTTTTTACCTCATCCAATGATGGATTGCATGTAAAAGTTAAAAAGATATCAAGCTTTTCATATCTTTGAACCAATGTCATAGCATCAAGATAATGATGCCTAATCTCTTTAGGACCACCAATAAAATAGGCTAGAAGAATGATTTTTTTACCAACCATATTTGCACTATTTTGTCCACGACTGTAGCTATCAACAATTCCTTGATACAAATCAGCTCGTATTTTTTGTTGATCTTTTGGAATATAGTGCAAGTGACTGCTTTCAATTTTAATGCACATGTCCAAAATATATTGTTGTAGAAGTCTACCAGAGCATAACAAAAACTAATTGTGATTGGCTTTGATTTGTAGTTTATAACAATAATATTCACGACAAAATACGCATTTCCTTCTCTTTGTTTTACTTTCTAGAGTTGAATATAATAATAAAAAATTTAGCAACTTTATTTCTCTTCCTCTCATCAATTTGAAGCTCTTGGCTTCTCCGGAGGCATATGTATACTTTGGGATGATGGACAATGCTCCATTGATGTCCTTCAAAACCATCGCCAATTCATTCACTGTCGTATCAACGATGCATGTGACCTCACTGTTGTCTATGGCAGCCCAAACCCCTATAAACGGGACCTCTGGTGGAACCGCCTCCTAACTCTCTCATCTACTATCCAAGATGCATGGTCTATAGTCAGTGAATTTAGTGCCATGTTGGACATCTCTAAAAAGCAAAATGGACGCCACTTTGATCACCGCTCCATTAGGAAATTGAATTCATTCCTAATGTGCATCGGTCTTATGGACATGAAGGTTGATGGTCCTTTCTTTACCTTCAAGTGCCTACAACTACTTGAAAGACTTGACAGAGTGATTGACAATACTCAGTGGTTATCTTCAGCCTCCGACACCTCTATTGTGGTACTTCCCCATCTATACAGTGACCATAATCCTATTCTCATGCATAGCACTCCCTCAACACATGCTACAACAAGACCTTTCCATATAAGAGCAAGTTGGTCCATGGTCCCCACCTTCAAAGACCTCACCCTTCAGTCTTGGGACAAGAACAAAAGCTTCATGTCCACCCTCCCCTCCTTCTGTGAGGCTGCCACGAAATGGGATATTGCCCGTACCAACCTTTCTGGAAAACACAAGCATAAGATCCTTAAGCAATTAAATGATCATCAGGTATATTCCAACTATATGTGTACTGATAACTATGCCCTAACCTATGTTAGATTGCAAGAAGAATATAGCAACATCCTTCTTCGGGAAGAAGAGGATTGGCGACAATGAGCTAATATAAACTGGCTTAGCTTGGGGTATGAGAACTCAAAGTTCTTCAATACGTATGTCAAGGCAAGACGACACTACAATAAGATTTCTCGTCTCAAAGATGCTAATGGTGAATGGGTTGATACACCAGACTGTATTAAAGCAATGGTGTGTGCTTTATTCCATGATCTCATGGCTTCTCCAAACACCACCAACCATGACGTTGCAGCGGTAGATGACTTCACCGGATCCTTCACTCATCCGAGCACGGACGCCTGCTTAGAAATCAACAGCATGCCCAATATTGAAGAAACCAAAAGTATTATGTTTATGATGGCTCCTGAGAAGGCCCATGGCCCCGATGGAGTATATAATTCTTTTATCCAGCATCAATGGAGTATTGTTGGTCCTTCTATCCACCGTACTGTCAATGAGGCTTTCAGTAGCGGCACCATTGATGATCGTTTGGAAGACTCCTACATGGTTCCGATTCCTAAGTCTTGACAGCCCCAGAGTTGTAGTGATCGCCGACCTATATCACTCAATAACTCTTGTTTCAAGCTTATTTCTAAAATAATAGTTGAACGTATCAAGCCACTGTTGCATGACTGGATAGCTGAGACACAAACCAGTTTCATCCTGGGCAGAACAATCACTGTCAACATTATACTTGTCCAAGAAGTCATCCACACAATGCGAAACAAGAAGTGAGGAAAGGCTATGGTATGTATAAAGCTAGACTTTGCAAAAGCCTTTGATCGGATGTGATGGTCATTCATTCTGAATACTCTAACTAGAACTGGTCTATCGGAAAAAATCATCTCCATGATCACATAAATTATTTCCAAAGGTCGCACATCTATTCTTTGGGAAGGACAACCCATGGAGTCCTTCAACTCTACAAGAGGAGTCTGTCAGGGAGATCCTATAAGCCCGTATATCATTGTGCTATGCATGGAATGACTCAGCCAGGCTATCTCTCATTCAGTCTCTATTGGGGATTGGAAACATGTTCGTCTTTCACACCAGGGGCTACCTCTATCTCATGCGATGTTCGCTGATGACATCCTCCTATTGGCTGAAGCATCTCTCAAACAAGCTCAAGTGATTAACAAGATATTAACTAGCTTTGCCGAGAATCAGGACAGGTTGTCTCCAAACCAAAGTCTCAGTGTTATTTCTCACCTAATACTACAGGGTCGGTACGCTCATCCTTCTGTAGATGTTTGGGCATTTGAAGCACAAATGATCTGAGGCATTATCTGGGCGTCCCCATCCTTCATCATCGGGTCAACAAAACCATGCAGGCAAGTACCCTCACTACCATTAAAGAATGTATGGTCATTTGGGCCGCTCGTCAGCTCTCGCTTGTGGGTCGGATAATGTTGGCTAAATCCACCTTACATGCTATCCCAAGCTATGTTATACAGTCCATTCAGCTCTTGCCCTCGCTCTGTGATGCCATTAACAAACACGTTAAAAACTTTATATGGTCTGGAGGACGCACTCATCACAGTCTCTCCTTGCTACCATGGAAGGTTATCACCAAGTCTAAAGAAGATGGGGGCTTGGGCATTAAGGATGCCCGATCCCAGAACATTGCCCTCATGCTTAAGAACGTTTGGCAATTCCTCAACAACCCAACAACTCTCTGGGTTTGGGTTATGCGTGGAAAGTATATGCCCAACGATATCCCGATCAAGAAATTAAGCTCATTTTCCTGGTCATTTATTCTGAAGAACTCCTCTTCTATCTCTGAAGTATCGTGTGTCATATTAAATTCTGGTGTTTATTCCAATGTGTGGACTTCTAACTGGCTGCATGGCTTGACTATAACAGAGATTGAGCCAAACTTCATGCCCCCGTCGGAGTTATCAGACCTAAAGGTTGCTTCCATGGTGCTAGATGACAGTTTATGGGACTGGTCATTCATTCACATCTTCATTCCTCAATCCATTTGGCCACCCATTGCTCATGTTTGCCCACCTGTTGATGCAGTGGGTATGGATAGTTTGCATTGGCCCTTTACTCCATTTGGTCTTCTTATTGCTGCGTCGGCTTATAAATGGATGTGCAATGACTCTCACCCAACTATAGTAGGGCGATGGGATACCTTATGGAAGCTATGTATTCCTACAAGACTTAAAACCTTCCTATGGCTCCTCAATCACTAGGCCATCCTCACAAATGTTGAGAAAGCCCACTGTCATATTCTAGTTATAGAGACCTACCCGGTCTACTCCAACACTAGAGACACAATTCTACACTGCCTACGTGACTGCATCCAAAGCAAAGAAACTTGGTTGGCTATGGATGCAAGCTCCCAATTCTTTCTCACTTCTAAAGATTTCTGGATTAATGAGCTTGTATCTTCTACATGTCATGATTCAAACTCTATGTCTCCTGTAGTCACAAGATGGGCTATTTGGCGATACAAAAATGATGCCACACATGATGGAAAGAACACTCCTTTAACAAGATGTCTATCCTTTATCAAAGAAAGGGTGCGGGCTCTACTTGCCCTACCGCACCATGCAGCCACAAACCTGGCGTGACCTGAGCTAGACACATCATTCCTCATGGTCACCCCATCTACATGTTTGTGGATGCCTCCTTCATCTCATCCTCCTGTGAAGTCGGTATTGGGATACATATTGTTGATGAGTATGGAAACTTCATTCTAGGCCACGGTGCACCCAACCACGCTACCTCAGCACTGGATGCAAAAATACAAGGTATACTCAATGCCTTGGAACTCTACAAAACTACAAGATGGCGGTCACCTGTCATTCTGTCGGATACCACCATGGTACTTCATGCTATCACAAGTTCCATCCCTCTATAAAACACTCTTGCCCCGCATATGAGGCATCTCCGGATGCTGTGTGTAGATGTTGGTAAACCACATGTTGCCTATATCCCTAGAATACATAATAGCATAGTTGATAGCATAGCTCGTTTCCTGGTTAAATCAACTTCTCCTTTTACTTTTTCTTCCAATGTACCACCTTGGCTTAACAAGGATGTTAACATTAGCTATTCTATTTTATGTCCTGCAATAGAGAGTGAGATGAATGAAATTTGATCTCTATGTTTCCCAAAAAAAATCAGATTTTATTTGAGAAGTAAAAATGATCAATTCTATAAGCATTACCTCTTTGTTCTTGTTAAAAAAAGTGCATCTATGTCATTAAAATATAATAGATAAAATGATGTACCATTAACCATCCATTGACTAGTCTTTTTTTCTCTTCGTAAAATTCCTTCATGCCATCCAACTTCTCCTTACGGAAACAGTAGTTGATATTATAAAGGATCGTAACATCCATAATAATAATGAACACAATGACTACTTCTAGTATGTGTGTAGACACAAATATCACGCTGAAAATTTATGTTCCTAGCATCCTCACTTTCAATCAAATTGTAGCCACTTGTGAAGATGTTGGTGCATTTTCAACACCTTGATGTACAGTTGGGTTGGACTTGATGAATATTTAAACATCCTGAAGACTATTTAGAACCTTCAAGCTTCAAAAGAACTTTGAGTATGGACTTTCCCATAAAGTATTGACCAATATCCTTATCACATCCTCTTTTAGTCTGGATGACTGTTGTAGTCGATTCTCTATCTCATGATTAGTGTCATAAAAGTACAATTGCATATGTGATAGTTGGCCATCCTTTGGTATCATCTTATTTATAAAATGATTCATTTGTCCTTGCACCTTAAATGTGTAGACTCTTCTAATTCTCTTAGAAAGATTTTTATCTTCATACACCCCATGGATGTAAAAGTAAATGTGTTGTTGTATGTTCTTATACATTATTTAAAGTGAATAGCCAATTCGCTTGATCATATATACATGGACAATAAATCTAAAAAAATATCATTTGTTGCTAAAATAATTTCTCCATCACAGCAATAAAATGTCTTCACTTCAAATGGATATCTCTTTGCACCACATTTACCACAATTTTTACAAATGGGAAGCATTTAGGCCTCTTTAGGTATCACCAAATATGTTTTAAATATTTTTCCCATGTGATCATGTTTGCTTTTCATTTCTTCTAAGGTCAAGAGGAAATTTGTTTCACTAATCCTTGATAAAGATCCATATTCCCATGTACTAGAATTCTTAAATGCTAAGCATTGTTTCTCTAAACATCCATGTAATGAAGTTATTGAAGAAGGTGATGAGTCAAATGTGTTTGTATATTTGAAACTTGTATTGCTTTGCTCAATTTTTCTTATTGCATAACTTTGTCTATATTTTTCACGTCTAAATGCTTTTTTCTCATCTGAAAGATTAGCATAGCATTCTCTTCTCTTTTTTGTTGTAAAAATTCTTCTCCTATGATATCTCTGAATATTGCATCCAAAAAAATTAATAAAATATTTAACACCACATAACTGACACACATCGTGGAGACCTGCATGTTAGGCCATAACGCTAGACACCATATCACATACACCTATTATGTCAAAAACAATGCATTTTGTAAGGCAAATCCACAAAAGACACCCGTCATACCCGTGTCAATATATTTATGTGTCATGTAAAATGGATATAACTGATATTATGTATAGTTCAAATTGTTTATTTATCAGATAGTATGAAATAAATATGTATGGAACTAAGGCCTAGTTTGGCTGGCTACTTCTAAAATACCAAAAATTTATGCTGTACGTGACAGTAATGACTCCCGTTTTATGACGCAGCGGAAGCTGGGGTGCAAAAATAACATTGGAGGAAGCAGGGGATAAGTCGTATTGCTTGTAATTGTTAATCCACCCGATTTTGACGGAATACAACACTCCCGCAAAATGTTTCCATTTTATCTCCCACAGCATGCGCTGCAGTTTCCATCTATTCAAAAGTGGTGATTACAATTACCGTTTGTTGTTTAATTTTTTGGGATTTCCGAAGTAGCTGCCCAAACTGGGGCTAATTTCATCCTATATTTTGAACTGAACTAATATTCAGTTGGCAACAAAATAGATATGTTGGAATATATTATAGTTCATCTAGACGACATGAGAAATTATTCCTTCAATTTATAATGATAATCAACCAAATGAGTACCTGATATATTGAAGGTCAACGATAAAGAAGGAAAACAGATATCGTCAAGCAGTGGCATCACATAAGTTGACTGCGGTCCTCCAACAATATAATGTGTCCCACATTATGTACTATTTTTTATGGTACTATTTTTTCCGCAACCTGTTGTTGTATCCCGCAACCTGTTGTTGTGTTGTTGCATGAGATTGGGCTGAATTATGTAGAACATCAAGACAAGTTGATGTTGCTAGGAATTACTGCAGAAGTTTTTCTCCCAAAATAAACTGCATAAATACATCAAACTTGAGAAGAAAGAATACCAACATTCTCTTTTAAACATAACATGACCGTAATTGACGATTTCAAGTTTGTTGTTTCAAATTGTTGTTATACATGTTGTTGTATTTAATCTTAACTTTACATTTAACTTCAAAGATCCACCCTTAAAAAATTAATTAGGTGCTTCACAATCAAAATTTAATGCAACACGGCTGGACAGCGTCCTTGGAACAGTAAATTTGACCCGTAATTGATAATGCATTCCTTAGACGGAAACCAATAATGTCACTAATGGAATTACTTTTCCGTTGCGGGTTTAACAATTTTTACTTAGGAGTGCAAAGAGACAAAATTCAAAAGATGGAATGAAAAAATAGAAAAAGGCAATACGTAAAAAGCAAAGCGTTTCCGTTCATATATTCTTTGGTTAGTTTTGATTTGGTTAGCTGGCTACTCATGAACAAGTGACATTTTTGTTGTCCATCATAATTTCTGTTGGTGAATAACTTGTTGATTTCATACTTGAGCAAGCATTCTCACTCGTCATGCGTTGTATATATATTTAACAGCCAATTCAGTCAATACAGTACGTAGCCATTTAGCATCCAATTCAAACTTTAGTACACAACAAGCATTGTTGTTCTCCATGATTGGAAACAACAATATATTCATCGTTAATATTGTTGGGTAAGAGCAAGCTGTTACCCCTACGGGCAAACATCACAGATGTTTAGAGAACGAAAGCAACAAATGCATTAATGTGAAACTTGGCACCCTCCAAGCGAATTGGACCCAAGGAACACATTTTTATCATTATATTTATTTTTTGATTAAATGAAAACTATAAGATTACAAGGAAATAGAAGGGAGGCGGGCAACAAGCTGCGCCGCCACCCCTTTTTGAATGGCAAATCCTATCCTCTGAAACACCACATCCATAGATCTGGGAGTCATTACATTACTATGCATAACTTTTTGAACTCTCTTAAGAAGCTCCACAGCCTCAGGTGCTAGGAACCCAAAATTGTCAAAACCAAACGGGATAAAAACATGTTGATTGTCGATACATGCCTTCTCATGTTTGGCCACTTTAGTAGAAACGGTTTTACGGGCAGCATGTCCTACAGTAAAGTCGCCACCCTTCAGACCAACCAATGGGAAAACTCTTGTTAGATCTACAAATGTATTTAGAAAATAACATATCACAATCACACCTTTCAGAAAAGAAAGAACTCCTTCTCCTCGGCCAAACTGGATGCCCAGCCTCCCAACTGCTCGCTAAGGGGGCGCCCCCCTCCGCTTCGCCCCACCCTGGCGCTTCGTCTCCTCCACCGCCTGTCACGGCCGCTAGGGCACTCCCCACCCGCCCCATCACGCAGGCTCATCCCAGGGGCGCAGTAAACACATCTCACAAGACCTTGTCTTTCGAAAGACCCACACGTCTCAGATCACATCAACCATAACATCCGTTCTCTCACCCTCACATCTAGGGCCACCTTTCGATCATCTAGCGACCTACCTTTTGGTGACGGTTGCGCCCCCTCCCAAAACATCATGAGGACGGTAGGCATCATAGCAATTCTCTGCCCTAAGAGAAAGAGGAAAGGGCACACCCTACTGCATCTCGCTTCGCTTGCTGCTCATCACTCCAGCCGAAACAAAAATATCCAGACCTTCTATAGTTTCTCCGCCCACCCATCAACTATGGTTGCCCCGCCCAAAAAGACCTTCTACGAATATTCACCCCTGGAATCACTAGACACCATCATCTCACTAGAAACCCTAAAAGAGCTGATCATTCCACACGATTGGCGATACCTTGATGGGAAACGCTTTCGGCAAGGAACCATCACTCTACAGTTCAGTTGGAACCTCACTCTCCTTAAGGTTGCAACTGACATCACCGACAACTGGTACACTACCAATGGCTGGGTTGAGTGGGTCAGACTCGTGAACCTAAATATCGGCCAGGGACTGTTCATCCGCCCCACCGAAAGTATGGAGATCAAAGCATGGGTTTTCACCGCTGACTTTCGAATTCCCAATGGGTTCCTCTTTTTCACAGTCGCTAGAGAAGAGTACGAGCGCTTGCAAGAGCTGAGGTGCCACACCCCACCGGACGCTGATTCTGATTCCAGCGAGATGTCGGAAGAGACATTCTTCCGCATACACTGCCAACCCCTCATAGATGGGGGCCGATTCTACCCGATCATCATTCCCAGCAGCCCCGAAGAGGACCCCTTGGAAATCCTCCCACATAGGCCTGAGCAAAGGAAGACGATTCCATCACACATCTTGCGATCCCACATGCGGCCACGCAAACCATCTACCACCGCAACCAAACCGAAGCAATGTCGAGGGGATCGCAACTACCCGGAGATCAGAGAGTCCATCCGCTCGTAGAAATCTGAAACCCCTATTAAAAACGTCACGCAGAGGTACACACCATACGTTTTATGGAATCACATGCTCAGATTATTTCCAACCATCCTTCCCCCTGCTTCGCATAAGACATGCACTCAATTGATGGTTAAGCGCCCTTCCACCTCCTTAGGAAGCCGCTCGGTCTCTATCACATCATGCATTGAACACCCAAGCCCCCCGCCTCCTCCGCCATCGCCACAACTGGAACCCTCACCCGATTCCATGAACCCCACCACGATCACCCTCTCTAACCCTACCTCGCTCGATCCTCTCACCCCATCCTCTGTACCCTCTCACCCCTCACCATCATCCCCCCATCCTCCCGCTACACTAGTCAAGAAATGATTTCGGCACATCTCAACGAACACCTTACATGCCCTATTGCACCTATCTCCCCACCTCTACCCAACCCTATAGACAACTGGATCACACCCAGATGAAAGCACTTCAGGCACATCAAGCCCAGACCATGGTGCTTCAAATGTCTCAAAGTTGGCCACATCCAATGCTTCTGCCACAAACCATGGGCTTGCCTAAGATGTCGTTCCACTTTGCACCTCGTCAGATTTTGCAACGTTGGAAATATGAAAACGCCCTCTACTCATAATCGTTTCTCCCCTCTTGGACATATCGAGCATTTTACCTCTTCATCGCATATCCCCTCTCATACCAATCAGACCTTTTCTGATGATGCACCCCAGACCTTTTACACCGTCCGAAAACTACAGCTTTCTCAGCCCTGGAAACCACCCCATGCTGTCCCTCAGCCCCCCACCTCTCTACAAAGACAATATGTGTTGCCATCCTACTGTTCGCAGACACCTCTTGCTCAACCATGCACACCTGCCTCACCGACATGCCAACCTCGATGTGATTTCCCCATGCCATGCACTGCCTTCACCCTCTGGGAACTCTACATGCAAAGCCACGCCTCTCACGAGTCCACCCAGGATTGCACATCCCACATATCTCGGGTCATACATAAGCACCCCCTTGATCTTCAATGCACAACCCCTTGCACCTTCTTTGCTCCAAACCCTTGCCTCCCCCTGCAACAGCTGTCCAATCTCTCTCGTCCATTACCTAAGATGTTCATCACCAACCCGCACACCTCCATCACCCTCCCCATTCACCTCCCTGACAACTCCATGAAGTCTTGGAAAGTTTTCCAATTTAGAAGCATCCTTGTCTCCATTATGAATAACATCGATAACAAGCACCTAGACATCATGAATATTTCTAAATCCATTGCTGGTTTCCTCCCTGGAGTCACGATACTCAAACCTAAGATCCTCTCCCCTTCCAAGTTGTTGTACACCGTTCCCTGTGATGATATTTTTGTGGAGGTGCACCTCACCAAATGGTCGCCCTAAGCCAGTGCTACCACCGCACACGATGGTGGGCCTTCTTAGATCTCCATCACAGACCTCCCCCCACATCTATGGGACAGTCATATCTTCCACGATATTTCTAGAGTGGTTGGAGCCATCTTACAATTTATCTCCCCAGAAACCATCAACCCAACCAACTACATCAAAGCCTTCTGTGTATTCTCAGAGATGGTGCCCACAGAGCTTCTTGCCACTCTCCATCTATGCCTCGGGGAGACTATACACCCCATTCGTCTCAACACTAAATCCCCCTCCTCCACCCAAACACCTTTCATCAATATGGAAAGCCACCTCGCATCATGGCGACATCCATCAAACACCGCAGATACACCAAAGCCACCCCCCTTTCACTCTGGCGCCCACTGCCCCAGGTGTAATAAGCGCACCAAGATCGAAAGCCATACCAAATCCCCACTGCCATTGTCCGCCTTCATCCCATCAGCAGATCCACCAACCAACCAACCAGCCTCCCCCCAACCCCATGGAAACTTACACAGCAACATACTCCACCCCCCCACACCCACACAGTCTCTCAATCTTAAAGACCTCTCGGATACGGCCAGAGCTCGGCTAAAATCAGAAATCATTGTTGAACTTACTGTCGAGGACATCCCGGTGAGGAAGATCCAGAGGACGCGACCTACCGGCTACACAGAGGAAAGCTCTACTATCCTCAAAGGTGGCGCGCTCCCGCTAGAGGCTTGCAACAAGCGCAATCCACGAGGTCGGGAGGCACGGGATGATGGGATCTTTGCTTTCGATATTTGTATGGTCCCAAATCGAGTCTATCACTAAAACTAAAACAATTCGCCCGTAAGAGTACGGGGTACTGTTGTAGTATAGATCAAGGGCAAGATGTGGGGTCGAACCATGGAGATAGAGGGGGCGCTAGAGTTAGAAGGCGTGAGCTACGTTCCTATTGCGGAGATTAAGGTTTTTAAGGTTTAAAGGTTGGTTGGTTGTTGATTAAGCTAAGAGAGTAAGTAGGAAAAGCAATATGAAACTAAGTTATCAAAAGACTAAATTAGCAATCTAAGTTAACAAGCTATCTAAACAAGAGCAAGAACAAACTATGCTAGACTAAGCAAACAACTAGTAATTGAGAGCCTAAGTTAACCACTAATGAAGATCAAAGACATAAATTAACACTTAGCTAACAAAACTAGGCAATTAACTAAGTTAACTAAATCAAGTGAACTACACTAGCATTAACAAGAAAATAGAGCAATTAAGGTTTTAAGCAATTAGATGAAGGAGGTGGGTCGTTTGGGAATGTGGCCTTGACATTAGTTGGGGGATGTCACCATAATAAGCAATTAGCATATTTCATTCTAGATTACCAAACCAAACAACAAGGTGGGTGCTATGAGAATGTACCCTATGCTACTAGTTGGAGAACTAGGGCTAGGTGTAATTCTCATAGGACTTACCAAGTCTAGGTCTCTAGGATAAGTGGTATTAGTCAATTGAGGACCAATGGTGAGGATGGGAGTAGAGATGAGGATATTTGACCTCATGCCACTAGCCACCTCAGCCTTTAGGAAATCCTAGGCAATTTCACTAATTACACTTATACTAGTTACTTAGAACTCACATTTACATGTAGGAAGAAGGTGATTATGTAGGAAGATAGGGGGCTAGCTAGGGATCCGAATTAAGGACCTAGGAGCCAATCCTATGATAGCTACATAGAAACCAACACCATAGAGGCAAATGTCTTCAAGCACCACAAGGCAAGCAATTAATGTAATTAAACAACAATCACATGCACAAGTAATGGGAAATGAGATACAAGAAAAGGCAATCATCATAGAAGTGAAATATGTTCATTACAAATTATATTCTCCCAACATGGTATCAAAGTCACATTTTTATCCCAAACAGCCCACCCAAGGGGGCTTAGCTATACATGATCAAAACTGAAACAAAAGAGAAGGGAAAGAGAGTAGAAACACCATGGATGCTTGATGAAGCTTGACTTCTTCACCTCCTTGCTGCCAGCCACGATCCTCCTCCTCCAATGGTGCCCAAGAGCATGGAAATGGTGGAATGGATGGATAGAAACCTAGAGAAACTAGGTTTCTATGGTGGAAATCAGTGGAAAGTGGGTGGAAATGGGATTAAATGCAAGGAAGGTAGGTGGATGGGAGTAATGGAGGCAAGGGAGCAGCTGGGGGCGGCTAGGGAGTCCTCTCTCTCTCGAGCCCTAGAAGCAGCTAGTGCTTATATAGGGGCTAGGGCTAAGTGGGGGTAAAATAGGAAAAATAGTGAAAAGTTGTATAGGGTAGGTGATCACCACGGTCGTGGTGGGTGTGCCATGGCCGTGGTGAGGGTAGTGGGGAACGGCCGTGGGGTGGTGAACACGGTCGTGGGGTGAAGGAAGTGGTGAGATGGTGGTGGCCATGGCCATGGCGGAGTGCCACGGTCGTGGTGGGTAGCATGCACCACGGCCGTGTTGGGTAACACAGCCGTTTTGGAGGCGTTGAAGGTGACCGTGGGGAGGGGCCACGGGCATCTTGATCAACATCTGCCACGGTCGTGGCGACTTGGCCACGATCGTGTTGTCTTCACTGGCCACGGTCATGGCTGGGAGGCCACGGTCGTTGGCGATCTATGGAATTCCCTGTTGTAACCTGTTGGAACTTGGCAATAAACCCACGACCGTGGCATTGGGGCCACAGCCGTGGTGAGGCTTGACTTCTTGATTTTGCTTCTTACTTTGTCAATTTCGGATGTCTTTGCTCGGGGATGATTCTTGGCCACTGGAGGTAGGTTGAGGGAAACTTTGGGGCCTTCTTTGGGTCCCTCCTTCTCTCTCTTCCATCTAAGCATGGTCCAAGTACATGAAAAATAGTGCAAAGACCATCCATAAGCATGTTTGCAATGATAATCATATTGGGGAGAATAACATGTAATTCTAATGCATTTGAATGTGATAAAGGTACAAAATGACACAAGATACATCCCTAGAATAGGGTTGGATCACCACCCCAAACTTGAAACATACTTGTCCTCAAGTATGCTCCAACTCAATCTCTTTTCCATTTTCCACAATCAAAAGGTATGACAAATGCAATATGATGGGTGATAAATGCTAAATGGGATCAATGGTGACTAGGTACATGCAAATCACTTCCCTCCTCTTCTACTTTCACAAACCAACCATGAAGAGAGCACGGAGCACATGAACTTGGCATATAATGCATGGATTGCACAAGTTATCAATATCTCATCCATAAGGTTCCGGGTAGACCGTTTCATGATGATGTTAATCGCCGATGACTAGGAGTATTGTTTCACCTTCATGCGTTCAACCTTATGCTTCAAGTTATGCCAAATGACCCACATGGCTGCGGAAATGGATAAAGTGAGCTAGGTTTAATGTTTCCTAGTTCCATGGGTATGAAAGAAGAAGAAAGGGTTGCGGTAAGATTTGGAGTGCTTTTACACACTCTTCTTTTCTTTATTTGAATGCTCTTAAATAGGAGCATCCTTTTATTTTATTTTTGCTTATTTTTTCTTTTTTTCTTTGCCCTTGGTGTAGGTAGGGCATATGGTGGATAGAGTGAAGTGGGGAGATAGAGATGTGGCCACCCCAAACTTTTGGAGGTGGCTAATATGTGCACTTTGGCATCTTTTTATGAGGCGGAGAGGTATGAAGATGATGAAAGAGTGGTCGGGTCAAAGAGGGGTCACTTGGCATAATCTTCCACATAAGGTCTCTTGCATGAAAACTAGTCCGACACTTCACCATAGATATCACATCACATGAATGAACCAAATGAAATCCATATATCAATCAAGTAACTCCACAAACATTAAACGTTCTATGCTTGCTCGGATCATAACTCAATCAAACCAACACATTCCCCAGGGAGGTGACGAGCATGTAATAAGTCACTCGTTGATACCACATAGCACTTCATCATAGCATATCATCTTGTATTTGTCAAAGATAAGCAATTTCATTCAATATGGTAAAGATTGAGTCAAAACACGCTTTTTGGACAAGAAACATCAAATCTGGGCAAAATTGGCCAAAACGGTGTCAAATTGCACTGCATCACACTCAAACACAATTTTAGGTAAAAAGCAAGTAAATCCTAGCTAAAACATGCAAAAATTAGCAAAAAAAAACTACATGAGATGCAATGCATGGCTGAAAAAGCAAAAATTTTGAAAAATTACTCAAAAATGCAGAAATCAACTACATGTCATGCAAAGATGCAATGAAAAGAACAAAAATAGTAAAACTAAACAAGATGGAAGGGTGATATCAAAATGACAAAAACTGAGATAGGGTGATGCGTACCGCCCTACCCACCCCAAACTTTAGAATCATGTTGTCCTCAGCATGAAACTATAGCTTAGGGGAGATAGGGGAAGTGTCATGGCTGCGGTGGCTGGTCTGGCATCTTCGGAGGATATAGAGGAGGAGCTGAGTCTAGAGTTGAGCTTGACAGAGGATGCTGGTAATAGTGCCCCCAGTAGTCGTCTTGGGGTGGAGGGTAAGTCTGTGGATACCCAGCTAAACCACCCCAAAAATTTGTGCCCCATTCGGGGTTTCTTTCTGCTTGGGCGTGGTGATATTGATACGAGTGGTTGATCTGATAGTGCATCTGCTGCTGATCATACCACATTTGTTGTTGGGCAAGCTGCATGTCACCTTGGATCTTCTGAATGTTCTCAAGGTGTGCCTGGATTGCGGCCATGTCATAGGCATTCCCTGAGGGTGGCCGCAGCTGGGATGTCTCCTCATCCCTCCTTCTTATTCTTCAGGGTTGCCTTTGTTGTTCATGTTCTTGCTCCTGCCCTTGTACGTTTGATTCGGCGACGTCTTCCTGTACGACAGCGGCTCCCCTAGTATACATCTCTCTCGGGTGGTCTAGCTGCCATGCCATCAATTTTTCCCTTAACCTGTTGCCAGGTCCCCACACGGAAATTAGGGGTTCCGCGTGATATGGTAGCTCTAGTTCAAAATCATGAACACTTGTAGTTAAGTAAATCATTCTTTTATCCTTCATTTTTATGGTGTGAAAGCGCGTCAGATAGTTGAGGTCAACACGTTCTGCCTCAATCACGTCTTGTGCCCCCGAGAGATCATATCCCAACGCTAGTGCAATCGAAGTCACAAATCCCCCCATGACAAATGGCTTTGTGCTCTTGTAGGGTATGGACTTCATATGATCGATCAAAAGAACTCCAAGGTCAATGTACCTCTTGTGGTGCATACCGATCAAGACAGTCATATCCTTTTGGGAAATGCTACCTTGGTTGTCGTATCTGCCCACAATCGTGTTAGCCAAGACCTTCTGCACGTAGCGCGTTAGCGGGTTACATATAGCAGCAGTTTTTGATCTACCCATGTAGTAGTCTTCTTTGCCTGTGAAGGTCTTCCAGTAATAGGCATGGTCCAGAGTGTCGTCTCTCTCTAACAAGCCGTCATCCAATTTCACGGCTTCTTCAGGACTAGAGGCAAAGATAGCATTCAACTCAGTGGAAGTGAGGGTGTGCATTTTGCCCATCATGGCAAATCTGAGTGCATCACAACCCCTCACTTTTGTCTTCTCCAGAGTGGCAAATAATTCTCGGGTCAAAGTGGGATATGTAGGTTGGGGTGTGAAAAGAATATTCCACAACCCAATCATCTTCAAGCCTATTTCCACTATCTCTTTGATTCCAAGATCTTCAATTGTCTTCTCACAACCGTACCTGGAGGCGACGACTCGCCTTGTCATGCACTCGGGGTAAATGAGCTCGACTTTCTTTTTCCTGTGTCCTCTACCATAGGACACCCCCACCGGTGCTTTGCCCAGGGTTCTTTCTCTGTCAGCCTCCAAATGTGCCAAAACATCTTCTCCTTCCGGCTCAAGATCCACCTCTTCCTCGCCGTTATCTTCTTCCTCCTCCATTCTATAGGATTGTGACCCCGAACTGGTATCGAGGTTATACCAATGTGCCGACTGTTCCTCTTCTTGCTTCAGTTGTTGCGAGGGTCGCGGCTGCACATCACGTCTCGCTGCCGCGCTGGATGTCGAGTGGCGGGGTGGTGTGGGCTTTGGAGGAAGCCTGGATGAGGACGGTGCCGCTTTAGATCTCTGGTTTCTTTTTGTGGCTGCCGGCTTGATCTCATCAATGAGGTTGTCCAGGTCGACCCCCATGGACTCATCCTCTTCTTCGTCCTCTCCCTCGTAGGTAGCATCTTTGATGTGGTGGCTATCAGATGAGCGGGAGTGTGATCCGCTCACTGATTGCGACCGTCGGAGGGAATGGTGGGCGGAAGCGGTAGGTGATAGGGTGTGGGATGGAACGGACACATCGGAGGAGGTGTTTTTAGAACGCCGTTTCCCTCCGGTGAGGATGTTCGTCCCCTTTGTGATAGCCTTCCCAATCTTCTTCATTGCGGAAATGGAGGTGAAAGTGGTGTAGGATGGAGATTTTCAGATTTGGTGGAGAAGGTGGTTTGGGTGTGGTTTTGTGGGTGGAATGGAAGGATAGTGATGTACGGATGGTGGTTATATGATTAGTGGTGGATTTGGGCGAGAATGGAAGGGTTTTTGTGGAGGTTTTGTGTAGGGGAGTTGCTGGGTGGAATGGAGATGGAAATGGAGATGGAGATTAGGGATGGATTAGGGATCAAAAGGAGGTGGTTTTGGGGGTTGGAGGTGTCAAACGGAGGAGCCCACGGCCGTTTTCCGCCGCCACGGTGCGTTGCTGGAGGTGGAATACGAAAGAATGAGGGGGGGTCGTGTTTGTACGCTTAAAAGTATATTTTTTTTCCTGAACCAGGTTCGGCCAAGGTCGTGGCAGGTGGCCACGGTCGTGGCCAGGGTTGGTTAGCACGGACGTGGTGGGTGCCACGGTCATTTTGTCGATGAAGAGAACCCCGGTTTGACCTCTCCACGGTCGTGGTGGCCCGCCACGGTCGTGGTCCTGTCCTCACGCCACGGTCGTGGTCGACTTGCCATGGTTGTGGCTGATCTTCAAAACAACCTATAACTTCGGCCAAATTGCAACATAAATTGCCACGGTCGTGGCCTGTTGGCACGGTTGTGGCCCGTCGTCATCAAAACGGCCGTGGTGATGACCACGGTCGTGGGAAGTTTCCTTCACCACGGTCATGGGCAACTCGCCACGGTCGTGGCCGATCTTCAAAACAACCTGTAACTTTGGCCAATTTGCAGAAAAAATTACCACAGCCATGGCTGTATCACACGGTCGTGCTTGGCCACATCCACCACGGTCGTGGTCGAGCTCCACGACCGTTTTGGGGTTGTCTCCTCAGCTTTCAAACTTTAAAACTTGAATTTTCGATTTTATTTGTTCTTTTGCCCCAAATATGACTGGATGACCACGATTAACTTCTAGATCCTCTCTCTCTAATGTCTATCACCTGCCATCATCAAAACTCAAACAAAAACTGTAAAGCACAAGTGTGCGTGTGTGTATTTGTTTAAAACAAAACTAAAGTATCAAAAGAAGGGTTCGAGAATCTCAAACTGTGTGGGTTGTCTCCCACTAGCGCTAAATTTAACGCCTTCATCCAGGCTTATTGATTGTTGGACTTTTTCACTTTTTCAGGACTTTCAAGAGATCCTTGTAGTAAATCCCTTTCTCATCCTCATCTAAGCATTCCTCTTCATCGAATTCTTCTTCTACAAGCATAACAATATCAAAATCTTGGTTGGCCTTGTCCGGGCCGACCTCAACAACAGATTTCATCCTTTGTCCATTAACAACGAATTCCTTAGCTCCTTCTTTTGCACAAATGATCACTACCCCAGATGGGTACACCTTTTTGACAATGTAAGGACCTTCCCATCTAGAACGAAGCTTTCCGGGAAAGAACTTCATCCTTGAATTGTATAGCCATACCCATTTGCCGGGCTCAAACTCTTTCTTTTTTATGATCTTGTCATGTAGAAACTTGGTTCTTTCCTTGTAGCTTTTTGACATTTCATATGCCTCATGCCGCATTTCTTCTAGCTCATGCAATTGAAACTTTATTTTCATTCCGGCTTTCTCTTCATCGAAGTCCATCGTCTTCAAGGCCCACAATGCCTTGTGCTGCATCTCAACCGGCAAATGGCAACTTTTACCATAGATAAGCTTGAACGGTGTAGTGTCAATTGGGGCTTTGTATGCAGTCCTATATGCCCATAAAGCTTCATTGAGGCGAAGTGACCAATCCTTGCGGTCCGGTCAGACCGTCTTCTCCAAGATGAGCTTTATCTCCCGATTTGCCAACTCAACTTGACCACTCATTTGAGGGTGGTAAGGAGTAGCTACACGATGGTTCACTCTGTGTCTCTTTAGCAGCCCTTCAAAGATGCGGTGGATGAAATGACTCCCGCCTTCACTAATCATAGCCCTTGGAACACCAAAACGGCTAAAGATGTTGGATTTCACGAAATCACACACCACCTTGTGATCATTTGTCCTTGTTGCCACAGCCTCAATCCATTTTGATACATAGTCTATGGCGACCAAGATGTAGACATACCCGAAAGGAGGGAAAGGACCCATAAAGTCAATCCCCCAAACATCAAACACTTCTACCACAAGAATAGGTGATAGAGGCATCATGTCCCTCTTTGAGATGGTGCCCACTTTTTGGCACTTGAAGCAGCCCTTGCAAAAGTCATGAGCATCTTTGAACACTGTCGGCCAGTAGAATCCACATTGAAGAACTTTGGCGGTCGTGTGTTTTCCTCCAAAATGGCCTCCACACACTCCAGAATGGCACATAGATAAGACTTCTTGCTGCTCCATCTCCGGAATGCACCTCCGAATGAGTTGGTCCGGGCAATACTTAAAGAGGTGAGGGTCATCCCAAATGTAGTTTTTTACCATAGCAAACAATCTCTTGGTTTCCTCTCTTGTCCACATGCTCGGTATCTTCCCACTGGCTAGGAAATTTGCTATGTGCTTGTACCATGGCTTTTGGACAGATGAGACTAAGAGGAGTTGTTCATGTGGCATTGTCTCTTTGATTGGACTTGTCATATCAAAAGGTCCATCAAGGCGGGAGAGATGATCTGCAACACCATTTTCTATTCCTTTCTTATCCACAATTTCTATGTCAAATTCTTGGAGAAAAAAATCCATCGGATCAACCTTGGCTTTGAGTCTTTCTTGGACATGAGATACTTCAACGCAGCATGGTCCGTGTAGATTGTCACTTTGTTTTGCAAGAGATACGGCCGGAACTTGTCAAGAGTGAAGATCACCGCAAGCAACTCCTTCTCGGTAGTCGTATAGTTTCTTTGAGCATCGTCTAATGTTTTGCTTGCATAATAGACAGCATGAGGAATTCGGCCAATGCGTTGACCCAGCACAGCCCCCACCACTGTATCGGATGCATCCGTCATGATCTCAAATGGCAAAGAGAAATCCAGGGGTTGCATGATAGGAGCAGAAATAAGCCTTTCTTTCAAATGATTGAAGGCTTCAACACATTTGTCATCAAATTGAAATTCGACATCTTTCTCAAGCAATCGACAGAGTGGTCTTGAGATTTTGCTAAAATCCTTGATAAAGCGCCGATAGAAACCTGCATGTCCCAAGAAAGATCGAACATGTCTTACGGTGGAAGGAATGTCGAGTGTAGAGATAAGGCCCACCTTGGCCTTGTCAACTTCAATCCCATCTTTCGAAACTCAGTGTCCCAGAACTATACCCTCAGGTACCATGAAATGGCTCTTTTCCCAAGATAAAACTAAGCAAACTTTCACACATCTTTCTAGAACAGCAGCTAGATGTAGCAAGCACTCATCAAAGGTTTTCCCGAAAACTGAAAAATCATCCATGAAAACTTCAAGCGACGAATCAAGCATGTCAGCGAAGATTGAGGTTACACATCTCTAGAAAGTGGAAGGGGCATTGCACAATCTAAATGGCATTCTCCGGTAGGCAAATGTACCACTTGGACAAGTGAATGTCATCTTTTCCTGATCTGCCGGATGCACAACAATCTGAAAATATCCTGAGTATCTATCAAGAAAACAGTAGAAGCTCTGCCCAGCCAATCTCTCTAAAATCTGATCAAGAAATGGAAGTGGGTAGTGATCCTTATTTGTCTTTTCATTGAGCTTCCGGTAATCAACACACATTCTCCACTTGGATTGCTCTCTCACCGGCATAAGCTCACCATCGGCATTTTCTGCAACCGTAATCCCGCCCTTCTTGGGCACAACTTGGATGGGACTCACCCACGTACTGTCAGAAATGGGATAGATGATCCCTGCATCAAGCAACTTTACAACCTCTTGAGTTACAACGTCCTTCAACTTTGGATTTAGCCTTCTTTGCATTTGGCGGGTCAGCCTCGCATCTTCTTCTAAGTATATCCGATGCACACAAATGGAGGGGTCAATCCCTCTCAAGTTAGCAATAGACCATCCAATGGCTTGGATGTTCTTCCTCAAGACTTCCATCAAGGCATCTTCTTGTTTAGGAGAGAGAATGGAGGAAATGATCACTGGGAGGGTGTCATTTGAGCCAAGGAAAGCGTACTTCAATCCTTCAGGAAGTTTCTTCAACTCAAGAACGGGGGGTGCTTCAAGGGAGTTCTTCAAAGGTGCAGAAATAGAAGGGAGGTCCTGACTTGTAGCCACTAAGGCTAGCTCACACTCTTCATCTTCTTCATCATCGTCGTCAGGGAACTCAACAATTGGTTCAAGACCTCTACCTTGAGTGGCAGTCTCAATCCACGCAAGTAGGAACTCTTCAATAATTTCATCTAGGCATTTCACCAAATAAAAATCTTCTTCGGTGGCCCCTATCACTTCAGTTGTAGTAGATGAGTTGAAGATGTTCAACCGGATCTTCATGTGCATGAATGTAACATGCATGTTCCCTGTCCTCACGTGGATCACGGCATCAGATGTGGCTAAGAAAGGTCTTCCCAAGATGATTGGCACCTTTCTAGCTTCCTTTTCCATATCAAGAATGATAAAATCAGCTGGGAAGAAGGCAGAAGTATCCTCATCAAGACAGACCAGCACATCATCCACACGCCCTCTAGGCGTCTTCACAGATCGGTCGGCCAACTGTAGAGTGCAATGGGCTGGCCTCAACTCCCCCATTTGGAGCTCAGAAAACAGATCATACGGCATCAAGTTTACGCTAGACCCTAAGTCAAGAAGAGTCTGGTCTATGCGATGTGCCCCGATGTAGCATGAGATGATGGGAGCACCGGGGTCTTTTCTTTTTCGGGGGATGGTGTGTTGGAGAATGGAGCTCACTTGCTCAGTGAGCTTGATCTTCTTAGGCGTCCTCCCTGTTGTCTTTCTTTTGAAAGTGCACAACTCTTTAAGGAACTTTGCATAGGACAGAATTTGCTTGACTGCATCTATAAGAGGTACGTTGATTTTCACTTGTTTGAAGATTTCCAAAATATCATCCGCATGCTTCTTCTTTTTCTTTGCAACAGAAGGCTCCTCAAGTGCATCAGGATATGGCGGGAGTTGGGACCCCAATCAGTCCAAATCAATAGTATCATCCACTGGTATCACTGGAATCACAGTATCACGGCTCGGTATCACAGTATCAATGCTCGGCGTCACGGTATCAATACTGCCTCTTATCACAGTATCATCCATCTGCATCTCAGTATCAACCTGCTCAGCCTCAGTGTCATCTCTGCCAACAACTGTACCATGGGGGCTCTCCAAAGTCTTGCCACTCCTCAACGTAGTCACCGCCTTCACATTCTCATGGGTGGTAGGAGAGGGAGCTTGTGGAGGTGGTTGTGGTTGTTGGGGTAGTGGAGGCCTTTGGTGAGGAGAGTTGGGATTTTGAAGAATGAATTGGGGTTGCGGTTGTTGTTGTGGTGGGGGGTGGTATTGTGGAGATGGTTGTTGGTAGTTGTGAGGTGGAGGTGGAGCATATTGATAATTGAGTGGCGCTTGAGGAGGCAGAGGAGCATAGGGGTTCGGTGGGGCTTGGTAAGATGGTGGAACATAAGCACTCGAAGTGTTCCCTAGAAAAACCCCATCATTGTTCGGATTTGGTAGTGGTTGAGATGGAAGTCTACCTTCTTCCCTTCTAGCCAAAGAGAGAGAAATTTGGTCCAACCTCTGCTCAAGATGGTTTATAGACTTCCCATGTGCATTGACATCTTTTTTTACTTCATCTAGGCTCCTTAGCCTTCCTAGTACCTCATCCTCGAACTTGGAGTTGTAGCGTGGTTTTTGCTGCCCCTGCCCTTGCCCTTCCTCGTTCTGTTGTTTCCAGGAGAAGTTGGGGTGGTTCCTCCACTCGGGAGTGTAGGAACTGGACATTGGGCCCTGGTTGTTGCGGCCACCAAAGGAATGTAAAGCGTTAACTTCCTCATCTACAGTGTCCACAGCCATTGTGGGTTGGATAGAAGAGCCACCCACTTGATTCTTCATCATTCGCATCATATCGGCCATCATTTGCATCATGTCGGGGTCGGTGGCATTACGTGCGGGAGCCACAGAGGAAAGTGGAGGGGTGTAGTTCCGGCCGCAATGTCCCCCTTTAGTGGAAGCTTGGTGGCGTGAATTCTCGGTGAGATGCTCAAACATCAGCCATGATTCCTCAGGCGGCTTTGCCATGAACGTGCCCCCGCAAGAAGAATCTACGTTGTTTTGGCTTTGCTCCTCAAGCCCGGTGTAGAAGGCCTGAACTAGCTGCCAAAGTGGAACCTCATGATGAGGGCAGTCACAAAGCAACTTCTAGAACCTCTCCCACGCCTCGTGGAAGGGTTCGTTGTCTTTCTGGGCAAAACGATGTGATGCACCTTCTCATGTAGGATAACTTGGCGATGGGGAAGAACTTCTTGAGAAACTCGTTCTTCACCTCATTCCAAGTGACCAACTCTGGCCTCGAAACGTACCACTCCTTGGCTTTCTCCTTGAGGGAGAAAGGAAAGAGTGTCCTCCTGATTGAGTCGTCGGTGGCGGCTGGAGTGTGGAAGGTAGAACACATTTCAAGGAACGCGTCTATGTGGTGGTAGGGATTCTCGTTCTCCATACCGAAGTATGTGGGGAGAAGTCCCAAGAGTGCCGGCGGGATGGAGAATTGTTGACCGGGCATCTGGTCAACTAGAGTGGCGATGGGGAGTTGTAGTTCCCTGGCGTGAAATACTCATGAAGCGGGTGATGTGGAGGTGGAGGTGGAACCTCTGGTGGCAGGTTGTTCTCGGCCATCTCGGCCTCTCGGTGTAGGTTGCGGCGATCTTGACGCCTTCTTCTCCCAATCTCGGGGTCGTAAACCACCAAGTCGGTGCAAGTCGAATGCGTGCTGCGCATGTACAACTGTCACCTGTGCAAGTCACAAACAAACAACAAGGAGCCAAGTTAGCGAACCAATATGCAAGAGTAACACAAAGAATAAAGAATAGCAATGGTGAGGGCAAAAGGAAAGGCTAAGCTATGCTATCTAACTAGGCCGAGCACCACAATCCCCGACAACGGTGCCAGAAAGCTTGGCGCGCTCCCGCTAGAGGCTTGCAACAAGCGCAATCCACGAGGTCGGGAGGCACGGGATGATGGGATCTTTTCTTTCAATATTTGTATGGTCCCAAATCGAGTCTATCACTAAAACTAAAACAATTTGCCCGCAAGCGTATGGGGTACTGTTGTAGTATAGATCAAGGGCAAGATGTGGGGTCGAACCACGGAGATAGAGGGGGCGCTAGAGTTAGAAGGCGTGAGCTACGTTCCTATTGCAGAGATTAAGGTTTTTAGGGTTTAAAGGTTGGTTGGTTGTTGATTAAGCTAAGAGAGAAAATAGGAAAAGCAATATGAAACTAAGTTATCAAAAGACTAAATTAGCAATCTAAGTTAACAAGCTATCTAAAAAAGAGCAAGAACAAACTATGCTAGACTAAGAAAACAACGAGTAATTGAGAGCCTAAGTTAACCACTAATGAAGATCAAAAACCTAAATTAACACTTAGCTAACAAAACTAGGCAATTAACTAAGCTAACTAAAGAAAGCGAACTACACTAGCATTAACAAGCAAACATAGCAATTAAGGTTTTAAGCAATTAGATGAAGGAGGTGGGTCGTTTGGGAATGTGGCCTTGACATTAGTTGGGGGATGTCACCATAATAAGCAATTAGCATATTTCATTCTAGATTACCAAACCAAACAACAAGGTGGGTGCTATGAGAATGTACCCTATGCTACTAGTTAGAGAACTAGGGCTAGGTGTAATTCTCATAGAACTTACCAAGTCTAGGTCTCTAGGATAAGTGGTATTAGTCAATTGAGGACCAAGGGTGAGGATGGGAGTAGAGATGAGGATATTTGACCTCATGCCACTAGCCACCTCAGCCTTTAGGAAATCCTAAGCAATTGCACTAATTACACTTATACTAGTTACTTAGAACTCACATTTACATGTAGGAAGAAGGTGATTATGTAGGAAGATAGGGGGCTATCTAGGGATCCAAATTAAGGACCTAGGAGCCAATCCTATGATAGCTACATAGAAACCAACACCATAGAGGCAAATGTCTTCAAGCACCACAAGGCAAGCAATTAATGTAATTAAACAACAATCACATGCACAAGTAATGGGAAATGAGATACAAGCAAAGTCAGTCATCATAGAAGTGAAATATGTTCATTACAAATTATATTCCCCCAACATGGTATCAAAGTCACATTTTTATCCCAAACAGCCCACCCAAGGGGGGCTTAGCTATACATGATCAAAACTGAAACAAAAGAGAAGGGAAAGAGAGTAGAAACACCATGGATGCTTGATGAAGTTTGACTTCTTCACCTCCTTGCTGCCAGCCACGATCCTCCTCCTCCAATGGTGCCCAAGAGCATGGAAATGGTGGAATGGATGGATAGAAACCTAGAGAAACTAGGTTTTTATGGTGGAGATGAGTGGAAAGCGGGTGGAAATGGGATTAAATGCAAGGAAGGTAGGTGGATGGGAGTAATGGAGGCAAGGGAGTAGCTGGGGGCGGCTAGGGAGTCCTCTCTCTCTCGAGCCCTAGAAGCAGCTAGTGCTTATATAGGGGCTAGGGCTAAGTGGGGGTAAAATAGGAAAAACAGTGAAAAGTTGTATATGGTAGGTGATCACCACGGTCGTGGTGGGTGTGCCACGACCGTGGTGAGGGTAGTGGGGAACGGCCGTGGGGTGGTGAACATGGTCGTGGGGTGAAGGAAGTGGTGAGATGGTGGTGGCCACGGCCGTGGCGGAGTGCCACGGTCCCAACACGGCCGTTTTGGAGGAGTTGGAGGTGACCGTGGGGAGGGGCCACGGGCGTCTTGATCAGAATCGGCCACGGTTGTGGCGACTTGTCCACGGTCGTGTTGTCTTAACTGGCCACGGTCGTGGCTGGGAGGCCACGGTCGTGGGCAATCTATGGAATTCCCTGTTGCAACCTGTTGGAACTTGGCAATAAACCCACAACCGTGGCATTGGGGCCACGGCCGTGGTGAGGCTTGACTTCTTGATTTTACTTCTTACGTTGTCAATTTCAGATGTCTTTTCTCGGGGATGATTCTTGGCCACTGGAGGTAGGTTGAGGGAGACTTTGGGGCCTTCTTTGGGTCCCTCCTTCTCTCTCTTCCATCTAAGCATGGTCCAAGTACCTGAAAAATAGTGCAAAGACCATCCATAAGCATATTTGCAATGATAATCATATTGGGGAGAATAACATGTAATTTTAATGCATTTGAATGTGATAAAGGTACAAAATGACACAAGATACATCCCTAGAATAGGGTTGGATCAAAAGGTAACACCCCCCATCTGATGTACCCTACCCTGCTATTTTTACATTGCCTTTGACTTTACATTCACACGGCACGCCACCGAGTAGACCATACAACACCACCACAGCACCCACACACTCGCCAGCCCCCACCGGCAAAACCACTTTGAGCCCAACTCAAAGCTCCTTCCCAGACAAAGATGACATCAAAAAACTCGCATCTTGGTTAGATATTAGCAAATTCAAGTCCTTTTCAGCACATTTGGGACTTTCTTTTGAATCTGACCTGAATGCACATCATACGCTGAGCAACATCAAGAGCTTCATGGGGTGGAACAATAGAAGGCTCGAAAAAATTGCCAGGGCCCACCTTGAGGACATGCAAATCTAGCCGCTAGGCAACTCTAGACGCCCCCCTCCCAATTGTTCCTTATGTTTCTTGCTACCTGGAATGTAAATGGTGCTGCATGTGCCAAGCGCAGGTGTAAAATTAGGAACTTCATCATCGCAAACAATATACAAATTGTTATCATGATCGAGACGAAGACCACACTCACTGATTTCATGCTACACACTATAGGGGGTCTTCATATCAACACCTGGCTCCAGGCCCCTCCTACGGGCTTCAAAGGAGGGATCGCGGTCGGTATAAACAACCAATTATTCTCCATTCGTCAAAGTACCATACACTCTCACCACATAACGATCGACATCAGCAATATTTTCAATAATGTTCTATGGTCGCTCACAGCCACATGCGGACCCCCATCACCCCCCAAAACTGAATACATAGACCTTCTCAAGCAACTAGCCACCGACCACGCCAACACCCCATGGGTTATTGAGGGTGATTTCAACCTCACCACCTCCCCGATGGAGAGATTGAACACCCTTAATGATAGACAACTCTTCACGCCAACTGATTGTCATTTCACAGACTTCATTGAGCACCACAACCTTATAGACCTATCCAAAAACCACTTCACATGGAATTGTGACCACCATTGGGCCAAACTAGATAGATTCCTCAACAACGGATCATGGCATGACCTGTACCAAGACACTATCACCCATATTGCGCACTGTGCCATCTCTGACCACTTCCCTATGATCCTAAATATCTATCCTCCCCACCAGCCGCAAACATAAACGCATAGAAAACTACTGGCTACAACACTTAGACTTCTTCCCCTGGTTCTCCTCACGGTGGTCCAGCCTCCCTATTATCTCCAACCCAAGCCTACACCTCTCCACCTCATTCAAAATCATGAGAAAAGAGGCATTCACATGGGAAAAAAAATTGGCAACATCAGAGCATCCATTGCAAACAAGGAATCTTAGCTCCTAACACTTGACTATGATCCGGAGGCTGACCCCTCACGGGTACTCTCTCTGAGAGCCGAACTTGACACTCTTTCTGATCAATGGGAACACATTTAGGCCCAGAGGGCAAAAATGCAATGGCTCAGTCTAGGGGATAAGAATTCAAAGTTCTTTCATCAGTGTTACAATCAACAAAGGAAGAAAAATCACCTACACACCTTCACCATCAACGGAGTCTATACCACCAATCCATCCACCATTGCGGCACACATTGTATCACACTTCTATAGCATTTTCAACTCTGGCCATCAGCCACATAAGGACAAGCTTTTCACTTGGGGAAACATCTTTCCCACACATCATATGAATCTTGACAACCTCATCGCACCTTTCTCCCCCGATGAGATCAAACAAGTGACTTTTTCTCTTGGCATAGACAAAGCTCCCGGCCTCGACGGTTTCAATGGCGCTGCTATTTGCTCCATTTGGCCTCTGATTGAATGGAGTGTTACCCGTATCTTCGAACACCTCTTCCAAGACGACGACCACTCCACTGTTATTTGACCTCTTAATCAAACCAACATTGCCCTCATCCCCAAAACTAGTCTACCATCATCCATCAACCAATACCACCCCCATCAGCCTGATAAACACCACATACAAAATTATAGCCAAAGCCCTTAACAATCACATTAAACCAACGCTCCAGAGGATCATCCCCCCAAATCAATGTGCGTTCCTCCCCAACCGCACCATCCAAGATGCCTACATCACCGTTAGTGAGATGATGCACACCTATCACACATCCCATACTCCTATTCTTGTCCTCAAACTTGACTTCACCAAGGCTTTTGACTATGTCAACTGGGATATCATCTTATACTGTCCCGCTCAACAAAACTTTCCTCATAGATGGATTGATTGGATCATGACATGCATATCCACTTGCAAATTCTCTACTATCATCAACGGAACTCCACATGGATATTTTAGTAGAAATAACGGTCTAAGACAAGGTGACCCCCTCTCACCTTATCTATTCATCCTTTGCACCTCCATTCTCACCTGCATGATGACAAATGCCGTCGAAAACCACTTCATTAGCACCCCGACAACCTGTGATTTTAACATTATACAATATTTCGATGACATAATGATCTTCATTTCCCCCTCATACAACAACATCATTAACACCATCAGAATACTTGGCATATTCTCCTTCCTCACTGGACTGAAGATTAACCTTCATAAATCCACCATCATAGGCATCCATATATCAGATGAGGACATGCACAAATACCAGACTCTCCTTGGTTGCAACAGGGAACACTTTCCTTTCACTTACCTCAGCCTCCCCATCTCCACCACCTGCATCCCCATCTCTTCATGGACCCCCTTTATCAAATGACTTGAGAAAAACTCTTTGATTGGAAATCAAACTTTCTCAGTCTAGCAGGCTGGCTCACTCTTCTGAACAACTCACTCACACCCATGATCACATATCACATGAGTTGCATACCAATTCCCTCCACGATGGTGAAGCATATTGACAAGATCCGCAGAACCTTCCTATGGGTCCATAAGGGTGCCCATTCGCATATGACCAACTGGAAGTCTATCACCGCCCCTGTTGATCAGGGGGGTTGGGGCATCATTGATATCAAATTGCACAATGCATGTCTTCTCCTTAATATTATCAGACATGTATGCCAGAATAGAACATCTGCCTGGTCCAAACACATCCATAAGAAATACTATGACAATCATCCACCTTGGAGACCCGTAACAAAGAAGTCTGCTTCCCCTCTCTGGAAGCATCTAAATATCATCCTCCACCTTATTCTAGCCACCATCCATACATCACCTCACTGCCACACCAATATGCTCTTTTGGCATGAACCATGGTACAAGCAGCAGTCTATTGCCAACTATACCACATCACTCCAAATCCCCTGACCCATCCAGTATATCAGCATTAGGAAAGCTCTCGCTCTATGCAACAGCCGCAGGCACAACACCCTCAAGTTGGCCCTTTCACAACACCTCCCTGCCATCTGCTTATCTGACATCGTAAAAACATTAGAATCTGACACAAACTCTCAAATCTCATGGAAATGGGGCACTAAATATTCTACCAGACGAGCTTACAAACACTTCTCATTCAGAGGTTTCACCAACCCCATGACCATAGTATGGCACACCAACATACCTCTCAAATACAAACTCTTTGGTTGGTTGCTCTGTAACGATAAGCTCCTCACAGACTACAACCTACAACGTTGTGGCATTTCGGTTCCATCCAGATGCTACCTATGCTTCTCGGTGTATGAAGATTCCCAACACATCTTCTTCCAATGCCCTTTCACGAATAGAATCATCCCAAACATTATCGACTTTACACATATTACTCAGCCCATTTACAAGGATATTACCACCTCCTCCTTTGGCTCTGGCACATCCCCAAGGTTTGAGATGAACCATGCTTCTATCATTACCATTGTTGCATGGCACATCTGGAGGGAGAGAAATCACCGTAGATTTCACACACCACACATCGATAACATTATAATATCTGACATTCTTGCTTCTCTTCGGCATACCCACACTGCACAGGTGACAACGAAAGGAACAACGGAGCCGCACCATCCCCACTGACGAAGGAGATGAACTTCCATACCCCAGTCTGTGCATGTCTTTTGTAAGAGGTAGACCGTGATGATGATATGTGTTTCTAATGTGGACTTTTTTTCCGACCCTCTATGGGGGTGTGCCCCCACATTTTGTTCTTCTCTAGGGGCTTGTTATGGGGTGCCCCCTCCCACGCACACATCTGCATGCTCACAAACACCTCTAGTGTCCTGAGCTTTTTACTTTCCTTCGGTTATCTCACACTTTGTACCTCCACATGTGGTCATAACCTACTGGAGTCATTTTTCTCTATCTATTAATATATCATCCGTATTGATTAAAAAAAAACTTTCAGAAAAAAAAATACCACAATCAGTAATCGGCCTTCTTTACTGAATGCCTTCCAGAAACGTGGCGTCAGCCTTGGGCAGAAGAAGATGCAGTAACCAGGCAGAGGAGGATGTGTCAGAGGATGCAGGTCCAAGCTACGAATGTACTCAGCAAAAGAGCAAGTATGTTTGTGTGTAGATGTTCGATCGGCTATGTAGGTGCATGCTCTCCGTGGTGCATATGTTGTCTCAAGTTCATTTCCGCAAGTGAGCCACAACTTTAGTCGTGTCATTTCTATATTTTCCTTTTTTTGCCCTTTGGATGTTGGACAGGAAAAATATCTATATCCCTATAAAGCAAACAAATAGTTGAATCAAACAGACTTATATGTCGATGAGAAAACAAACATTCAGGTTGATTCTATTTTATTATAAGGATTTAATATAAAGCAAACAAATAGCTGAATCAAACAGACTGATATGACGATGAGCAGACAAACATTCAGGTTGATTCCACTTTATTATAGGATATAGATATAGACTAGTTATGATGATACAACATCATGCTTACAATCATTAAATCATCTAATATCTTCAAGCCCTTTCAAAGGAATATACCTGAAATAAATTGACCAAGAGGGGCCATATCCAACATTAAGAATAAGAAAAAGTGGTGTGGATTGTGATAAGTTTTTCTTTAGTATGATACTCTACATTGGGGACGGAGGAGACCCCCTAGACGGAAACGGAAAGACTCACAGTGGCGATGGGTGACTAGCACTGTCGTAGCAACACCACCGCTGTCCAGAGCCCCAATCATGGGGTTTCAATCCTCCCAGTCTTGTCCTACTACCTGCATCTCTTTCCCCCTTCCTTTCTAGACCTTTCACTCTTTCCCTTCATCCCTTTTTTGGAAATGAGGGACCTCGGGTGCATTTCTTGGGGGTGTTAGCCTCGTCGGCAAATGTCCTTGGTAGGGTGGTGGGACTTCCACGCTTTCCCCCTCCCAACTCACCCATTCTGGAGGACGCGTTCCTATTGCGCGTCGAGTTGTTGCACCGAGGAGGCTCACTTAGGCTGCTACTAGAGTCAATCCAAAGGATGCTTTAGAGGATTTATCCAACCTGTTTGATGTTTCCATAACATCAACTGCCCTTCCAAGAGTGAGTGCATCGAAGCTTGATGACCTGGTTGCCACTGATGATCCCATTGATGATGGCACCGGTATACAAACTCCCTCTTTATCGCTCCCTCTACTGGAACAAACACAAGATGTGTTGCTTCCTGCTATGGGGGATGTTCTTGCACCTTCGGAGGACCAGATGATGGTTGATACCTGAGTCGATGCATAGATGGAGGTGTGCAAGGAGGTGATACCGAAGGTGGTGGTGGAGACTCAACCATGCTATCCTCCTCCCACAAGTCCTCAGACAGCCCCCCAAGATACACGACTCGAACCCGCCCATTCTTTCTTGTTACGAAGAACACATGTTACCGCTACATGCAACACGACCAATGGCAAGGTCAACATCACGATCCTCACATATGTTATCGATGTCGGTGTCCAGGGCACTTGGCAGTAGCTTGTCATGCCTCCTTGCTTCATAGTAAGAGACGAGTTTGATCTCCCTCCGTGTATAGACTCCCTATGAGAATGTCTTTCATGTGCCTTGATGATAGCAATGAGACCAGATCTCACACAGAGGTGGAACTGAAGAGATTTGTGGTTGTTATGTGGCATTTTAACGCAAAATGGGAGGAGTCTAGCTGCCTCCTATCAAATGTTAGGTCGTCTTCACATGGAATTGAGCGTCTTTTAGACACCTAGGCCTTAGTGTACTTCCTGACGGTAGCTGGCACTGTCAAAGTGCTCGAGGATATGCCACCTTGTCTACATGGCAATGAGATTCTAGTCGATTCAGTGGCCCTTGCCAAGTTGGGGTTCTTGTAGGGAGCTTATATGGTATTGGATGGATGAGGTCCCATTTATATGTAGGGATGAAGGATCTATTTCATAGATGCTCGATGCTTTTGGAAGGGTGAGGTCTATTTTGAGATGGAAGCACCCTTCAAAGATGATGCCGGGTCACCTCAAGCTCTTAGAGGCCTATACAGATGTTATTCCTCTTATCCTTCGGGTCCAATACAAAGATCTTCGCTTCTTGGTGACTTTTTTGAAGGTGGTTATTTGCAACGATACCATAGTCGACACTATCTTCTCTGGATTTGGCTTATCCTTATAGGTTCCTGTTGAGGTTTTGATACCTCCATCGTCCCCTTCCCCAGTCACGACCTCCCTAGGTCTAAGGGGTCGGACTTAGTAGTGATTACAGAACCTAGTAGAACCCGTGTCCTTGTAGAATCCCCTTCTCCGCGTCCAATGATAGATCATGAGGGGTGTCGATGCATCCTTCCTCATTGGCGGTTGGAGGATTTCATCGACTTTTATACCCATGTCTTGCTTGTCCACCGTTTCACGGTCCCTCCCGCTCCTCGAACTAAGGAAGGACAAAGGTTTTCAGGGATACATGGGAACACCAAAGAGATAGTTTTAGGAGAACAACAGAGCTCTCAGGAGAGGAGCAAGACTACATGTATGACGACGTCAGTGCTAACTATGAGAATTTCTTTGATTATGCGAGAAGTGAAGGGAGAGGACTGAAGTTTAAGAGGTTCAGCTTTTGAGTTGTGCACATGTTGTGCTTGTTGATCTCATTTCCTCTCTTTGCTTTGTTAGTGTTTGGGCCTGCTCCGGAAGTTGTCTTGGGTTGTGGCATTGTTTAGTTGATGATGAGTTGGGTGGTGGCTTGGTTTGTTGCGTTGGGTTGGTTGTGTCTTGTTTTCCGTTCACATAGGTTGTTTTTGTTGCTGGTTTTGGCGAGCCTATGGATATCATGTGATGTGAGTCTCGTATTGGTGATGGTCTTTAGGAGGATAGTGTTGGGGAGGTGGTTGTCTCTTTTTTCTTAGAAGATAGTGATGTTTCGTCTAGACTAGTTTCTCGTTGGGAGTTGATGAGTGGTTTCTCTCGGAGGTCTGGTTTATATTGAGATGGTTGTCTCTTTATTTTTTTGATGTTTAGCCTACTTTCTGATTGAACCACCTTAATAATAATAAAAAAAGAATAAGAAAAAGTTTATGACGTTGTTGTGAGGGGACTGGATTTTAGGGTTCATTTGGTTCCGCTGCAAACCAGCTCATCCAGTTGCAAGTACATGACGAATTGTAATTCTTGCATTTGGTTAGGCGAGGTTACAACCCACGACAGGGAAACAAAACCCATGGTCGTCTCCAGCTCTACAGAAAAGTGAGGGAATCTGCACGCCTTTTGGGCGTGATTCTAATTTACATTCTCTGCCGCATGCAGTCGGTCTTTTTAGAACAACTAATTTCGTATTGTATGATGTTCACTATTGTATCAAAATATGAACTGCAGGTTGTAACTGACATCAACCAAACGTTTGCAAACTAGATGATCTCATTAATTCTACTCAAAACCAAACAAAGACAACTGGGTTACAACTCACTGCTTGTGAATTCCTATTTTTCAACTCCTAGGGGCCATTTAGCTGGTGTATTCGAAGGTGGTATTGTAATTCATTTCTGTATTCTAAAAGCCTTAGTTATAAATATGTTGTTTGGATACTCAAACATGTAATCATCAAGCCCCTGTTTGGTTCACGACTGAGATTCTGTAGACTGGACTGGACTGAGTGGGGTTAGTCAGTAGATCTGGATTGGTGTAGTCTGGATCTAGTCTGATTCTGTTTGGTAACCCAGTCTGATTCTGGTCAGCTGATCTGGTTAGAGTCTGGTTTCAGTCTGATTCTGTTTGGTTATCAGTCTGGATGCAGTCTGATTTTGTTTGGCAACCTAGTCAGGATTTGTGTATTCTGTCCTCTTCTAATAGAAATGGCTTACCAGTTACACAATATGTGAAGTTGTGATGGCACTACAATACAAGTAAAAATTTTGAAGAAAAAAATTGTCCATACACAATGTGGATGATATTGTTTGTTATTTAGCGGTATGGATATAAGATGAGTATGCTCTTTTTATATGTTTATTTTTAAATAAACAATATATAATTGTCTTGCCTTGTGTGGCATCTTGTATTTATGTATATAGTTATGCGTATTCGATCCAATAATTTGTAACTGACAAGATAATTGAAATTGTCATGATAGAACATAAAATTACGCACATGTAGCATAATTGTTTGAATATAAACATGTCCATACCACAGTTACACATAATTCTTCCATAATAAAATAAATGACAAAGTGAAGTAGTTTTCATTTGAACTTAAATAACGCCCAAAATAAGGGATAATAGCATACTTTGGTCCTGGACAAATGCATCATGAACGAAGGAAGAGTAGAAAAAACATGAGCGACATTGCCTAGGCCTACATCTACACATCCATATAGACATGATAAGATGGCGGTGTGAACGGTGATTTATGTTGATCCCAGGTAGGACCATCCAAGTTGGCCCACTTTAGGGCCTCATCATAGTCGTCCCATGAAACGGGACATTCTTCCTGCACAGGACGAATGGGTCATTGTTTGACGTCATCTTTTAGCCAGTCAAACAACAATGGAAGATGAAAAACAGGGTGATTGACCCCTTCCTTTCCTTGTTCCTGTCTCCCAGATTTGCCCCCATTAAGTGAAGTCTCGCAACATTTTTTGCATACAAGGTTTTCTTTAACATATTTTTTTATCTTTGATGGAGACATCAATATCTTTTCATACTTTGCACGTGACTTTGATCTCGATGGCGGCATCTATATTTAATAAAAAAATTAAAAATATGAGCACACAATGACACTAGAAAAGTAATACTTACACTAATGTATAGAAGTATAAGTTGTCAAGCAAACATAGACAAATGCAAGTTTTAACGCGATGTAAGTCTTGTAATCAAAAGCGTAAAGTAGATGTTTTATCAAACGTTGGAAAAAAAAAACTGATTGTGCCCATAAGTTGTACAACATAAAGAAATAGAAATTGGAGACAACCAAACAAAAACAAATACAAATTTGAGCTACTATGTTACAACTTCATGTGTTATTGTTGTTTTCGTCATTCGTAAGGTACTCAGCAAGTGCTGGTGGATAGGTGCGACGAGTAGTCACGAAGTTGCGTTGAACACCGTGTTGCACGACCAATGGCGGGGGAGGCACTAAATCTCCTAAAATGAAAAGATAATCTATTATGAACTCTCTCGTGATGTGCTGCCACCGCAGTTGCAGCTCGCTCAAAGAAATGTAAGACCCCCTTTTATGTGCACAAATTGACGCCACACCTCCCTCCAAGCCTGAGCAGTATATACTCCTTTCACACATCTCCCCATGTGATATTGGGTTCTCATCAAACCTCTAAGAACCATATCAAGCTCTCTACACCATATAACATACGTCGTAGTTTGTTGTACAACCATATTACAAAATTCTATATGTATTTAATATTGCAATTAACATCCATAAGAATTGAACAGAATTAAGAAAATAACATAATTGTAGATATAATTTGAATGTTAGGATTTCGTGATCAAATAACATATGGCATAAAATGTGATACATCCATAAGAATCGAATAGAATTAAGAAAAATACAAAGTTTGTGATGTAAGTGTAACAACAACTTTATGGAGTCATAGGGGGTGAAGGAGTATCCAAAAGTAGAGTACAACTGTCCCCCAACCTCCGAACGGAGGCTTGTAAAACTTCATACTCGTACTATTTAGAGGTGTAAACATGTTGGAAGTCGTGATGGATTTCAACAAAGTCCTTCATGTTCATCGCCTGGCCCCATACTGACTTGCACTCGTAAGTTAGTAATGTAATTTCAGCCTTCAGCAAATCAGTTGTTGGGGGGAGATCGACTTCCCAATGAAAGTATTTGCATAGGTCTTTTCCCTAAAAATATTTCCCAAATTCGAGTTAATAACAAAAAATACACCATTTACTTAGCTAGTGCTACTGAGTATTTGTGGTTGTACTAGCGCACATCTCTAGAAGGACATATATAATACATTTCTCCCGGCCTTTGACTCAGAATGCCAAAATCATATAACCCTGCATCCTCTGTGTTAACTCGCAATGCTGCAACCAGACCACAATCACACCTCAGAACTTTGGATAGATTCATCGACATCTAAAACACGATTAATGATTAGTAACATAAACTTGGCTTCAAAACATATGTCTCTATGAAACTTAGGTTTGAAAGTAGTTCGTTAGTCGCAGTTGAATGTTGTAACATGTAGTGAAGCCACACTTCATTACATATAATTATATTACATCTATGATGTATTGTATCCCTCTTCCTCCATTAAAGAGTCATTATCACTCGGGAGGTGGAGTCATTCGCTTACATATAGACGCCTCCCCCACAACACTTCAATTTATGCTCTTAGCCGGTCTGTGTCTGCTCTAGTGGAACAGACAAAGTCACATTGTTCTGACCATGTCTTGCGTTCATTGCGTGCATATGCAAGTTGTGTTACCAATGCATCCCTAATTGCAGTTAGCGTGGCAAGTGTATGTTGTACGCGGTGCGCGGGCAACATCATGTGACATCTGTTTGGAACAACTCCCCTACCACATGTAAAATATGGCCTATGGGGGTTGTTGTCTTCAAACCGGCCATTTGCCACATCTGTGGCATCCATGTACACTCGTACGGTACACTGGAGCCCACATGTACACTGTAGCATTCCATTCTCCATTTCAAGACTGACAACCTAATCAAACAAAATGTGATATTTTTTATTACGGGGCATATAAAATGTTGAGGGGCTAGAATAATTAGAGAACACATGTCAAACATACATCAGTTGTCAAACGCTAACATTGTTATTAAACAAAGAGGGACACAACACATGTCAACTCGTACATGAGTTTTCATATTGTATAGAAATGAGGATAACTACAAAGTCAGTTCAATGAGTATCCCAAATAAAAGTGGAAATAGTTTTACGTTGTACATCACCCTCCCTTGCATCTGCCGCATTTGTCGGTGTAGCAAACTTAGATCGACACCATTGGGTGAGACGACAAATGTTGTCTGGTATTTCTTCCATAATAGCGTCACCATCATTTTGGCGACGTATGAAATTGTGGAGGATACAGCAAGCCATTATGAGGTGACACTGTGAATGAATAGGATATGTTGCCCCCTTTTTAAGGTAGGCAAACCGCCTCTTAAGCACTCTGAATGCTCTTTCTATGACATTGCGTAAATGAGCGTGGTGGTGGTTGAACATTTCCTTCTTGTTGTTGTAGGAATGTCTGTTACCCCGATACTTAGATATATGGTAAGCTGTGTTGCGATACGGTGCAAGAAATTGTCGAGTGTTTGCGTATCCTGCATCCACTAGGTAATACTTTCCTAGAGAGACTTTAAATCCGCATGTGGTTGTTGCTGCTTGTAGGACCCTTTGGTCAGTGGCCGAGCCTTCCCATCCAATGAGTACATATGTAAACTCTATTGAGAAGTCTACAACAACCATGACATTCAGGGAGACATTCCCTTTTCTGTCTCGGTAATGATTTTTCTTGTCACGTGTTACCAAGACTGGGATGTGTGTCCCGTTAATAGCATCGATGGCATTCTATAATACCATAATCGAGTTTCAACATACAAAAAAACTAAACAATAATAAATACTAGAGGGGATGATTGTTACTACCTTGAAGTAAGGGTAGAACCTTGGGTTCCCCGGTATATGACGATGTGTGTTTGTGTTTGTGGTTTACATGACAATATAGTCATTGCACAACGTGCACACCACGTCCAATACTTCGTTGAACTTTTTTTTGATGGTTTCGCCAGAGTGGATGTAGTCCTCCGCCAAAGCACGATTGGTATGGCCATGGCCAACCATTTGAAGGAAGTAGCATACAGCCACAACTGATGATACTCCTCTACTAATCTTTAACAAGCCATGATCCTCAAGCTTGTCTACAAGGGCATTTATAATTTGTGGACGCATTCAGAATAGGCCATAATCCCTATGTTCAAAACCGATCATTATTTCTAGCACCTTTTGGTGCCCACTCCTAATACTAACTGGTCTAGGTATTGAAGGAGGTATGTCATCATCATCAGAAATAGCATCCATGATGGAGTTAGCTATTGACTCAGCTATTGCATCAGCAACGTGATTTATTGTACTAGTCACGATATCTATAATCTATGGTAGGAGGTTTGTTGGTTCTATATGCCCACTACCAAACATGATGCCTACAACCAAAATGATTTCAAACTTTTCATGATTAGTACATTAAAAAGAGTAGCAACATGATCATAATATGATATATGTGAATGAAACTGAACAACATCAACATTAAATACGAATAAAATTGATGCACTATAAATGTATTGATGCATCGTATTTATTACAACAACGAATTGGTTTTCCTATTCGTAAACAAATAAACAATCATCACAAACTAAAATCCTGAAGTTCGTTGATAAATGATATTGGAAAGCAAACCACAACCCGAACCCTCCTCTAAGTTATGATGTTGAAGGACCTGTGTTATTCCCACTAGTTCCACCAACATTGCTTCCAGTATACCACATAGATGGTATACTTGTCATTCCATTGAAGTTTGATGATGGCAACTGCGAAGCATATCCCTACTGAGATGGCAAATAATCAGATGCCATTGAAGGTCGGGCTGGTGCACTACCTATGTGGGACCTTTCCCAAAGATCATGCAACCATATAGTTAGTTTATGTGGGGTTTGTGTGAGGCTGAGGTAGATCGTACGGTTTTTCAAATCCTTGATGGCGTTCATAAGTGTTGTAAACAATTGTGTAGGGGCATCAGGAAAATTGTCATTGAAATGTTGTAAAATTGTTGCAAACTCCTCTTTTTCAATGGCTCTATTGGCGACACCTGTGCCCAACTCGTGTACCTTTTTGTACACTTGTGTGAATTCAGATAACACTTCATTAGAAAGGACACATCGTTCGTGTGGCAATGATGTCCACTTTGTGCACATGTGGCTATGAGGAGTCCTTCCCCCAACACGCCTGGGTATCTGTTCCACCTCCCCCGGTGTCGGCCTCACTCTGCATCCTGGGTGCGCCTAAGTCCGGTTCCACAATGGGCGTTTCTGAGGGCATTGGTGTATTAGATGAATCTAGGTTGGCAACAACGTCTTCCTCGAAGGCAACGTTGGACGGTATTTGTCTATCCGTAGAAGTCATTGCATGTTGTCCTCTAGCAATGTTCCTCCCCGCCATCAGCTCGATGCCGTAGTAGTGGGGAAAGGGCCGATTAATCAACCTAGCAAGATCCTTGTTTACCTAAATTAAAAAAAAACATTTATTACGATACCAATATTTAAATGTGGCAAGGACTAGTTTTGGGTCAATGTAAGGTTATTGTACGTACCGTAAGGCTCTCCTTCCTCTCAGGGGTGCCGAGCAGCCTTGGCTTGTTCCTAACTTCATCCCATCTGACGCCACTCTTATTGGTTACAAGCTTAAGTTTGGCATAGTCCCTCTTGAGGTTCTTCCACCTAGTTTTCACCTGGTCCATCGTTAAGTCCGGCCTCGACATCCTATTTTGCATCTCACGGACCGTCTCCCTCCATGCATCCCTAGTAAACTGTCCATCACCTACCCATATCATATTGCCTCCTCAGTGTTGAAACTAAAGCGTCGTCACTGTCTCTCGACCATATAAAACGCAGCTTGGGGTCAGTGGAAGACATACTCCTGTATGTGCTGCAATATATATATATATATATATATATATATATATATATATATATATATATATATATATATATATATAATGTGAGTGGTGTTTATAGCATGTATAAATATATAATGAGTACATGGGATGAGTTACGAAATCTGATATCTAATAGGTTGTTGTTATAGTTATGCATAAATTTGTGTCCCCATGTTACTTGCAATGAACCCTTTCAGTAATGTATTCCATTTTATTTAAGCAAGATTTTCTGCCATCAATGTTAAGTTATACGTTTACCTATTTACATTTGGTCAATTATGTCCAAACATTCTGTAAATGGAATAAAATGTCTGAAATTCAGGTTTCAAACTTGGGGAATGAGTCTGAATTCTGTAATTTATGTCAACCTATTTACAAATATTGTCCAAATTGCAACAACACGGTCCTATGAAAGTATAGCTTCATTGCAGTATCTTCTTAAATAAGATGCATTTTATATAGCATGCATCCTACTATGAAAAAAACCTGACAACCCACATACAGATTACAAAGCATACATGTACCACATTCTGATCACTGAATTGAGTTAGCATTTATTAGCATCATCTACCTTATCATTTCAGTGTTACAGTTAGGTTCTTATATTCATCTACTCATTCTCACCTTTATGTACCCACCTCATATTAATCCTTATGTATATATCATACTCAATTTCAAAAAGATTGAACAATACAGATGTCTAACTCATTGTACAATTCAAATATTATTCTACACATGTCAATTCAATTCCCAAGCTTACTGAATAGCTAACTAAACTATTTCAATTGTATATTATCTTACTTACCTATAAGGCACGACACGAGATTCTTTTAATATATTGTGACTATTGATTATATATTAATAATCGACAAGCATTGAAAGGAGTCAAGTGATAATTCAATCGAGTTTTTAGCAAGTTGCATGTAAATTTTGTAGTACTTCTACTTATTCATACACATCAACAAATACATGTCCAGAATAAGAAACATATGTAATTTGAATAAGCATGTGCTACAAGTCTGAAGAAGTTAATTGAGTTACTCTTTAATAAGTTATGTTATTATTATTGTGAGTACGAACTATATGTTAGCGGTTAATAAGTAAGAACATGTAATATTAATAATCACATGCAATAATTATATAATGGTGTCAATTTTATTGGGAATGGATTGATATATAATGGTTTGATATATAATGGTGCCATTGTTTCAACACATTAAACATATGTAATTATTATTGTGAGTACGAACTATAGGGAATGGATCATGTTTACCCTAAATTATTATACAAATCATTTGCAATTTTTCTTTTCCTTGATTTCTCATGTTTACCCCAAAATAGTGATACCAATCCCAACTGAATCAAGACTCAAGTACCCAAATTAAACCCTAGTTTTCTCCCACAACATAAAATAGTCACTCTTGTTCTTCCTTAGAACACATAGCAGACATGGATCATAAGGCCCTCTCAAGGACAAGTAACGATCCTTGTAGATTTTAGTCTTTGTCGAAAATGATGATGATATCATTTAAGCGTCTCCAATATAGTTTGCACATTTGATTATCTAGTAAGCTTCTTCTACACTTCTTCTCTCTTTCCCATGTATTTTTTATTCATGCTTTTTATCCCATTATGGTCCCTGTAACATACTGACCTTGAGTACTTTTCTAAGTATATGATATGGGTATTGGTGACCTATGAAACATACATTGCTGAAATGTTGAATGTGTTTATGTTCATTATGATATGATGAAATTTTGGGTCAATTTTTAAGAAATTTGGTGTAGTTTTGATATTCAATATAGAAAAAGACATAATGATGAAGATAATGGGACTCATAATGAACATACATATTTGTGATGTTTGGAGGTGTGCAGAGGATTTATGTAAATATCTTTTGTTGAATTAGAACTAGAGGAGATAGTGCATATTTGTATAAAAACAAAATTCATAAGGCATGCATGAATACTATTGTGAGTAGTAATTCTATATTCACATTCAATGAGCTCGTATTCAAACAGGGCAACACACATAAATTTTTCGACTACATATCAATGACAGACGGCTGATACATACACCAAAATAGTTATCCAAGAAATATGATAAAGTAAAAAATGAATAGATGTCAACTGACTGCCCAAGCTAGGAAGATATTGTTTTGACTCAAACATGGTGTTCCTTTGTATTTGCTTTCCCAATCTTTTTACATTTACATTTTACAAGGAATTCATTTCAGATAAGCACTATTGCACGGATCCAAAATAATATATATGATTAAACAGAAACCAATGGACAATCAAATTATCAAGGTTGAATTGTATTTCAGATTGAACAAAGCTCACAACAATGAAAAAAAAAGCACCGTTCAAACTAAGGTGGAATGGGCTAGGATCAAAAAAGAGAAGAAGGAAGGGATGTCGTGCCCCTCAAACGGACCTCTGAAACTCACTACATATATTTTTAAGGACAATAACTGGCAATGATCATGGTGTGAGAGGGTCAGAGAGCATACCTGAACATCGAAAAACGTCGTCTCCGTCCACGCACACCACAATAGCAAAAAAATAGAAACACAAACCAAATACACTGGTTAGTATCTACTAATAACTGGAACAACAAGAAACATGGACACAACTACAAACGAATAACAGCGGAAGAACACAATGCACTTACCGTGGAAGGACTGGTGTTGGATCCGAGCAGGTTGTCGAGCAGCTACAAAAATCGCCGGAACCGAAGGCGTATGCGAGGAGGTTGACGACACTCCCAAGGTGAAACAGGAGGAGTTGGACGACCAGTGCCCCAAAT
This sequence comes from Alisma plantago-aquatica, assembly GCA_963693085.1. Classification (NCBI taxonomy): domain Eukaryota; kingdom Viridiplantae; phylum Streptophyta; class Magnoliopsida; order Alismatales; family Alismataceae; genus Alisma; species Alisma plantago-aquatica. Next base: position 25,540,165 of record OY856409.1, on the reverse strand, counting down.
TTATAGCAGAGCTGCCTTTTCTACGATTGGGGATGTTCCACCATGGTCAATGTCATGTAAAATTGATGAGCGCAGTGACAACAGTAGGGGGGAGAAGAGATTGGACAACACAATGCTCTTACCTGCTTTCAATTTGCCGTCTGCTATGCCCTCCTGTTCGACCCGTGAACCGCCTCCCAGCTACAGTACTGCCATGGTGACACCCTACTACCAGCTGCATTCTCAAAACACATGCTACCACCACACGCCGGCGCCGGGACAGAGCCGAGTGGATGGGGAACAGGTAAAGCCAACCTACACCTACTCCTAGACCCAGTTATCGTCTTCCTCGAGCAGCTATGCTCAGACGGAGTAAAGGGGGGTATCGGGTGGCGCGGGGGTGGGGAGAGGAGAGGAGAGTGTCGGGACGGGAAAGTCGGTAGCGGGGGAAATTGAAACTGGGTTGCAAAATGAAATCACGCTCAGACTGGGACTGAGTTAGTCTGAGTTTTGGGATTACGGAACCCGAAACGGAACTATTTCGGGATGTTGAACCAAACGCCCAAATGCGCCGATCCGGATCCAAAAACGCTGACGTGTCGCGTAAAAGCCGCCGAACCGGTTTCGAACCAAACAGGAGCCAAATGTCAGCAGTTAGGGCCTGGTATTTGCTCTTTAGATCCGCGGTCTTACCTAAGCCTGCCAAAATTGGCGGGTTTTGAAATACCACGGGCCGGCATCCCAACCCGACTCCTCGGTCCGACCCCGACGCGCCGACACCCCTTTCTCCTCATTCACTCCGCTACTCCTCCGCCTCTCCCCGTTCGCCCTCCCTATCTTCCATTTCTCCTCTTTTCCAGATCGATGGGTTTCTTCTGGTGGCGTTGTTGATTCCTCTACCATCGTCCCCGGAAATCCGTATTCGACGCCATCGTGAATGTTCTCGTAGTCGCCGTCCAGAAGTCTCGAGAAAACACACGACGACGCCTACCCTGCTCTTGCCACCTCCCCCATATCTGCGACTAGGAACGACGTTGCAGAATCTCCTCGCAGCTCTACCATTGCGCGAGATCCCTCTCTAGAGCATGGAACACAAGGACACCGGAAAAGGCAATCTGGAACAGCTGTGGTGCTTCTCCACTGGCCCATCCCTGAGGTATGATACTATGTGCTGGGTCGAATTGATTTCAGCACTGCGTCTCGTTATCCAAGGACCGGATGGATGCTGAAGGAGAGGCGTGGTCCGTGGGCTTGACGGTGAAGAAAGCTCCAGAACATCATTCCACGGCAAGGTTGTGGGCTTGACGGTGAAGAAAGCTCCAGAACATCATTCCACGGCAAGGTTGACGGCTCGCGAAGGATCCTTTTTCGAGTCATCCAGACGATGCAATCTGGAGTTCAGGCATTTTCTAATTGCTTCACTCGAAATACCGAAACTAGAAACTACTGCAGTGATTACAAAATAATCACCCAAACGGCCCCCTAATGTTGGTTGGTTTTACATCCAACCAAATTAACCCTTAAACGTGCCACCGTCCGACCTATATTACAGTACTCAAGGCCCCCACATCCACACCAACCCGAACACACGTACTCCTCGCCAGCAGCAACCGTACAAACAAAACTGACCGGACGACTCCTTTCCCTTGCAGCAACATGGCATCATTTTCCACGAGTTGGATACTTTCGATTGATGGAAAGAGGAACTAGTGGGAGGAGTTAGAGAGATAGAGGATCGCGTGTTTGATTGGATGCCTCGCTTCCACACAATTACCTCCTAATCCCGCACCCACCATCGCATATTCCGATGTATGTGTGGTGGTATATATACTCCCGACCGCCACATCCCCTCCACCTAGCAATTTTAGTAGTAGAGATCCTTCCTACACCCAAACCAACATCTACCCAACACTCAACTCCCACCTCTTTTCTTCTTCCTTCTTCTCCACTCCTACCCTCCCCGGCAACAGAGACACCGCAGCAGTACCGGCGTTAAGGAATCCATCAGCCAAAGAAATGGATTTCTCCTCTCCGATCAACGGCAACTGGGTCAGCGGTCCCGTCCTCGGCAAGGGCGCCACAGCGACGGTCACTCTGGCGACCTCCCCTATCACAGGGAACGTGTTCGCAGTCAAGTCTGCCGACCTCTTCTGCTCCGCCCCTCTGCAGCTGGAACAGAGCTTCCTCAGCTGCATCGGCCGGTCTCTTCACATCATCTCCTACTTGGGATTCCATGCGACACCGGATTCCTACAACCTTTTCCTCGAGTTCGCCCCCGGCGGCTGCCTCGCTGACGAGATCAGGCGGAACGGAAAGGGCCTGCCGGAGTGCGAGATCAGGGTTTATGCCCGGGATATACTGATGGGCCTCTGCCACCTCCACGAACGCGGCGTCGCCCACTGCGACGTGAAGCCCCGCAACGTCCTCCTGGCTGCGGACGGCACAGCCAAGCTCGCAGACCTTGGTTGCGCCAGGTGGATCAACGGGGACCAGCTAAAAGAAGCCGGCTTTGGAGGTTTCAACGGCACGCCAATGTTCATGGCTCCAGAGGTCGCGAGGGGTGAGCACCAGGGGGCCGAGGCCGACGTATGGGCCCTGGGATGCACGGTCGTGGAGATGGCTACCGGGAGACCTCCGTGGCCCGACGCCATCGACCCAGTATCCGCCGTCCATAGGATCGCTTTCTCGGCGGATGTCCCAGAGACACCCAAGGGCTTACTGTCGGAAGAGGCCAGAGAGTTTCTAGACTTCTGCCTTAAGAGGGATCCTTGCGAGCGGTGGACTGCTAAAAGGTTGCTCCATCATCCATTCATCGCCGACGCCAGCAACTCTGACTGCTCAAGAAGAAGCCCAAACTGGCCGTCGCCCAAGTGCGTACTTGACCAGGACGACTTCTGGAGCTCCATAACCAACGAAGAGGAAGAGGCAAACAGGTACTACGCTATGATGGCGGAAGCAGGCCAGGAGGCCGATAATGAGGACGCAGCAGAGAGGCTCCGGCGACTGGCCCTTCCCGCGTCATCTTCGGCGCCGGTCTCAAGTATTCCGTGGGGCGACGAGGATTGGATCACTGTTCGATCGGGCTCCGACGACGACTCTACCGCCGCTAAGTGCTCTACTTGGTCAACGGAAAAGCCGGTCACTGGGATTGCTTGTCTCGACGGAAGTGAAACCAACAGCCAGATTCCGACGCCGTCGCCTGCGGAAATTTCCCTCGCCCCTTATTTTTCTTCTCCTCCTCATTCTTCTTCGGCTGCGCTTAGTTGTACAGCAGAGTCAGCAGATTTTGATCTTGTATCGTGTAGGCGTTTGCTTGCTATACATAATAAAATCACCGTCCCCAGTGGGACTGCTTCTTGTTATTCTCAAACGTTTAAATTTGGATGCGGCGGTCCGGCTCCGTATGCAGTTTGGACGTCATCAAGCCGTCATCACCGGTCATCAATGCGCATCACGCCAAAAATATTATATACATTTACTTCACGAATTAACGGCTCTTACTAATCCAGAAAGGCACCGGTGCAAACAAGCAGCACACTACCAATAAGTTATAACCAAAGGCTTATATGTACAGACACCAAACACATCTTTTCTTTTCAATATGGAGTAATTTATTAGATGAGGAACCAACTTGAAATGGGCTCTTACTAATCTAAAAAGGCTTGGATAACAACACTAGCAAACTGCCTATTATAACCAACGGGTTATGCAAACACCAAACACCCACCTTTGTGTTTCCACTTTCTAGTGTGTGGTTATCGCAATCCATCATGCGGTAGACACCTGTTTACGGAGAGGTACTTTAAAATTTTAAATATGCTTTAACAAAGGGGCATCGTTGAAGGCTTGAAGCCGATGGAGGATCATCCATTTTAGACAACATCTAATAGATGGGAAAAGTAAACATTGGTACTATACTTCAAAAAAATCATATAATATGAAAAAAGAAGAGAAAAGCAGAAAAAAGAGAGGAGAGAAGTAGACAAGAGAGAAGAGAGAAGTAAAAATTAGCATTGTACTAAAATATATTGGTAGAGTAGGAAAAAATAAGAGAAAAGTAGAAAAAAGAGAGGAAAAAGGTAGAAAAAATAGAGGAGAAAAGTAGACAAGTGCAATAAGTTCTAATATTAGTATCACTATTTATCAATATCTCCAAGTACAATAAATTCATGGTGATTCATTATTACTAAACTAAATTTCATGATGATTCGCTAGTAGTGTACTACAATAAGTTCATGATAATTCGTTAGTACCATGATGCAATAAGTTCATGATAATTCATATAGTATAATTCCTACTTCCCTCCTTATTTATCTCCTTTTTATCTACCTCCCTCCGTATTTATCTCCTCCCTTTTCTCTACATACCTCCTTGTTTATCCCCTCTTTTCTCTCTATTCTCTCCTTTTTTATTTCCTCATGTTTAGTTTTTGTCGTGAGCACAAGTTTTGAATTTATAACTTGAGTACTATCTGGCAAGTATACGGGTATGTGCCGTACATTTGAGATCGTCTAACGAACAAGGCTTTATTAAACATAAGAGTGTTCAACTTCAATATTTTAGATCTTTTTAGCAAGAAAGATGTTGTTATGTTAACTAAGCAATTTAGAAGAAACAAACTAATAAAGAAATCTCTTATATTAATCAAAATGGAATAGGAGTTCTTGAAGATAGGGTTTCACTATGTATCATGCTATAAACAACAACAAATTCATAGATAGTAAAATCACAAAGGCATGTTTGAGTTCTACACTCCTCCTAGTAGTGTAGAATGATTCTACCCTTATATAGTACAACAATGTATGTACTCGGAATAGAACCACTAAATACCTCTAAATTCCCTTCACTTCCAAGTCACTCCCGTGATCAAGGAAATAAAACTACAAAGCACATTTCCTTACTTTAATGTACACATTTCAATATGAACAAGAAGCAGAAGACATACATATAAGATGGAAAGTCAAGTATATATGTGAAATAAACACAGATATATCTATAAAATAGTGATTAAACCAATATTAAGAAAGAAAATTAATTATTCTACAATGCATGACATGGGAGTTTCTTCTCCATTCTCAAGGAAAGGAGATCTACTCATTCGTAGCGATAAAAAGTAGATACAAGCAGTAGAAAATAGTGCTAGACATCATAAAATAAGAAAGTAAACTTGGATATCCATTGAAGAAGTAGGAAAGAGTTGGAACTCCAATCAATGAGTCAAAACTCCTTCATTGTTGTTGGAAATTCTCCAAAAAGGAAGTGAATAGAAGAGAACGACAGAGATCCTTGCTGCAAATATAGGAGGAGAAGAAGTTTCCCTCATGAGAAACTACCTTTTCTCCCCTTGGATGCCTTGAACCTCTCCTCCTCTTCTCTACCATGGTTCTGCTACAAAATGTTTGTAATAGTTTGTGGTAACTATCCTAAATAGGTCCACGTTCGTATTTAAAAGTGTGGGGTGGATTATCTTCTTATTCAAAAAGAAACTGAAGGTAACACGACATGTTGGAATATTAACATGGTGTTTAGTTGTGGTTTTTTAACTAGAACTACCTTGATCTAAGGTGACACATCATTTTATTGCAAGTCAAACAAGTAAACATGGCGTGTTGTTGGAATTTAGTAACTACTGATTTTTCTAAAACTAGATTCGATACTACGACATGACATGTTAAAATCACAACATGGCATGTGGCTGAAAGCATGGCGTGCCAATATCTTAACACAACATGTTGTTGGTCTACTGCTTCAAATTCTGCATTTCGACACGGAGTGCTAAAATCTCAACAAACCATGTTGTTGATTTATTCTATAGAATTGATTTTCTATAAATGTGGATTGTTGGGAAATGAGTCAGTGCCTGATATGATGGTTTTGTCTCTCTATTTGGATGCCAAAATGTTGTACCTATAATCAAAATCATGGATCAAGTAAAAATAGCAATTAAGTGGAAATCTAGCATCATTAGAGCCACATTTAAAAGGAAATTAATTAAGAAGTGCATGCAAGAGTAGGCAAAAGACAATATAGATCATGCACATCAAATCTCCCTAAGCTTGAATCGTTATTTGTCCTCAAGCAAAAAAAGCATGGATAAGCAATTGAAAAAAGTGTCAAACACTTGTATCAATCTAATAAAATAAAGAAGTATCAAGAAAATTCAACCAAAATCAATGGGTTTATGCTATTAGCCATGGGGTTAACTCAAAAACCCATGATGTGAATTTAATTTAATGAAAGTGGCAAAAATCTAATTGAAAGAGTCAACAAAATAATATTAAGTACAATTTAGATGACCAAGCCAAATAATCTACGAATATGTATCCTACCTCTCTCAATTATAAAGATATAAAACATGAAATTCAAGTTAATATAAACAATCTAATAGTGCTCTCTTTACTTCTAGATAAAGAATAAGACAATGAAACATGAGTTTATGGACTTGAAAGTTAAAATAAACTTATGAACACTTGGAATGTTAGTCGAAGTTAACTTACCATTTTAAGGATGTATCACCTAACCATCAAGGCGAAATTGGATTTACACTAGGATATCATGATAAGCGAGTGGGTTAGCCATCTTATGTTGGGATATATATAATTTTTTTAGTAACAATCAAATATAATCAAAAGTGAGTTGGGTTCCTCTTGAAAGCCCCCTGGCCTTAAAACAAATTTTTTTCCCAGCACAAAAGAGTCAACTGGATTGCATAATAAGCTAGATTTCACACTTGTTTTAAAAGACTTTATCAAGAGGGTGGTTGAAACACACTAAGAATTTGAAAAGGACATTTAGAATGCGAAACAATGTTGTAATGTTAATTAATCTGAAAAGATTCAGCAGTTACATGTATTAAATAATAAAAAGTGGGAATGAGGAACATGTAGGTTGACAACAAGAGACAAAAATAAAGTAAATGTGATTGGCAACATGTTTTGTTTAATTGATGCAAGACTTGTATAATTTTTCTTCAACTGATATTTCCAAAAAAATTGTGACAAAGGAACAAATGGTTTAGCATAAAGAGAATTCAACACAATAAAGAGAAGGAACTTTAAAAAAACACTAGATTGATCACTACTAAAACAAAAGCTAAGAAAAAGAAATGTAAAGGAAAACTAAGACTAAAATACCAGTCGACTGCTCCCCCTCTAAGCTTGAAATCTACAATATCCTCATTGTAAAAATCAAACAAAGATAACAACAGTCGAGTACCTCATCATGGTGGATATGTTAAGGTGGAAGACCTATACTCTGATTTGTAGTTGAAAATTGTTGTGCCAAAGATCTACACCTCTTTTCTAATATCTTTGATTTAGGATGAAGTTCTACGCTTGTGATTTGCAGAAGGAATGGTCTTTTGAACATCAACTTTATTGGTCTTTTCATTCTCCTCTTCAAAACAATTATAATTAGATTTTGAAAACATTTCTCATCATCAAGAAATGTACCAAGGTTGTGTGGAAGAATGACATTTCACTTGCTTGAAGAATCATTTTGTGGAACATGTGCATATTTCTTCTTTGAGCTTCAGTTTCATTGCCTACATTGGTGTCAACAACTTCATATGATATAGTCTTTCATGGTGAATAAGATTCTACTATTACAAATCCACTCCTCAAAGTAAATGACTTGTATGTCACGCCTGGATTCATTTTCAATTGACTAGGCAAGGAACTAAAATGTCCCTTTTCATTTCAAAGGGCTTGTTGAGAAATTTGATTCTCCAACATTCTTATGTGAGTAACAATCCCATCCACCTTATAAGAGAGTTGGTGAACAACATCCTTCATGAGCTGTCCTTGTTGGCATAAGTCATCATTTTGATTCATTTGAGATAAAACAAATTTTCTAGGAGGGATTCCAAGTTAGAGTTTGATTGTAGTTGTTGTTGATTGAAATTTCTATTAACATTTATATTGAAGCTCGGTGGATTGTTACCCATAGGAATGAAAGAAGAATAGCTTGTCGAAGATATGTGCTCGAGACTTCACTTGCTTCACAAACTAGATTGATTGGTTGAGTGGGTTGGGTGTTTGGCTTATCAAACTTTTGAGACAAGGCTTCCCACATTGTTGCATTGAATTCTACTACATCAATGATGTGCAACCCAAAATGTGTTTTAGAAGCAATGTGAGAAGAAGAAAAAGGGTTATCGTTCCTTTCATTGCTCCATTGGAAATGATTAATTGTCATGTCTTCAGTAATAACATAAGCTTTCATGTATGATTTTTTTACTAAAGCATCATTTGTGGCGGCATCAATGGACATCCTCGTGCTATAGAATACCTCATTGTAGAAAGTTTGACAAAGTAGCCAACTGTTGAGACCATGGTTTTGGTAGATATGCTGGAGATATTTGAACCTCTCACTTGTTTCATTGAGAATCTCTCCATCCTTTTGAGAAAAAATGGTGAGTTGACTCCTCAATCGTGCAGTCTTACTCGGTGAAAATAATTTGACTAAGAAAACTTGGAGGAATTCCTCCTAGATATTGATGGAGTTTCTTAGAAAAGAAGAGAGTCACTCCTTGGCTATATCTCTCAAAGAGAAGGATAAAATAAGAAGACAAATTTCATCAATAGGAAGAAGATCTATCTTGAAAATGCTTAGGTGTTGTAGAAATTCAGTCATGTGGAGGTTTGGATCCTCCATCGGTGTCCCTCTAAATCTGTTCTATTGTATCATCCATATAATGGTGGAGCTGATAAAAAAAAATTGTTGCCTCTATTTGTGGGCTATTGATAGCCCCGTTGATGTTTAAGAATCTGGAACAATGAAGTCCTTAAGTGGATGATCATCTTCCATGATTTGTTATTTTTGTTGAGTTGGAAGTTTAGGTGAAGATGGTGGTGATGAAGGTTGTGGTTCCTCCAAATTTGATTGAGGATTACTCATTCTTGCTTTTTGAACAATGTTAACAACATGCTCAATTTCACGGTTGAGAAATGTGGAAGGTTCAAGACCCCTTTTGGATCCCCGCACATAGTCCTATAAGTAAAGAAGGCAAGTGAAGTAGAAAAAAAAGGGAGACACAAAATATGCTAATGATGATGATCCTGATGATGAAAGAAATACTGGTGGATATAATAGGTTGTAGTGTGATCTAGTCTCTCTTAAAATTTAACACTTCTTACTCTAACAAAAATATTGATGCTCCCTAACAACAACGCCAAAAATATGTTAGCCACGTGCAAAAGTTTTAAATTTACAAATAGAGCACTACCTTGCAAGTATATGTGTGCATGTAGTATATTTGAAACCTTCCAAGGAGCAAGACTTTTTTAAATGCAAGAGTTATAAACTTCAATAATCGATATCCTTTTAGCAAGGGAAGTTGTGTTATGTTAAGTAAAAAATTTAGAAGAAAACAAACTAATACAAAAATCACTTGTATTAAGGATCAAATTGGATTAGGGAATTCTTGAGGATAGGGTTTCACTATCATATCACGCCATAAAACAACAATAAATTTACAAATAGTAACATCACAAAGGGAGGTTGGAGTTCTACACCCCTCATGGTAGTGTAGAAAGATTCTACCCTTATATAGAACCACTGTGCATATACTCAGAATAGAACCACTTAAAACCTTAGAATCCCCTTCACTTCCAAGTCACTCTTGTGAGAACCCATTACACTAAATGTGATTACTCAAAACTTAAAACACAATCAATCACCAATTAACCACATACCCAAAAATATGGGTAAATTAAAACTGATTTCAATGCCAGCACCTGCTCAAAAATATTTTGATAAGAGTCCAACATCTTTCTTTTATCCATACTATGACAAGAACTTGATACAAATTGTTCTATCACCTTAGACACAACATATATACACATGATAACAATATTTGTATATGCCACACAAACAACCATTAACATGCTAACAAAATTCTAATTCATTTGAAACACCATATACAAACGTTTCCTGCCCGGACTTGAGAGTACATGGATGACTCTAGGACACACTAGACATCTAATCAACTTTCTCATAGATTCATTACTGTAGTTCCTCTTTACTTCCATAATTCTGTTGTTGTCACTACCGATTACCTAAAAAAATGTAGCGAACCACAAGGGTGAGACCCATGTCCCAACAAGAGATATAACCTCCAACAACGTTTATTGATTCTAAAATTTTTAGGAAATGAGACTGTTTAAGTAGTTTAATCATATATAACAAATAACCTCAACAACACTGATGATAAACAAAATACATAAAGGAGCAGATAATAACTATCTTCATTAGCCAGACTATTCTCATATCCCTATTAATAATATAAGGTGTCTAGCAGCGTGAGCATCTCTAACATCATGAATAAATCTAGTATCATATGCATAGATAACAACATCAGCATGTCTAACAGGTTGAACATATCAACATCATAAGAAGAGCTAACAACATAAGCACAACTATCTGGATAAGCATGATTACAACATATGCATCTCTAGTTACAAAGGCATGGCTAGCATGCTAAACATAACTAACAACATGAGATAGCTAGCATCATGATTATAATCAATAGTAGCAGTATAGTTATCAACACAAGAATAGCTAATGTATGTACGCATCTACAATCTTAAGCATATCCACAACCTAAGTATATCTACTATCTCTTAATTTCACTACGCATCATCTTTATGTAAAGATAACAAACAAGGGTTATCATCCAATGTGAAACATTGTGTATAACCCTAAACAAATATGCTACACGGCTATATTACATCTTTTATTACAACCTAGGGAATTTGAATCATGCCATCCAAAGTCCAACTGAACCCTGTGAAGGGCTATTCGGTTCCGTACAAGATATGGGAGTGCCGATATCCTAAGATCTATTCCCCTCGGTCAGTACGAGTAAAAGGCAGTGTCATATCAATCAAAGCTGCCACCACATCGACATATAATCAAGTTGCTAACCACTAGTCTTCCCTTGGTACAGGTCATGACACTAGAAACTAGGGTATACAAAACCCTCTAATTTGAGGTACAACCACAGTTGTCCTAAATCACATCATATGTATGAGGCATGGCCATATCCATCCTACACAACCTGCATTGTGGATGACAAGGATATATCCTCAACTTGCCACCCCCACATACTCAACAATATGCGCTCTGAGTTTCCCTTAAGAATACTCGTTTCACCATCTAGAAAGTTCTGACACTGAAGATGGCTCTTCAATACAGGGCACTACATGATTAGAGTTGTACTTGATTAGTTATACCAATTGGGTGAATTAAGGTTGCATCAAACAAATGGACATACAAACCCTAATTCACTTCTAGCAAGAACATAAATATCACAACTTTTGAAAGATATAAAGCATGTAAAACATAATTTCTCATCTCATCATCACATGGTACTATTTACTTACCATTCATGAGACCACACTAGTCATCATACTATCACAAGGTATAAATCCTTTTCATAATATCACAGGGTATCAACCCTTATCAACACAAGAGGATTACACCTCATTCAGGGCTCAACCATGCCCAAAGGTCATTAAGACCATCATACTATCACAGGATATAAATCCTTTTCACAATATCACATGGTCTCAACCCTTATCAACACAAGGGGATTACACCTCATTCAAGGCTCAACCATGCCCAAAGGTCATTAAGACCATCATACTATTCCTTGCAAGATCATCATTATCTTTGCATGCCTTATAACAAGGCTCAACAACATCACTTACATATAATACACCGGATCAATGCAATATTGCATTAATGAGATAGGAGGTATTCATAAACAATCATAGCAAGGTTATATTAACATTAATAACGTTCCTTTATTACGTCAACATGCAAGAAATCTAGATATGATTAACCCTCATTATATTCATAATGCACATGTTTATCATAAGAAAGTATCAACCATGTGGCTATGATAGCCACCAATTAACATATTAAGGTTATGATCATATTAAGGAGGTTATTTCACCATCATTCCATCATATAAGAATGTTAAACATGAATACTCATCTTCATCTATTTGAATTAGAGTTGGGTTCAACAAGATAAATTATATTAATATTACTAACCATCACTTATACCCAAACCCTAACTCATGACATCCCCATTAGATCATGGATGCATAAGATGATTATCACCATCACATTCCATACTATTATCAAGTATGAACCCATACATAAATCAAGGTGTAACCATCGGGTTATAGCATACTAGGGTTTCAACAACAATAAGAGAGTACTCCATGATTGTATTAATCATTCAAGGACTATTCATACCCAATTACCATCATTTAGTTATATTAAAGCTAGGTATAACAAGCTATACCTCATTAGGGTTACATATCAACACAATATGGTTATCATCCCTTCTATTCGTACGAGTGAATATGTAAGACTACCTTATTAATGGTAACCCTCCATTTGTTCCATCATCATTCAACCAATATCACCATACCACAATGTCACCCAGAACCATTGGATGTTTAAAAGGTAAGACCATTGGTTGTTTACATAAGTAAACACCTTGCATAAACCACCTATGAAGTCCTTGATTTGTGATCTAGAAAGAGTCACCATCTAACCCTAGACATCCCTTGGTTAACAACACAAAAAGTTCCATTGAGAGTAGGTTAAAACCCACAATCGTCTGTTCATTTAAAACAAGCAATCCATTGTCAACAAGTAAGCTCCTTAAGTTGATCATATAAAGGAAACCATCTAAATCACATTATTAGGACCACTGTTCGGGAAATCAGTCCGCACGGCCGCATATACTCCCGCATATACCTATTCAGTCACCTTACCGCACTGCATATTACTAATCGGTCCACTAAGCGGTCATGGGCCGCATATACTCCTGCTTGGCCGATTAAGCGACTGATTAAACTCCGCTTTTCGAAAATCCCACAACTAATGTTCATGCATTTCTTACATACATGCATATATATACACACATTTCATTATATATATAAATTGAGATATATAGTCATTGAATTATATGTATACATTGTAATACATATAAAAAATTTCCACACGCATTTGTACATTTATTTGAATACTTTTTGATATATTAACATGTATAGATACATATACAATATACCTAAATATAAAATCACATATTTGTGCATGTATATATACATTTTTATTTATTCACATTTATACACACTATACATATATTTGTACATTGATTTACCTACATTTTAGTATTTTTACATATATTACAAACACATTCTATATATAGACATATATACATATATAAGCATATCATACATCATACATGCATATTAATATGTTTATAAGTAAATAGATGTACGTGCCTACTCTACATATTTTAATTTATGATCTCACTATATTATTTTATATATAATTAGTTTATTGAAATAAAAAAAATCCAAAACTGCATATACTCCCGTATATACTCCCGCATACCGCATATACTCTATGCAGTACCCTCTCTTCCTGTACACCGCATACCGCTTTCCTGAACCATGATTAGGACCAACATATTACATTAGCCATCATTCCACTTTATTGGAGGACTTAACATTATATCTTGACCATTGGGTCAAGTTCATGTGTTAAAATCATCAATTACAATATATGTCCGACCATTGCATCAAGTAACCCAAGAAACTACTAGTCTAAGGTTTAATTGATGCTACAACTATATGATTAACTCACCATAGATTTTGAAGACCTGATCCACCATCATTAGTGACCATTAAGTCACCATAGGTTGTTAAATCAACACTATATTCATTAATCAGCATCAAATATCAAACTAATATCACCATTGATTAATAGCATCATTAGGGTACTTAATTGTTAATCACTAGGCTTCTAATTAGGCCAACACATGACCTAAGGGGTGAAAGTCAGCTAACACCCTTGGTCACCACCATCAGTTGTCATGAAGACAACACCATCAGTTATTGCAATGGTACCACCATCGAGTCATGTGTTTATAGAAGAAATCAGCTTTAAACCCTAAAATTGACCATTGGTTGATAGGTTCTTAGCACCATAGGTTGTCAAACCAGCCTAATCCAAGTCATATTATACCTTAGGAATAATGTACTCATGATCACAGGTTCATGTAGAACTGAAATCAGAATAGGGAACATTATAAAAATTGAAATCCAAGTCAAGCATAGTTTTTTAGTGCATGGATCATCATTTAAAAGCAAGAACATGAGCTAGCAAGCTTATGGTAAGAAATAAATGTGGAGCAAGTTATAAAACTTGCCTCTAATCCCAAATAGAAGAAAACTTGAGCAGGTAGGGTAGAAAATCCAAGCATAAGCTGTGAACTCGTCCATCTAGCACCTTTCTTCATCAAATGAGCAAACCCTAAGCATAAGGAGCAAGAGAGGTAGGGTTTTAGAGCTTTAGAGCAATTTCTACCATGGAACAACAAGATTCTAACCTAGAGAAAGGTAGGAGGAAGGATAGAAAAGAAATAAATGAAGGGAAGAAGGGGATTCTTATTCTTTTAGGTCAAGATCACTAGAAGGAAGCTTTTCAAACCCTAAAAGGAAGTCAATTGCAACCCTATATTATTTTTCCAAGAAGATCCCCTCTTTCTTCTTCCTTGGATAGAAAATTCGCAGCAGCATAGAGGGAGAACAAGGATCATAGAAGGTGGGAAGTGGTGGAGAGAAAATGGCTCATTTTGGTGCTTAGGGATAAGTATTTGAAACTTAAGCTTGTCTTATGATTTCAAAGCATATCACAAGGTTAGATTAGGGTTATAAGAATTCAATTATGATAATTAAGCTTATTCGACTCATTAAGTAAGTTTAGGGGCCTTACCACTCTTGTGTCCAAGCAAACAAATTTACAGAACACGTCTCCTTACTTCAATGTACACCTTCCTAATATGTACAAGAAGCATAAGATATAATACAAGATGGCCAGTCAAGCATATATGTGAAATAAACACTGATGTCCATTGAATAGTATTCAAACCAACATTAAGTATGAATATTCGTTGGTAGACAAAGCACGACATGGGGGTTACTCCACAATGTCGAAGAAAAGGATATCTACTCATCAACAACTGTAGAAAGTGACTACAAATAGTAGAAATTAGTGCTAGACATCATAAAAGAAAAATAATCTATAAGAATAAGTAGGAAAGAATTGGAACTACGGTCCAGGAGTCAAAAATCCATCCTTGCTCTTGGAAACTCTCCATAAAGCTTCACTATGGCGTGGGAGAGAAGAGAATGACATAGATCCTTACTGCAAATGTTGAAAAAGAAGAAATAAGAAGAAGTTTTCCTCTCAAGAAACCACATGTTTCCCCCTCAGATGCCTCCAACTTATCCTCCACTTATCTTCCCTAGTTCCTCTCTAAAATATCTATAACAATCTCTGGTAATTTTCCCAAGTTGGTCCTCACTTGTATTTTAGAATTGTGGGATGGTTTATCTTATGATTTGAAAATAAACTACAGGTAATACTACATGTTAGAATGTTAACATATCATGTTACTTGTGGTTTCTAAACTAGAACTACCTCGATCTAAGATGATATGATGTGTTTCCACAAGTTAGGGAGTCCTAGAAATTTCTGGAACAAGTGGAAACATGCGGAAGCAACACACTTGTTGCTGAGATGAAGTTACTACCTGATTTCTCTGGATCCAGATTGTGCATTGCAACTTGATGTGTTATAATCTCAACACATCATGTTAATACGACGTGTCTGTAACATACTGAATTTTGTAATTTTGTATTTTGACTGTCTTTCCCATCTTTTCCTTTCATTTCTATCCTTCTTGGCCTTTTTGTTCAATTTGTAGAGAATATAATGGTTTAGTGAACATTTATTCACTAATTGTACTAATATAACGATTTATGCACAAATGCCTTAGTGAAAGATTAATTAACATAATAAAGTGCTCTAAACCTTAATCTAACTTTTTGATATGATTTGAAAACATAAAATGATCCTATGTTTCGAATTTGGTTCGATTTGGATGTTGTTTGTGCAAGTTATGCAATTTTAGGTACATTATGGACTTTTATGCAATTTACCCAATTGGGAGGTTTTCTTTGCAAATTATCAACTGAATTTTAATCCTCAGATATTTATTTACCATTAATGAGATTTTAAACCATTGGATAACCTAGTTTCACCTTGGTTTGATGGTATTTCTTTCCAAGGGCATTATAGGGATTACCCTCTTTATAAAGGTGCTTATCTTTAAAAGCTATCAACCAATGAGGTTA
Source organism: Alisma plantago-aquatica (assembly GCA_963693085.1). Taxonomy (NCBI): domain Eukaryota; kingdom Viridiplantae; phylum Streptophyta; class Magnoliopsida; order Alismatales; family Alismataceae; genus Alisma; species Alisma plantago-aquatica. The sequence continues at coordinate 25,523,961 of OY856409.1, read as the reverse complement.
TTTCTTTCTTGAAAAACGGTGGGGATGTCCTAGAAGGATCTATGGGATCTTAGGACCAACTTTTGATATGCATGAAGCCTCTATGATCTTTCCTCTTGCATGGCCATCAATCCCTAGGCTAAAGACACATGGAAAGTCCCTTAAGACACCTCATGCATCACCTCTCTCTTTATATAGCTATGTATACCCCTTCCCAACTCACAATTTGAAAACTATTGCTCTCCTTTTCTTTCCTATAGCTTAGATAATATTTCCTTTTGTATTTGGCCATGAAGTTGTTGTCCCAAGGTAATAGAGGGAGCCTAGCCTGGTGAAGAAGGCTCCTAGGATTTCCAAATTACTCTATTAGGGTTTCTAAAGCTCCTCCTTGGTGAATTCGACCAAAACTAGTAAGTTTTCTCCATTCCTTCCCTATTTTCATACTATTAGTCTTCCTTACACCCTATTACAGGTCGTAACCATGGAATTCCATGGTGAAACCCCACCTAGAGCCCTAAAACACCTCATCTCTATGCTCTTTTGCTAGGGTTTATCACCTCTAAGTTGAGAAGGTGATCTTTGTCCAAGAAAGGAGCTAGGCTTGGAGCAACCAGACCTTCTAAGCTCCGATCCTTTCTGTTTGGACCTTCTTATTTTCCCTAGAGGCGAGTTTCATAACCCACTTCTCATATATTTCTTGCTACATGCTTAAAATTCATGCATCTATGTTTAAAATCGATGATTTCCATCTCTATTTACCATGTTCATCTAGGGTTTTGGTTTCTTACCGGTTTACCTTCTCTAGAAGATCTAGTTTGGATAACTATTAATCTAAAACCATGATATTAGGTCGAATGGTGTTTTCCCTCCCTCCCTCTCTCTTTTCTTATCTCGTTTGGTTTGATGATGTGTCAGTTTTTGATTGGCCGAATTTCAATAATTCATAACTTTTGATTCCTTTGTCCAAAAATTAAAGTAAAATACGTCCTAAACTCAGAAAAACATTTATTTTCAATAATAATATTTCCAAGTATTGGTTTTGAGTTTTTCGATGGTGGTTTTCTAGAAAATGATTTAATCACTTAAAAATCACCAAAAATACCCTCTAATCATCGTAACACCAAAATATGCAAAATTATATGTTTTCTTAATTAGAAGAACCTAAATAAGTCTATGGTGATGTTTTCATAGTCTAAATCAAGGTTTTTCTAAAAAAAGTAAAAATATGGGTTTTCTCTACTTTAATGCATATATATCATTCTAATACATGTATACGAATTGAAAATAGGAAAAATTGATCATGGACTCAATCAAGTGATGAAAGTGGGTAATATGAATCATAATGAAAGGTATGTGAAATCCCTCTTTATGCATGTGCATTTACACCTTAAGTTGGGAATAATTGTGCCTTAACCTATTTTTCTATAATGAGGCTTAATTAAACCCTATTTCACATACTCTTGAATCTTTTGCTATACTTGCCTCATAAATCAGTTTTGGAACATTATTCTTGGGTCTTGGTACCCCACTACCATGCTAATTGATTCATATGATTATTCTTGCCATGACTAATTTTTCTAGCATGTGGATTTATGTTCTATTTAACTTAAAGTAGCGGTACTTATGTACAACCACCCACAGAGGGCATGTAAATAATTGTCCTAGGGAATGTCTTATTCTCCCCATAATATTATAGGTGATTGGGAATGTCTTATTCTCCCCTCACCTAAGGTTAGAGGTCTGGTAGGTGCCTCAACCCTACTTAGTTAGGAAGACATAATTATCTTACATGCAAATCCTTTTTAATATAATTGATAATGGCAGGTTTCTTTTGAATATAACCTCATACTCTTGTTCTATTCATCTTATGATGAAATATCAGCCTTTCCTTTCATGTTGTTTCCTTATCTTTTGTTCTTGTTCATTATTTGACACATACCTTGTATTTCTCTCACTTGCTGGGTGATTTCCCAACCACCCAGGTTTAGATCGAGGTGTTGAACATGACTAAGGAGAACATAGCTTCTAACATGGACCTAGCTCTTGGAGATGTTGCTTAGGGACAAGATTGTAGTAGTCTAGACTTCCCTCTATCTAGATCTTGATTGTATGTCTTGATGTAAACTCTAATGGGAGAATTTGATGTATTTTTGTAAACCTTTTATGAAATTGAATATAGTCAGTTATTTTTTTATTCCGCTGCTTTCTAATGGTCTTTTGTATACCAATGTTAAATAAATTTGGAAAATTTATGCCCATTCCATCATACCTCTGAGAGTGTTTGGAATGGATGTCAATTCTTCAAATTTATTAGTAAAGGGGTGATTTCTCCTCTTTATAGTGTCAATCTTAACAAGGCATGTTGTTGATATGTTGCTTCAAATTTTTACACTACAACAAAGCATGTTGAAATATTAAGACGATGTGTTGTTGATTTTTTTTTATAGCATTGATTTTCTTAAAATGTGGATTTTTGGGGAATGAGTTTGTAGATGTGACCGGCCTAAATCTCGCGTCCTAAAACTGGAGGCGGATTTGAGGTAGTCGACTTTTACATTTATAAAACTGAATCCTTCTAGGCCCCCGCAACTTTGTTTACGGGGTCGAAGTAGACATACGGGGTCGAACACAGGGACAAGGGGGTAGTGTTGAGAACACGGAATCGACACGCTACACTCCGGCAGGTATATAAAGAGATAAATTTCCAAGAAAGGAAGCAGTAAGATGTCATGAGTAAAACAAAGAAAACTATCTCCAAGTGGAGTTACAAGAAAGATTTAAGATTTTAGTCAAGTAGCAATTTTTAGGGGTTTTCATGCAACAGAGACAGAAAGATACTGCATGAGCTAAAGCGAGGTACGAAGGATAAAACTGTGGTAAACAAGCGGCGGCAGAACCAGTCCTGTACCCCTCCTCTCGAAGCGGGTACCTCTAACAAGGCATCGGCGCCCCTCTCGAGGTCACTGGACTAAAATTAGAGTGGAAAGGTCACTAAAGCAACTCCGTTCCAGGCACTCTCGTACTCCAGAATCGGACCAAACACTAGAGCCACAACACAACTCTCAAAGTTGTTGCGACGGGATAACACGATTCGGTAGCTAAGCAAAACGTGATCCAAACGTGCAAGCTAGAGTTTGGATATCATACATAGCAGTCATCCAATATATTGCACCAAGCATAGAGCAACAAGTAATTAAGCATTTCCATTTCTATAAACATTAAAGGTCTTAATTACAATTCATAAGTAAAGGATTGAAATAACATAATTAAAGATAAGTATCGCCTTCTTGATGTAGAAGGACGATAAGCTACAGTAACCATCCCGCCCGATATCGGTCTGAGCCTAGCCCGATACAGCAGTGTCAGGCGGCACACCCTCTCGGACAGCACATCGCGACGGTTAATTGTATCGCTCGAGGACCCCGGCCGATACGCTCAAGTCAGGCGGCACACCCTCTCGGGAGGCATGCATGACGGGGAAGCGTATCGGGTTTGATATCATATCGGGCATAGAGCGAACATTCCCATATCGGGCGTTCGTGTCGCGCGTCAGCGTCGCCGATATCGGCCCGCAGTATCGCCCGGGACAGTCCTAAGTGAACCATCCTTTCCCTCTCGGGCGAGGAAGGGCTCACCTAGTGTCGCCCGGCACGAGCACTGGGGCGCGATACACCTGCTCTCGCAGCTCCCTCCGTAGATCACTCGACTGTCTGAAATCCGAACTGACCAAGCCGGCTCCGCCTGTCTTTTCGGCTCCCTGTAGCTGCTATTTATAGGCAGCTGGTTGGGAGAAGATATGGTGCTCAAAGCGCCACGTGTCCTCTTTACCGCCGCTCAGTTGGTGGTCAGATAATGCAAGTATCGCCCGGCACAAGGATGTCGGCTGTCGGGTGTTGTGGCGAGAGGCGCCTGCCAGTGGGTGGCCGATATCGCGTGGCACACATGGAGTAATCGCGGCGTGTTCGGCTCCCTGTCGGGTAAAGAGGCGTGTCGTCCATCAGTGCCTCCTCGCGCGGCATCCTTGCGTCGCGCGTCGTTATATCGCGCTAGCCTGCCGGGCAGCGTGCGTGTCGGGCGTCAGGAGACCGAAACAGACTTGGACTTATTTGCGGGCCGGAACGGCCTTATTGGTGCTAAATGGGCCCAAATAAGAGGAAACTCTACAAAAGATGGAAATATTGGACTAAGAGCATTGTTTGGCTAATTATTGCGAAAATGCATATAAAAGAGAGGAAAAAGGCAGAAAAGGGCAGTTTTGATAACAAAATAAAGGCCAAAAACATCACAAAATTTGGTGTTATCAACTCCCCCAAACTTAGCGTTTTGATTGTCCTCAATCAATATTTAAACTTTATTTAGTGATGCTTCTTCTTGCGCAGTAAAGTTCTCAGGCCGAAAGGTAAAACAAGTATAGTAATGCCTTTAGAGATAATGATGTCTCACAACGAACAAAAGACTTCGTCTTTCTTACCTTATTGTTTATGTAAGATTCTTCTCTACAGCTTCGGCGAGACGTTGTTGTATGATTCCGAAGTTAGCTTCCACACCAAATAGCTTTATTTTTTGGGCAGAAAGTTGTGTATATAGGGTAGGCTAAGGCTTTTTGGGGTTTCTTCTTGTTTCCCATCAGTCCATCCAGGTAAGGGTCCGTTAACGGGCGAGTGGTCCCTGCAGTCCAAGCCAGTTAGCTTTAGAGCAGTGATTTCACATCCTACGTACCACTGCCTCGGATCTACCATGCCTAAAGATGGGTACTTTTGGAAAAAAATATGTATATATATATTTTTTTCATAATGCACAACTCTCATGCTTTTATTCACACTCATAAGGTTTCTCTCTCTTTTTTTTGGGATTTTTATTGGGTAGGGGAAAACAAGAGATTCTTGTTGTTTGGGCAGCTTTTTCCTTCTCCATACTCGTCTCTTAGCTGTTTGCGAGATTATTATATTTTTCAAAATTTTTGGCATGGAAAATCGTAATCTTATGATCGTTTGAAACAACATTATCAAAAAGATATAACAAAACTTGCATCACATTAAGCATACAGAAAAAAAACTTGATAAGCAGTTGCATCAGGTTTTTACTAATATAGCGACTTTGTACATATGTATGGGGACAGAGTAAGCAAAATTTTCGAAATTTTTCTATGGGCAAGTCTGTGTATACAAAAATTTTATATGAACAAGTATATGTATACATGATAAACAAAAGAATCAAAAGATTAAGTTTGAAAATTTGACAGAATTTTGTACCTCCCTCACTGGTACATGGTACCCCCCCCCAAACTTACTCCACACTCTGTCCCAGAGTTGTGAAGTAGATTAGGTAAGGTAATGCTAATCCAGTGAGGGTTGGCCGACGAGCGCGCCTTCGTCAGATAGAAGCTCCCACACATATTCTCCTCTTTTGCTGTGATAATTGATGTGATGGAGCTGGTCAGGTGTCTCCTTATTCGCTATCCATTCCAGGACGTGGATGCCACAATCGTTGGATAATGGGATCTGTTGTGGGATGCGGTGGCAGAACTGAAGCTCGTGCCATTTGTTTGTTTGTGTGTCCAGGAATGGTTGTATCATCTTTGTCACCCCGTCGTAGTATTTCTGAGTTAAGCGTTCGACGGATGACAGCGGTTCTGATGTACACAACACTAGATGGTTCTTGTTGCCATCCGAGCTGTTGTAGAAGATTCCCGCTCATTGTCGGGTGTATACCGTTAGGAGCGTCCAATGGTTATAATGAAGAATTGGCAGAAAGATTTGGCTAGGGACTCCACTTTCTAACTCTTCCAGAAAAAGTTTCTATGCTCCTGTTTCGTCGGCGTAGTCGTCGTTGATAGGAGGCCATCTCTCTTTCTCAGTCACGATCCTTGATAGATGGTCTGCGACCACATTTTCTGCGCCCTTCTTGTCGATAATTTCGTGGTTGAATTCTTGGAGCAGTAAGGCCCACCTCAACAGTCTGGGCTTCGCGTCTTTCTTTTGCATTAAGTATTTTATTGCCCCATGATCTGTGTATACCTTGACCTTCGCTCCGATGAGATACGATCTGAACTTATCAAACGCGAAGACGATCGCGAGCATCTCCTTCTCAGTTGTTGTGTAGTTTACTTGAGCCTCGTCCAACGTGCGACTAGCGTAGCAAATCACATGGTGCTTTTTGTCTTTCTTTTGCCCCAGGACTGCTCCAACCGCGTCGTCGCTTGCGTCGCACATTAGCTCAAAAGGTAAACCCCATTCTGGCGCTTGAAGGATAGGTGGTGATATTAAAGCATTTTTAAGGGTCTGAAAAGCACTTAGACAATCATTAGAAAAAACAAATTCAATGTCCTTTACCAGAAGATTGGACAGCGGTTTGGAAATCTTTGAGAAGTCCTTGATGAATCTTCGGTAATATCCCGCGTGCCCAAGGAAGCTTCGCACCCCCGTCATGGATCTTGGTGGAGGAAGCTTGGATATTGCTTCAACCTTGCTTGCGTCTACTTCGATCCCACGCTTCAAGATCTTATGCCTGAGGATGATGCCCTCCCGCATCATGAAATGGCATTTTTCCCAGTTTAGAACTAGGTTGTTCTCCTCGCACCTTTGAAGGACCAACGACAGATTCTTCAGACAACTATCAAAGTCCTTCCCATAGACGGAAAAATCGTCCATGAAAACTTCTACGATGTCTTCTAGAAAATCTGAGAACATCGATATCATGCATCGCTGAAAGGTGGCGGGGGCATTGCAAAGTCCGAAGGGCATCCTTCGGAAGACATAAGTGTCGTAAAGGCAGGTGAATGTTGTTTTTTCTTGATCGTCGGGCAAGATGGGTACCTGGTAAAAACCTGAAAAACCATCAAGAAAACAAAAGAAATCGTGATGCGCTAACCTTTCGAGAACTTGGTCAATAAAAGGTAGCGGAAAATGAACCTTCTTTGTAGCTTGATTTAGCTTTCGGTAATCTATGCACATCCGCCAGCCGGTGGCGGTCCTAACCACCACCTCGTCACCCTTCTCACCCTTAACCACCATCATCCCGCCCTTTTTAGGCACTACGTGGATCGGACTTACCCAATTGCTGTCGCTAATTGGGTAAATGATCCTCGCATCCCTAAGATTTATTACCTCTTTCTGGACGACCTCCTTGAGCATGTGGTTCAGTTTCCTTTGGGGTTGAACCAGAGGCCTAGCAGATTCATCCAAGTTGATGTGATGCATGCACAGGGCGGGGCTAAGGCCTTTGATATCATCTACTGAATATCCTATAGCCCTCCTGTGGAGCCTTAACTCCTCAAGGAGTCGGTCCAGCTGGTTGCTTGAAAGATCGGCATTTACGATGACGAGGTTTCTCTGCTCTTCATCTAAGAACTCGTACTTCAGGCCTTCGGGCAACACTTTTAACTCTGGCCTTGGCCTGGGTGCCTTTTCCTGAGGCTCCTCCTCGAGAGAGACATACATCATAGACTCAACCCCCTTATCCTCTTCCTGCAAGTCTTCGTCAGAAAGGTTGAAAAGGTTGAGATGCTTCGCGACCTCAGGATCTTCGAGGTCGGGATCTTGACAGTTTATAGCCCTCAAGAGGGGGTCTACTGTCCGGATATCTTCCACTACTTCCTCGCAGAATTTGTTGTAGCTATCTGCGAAACATGCTGATTCAGAGAGGGATGGGCTTCTCATGATCTCTTTCAGCTTGAAGTCGATATGGTCATTTCCGACCCTTAAGGTGATCATCCCCTCGGAAACATCAATCAGCGCTCTCCCTGTCGCCAAGAAGGGGCGACCAAAGATGATCGGGCAACGAGGGTCTTCAGCTGTGTCGATGATGACTATATCGCAAGGGATGAAGAAATTGCCAACCCTGATCGGCACATCTTCGACAATGCCAACGGGTCTCTTAAAGGTGTGGTCTGCCAGTTGAATCTGCATGTTAGTTCCAATCATGTCGGTCAGGCCCACCCTTTGCGTGAAACTTAGGGGCATGAGGCTAATGCTCACCCCCAAGTCTGCTAGACCCTTACGCTCGACGTTGTCTACGATGTCAAACGGGATCGTGAAGGCTCCGGGATCCCTTCTCTTATTTGGCATGCCGGGCTTCAAGAAGGTGGAGGAGGCGGAGGCTAGATGCACAGTCTCTATCCTCCCTCCCCTTCTCTTCTTTGTGATAAGGTCCTTGAGGGACTTGGCGTACGTAGGCATCTCTACCAATGCATCAAGGAAGTGGACTTCAAGATGCAGTTTCCTGATCGAGTCCATGAACTTCTCATGACGCTTCTTCAGATTCGCCTTTATCAACTTATACGGGAATGGAATCCTAGGAGCGTAAGAATTCCTACCGCCAGGAAGCTCCTCAGGGAACTCTTGTGTAGACTGTCGAACGTCTTCTTGTCTTTCTTCTCCTTCTGTTGGGGTAGCACTCTCAGGTCTTTGCTCGGGCTCAGGCCTGGCCTCATCAGGGCGCTCCAGCGTTCTCCCAGACCTCAGGACTTCCATTTCAACATATTCGGGGTGTGGGAGAACTTTTATTGCAGGATTCTCCATCAGAGCAGCCATCTGGGTCAGTCGCTGATCTACCTCACGCTGGCACATCTACAAGCTGGCCATCTGGCGTTGCATTGAATTCAGAGCTCCAGGGCTAGGGAGTGTGTTCTGCACCAGTTTGCTGATGATGGTATCATGTCTCTTCATGTAGGCAGAAAGCTGACCAACCAAGCTAGGCTGGCTTGGCCTCCCACCTCGGCCTTGACATTCACTCTCAGAAAGGGACTGCTCGCAGCGAGACATGGTCTCAAAGCTTGGCGGAACATGTCACAGTTTTCCAGAGTTCCTGAAAAGGCATAGAAAATCAAGTTTTTAGAAGAAAGATTTATTAATTTCAAACAGAGAATAATAGTAAAGAAAGAAAGAAAGAGAAAAAGAAAAGGAAAAAGAAAAAGAGTGTTGTCAAACTCATTGCTAAGCTAGAGGCACAAGAGTGTAGTTAGTGGATTCGGGTTCGTCTACAGTACCACTTTTGCCTTGTCCCTGGCAACGGCGCCAAAAAGTTGACCGGCCTAAATCTCGCGTCCTAAAATTGGAGGCGGATTCGAGGTAGTCGAGATTTTACATTTATAAACCCGAATCCTTCTAGGCCCCCGCAACTTTGTTTACGGGGTCGAAGTAGACATACGGGGTCAAACACAGGGACAAGGGGGTAGTGTTGAGAACACGGAATCGACATGCTACACTCCGACAGGTATATAAAGAGATAAATTTCCAAGAAAGGAAGCAGTAAGATGTCACGAGTAAAACAAAGAAAACTATCTCCAAGTGGAGTTACAAGAAAGATTTAAGATTTTAGTCAAGTAGCAATTTTTAGGGGTTTTCATGCAACAGAGACAGAAAGATACTGCATGAGCTAAAGCGAGGTACGAAGGATAAAACTGTGGTAAACAAGAGGCGGCAGAACCAGTCCTGTACCCCTCCTCTCGAAGCGGGTACCTCTAACAAGGCATCAACACCCCTCTCGAGGTCACTGGACTAAAATTAGAGTGGAAAGGTTACTAAAGCAACTCCGTTCCAGGCACTCTCGTACTCCAGAATCGGACCAAACACTAGAGCCACAACACAACTCTTGAAGTTGTTGTGACGGGAAAACACGATTCAGTAGCTAAGCGAAACGTGATCCAAACGTGCAAGCTAGAGTTCAGATATCATACATAGCAATCATCCAACATATTGCACCAAGCATAGAGCAGTAAGTAATTAAGCATTTCCATTTCTATAAACATTAAAGGTCTTAATTACAATTCATAAGTAAAGGATTAAAATAACAGAATTAAAGATAAGTATCGCCTTCTTGATGTAGAAGGATGATAAGCTACAGTAACCATCCCGCCCGATATCGGTCTGAGCCTAGCCCGATACAGCCGTGTCGGGCGGCACACCCTCTCGGACAACACATCACGACGGTTAACTGTATCGCTCGAGGACCCCGGCCGATACGCTCAAGTCGGGCGGCACGCATGACGGGGAAGCGTATCGGGTTCGATATCGTATCGGGCATAGAGCGACCATTCCCATATCAGGCGTTCGTGTCGCGCGTCAGCGTCGCCGATATCGGACCGCAGTATCACCTGGGACAGTCCTAAGTGAACCATCCTTTCCCTCTCGGGCAAGGATGGGCTCACCTAGTGTCGCCCGGTACGAGCACTGGGGCGCGATACACCTGCTCTCGCAGCTCCCTCCGTAGATCACTCGACTGTCCGAAATCCAAACTGACCAAGCCGGCTCCGCCTGTCTTTTTGGCTCCCTGTAGCTGCTATTTATAGGCAGCTGGTTGGGAGAAGATATGGTGCTCAAAGCGCCACGTGTCCTCTTTACCACCGCTCAGTTGGTGGTCGGCTAACGTAAGTATCGCCCGGCACAAGGATGTCGGCTGTCGGGTGTTGTGACGAGAGGCGCCTGCCAGTGGGTGGATGATATCGTGCGACACACTTGGAGTAGTCGCAGCGTGTTCGGCTCCCTGTCGGGTAAAGAGGCGTGTCGTCCATCAGTGCCTCCTCACGCGGCATCCTTGCGTCGCGCGTCGTCGTATCGCGCTAGCCTGCCGGGCAGCGTGCGTGTCGGGCGTCAGGAGGCTGAAACAGACTTGGACTTATTTGCGGGCCGGAACGGCCTTATTGGTGCTAAATGGGCCCAAATAAGAGGAAACTCTGCAAAAGATGGAAATATTGGACTGAGAGCATTGCTTGGCTAATTATTGCAAAAATGCATATAAAAGAGAGGAAAAAGGCAGAAAAGGGCAGTTTTGATAACAAAATAAAGGCCAAAAACATCACAAAATTTGGTGTTATCAAGATGATATGACGGTGTTTGTCTCCCCATTTTCATTCTAAAATGTTGTACCTACAATTAAAACCATAGAGTAAATAAAGATAGCAACAAAGTGGAAAATGTAGCATGACTAAAGGCACATTTAAGAATAAATAGATTGAGAAGTGCATGTAAGAGTAGGAAAAAAGACTATATAAGGCATGCACATAATCTATCTACCTCACTCTTATTTATATCCTTTTTTGCCCCCTTTATCTCTCTCCATAACTACCCTCATTAAGATAGTGTATAGTGGGGTTGTTTTGTACTAAAAACTCAAGCCCCCATAAGTAGTAGGAGGATGACTTGGGGAATGAGTAGGAGAGTTAAAGTGACACATAATAAAAATAGGATAAAAATTTTAGAAAGCTTTTTCGCTCATCTTATGCACATGTTACTGCATAGAGTGTCTATGATACCTATATATCCATGTATCTAGGTTCGTCCAACACTAGGAAAACTATTCATGTACTAGTTTTGAAACTATAAGCAAGTTTCAATTACAAATAAACTATGAGTCCTCAGAGGCAAATTAAATTATATCATCACAATAAAATATTCCTAGGAGTTTGAAAACACATTGAAATAGAAATTGAAACCCCTTGCAGCTATCCACGCCTCAGATTTGAAAAGAAGGTGAGACCAACCTTCTCACAAACTAACACGAGAGTGACAAGGTAGGAAACCTTCACTAGGCAAACCCCATCCATTCCTCATGAAACCATAATATCTCATGCTAAGGCCCTAAGAATCAAGGTAATTTAAAAGTTTCATAATAAAAGATCCACAACAAGTGCAAATGTTCAATAAACCAGAAAAAAAGCCTTTAACTAGCAAACACATGATTGTGATACATGAAATCATGTCGAGTGTAATGCCCATCGGGTTGTCTCTAGCACCTGACACCTTGGCCCAACTGGGTAGGAAATTGTCGCTTATACACCCATGACATGGCATGACTTTAGTGCCTAGAATGACATCAAGGTCCAACAGAAAACTAATCCATCTCTTCTCCTATAATGAAGATCCCTCTCATAACAAAAATAGCTATGAACACTCAAAGGAGGGAATCATCTAGCAGTAGGAGATTTAGGCAGAGGATGGCTTAAAATTCTTGGGGTTTCAAATTTAAGACTTCAAAATGGAAAGTGGATGAAAAGGGAGTTGACCTTGATAGAGGTTGTTTTATTCCTAAAACACCGAAATTCATAACTATCCTTGAGGTCCTAAACACCTAGGGAAAAGGCGTATATTAAAACATCATGGAGGGAGTACTAAAAAAGAATGACGCATATCATGAACCAAAAAGAAAAATATTTTCCATTTCAAAATGAGTACCTACAAAACTAGACATTCAATGCCGACACGTGAAAAGAAAATCATTCAGAAATTAAACTCTAAATAAATAAAAACACCATGTCAGTCCTGTCAAAGGATCGCAGGTCACTATCGATGCAAGCCACTCTAAATACTCTAGAGAGTAGTCTCCGCCCACATGGAACATGACAAGAGTCATGTTTCTCCAATTCACCCACATCTTTGCCACCGCCTCTTCAACCTTTCAAGAGTTAGCCATAAGCTTCTTGAAGAAAGATGGAAGAACTTCAATGTGATATATGCCCTGGAAGTGGTTGAATTGTCTTAGCACCAACATTGAATGGTATGCAACACAACAATCTAATCATGTCAAGATGATCAACTCCTAGAAACCAAGCATTGCAATCCCACAATCTAATTTATTAAGATGGAACTTGTCCACCCCTAGAGATTATCTACTGACATCAAACTAGAGAGCCATCAAGTCAAATCACCATGTATGTGGAGGGTCTCAGTACCTTGAATGTTTTTCTCCATGTATTCCTATGCAATGATGTAGTGACGGTTTGAAGATTTCATAAATCAAGTAGGGTCAATGCACATCTCTAGATATATCTACAAGACCTTGAAAGGTCCCCTAATTTTGTAAGTATATTGCACTTCATCTAAGAACTCATAAAGTTCATCTAATATTAAAGGAAAAATAGTTTATTTTAAACAAATTGCAGTCACAATACTAGAGATAGTAGAAACCACTTGGCCAACAGTCCCTTCAAAGAACAACTCATCTAGGATGATTAAGGTATATGTTAGTAATAGAGGCATATTAGGAGATCTAAAAGCACATTACACTTATCTCTTGAAGAAATCCCACAAGAAGTCCATACGAATGAAGAGGTCATGTTTGGTAGACCATTGATCAATTGGGAACTGTTTCACGTTCAGAAGATTAGCCAATTTTGCAACCCAACTCGACTTCTTCAGTACTACATACCAATGCTCATGTTGGGGAAGCCAGGTGATTTTCTCCACATCCTCCAGAGTAGGAGAAAGAGCGACCTCCCATAATAAAAAGGAGTGACAGATAGGGTCCCAGAAGGGGATGTTTTCTGACATCAATTCTCTCGCAACATGGACATAGGCCAGATGATGCAAATGACAAGTCATGCCAAAGCTCACATGCTTGACTTCCTCTATCTCAGATAGATTTCTAATCCAACAATGCACAAGGGACAAATTCAGGGAGGAAGCCTCAAAAGTGGGATCTCACCTATCACTCGATCTCCCATGACTCATATTTCAAAAGTCAAAATGTGCTAAATAGATAAGCCACATTGCTTTATTATCAGTCTTCAGTAGGGCAGACTCATTTCCTTAGGATAAGGGGTCTTTGTCCTTTTCCTTGGTGGAACAATGCAAACCACCACCTCACTAGTGGCAAAAATCAACATGGAACCCTTTAATTAAACATGGACTCTTTTTGTCCTTTTGCCTCATGAAATGATGCAATCTGCCACCAAAGTGTAGAATACAATTTGAGGCAATCTGATTTTGAATCAAAGATTATAAAACCTCACAATATGATGAAGGAAATATAACATAATGATAAATCAACACAATGTGTTGAATATATATACTACTTATTAAGTCATCTTGACAAATGTTGATTCAAAGTCCTATGATCACAACAAGAAACCTAAACAACTAGTGCTACCTACTCACATATGAATGAATGACATTGATAGACCGCCTATGACCAGAATAATAGCTGTTAGGCTACACCTTCCTAGCCAAAGAAATATCCCTATGATTAGAGGGACATGATCTCACACTAGTTGATGATTGATTTGCAGTCTAAACATGGTCCTCCATGGGGTTATCATCAATGCATGCAGTGCCCTCAAAACGTTGACTGTCTTCATAAATCCATGGAATGCTCAAATCAAACAGTCCACCCACTGCACTCATGCCTACATCATCCTCCTAGAAGGATAAACTCCATCCAAAGTCACACAAAAGTTGTATGAGCATCAACACCAAAATCATGATGGGCCACCCAACATAGGGAAGGCATGAAAGTCCTAAGGAGCCACTAATAGAGAAGGCATAGCTTCAGGAGGAGAGGTTGTCTCAAAAGGAGGTGGGCGTTGATGCTCATATCCATAATCATCATGCTCCATGACAGAGTCATAATCTTCTACCTGTAGAAAAGAAGTCTCATACTACTACAATAAAATAAGACTGGTCAAGAAGGTGAGCACTCATAGATAATCATACACCTCCCTGGAAAACTATTCTGACTAACCACACACATAATATCACTCAAGGTATTTTGTATACATTACCTGGTCGTACATCAACTCCTACATAGCCTGATCAATCCTAATACCCGGGAGTAACCAATTAACAAAGAGGTTTGAAAGTAATGTGTGATCCATCATCCCATCGGAAAGAAGTCAGATCTCCCATGTACAAGACACAACCGAGGGTGACCAAAATTGGATTTGGCAAACATCCAACAGAAAAGTAGTAATGTAATACATGCATGAAGTGGCCGACTCCCCAAGATGAAACCTAGAGACAATCATGAACTAGACATGGGAAATAATAGAGAGATCTAAAGTCATATAAAGTACATACATACAAGATCATACAATATTAAAGTACTATGAACAACCATGTAGAAGTCAACATCTCGATCTTGCCTCTTCATCCCTTGTATGCCACCCTACTACTGCATTTGGGCCAGTGTAGAGAACTAGGAAGGGAGGCATGTAGATAACCTTTGTACCACATAAAGTAATATGTCTATTTATATGGGAGTGCTCATATCTCTAAATATGAAAAGTAAAGATCAATGGAATCATTCTCTTCATATATATTCAAGCGAATAGCAAAATAACATGTAGAGACATACCATAATTAGGCCCACAAAGCTTCTACAACCCTTGGTGGACCTAATAGTTTCCTTTACAGAGAAAATGTCCACAAAATCTCCTCAAGCATACCAGGTGGTCACCATGCATGCCTCCACCCCATTCATAAGAAAGAATTAGCCTCCAAGTCAATTAGATAGGAGAACCATCTGATCTTTCCTATATTCCCAAAATTGTTACCAAGAAGGAAACCAATGATCGAATATAAACAAATATTGTGAACCTAGTGGATTTAATCAAAGGAGCATTGGAACCCAGTCTCTCCTTCTATGAAAGGAGGTCGCACACAACCATGTGAATTTGAGCTCATATCTAGAAGCCATCACAATGCCGTTAGTGCTCACACCTACTATCCCAACAGGCAATATCACCCCAACTCTTATCTATCTAGCAAACCACAAATAGGAATCCCACCAAACTTAACCTTATGACCCCCAAACACTCAATAGGGGTAATGACCAACTTGCCAAAGGAAAAATGAAAGTACTAGTCTCCACAATTAAATTCTTAATCAGTGGGATAAGATAACTCTTATCAATTATCCTACAATGACAAATGCTTCCAAAGCCAGCCCCCTCAAGCAACTCCAATTACTAGGTGACCAACCCAACGTGGAACATCCCCAACTAAATCCAAGGAGTCCTCAAATACACATTCGATAGTCTAATACCCTAAAAGTAGGAACAAATGACAAAGTCAAAAACCATTTCCATGGATAACATGATTCAAGCTTGGCAAATAATGGGAAATGACAAGGAGAAGTTTTGAGTCATACCTCATCGCACGCTGAACGACCACAATGGTGCAAGTTCATATACAAAACTCCTAGATAAGCCATAAAATTTTAAGATGGGAAAAGATCTCCCACAATCCTACTAACCCCTGCATGACACCTACATAGATAAAATCAAAATCAACTATTTTATATCCAAACATGAACCCAACAAACAAAAGAAAAACATATAGTGGGTATGCCTCAGTCCCGACATTATCATCAACATGTTTCTCATCAATGATTGGGACCTCCTAAAGAATGTTAGTCTTCTCACACTAGTTGTGAGCTTCCATCTACAAATTCACATCTACAGTGATGTCAACTTCATGCATCAACTTGAATCAACTCAATCTAACACCAGATGATTGTGAAAATGTAAAAATAGCAAAACTAGTAAAATAATGAATCGAAACACACATTTAGTCATCTTAAACATCTAGACCACAAAGAACATCTGGAAAGAAAAAAATCCAAAATTTGCCACTGAGGGCCATAATGGCTAAACTAAAGCTCAAAAACTGAGGTTTTACACTTTACACATGAATGGAGCCGAAAACCATCACAAAACACTGCCAAAATCAATGATTCAAAGCTCCATTGTCACTAAAAAGTCATTGTGCAACACTACTAGAGAAAGCTCATGAATAATGGATCTGCAAGGCACACATATGACAAATCAGTGTGATGAGGCACTTCTCTTCTCTCTCCTTACATTGCCCCTGTTCTTGGTTACTCAAACTGAGCTCCTTGCATACTGCCACCACAAAAACATGGTGGAAATGGGAGAACTTCTCGACCTCCTCTCATTTCCTCTTCTTATAAACATTTTTTTTGCAAAATTACAAGTAGGTCCCTATATTTTGAGTAGAATTTTAAGAAACCTTACAAAATCATAAAAAAATCAGAAACAAATAAAAAATAAAAAAAAAGAATGCAACAAATTTTATAAAAATATGAACATTTCAAATATTTCCTTAAAATTAAAAAATTGCATTAATTATCCAGAGAAAATAATCATTAACTATTTTAAAAGCCATGCTTTAACATAATCTGGATTATGACCTAAAACTAAACCCATCCTTAGCTCATCATTCCACATCTTATTGGGTCCTAGATTATGACCTACAACTACACGAATCCTTCCTTTCATCCTCAAATCCTTACGATTGAGGATCACAAACTAAATTTGAACCAAATCATTGCCTGCCTTTTCAAAATATGTTTGTGATCCTAGATCGCGACCTAAAACTAAAACAATTTGAAATTTATTTCCAAATCCTTTACGGTCCTAGCCCAATACCTTAAACCAAACCACAAGCCATATCTAGAATAGGAACCCCTCTCTTATCCTTCCTAAGGATGTGACAACCTCTTTTGGAACTTGGACTATGGCTAGCCCAACCCTAACCTCAAATTTGCACCTTTAATTTTTATATCTTTTTAGCCCTACATATGGTAGGAGATATCAATAATTACATGCACTCAAATCAAATGAGAATTAGATAGTCAGGGATAATCACTTTTTGAAATCTAGAGGAATGGAAAATGAACTAGAGGAGGAACACATCTGAGAGACCATCTTTCCACTAGATAATCACGTAATAACCGGTCTTAACCTACTTTGTCTCTTTTCTTATGTAGTTTTCGTATAAGATTATGCATGCTCTATGGAGAAAGCAATATACCAACACATTCACTGCCCATAACAGTCATCTTATATCTAGAAAACTGACTGACACCCAATCTCCAATTCTTGAGTGAACATAGGCCTACCTGCCAAATAGGCAAACTCATTGTATAACATTTTAAGATAGTTGTCCTAACCCTAATGTGGTCCACTATTCCAAAACAAAAACAACATATATATAGCAAAAACTAAAAGCAAGAAGAAAAAGAGAGACAACGATCCTTTTTAAAATAAATTTTAAACATCTACCATGATTTCCATTGATCACAAACTCCCAATTTGACATATCTCTGAAAAACCTCTATCATACCCGCATTTTCACATTCACCTTTTCTCAGTAAGGCTTGAGTTAGTAAGAGAATCAAACATGTATTGAGGTAAGAACTTGAGTAATGATGTGTCACTTTTGTGGTAGATAAACATCAATGGCTCCTCAACACTCCATGAGAATCAATGATTGGTCAAATACACATAAATGCCTTTTATGAGGGCTACCCTTATTATGGAGAGATCATTTTCATCCAATCTTATTTTTTATGAATAACTATTTCATTAATTCTCTTAAAAGAAAATATCTCACCTACATTTTTTACGCTCTACAAGTTTTATCGAAACACCTTTCACAAGTGTCACATCTTGGGCTTTTGTGACCAAAAATGGGGTTCAAACTTGCTCAAGCCTATGAATCTCACTCTCATCTCAAGCATTGCCTTGGGAGGGGAAAACTGTTGACACCTCACTTTTGTTCACTCATTGCTTCAAGATTGATTTTATTTGTCTAGCTAATGATGGAACTCAAATACACATTCTTCTACATAATTCTATATTTCCCCCTAGTATTCTTTTTTCACCTTTTTTGCATATTCTCTGCCCATTTAATCCATTCATTTCAGCCATTTGTATCCTTTTTGGGCCTATTTGTATATAAATACTTTGTTCCAGAGTCAAGTACAATTGTACATCAATTCTACTTTTTATAAGCTTTCTTCATAAATTTTTCAGCTGAATTATCCTGAATACAACCTTTCTTTTTCTTCACATATGTTCATTTTTTATCATAAAAATGCATATTTCATCCTTAATCATAATAAAACTCCTAAATTCTCCCTTCTTCACTATTTTACTCTTTTTTGTTTGAAATCCACATTTTTCATGATTTTTCTCTCGAATGTTCCTGGAATATCGGGAAAACTAGGAGATATGCATTATCCTGCATGGACTGTCAGACAAATCAGATCAATCCTCCAGTGACACCTAGAGGATCACCTCAATTTGCACCCCACGCCTCTGTGGTGTGTCACCACAATGTGCCACCTCTTCTAGACAAAGTCATAAACCCCAAATCTACCTATAAAACCCCCACATATCCCCCGTAAAACGAGTCCCTTTAAACTTACCTGAAGCCAAAGAGAGATTATCTCTGAATCTACTTTTTACATCATTTGTGTTCAGAAGATCGTTCGTCCTACACAACCTGATTCTGAACACTGTTATGTTGCACAACAGTGTTCAAGAAGTGATCGTAACTGTTAATTTGAATTGTTATCTTTTAACTTCTTTTTTCTCTTAACAATTCACATACACATATCTTTTTATTCAACTGGACATTCATCATCATATGATTTATTTATGTTGCTACATTTAATTGATCATAGAAAAATTAAATCTTGATCTTAATTTGCATAATTTTCTCATTGTCTACTAATCTTCCTACACATCGGTGCTAGTGAAGGATCTCCATTGTGGGAGGTCTCAAAGCAATTAATACCCTATACACCTAAAAATTATGACCTTTAGGGATACATGGGAAAGACATAGACATCTCCAACTCTAAAGGATCGCAAACTAAAAGCACACCTTTTTCAGATGTGATAAAGATTGTCCTAATAAGATTGCCTGATTTAAATTTTTGGTTATATTTTGTTTTTCCTATTTATCAGATGCAAAATTGAATTTCCACTATGAATTCACATCATTGTATCCTATTTTTGCTCATTTCAAATAGAACACAGTGCATAATCTAATATCATATTTTCTTAGTTTTTAATGCAAGCTCAGAATTAAGTTTCACTACTAAAGATACGTGCGAGACATATTTTTTGGGCAGAGTGCAACACCACCCACTGGAAATTATCCAAACGCATACCCACCTATTTATTTGGTGGGTTTTGCAGGTGTCCCGCGGGCACCCATGAGTGACCCACTTAACTAAATTACTTATATAAAAATAAATATGTTGATACACTAGTACTTAAAATAAGTAAGACAAACTACCACTAATCATTAATTTTTAAGGAGCTCTAGCACAAACTCAAACTTGTCCAACAAGATTTGATATGAGATAGATATTAAGGAATATAAATCTAACTCTACTACATTATCTAATTGTTCTATCAAACTTAATCTAGAATCAAAGTACAAGTTACTATAGTGTATTGATCATAGTCATGCATTTAGAAGATTTTAATTTTACATTAGAGAATTCTATCTAAAAATAAGTATGTACTTGAACGGTTATAAATATATAACATGTTATTTTATTTTTATAGTGACATGTATAGTAGTTGATTTTTCTTGTTCTATATTTCATATAAAAGCACTATCGTTACAATAGCAAATTATAAAATAAATTCTTATTGGACACATATATATGAGCACCTGCGGGTGACTCACTGGGTCGGATTTGGAAAACTTGGCTCCACCATTGCATGGTTACCCTGAGTTAGTTGAAGCTCCAGTCGGTTGCAAGTCTAGTGTGATGCCCTATCATGTTATTGTGATTCCCTGTAAGTTTGTTCATATTACGGTTGGTTTATTAAGGAGAACACACCTCGATTTTGTTCCAAACTCTATTGTGGTGATCCTTATTATTTCGAATGACCATATCCCCGGACAATCTCCTTACTGGATGCATTATTCCTTGACATGTGAATTGCATCGGGTGTATTATAGGAGTAGCCCACTCCGTTTTGCTTGGGTTTATGAGGCACCCATGGCACTCGTCTCTTGTGAGCATTATCTGTGTATGCGATGTCATTCACTGTCTTGGATCGGATTACTATCAAACGGGATCCTAAACGTAGACCTTCATTACTCATAAGTGATTCGCTTGATGAGTATTATTTGAAAGAGGGTAGACTAAGGACTGAAACAAGTGAGAGGCCGGGTCCAAAGTTTGGTTTGTTTGTGCTGATCAAACCCACCAACCAAGACTGAGATCGGGTTATAATGGTGTTGGTGTGGTTGATCTATTGGTTGGTCATCAGCTGCGATTGTTGCTGAATTTGTTGGACGCTACCTGCCCAGTGGCCACCAACTCCCTTCTCGGCATTCCCACCCACACTGACGGTACTTATCCGTAATGAACTAAACAAAACTAAGAGCCTAACTACTAGAATACATTGAAGCGGCCAGAACAGAAAGTCGTGGTCACGGAGAAAACTTCCGTGACTTCTTAACCCCAGTAGGTAGACGTTGACTTATATGCTAAAAACAACAACATATCAGATATCTTTGTTCTAGTAGATAGGGAGGACCTTAGTATAGCACGATGATCCGGTGGCTTTTCTTGTTTTCCCACGTCAGTATGAATCGAGAAGCCTCTCTTCATCTGCTTGAATACCGCCTCAATGCTTCAGCAGTTTTGGAAAGTCATGCGTCGCACTCAAAGATCAACCGTTCGTTCTTTCCTACCCGATTTGACTTGTAACTTTCAACCTGACACGTGCGGTCCGATTTGTATGATACACACAGATACTTCCAATGTGCAAGACTCTTGTTTGACTCCTCATCATATGTACGGGGAGAGGAAGGAAGACGCGTAGGTTCCCACACCGATGCTAAACAGCTCGTTGTCGTCAGTGCGCACGCATGCAGCCGAAGCCGAAAGCAAAATATCTTCATATGAATTCTCGAAACCCGTTGCCGGTTTGTCGCACGCAGAAGTCAACCACACGAAGGATTCTTGCTCACGACACCGTCCCGTTTGTCGTATCAATTTTATATTCTAGCTCCCCATGATGACGACGATGTCCGTTCGCTCGCGTCCACTGAAAAGCCCGCGTGTCTCTTTCTGGTTTACTGTGTACGTTTGATGTCATGCTCAATCAGCGAGCGATGCCGAATGGGAAACCTAGACGCGGCATTTTAATTCTAATTTTCATCCTAGTGTGATTTGGTATTTTTAGGGGCCTAGTTTGTAAATATTTACTCGGGTTTTTACAACATATCAGAAGGACTAAAATTCTGGCACGCCCACGCACCTCACGCCCGCGTCACACATAGCGGAAAAGGAGCCCAAAACCACCTTTGACTACCACTATCTCCTCCTCTCCCACTTCCTTTCATGTTCCAACCAAAAATCGACACGTGGCAACCTGCCCAAATTGGTCTGCAGAAAATATTGGGTGGAGTGATGGTTTGTGAGAATGACACAGCAGACATTAATTGGATGGTTGGAAGAAGCTACGTAATCGATAAATAAATTTATTTTACTTATAACTTTTAAACCGTCATGAATTCTTTGATGAAATAAAAGTCATTGGATTCCTTACGAAAAATGCATTTCAACGAGAATAATATTGATTTTGGCACGAAAAATGCATTGGATTCCTTACGAAAAATGCATTTCAACGAATGGGAAACCCAGACGCGGCATTTTAATTCTAATTTTCGTCCTAGTGTGTGATTTGGTATTTTTAGGGGCCTAGTTTGTAAATATTTAATCGGGTTTTTACAACATCATATCCGAAGGACTAAAATTCTGGCACGCCCGCGTCACACAACGGAAAAGGAGCCCAAAACCACCTTTGACTACCGCTATCTCCTCCTCTCCCACTTCCTTTCCTGCTCCAACCAAAAATTGACACGTGGCAGCCTGCCCAAATTGGTCTGCAGAAAATGCTGGGAGGAGTGTTGGTTTGTGAGAATGACGCAACATACAATAATTGGATAGTTGGAAGAAGTTATGTAATCGATAAATAAATTTATTTTACTTATAACTTTTGATCCGTGATGAATTCTTTGATGAAATAAAAGCCATTAGATTCCTTATGAAAAATGCATTTCAACGAGAATAATATTGATATAATTTTTGAAAAAAATACATAAGATAAATTTATTTCACTTATATCTTTTGAACCAAGATGAATTTTTTGATGAAATAAAAACCATTGAATTCCTTATAAAAATGCATTCAAACAAGACTAAGGTTGAGAAAAAAATAAGAGACAGACAAAATATAAAAAAAGAACAATTATCAAATCCACAGATAAATTGGGGGTCAATGGTTAATTGACACCTAGAGATGCTTCTTTGACGCTTAGAAAGGTTCCGTTGACACCCAGAAGTATAAAATAGAGCCCCATAAAATATTGTACGTGTCAAATCATGATTAAGGTAATTGAGAACAACATAATGATGTCCAAATATTTTGTTTGACACTCAAGAACAACTTAATGGTAGAGTGTAAGAGTATTTCACTCCCATGTCGCCCAAAAATGATTGTTTGACTCCCAAACAGTTAATAAATCCACGGATGAATTAGCGATCAATGGTTAAGTGATACCTAGAGATGGTTCATTAACGCTCATAAATGGTTTATTGATACCCAGAAGTAAAAAAACGGTGCCCAAGTAAATATTGTACGCGTTAAATCACAGGTAAGGTAATTGACAACAAAAAACAATGTAATTGCACCCAAATAGGTTTGTTTGACACCCAAGAACAACTTAATGGTGCTCAAATATAGTTGTATGCATTAAATAGGGTGTAAGGGTACATCACACCAAACAACCTAGTTGCACCCAGAAATGTCTAACTGACACCCAAAGATGATTAATTGAAGCCCATAAATGATTCATTGACACCCAAAATAAGTTAATAACGCCGAAAACTTAATGACTTAAACAACGCACAATAACACATGAAATGACGCCTAGTGAACGAGTAAGCACGCCCAAAACTGGGTAATTGACACCTAAAAAAACTTATTGGTGTCCAAATTTTAATGAACTTAATGAACGCCCAGTAGGACATGAAATGATACCCAATGGATGGAGAAATGCGCCCAAACATGGATGATTGACACCCAAAATAAGTTTATGGCACCTCAAAAAATGATGAACTAATCAACGTCCATTAACAATCTAAATGACACCCACTGAATGGCTAAGTGCACCCAAAAATGGCAATTGGCACCCTAAGTAACTTAATGGCACCTATAAATGGGTAATTGACACCCAAAGTAACTTAATTGCGCCCAAACACCTAAATGGGTAAGTGTGCACAGAAAAGAGTAATTGGCAACAAAAAACAACGTAGCGACGCCCAAATAAGTTTGTTTAACACCCAAGAACAACTTAATGGCACACAAATATGGTCGTACACATTAAATAGGGTGTAAGGATAACTTGATGGCATCCATAAATGGATAATTGACACCCAAAGATGGTTACATTGTGCCCAAAAATGGTTCATTGACACCCAGAAGTATAAAAATAACGTCCAAGTAAATATTGTACCCGCTAAATTAAATCTAAGGTAATTGACAACCAATAACAATATAACGACAGTTAAAAAGGTTTGTTTGACACCCAAGAACAATATAATTGTTGGATCAATGGACTCTAGAAGGGGGGTTGAATAGAGATTCACAAATTCTCACAAGATAAATTAGACCACCAAATTATATATTTGAAAAGCTTAAACAAACAACAATTTGATGTCCTAATCCAATATACATAGCAAGGATGAGAGATAGTGAAAAACAAGCACTTGGACAGGTGGTTTAGAGTGGTTCCATGTCCTAAACTTAGGAGCAATGTCAATCCACTACCTAGAGTGGGTTAGTCTCTAGGATTTGCAATCTTGGTACTCTTATACTCCCCAATAAGATTACAAGACACAACAACAACACATCCAAGGGCTTAGTACCTCAAGCAAAGATCTTCAACCTATAGAAGGAGCTTACCCACTTGAAACATGGAGTCTTCAGCCATCAACATGAACTTACCCACCCTTTCTTCAAGTCTTCTACCTTCAAGGGATTACCTATCTTCCTTGAGCGTTGCCTTACTTCTCTACTTCACTCAGAGATATAGAGCACCTATCTCCATCACTTGGAGCAGCTTGCCTTCTTCAATCTTGAAGAACAACACCTCTTCTCCTTCACTTGGAGAGGAATCTTCAACTTGACTTCAATAGGAATTGAGGTTGGAAGATGGAGGAGGAGAGCTTTACAACAATACAGGAGTAGCTCTCTTACACAGGAACCTATCTCACTCATACTCATGAATTTGACTTAAAGGTAGAGAGAGAAAGGGGCTCAAAGGATTAGAACACTCTCAGCTATGCTAGGACTAAGTTTATAATGAATGAGCAGCCTTGGAATGAACTCCAAGTGTTCTATAAATAGCTGAGGGTGTTGCTTTAAGTTAGGTGAACTCTTGGGCCGAAATATAGTCATTTTCCTTCAAAAAAATGTCTCTATTTTCGATCAAATAACCCACCAACGGTCACATCATTTTTTTCTGCAAATTCTGTACAGTGCAATCAGTCGAGTTTCAATAAATTTAACTCGAACGATAGAGTAAACGACAAACCAATTTTCAAAGTATCGGTCGAGTTTGTTTTGAAGAAAATCAACCGATCAATGAATGATCGTTTTGGTCAGGTACTCCATCAGTCGAGTTATATGTAGACACAACTCGACCGATGCAATCTTTAGAGACTGTATCAAGGTGGATCGACTGAGTTTGTCCTGGGGAGAAACTCGACCGATTGACAACCTGATGTCAATCTTTGAATATGCATCTAAAGTGATCTAACATTGGTGTTTTATGTCCCAATCAATTTTCTCACCTTAGTTACAAGTCAATTCATCATTACAAGTGATTACAAATATGTTCTAAGGTCATTTACATAGATTTCCACCAAAGCACACTTGTAGCTCTTTGACTTGAACTTGAGTCAATCTAGGGTTTTGGATTTGGGACCCTTTTCATGTACCTAATACCTGAGATCAATCTTTAATACACATATTAGTTACATATGAATGGAATGGTTAAGTCATTATCAAAATATAGGAAATGTATAACGTCTAGGTCAACATTCTCTCCCTTTTTGACAATGACAAACCATTCCTCAAATATATTGAAAAGGATGTAGAAAATGTACCTTTGCTTTGCGAAATAGGGAGATTCGTGAAATGAACACTGTGAATTGCTCCCCTTCAATCTGTTCTTCTATTAACCTGCATGGTTAATCTATCTACACAATGCAGTAGCGATATACATGTAGTATGTAGTCCTTTACAAGTTCACATAATAATCGAAGTGAATTGAACAAGAAAGGATATCACTAGTGAAAAGCAATATTATAGCAAAGAAAAACCAATATGATTGAGTTTCAAGACTTGAGCTATCTCTTGAAATATCTCTCCCCCTTTTGACATTATCAAAAAAGTAGGGGGGTAGAAGAGCAAAAGCCAAGTCTTCTCCAAAACACACACGACCATATATGCTAAGGAATAAGCAACAGTGGAAAAGCATATATCACACAAGGACAAAAGATAACATACATGCCAAGTCTGAATAAAAAATATAACTCAAGATGGCACCAACGCATAGGATAAAAATAGAGGAAATAGCCATAGTGCACGTCAAAGATATTACAACTCAGATATATGTCCACATGAGAGAAACTACAAGCACAAAAGTGATAAAAAAAAGATAAGAAATAGTACAGCTCAAAAGAATGTGCCAAGATGTTGCTTATACAAAAATAGTCTAGAAAGATGTATATAATAAGCATGCTAGACTAAAAATGAAGAAACCACCTAAACATCTAAGCTATCTATATCAACAACGTCATCATCTCCAGGTGTGTAGTCCTCGTCCCCATCAGAAGGTGGAGCAGTAGTGCCAACATCATCATCAGCACCATCACCATCCCCATAGTCGGAAGCATCCTCGTCATCACCGTCATCATCATCAACATCCTCAGCCTGGTCTGGCATCTCCTCATCTACAGGAGGTCCAAAGGAACGACCGGGCCAGCGGGCATTTTTCTTAGCCCAAGACATACCCAAGAGCATGAAGCTCATTGGCTTGTGGGAAAGACAGAGCAGAGTCACCCAGTGAGGCTAGCAGGGTGGCCAGGGGGCTAGCAGGTAACGGGAGGATGGCAGGAGCGGAGCTACCATCAGAAAACGGTGGTAGAGTAGTAGCGGAAGGCTCAGGAGTAGGATAGTAATGATCATATGCATATGAAGCATAAGCACTACCGGGATAGGGCTGGTAGGTGGGATAGGGGTGAACACAGGAAAGGTTCATGGTTAACATGATGAAACACAAATCCTGGTGCAAGTGGTCCTGAACCTGTTGGTTGTACGCCTGTTGATGCATCATATAACCCAAAATGGTTTCATTTGACACATAGAAAGACACACGGCTAGGTCTAGGAGGAAGCTGTGGAGGTGGAGCTTGGGTAGAGGAGGATGGGGTAGTTGAAGCGGAGGCAAGGGAAGAAGCACCAGAGGCAGAGGAAAACACGGGAATAGACTTTTGAAGAGTGGTTTTACTAATACAAACATCTTTTCTAGAAACCAGATAATGGAAGTCAGAAAAAAGGGATTTGTTAGTGGCAAACTTGAAAAGACCACAAATAAAAGTCGGGTAGGGTGGGTGGGTGCCTTTGGTGTTCTTACCAGTGTCGAAGCATATCATATGATGTAAGATGTATCTGGCCCACTTGACACTGATATTTTTCAACAAACAATACATAATGACTACAATGTTCTCTGCAATGTCCGTTTGATTTTTCTTTAGATGGACATTACAGTTGATCACTAAAGCCAATATGTGCCTCTTTAGGTCAAGAGAGGATGAGGGCAGGGTGGACCTCTCGGGTTTCTTCAAAAACCGATGAATATCCAATAACGTCAATTCATAGTGATTGTAAAAACCTTCTGGGTCAAGAAGATCGAAGTACTCACCATAATCCTTATGCCAAGTGTCATTTTCCACATCTCCAGCAAGAAATATATTTAAAGTATCCTTAGAGATTTGGAAATGACGACCGACAATCATAGATGTAAGAATTACTTGAGTATTCGGCGATGGGATAAGCGAATCATAGTTCCAATGCAAGTTGGCGTAGAACTCGTAAACAACCTTAGTGCTTGACATGGAGTTGTGAAAGCAGTCACGTTTGATCGCTAGGGCAGACAAATGGTGGATGGTGAGCAACCTAGCCACCTGAGCAAGAATTGCTTGATACCTAGGAGAAGGATCAATCAAAGCGTGAAAATGAAAAGGGCTTTGAGGAAGAAGGTCCTTGTACCTATTTATAGCCGTAATTGACACAAAGGAGGTATTATCAAAGGGAACCAAGTGATTTTGCAAAGAAGAGGTAGGTGCATTGCTTGGAGAAGCTTGTTTTATTCTTTGGGAGGCAATGGAGGCAAAAACAAGATAGAAAACGTGCAAACAAGCAAAAACAAACATCAAACGCCGTACAAAAACCACTAGAGATGCCTGGGAAGGTCTAGGTTGAGATTTCTAGGTCAAAATAGGGCTAGGAGTGGGAGGTTTAGGGTTGGGGGTGAGAGCTTAGGAGTAAGAGATGAGGAATCGTTTAGCTATTTTCAAGTTGAGAGGGAAAATAATCGACCGATCCTGACTTAATATTGGCTCAGCCCGCGGATCGGTCGAGTTTTGAGAGTGTAAAACTCGACCTAACGGTTCTTTGAAGAACAACTCTCAGCTCCCGATCGGTTGCGTTTTTCCGGGTGAAACTCAACTGAAGGTCAACCTGACCTAAAAGTCACATTCTTGGTTTCTAGCCATATACATGCCAATTAAATTCATTTTTCAATACTATTATGTATCATTAACATACTTAGGCACATTTAGCTCATCATTGGGTACTATTTAGAGATAAAACAAGAAATTCAATAAATACCCAAAACAAGCAAAAACTAAGCATGTTAATAAGCAATTTAGGCAGATTGAAGCATATATAGGCATATAAGATGAGAAATGACATGAGAAAGCATATAGGTTGAAAAAAACTAGCTAGATCACATAGAAACATCATCCAAAGCAACAATAAGCAGTTTAGATCAAATAAAGTTAAATTGATCTCTAGCTAAAGGTTTAGTAAAGATATCTGCCAATTGATTTTCCGTGTCCACATGCGTAATATAGATATCCTTCTTGGCAATGTGATCACAAAGAAAGTGATGGAAAACCTCTATATGCTTGGTTCTACTATGCAATATAGGATTGTAAGAAAGATTAATTGCATTAGTATTGTCACAAAAGATAGGAGAAGCATCAAAAAATATGTTATAGTCTTGGAGCATTTGCTTCATCCATAGGACATGGGCACAACAACTCACAACTGCAATGTACTCAGCCTTAGTAGTTGATAATGCCACGGTGCTCTGTTTCTTGGAGAACCAAGACACCAAGCATGGTCCTAGGAGAAAGCAAGTGCCACTTGTGCACTTTCTATCAACCAAACAGCCTGCATAATCCGTATCACTATATGCTCTAAGAGTAAAATCTCTTGATTTAGGATACCATAGTCCAAAATTTTGGGTTTTGGCTAGGTACCTCAAAATCCTCTTAACAGCTATAAGATGCGATTTTCTAGGGCTAGATTGAAAGAGAGCACACAAGCCAACACTAAACATAATATCAGGTCTAGAGGCAGTTAAATAAAGAAAACTTCCAATCATACCTCTATAGAGATTCTCATCTACTTTCTCACCTTCTTCATCTTTATCAAGTTTGGCGATGTTGGACATGGGTGTATCCATTGGCTTCATATTCTCCATCCCAAAGCATTTGAGTAGTTCATTTGTGTACTTCCCTTGGTTGATGCAGTTTTCTTCTTTGGTTTGTTTGATTTGAAAGCTAAGGAAGAAGGTCAACTCACCCATCATGCTCATCTCAAACTCACTCTGCATAAGAGAACTAAACTCCTTGCAAAGATCAAGATCAGTTCCGCCAAAAATGATATCATCAACATAAATTTGAATAATAAGAAAATTGTTAGAAGTGTGTTTTAGAAACAAGGTAGAATCAACTTTTCCCATGACATACCCATTATCTAACAAAAAGTTCTTTAGTTTCGCATACCAAGCTCGAGGTGCTTGTTTGAGTCCTTAGAGAGCTTTTTGCAACAAATAAACATGATTAGGTAGCTTGTCATTTTCAAAGACCGGAGGTTGAGAAACAAATACTTCCTCCTTGATTGTACCACTCAAAAATGCACTTTTAACATCCATTTGATATAGCAAGAAATTTTTATGACTAGCAAAAGCAAGTAGCATTCTAATGGATTCAAGTCTAGCAACAGGAGCATAAGTTTCATCAAATTAAGTCAATACCTTCCTGTTGGTTGTAACCTTGTGCTACTAACCTTGCTTTGTTTCTTACCAGTTTGCCTTGCTCATCTAGCTTGTTGAGGTAGACCCACTTGGTGCCAATGAACTTTCTATCACTTGGTCTTGGCACTAGAGTCCACACACGATTCTTCTCGAATTGCTCCATATCTTCTTGCATAGCAAGGTTCCACTCATCATCACAAAGGGCTTCTTAAATGTTCTTTGGCTCTAATTGTGAGATGAAGGCACAGTCTGCTTATTCTTTGTTGTATGCAGCTCGTGTCTTCACTCTCTCGAATGGATTGCCAATGATTAGTTTGTTGGGATGATTCTTTGCAAAGTGGGGGGTAGGATTCTTCTTTTCTTCTTCTTCTTCTTCTTCTTCTTCTATCACTTGCTTGCCTTTGTTGTCGATGTTGAGATCTTTTAAGATAGGAATTAAGTCATCTTCAACATTGTTATCCACAACATGCTTGCTAACAATAGGGTTAGTTTCAACAAACTTAACATTAATAGATTCTTCAATTTTAGACAATTCAATGTTGAATACTCTATATGCCCTGCTAGTAGTGCTATAGCCTAGGAATAAAGCCTTATAAGATTTCAGATCAAAATTGTCAAGAGAATCATTCGTGTTTAAAACAAAACAAGGACATCCAAAAACATGGAAGAAATCAATAGACGGCTTTCTACCATGCCATAGTTCATAGGGGATTTTCTTTAAAGAAGGATGTGTAAAAACTCGGTTTTGCACAAAGCATGAGGTGCTAACGGCTTCAGCCCAAAACTTCTTAGGAGTGTCATACTCAAGAAGCATGGTCCTAGATATCTCTTGTAGTGAACTGTTCTTCCTCTCTACAACCCCATTTTTTTGAGGCGTACGAGGAGAAGAGAAATTGTGCGAATAACTAGATTTTTCACAAAAATGCTCAAAAAGATCATTTTCAAATTCTCCCCCATGATCACTACAGATAGAAACAATCCGGAAAGAAGCTTCATTTTTAGCCCATTTATAAAAGCTTGAGAAAACATCAAGAGTATCGCTTTTAGAAATGAGAAAGAAGGTCCAAGTATATCGAGAGAAATCATCAACAATAACAAGACAATACTTGGAACCACGAAGCGTTTGCGTTCTCATTGGTCCGAATAGATCAATATGAAGAAGTTCAAGAACTCTCTTGGTACTCATGAATCCTTTGGATTGGAAAGAAGATTTAGTTTGTTTCCCTTGTGTACAAGGTTGGCATTCCTCATCCTTTTCAAAATCCAATTTGGGAAGTCCTCGAACCAAGTCCTTTTTTCTCAATTTCTTCATTTGATGCATATTCCCATGACCCAAACGGCGATGACAAAGAGAAATACCATTTTTATCCACTACCAAGCATCTATCTAGTATGGGCTTAAGAGAATCAAGAACAATAACATAAAGATTACCATTTCTAGTTCCCTTATATATAACATTGTAGGAGAGGGAATCTAGAAGCAAGCATTCTAAAGAAGTAAACAACACAAGATATTCATTTTCACAAAGTTGACTAACACTAATCAAATTGTGATGTAGTCCATGAACAAGAAACACATTTTTAATACATAGCTCATTGCCCACATCACCCTCACCTATGATCTTACCCTTCGTGTTGTCTCCAAAGGTTACCGATCCTCCTTTCTTTTTTATGAACTTGTTGAAATGGTTGATTTCTCCAGTCATATGTTTAGAACAACCACTATCAATAATCCATCTCTTTTTAACCTGCAAGAAAGAAGGATGTCAGAATCCAACTCAAACTTTGGGATCCGAGGTTAGCTTAGGGACCCATTTCATCTTTGGGTTGGTCCCCTTGGGCTCTTAAGGATAATAAGTAGAGTAATGGTCATCACATTTAAAATGAACACAAACCATAGGGTTCTTAGAGCCGAAAGTCTCTCCATGGAAGATAGGAGGTTCCACACTCTTCTTCTTACCCTTGTTCTTGCTCTTTTTCTTACCTTTGGGAGTAGTCCCATCATATCCCAAACTGCTAGTACCAACTTGTTTGGTAGAGTGTTTTAGGACATCATTGAGGGATTTCTTTCCCAAGAGAAACTTTTGCAAAGAAGATCTTAACTTGGCATTATCATCACTAAGGTTAATGATAGTAGTAGAAAGACTAGCAAGATCATCTATAGCATGTAATAGGTCAGCCTCAAGACAGAGGGCTTTAGTATGAAGGGAATATCTTTCTAAAGCTATGCTAGCAACTTCATTACTTTGCAAAATAGGTTTAGAAGATAAGTCATTTACTTGAGCAAGCAATTTGGCATTTTCAAATTTAAGCAAAACAATTTCTCTTTGATAAGCATAAATTTCATTTCTCCTAGCATCATCCATGAGTTTGAGTTCTACATTTTCAATTTTAAGACCATCAAGCTCATATAGGAAATTTTGGTTTTCTATCTTAAGATTTTCAATATTTTTAAGATATACACCATTCTCAACCTCTACTCCATTATGTTGAAGCTCAAAGTCAAGAAATTGCCCTTGCAAAGAGTCTATGCTATCAAGGAGTAGTTTTTCATTTTTATCAAGGATTTCAATTTTAGCATAAAGATCACCAACTATCTTGCCTAACCTTTTCCTTTTATATTTGCATTTAGTAAAGGATGATTGGCATTCATTTAGTATATCAATGATAGTTTCTTTAGGCAGCTCGAGCAAATTTACTTCACTTACCTTGCTTACCTCACTTACCTCACATACATCTTCACTAGTAGATGCCATGAGAGCAAAATGACATTCTCCATCTTCGGAGCTTGAGGATGTTGAAGAAGACTCCTCCCAAGTTGCATGGACTGCATCTCTTGATCTTCTTTCTTTCTTATCCTTCCTCTTGTACTTGCCTTCTTTCGTGTACTCCTTATATTTCTTGTGGCTGCTCTTATGATGGCTCTTCTTGACTTTGGGGCAGTCACTCTTGTAGTGGTCTTTTTGACCACACTCATAGCAACTTGGAGTTGAAGAGGAGGGCTTGCTCTTGAAGTATTTTCCCTTTGAGTAGTTTGCCTCATGCTCATTAGGGCCTGTATCTTTACTTGAGGAAGGGTTGGGGGACTTCAAAGCAAGTTGTTGTTGTCGCACCATTTCTTCAATTTGTACTTTGAAGGTTGTGTCCTTTATCTTCTTAGGCTCTTTTTCTTCCTCTTCTTGCTTGTCAAGCCTAGGCTCATGGGCTTGATGATTACCAACCAACTCCTCAGTTGATAGCTCACTTAGCTTGTACACCTCTTCAATGGATGTCACCTTGGGCTCCCATCTCTTTGGAAGAGATCTCAAGATCTTGGAGTTGATGGTGTCTTTGTCTAGCACACTCCCAAGGGCTGCCAATCCATTTATGATGACATTGAGCCTAGTGTACATATCAGCCACTCTCTCATTCTTACCCATCTTGAAGTTCTCTAGAATACCACCAAGCACATAGATCTTGGCTTCCTTCACTTGCTTGGTTCCTTCATAGGTGACACACAATTTGTGCCATATCTCATGTGCGGTGTCGCATGAGGAGATCCGGTTGAATTTGGAAGGAGTGAGGGCAGCGTAGATGATGCTCACAACTTTGGCGTTGAGTTGAGCATGCTTCATTTTAGCTTCAGTCCATGTGGTGATGTCCCCCTTTGGAAGTTCATATTTGAGGTGGACTATCTTCCACATTTCATAGCTCACACCTTGGAGGTATAACTGTATCCTTCTCTTCCAATAGATGAAGTTGGTGCCGTCAAAGACTGGAGGTGTCATGGAGAAGGTTCCTTCTAGGTTAAGAGAACCAAGTGTCGAATCTCCCATATTCTCCTACTTGTTGAAGTAGCTTGGAGAAGACCAGCTCTGATACCACTTGTTGGATCAATGGGCTCTAGAAGGGGGGGGGTTGAATAGAGCTTCAAAAATTCTCACAAGATAAATTAGACTACCAAATTATATATTTGAAAAGCTTAAAAAAGCAACAATTTGATGTCCTAATCCAACATACATAGAAAGGATGAGAGATAGTGAAAAACAAGCACTTGGACAGGTGGTTTAGAGTGGTTCCATGTCCTAAACTTAGGAGCAATGTCAGTCCACTACCTAGAGTGGGTTAGTCTCTAGGATTTGCAATCTTGGTACTCTTATATTCCATAATAAGATTACAAGACACAACAACCACACATCCAAGGGCTTAGTACCTCAAGCAAATATCTTCAACCAATAGAAGGAGCTTACGTACCCGATTGAACCATGGAGTCTTCGGACATCAACATGGACTTACCCACTCCTTTCTTCAAGTCTTCTACCTTCAAGGGATTACCTATCTTCCTTGAGAATTTCCTTGCTTCTCTCCTTTACTTGGAGATCTGGAGCACCTATCTCCTTCACTTGGAGACCTGGAGCAGCTTGCCTTCTTCAATCTTAAAGAACAACACCTCCTTCTCCTTCACTTATAGAGGGATCTTCAACTAGACTTCAATAGGAATTGAGGTTGGAAGATGGAGGAGGAGAGCTTTACAACAATATAGGGAGTAACTCTCTTACACAGGAACCTATCTCACTCATACTCACAAACTTGACTTGAAGGTAGAGAGAGAAAGGGGCTCAAAGGCTTAGAACACTCTCAACTATGCTAGGACTAAGTTTGCAATGAATGAGCAGCCTTGGAATGAACTCCAAGTGTTCTATATATAGATGAGGGTGTTGCTTTGAGTTAGGTGAACTCTTGGGTCGAAATATAACCGTTTTCCTTCAAGAAAACATCTCTATTTTCGATCAAATAACCCACCAACGGTCTCATCACTTTTTCTACAAATTCTGTATAGTGCAATCGGCCGAG
The DNA here is from genome assembly GCA_963693085.1 of Alisma plantago-aquatica. Lineage (NCBI taxonomy): Eukaryota > Viridiplantae > Streptophyta > Magnoliopsida > Alismatales > Alismataceae > Alisma > Alisma plantago-aquatica. Next base: position 25,489,206 of record OY856409.1, on the reverse strand, counting down.
TTTCATTAAAATTAACTCTATTGATAGAGTAAACGACGAACCAATTTTCAAAGTATCGGTCATGTTTGTTTTGAAGAAACTTGACCGATCAATGAATGATCATTTTGGTCAGGTACTCCATCGATCGAGTTCTGTGTAGACACAACTCGACCGATGCAATCTTCAGAGACTGTATCAAGGTGGATCGACCCAGTTTGTCCTGGGGACAAACTCGACCGATTGACAACCTAATGTCAATCTTTGAATATGCATCTAAAGTGATCTAACATTGGTGTTTTATGTCCCAATCAATTTTCTCACCTTAGTTACAAGTCAATTCATCATTACAAGTGATTACAAATATGTTCTAAGGTCATTTACACAGATTTCCATAAATGCCCACTTGTAGCTCTTTGACTTGAACTTGAGTCAATCTAGGGTTTTGGATTTGGGATCCTTTTCATGTACCTAATACCTAAAATCAATCTTTACTACACATATTAGATACATATGAATGAAATGGTTAAGTCATTATCAAAATATAGGCAATGTATAACCTCTAGGTCAACAATAATGTCGCCCCAAATATAGTTGTACGCATTAGATAGGGTGTAAGGGTACTTCACACCCAACAACAACCTAATTGCGCCTAGAAATGACTAATTGACACCCAAAGATGGTTATTTGATGTCCAAAAATGGTTCATTGACACCCATAAGTATAAAATAGCGCCCAAATAAATATTATATGTGTTAAATCACATATAAGGTAATTGACAACTGAAAACAAAATAATGACACCCAGATAGGTTTGATTGACACCCAAAAATTTTATTTTTGGGCGTTATATAGCCTTTTTAGGCGTTATTTAGTCATTTTAGGCATTTTCCAGCTATTTGTGGACATATCACCATTTTTTGGTATTTTTTGTCATTGTTTGGGTGTTATATAGTCATCTTTAGGCACCTGTAGCTATTTTTAGGCGCATATTTACTATTTTCAAGCACTTCATTTTTGGGCACATATTTGTCAATTTTTGTACTTTTTTGACACCCAAAATTTTTAACAATTTTTGGGTGTTATATAGCCATTTTTAGGCGCTATTTAGTCATTTTAGGCATTTTTAAACCATTTGTGGGCATATCACCATTTTTTGGTGCTTTTAATCATTTTTTGGTGCTATATAGTCACCCAAAACAAGTTAATGATGCTGAAAACTTAATAAACTTAAACAACACACAATAACACATGAAATGGCGCCTAGTGAATGGGTAAGTGTGCCAAACACTAGGTAATTGACACCTAAAACAACTTGTTGGCACCTAAATTTTAATGAACTTAATCAACGCCCAGTAGGATATGAAATGGCACCCAGTGAATGGAGAAGTGCACCCAAACATGGATAATTGACACCCAAAATAAGTTAATTGCACCTCAAAAAATGATGGACTAATCAACGCCCATTAACAATTTAAATGACTTTCATTGAATGGCTAAGTACGCCCAAAAATGGCAATCGATGCCCAAAGCAAGTTAATGGCACCTACAAATGGGTAATTGACACACAAAGTAACATAATTGTGCCCAAACACCTGAATGGGTAAGTGCGCACAAAAAAGAGTAATTGACAACCAAAAATAACATAACAACGTCCAAATATGTTTGTTTGATAACCAAGAACAACTTAATGGAGCACACATTAAATAGGGTGTAAGGATAACTTGATGGCATCCAAAAATGGCTAATTGACACCCAAAGATGGTTAACTGATGCCCAGAAATGGTTCATTGACACCCAAAAGTATAAAAATGACATTCAAGTAAATATTGTATGTGCTAAATCAAATATAAGGTAATTGACAGCCAAATACAACGTAACGACGGCCAAATAGGTTTGTTTGACACCCAAGAACAACATAATGAGCCCCAAACATGATTGTACGCATTAAATAGGGTGTAAGGATACTTGACACCCAACAACAACTTAATGGCGGCCAGAAATTCCTAACTGACAACCAAAGATGGCCATTTGATGCTAAAAAATGGTTCATTGACCCCCATAAGTATAGAAATGGTGCCGAAATAGATATTATATGTGATAAATCACATTTAAGGTAATTGACAACCAAAAACAAATTAGCTGTGCCTAAGTAGGTTTGTTTGACACCCACAATTTTTAGCAATTTTTGGGTGTTATGTAGTCATTTTAGGCATTTTTCAGGCATTTGTGGGCATATCACTATTTTTATGGTGTTTTTAATCATTGTTTGGTGTTATATAGTCATCTTTAGGTGCCTTTAGCTATTTAGGCGCATATTCACTATTTCCAAGCACTTAATTTTTGGGCACATATATATCAATTTTTGGGCGCTATATAGCCATTTTTGGCGCTATTTAGTCATTTTAGGCATTTTCAATCATTTGTGGGCATATCATAATTTTTTGGTGCTTTTAGTAATTTTTGGTTGCTAAATAGTCATCTTTAGGCGGCTTTAGCTATTTTTAGGTGCATATTCACTATTTTCAAGCACTTAATTTTTAGGCATGTATTTATCAATTTTTGGACTTTATAACGATAAATACACGCATGATTATCATGAATATGTATTTACTTTCTACACGTCCTCCATTTACTTCTCTCACTTCCCATCTCTCATTAATTCTCTCACTCCCTCATCTTCCCCCACCACTTTTCTCCTTGCTTCTCTAATATTTATCATCACTTCCCTCCTCTTTTTTTACCTCCATCCTCAAAAGTATATCAAAATTACTCTTGGTTGAATGTATTTTTATCACAAATTTAATGGTTTTTATTTCGTTCAAAAATTCATCTCGGTTTAGAAATTATAAACAAAATAATTTTCTCTCTCATCACATGACCTATACATACCACTTTTGTATTTTTTTTGTCAAAAATGTATCAAAATTAGGCTTGATGGAATGAGTTTTTATAAGGAATTCAATGTCTTTTTTTCATCAAAAATTTCTTCACTGTTCAAAATTTATAAGCAAAACAATTTTTTTATAAGGAAGCAAATAACTTTCTATCTCACCCTATATAATCCCCTCCACATCACTCTGAAATTATCCTAAAATACTACATCAGCTCACGCCTGACACCACTCTGCCAATACCACCACTGCCTAGCCAATACCACAATAAAAGGCAAAACTTCTCATTCTTCCAAAACCACCGTCCAACCTGCGCGTAACTGGCGTGTGACTGGGAATGAGCTTGACCAAATCTTTTTTGATATCATAACTATGAAATCTTGATAACCTCCCATTTTGTGATGTTATCTTACTAGTTTTCCTCACTTTTCCATACTCTTTCTTAGTTAAATTAGATAGAATCTTTAACTTTCTACATTTTTGTAAATATACCATTAGATTAACTTCTCCTTTTCACTTCTTACAGAAAAGCACACAAAAAAATTACAAAACTCCCAAACGGTCCCAAGACCGAATAGAAGCCAAACGGTCCCAAGACCGAATGGAGACCTAACGGTCCCAAGACCGAATGGAAGCCAAACGGTCCCAGGATCAAATAAAGATCAAATAGTCCCAAGACCGTGTGAAGACAAACGGTCCAAAGACCGTATGAAGCCACACGGTCCCAAGACCGAATAAAGGTCACACGGTCCCAAGACCGAATAAAGGTCCAACGGTCCCGAGACCATTTGAAGCCAAACGGTCCCGAGACAGTATGAAGCCAAACGGTCCCAAGACCGTATGAAGCCAAATAGTCCCAAGACCAAATAGAGATCAACCGATCCCGAGACCGTATGAAGCCACACGAACCCAAGATCAAATGAAAGCAAACAGTTTCAGACCAGGAGGACTCAAACGGTCTCTAGACCGAGAGAGTCCAAACAATCTCTAAATTGTGTGAAAATCCAAACGGTCTTGGAGACCGTTTGGACCCACATATCCCAAACCGTTTAAGGCTCACTCAAAATCCTATAAATAGAACCCAAAGGGGTCCTCACAGATCATAAAGTTTTAGATGTCCAAAGGCTACCTCTGTTGTTCCATAGCCATTCCATCCTTCACCCACTGCCCCGAGGATGTCGGCCTGAGATCCATACTCCATCTCCAAGCTACTTTCTCTCTCATCGACAAAGAAGGTGGGAAGAGGATGATTTATCATCAAGCAAGCTACGGCATGTGAAGATCATTTTTTCTCTCTCCAAGGGGTCGACCTTACTCCTTCCTTCATGGAGATGATGCTCTCTCTCTCTCTTCTTGCCCCCTTCTTGTTCTTGCCATGAGCGAGTAGTCTCATATACTAGGGTGCGGGGAGTAGCCCCATTACCCATGTTTTCGTTCATACATTGTAATTCTTGAGTTTGCAATAGAAAAACACTTTCTTTCCAGTTCAACATCAATCGATTATCTATTATCTGTTAGTGCAAATTGTCTATGTTTGTACTTCTAGGTTCGAATATCGACTGCTTGTTGGTTCCAGATTGTATGTAGTCACCATACGTTTGGTTCGGTATCTAGGAGCATTCTCAAGAAGTGGAGTAAACTCACCTCCGTCGTTGTACTTTCATACTATGAAATGGAATCAGTTGACGTATGAAAGTACAACCTTGACGGGTCGAGGAACACAATTTGTAAGGGAAAGATGCAAAGTAAGTGACCATTCGTCTGGGGATGCATGGATGGCATTGCAACACTTCCACGCTTCTCGTAGTTAGTTATCCGAAAGGAGGCTAAGCCTACAAAGATACTAACTGTTTAGACTCTTTTCTTTGCAAGCCAAGTTATTGTGATGTATGTTTTGATCCATGTGTAGTGGTGGTGAAAGCCGATCACATCCTAGTGGTTTCTTAACATTGTTTACAACCTTAAACTTACTTTCTTGCTTTTACTTTACTTGCATTTAGTTTAAATAATCAAACCAACTCTTTGATCTAAATACCAAATGTTAAGGAGTTAAATGAGATTCTAACGTTTTCTATCTTGTTGATCTTAACAAGACTATTGTCCTGTGGATTTGACCCTTAACTATACTACGATAAGACTTCCACGTATCCTAGCATACGTGGGTGGAGTTTTTAATCTAGTATAAGCAAGGCTAAACCTAAAAGACTTACTATCTTTAGGATTTTTAGTGGTGCACACAACCCCATACAAGTGGAAGCTCCATCAAAAATTGGTGCCATTGCCGGGGACAATGAAACATTTTAATTTCATTTATCATCTTGCTAGTTGGTTAGGGTTTTACACTTTTTCTTTAAACATTACTCCATATTCTCTTGATTTCATCATATCTCCTACAACATCTAAAAAGTGTGTTTCTTCCTCTACTCAGGTAGAAGATGTGTATGCAACCATCGCATAATCTCATATTCTCCCCTGATCCAGAGTATGACTCTGAGGTAGAGAGAAGTTTCCACCACCACATTAGACTTAATCATCAAAGATCTGGACAAATGGCCGAAGATCAACACCGAGATGCATTAGTGATGGAAAGGGTCAATGCTGGCATAACATCCCAGAGAGTGCAACTCATCGCCGATACGCGCGCCCAAGTTCAGGATGAAGTACGGGCTGAAGAGCAAACTCGCATCTGTGTCGAGAATGAAGCAGCCAAGGCTGCTGCTCAACTGTTGGTAAGAAGCAAGAAACTACGGGACTACGTTGTTCCCAAGAACTACGAAGACAACCATCCAGTCCAACCACCACTCATCGACACTCCTAATTTTGAGATTGGGACACGATGGATCCAAATAATGTAGGGCATATCATTCTCTAGAAGTGTCATAAATGACTGCATGGACCATTTGAAGAGGTTCAAATCTCTTTGCAGGTTGGTACCATAAGCTGGAACAACCATGGACGCAGTCATGCTCATACTATTCAATTTCACCTTGTCTGGAAGAGCATTAAGCTGGTATAATTCTTTGGATGGGGAGCCAATCACCACCTGGGCTCTCTTAGAAGAGAATTTCTTGGAGAAATTCTACCCCCCTTCACTAACCTACCAAATCAGAGGGCAAATCAACCAATTCCTACAACTACCAGGAGAGTCACTGGCTGACTCATGGGAAAGGTTCAATGAACTCTTGAGGAAATGCCTTCATCATGGAATATCTCAAAATCAACTCATAGAAACTTTTTATAGGGGAGTAAATGATGAAATCAAAAAGTTCTTAGATTCCTCATCTGGAGGAAACTTTATGAGACAAAACTAGGAAGACGCCTGGAGGATCGTCACTCTTGGAGCCAAAAATCAATCCAATTGGGGAAGGGTGACCACAAGAGGAGTTCTAAAGGTTTGTAAAGCTGAAGCATCTATAGAAATGAAATCCATAGTCGAAGCTTTGAAAACTATAACCAACAAACAACAAGCCCGCGAAGCATCATTTGGGGAATATGACATAAAGAAGAACCCCCAACAAGCTAAAGTAGCTACTGTAACTTGCGAGGCCTGTCATGCATCTGATCATCCCACATTGTCATGTGGTCTCCTATACAATGCAATGATGGATTTACAACCACCTCAACCAAACTATAAGACGATCATTGAATACCCTGAGGATCAGATGCCAGAACAAGTAAATTCCATCCATTCCATACCAGGAAAAGCTTACTACAATCCAAATCAGCCGAGAAACCATCTCGGGTTTCAATATGGAAATCATGCGGGAACTGCTAACCCGCAACATCAAACACAAAGTGGATCTTCCAACAGACTGTCACCTGGATTTCAAAGCAACTACAACCAAAATCAAGGGAATCTTAGAAACAATTTCTAGAGATCCAACTACATAAGAAATCCCTCTGCATACTACCAATATACTCACCCTCCTCTACACCTGCAATTACAACAAACTCAGTAGCAACAGCCGCATCAACCTCATTTTCCAGCACCTCAACAACAACCACCTCAAGGGAAGCAACAACTCACTCAATTTCAACAGAAGAATGCCCCACCACAGTAGACTGATGAACTGTCCTTGATAAGGCAAATGCTGCAATCACAGCAAACCATGCTGGCTAACCAGCAAGCCCAACAAAAAGCTATGGAAACTCAGTTAGCACAGATAGCAGCCCCACTAGAACCCCTAGTGGGCACTTTTGTTGCCCAGCCAAAAGCAAATCCAAGACACGATCAACATAGACCAGAACAATTAAATGATGTTACAACAAGGTATGGTCGTGCTCTTACTGAAGCCATGTCGGTTAATCAAGAAGACATGGATGTAACTGAAATCACCCCAACAGAAGAATTAGGTCAAGAAGCTGAAGAAAGGAAAGAAAAGGAACAAGGTCCCAAAGAACCAGAGGTTCAACAATATAAGCCAAGGATACCCTATCCTGTCAGGCTAAAGGAAACCAGACTAGACTCTAGATTCTAGAAATTCAAAGTGGCAATGAAGAAACTTTATGTTGATATTCCCTTTCTTGACGCCTTATCTGAAATCCCAGCCTGATCCAAATATCTGAAGACCTTGTTGTCAAAGAAATATATGAAAAAGGAGCATGAAACTGTCAAGCTAGCCCAAACCACTTCTGATATCATTTTGAATAAAATGCTGAAAAAACAGAAGGACCCTGGCTCCTTTGGCATACAATGGTCTACTGGGAACACTTCTTGTAAAAAGGGATTGGCCGACTTGGGAGCCAGCATATCAATTATGCCATTTTCCATGTGTAAAAGATTGGGGTTTACTGACTTGTTGCCTACAACAATGACCATCCAGCTTGTTGATTCCACCATTACTGCACCCCTGGGAATCATTGAAGATATTCCAGTAAGAGTGGGGAGGGACTCTTATGTCCCTTGTGATTTCGTCATTATGGATATAAAAGAAGACCTAAGGTACCTGATAATATTTTGTAGACCCTTCCTCGCCACAACTAGAGCATTAATTGATGTCGAGGCTGGCACAATTACCTTGAGATTAGGTAAAGAAACTATTCAATTCAGGGTTTTCAATAGCCTGAAGAGCCCTAGTATCCATGAAGAGGTTTTTCTTCTTGAAGCTATTGATAAAATGTCTCAACTCAAGCAAGAAAATCTAGAACCAGCAGATGTCCTAGAGGACACTCTAATAAATTCGGAAGCTGAATTTTCAACCAACGAGTTAGTTCAGCAATGCCTACAATACTTGAAGCAGACTGAAAAAGCCCCAGAAGCTACTTTTGAAGAACTAAAATCTATCTCCATGTTAGAGACAATAGAAGTACCCAAAGCCCCAGAAATGAAAACTCTACTAGCTGGGCTCAAACATGTCTTCCTAGATGAAGAAAAATTATGTCCAGTTATCATTAGCTCCTCTCTGATTGACGACCAGGAAGAAAGGCTTCTTACTAAACTAAGGAAGCACAAGAAAGCAATTGGGTATAAAATGACTGACCTAACATGCATAAACCCAGCTCTATGCATGCATAAACTACCTATGATAGAAGAGTTCAAACCCTCGAGGGAGCACCAGAGAAAACTGAACCCAAATCTGAAAGATGTAGTTTGCCTCGAGGTTCTTAAACTCTTAAAAGAGGGTATTATCTATCCAATTTCTGAATCTCAGTGGGTTAGTCCTGTCCAAGTGGTCCCTAAAAAGGGGGGAACCACTGTTATCTTAAATGATAAGAATGAACTAGTACCTACAAGGACCGTTACTGGTTGGAGAATATGCATTGATTATAGAAAATTGAACAAATCAACAAGGTAGGACCATTTTCCCTTACCCTTCCTTGATGAAGTCCTTGAGCGACTAGCCCACTAAATTTTTTTCTACTACCTCGACGGATATTCTGGGTTATACCAAATCCCAATTCACTCCGAAGACCAAGAAAAAATGACATTTACTTGTCCTTTTGGAACATACGCCTTCAGAAGGATGCCCTTCAGGCTATGCAACGCACATGCAATCTTCCAAAGGTGCATGACTGCTATCTTCGCAAGATTAACCGAAACCATTATGGAGGTGTTCATGGACAATTTTTCAGTATACAGAGATTCTTTTGATAACTGTCTACTCAACCTAAGTAAAGTGTTATAGAGGTGTGAGGAAACAAACCTTATCCTAAATTGGGAAAAATGTCACCTTATGGTGACCGAAGGTGTTGTCCTCGGACATCGAGCGAGCGAAAGAGAAATCAAAGTAGACAAGGCAAAAATCGATGTCATCTCAAGGTTGTTACCGCCCAAAGACATAAGGGGAGTGTGAGCTTTCTTGGGTCATGTCGGGTTCTACCGGAGATTTATTAAAGACTTCTCAAAAATAGCAAAACCTATGACATACCTATTGACCAAGGAGGTTGATTTCAACTTTGACCATGAATGCCTGCATAGCTTTACAACCTTTAAGAATTCTCTAATCTCTGCACCCATTCTAAGAGTGCCTGACTGGTCACAACCTTTTCAAATAATGTGTGACGCTAGTGACTATGCCATAGGGGCTGTGCTGGGGCAAAGAATAGACAAAAATCCATATGTAATATACTACACATCCAAGATGTTAGATGAGGTGCAAAAGAATTATAATACTACTGAAAAGGAATTCTTAACCGTCATCTACGCTTTCAAAAAATTTCATTCTTATCTAATTGGATCAAAGGTCATAGTATATACAGACCACTCCGCCATCACATATCTTATTCAGAAACAGGATGCAAAACCCAGACTCATCCACTGAGTATTAATGTTGCAAGAATTTGATCTTGAAATAAAAGACAAGAGCGGAGTGGAAAATGTCATCGAGGACCACCTAAGTCGCATCAAATGTCAATACGACGAAAATGTACCTATCCGAGACTCCCTCCCTGACGACCGGCTTATGAAAATTACCCCCAAATTTCCCTAGTACACTGACATAGTGAACTACCTAGCTACAGGAATCATCCACCCTTCCGCCTCTCACCACGATAAAAAGAAATTTCTCCATGATGTTAAGAAATACTTCTGGGATGAACCCTATCTTTTTCTTCTATGTGCAGATGAACTTTTCCGTCGATGCCTACCAGAAGAGGAAATTACCCCTGTCTTAGAGCACTGTCATTCTGGCCCCACTGGGGGGAACATGAGTTCGAAGAAGTTCTCTCTAAAAGTTCTACAATCAGGTTTCTTTTGGCCAAAAATAGCAAGAGATTCCTATGATTTTGTAAGATCCTACAATAAATGTTAGCTTTCTGGCGGTATAACTAAACAGAATGAAATGCCTCTCACTTTGTGGCAAGAAATTGAACTTTTTGATGTTTGGGGAATATACTACATGGGTCCCATCTCCTCATATTATGGATTCTCTTACATATTGGTCGCTGTGGATTATGTTTCAAAATGGATAGAAGCTATACCCACTGTATCCTATGATTTCAAGCCAGTCATCAAGATGTTCAAAGATATCATCTTCCCCAGATTCGGAGTCCCCCGCACTATCATATCAGACGGAGGAACCCATTTTCTGGAAAGAAGCTTCGAAGCCCTCCTGAGAAAATATAGGGTCAACCATAAGGTCGCCACACCTTACCATCCACAAATAAGTGGCCAAGTTAAAGTTTCAAATAGACAATTAAAAGTTATCTTAGAAAAAACAGTCAACAAACATCGTACTGATTGGTCTACCAAGCTCCCTGATGCCCTTTGAGCATACCACACGACTTACAAAACACTGATAGGAACAACCCCATTCCATCTGGTGTATGGAAAGTCGTGTCATCTATCAGTTGAACTAGAACATAAAGCTTGGTGGGCCATCAAACAACTGAACTTTGATCTCAAAAGTGCTTGTGAATATAGTCAACTTCAACTACAAGAACTTCAAGAGCTTAGAATGACAACTTACTAAAGTGCCAGAATCTATAAAGAACAAACAAAGACGTGGAACGACGGCCACCTCAAAAGAAAAGAAATTGCTGCCAGAGATAAGGTCCTCCTCTTCAATTCCAGACTTAAGATGTTTCCTGGAAAGCACCACACGAAATGGTCTGGAGCTTTCATAATTAAACACATCTACCCCACCAGAGAAGTCATCATTTGTGATAATAATGGGGGAGAATGGACAGTTAATGGCCACAAATTGAAGAGATAATACACACCAACAGACAAAATACCAAGACAAACTATCAAGATTCGCGATCCCTCAGCATCGACATAACCAAATCGGATTTTTGTCGGGCCAACGACATAAAACCCAGGGGCTACTTGGGAGGCAACCCAAGATCTGAGTACCACCATTTTATTTTGCCTAGCTTTGCTTTTTTTTTTTTTCTAATCTCTTCATTTGATTTTGGCTTATCTTCTTTAATCTGAAAATATAAAAATTCACATAACTAACCAAAATGAGCATAAAAATATAAAATCCAAAAACCTAATTAAATCTTAACCTAACGGTTTTGAAACTGTTTGGACTCAAACGGTCTCAAAACCGATTGGTCTTTTCGATCTCAAAACCATTTGGAACATAAACAGTCTCGAAACCATTTGGAACCCAAACGGTCTTGAAACTGTTTGGACCCCAAACGGTCCAGAAACTGTTTGGAACAATCGTTTGGATCCCAAACGGTCTCGAAACCATTTGGATCCCAAACGGTCTCAAGATCGTTTCCCTTGGGAATTTATAGTGTCGACCCTCCTTTTTCTATAAATATTTCTCGACCGCCTCCCTTTTTCTTACCTTCTCTTCCCGAGACTTTGCTCACACGTGAACCCTATTCTATTCGCTCTGACTCTCTGCTCGCGCGATCGCTTCCCTCTTCCTCTCGTCTCCAATTCATTTCAACCTACACCATCCGCTCCTCCGATGATACCACCACGGCGACACATCCTTCACCTATGCCATCGTCATCTAAGAAGCAAGGTAGAACACTGCTACCGCAATCACCGTTCCCACTGCCGCCGACATCGTTTCTGTCGTTTCTACCACGAACAGACTTCGCTATTTCTGCCACTGCTATTACCGCCTTCAACACCTTCATGGACGACGTCATTTTCACTTCTTCCGCCATCTTTTCGTAGTTTCGTCATCACTAACCATTTTATCTTCCTTGTAGTTTTGACCTATATAGTTTTGAAACCGTTTGGAGCCATACGGCCTTGAAACCGTATGGAGCCATACGGTCTAAAAACCATTTTGAGCCATACACTCTTCAAACCGTTTGAGCCATACGATCTTGAAATCGTATGGAGGCATATGGTCTTAAAACCGATTGGAGTCATACGGTCTTGAAACCATTTGAGCCATACGATCTTCAAACTGTTTGAGTCATACGGTCTTGAAACCATTTGAGCCATACGGTCTTCAAACCATTTTAGCCATATGATCTTGAAACTATATGGAACCCTACAATCCTGAAACCGTTTGGAGCCATACAGTCTTGAAACCATTTTGCACCAAACGTTCTTGAAACCATTTGGAGCCATACAGTCTTGAAACCGTTCGTCCTTGAAACCGTTCGGAGCCAAACGGCCTTGAAACCGTTTGGTGCCAAACCAATATGAGTTCACCCTGAAAACGATTTCATTTTTCAAAGCTAAAATTCTTTACACATTTTCTTATCTTTTAACATATATAATCTTTCAATTATAGAATGACCTCCCCAGCAAAAGAAGCCACTAGAACTAATGACGCCCCCTTCTGGACAAGGGAGCAATTGATGGAGGACCGTGCCAAGCTCCAAAATATCATAGACATCTATGACAAGACTGGAAAGATCCCGCCGAAAGTTACCTGCTCAGTGTCATGAATGAAATTGACCGCATCAACATGTGCTTAACCGAGGATCCTATCCAAGATATGGAAGAAACTTCCTCCAGTAATGAAGGCTCGGAATACAAGCCAAATTCTGAGGACGAATCCCCAACCACAAAGTCCAAGGGGAATAGGAAGACCCAGGAAGCTTCCAAAGAGCAACAAACAAAGAAACGGGCAAGGAAGCAAGTCCACCCCACCACTATAAGAGAACAAATTTTAGTAGGATTCGTGACACCACCTGTTGCCACCACCACTGCTGCTGCTTTCCCCGCCGTCACCACCACAGCACCAGCACCAGTAGAACTATACATCCACAACCTCCTGTCACTTGAAAAGACTCTAAAACCAACCAAGTACGTTTTCCCTAGCGTACTGAAGAAGATGGGGATATATGACAGAATCCTCACTCTGCTCGACAACGCCAACCTCTCAAAGCTTTGCTTTGTCACAGAGATTTATTATGTTGAACCCACAACTTAATTCTTCTCGTATATCAACAAAGAATCTATAGACATACTGGATAGATCGAAGGATGGAGGTGACCGCAGGCTGGTCACCAAACTCTTTGGAAACAAGGTTTTCATAACTGAAAGCATGTTAAATGAAATTTTCATCGACAACCAGGAGCAGCTAAAGAAAGAAAAAGTTGTAGGCGCAGAAAGCTCTGAGTTCAACAAGCATATCTTCTGGAAATCCCTGACAGGGATCCCAAACTACGAGGCAAAAACCTGCAAGGCCTCCAATATTCAATCTGGCCTGGTGCACACATTACATAAACTTTTTACAGGTGTACTTTTCCCTAGGACAGAGGGCGGAAATGTTAGCATTTCCGATCTTTTCATCCTTTGGTCCATTCTAAAAGGGAAGCCGGTCAACATTGGACGACATATGATACAAAATCTTTCATCTTACGCCCTGGGGAAAGAAATATGCATCGGTGGTCACATAACCTCTATTATGAAATATCTTAAGATGAACAAAATACTACCCAGGTGTACAGTAATCAAGGGCGACATCCTTACCAATGAACAATGCTTAAAGAACTCTTACATCATAAAAGAGAAGGATGCTAAACTACACTACATCTTCTACCCTACTGTAAAATCCTCAAGGACTCTGTTGCTGCTCCCGGAGCTTGCTAATTATGACAAGGAAAAACTTCTCTTCACCGATGAGGAGCTTGCAAACCTCCTAGCTTCGGTCAAAATACAAGAAAAGAAATCCAAAGCGGGGCAGACAGAGCACAACATCACCGCCCTGACAGTAAGAATAACAAAAATACAAGTAAAACGACCATCCAAAGGGCGTTTGCAGACAAAACAGTTGTCGGGAACACTGACATCAAAACCAAATCCAGAGGCAGAACCTCCCCTCCCCGAAGATAATATCATCACCTCATCACTAGACTCCTTCATCATTAGTCTAAATGTAGAACTTACCCCCACCACCACCCCCACCACACTACCATATTCCACTATCCCACAATCCACAACTCTCCCATCATTCTCTACAATGATGTCCAACACATTTCCCTTACCCACATCCACACCTCCACCAGCTTCCTATGCCTCACCCTTTCTCTCATCGGGCATCCCATTCCCCACCTCCATGTCCGACCTCGCTTTCACCTCCACCACTTTTCCCTCGACATTTTTATTTCCACCCCTCTCACCAGAAATATCGCCATCCTTCTCACACACATAATCCACCACCACCCCAACACCGCTGGTGACACCATCTACAACCACCACGCAATTTGCACATCCATCGATAGTGTTTCTTTCGCAAGGAACTTCCACCCTTCCACCTCAGCCCCAGCCCCCTCACCCTTCCACCACTGGGGTCCCCTTTACAAATGTTGGTGAGGAATTCGGCCATCGATTTGACGCTATCTGAAACCTCCTCACAGACCCCTCCAACATTCTACAATCGATTTTTTTTCTTGTGTGCAAGGTCTTACTAAATAGGTCGCCAAGATCGACGAGAAAAACCACGCCTTACCAGGCATCCTATCAAATATCCACACTACTACAGAAACAACATTCAGTGTCGCTTTTCTGGGCGTCGGTTCTTTAGGAAAACCGACGCCTATAATATTAGACGTCAGTTATTTAGGCAAACCGACGTCTATATTCGAAGACCAGCCAGACACGGGTACCGCTTTGAATACAGTGTCGGTTGTTTATAAAAAACCGACGCTTAAAGTTGCCCGCGAAATCCAATTTTCGAGCAAAAAAAATAGTGTCACTTTCAGCGTCGGTTATGTAGATAAAAAAACCGACGCGTATGTGTGATGGAAATTTGCGCGAAAAGTGTCACTTTCAGCGTCGGTTATCCTTTTATAACTGACGCTGAAAGTGGTTCCCGCCAAATAATTTCGTGAAAATATCGTCCAATTGGACGTCAGTTGTTTAAAACAACCGACGCCTAAACATCTTTAGCGTCGGTTGTTTAAAACAACTGACGCTATTTGGGAACTTAATATCCCGCGATGCCCGACTCTTCCCCTTTCTTCTGTTTCATTGCAAGCCGATTGCCCTTTTTCTCTGCTGTCGCCGCCGATTTCCCTTTTTCTCTGCTCCTTCTCCACGACAGCGCCGCCGCGCCGCCACTGCTGCTGCCTTCTTCTTCTCCGCGCCCCCTTCTCCTGTGCTGCTGCTCACCGACGTGTCGCCGCTCCTTCTCCTCCGCCTGCCTACCCGCCGCCTGCCTGCAACTCTTTCTCCGCTGCCTGCCTGCCCGCCGCCGCCTGCCGCTCCCTGCTCGTCGGAGTCGCTGCCGCTACCTGTCTGACTTGTGCCGATGCATCTGGAGCTCGCCGGTGTCGCCGCCGCCCACCTACTCGACCAGCTCGACCTCGCCCTGCTCGTTTGCCCAGGTACCTGCCGACCTACCTAGGCGTGAAATTGGTTCTTTATAGGGTTCCTTTGTTCCATTTAACTCTGTTCCATTTAATTGACTCTGTTCCATTTAATTGAGCTAAATTAACTTTTTTCGTTTCATTTAATTGACTCTATTCCATTTAATTGACTCTATTTTCAGCTTCTAATCAAATTAATTAGTTTAGATTCATTCAAACATCTTTATAGGGTTCCTTTGTTCCATTTAACTCTGTTCCATTTAATTGACTCTGTTCCATTTAATGGCCAGCTAAATTAACTCGATGGAAATCATTTTACAATTTTTCCTTTGACTCTGTTCCATTTAATTGAGCTAAATTAACTTTGTCTTATTGTTTGTTCTTAATTAGATGTCTAGTCTATTTTAACACTATGAGACATTTTTTGCTCATTAATTCTAGTGGATTATTATGACCTATGATGACCTAATAAGAAATCATGCTCTTAATGATATGATTCACATATCTATTATTGTGTTTGTTGGCCTAGAAACCCGTCCAAGATTGACTCATTAGGAGTAAATCTTGGATAGTCCCCGGTTTGAGACTGTTCTTGAACACCTAATCTCACTTAGGATGTAAGTGTATAATGTGTATTGGGTTTTCGAGAAAATTTCGGCAGCATTTCCCCGTTTGTTCTCTAAGTACATATGTACTTAGAGAACAGCGGGGAAATGCTATCGAAATTTTTCTTGAAAACCCAATACATATTATACACTTACTAGTGAGATTAGGTGTTCAAGGATGGGATAGGTGGTACACATTTATTATATATAAGAATGACATCAAATGTGTTTGTTGGCCTAGAAACCCGTCCAAGATTGACTCATTAGGAGTAAATCTTGGATAGTCCCCGGTTTGGGACTGTTCTTGAACACCTAATCTCATCTCAGGCTTCCAATCAGCCTATGGCGACCCACTCTTCTCCTGATGTACAGACTACAAGTAATCCTGTAGACCCACCGCCTAACACGTCTGCTGTAAGTATTTTTTATGACATTGTAGTTAGTCTTTTCAAGTTGTTATGTTTTCAAGATGATATGTATATATGTATAATATTCTTTACGTAAATTTGTAGGCATTGAAGCCATGCCGCTTAAGAATGCAAGACTACGTTGTTGCAGAGGCGCAGGCTTACCCGTCCCTTCCTGGGGCAATGTTTCACGGGACTCCAATGCCATAGGGCTACATTCGTGTGAGCCCGATTAATGTGTTACCCGATTGGAGAGAAGCTACATTGCCATATCCCCACCCAGATATTGATACACTTGCTGATGCAGAAGGCGGGGTGATATTGTGGCCCAAAGCAGATGTCGTCTACACTACTAAAGTTGTAAGATAATTTTACATTACTTTAAATTGTTAATGTGTATATATGAGGTCAACTGATCTGCAATTATATATACAGGTTAAAAAGAAGACAACCGGAGCACCTTGGCCTCCACCTCCACTTCCCACATTACCAAGTTGGGTTACAACTTACCTAACATACCCGTTAGGTCCTGCTTGTAGGGGAATGGCATGTTGTCTACGGGCACATAATATACATTGCCCTATAATTGTTTCTTTAGATGCAGATTATGCAGGACAATCATACGATAGCTCTTTATTTATACAAGATATTATTGAGCTGTTTATGTATGAGTGGTTGAATACATCAATGATAGAGACATGGATAAGGTGAGATCTTATTTATACATCCATATACCTTGTGTAAGATCCGGTGAGCTGGTTTCTTATACATTAATGCATACGTAATACATGTTTTGCAGCTACTTAGTCGAAGATCATTGCAAACAATTTGCATTTGATCATGTGGGATTTTTGATTCCTTCATTGATTAGTTTGGTAGCTAAAGACCCTGATAATGTTCAACAATACTGTATAGATGCTTTTACAATTTTTGGTCAGCAAAAGAAGACGATAATAATAGCTCCATTCAATGTCAAGTAAGTTTACTTTATTTATAATTTGGACTTAAGAAAATTCCATTTTTATTGTGCATCTTGAGTTATTAATTGTTAACTTTTTACCTCTAGCGGTAGACATTGGGAATTACTAGTTATTGTCCCCGAGACGTTCACTGTTTATTATCTAGATCCCGCGGGAAGTACATTAAACACTAAAATTGGACACGTAATGAGAATACCATTATTCTGGTGAGAAATATTTCATTTTTGTATCTGTTAACATATGTTATTACATTACTATTTACTTATGCAATTTACTGTGTTATATTAATATGTAGGGGTTTAGATGCATTCAAAAAGGCTGGAGGAACGGTCCCAAGGAAAAAGAACCAGCCAATAAATTGGCAGAATGTACAAGTAAGTTCCCGACTCCAATGTATATATTATTGATGTGAATTGTGCTTAGTTGTATTATTTTGTATGTTTCAATTTATAGTGCGCTACACAAGACAATGGTTGGGAATGCGCATACTATGTGATGCGATTTATGCATATGATTATCCGACATGCCGCATTGGACATCGATACCATACATGAGGTATTATATATAGTCTCATTAGTTAGTATGAAATTTATCAATCTTATTTTTATATTATTACTTATATATATACATCATTCTCTTTGCAGGTGTTTAAAACTGACAACACAACAGTTAAACGCTTAAAAAATATACATGCTCCATATACGATGGAAGCATTAAATGAAATAAGAGAAGAATGGGAAAAAGCCATACAAGCAGTGACAACTGTAAGATATAATTGGGATGTTGATAGCGATAATGAATGATACTTTGTAAATGAATATTTCTGAATGTTAATACATGTATTTGAATGTTTCTATATGTGTGAATGTGAGAATTGAATTGATGTCCGAATGTATCTACTTGTGTGAATTATTTTTTGTGAATTTTGCAGGTTTGTGGCCTATTTGTAGGCTGATATCAATGGATGTCATAAACCTACAGTTCAGAAAACTGAACTACAGATTCTCATCCTGCTGACCAGCCACAGCAGGCCTGCAAACTGATATGAAAAAAAAAAATAGATATAGGCGTCGGTTATTTACAGAAAACCGTCAACAAAGACATACAATGTCAGGTTTTTACAAAACACCGACGCCTAATGTGGCCACAGCTGTACTGGAAATGGCGTCGGCTGTTTGTGTCAAACCGACGCCAAAAGGGTTCGCGCCACAGAAAACGGCGTCATCTAGGACACTTTCTGCGTCGGTCTTTTAGTAGATAACCGACGCCGAATGTGTCCTAGATGACGCCGTTTTCTGTGGCGCGAACCCTTTTGGCGTCAGTTATCTACTAAAAGACCGACGCCTATATGTTAAATAGGCGTCGGTTAAAAAACTGACGCCGAAGTGTTCGACCTTTAGCGGCGCCCACATAGGCGTCGCTCAGAAACCGACACCAAAGGGGGTTAAACAACCGACGCCAAAGGCTGTTTCTGTAGTAGTGCCACCAATGGCAGGAAGCATCGACCACGCAAGTCGAATACATCAGCAACTGCATACAAAAACTGCCACAGTTGGTGCTTGAGGTGAAAAGCCAGCAAGAAGCATTGGCTCAGCAAGTTGACAGGATCTCTGCATAGACCCAACCTCTGCCTGAGACCCTGTGTGAGCTTAAGCAGCAACAAATTGCTTTTGGCACGCGCTTGGACGAAATCAACAAAACCCTCACACACATCATCCACCGCCAAGAAGAATCGTCGAACGAAGAAATAATTCAGCTACGTACACAAGTAACAGACCTTTCTGCATGGCATTTTCTACCGAAACACGCTATTCAGATCTTAAAGAAACTCATGACGCACTACTCGAAACACATGAGCATGTGCAAGTGGTATTCGACGAGCTACAAGCTATCCACCAACAGTGCAAGAAAACAATGATAAAGAAAACAACAGATACGGTGCCATACGACGATGAAGACAAAAACGACGAGGATTCTGATTCCTCGGATGACTCTAATAATGATACTTCCTCTTCAGATGACAAACCTAATGACCTAGGACATGCTGGGGAGGGAACCAATCGAGGAGCAAAACCTTCAAAGAAAGCAGATGACAAAGACCACCACGAAGGTGGAAATGATCCTAAATCCCATGATCACAATGACAACGTTAACATGTCATATGGGTGTCAATTCCTCGACTACTCAGCCATGGGATTTCTGGGGGAAACCATCAAAGAAGCAACCTTTGCTGAGTTCCAACAATGTATATTGGGAACCATCACAAGTCAACCAACAACAAACCTTCCACAACACTCCACCCCAAAGCACTCTTCACCTTTCCCCCCAGACCACGATGAGGAAGACAGAGTGAGTCTAGACACGGATATTGGACTCGACTCTGCTTCTGAATCAGAACAAGATGAAGATCTGCAACATTATATGGACGACTTACTGCAAACTTCTCCTCCACTTCCGCAAGAGCTTCCCCCGCCACCACATCTACCTAAGATGATGCATGAACTAGGCATGGTAGCCATCTATACCCTAGATGTCTAGGATATCTTCATCCTGAACACTATCATAGATGATGCCAAAGAGGGGGGGCATCATCTACACGAATATAAAAACTAGTGTAATTTGACACGCAAAGATTTCTGCACCATCCTTCGACCGCAATCAACAGTGAAGATGGCAATCTTCTGTGTCCTTCTTGCCAATCTATCGAAATATACAGAAGCTCAAAGCAGCCGCATCCACTTTTCAATGCTTCACCAACTCTGGCTATGAGTCTATTATACAAAGACTTATGCAATAAATCTATAGAGTGGTTGCGAGTTGGGATCGCTCGAAAGGTGCGATATCTCACGGTCCCCTTTCAAGTTTCCAGTCACTGGCTACTCATGATCGTTGACACCATGGCCCGCGATGCCAAGGTGTACAACTTTTTTTCCAGTGAACTAAAGGTCGGAACAAACAATTTTGCTAGAGAAGAAGCTGAAGAAGCAAGATACATCCCCTTCCGGCTTCTCAAACTAATTTGGGATGCCTGTCCTTCTCTCAAGAATGGTTGGAACCAACCTTGGTTCCAAATCATCACTCCACCAGTCCAATCCACTGACGGATCCGGGGATTGCACCTTCTCCACTATACGCCACATATAAGCGCTTAATCAACAAACCCCCTTCACCAAGCTGGTCACAGAAGATTTTCACTCGCTACGAGGGCATTACGTCATGGAACTCATATGTGACAGAAGGTTCTTCAAGGACCTGACTATGGCACCAGATGATGTCCCTCGCTACCTTTTCTCGGCCATCCAATGTCCACAAAGGTGACCTTTCTGACAAATGTTAACGGAGTTGGAGACAGAACAACAACCCACCACGGTCCTTGAAAAAAGACAATGGGACCCTTACACTTTTGGTTTGGCAGAAGATACAGGAGACATTGAATTGGTATTAGGGCCCACCATCAACAGACCTTCCACACAAATGGTGCCCCTACCTACCATAGAGCCGACGTTTCCTAACTTCGACCTTGCAGCTTGCAAGAATCTTTCTGAAAATGAACTCTGACTCATCATGTCTAGGCTATATGTTGAGAAAGATGAGCTCATTTTTCTATCCGAAGATATTCTAGTCATGGTAGATACCCTCTGTGAAACTGTACAATTCCAAAGATTTATATCCATGAGCCTGATGACTGTTTATCAATATCTCCTCAGACGAAACCATCCTACAGTTTACATGGTGTCTTCTTGCATGAAGGACGACCTACTAAAGATAAAGAACTTCAGAAACACAGAGGTGCTTATCTCTTGCCTCCAGAATACAACTCCGAAGTTCATTATGTTTCCTTTCCTTCACTTAGAGCACTGGATGTTACTGGTGACAAACCTTCCTGAAGGAACAACAATCATCTATAACAGTTCTGACATCCAATTCGATCCTAACCAAAACCAGTATACTATAACAGCTAACACACCCACAAAGGAGGTGGAAAAGGAATGTGCTGACAAACTACACAATCTTTTAAGCAAGCACACATGGGAATACAATAAAGAACACTTTCATTGCCCCACATTTAGCCACAGATGCCCCCAACAGCTTCGAGAATCAAACGACTGCGGTTTCCACATCCTCTACTAGATGTACACCCTCGCTGTTCTTGGAAGACTAGTAGAGGACATGACGGACGTGGATTACCACACTCTACGTGGAAAGTTTGTAGCTAATCTACTCCGAACGCATGGAGCTAACAAAGGACTAACAGAAACCTAATGCCCTTGTCCATGTACTTCTCAACCTATCACTTTGACACTCTGAGGACAGAGTGAGTGATAAGTTAGGGGGGAGGTACACTGGACAAGGGCGAGGTATCATTTTTTCAACCCTTCTCCCTCTGCTCTTTTTATTCACTCCTGTTTTATCTTTCTTTTCACATTTAGACTTTTTCAGTAATTTTTTACATAAGTATAACATCACTCTAGAAAAAGGTCACCCCAACTAAATTTAGAATTAAAGTAGTCCTCAAAAAGCTATAATAGAAAAATCACTTAGGCATGTAATGACGAATTAATAAATTACTTTTACACCCAATTTCCATGCTTTTGCTTCAACTCTGCTCCAGACTCTCCACAAGTTAACATCATAGCCGAAGCCAGCCAAAACTCTCCCAAGGATGGGAGGGAACCAGGTGAAATCCAAATCAAGGAACCTCGCAAGTAGACCACCAAGTACGAAACCGAAATAAGTGCATGTCAGGAGACTCCAAGAACAACTTTCTTCTTTTCAAAAGAGGCTTGGCAGCCCAAACAAAATCCCTAAATATCCAACACCTAAGCCTGTGAGTATAAGAATAAGAGCCAGAGTGTTGAATAAAAACATGAGAGTTGTGCCACGCATAAGGACCTATATGAAGGACCAATAAAGGTCTCACCTGGCAAGCACATTCAGCTACCCTCACAAAGGCAGATGTGTGGCACACGGTAATGAGATCCTAAGGTTTCTAAATATATGAAAAAGCTGATAAAGGACTCACCCGGCCGGTACATTTAGCTGCCCTCACAAAGGCAGATGTGTCGCGTCCAGTAGTGAGATCCTAAAAGTTTAGATAAACCCTCCCCCACTAAAAGGGGGAGTTAGACATCAACCTTTAGCCAACCCTCATGCCTATCTTAGTTTCCAGTAGGTTTTTTAAAGAAGTATAAAGCTGATTGGAGTTGAAAACATGCACAGAATGTGATCGAGGAAAAGGTGGTCCCAATGCGAGCTACGCGATACGGAAGAAATCTAAGATCCACACATCTCCCAATACCTGAAAGAGTTAGTATAAGCAAGGCTAAACCTAAAAGACTTACTATCTTTAGGATTTTTAGTGGTGCACGCAACCCCACACAAGTGGAAGCTCCATCAAATCTCGACACTAATGCATGTCTTGTAGAATTTATGGTTAAATAACTAGCATATATGTAACTTAGGTAAATATTTACAATCAATGCTAATTTTGCTAGCCTTATCTACCCAAGATAGGAAAAAAATGTCTAATACACCAATTAGTGGAAACTAACACCATCATATAAATGGATTAGATTAGGTGTTTAAAAAAGGATATTTTAGTGAAGGTTATGGTATAATTGCTCCCAATTATCTTAGGTGGTGGTGTAGTTTCTTCACTTTACATGCCAACCTGGCCAAGGCAATTTCTATTAGTTAGAAGGATCATAAGTCTTAACAAATTTGTCCACCCAAAATAGAACATGTGGACAACCTAATAGTTAAAAAGAGAATAGTGAGACTAGATGTCCCAATCTTACATTTGCAAATCCCTGACTAGTAGTACATCATGCTATAGGCAAGACACTGTAGTGACTCTTTATTCGTTGGAAATCCTACTTTTACATTTGAGTAAAGTGGTTAACTCTAGTTGCTGACATGGACATAGCAACATCGCTACCTGTTCTACATGGTCTATCTTCAATGTTGTCTACATTTGCCAACATCAAATTCATAAGCACACTGACCTACCACCTATATGTATCCACATGACTCCTCTTGACCACCAGTCGATGATCAATAAAGAACCACATATGCATATATATGACTACATGAAGAGACCAATGCCCATGACTTTGGTTAGAAACAAAGATAAAAAGAGTACTGACAAAATTGAGCCTCGCAACCTAACTATCCCTTGGATCTCCTCTATAATGCCGATCCCAGTAGTAACCTTCCCGATTTTCAAATTTCTCAAACCTCACAACACCAAAGTATCGAGGTCTTTGAATCTTCAAACCTAGACGGCTGGGTGAGGGACTAGTGGAGCTAGCCCACATGAGGAACATGGATTTTCCTTGAGTTGACTCTAGGAACTTAGGAAGTCATCAACCTAACTTGAGGATCACAATGAGTATTAATTAGTAGATGATAAGTTGCATTGTTGCTCGGACTGTAGGTGAGTTCCTTTTTCTCCTATTTTAGATTTGAAGTCTAGTTATTAGCAGTCATAAAGATAACCTCTATTACTGTTTGATTCACTCTATATTATAATATATATATATATATATTATAATATATATATATATATATATATATATATATATATATATATATAAACATGATTGTATATTAGCATTAGTTTACATGAGATCTATGATTTTTGTATCAATGCTTATCTTAGGAAATTATTTAGTACACATGATTTAGATAAGGGTTTAATAGTCTTTAGAACATGGTATACATATGAACGTGGTGATGAGGACAACCAATCCTAGTTGACATATTAACTTAATACATGTTCTCTTAGTATTAATATGTACATGTGTTTATGAGTGAATAAATAATAATTTCCTAAATTGAATTAGTAAAACACTTGATGTTAGTAATATCATTATCATTTGGAATTAAAAAGAGTATATTTCATTAATTTGGGTAATAATAGAAAGTATGTCTATGTTCGTAATTGGTCTTATCTTGAATAGTTGGGTAATCTAGAGAAAGAACATAAATGATAAGACTTATTTCACAAAGTTACTAGATAATATTTGTATTCATATAGGATTTTTTTTGAGAGAAGGACGGGAAGCCCTATGATTGGGCTCCCCACCATCTATTAACTTACTAGATCATAGGTTACAAACCTCATAATGTTCAAAGGGAAAGACTACGAAACAAAGAACCTATCTACTTAGCCCCTACGGGCAGAGTTGGCAACCTCATGGGCAGCCAAATTACTCCTACAACTCACATGACTCAAGCTACAAAAGGAAAAAAACTAATGCAAAGAAAGAATGTCTTCAACTACATCTCCTAGATAGTCCCTTCTCAGGTTCCTGTTGTTGCATGCATGGATGACCTCCATTGAGTCTGAATCCACCTCCACTTGTTCCAGACCCTCTTTCCTTGCCCATACAAGTACTGCCCACACAACAAGAGCTTCAGTCATGGCAACATCCTCCCCCGACTTCACCTTCTCGACCATCATTCCCACCAACCTGCCCCCTTCATCCCTCGCCCCCATGCCCACTGCCACCCCTCCATTATCACCATAAGATCCATCAACATTTAGCTTTAACCTGCCTTCTCTCGGTACCCTCCAGCCCGTGACCTTGATTCTCTCTGACGACGCTACTTCCCCCCTTGCATGGCATTGTTGCACGTTGCAAGGAGTCACGCCATATCCCCCTCCTTTGTAGTCATTCACTCGTACCGCCCTGACCATAGCCATGGTACCATGGAATAAGAAGTCGTTGTGCACATCACCACTATGGAAGACCCTCATGCATCTCCCTCTCCATATTGCCCACATAGCAGCCACTAAGACCTCAGTCTCTAGCAAGTCCATCTTCTCTAATGCAGCCGACATGGATGAGTGAACATCCACGTCTTTATTATCCGCCACCCATTCTTGAACTTCCCTTGCCATTTGATCCCATACTTCCGTTGCATTTGGACACCAGAACAACATGTGAGGTATAGTTTCCGTCTCCGTCATGCAGAGCGAGCAGGTGCCATCCTCTACACAGTGTCTATCAAATAGACAACCTTTGGTAGCTAACCCTCCCATGCATATTCTCCATAAAAAATGAGTTGTTTTGGGACTCCATCCCGTATGCCAAATCCTCTTCCATAACCTGTCTCCTTGCTGGGAACTGTAGCGTATGGCTTCCTCCTTCCCTAACATCCCCATCCAGTAAGCTGAGCAAATCAAGAACTCCCCATTCTTTGACGACCACCACATCCATGTATCCCTGGGCTTCCTGATGCTGAGTTGTATAGCGCATATCCTCCTAGCATAGCTTTCGGGGAAGCATTCCCACACATTACCCTCATCCCATCATGTGGCATCCTCTGTCATGAGCTCTCTAACTTTGTTATACTCTGGGCTGCCATCCAGTTTGTGACAAGCAAGTGAGTCATCTTCCTTGGGTAGCTATATGTCCTCCCATATGTTAACATCTTCTCCATCCCCCACTCTCCATTGGACTCCTTCTTTTAGAAGAGCCTTAGCCCCCCATATACTCCTCCATGTGTAGCTAGGATCGTAGCCCCTTCTTGCTTCCCAAATGGATGTCCTTGGGAAGTATCTAGCTTTAAGCACTTTAGTCACAAGGGTCTCTGGATGGTTGACCATCCGCCAAAGTTGCCTTGCCAAAAGGGCTTGGTTAAAGATGTGGAAATCCCTAAAACCAAGTCCCCCCCACCGCTTTGGTCTACATAACCTGTCCCAACTCATCCATGAGAGTATCCGCTCTTTGTCCTTTGATCCCCATTCTTTGGATTTCCTCTATTACACCTGCCGACAACTGGAAAATGCTCATGACGTATGAAGGAATAGCCTATGCTACCACTTTGATGAGTAGCTCCCTCCCTGCCTAAGATAGTAGTTTTTCCGACCATCCTTGCAGTTTCCTCCATATTCTTTCTTTAATAAAATTGAACACCTACTTCTTTGACGTTCTCATAGCTGTCGGAAGTCCCAATTAACTAGCATTCCGGTCCACCACTCTCACATCCAAGAGGCATCTCAGTTCCTCCCGTTTTGTGGCCTCTATCCCTTTGCTGAAAATAACCTCTGTATTTGAAAAATGTATCTTTTGACCGGAGGCCTGTTCATATTGGCTGATGATTTTAGCTATCTTTAGGCACTCTGCATTGGTTGCTCTAGCAAAAAGGATATTGTCATCTGCAAAAAAGAGATGTGAGATGCGGGGTGCACCCCTACTCGGCTTAATGTCGTGTAGGTGGGTGTCACGGGCATTAGTGGATATCAAGGTAGAGAAGGCTTCGGCACAAAAAATAAAAAGAAAGGGAGAAAGAGGGTCACCCTGGAGAAGTCCACGTGCTGGCTTTATGCTCTTGGTCTGGTCTCCATTAATGGTGAAGGTATGTTGGACAGATGTAATGCATTCTTGGATCTTGCTCCTCCACTTCATCCCAAACCCCAACCTCTCCATAACAAAGTCTAGAATGTTCCACTCTACTCTGTCATAGGATTTGGACATGTCCAACTTCAGTGCAAGGCTGCCTTTTTTCTTTCCTTTATCTCTCTTCATAGTATGGAAAAGCTCATAAGCTATGAGGGCATTGTCTGTGATCATTCTCCCTGGAACAAAAGTGCTTTGATTTTTGGAAACAATGATGTTCATGAGAGGCTTTAATCTGTTTGTCAGCACCTTGGAGGCTATTTTGTACACCACATTACAGAGACTAATAGGCCTAAACTCACCCACTATTTTTGGCTTTTCTATCTTCGGTATTAGCACAACTAGTGTATCATTTGTAGTCTTCAAGCTTCTTTCTCCTTTCCACCACCCTTTGATGTAACTAGCCACATCCTTCCCCACAATACCCCAGTATTTTTGGTAAAACATTGCCTTCATGCCATCAGGTCCTGGTGCTTTATTTGAATGCATCTACTTTAGCACTATCCATATTTACTCCTTAGTAATATCCCTCTCTAGATCCTCCCTCTGAGCCCCAGTAATCCTTTCCCAGATTCCTTTTGTCGCCTCTTCAAAACCCATAGGATTGCTAGAATGAAAGAGTTGTGCAAAATAACTCAGGATGATGTCAATGACTTCATTCTCCTGGGTTCTCATAATGCCTTGCTCATCTTCTAGACCTTCTATCCAGTTCCTTCACCTTCTATTTGTTTCTTTTTGGTGGAAGTAAGTTGTATTCCAGTCACCTTCCTTTAGCTCTTTAACCCATGCCCGGGCAGCCCAATACTCTTCATTCTTTTGTAGCCAGTATTGCAACTCCTTGGATTTCTCCTCCGCTAAATTAAGATTTGTGTGGTCTGGGGGAAGGGATTATAGGTGCTTCAAATCACTTTCCAAAGCCATAACCCTTCTCCGCCACTCACCAAATTTTCTCACAGCCCATTCCTTCAAAATTTCTTTACATCTCCACAGCTTGGTGTTCAAATGAGCCCCTCCCTCATCTCCCCATACCTCCTTAATGATGTCGGCACATCCCTCTTCACCCACCCACATGGGTTCAAACATAAAATGGTCTTTCCTCTTCTTCCTTCGACTCTCCCTATTGTTCTCCTTTAGGATAATGGGTGCATGATCAGATTCATAGATGGGAAGATGGAAAACTCGGTAATACTTAAACATATTCCTCCACGTAAGCTCAGGAAGAAATCTATCAAACCTTTCTTGCACCATAGTTCTTTCGGACAGCCCCCTTTTCCATGTGAAAATATTTCCTTCAAAACCCATGTCAACTAAGCCACAATCATCTATGGCATCCCGGAAGTTCTGTAGGAACTTTTCTTCTTTAGGAGGACCCCCTTGCTTTTCCTCATTGGAAACAATTTCATTAAAATCCCCAAAGAAAAGGACCAACTCTGCTGCTTCATCTTTTAGTCTCCTCATGAGATTCCAAGTTTTTGTCTTGCTCTGTTGATCAGCCCACCCATATATCCCAATCACTCTCCACCTAGTGCCATTGGCCTCATCTTTGATAATAACAGAGACATGCATGTTCGAGTAGCTACGAATCTCCACATCAACATCCTTCCACCAGAAACCAAGCCCACCTGCCCTGCCAGTGCTACCAATACACAAACCATCTGTGAAGCCACAACTTCTTCTGACCTCTTCTATTTTCCTCTTTGCAATCATAGCTTCCATTAAAAAAACTATGTTTGGGCACTCTCTCCAGACCCAGGCCCAGACAGCCTTGCACGTGTCAGGGTCGCCCAAGCCCTGATAGTTCCAGCTAAAGATTTTCATTGGCCTTCACAGAATTGGGCTATGCCAATTTCCACTACTTAGGTTGTGACAACCCCCTCACTGACCGTCGTGCCTTTAGTGAAACTCCTTGATCTTTTTTCTCTCACTTCCTGTATTGGTTGTTCATCCAGGTCCATGTCGCATAATTCAGCACATCTACCCCTCTTCCCCGTTGCTTGCTCCCATACCACCTCCTCTTTTGGAATGCCTAAGTGAGCCCCCCTGCTCATCTTGTAAGCCCATAGTTGGTGCTTCTTCTTTCCCTGGCCTTGTTTGCTTCCATGTTTCTTTTTTGCCCCTGCTTCTTTCCTCCTTTGTGCCCTAGTAATTGCTCTCCTCTCCCCTTTATTCTGATTCATGGTTGCATATGTATACTGAGTTGTCCATTGATGAGCCTCCTCCAACTGGTCAGGATGACCACCCTTACCCGGCCTGTCATGTCCCATAGTCATATGGTTTTGTCCCTCATGCAACCCTTTGTCCACTTGTATTTGGTCAACTTGATGCAGCCACGCTGTCCCCAGATATTGCACCTCCTGTCATTGGTGCCTCCCTCGATGTTGCCCTTCCCCTTGGTCGTTCGTCACTCTTCCTTCTTCATCCTACGTCGCCCCATCATCCGGAGCCTCCTCATCGGTCCATTGTGCACCATGTAAGGCCTCCAGTTCTTACCTTGTGAAACGGGTAGTAGTCTTCTCCTTCTTATTCTCTCCCTCCCCCTGTGTCGACTCCCACTCCCTGTGTGCTCCGCGCCCTATCGTGACATCGTTGTCCTTGAGGTAGGCACCCTAAGACGCCCTCACCCCGTCCCCCATTCTTCATCACCTGCCTCCTTTCCTCTTCACTTTCCCTCCAAATCCCTCATTCTTTCCTTGTCCTCCCACTCAACTCATTTAGCTTCACCCTCCCCTCAGTGCTTTCCCTCGTCACCATATCCCCCGACAACGCTGCTGCTGTCAACTTCTTCGCCTGCCCTACTCCCGCCCCCCGACAAGCTCACCTTAAACGTGAGCTTACGTCTCACCCCTCCTTTACCCCCCTCCCTATTTCCTTCTTGACACCTTTGTTTCCAAGGAGAAGCTCGCATCCAATTCCCCCATTGTTGCTGCTACTCATCGTCACTGTCACTGCGCTGACAGTCCTTTTCGATGTGGCCAAGTCGCCCATAAGCAAAGCAAAAATTTGACAAACACTCATACTTTATTTCAACGTCTACTATAGTCCCACTCTTCCCCAATAGCACACCCAAACTCGTAGGGAGGAGTCCCACCCCATGCCATCTCTGTCAGTTGCTAGGACCTCACCTATACAGCTCGCAATGTCCCTGATGATCTCATAAGCTCGGTATCCTAATGGAACACCATAGAGGTGAGCCCAGAAGGCTACGTTGTTGATGGTCATCCACCCCAACTGGTCTTCTTTTCCCATCTCCTTGAAGAGTAGCAACCTGCCGTCGAAGTTCCATGGGCCACTGTCGATGA
Organism: Alisma plantago-aquatica; assembly: GCA_963693085.1. NCBI lineage: Eukaryota > Viridiplantae > Streptophyta > Magnoliopsida > Alismatales > Alismataceae > Alisma > Alisma plantago-aquatica. The sequence goes on along the minus strand of OY856409.1, from coordinate 25,458,966 downwards.
CCCGCTGCTTACCCTTCCAGTGTGTAAACTGCATCACGAATTCCTCCCCTTCTAGTTGCTTGAACTCGACTGTTTCTCTCAGACTCCATGCCCGGTACAACGTCCTATCCATCGCTCAAAAGTTGAAGGTCCGATCTGTGAGTAGCCTTCCCACCAATGCTAGCGCTGTGTGACCATCTTCCTTGTCTCCGCTCCCAACTGGTTGCACGTCAATCGGCTCTTCTTCTTCCTTGAATAGTTTCAGACCAGCATACCTCTCCACCAGTTGTGACACCATGGAGGAGACGGGACCAAGACCACAAGACGCACCCTTGAACCTGCAAGGGAAAGATCTAATCAAAGGGAGGAAAGTCGTCCACGTCCTGCAAAACCTAATCGCCAGAGCGAAAGGTCGCAAGGGGACAGGTTTGACATAATAGACGGTATTCATATAGATCATTATAATCAAATAGTAGTACAATAAGTAGTAACTTAATCATATACAAATAATTAAATGAATTTAGAAACCTAGATATCCCTATAAGGGTATATTATTAAAAAAACATATTTGAGCATAGTAACTAATAGGATAATCTAATCTAGACTAAATATAATTAAATAGTTGAACATGTACCACCAATTATTACCAAACTAGTTAAGAGCCTTAGAAATCAGAATATAGGAAAATAGAGTTAATAATCCTACATGGAAAAGCTTAATCTCCTATATTAATACATCCAAATCAAACGATACAATGATTCCAAGTCAAGAAACATCAAATAACCCTAACACCTTCTCTCTCACTAAATTCGTGATACACATGCTTCTCTTATTCTTGTGGACATCTTGATTGGAAATTCTCATTTGAAACAAGTACTAGATTCCCAATTTTGTTATTGAGCTATTTTATTTCCCTCTTGTATATCATTTATGTAATTTTTGCAAAAGTGTTGAACCAATATTGGCACAAAAATTCAAAATATTGGCTAAGAGCTTTGGCTCACTATATTCAAAGGGTCATATCCCCAAACCATGCACAATGGATAATTGACAATTAAAGGTCCCCAAGTACTGGTTACCCCTATAGGAGAAAGTGTTGTTCTCTCATAGAGGGGAGAAGTCTAGGTACCTATCCACTAGAGAAGATAAAATATTAGACTGATTATGTCAATCAATAAATAATTTCATTATGAATAATTTGATATGTTGATATTAGTTTTGAGAAATCTCATTATTGATTCTAGTTACCACTTTACATTGTTGTACCCTTCAAAATTAATATGGTAACTAGAGTATCCTTTTGTTATTACCATAATCCACCAACAAATCTTACCTAGATTTGATCTCATAACTCTTTGTCTTTTTTATTAGCTCAACAATTGAATTTAGTACTAGCCTAGCTGACCTATGTTTTTTCTTCTTATGATCCTTGTGTGGTTTCGTTCCCTCTAGGAACTCATGGTAAGGTTATACAAAGAAGGACTAGTAGTGATGTGAATGAGTTGTCCCCTATTGAAGTGTATATAGGAATAAATGCCTATTCTTAATCTTGTAATCTTATGTTTAAAGCTTCTACAACTCTAATGTAAAAGCATTATTGTAATAATATTTGTTTATACTTTTGATACAATTTTGTTAATATTGATTATAAATATTGGGTCCTTACAATATGGTATCAGATCCATGAATAATCGAAACTCATGCACATCTTGTGGAAGTTAGGGATAAATAACTAGCATACCTAGAACTTAGGCAAATAATTCATAAGTAATGATTGTTTTGCTAGCCTTATCTACCTAACATATAAAAATGATTGTTGTCTAATATACCAATTAATGGGAAACTAACACCATCATGTAAATGGATTCATCTGAGGTGTATAAGGAAGGATGTTTTAGTGTAGATTATGGAATAATTACTCCCAATACACTTAGGTGGTGGTGGTGTTTCCTCACTTTGCATACCAATATGGCCAAGCAATTCCTATTACTTAAAAGGATCATAAATCTTATCACCCAAATAGGACATGTGGACAACCTAATAGTTAGAAAGAGAATAGTGAGAGTAGATGTCCCAAGCTTATATTTGTAAATACCTGACTAGTAGGACACCATGCTATAGGAAAGACACCCTAGTGAATCTATATTCTCTATAAATTCTACTTTTACATTTGATTCAAGTAGTTACCATGGTGATTGTGACTTAATTCTTGGATTGATTTTGGCCATTTTCATCTTTGCATCGATATGATACCCATTGAAAAATTATTTTCTTTATAATACTATAGGTACAAAAGTGATTATGGGATTTTGTCAGTGATTTCTTTAACTGAGTCACAATCATGGAGATATGAGAAAATGTTAGAGGAAAGGAACATGATATCATTAAAACCTAGAGTTAGTTGTAGAGTAAGATTAAAGAAAGTGAAGGATGCTACATTATAATTGATTTGACCATTTAAACTTCTAGTTAAATCCTTTTAAGGGGTGGAGAATAGTATCTAAGTACACCATGGGTGTGTCGGTTTTGAGGACAAAATTATTTTTAAAGGGCGGAGAGTTCTAACATACTAAAATTAGATACTATGAAAAAATTTCTCGTCACTTAAAATTTCAGTTTATTATTTGGATTGAATTGTCAGGATCTTTGACATCGATGAGTTTTAATTGAATTCTCTTGTCTAAATGCATTTAGTCTCCTCACAAATACCTAACAAAAGCCTTCATGTATTTTGACAACACTTGGTCCCTTTGTAATTTCCTTGTGTCAAAATAAGAAATTTGTCTCCATTTGAAAAAAATTGCAATATGGATCCTCCACTTATATTTATGAACCATTGTTGGTATCATTTGGTCCAAATTGAAATCTTTGTACTTGAACAATTTGATTTGACCTAGCATTGAAATGAAACACCTACTATTTCTACTATTGGCATTGGAATCACATTCAATTACATTTTTAAGCATTAAATATTAATATTTCACTTATTTATGATAGTGATTAAGATAGAAGCCCATAGACCATAATTACACGAGTTAATCTTTTCTAGTTTCATTTAATGGATCTTAGATACATGTTAAAATATCAAGGCAAAACAAAATTATGTTTAGAAGATATAAACAATGTAATTAATCATACAATTAGTGATATTGGTTTGATTATACATGTCTCCCTCCTTAGGAAGGGCTCCCTCCATCTATTACCCAGGGGAAGACCTCTATAACTAGGGAAACAGGACCAAGGTGGCTTACTTCACATAAAAGTCTTTAGTCTTGATGGCATGTCTGTAAAACAATGACTCTAGAAGTAACACTAGCCAACAATAACGCTTTCACTCTCCTCTTTAGTTAAAAAAACTCTAGAGTATCCTCCCAGTCACTCATATAAGCCTTTCTGGGATACCCTCACCTACAAGAAAGTAGATCCACATCACCCCGATGGTCTAAAACAATCATTGCTCACAAACACCACCTATAAATTTTGTTAGCCACTAGAATCCACTAGGGACTCGGATCTATGGACAGCCACTCTACAAACAAAAGTTCACACAACTCATCCCCATAACTGAAGCACAACCCCCACGTGCAACTTGGAAACACGGACTCCAATCACTGCCTCCCTTGTCAGATGCAACCGACTATGTATTAAAAATAGTATATTTCTATGAGACCCCTAACATTGCTTAAAGTGTTGAACAAGCTTAATTACCATAATTAAAATCTTATAACCCTAATATAGCCCTTTGATTAAGTTTCAAGTTTGGTCAAATTTGGACACTGTTTGTGCAAGTTATGCAATTTTATGGACATTTTGGACTTTTCTTCAATTTACCCAATCGAGAAGTTTTCTTTGCAATTTATCAATTGCATTATGTTCTTTGGATGTTCTCTCATCATTCTTGAGCTTGTTGAACCATGGGGTGCCTAGTTGAACCTTGTCTTGGAGGTGTTTTCCTTAAGGGTATTTTAGGGTTTACCCCTTTATGAATGAGCTACCTTTAGGAGCTATCAAGAAAATGGTTTATTTGCTTTGCTTGCAAAATCAAGAAACAAGGGATAAGTAGGAATCCATGAATGGTGGGTCAGCTACTTGTATGTGTGCTTGTATATTCTTAATAGTTTAAGGCCATGAACACTTAGAAAGATACTAGAACTTCAACTTTGCCTTTTTCTTTATTGTAAGGTTTTATATACTTAACTCTAAGCACCCAAATGAACCATTTTCTCTCCACCACTTCCCTCCTCTTATGAACCTCATTCTCCCTCCGTGCTTCAGCAAAGTTCCTATCCAAGGAAGAAGAAAGTGGGGATCTTCCTGGGGAAAAGCTCTAGGGTTGCAATTGACTTCCTTTTAGGGTTTAAAAAGCTTCCTTCTAGTGATCTTGACCTAAAAGAGTAAGAATCCCCTTCTTTCCTCCATTTATTTCTTTTTTATCCTTCCTCCTACCTTTCTCTAGGGTGGAACCTTGCTGTTCCATGGTAGAAATTTCTCTAAAGCTCTAAAACCCTACCTTTCTTGCTCCTTAAGAATACGGTTTGCTCATTTGATGAAGAAAAGTGCTAGATGGACGAGTTCACAACTTACGCTTGGATTTTCTACCCTACTTGTTCATGTTTTCTTCTATTTGGGATTTTATCTACTAATTAGAAGCAAGTTTTATAACTTGCTCCACGCTTATTGCTCACCATAAGCTTGCTAGCTGATGTTCTTACTTTTTTTTAGGGCAAACGAATCGATTCATTACTTGTAAGCCATACGACATCTATAATTTGAGGCAAAAATACAGGAAGAGCAAACAAAGATCAAGTTAACATCACTACAACCCATATCGGAAAGAGAGTAGAATGCTTATGCATTGATTCTTCTTCCTTGATGCTGTCTTAAGCAGCTTTCCACAAAGAATTCCTTCGACTTGAGCGTGTAGTAGTGATAGAGAGCCTGGATCTGTGCGGTTCTCCGATGAATCATCACCTCAAAGGAAACCATATAACCAAGTAACAAAACAAGCCACAACAAAATGGAGATCTAGCCTTGGTTAGGAATCTCGTCACTCTCCTTGAGAGAGGTCACAACAAGCATAAGCAAACAAATGCTGACAAGCAGCGAGCAGACAAACACTGACAAGTAGCGAGCAAACAAATGCTAACAAGTAGCGGCTAGAACAGGAAGAGTAGCTTCCAATACACACTACGCCAACAAAAACAAGAAACCAACAAACTGAGAAAGACGAATAAGGGGAAAAGGGGATGGGGAGCCAGAGCCGCGTTCATTCATTCCACCCACCGTGAACATCGTCAGTAATTAGACCCTAAGGATCGGATGTTGGTGCCGCTCAAACAGAGATGGGAGGAGAGCAAATCTTGATAGTGAGTGCCTCCTTGCTTGCGATCCACGCGACCCCGACGAGAAAACAAGGGCCCAGGGGGAGCGGGGTGGCACCGGTCGCTGCCAAAGCCGCCAAGCCCCCTCCCCCGAGCCAGGGGACCTTTTCCCTAGTTGCCCTGAGAATCGCCTAGAGCGGATGAGAGTGGACGGGCGAGATCTGTTCTTGCTTTTAAATGATGATCCTTGCACTAAAAATTTATGCTTGACTTAGATTTTGATTTTTATAATGTTCCCTATTCAGATTTTAGTTCTAGATGAACATGTAATCATGTGTACGTTATTCCTATGGTATAATATGACTTGAATCAGGTTGGATTGACAATCTATGGTGCTAAACACCTATCCACCAATGGTCAATTTTAGGGTTTACAGATGATTTCTTCTATAAACACATGACTCAATGGTGGCACCATTGCAACAATGATGGTGTTGTCTTCATGACAACTGATGGTGGTAACCTAGGGTGTAAATTTAAGTTCACCCCTTAGGTCTGGTGTTGGCCTAATTATAATCTTAATGATCAACAACTAAGTACCCTAATGATGTTATCAATCTATGGTGACATTAGCTTGATATTTGATGGTAATTAATGAATATAGTGCTGATCTAACAACCTATGGTGACTTAATGGTCACTAGTGATGGTAGATCATGTCCCCACAACCTATGATGAGTTAATCATGTAAATTTAGCATCAATTAAGTCTTAAACCAATTATTTCTTGGGTCATTTGAAGCAATGGTTGGACCTATACTCCAATTGATGGTTTTAATATATGAACTTCACCTAATGGTTAAGATCTAATGATTCTTCATCCAATAAATTGGAATGATGCCTAATGTAATATTTTGGTCCTAATAAAGTGATTTATATGGTCTCTTATATGAGATCAACTTAAGAAGCTCATTATTGATGTCTTGTTTTAAATAAACAATCGCTTGTGGGTTTTACCCTACTATCAATGGAAATTTTTGGTTGTTAATCAAGGGATGCCTAGGGTTAGATGGTGACTCTTTCTATAGAAAAAAATCAATGACTTCATAGGTGGTTTTTTCAAGATGTTTACTTATGTAAACAACTAGTGGCTTTACCTTTTCAACTTTTAATGGTTAGAAGTCGATGCCTCAATATTCCCATTATTTTGGGTGAAGCGTGTAGTGTAATGTTATGATTATAATGATGAGAATTTGATGGTTCAATGCATTAAACTTGTAGTCTTACCCTTACCCGCATATTATTATGATTGATAATCACCATAATGAATTAATGGGTAACCATAATGAGGTATAGCTTGTCATACCTAGCTATAATATAACTAAATGATGGTAATTGGGTATGAATAGTCCTTGAATGACTAATACAATCATGGAGTACTTTCTTATTGTTGTTGAAACTCTAGTATGCTATAACCCGATGGTTACACCTTGATTTATGTGTGGGTTCATACTTGAGAATAGTATGGAATATGATGGTGATGCTTCCCCTTATGCATTTATGATCCAATGGGGATGTCGTGAGTTAGGGTTTGGGTATGAGTGTTGATTAGTAATATTAATATAATTCATCTTATTGAACCTAACTCTAATGAAAATAGATAAAGATGAGTATGCATGTTTAACCTTCTTATATGATGGCATGATGGTGAAATAACCTTTTAATATGACCATAACCTTAATGTGTTAATTGGTGGTTAACATAGCCACATGGTTGATACTTTCTTATGCTAAACATGTGCATTATAAATATGATGAGTGTTAATCATATCTAGATTCCTTGCTTGTTAATGTAATAAAGGAATGTTCTTAATGTTGATATAACCCTTCTATGATTGTTTATGAATATCTCCGAGATCATTATTGCAATATTGTGTTGATCTGGTGTATTATATGTAAGTGATGTTGTTGAGCCTTGTTATAAGGCATGCAAAGATAATGATGATTTTACAAGGAATAGTATGATGATCTTAATGACCTTTGGGCAGGGTTGAGCCCTGAATGAGGTGTATTCCTCTTGTGTTGTTAAGGTTTGATACCCTGTGATAGTGTGAAAAATATTTATATCTTGTGATAGTATGATGACTAGTGTATTCTCATGAATGGCAAGTGAATAGTACCATGTGATGATGAGGTGAGAAATTATGTTTCACACATTTTATATCTTTTGAAGTTGTGATATTTATTAGCTTGCTAGAAGTGAATTAGGGTTTGTATGTCCACTTGTTTGATGCAATCTTAATTCACCCAATTGGCATAACTAATCAAGTGCAACTCTAATCATGTAGTGCCCTGTGTCGTAGAGCCATCTTCAGTGTCAGAACTTGCTGGATGGTGAAACAAGTATTCCTATGGGAAACTCAGAGTGCATACTATTGAGTATGTGGGGGTGGCAAGTTGAGGATATATCCTTTTCATCCACAATGCAGGTTATGGAGGATGGCTATGCAAGCCTCAAACATTTGATGTGATTGAGGACAATTGTGGTTATACCTCAGATTATAGGGTTTTGTATACCCTGGTTTATGGTGTCGTGACCTGTACCAAGGGCAGACTAGTTGTTAGCATCTTGACTATATGTCACTATAGTGGCAGCTTTGACTGATATGCCACTTCCTTTTTACTCGTACTGACTGATGGGAAGATATCTTAGGATACCGACACTCCTAGATCTTGTATGGAACCGAATAGCCCTTCGTAGGGGTCGGTTGGACTTTGGATGGTATGATTCAAATTCCCCATGGAATAATAAAAGATGTAATACAATCATCTAGAAAATCTAATTAGGTTTATATACGATGCTTCATATTGGATGATAACCCTTATTGTTCTCTGTACATAGAGATGATGTTTATTGTATTAAAAGATAGTAGTTATTCTTATGTTGTGGATATGCTCATGTTATAAATGTGTACATTCAATAGTCATGTTTACGTTGATAGAGATATTATTACTGTTGGTTATGATTATCACATGTTGTTAGATATGATTATATTGCTAGCTATGCCTTTGTAACAAGAGATGCATATACTGCTAATCATTCTTATGCAGATAGTTGTGCTTATATTGTTAGCTCTACTATTCATATTCATATGTTCAACTTGATATACATGCTAATGTTGTTATCTGTGCTTATGATACTAGACTTATTCATGATATTTGAGATGATCATGCTTCTAGACTCCTTATATTGTTAATAGGGACATGATCATAGTCTGGCTAATGAAGATAGTTATTATCGGCTTCTTTATGTATTTTATTAATCATCAGTGCTATTGAGATTATTTGTTATATATGATTAAACTGCTTAAACTATCTCATTACCTAAAAATATTGAAATCAATAAATGTTGTTGGAGGTTATATCTCTTACTGGGACATGGGTCTCACCCTTGTGGTTCGCCACATCTTTTTAGATAATCGGAAGTGATGAAAACAAACATGTGGCAGCAAAGAGGAGCTATAGTAATGAATCTGTGAGAAAGTTGATTAGATTTCTAGTGTGTCCTAGAGTCATCCCTGTACTCTTAGGTCTGAAAAGGAAAAGTTTGAATATGGCATTTCAAACTATTTGGAAATTGGTTAGTATGTTAATACTTGTTTGTGTGGCATATACAAATATTGTTATCATGTGTATATATATTGTGGCTAAGGTGATAGAACAATTTGTATCAAATTCTTATCATAGTATGGATACAAGAAAGATATTGGGATCTTATGCAAATGTTTCTGAGCGGGTGTTGATGTTGAAATCGATATTAATTTACCCATATTTTGGGTATGTGGTCAATTGGTGATTGATTGTTTTTATTTTTTGAGTAATCTCATTTAGTGTAATTGGTTCTCCCTAGTTGGTATCAGCGCTTTAGGTTCACAGAGTCTACAGGGACACTAGGACTTAGGACTAGGATGATGTCAAAGTTAGGAATATGACACAAAAACATGGTGCATACTGTCTAATCTCAATACTTGGGTACCCTAGCCAGGTATTTAATTATTGAAGAAACGGTAAGTATGGAACTCTTATATTGTTATCTTTTTTATTACTCTGATCAAGTAGTCATTTTGAAATAATCTAAAGAGTATAATAAAGCAGAAATTATGGTGTAGATAACTCAATATTACCTCAAGAGAAGATGAGGATTACATCATTATCTATAAAAACTTGAATTGTTGGTAACTATAAGAGAAAGATATAACACCATGAAATCTAAATATGAATACAAATAAGCAAAAGAGGAGTTCTTGAAGATGAAATACAAGAAGATAATAAAGTAAAAGATAGATAAGTCTGTTCTTATAAAGTGATTCAAGGTATGAAATTCACACAAGATGGAGAGAATTCCTATGATAAGTGTAAAATGAAAAGATGAATGAGAACAATGACAAAGGAATATGGTGGAACCTGAGTTAATCTCATACCAGTCTATATATGTAAGAAAAATTTAATGTAAAATCAGCATGGCATGTGAAAGAAATTAAGGGAGATGATCCATGTTTAATGAAGAAAATGAAGAATCTGATGATTTACCTATTGATGAGTGGTTGAAAAACATAATAAAATAAGAGAATATACCCTGGTGGGATAAATAGTCATCAAGAAAGGAGTAATGAGATATGTTAATCATGATGGTCCTATGCTAATGGCAAGAAACCTGAAATGAAAAAGGTAAAATGATACATTAGAAGATGTAACCTGCATAATGAAAATAAAATTGGTTACCTTTTTGCTAGTGACCCTTGAACAATGCTGCTATGATGTGGGAAGTGTTTTTCCCTTTGTGTCTTTCCTTTCTAGGGCACATATTTCAAGTTGATCATTGCCACTTGGTTTGTGTGTATTCATTGTAAGCATGAGGTTGGTTGGCTTATTATAGCAAAAGGTTACTTGGACTATGGTTCCAAGATCATAAAGTCTGTGATGAGTATGCTTTTGAGCCTTCCAATAATTAGGAAGACTCCTCTTATATGTCTTAAGATTTGATTATGTTGGTAAAAGTAGACAGGATAAAGATGTGAGTTCCTTATAGAACATGAGGTGGATACTGAGGTAATGAATCCTAGTATCCAAGATGTATCAACAAAATGGGAAGTAGTGAAGGTTGGAAATGTTTATTAAATGCACATTCCAAGTATTCCTCTCCCTTAGAGAGACAGAGAGAGTTGATGATGACCCTCTAAATGTTATTTGGAAGGAAAAACAAAATTGATTTTATAATGTTGTGTATGGTCTAGTGATAGTTGGGTAAGACCACTATCAAGGATAGATGGTTTGTTGATCAGCAAAAATGTGTTACTATTTTCCTTTAAGATAATCCTAGGATCTATATATCAATGGATAAGAGTTAGAGTGGATGACACAAGTTACATGACCATGATGAGTTTAGTATTATGTCCTTTAGACTAACCAATATACCAATAGAATTTATGAATAGGAGAACCAGAGTGTTCAGGCCATGTCTTACAAGTTGTAGCAAGCTTTGAATGATGAAATCTCAATGTATTTTAGAGATGGTCATTAACATGTTGAACATCTTTTCTAAACGTTAATAATGTTGAAGCAACTATACTTATGTGTGACAATTCTAGCAAGAGTGAGTTGGGGGTTGATTAGAGTATCCTCTTGGAGTTATGATACCTCTATTAAGTATGTTATGTGAATCATGATAAGATGAAGACAATGTCTTTGCTCCACCCATAACAAGATCAATCAGGAAGTTATATTTGTTAACAGTTACATACAAGTGTATGATTCTCCAACCAAACAGATGGTATGTCCACCATTGAGATGATTGAAGAATCCTCTAAAAACATATTCCTCATAGTTCTTGAAAATTAGGGGATGCCTACCTGGTTGATTGAGTTGTTAATTACAACAACCATTAAAGAAGCATAGAGATGACACCTTGTAAAGTTGCATATGATAAGAGATACATAATGTTCTATATTTGATAAGAGCCAGCGAGTATGACTTTTGAGTAATATGTTGATACAATAGATATAATTTTAGGGTGATAGATAGAATTTAAAGTTGAAAGTTACTATTGGCACACCAAGTTTCTATGTTCCATATTTGCAAATGTCTTATTATGTAGGGGTTTTTGTGCTGACCCAAGACAAGATATGTATGAATTGAAAGAGAAGAACATGGCCTCTATAAGAGCGATGTGACATTACCATAATATGGAAGTAACAATGTGTAATATTGAGGATTTAGTGCATGAGAAGTGTCCATCTATGTGTACCTTGGATTTCGGGGGTGAAATCCCTGTTAGGGGTTTATGGTTGTAAGACCCCTAACCTTGATTAAAGTGTTGAACAAGCTTAATTACCATAATTTAATTCTTATAACCCTAATATAGCCTTGTGATATGTTTTTTTATCATGTGATAATCTTAAGTTTCAAATTTGGCCCAATTTGGACACTGTTTGTGCAAGTTATGTAATTTATGCACATTTTGGACTTTTCTACAATTTACCCAATTGAGAGGTTTTCTTTGCAATTTATCACTTGAATTATGTTCTTTTGATGTTCTCTCATCATTCTTAAGCTTGTTGATCCATGGGGCACCTAGTTTAACCATGGCTTGGAGGTGTTTTCCTCAAGGGTATTTTAGGGTTTACCCCTTTATGGATTAGCTACCTTTATTGTAGGTATCAAACAAATGGTTTATTTGCTTTTCTTGCAAGATCAAGAAACAAGGAATAAGCAAGAATCCATGGATGGTGGGTCAGCTTCTTGTGTGTGTTCTTGTATATTCTTAATAGTTTAAGGCCATGGATACTTGGTAAGATACTAGAACTTCAACTTTTTCTTTTTCTTTATCTTTATCTTAAAATTTTATATACTTATCCCTAAGAACCCAAACGAACCATTTTCTCTCCTCCTATGAACCTTTTTCTCCCTATGTGTTGCTGCTAAGTTCCTATCCAAGGAAGAGGAAAGTGAGGATGCTATTGGGGAACAAGCTCTAGTGTTGCAATTGACTTCTTTTTAGGGTTTAAAAAGCTTCCTTCTAGTGATCTTGACCTAAAAGAGTAAGAATCCCCTTATTTCCTTCAATTATTTCTTTGTTATCATTTCTCCTACCTTTCTCTAGGTCGGAACCTTGCTGTTTCATGGTAGAAATTTCTCAAAAGCTCTAAAACCCTACCTTTCTTGCTCCTTATGCTTAGGGTTTGCTCATTTGATGAAGAAAGGTGCTAGATGGATGAGTTCACAGCTTATACTTGGATTTTCTACCCTACCTACTCGTGTTTTCTTATGTTTGTTATTTTATCTTCTAATTAGAGGCAAGTTTTATAACTTGCTCCACGTTTCTTGCTGACCATAAGCTTGCTAGCTCATGTTCTTGCTTTTAAATGATGATCCATGCACTAAAAATGTATGCTTGACTTGGATTTCAATTTTTATAATGTTCCCTGTTCTGATTAGGTTCTAGATGAACTTGTGATAATTTGTATGTTATTCCTAAGGTATAATATGACTTGTATTAGGATGGTTTGACAACCGATGGTGCTAAACACCTATCGACCAATGGTCAATTTTAGGGTTTAAATCTGATTTCTTCTATAAACATATGACTCAATGGTGGTACCATTGCAACAACTGATGGTGTTATCTTCATGACAACTGATGGTGGTGAAAAAGGGTATCAACTAACGTTCACCCCTTAGGTCAGGTGTTGGCCTAATTATAAGCTTAATGATCAACAACTTAGTACCCTAATGATGCTATCAATCAATGGTGACATTAGCTTGATATTTGATGATGATTAATGAATATAGTGTTGATCTAATAACCTATGGTGACTTAATGGTCACTAGTGATGGTAGATCAGGTCCCCACAACCTATGATGAGTTAAGCATGTATATGTAGAATCAATTAAGCCTTAAACCAATGGTTTCTTGAGTCATTTGATGCAATGGTTTGACCTATACTTTAATTGATGGTTTTAATATATGAACTTCACCCAATGGTTAAGATCTAATGATTCTTCATCCAATAAATTGGAATGATGCCTAATGTAATATGTTGGTCCTAATAAAGTAATTTATATGGTCTCCTTTATGAGATCAACTTAAGAAGCTCATTAATTGACAACTTATTTTAAATAAACAATAGCTTGTGAGTTTTACCCTACTCTCAATGGAAATTTTTGGGTTATTAATCAAGGGATGTCTAGGATTAAATGGTGACTCTTTCTAGAGCACATATCAATGATTTCATAGGTGGTTTGTTCAAGATGTTTACTCATGTAAACAACCAGTGGCTTTACCTTTTCAACATTTAATGTGTTAGAAGTCAATGCCTCAATATTCCCATTATTTTGGGTGAAGCGTGTAGTGTAATGTTATGATTCTGATGATGATAATTTGACGGTTCAATGCCTTAAACTTGTAGTCTTATCCTTACCCTCGTATTGTTATGATTGATAATCACCATAATGAATTGATGGGTAACCCTAATTAGGTATAGCTTGTTATACCTTGCTTTAATATAACTAAATGATGGTAATTGGGTATGAATAGTCCTTGAATGACTAATACAATCATGGAGTACTCTCTTATTGTTGTCGAAACCCTAGTATGCTATAACCCAATGGTTACACCTTGATTTATGTGAGGGTTCATACTTGAGAATAGTATGGAATGTGATGGTGATGCTTCCCCTTATATATCCATGATCCAATGAGGATGTCATGTGTTAGGGTTTAGGCATGAGTGTTGATTAGTAACATTAATATAATTTATCTTATTGAAACTAACTCTAATGCAAATAGATAAAGATGAGTATTCATGTTTAACCTTCTTATATGATGGCATGATGGTGAAATAACCTCCTTAATATGATCATAACCTTAATGTGTTAATTGGTGGTTATCATAGCCACATGGTTGATACTTTCTTATGCTAAACATGTGCATTATGAATATGATGAGAGTTAATCAAATCTAGATCCTTGCATGTTAATGTAATAAAGGAATGTTCTTAATGTTAATATAACCATGACATGATTGTTTATGAATATCTCCTCGCTCATTAATGCAATATTGTGCTGATCCAGTGTATTATAAGTAAGTGATGTTGTTGAGCCTTGTGATAAGGCATGCAAAGATAATGATTATCTTGTAGGGAATAATATGATGGTCTTATTGACCTTTGGGCAGGGTTGAGACCTAAATGAGGTGTAATCCTATTGTTGATAAGGGTTGATCCCCTATGATAGTGTGAAAAGGATTTATATCTTGTGATAGTATGATGACTAGTGTAGTCTCATGAATGGCAAGTGAATAGTACCATGTGATGATGAGATGAGAAATTATGTTTCACACATTTTATATATTTGGAAGTTTTGATATTTATAAGCTTGCTAGAAGTGAATTAGGGTTTGTATGTCCACTTGTTTGATGTAGCCTTAACTCACCCAATTGGCATAACTAATCAAGTGCAACTCTAATCATGTAGTGCCCTGTGTCGTAGAGCTATATTCAATGTCAGAAATTGCTAAATGGGGAAATGAGTATTCCTAAGGGAAACTCAGAGCGCATATTGTTGAGTATGTGGAGGTGGAAAGTTGAGGATATATCCTTGTCATATATAATGAATGTTATGGAGGATGGCTATGGCCATGCCTCAAACATTTGATGTGATTGAGGACAAATGCGGTTATACCTCGGATTAGAGGGTTTTGTATACTGTGGTTTCTAGTGTCATGATCTATACCAAGGGCAGACTAGTGGTTAGCAGCTTGACTATATGTCGATGTAGTGGCAGCTTTGAATGATATGTCACTGCCTTTTTACTCGTACTGACTGAGGGGAAGAGATCTTAGGATACCGACACTCCTAGATCTTGTACGTAACCAAATAGACCTTTGTAGGGGTCAGTTGGACTTTGGATGGTATGATTCAAATTCCCAGAGCATAATAAAAGATGTAATACAACCATGTAGAAAATCTATTTAGGGTTATACGTAACACTTCATATTGGATGATAACCCGTTCTATGTACATAGAGATGAGGTTTAATGCATTAAAAGATAGTAGCTATTCTTATGTTGTGGATATGATCATGTTATAAATGTGTACATACAATAGTCATGTTTAAGTTGATAGAGATTTTATTAATGTTGGTTATGATTATCACATTCGTAATCACATGTTATTAGCTATGCTTATATTGCTAGCTATGCCTTTGTAACTAGAGATGCCTATACTACTAATCATGCGTATGTAGATAGTTGTGCTTATATTATTAGCTCTACTTATTGTGTTGATATGTTCAACTTGATAGACATGTTGATGTTGTTAGCTATGGTTATGATACTAGACTTATTCATGATGTTTGAGATGCTCATGCTGCTAGACTCCTTATGTTGTTAATAGGGATATGAGAATAGTCTGGCTAATGAAGATAGTTATTATCTACTCCTACATGTATTTTGTTAATCATCAATGTTGTTGAGCTTATTTGTTACATATGATTAAACTGCTTAAACTATCTCATTAACTAAAAATGTTGGAATCAATAAATGTTGTTAGAGGTTATATCTCTTGTTGGGACATGGATCTCACCCTTGTGGTTTGCCACATCTTTTAGGTAATCGTTAGTGACGAAAAAAAACATGTGGCAGCAAAGAGGAGCTATAGTAATGAATCTATGAGAAAGTTGATTAGATGTCTAGTGTGTCCTACACTCATCCCTATACTCTCAGGTCTGGGCAGGAAAAGTGTGTATATGGTGTTTCAAAAGAATCGGAAAATTTTAAGCATGTTAATGCTTGTTTGTGTGGCATATACAAATATTGTTATCTTGTGTTTATATGCTATGGCTGGCGTGATAGAATAGTTTGTATCAAATTCTTGTCATAGTATGGATGCAAGAAAGATATTGGGCTCTTATGCAAATGTTTCTGAGCGGTTGTTGATGTTGAAATCAGTTTTAATTTACCCATATTTTTGGGTATGTGGTTTTTTTGAAAACTAAAGCCTTATATATTACTTAAGCAACAGCTGGATTCCTTACATAAAGCAGGGAAATCCTCAGAACAGATGACGTCTCCATCCCTCCCCAACCCCATTTTTGCTAGATTATGAGCACAACAGTTACCCTCCCTGAAAGCAAAGGAGATATTACAATACATAAATGACTCCTTAACCTCCTTAATCTTCTTGTAGATCTACGACACAGGCCCTCACCCCTCTTCTTTCTTGTTTAGTCTTTGAACAACTCCCAACGCGTCCGATTCAACCCAGATCCTCTGGATGCCCCTCTTAACAGCAATCTCCAGGCCGAAAAGGATCGTGTAGGCTTCAGCAGTCGAGACATCCCAACTCCCTTCCCTCGTCCTGGTGGCTGTGAGAATTAACCTCCCCGAATGGTTCCTGAACACGGCGCCACAGCAGAGACAAGCACAGCCGAGCATAGCAACATCTGTATTAACTTTGATAGTGAGCTCCTTCGGAGGCTCCCAGCTGACCACCGATCTGTCAATAGGTCTTGTAGCCCGATCATGATTGTCCCTAAGATGAGGCTTGTGGGCCTCAACCCAGTTCTGAAAACCTGGTTTATCAAATGAATGTTCGTCAATTTTGTAGTGAACATCCTTTCATTTCTAGCAGCCCAGATGGCCATGCAAGAAGCTACGAGATGTTTGAAATCCTCGGCAGAGAGCTTAGATAACCACCAGCTGAACGTGTGTAAAAGGGATGATCTAGGCATCATTATGGTCACCCACCTCAATCTGTTGTGGGACCAAAAATCCACAGCCTATGTGCAATCGAACAGACAATGGAATGAATCCTCAGTAGCCAACTAACACAAGGTGCAGACATCATTGGGAGTAATGTGCTTTGTCAGGAGGTTTTTGGAAGTCACAATGTAATCCTTACCCATTCACCACAGGAACGATTTCAGCTTCGGGGGGGCCTTGATCTTCCAAATTCTGTCCCAAACAGATGTGGGCCTCTGATCCTCCAACATCCAGTTCCTAATATAGCAGTTGCTGCCAAGAAGATAAGCAGTTTTGACCGAGAACACCCCGTCCCTTGAGGGATACCGATACCACTCGTCAAGACCCCCCTTACAGAGAGGGATGTTTAAAATGGTAGCCATATCCTCCACAGAGAACAGTTCGGCTACTCTGTCTTTCTTCCAGTTCTGCTCATCGTCCTCGATCAGCTCACAGACTTTATAGATGTTTCTATCGCTAACAGAACCGAAGCAACCCAAGTCAAAGCAGTAGCCTTTAGGGTTAGGAAGCCAAGGGTCGAGCCACACATTAACCCCCACCCCATTTCCCACCCTCCATCTAAGGCCCTCCTTGAGAAGGTATTTCGCATTCCAAATACTCCACCAAGAATAGCTCGGGTCATGGCCTCTATAAGCCTCCATAACATCCGAGTTCCTATAGTATTTAGAGCCCAACACTTTGTTAACCAAAGATAAAGGATTTATCAAAAGGCGCAACGATTGTTTTGCCAACAGCGCATCATTGAAGATTCGCAGATCCCTGAAGCCCATACCCCCCTCGCCTTTGGGTAAACAGAGCTTTTTCCATTCAACCCAGTGTATTTGTTTCTTCTCAGAAGTGCTTCCCCACCAAAAATTTGCCATCATCCTATAGATATCAGCAATTATATTATCAGGCATGTGAAATATGCTCATCATATAAAGAGGTATTGATTGGATCACAGACTTTAGAAGCACCTCTTTTCCCGCTTGACTAAGGTACTTTTCCTTCCACCCGTTCAGTTTAGCCCATATTTTGTCTTTGATTTCTTTAAAAATATCCTTTTTTGAACGACCAACAATGGTAGGGAGACCCAGGTACTTGTTATTCTTCTCAACTTTCCTCATCTTAAGGATATTGATGATAGGGGTTATCTTCTCAGGAGACGTGTTTCTGCTAAACACCACATCTGACTTTAAGAAGTTTATTTTCTGTCCAGAGGTACTCTCATAGCAGCTAATCACATTAGCTATCGTGGTAGCCTCCTGCAGAGTGGCTCTCGCAAAAATCACACTATCGTCAGCAAAAAGCAGATGTGATATACATGGGAAGTGCCTTCCAGCCTTTAAACCGTGATTGTCGCCCTCCTTCACGGCATTTTTGATTAAGCTAGATAAGACATCCGTGCCTAAAATGAAAAGAAAAGGGGAAAGAGGGTCACCCTGTCTCAAGCCCCTCTGCGGCAGCGGTAAACTTTTCCTGTTCCCATTGATGATAACAACGAAGGAGACTGTTTTAAAGCACTCCCCGACTTTATCACACCATTTAGTTCCAAAACCCATATTTTTCATAACCATGTCAAGGAAACCCCACTCCATCCTGTCATACTCTATACTCATGTCGAGTTTGATCCCCATCCGCCCCTTTCTGCCTTTGGTTTTTCATTTCATCTTATGGAACAACTCAAAAGCAATCAAGGAATTGTCAGTGATAAGGCGGCCAGGTATGAAAGTGCTTTGGTTCTCTGTGATGATCTCATTAAGAGTCCCCTTGAGTCTGTTTCCCATCATCTTGGATATCAGCTTATAGACCGTGTTGCACAGGCTAATGGGTCTAAAATCATTTGTACTAGTAGGCTCTTTGCACTTGGGAATCAACACAATGTTAGTTTTGTTAATCTCGTCCAGATTTTGATCGCCTTTCCACCAATCTTTAATGAAATTCATCACAT
Organism: Alisma plantago-aquatica; assembly: GCA_963693085.1. Classification (NCBI taxonomy): domain Eukaryota; kingdom Viridiplantae; phylum Streptophyta; class Magnoliopsida; order Alismatales; family Alismataceae; genus Alisma; species Alisma plantago-aquatica. Next base: position 25,439,925 of record OY856409.1, on the reverse strand, counting down.
CATCGCCTACTATACTCCATAAGTTTTGGAAAAAACTCGCATGGAAGCCATCGGGTCCGGGCGCTTTTGTAGGATGCATTTGCTTCAGTGCTTCAAGGACTTTGTCGATGTTGGGTTCCTTTTGCATATGGTAGTTCATAACATCATTAATGCTCCTCTTTATGTTCTTTCTAGCCTCCTTGAGTCTAGATGATCCCTGCGATTTGAAAACAGAAGTATAGAAATTAGTGATGATTTCCTCCACCTCACTCTCCTCCATTTTTTCCTCTCCTTCCTCATTTTTCAGCTTGCTAATCTCATTCTGCTTTCTACGTTGAGTAGCTTTTTTGTGAAAATAGGAGGTGTTCCTATCTCCATTTTTCATCTCATTTGCTTTAGCATGCACAAACCAGTAGGTTTCGTTGAGTTTAGTCAACTCTTCCACCTCCTTGCTGATCTTATCTCCTAACAGCAGATTTTGGTTAGACATCGGCTCTCTCTGAATTTTAATGAGCTCCTCCTCCGCTTTTTTTAACCTTCTTTGGATATTCCCGAACTTTATCCTTGACCATTCACTCAGCTCTTCACTAACATTGGTAAATTTCTCCACCAGCAATCTTCTTCTGCTCTCCCTCCATCCTCTCTTCACAACCTCCCCGCATTCAACATTTTCCAACCAAAACTTTTCAAACTTGAAAGTTTTTGTGATCCTACGCTTCCTCCTGTTGGTATGGGTATTAATCATGATAGGGGTATGGTCTGAGACGTTGAAAGGAAGATGTTTGACCCAGGCATTAGGATAAAGCATCATCCAATCAACAGAAACAAGGGCCCTATCAAGACGTTCTCTAATGGGCGTAGATTCCTCCAAACCCTTTCTTAATTGGTGATCAATTGTTTTTATTTTTGACTAATCTCATTTAGTGTAATGGGTTCTCACAATTTCATTAATTTGGGTAATACTATAAAGTACGTCTATATGCATTATTCTCCTATCTGGAATAATTGGTTAATCCAGAGAAAGAACATAAATGAGAAGATTTATTAAGGTAATAGATTATATTTGTATTCATATTGTCCATTGTAATCAAATAGTAGTATAATAAGTAGTAACTTTGTCATATATGAATGACTAAAGGAATTTAAAACCCTGGTACCTTCTCTGTTTCTAGATTCTTGATACATTGACTTCTTTGATTCTTGTGGACATCTTGATTGGAAATTCTCATTTGAAACATGTACTGGATTCTCAATTTTGTTATTGAGTTGTTATGTTTCCCTTTTGAATCTCATTTAAATAATGTTTACAAAAATGTTGAACTAGTTTTGTTATTAGCTTTTCCCTCTTGTTGAAGGTCACAACATCTAAATTGAATGTTCACCTGACACTTGAATTTATTGATTGAACACTTAAATCGGTCGTTTCACAGTCCAATCAGTCAACTTACAACCATTGCTATTTAAATTGAATATCTAACCCTTAGTAATCAAGTTAAATGTCATTCATGAAGAAACTCCTATTCCAGGTGCATCCTATGTGTGTTACCCTATAGGTCCAAATTTACATTGACAGTGAATGTCCATAACCAAATTATGACATCATAAGAAATAAGTGGTATCTAGCAACACATCATTGCTACCCAAGTAATTTAGAAAGTTGGATAAAAACTTTAACCTACATTCTATGATTTGTTTTATTATGATCATATTGTTCCTATGTCTCTGTTACTTGGATTGAACTCAAGGCATGGAAGCGTCATACTCTCAACGTTCAATCCTTGTTTCTTGAAATAGAGAAGACTTCTTGAGATGCATGTGAGATCATATATCACATATTGAGTTACATGATCAGGTCCATACATTTCTCAGTCTTTCTTATGAAGTGGTTAGGATATCAATCTACTGTAGGAGGGACAAATACCATCTGTATCACTCACACTCAGTCCTCATGTTCCATAATGCAATTGATCATCACTTTTGTACAAAACCTTATTCAAGGTCACGTTGGATGATATCAGAATGCATCCAAAGACATGCAATGAGTATAATGACTTTAGGTCTAAGAACCAAAATCATTACTATCACTATGCAAGATGATTCTAACTACCATCCAGGGTCTCCATGTATCACTCTCAAGGTGGAACTGTCCGATACACTATTCTCTAACATGTGCCTATGTATTTGACTTGATATCACATATCATGACTAATGAGACTCTATCATCAGTCAACACTCACTCTATTCTTGTGTACTATTGTTGTCTATTTTGATTCCATGGTATATCTAACTAGGGACGTAACAAGAATGTATGTACTCTTATAATACATATGATCACATTGTTCAGGACCTCAACCTGACGACATATGTCATTAAATAACATCATTGTATAGACATGTATCATGTTTATGTCATCATCTCATGATTGAGGAAAACATAATAGATGAAATTACCTTTACAATTATCAAATCAGATATCCAATGCATCATTACAATAATCACATTATTGGCTCCCTGGGAATACATGCCAACAGACTCCCAGTTGTACTTAGAGCCAGTCACCCATCGATATTATTCCAAGTGATATTAACAAGTCCATCATGTTTCTACTGTGCAAGTTCTTTAATAACAGGTTAGCAATGTTTGCTTCTAGTCGATGTTTTGTAAGTTTAACATCTTCACTATATGACTTTTTGTATGAGATGGAATTGTTGTAGTATGCTCTCTGAGATTTCTTGCCTATCCAATAGCTCCATTGTTGCTCAATATTTCTACTATGTTATCAATGGCTAGAACCTCCCATAAGTTCATCCAAAAGTAATTCTTGATCCATAAAATATCCTCTGATGTTCTCAAAATAGCAAGGTGCTCACATTCTATGTAGAATTAAACAAATATACTTTTCTCGAACTTCTCCATCTTATAATTCTTGTTTTAATTTCAAACACAAATTTAAATTGTGATCATTAATTTTATTTATCATTTTGGAATCTTGAATCAGTGTAACCTTTACACCCAACTTTTCCTTATTACCATAACTAAGGAACATATCCTTTTAGTGCTTCTTAAGTACTTAAGGATGTTCTTTATGGCAATCTAGTGACTTTTACTGGGATATGCCAGATATCCACTCCTCATGTCCAATACATATGAGACAACCAAGTGAGTACATTACATTGCATACATGATAGATCTAATTGTGAATATATATGACATCCAACTCATGTTTTCCCATTCTTCACAAAAACTAGAATACTGGGCACTTGAGAGACTAATTCATGGAACACAAACATATTTTCTCTCAACGAGTCTTTCATGTTGAACCCCTTCAACATATTGGTAATGTATGTGCTCTTTCTCAGGTCACAAAGCCTTCTAGATCTATCTTTGTAGATCTTGATTCCTATCACATAGTATTGTTCGCCTAAATCCTTCATAGAGAAGGTACTTTTTTAATATTTGTAGTATAAGGATATTATTCCCCATCATTATGTGGAATAGAAATATGCTCCCACTAAATCTCTTATAATCACATATTTCATCTTCATTTTGAATAAAGTCAAACTCTTTGACTATCTTGTCAAATTAAATATTTTGGCTCTGAGATGCTTGCTTCAATCTATAGATTGACCTTTGTTGCTTATAAACTTTATTTCTGATAACTAGATTTATAAAACTTGCAGGTTGTGTAACACACACATCCTCATAATCATTCCCATTAAGGAATGTGGTTTTAACATCCATATGCCAAATCTCATAGTAATACTAAGCTGCAATACCATGATCTTAATGAATTTAACCATGGAAACTGGTGAAGAGATTTCATCATGTTCAACACCTTGAACTAGATTGAATCCCTTTGCAACTAATATGCTCTTATCGGTTTGTATACTACCATCCATATCGGTTTTCTTCTTGAAGACTCAATTTCACCCTATGGGCTTTACCCCTACAGGTGGCTCCACCAAGGTCATACCTTGTTGATGTACATGGAATTCATCATTTATCCCATGCCCTTAAGCCATGTCTCATCTCTGGTCCCTCAATACATTCTAGGTACATTATTGACTCATCATCTATGACCAACATATCACCTTCTTGAGTTATAAGATATCATAATCTTTCAAGCTAAGGCATCTTCTTCTAGAAGTACAAGGTTTTATGTTACATAAGAAACTTGAGATTCCACAACAATATGTGATTCTTTTTGTTCCCGATGTACCTCTTTAGGTTCAATTATTTCTTATTTGATATCTAACTTGTCTAGTACTACTTTTTTCCCACTGATTCCTTTGGAATCAAAATCCCTTTAGGAATACAACCATCCAGGAAAAAATACACTTTTGTTGTTGGATTGGAATATAAAAGTAGTTTTTAACAAAGCAACATTTATGTGATTTGTGGACAAAGCCATTCAAGAAACTATTTTATTATATAAGCTTTCAATCCTAATCCTTATAAAAAACATATTGGGATACATCTCATGCCATATCTCATGTGGTGTCTTTTGAACCAATTTAGACGGTGCATAGTTTAGTGATACATAGGGGAGGTAAATGATACACTTAAATAAAGCCTTGGAGACATTATATCTCTCTTGCCTTGTTTGATCTTGGTACATGTTCTTAAGATCTCTTACCATCTCAATAACATTAATGTTCTCATATTGTCTCTACAACTCATAGTTCATTGAACATAACATCAAGCACTTGACATCTACAATATCTTCGGAATGTTTCTTATACGCATCCAAGTCAGCCTTAGGCGGATCCGGAGCAGGTTCATCTAGATATGGTGTTTCAAGGACATAGAGCTTGTTCTCTTGAGTTACAACAATTCTTAATGTCCTAAACTAGTCATGGAAGTCATTCCCATTCAACTTATCCTTCTCAAGGAACGATTGAAAAGAAAACGTGTTTGTGTTTACTATAAGATTCTACAAAAGCAATTTGCAATTGTCAATATTTTTTGATTAATTTTATTTAATAAGTTTGGAAATATCAATTAGTCTTTTAATTAAATATCACTCTCACTACTTTGTTCAAATTGATAGCCCTCAAATATCAATTTGGAAGATTGCAGCGTACAACCATCTAGTTAGCTAAGATCCAAAACAATTGAGTTATTACCCAGACAACACCAACATCCATAATCAATCATTAAGATAGGCAACTTTTGCCAATTGCATCTCATGTGATTCTTGGATAGACAGTATGTGCAACACTTTGCCATAGTCATCTGCATTCTTCAAGGTACTCAATCTCATTAAGAAAACCTAGTTATGCCTGACCCAAAAGCCGACATGATAGTATTGCACTCAACTTTAGCAGGCTCACATAACTACCATCACACTTCTATGAGATGGACAACGCACCACGCTTTGGTGTAACCTACGCTTAGTCGATCAAATTTTTATTGTGTTTTACTTGTGGAAACATATAAGACATAATATATTTGATTGAGGGATTTTATATTAAAATGAATAGATATACATATCCAATCATTACATACTTATAGTACATATCATATGCATGCTATAACCAAAAATTTCATATGCAATTATAAAACACGAGCGATGATTATGGCCATACTATTGTAATTCCTTGGAGCTACAATGAATTACTATTACATAAGGTCTACATCATATAGAATAACACGTTGTTGATAAATATTTGTGCTTGATCAAGCCCAGGTCGATTGATTCAACTCTTGAATCGATTAGATCACCTACTGGTCAATCAGTTGGTCTTTCAGATCAGTCGTCTAGTATTTGATCTAAGTGACTTCTGGACACCTCCTAGAAGATTGATTGGGCCACTAATTGATCGGTCTACTTCTCCTATCGTCATTCCTCCTTAGTCCTCCAGCTGATCTATTTGGTGCATAAAATCTTCTTTGCCATAACAAGAATTAAAACTATCCCAATCCTATTTAACAATATTACATGGAATAGGGAAACCTCGAGTTACATTCGATAGGAGCATGGGAAGGAAAGGATTAATACTTTTACATGTGGAAATGGAGAGAGAGGCCCAATATGCAAACCAAGATATAAATAGGAATAATAACCATCCAACCAAGCACAAAGATTTACGAGGTTATTGTCCATAACCATGCCCACATCCACCATCAAAATAAATTTTAGGGCGACACATGTAAATTGCATATATATATATATATATATATATATAAGTTGGTATCATATGTGGTATATAATTAGATATGCACATTAATCATTTTAATCATTTGTTTTGTATGCAATAAATAAATAAATGATAAAAATAGAAATCTGATACTATCAATTAAATCCCAAAGCATAGTAAACTAACGTGGCTCTGATACCATTATTGGGAAATATGTCATCATATATGGTAGTGGAAACAAAAAAAGTTCCATATTCCCTTTAAATAGAAGATCGTGTCAACACCTAAGTCATAAGAATGAGGGTTGGAAGGCATATACCTAGCCCTCGAGCAAGTCTAGCCACAATGCTTGTTGCATCATTCTTCTTTCTCAAGTCACACTTGGATGACTATTGCCAGTGGCCTCCTGGTTGATCATCATAGATGGTGGTTGGTTGCGTCCTCCTAGAGGGTGGAGAAGGCCTCCTTGGATCTGTACTAGTCCACACATACCAACAAGAACTCCTGTCATTCTAGATAAATAAACAAGAAGGATTTGTCTGTTCTAGTCAGCGTGCTAGCACTGACTTACTCTCCCAATTGTCTCTCCCTTTCTATTCCTCCCTTAGACGGGTATGACTTTCTCGAGTTCTCACGTTACCACAACTAGAGAAGACAATTGTGATGCCCTAACATGCCACAAACAAGAATACTTGAAACCAAACTACGAAAGTATAACTAAGCAAATGGACTACCAGAAAATACAAAAAATTAAAACCGATTTCATAAAAGCACCATAAGAAAATCTTATCACATGTGAGTCCACAAGACATCCACATACATCATATATATATATATTTGCGTGTATATATATATATATATATATATATATAGTTCATTCAGTGTCCTCATGGGTAGCTACCTGCTCCTATTTTGGTTACTTTTTTGGGGGTTTCTTACTTGTGACATGTAGAGGGTGAGTTGAACTTGAAAATTGTTACTTTTTATGTATAGATAGTTAAATTAGTACCAGATATACAATTACATATTTATTCCAAAATTTATGCTGTGTAAAATACACATATTTACTTTTTGAATCGAATAGTTATTTTTTGGTCAATATAGTTACTTTTGTGTCGACTGAGTTACTTTTTTGACCGAATAGTTACTTTGTTGGATGCACGGGTAGGGAATTCCACGCTACTCGCACAAATATTAAAGATAAACCCTTTATATATATGTATATATATCACAAGGTGCTTACATAACTATTCTTTAACATTCCTATCATCAACATGTTACATGAGGTAACTGTTCATATATATACATATATACATGACATATCTTACATACATGGCTCACAAGCAAAAAACCTCGTATCGTTATCATAACCACAAAACACATCGAGACCAACCCCCAAAAACTTGAGTGTACATGGATGACATCTAGGACTCTATCACTAAAAGACTAGTAGCACATCCAACCTTATTAGTTGTTACTCTTCGACACCTTCACAACCTCTATCTCTTCGTGCACGCCCACCTAAAAGATGTAGAAGCCCATAGGGTGAGACCAAATGTCCCAATAAGAGATATAATTCTCCACCAACACTATTATAACATAGATAAGGTAAAGAAAAGTAGAAAGTAAAGCTACTAACATGATGAGAAAATTCAACTGAAGGATGTATCTAAAGCAAATAGTATCATCACAGTAGTATAAGAAATTACAACTGAATTATGTAACATCTTATAATTTAAGAAGGAATATAAAGAACATGTATATCCTATGTCAACCAAACTGTACAAAATCAAGACAAGGGTCATCCAATGTTATTCACATTTGTCCCTATATAAATATGCTACATGGTTATATTACATCTTTTTATTATGTCCTGAGGAGATGAGGTATACCACTCATGCTCCAAGTCACCACTTCTAAGTCAAAATTAGTGTCATACAAGATCATTGGAAGAGTCAGAATCCAATAATCTCTCCGCACACCTCGGTCAGTCCGAGTCTGTCATAGTGACATATAAAGTCCAACTACGTAATAGTCTAGCATGCCTTGGTATATAGGCACAACACTAGTGAAATTGAGTTACGACTATAGCCTCACTCCTGTTGAGGTATGACCACAGCCATCCTCAAAAGATATCATACATGTACTCTATATCACATCTTTGAGATATGGCCTCAACCGTTCTCCTTCCAAGGTATGACCACAGTCAATCATGTGAAATACATATACTCAAAAGTATACAACTCTGAGCTTCCATTAAGGGGGAACCCATTTCACCATCCAACAAGTACTAATGCTGAAGACGGATCTATGGCACAGGGAAAACTACATGATTATGGTTCCAGTATATTAATTTTATCAATTAAATGTATTTTGGCATCAATAAAGTTATAATGTACAAAGCCAAAACAAACTCTACAGAATAAGGGCATAGTATAACTCTTAAAGATATAAAGTGTATAAGGTGTAAACTAGACACATCATCACCACATGATACTACTACCTCACAAGACCATCATCATATTCACACTATCATGGGATACTAGTCCCTTATCACATCACTAGCGGATAACACATCACACTAGGCATATAGACTAGTCCATGTAATAGGACCCAATCACTTAATCCATACATGTACACCATCATATTATGCATCAACAATGTGCATACTCACCATCCTATATAATATAGAATTCACCATAGCATTCACATAGCTATGTCATTCAAGTTCACATCACCTGCAAGGTTTAGGGATTTATAAATGGGAGAGAGAAAACATCATAATATGATAACCACTTCAAGAGAGAGAAGCAAACAAATCACATGACCCAACATTAGGGTTAGCATTATTTATTTGTTAATTAAGGTTTTATAAGTTTATTCAATCATTGAAGCATATGTACACCATCTCCCACTTTCTTGGAGCATATTAAGTTTAAGGAACATGACTAGGGTTAACCAAACAATCATTCATACATCACTATACATGAATCATTAATTGCATACTCATACACATATGTTGACTATATGCTCATGTATGTGTCCCGACCATCCATCACATATGTGTCTCAACCACTCATGAATGAAGTGTCTCGACCACCCTCAAGCAAAGTGTCTCAACCACCTTTATGCAAGGTGTCTCAACCGAAAAGAGACTAGGTGTTTCGACCGTGACACATCATGTGTCTCAACCAACACATAGATTAAGGTTTTGACCAAGCTCAAAGCACATGTCTCGACCTCAACTAAAAATATGTCACGACCACCTCTAATGGAAAGCATCTTGGCTGAAACAGAAGTAGGTGTCTCGACCAAAACTAAAGAAACATCTCGACCATCACCACATGTGTCTCAAGCCAGCAAAAAATATGGTGTAGCAACCACCAAGGTCAAGCTACCACCAAGGAAAAAGACCAACATCAAAATAGGGATTAACCAAGATCAAAACAAAATTATTCCACGAACAAAATAGAAGATTACATCAAGGAAAACCATCATCTTCAAGGAGGAAAACTTCATACCAAAACTGGTCACCAAAACCCTAAAACGTGTTTCATGAAATCACCATGGAACAACCTCATGCAAGAGAGAAAAACCCACGTTCAACACCTCAAAAATAGAACCTCAACTCCATGATACATCAAGGTACACGAACCTCATTCATGTGATTAAAACATTGAAACAAAACCACTATTTCACAACCATCTCTAAAATCGAGTACCTTGCATTAGGGTTTCAGATTCTAAGCAAACCAAGCATGATAACCACCATCATTCAAGTTCTAGAGAATGGTATTATCTACTATCATGTTAAATGCACATTTTAGAGAGAGAAACAACAACATACATGTAATGAAAAGTGCAATAATAGAGAAGGTAGAGTGTTATATAACCCACCTTAAGTGTAGAGGCAAGCTCCAAGCACACGAATACCAAGGATGATGATGATGCTCCACCAAAGGCTTCACTCTTGGCCACAAGATCACCTCAAGAAGAAGAAGATACCAAGGTCAAGGATTGCTTAAGAAAAGAGGGTAAGAAACCTTAGGCCGAACCAATAGAAGAAGAAAGAAAGAGAGAAAACTTCCTCTCACTTGGGTACTACCTTGTCAAAATATGGCCTGTGACCCTTGTGATGAGGAGTTTCTCTCCAAAACAACCACCATGAATGATCCATGGTCTACGATTGAGAAAAGATAGGAGGAAGGTAGAATATCAAAGGAAAACACCACCAAAGAAAGACATATACTTACTAAGGAAGAAGATGAAGTCATCACATGCAAGAGATCTCAATCACCAAATCTCCAAGGATCGGTTCTTCTAGGTCCTAAAGGATCCAAGGACGAGCAAGCAAGGAAGGAGAAGGAAGAGGACAAAAAAGGGTCACATGCATGGAGAGAAGAGGGTTTTTATACTTGAGGAGGAGAGAGGTAAGGTGTCAACACCTAAAGGCACCAAAGGGACACTTGTCCACCCAAGAAACACACATGCAACCAGTAAGGCATGCTTGCACAAGATGGTGATACAACCTAGGTGGGGTCTTGACCACTTGGATCACCACCATCTTGGTTTCAGTCACAACATCTCAAGGAGGTTGAAACGAGCATCATATACATCTTGGTCGAGACAAAAGGTCACCAATACACTCAAGGTCAAGACACTCCACAAGAAGACAACTGTCTCAACCCAACCACTCCAAGACCATCATGGTCGAGACAAAACCACCTAAGTAAGGTGTCTCGATTGATACACACCCGAAAACACACCAAAAGGTCGAGACAAGGGCCGTTACACGTCACATGGTCGACACCAAGCAAACCCTATGAACCCTAATCACCTCTAGTGATGCCATCACTCATCTAAGGCCTAACCAAAGTGCCCCAAAGCATCACACTCTCTCTCATGAAGACAAGGAAGAGAAGGTACACATTGGATGTCGTAAAATGCAAGATAACCCTCTCAAATGTGTAAATTGCAATTCAACCCAAAATAAGCACAGAAAGCACAAATGTCATCCAAACAAGATAAAATTGGAAACCTAAGCTTTCCTCAAGCTCTAAAAACATCTCAAAGGATTAGAGAAAGGCTCTAAGAACTTAATCAATCCAAACAAATAGGATTTTCCCAAAACATAGATCAGGGGTCTTACAACAATAATTATGAGAGCTTATTGTTGTGTCTCTAGAAGGGCTATGCCACCTCTCTATTTATAGGAGGGTTGGGGTCAAGACTTCTAGTATGATCTAGAGTTGAAGAGATAGATTTTCCTGAATTTTATAGAACATACAAATGTTGAACCGATCGATTCACTATTGAACTGGTTGATCCATATCTGAGCTGATTGATTCAACTCTTGAACTGGTCGTTTCACAATGTTTCCCAATTGCAATTGCATTGGAAACTAATATTCTATTATGTTGGTGTGTATGTCCAAGGATCCAATCATATGATGATTGTTATGGCATATTACATAAACCATTTGATTAATAATAAATAAGGCAAGCTTCTAATTCATCCCATTTCACTTAGTTATGAGATAATGAGGAATCATAATGAATGTCTAAAGAATGACAATACTCAATGACATATGTCTTTGAGTACGTGACTCGAACAATGAGACCATACAGATGTTAAGAGCATGTACATTCTTATGATGTCCCTATTCAACTGTTACTGTGGAAGGTAGAAAGACAACAATAACACTTAAGAGTGGAGTGTGTGTTGGTTGATGACAAAATATCATCATTCATGATATGTGATATGAAACCAAGCATACAAATACTTGTGAAGGAACAATGTATCAATAGACCCACCTTGAGAGTGACACATGGAAATCATATTTGGTGGTCATATTCATCTCTCATAGTCAAGGTGGTGATTATAGTTCTTAGACTTGAAATCACTACACTATTCACACGTCGTTCGGTAAACTTTGACATCATCCAACATAACCTTGAATAAGGATTGTAACTTTGTTGATTGGGTATCCATGACACACAAGGATTGACTGTGAGTGATGTAGGTGGGATTTGTCTCTCCTAATTGATTTTAATATCCAATCCACTTGATAAGTGAGACTGAGAAAGGAATGCAAATGCACATGTCAATAAAAATATGATACCGAGGTCACATATATCTCAGATAGTTTTCTCTAGAATCAAGGAACATGGATTGAACATTGAGAGGATGATGTTTCCATGTCTCGAGTTTATTGTGGATATCAAAGACAAAGAAATTAGACACCACTATAACACCTTACACAGATTCTAGGTTGAAATTGTTCTCCAACTTTACATTCACTTGGGTAGCACTGATGTGTGAGTAGGTACCACTCTTTACTTGTGATGTCATAAACTAGATATGGACATTCACTGCCAACATGATATGGAACCTATAGGGTCATACACTTATCATACACCTAGGAGAGGAGTTTAAATAATGAATGATAATTGAATTGATTAATAAAGTGTTTAGGTATTCAATTTAAGGAAAAAATGAACTGACTGATCTCCCAACTAATCGGTTCAAGTGTTGATCCTACCTGTTGTCATGTCAGGTTGATTAGAAATTGAATTGGTTGAGTTCTGCCAACTGACCGGTTGGGGTTGTAAGACAATCGACTCACAAGGGTGAGACACTCAGTTTGTGGAGAAATCTGATTGCATCAAAGATTAGTGCTGATGTCATGTTGTTCATTATTTGGATTTGATGAAATGACCAGTTCACTAAGAGAATTGATCGGCTCACATGTGAACCGTCTGGTTCATCTTGGAGAATTGACCAATTTGCTACTCACAGGTTGTGAATTTTGTGATGTTTCAGTCCCTTCCACTCACACACAGACTGGGAACCCATACCCTAACCCCTCCTATAAATAGAGGGGTACTGGGAGATTCTTAGACACTACTCAATTGCCCCTGACAATTGTTGTCCTCTCTGGTTGTGGTAACCAATAGAGAGCCCAAGCAAGTCCTACCCGATAAAGGGAGGGATAGCAATATAGAACAATTGTGGGAGAGCAAGTTGGTGACTAGTACACCAAAGGGAGGGACAACTCATTCTTGTCTGTTCTACTAGAATGAAAGGAGTTCTAGGAAGTCTGTGTGGACTTCTCTATAGGCATGGAGGCTATTGTTTGCTACTAGGTAGACAACATCAACATGTAGTATATGGTGAAGACCAGGAGCTGCATAGACATCGTCCAAGCACAACTAGGATTGTTGCACTACTGCAACGAGTTATAGTTGTTGGACTTGCTGCAGGACTAGGTATGAACTAGTTAGACCATCCTTCCCATTACATACTTGTTGACGCGATCTTGTTGTTATGGGAAAGCACAGAAAATTTTGTTTCTGACTGCCTACTATGTCATTATTTCCCTATAGTGGTATCAGAGCCACGTCAATTTACTATGTTTTTGGATTTGTCGAAATGATCAGATTTTAGTTTATTGCTTTTATTTATTGCATACGACCTGAATATATAAAATGATTAGTATGCATATCCAATTAACATCCACATAAAATCCCAAACTTATATATATATATATATATATATATATATATATATATATATATATATATATATAAGATGGAATACACTCGAGTGTACTAGAGACGCTATACACCAAAATAGTTTTGTATTTTGAACTAATTATTTTGATAATCTAATCCATTGAACTTCTTAACTATCTTAAGAACATACTACAGAATAAATTCGAGCCCATTTGAACACTTATAGGTCATGCATAAAAAAGATGTAAAAATTATGTTTCAAATTAATTATATGCATTGATTTTGTTGTCCTTTGATGAGTGACTTACACTCATCTAAATGGTCTCAAATTTTTTATGTGGTCTATAATTATTATAATAATGAAGATCGATGTATTAGATTTTGCAAATATATGGTATAGATTGGAAAACACCAGTGGGGTGTACGGTGTGAACTGCACACTTGAGTGTATTGTAGCATGACTCTTTTTTTTTCTCTCTCTCTATACACACACACACACACACACACACACACACACATATATATATATATATATATATATATATATATATATATATATATATATATATATATATGGGCTTATCTTTAATACCTATGTGGGTAGCCTGATTTTTCACTACCCGCACATCGAAAAGAGTAACTATATGGTATACAAAAGTAACTCTAAAGATCAAAAGAGTAACTATATGGTACACAAGAGTAATTCTGAGATCAAAAAAGTAACTGCGTAGAAAATATACAGTCAATAAATATATGGACGAGTTTTTTAATTTTAGGGGGGAAAATGATATTATTTTTGGATAAAATTTTTTGGGGATCTAGATAAAATGCTCCTATAAAATTGCAAAAAAAAAATGACGGGAAGGGTGCACGGGTAGCTATCCGTACAGGTATTAAATAAATCCCCTATATATATATATATATATATATATATATATATATATACACGCCGCCCTAAATTTGGTTTTAATGGTGGATGTGAAGCATGGTTATGGCCAATAACCCCCGTAACAGTGTGTGGTTGAATGGTTTGATTTTATTCTTATTTTATATTAGTTTCCATATCGAGCCTCTAACTTCTTCTTCCTAATGCAAAAGTATTATTCTGTCATATTTTTGCTCCCCTTGAATGATGTTCCTCTTTACCATTAATTAATTTAATAGCAAATAGGATAGTTTCTTTTCTTGCAATGACAAATATGATGATTAATGTCATCTGACCGTTTTACGTGACGAGCCGAACAACTAGAGGACCAAGGAGGGTAGACTATAGGAGGAGCCAATCGACTAGATGGTGGACCCAACTGATCATTTGGAGGTGTCCAGACATCGGTTGGTATGAGGTCAACTGATAATTTCAGATGATCAATCGACTGGCCAAGAGGCAACCTGACTGGTTCAAGGGTTGAACTGATCAACCCAGATTGGCTAGCACAGATCTACACCAACAACAGGTTCATGCATGTGATGTAGACCTAGGTGGTAATAATTTCTTTTGGCTCCAAGGAATTATGAAGATATGTCCATAACCATCGGAAATTTTTAATATTGCATGTTTACGTTGTGGGATATAGAATGTATATAATAATACTAGTAAGCGGTGATTCAATATGTATATGTATATAGATACATATGATATATATAAAATCTCTCAATCAAACATTTATGTCAAAGATTTTTTCCATTAGAAACACATGAAAAGCTTGACCGACTATGCGTAGATTATGCCAAAGCATGGTGTGTTGTCCATCTCATAGAAGTGTGATGGTAATAATGTAGGTTCTACCCAAGTGGGGTGCATTATTATCGCATTTGGCTTTTTGTTTGGGCTTAACTATATGTCCTTAATGAGATTAAGCACCAGAGGCATACAAATATTTATGGCAAGGAGTTGCACATATCATCTATCTAGGAATTGCATAATATGAAATTGAAAAATGTAGCCTACCTTAATAATTGATTATGGACGTTGGCGTTGTCTAGGTAATAGTTGAATCATTTTGGATCTTGATTGTCTAGAAGATTGTATATTGCAATCTTCCAAATTGATATGTGAGGGCTATCAACTTCAATAAAATAGTGAGAGTGAAAGTTAATTAAAGACCTAATTAATATTGTAAATTTTAATCAAATCAAATTGAATAAAATCAAAATGAGTTTTGACAAAATTGCCATTCTTTTCTAGAATTAAATGGCAACACATAAAAACCACTTTTCTCTGCGACCAGTCCTTCAGAAGGACAAGTTAAATGGGAATAAATTCCAAGCCTGGTTCAAGACACTGAGAATCATTCCTACACAGGAGCACAAGATCTATGTCTTGGAGACACCAAAGCCAAATGAACCCCTTCCCAATACACCTAAGGCTGACATGGATGCTTACAAGAAGCATACTGAAGATGCCATTGATGTCAAATGTCTGATGATATGCTCCATGAACTATAAGTTGCAAACACAGCACGAGAACATGAATGTTATTGAGATGGTTACACATCTCAAGAACATGTTCTAAGATCAAGTACACATCTCAAGAACATGTTCTAAGATCAAGTAAGATAAGAGATATTTGATGTCTCTAAGGCATTGTTCAAATGTAACATGGATAAAGGAGATCCAGTAGGTCCTCATGTGCCCAAGATCATTGGGTATGTGGAGAACCTTGATAAATTGGGATTCCCCTTGGGTCAATAGTTGACCACTGATGTGATTCTACAGTCTCTTCTAAAATCATACAACCAGTTTGTCATGAACAACAACATGAATGACTTTGACAAGTCATTGACAGAGTTATTAGGCATGTTGGGAATAGTTGAGGCACAAATGAAGAAAGACAATCCCAAGTTTGTGGTGATGATAAGGAAAACAAAGGGAAATACTAAAGGTAAAGGAAAAGCTAAGAAGAGTTCTAAAGATGTCCAGAAGCCAAATCTTCAGATCTCAAGGCAAAGGGAGGAGTAAAAAAGGGACGTAATTATCACCGATGCCACCATCCTGGACATTGGAAAAGGAATTACCCTCTCTTCTTGGAGGAATTAAAGAAATAGAAGGAAAGGGCAGATACCTCAACTTCAGGTATATATGTTATAAGATAATTCTAAATTACATCTTCATCGTGGTATGGGATACCGTATGTAGATCTTACATACGTTGAAGTGCAAGATCTGATAAGGGTAAAGCCTTTATGAAAGGGAAAGAGTGGAATGTGTGGAGCAAGAGTTACTGCAACTGTAGTCTACATTTAGAATTTATCTTAGCCCATTGGGCATGCAATAGAGTTAGTTGAACCGCTATTTCCTTCATCTTGAGCCAGGATCAAACTCTCCATGAGATTCATAGTTGCAAATCCTTTAATCAACTTAATTATGACCTGGTATAGGGGGCGGATGTAGCCAAGTATGCCAAAATAGAAACATTTTACTTTATGCATCTTGTATGACAAGGATGATAAATCAATAAGGAGTTGTTAATGCTTCTATTTCAAAGTTGTAATCTTCTATGGCAATGCCTTAACATCTAGTGATCTTTATATGAAAGGATCTAAAGATGAATGTTAATAACGTAAATTCTAAAAGGATTATATTTTATAACTCAAACCACCTATCACTAGGCGTAGTGGAGATAGCAAGCATTCTATTAGGCTTATACATGTAGAAGTAGGAAGATCTTATAGAATAAAAGTTACAGATAGTTGTTTTACTTCATTATGCTTACTGATGATATTAGTTAACATGGAGTTTGTATTTGGTGAAATACAATCATGAATCTCTTGAAGTGTTCAAGGATATTATAAATGAAGTATAACTTTGATAAAAGTATTAAGAAACTTTGACGTGATTAAATGTTGAAATACTTAACATCAATAGTTTGAGAACCTTCTAGACATACCGTGATAGAGTATCACAAGTCAAATCCACCTGAAACATGATGATGTATTAGAAAGAAGGAATTACATCCTGATGGATCATCATGTGATTATCATTAAATCTAATCTTCAAATCTCCTCATGAATATACACTTTACATTAAAACAATGTACCATCTAAAATTGTTTAAAAGACATCATACATGATATGATACGAGAGTGTCCTGATATGTCTTGAGGATTGAAACCTACATAGAGAAAATAGTTTCTTGAAAAGGTTTATCCACAAACCATAATTGTTGAATGCTTCTATTAATCCCAATTCGGTAACAAAAGTGTTTTGTTGCTAGATAACTGAGTTCCAAATGAATCAGTGGGAGTAAAAGTAGAACTCAAAAGGTTTGAGGTCAACAAGGAGGTACAATGTGAACAATTGGGAATCAAAAATTGTTGTGGAATCTCAAAGTTCCATATGTAACATAGAACCTAATAGTTCTAGTAGCACAAATATGAGATTGAAAGATTGTGAATCTAATAACTCAGATGGGTTGGTCATAAAATGATGAACCAACAAATCAGCTAGAAGATATTGAGAACCAGAATATGAGAAGTGGCTTAAGGCCATTACAGAGTCCATGTACACTAACAAGGTATGAACTTTCTAGTAGCACCCAAAGGGGTAAAACCCATAGGGTGCAGTTGGATTTTATTACAAAGACCTACATGGATAACCTAAAAGGAAAAAATGGTTATAAATGTTTTCAAATCAATTCAAATGATTGAGCATGAAGAAATTCCTTTACCAATTGTCATCAGTGAGTATATACTATAAGATTTGACATATGAATCTTAAAATTGCATTCCTTAAAAGGAATATATGAAAGGATGTGTACATTACACAACCTAAATGTTTTATAACTTTGTGAATACAAATAAAATCTATAAGCTAAAAAGTTCAATTTGGGATATTAGAACGAGAATATCAGAGATGGGAACTTTTGACTTGACAAGATAGTCAAATAATTTGACTTGAACCAAGATAAAAGATGAAATATGTGATTAGAAAAGATTTAGTAGGAGCATATATGAAAATTCCACATGTTGATGGGGAATAACATCTCAATAATATAAATATTGAGACCTGGAATGAAATCACCTTCAGTTATGAGGGATTATGTGAAATGTACTATATGATAAGAATTAAGATCTATATATAGAGATAGATCTAGAAAGTTTCATGACCTAAAATGACCACATAGAATAGCAATGTGCTGAAAAGTTTAGCATAAAAGATTCAATGAGAGAGAATCTAACCATAATTCAAGAGATTAGTCTCTCAAGAACCCTATGTTCTGATTCTTGTGAAGAATGGAATGATATGAGTGAGATGCCATATGCACCAACCATTGGATCTATCATGTATTCTATATAATGTACTCGACCCCTAGTCTTTTATATATTGGACATGACAAGATGATACTAGTTAATTTCCAATGTGGATCATTGGAATGTCACTAACAATAATTAGTATTAGAGAATAATTAAGGATTAATTGCTACTTTATAGCAATTGGAAGAGTTGGGTGTAAAGGGTTACTCCGGTGCAAGCTTCCAGTATGAAAAAAGTGAGCATAATATAAAATATGTTTAATTTTGAGAAAAGTATTGTGAGTTGAATGGGTTATGAACTACATGCCATTAATTCAATTCTATAATTGAAGCCGAGTATCCTAGTGTTAGGAATATAGGAGTGGACACTATATAGATCTAAAAGTTCGTATGGATGAACTTAAATATGTTCCAACATGTTCCAACATGTTGTGTAATTATTGATTGAACACTTAAATCGGTCGTTTCACAGTCCAATCAGTCAACTTACAACCATTGCTATTTAAATTGAATATCTAACCCTTAGTAATCAAGTTAAATGTCATTCATGAAGAAACTCCTATTCCAGGTGCATCCTATGTGTGTTACCCTATAGGTCCAAATTTACATTGACAGTGAATGTCCATAACCAAATTATGACATCATAAGAAATAAGTGGTATCTAGCAACACATCATTGCTACCCAAGTAATTTAGAAAGTTGGATAAAAACTTTAACCTACATTCTATGATTTGTTTTATTATGATCATATTGTTCCTATGTCTCTGTTACTTGGATTGAACTCAAGGCATGGAAGCGTCATACTCTCAACGTTCAATCCTTGTTTCTTGAAATAGAGAAGACTTCCTGAGATGCATGTGAGATCATATATCACATATTGAGTTACATGATCAGGTCCATACATTTCTCAGTCTTTCTTATGAAGTGGTTAGGATATCAATCTACTGTAGGAGGGACAAATACCATCCATATCACTCACACTCAGTCCTCATGTTCCATAATGCAATTGATCATCACTTTTGTACAAAACCTTATTCAAGGTCACGTTGGATGATATCAGAATGCATCCAAAGACATGCAATGAGTATAATGACTTTAGGTCTAAGAACCAAAATCATTACTATCACTATGCAAGATGATTCTAACTACCATCCAGGGTCTCCATGTATCACTCTCAAGGTGGAACTGTCCGATACACTATTCTCTAACATGTGCCTATGTATTTGACTTGATATCACATATCATGACTAATGAGACTCTATCATCAGTCAACACTCACTCTATTCTTGTGTACTATTGTTGTCTATTTTGCTTCCATGGTATATCTAACTAGGGACGTAATAAGAATGTATGTACTCTTATAATAAATATGATCACATTGTTCAGGACCTCAACCTGACGACATATGTCATTAAATAACATCATTGTATAGACATGTATCATGTTTATGTCATCATCTCATGATTGAGGAAAACATAATAGATGAAATTACCTTTACAATTATCAAATCAGATATCCAATGCATCATTACAATAATCACATTATTGGCTCCCTGGGAATACATGCCAACAGACTCCCAGTTGTACTTAGAGCCAGTCACCCATCGATATTATTCCAAGTGATATTAACAAGTCCATCATGTTTCTACTGTGCAAGTTCTTTAATAACAGGTTAGCAATGTTTGCTTCTAGTCGATGTTTTGTAAGTTTAACATCTTCACTATATGACTTTTTGTATGAGATGGAATTGTTGTAGTATGCTCTCTGAGATTTCTTGCCTATCCAATAGCTCCATTGTTGCTCAATATTTCTACTATGTTATCAATGGCTAGAACCTCCCATAAGTTCATCCAAAAGTAATTCTTGATCCATACAATATCCTCTGATGTTCTCAAAATAGCAAGGTGCTCACATTCTATGTAGAATTAAACAAATATACTTTTCTCGAACTTCTCCATCTTATAATTCTTGTTTTAATTTCAAACACAAATTTAAATTGTGATCATTAATTTTATTTATCATTTTGGAATCTTGAATCAGTGTAACCTTTACACCCAACTTTTCCTTATTACCATAACTAAGGAACATATCCTTTTAGTGCTTCTTAAGTACTTAAGGATGTTCTTTATGGCAATCTAGTGACTTTTACTGGGATATGCCAGATATCCACTCCTCATGTCCAATACATATGAGACAACCAAGTGAGTACATTACATTGCATACATGATAGATCTAATTGTGAATATATATGACATCCAACTCATGTTTTCCCATTCTTCACAAAAACTAGAATACTGGGCACTTGAGAGACTAATTCATGGAACACAAACATATTTTCTCTCAACGAGTCTTGCATGTTGAACCCCTTCAACATATTGGTAATGTATGTGCTCTTTCTCAGGTCACAAAGCCTTCTAGATCTATCTTTGTAGATCTTGATTCCTATCACATAGTATTGTTCGCCTAAATCCTTCATAGAGAAGGTACTTTTTTAATATTTGTAGTATAAGGATATTATTCCCCATCATTATGTGGAATAGAAATATGCTCCCACTAAATCTCTTATAATCACATATTTCATCTTCATTTTGAATAAAGTCAAACTCTTTGACTATCTTGTCAAATTAAATATTTTGGCTCTGAGATGCTTGCTTCAATCTATAGATTGACCTTTGTTTCTTATAAACTTTATTTCTGATAACTAGATTTATAAAACTTGCAGGTTGTGTAACACACACATCCTCATAATCATTCCCATTAAGGAATGTGGTTTTAACATCCATATGCCAAATCTCATAGTAATAATAAGCTGCAATACCATGATCTTAATGAATTTAACCATGGAAACTGGTGAAGAGATTTCATCATGTTCAACACCTTGAACTAGATTGAATCCCTTTGCAACTAATATGCTCTTATAGGTTTGTATACTACCATCCATATCGGTTTTCTTCTTGAAGACTCAATTTCACCCTATGGGCTTTACCCCTACAGGTGGCTCCACCAAGGTCATACCTTGTTGATGTACATGGAATTCATCATTTATCCCATGCCCTTAAGCCATGTCTCATCTCTGGTCCCTCAATACATTCTAGGTACATTATTGACTCATCATCTATGACCAACATATCACCTTCTTGAGTTATAAGATATCATAATCTTTCAAGCTAAGGCATCTTCTTCTAGAAGTACAAGGTTTTATGTTACATAAGAAACTTGAGATTCCACAACAATATGTGATTCTTTTTGTTCCCGATGTACCTATTTAGGTTCAATTATTTCTTATTTGATATCTAACTTGTCTAGTACTACTTTTTTCCCACTGATTCCTTTGGAATCAAAATCCCTTTAGGAATACAACCATCCAGGAAAAAATACACTTTTGTTGTTGGATTGGAATATAAAAGTAGTTTTTAACAAAGCAACATTTATGTGATTTGTGGACAAAGCCATTCAAGAAACTATTTTATTATATAAGCTTTCAATCCTAATCCTTATAAAAAACATATTGGGATACATCTCATGCCATATCTCATGTGGTGTCTTTTGAACCAATTTAGATGGTGCATAGTTTAGTGATACATAGGGGAGGTAAATGATACACTTAAATAAAGCCTTGGAGACATTATATCTCTCTTGCCTTTTTTGATCTTGGTACATGTTCTTAAGTTCTCTTACCATCTCAATAACATTAATTTTCTCATATTGTCTCTACAACTCATAGTTCATTGAACATAACATCAAGCACTTGACATCTACAATATCTTCGGAATGTTTCTTATACGCATCCAAGTCAGCCTTAGGCGCATCCGGAGCAGGTTCATCTAGATATGGTGTTTCAAGGACATAGAGCTTGTTCTCTTGAGTTACAACAATTCTTAATGTCCTAAACTAGTCATGGAAGTCATTCCCATTCAACTTATCCTTCTCAAGGAACGATTGAAAAGAAAACGTGTTTGTGTTTACTATAAGATTCTACAAAAGCAATTTGCAATTGTCAATATTTTTTGATTAATTTTATTTAATAAGTTTGGCAATATCAATTAGTCTTTTAATTAAATATCACTCTCACTACTTTGTTCAAATTGATAGCCCTCAAATATCAATTTGGAAGATTGCAGCGACAACCATCTAGTTAGCTAAGATCCAAAACAATTGAGTTATTACCCAGACAATGCCAACATCCATAATCAATCATTAAGATAGGCAACTTTTGCCAATTGCATCTCATGTGATTCTTGGATAGACAGTATGTGCAACACTTTGCCATAGTCATCTGCATTCTTCAAGGTACTCAATCTCATTAAGAAAACCTAGTTATGCCTGACCCAAAAGCCGACATGATAGTATTGCACTCAACTTTAGCAGGCTCACATAACTACCATCACACTTCTATGAGATGGACAACGCACCACGCTTTGGTGTAACCTACGCTTAGTCGATCAAATTTTTATTGTGTTTTACGTGTGGAAACATATAAGACATAATATATTTGATTGAGGGATTTTATATTAAAATGAATAGATATACATATCCAATCATTACATACTTATAGTACATATCATATGCATAATATAACCAAAAATTTCATATGCAATTATAAAACACGAGCGATGATTATGGCCATACTATTGTAATTCCTTGGAGCTACAATGAATTACTATTACATAAGGTCTACATCATATAGAATAACACGTTGTTGATAAATATTTGTGCTTGATCAAGCCCAGGTCGATTGATTCAACTCTTGAATCGATTAGATCACCTACTGGTCAATCAGTTGGTCTTTCAGATCAGTCGTCTAGTATTTGATCTAAGTGACTTCTGGACACCTCCTAGAAGATTGATTGGGCCACTAATTGATCGGTCTACTTATCCTATCGTCATTCCTCCTTAGTCCTCCAGCTGATCTATTTCGTGCATAAAATCTTCTTTGCCATAACAAGAATTAAAACTATCCCAATCCTATTTAACAATATTACATGGAATAGGGAAACCTCGAGTTACATTCGAGAGGAGCATGGGAAGGAAAGGATTAATACTTTTACATGTGGAAATGGAGAGAGAGGCCCAATATGCAAACCAAGATATAAATAGGAATAATAACCATCCAACCATGCACAAAGATTTACGAGGTTATTGTCCATAACCATGCCCACATCCACCATCAAAATAAATTTTAGGGCGAAACATGTAAATTGCATATATATATATATATATATATAAGTTGGTATCATATGTGGTATATAATTAGATATGCACATTAATCATTTTAATCATTTGTTTTGTATGCAATAAATAAATAAATGATAAAAATAGAAATCTGATACTATCAATTAAATCCCAAAGCATAGTAAATTGATGTGGCTCTGATACCATTATTGGGAAATATGTCATCATATATGGTAGTGGAAACAAAAAAAGTTCCATATTCCCTTTAAATAGAAGATCGTGTCAACACCTAAGTCATAAGAATGAGGGTTGGAAGGCATATACCTAGCCCTCGAGCAAGTCTAGCCACAATGCTTGTTGCATCATTCTTCTTTCTCAAGTCACACTTGGATGACTATTGCCAGTGGCCTCCTGGTTGATCATCATAGATGGTGGTTGGTTGCGTCCTCCTAGAGGGTGGAGAAGGCCTCCTTGGATCTGTACTAGTCCACACATACCAACAAGAACTCCTGTCATTCTAGATAAATAAACAAGAAGGATTTGTCTGTTCTAGTCAGCGTGCTAGCACTGACTTACTCTCCCAATTGTCTCTCCCTTTCTATTCCTCCCTTAGACGGGTATGACTTTCTCGAGTTCTCACGTTACCACAACTAGAGAAGACAATTGTGATGCCCTAACATGCCACAAACAAGAATACTTGAAACCAAACTACGAAAGTATAACTAAGCAAATGGACTACCAGAAAATACAAAAAATTAAAACCGATTTCATAAAAGCACCATAAGAAAATCTTATCACATGTGAGTCCACAAGACATCCACATACATCATATATATATATATATATATGTGCGTGTATATATATATATATATATATATATATATATATATATATATATATATATATATATATATATATATAGTTCATTCAGTGTCCTCATGGGTAGCTACCTGCTCCTATTTTGGTTACTTTTTTGGGGGTTTCTTACTTGTGACATGTAGAGGGTGAGTTGAACTTGAAAATTGTTACTTTTTATGTATAGAAAGTTAAATTAGTACCAGATATACAATTACATATTTATTCCAAAATTTTTGCTGTGTAAAATACACATATTTACTTTTTGAATCGAATAGTTATTTTTTGGTCAATATAGTTACTTTTTTGTCGACTGAGTTACTTTTTTGACCGAATAGTTACTTTGTTGGATGCACAGGTAGGGAATTCCACGCTACTCGCACAGATATTAAAGATAAACCCTTTATATATATGTATATATAGCACAAGGTGCTTACATAACTATTCTTTAACATTCCTATCATCAACATGTTACATGAGGTAACTGTTCATATATATACATATATACATGACATATCTTACATACATGGCTCACAAGAAAAAAACCTCGTATCGTTATCATAACCACAAAACACATCGAGACCAACCCCCAAAAACCTGAGTGTACATGGATGACATCTAGGACTCTATCACTAAAAGACTAGTAGCACATCCAACCTTATTAGTTGTTACTCTTCGACACCTTCACAACCTCTATCTCTTCGTCCACGCCCACCTAAAAGATGTAGAAGCCCATAGGGTGAGACCAAATGTCCCAATAAGAGATATAATTCTCCACCAACACTATTATAACATAGATAAGGTAAAGAAAAGTAGAAAGTAAAGCTACTAACATGATGAGAAAATTCAACTGAAGGATGTATCTAAAGCAAATAGTATCATCACAGTAGTATAAGAAATTACAACTGAATTATGTAACATCTTATAATTTAAGAAGGAATATAAAGAACATGTATATCCTATGTCAACCAAACTGTACAAAAGCAAGACAAGGGTCATCCAATGTTATTCACATTTGTCCCTATATAAATATGCTACATGGTTATATTACATCTTTTTATTATGTCCTGAGGAGATGAGGTATACCACTCATGCTCCAAGTCACCACTTCTAAGTCAAAATTAGTGTCATACAAGATCATTGGAAGAGTCAGAATCCAATAATCTCTCCGCACACCTCGGTCAGTCCGAGTCTGTCATAGTGACATATAAAGTCCAACTACGTAATAGTCTAGCATGCCTTGGTATATAGGAACAACACTAGTGAAATTGAGTTACGACTATAGCCTCACTCCTGTTGAGGTATGACCACAACCATCCTCAAAAGATATCATACATGTACTCTATATCACATCTTTGAGATATGGCCTCAACCGTTCTCCTTCCAAGGTATGACCACAGTCAATCATGTGAAATACATATACTCAAAAGTATACAACTCTGAGCTTCCATTAAGGGGGAACCCATTTCACCATCCAACAAGTACTAATGCTGAAGACGGATCTATGGCACAGGGAAAACTACATGATTATGGTTCCAGTATATTAATTTTATCAATTAAATGTATTTTGGCATCAATAAAGTTATAATGTACAAAGCCAAAACAAACTCTACAGAATAAGGGCATAGTATAACTCTTAAAGATATAAAGTGTATAAGGTGTAAACTAGACACATCATCACCACATGATACTACTACCTCACAAGACCATCATCATATTCACACTATCATGGGATACTAGTCCCTTATCACATCACTAGCGGATAGCACATCACACTAGGCATATAGACTAGTCCATGTAATAGGACCCAATCACTTAATCCATACATGTACACCATCATATTATGCATCAACAATGTGCATACTCACCATCCTATATAATATAGAATTCACCATAGCATTCACATAGCTATGTCATTCAAGTTCACATCACCTGCAAGGTTTAGGGATTTATAAATGGGAGAGAGAAAACATCATAATATGATAACCACTTCAAGAGAGAGAAGCAAACAAATCACATGACCCAACATTAGGGTTAGCATTCTTTATTTGTTAATTAAGGTTTTATAAGTTTATTCAATCATTGAAGCATATGTACACCATCTCCCACTTTCTTGGAGCATATTAAGTTTAAGGAACATGACTAGGGTTAACCAAACAATCATTCATACATCACTATACATGAATCATTAATTGCATACTCATACACATATGTTGACTATATGCTCATGTATGTGTCCCGACCATCCATCACATAGGTGTCTCAACCACTCATGAATGAAGTGTCTCGACCACCCTCAAGCAAAGTGTCTCAACCACCTTTATGCAAGGTGTCTCAATCGAAAAGAGACTAGGTGTTTCGACCGTGACACATCATGTGTCTCAACCAACACATAGATTAAGGTTTTGACCAAGCTCAAAGCACATGTCTCGACCTCAACTAAAAATATGTCACGACCACCTCTAATGGAAAGCATCTTGACTGAAACAGAAGTAGGTGTCTCGACCAAAACTAAAGAAACATCTCGACCATCACCACATGTGTCTCAAGCCAACAAAAAATATGGTGTAGCAACCACCAAGGTCAAGCTACCACCAAGGAAAAAGACCAACATCAAAATAGGGATTAACCAAGATCAAAACAAAATTATTCCACGAACAAAATAGAAGATTACATCAAGGAAAACCATCATCTTCAAGGAGGAAAACTTCATACCAAAACTGGTCACCAAAACCCTAAAACGTGTTTCATGAAATCACCATGGAACAACCTCATGCAAGAGAGAAAAACCCACGTTCAACACCTCAAAAATAGAACCTCAACTCCATGATACATCAAGGTACACGAACCTCATTCATGTGATTAAAACATTGAAACAAAACCACTATTTCACAACCATCTCTAAAATCGAGTACCTTGCATTAGGGTTTCAGATTCTAAACAAACCAAGCATGATAACCACCATCATTCAAGTTCTAGAGAATGGTATTATCTACTATCATGTTAAATGCACATTTTAGAGAGAGAAACAACAACATACATGTAATGAAAAGTGCAATAATAGAGAAGGTAGAGTGTTATATAACCCACCTTAAGTGTAGAGGCAAGCTCCAAGCACACGAATACCAAGGATGATGATGATGCTCCACCAAAGGCTTCACTCTTGGCCACAAGATCACCTCAAGAAGAAGAAGATACCAAGGTCAAGGATTGCTTAAGAAAAGAGGGTAAGAAACCTTAGGCCGAACCAATAGAAGAAGAAAGAAAGAGAGAAAACTTCCTCTCACTTGGGTACTACCTTGTCAAAATATGGCCTGTGACCCTTGTGATGAGGAGTTTCTCTCCAAAACAACCACCATGAATGATCCATGGTCTACGATTGAGAAAAGATAGGAGGAAGGTAGAATATCAAAGGAAAACACCACCAAAGAAAGACATATACTTACTAAGGAAGAAGATGAAGTCATCACATGCAAGAGATCTCAATCACCAAATCTCCAAGGATCGGTTCTTCTAGGTCCTAAAGGATCCAAGTACGAGCAAGCAAGGAAGGAGAAGGAAGAGGACAAAAAAGGGTCACATGCATGGAGAGAAGAGGGTTTTTATACTTGAGGAGGAGAGAGGTAAGGTGTCAACACCTAAAGGCACCAAAGGGACACTTGTCCACCCAAGAAACACACATGCAACCAGTAAGGCATGCTTGCACAAGATGGTGATACAACCTAGGTGGGGTCTTGACCACTTGGATCACCACCATCTTGGTTTCAGTCACAACATCTCAAGGAGGTTGAAACGAGCATCATATACATCTTGGTCGAGACAAAAGGTCACCAATACACTCAAGGTCAAGACACTCCACAAGAAGACAACTGTCTCAACCCAACCACTCCAAGACCATCATGGTCGAGACAAAACCACCTAAGTAAGGTGTCTCGATTGATACACACCCGAAAACACACCAAAAGGTCGAGACAAGGGCCGTTACACGTCACATGGTCGACACCAAGCAAACCCTATGAACCCTAATCACCTCTAGTGATGCCATCACTCATCTAAGGCCTAACCAAAGTGACCCAAAGCATCACACTCTCTCTCATGAAGACAAGGAAGAGAAGGTACACATTGGATGTGGTAAAATGCAAGATAACCCTCTCAAATGTGTAAATTGCAATTCAACCCAAAATAAGCACAGAAAGCACAAATGTCATCCAAACAAGATAAAATTGGAAACCTAAGCTTTCCTCAAGCTCTAAAAACATCTCAAAGGATTAGAGAAAGGCTCTAAGAACTTAATCAATCCAAACAAATAGGATTTGCCCAAAACATAGATCAGGGGTCTTACAACAATAATTATGAGAGCTTATTGTTGTGTCTCTAGAAGGGCTATGCCACCTCTCTATTTATAGGAGGGTCGGGGTCATGACTTCTAGTATGATCTAGAGTTGAAGAGATAGATTTTCCTGAATTTTATAGAACATACAAATGTTGAACCGATCGATTCACTATTGAACTGGTTGATCCATATCTGAGCTGATTGATTCAACTCTTGAACTGGTCGTTTCACAATGTTTCCCAATTGCAATTGCATTGGAAACTAATATTCTATTATGTTGGTGTGTATGTCCAAAGATCCAATCATATGATGATTGTTATGGCATATTACATAAACGATTTGAGTAATAATAATAAAGGCAAGCTTCTAATTCATCCCATTTCACTTAGTTATGAGATAATGAGGAATCATAATGAATGTCTAAAGAATGACAATACTCAATGACATATGTCTTTGAGTACGCGACTTGAACAATGAGACCATACAAATGTTAAGAGCATGTACATTCTTATGATGTCCCTATTCAACTGTTACTGTGGAAGGTAGAAAGACAACAATAACACTTAAGAGTGGAGTGTGTGTTGGTTGATGACAAAATATCATCATTCATGATATGTGATATGAAACCAAGCATACAAATACTTGTTAAGGAACAATGTATCAATAGACCCACCTTGAGAGTGACACATGGAAATCATATTTGGTGGTCATATTCATCTCTCATAGTCAAGGTGGTGATTATAGTTCTTAGACTTGAAATCACTACACTATTCACATGTCGTTCGGTAAACTTTGACATCATCCAACATAACCTTGAATAAGGATTGTAACTTTGTTGATTGGGTATCCATGACACACAAGGATTGACTGTGAGTGATGTAGGTGGGATTTGTCTCTCCTAATTGATTTTAATATCCAATCCACTTGATAAGTGAGACTGAGAAAGGAATGCAAATGCACATGTCAATAAAAATATGATACCGAGGTCACATATATCTCAGATAGTTTTCTCTAGAATCAAGGAACATGGATTGAACATTGAGAGGATGATGTTTCCATGTCTCGAGTTTATTGTGGATATCAAAGACAAAGAAATTAGACACCACTATAACACCTTACACAGATTCTAGGTTGAAATTGTTCTCCAACTTTACATTCACTTGGGTAGCACTGATGTGTGAGTAGGTACCACTCTTTACTTGTGATGTCATAAACTAGATATGGACATTCACTGCCAACATGATATGGAACCTATAGGGTCATACACTTATCATACACCTAGGAGAGGAGTTTAAATAATGAATGATAATTGAATTGATTAATAAAGTGTTTAGGTATTCAATTTAAGGAAAAAATGAACTGACTGATCTCCCAACTAATCGGTTCAAGTGTTGATCCTACCTGTTGTCATGTCAGGTTGATTAGAAATTGAATTGGTTGAGTTCTGCCAACTGACCGGTTGGGGTTGTAAGACAATCGACTCACAAGGGTGAGACACTCAGTTTGTGGAGAAATCTGATTGCATCAAAGATTAGTGCTGATGTCATGTTGTTCATTATTTGGATTTGATGAAATGACCAGTTCACTAAGAGAATTGATTGGCTCACATGTGAACCGTCTGGTTCAGCTTGGAGAATTGACCAATTTGCTACTCACATGTTGTGAATTTTGTGATGTTTCAGTCCCTTCCACTCACACACAGACTGGGAACCCATACCCTAACCCCTCCTATAAATAGAGGGGTACTGGGAGATTCTTAGACACTACTCAATTGCCCCTGACAATTGTTGTCCTCTCTGGTTGTGGTAACCAATAGAGAGCCCAAGCAAGTCCTACCCGATAAAGGGAGGGATAGCAATATAGAACAATTGTGGGAGAGCAAGTTGGTGACTAGTACACCAAAGGGAGGGACAACTCATTCTTGTCTGTTCTACTAGAATGAAAGGAGTTCTAGGAAGTCTGTGTGGACTTCTCTATAGGCATGGAGGCTATTGTTTGCTACTAGGTAGACAACATCAACATGTAGTATATGGTGAAGACCAGGAGCTGCATAGACATCGTCCAAGCACAACTAGGATTGTTGCACTACTGCAACGAGTTATAGTTGTTGGACTTGCTGCAGGACTAGGTATGAACTAGTTAGACCATCCTTCCCATTACATACTTGTTGACGCGATCTTGTTGTTATGGGAAATAAGCACAGAAAATTTTGTTTCCGACTGCCTACTATGTCATTATTTCCCTATAGTGGTATCAGAGCCACGTCAATTTACTATGTTTTGGGATTTGTCGAAATGATCAGATTTTAGTTTATTGCTTTTATTTATTGCATACGACCTGAATATATAAAATGATTAGTATGCATATCCAATTAACATCCACATAAAATCCCAAACTTATATATATATATATATATATATATATATAAGATGGAATACACTCGAGTGTACTAGAGACGCTATACACCAAAATAGTTTTCTATTTTGAACTAATTATTTTGATAATCTAATCCATTGAACTTCTTAACTATCTTAAGAACATACTACAGAATAAATTCGAGCCCATTTGAACACTTATAGGTCATGCATAAAAAAGATGTAAAAATTATGTTTCAAATTAATTATATGCGTTGATTTTGTTGTCCTTGGATGAGTGACTTACACTCATCCAAATAGTCTAAAATTTTTTATGTGGTCTATAATTATTATAATAATGAAGATCGATGTATTAGATTTTGCAAATATATGGTATAGATTGGAAAACACCAGTGGGGTGTACGGTGTGAACTGCACACTTGAGTGTATTGTAGCATGACTCTCTTTTTTTTCTCTCTCTCTATACACACTCACACACACACACACACATATATATATATATATATATATATATATATATATATATATATATATATATATATATATATATATATATGGGCTTATCTTTAATACCTATGTGGGTAGCCTGATTTTTCACTACCCGCACATCGAAAAGAGTAACTATATGGTATACAAAAGTAACTCTAAAGATCAAAAGAGTAACTATATGGTACACAAGAGTAATTCTGAGATCAAAAAAGTAACTGCGTAGAAAATATACAGTCAATAAATATATGGACGAGTTTTTTAATTTTAGGGGGGAAAATGATATTATTTTTGGATAAATTTTTTTGGGGATCTAGATAAAATGCTCCTATAAAATTGCAAAAACAAAATGACGGGAAGGGTGCACGGGTAGCTATCTGTACATGTATTAAATAAATCCCCTATATATATATATATATATATATATATATACATATATATATACACGCCGCCCTAAATTTGGTTTTAATGGTGGATGTGAAGCATGGTTATGGCCAATAACCCCCGTAACAGTGTGTGGTTGAATGGTTTGATTTTATTCTTATTTTATATTAGTTTCCATACCGAGCCTCTAACTTCTTCTTCCTAATGCAAAAGTATTATTCTGTCATATTTTTGCTCCCCTTGAATGATGTTCCTCTTTACCATTAATTAATTTAATAGCAAATAGGAAAGTTTCTTTTCTTGCAATGACAAATATGATGATTAATGTCATCTGACCGTTTTACGTGACGAGTCGAACAACTAGAGGACCAAGGAGGGTAGACTATAGGAGGAGACAATCGACTAGATGGTGGACCCAACTGATCATTTGGAGGTGTCCAGACATCGGTTGGTATGAGGTCAACTGATAATTTCAGATGATCAATCGACTGGCCAAGAGGCAACCTGACTGGTTCAAGGGTTGAACTGATCAACCCAGATTGGCTAGCACAGATCTACACCAACAACAGGTTCATGCATGTGATGTAGACCTAGGTGGTAATAATTTCTTTTGGCTCCAAGGAATTATGAAGATATGTCCATAACCATCGGAAATTTTTAATATTGCATGTTTACGTTGTGGGATATAGAATGTATATAATAATACTAGTAAGCGGTGATTCAATATGTATATGTATATAGATACATATGATATATATAAAATCTCTCAATCAAACATTTATGTCAAAGATTTTTTCCATTAGAAACACATGAAAAGCTTGACCGACTATGCGTAGATTATGCCCAAGCATGGTGTGTTGTCCATCTCATAGAAGTGTGATGGTAATAATGTAGGTTCTGCCCAAGTGGGGTGCATTATTATCGCATTTGGCTTTTTGTTTGGGCTTAACTATATGTCCTTAATGAGATTAAGCACCAGAGGCATACAAATATTTATGGCAAGGAGTTGCACATATCATCTATCTAGGAATTGCATAAGATGAAATTGAAAAATGTAGCCTACCTTAATAATTGATTATGGACGTTGGCGTTGTCTAGGTAATAGTTGAATCATTTTGGATCTTGATTGTCTAGAAGATTGTATATTGCAATCTTCCAAATTGATATGTGAGGGCTATCAATTTCAATAAAATAGTGAGAGTGAAAGTTAATTAAAGACCTAATTAATATTGTAAATTTTAATCAAATCAAATTGAATAAAATCAAAATGAGTTTTGACAAAATTGCCATTCTTTTCTAGAATTAAATGGCAACACATAAAAACCACTTTTCTCTGCGACCAGTCCTTCAGAAGGACAAGTTAAATGGGAATAAATTCCAAGCCTGGTTCAAGACACTGAGAATCATTCCTACACAGGAGCACAAGCTCTATGTCTTGGAGACACCAAAGCCAAATGAACCCCTTCCCAATACACCTAAGGCTGACATGGATGCTTACAAGAAGCATACTGAAGATGCCATTGATGTCAAATGTCTGATGATATGCTCCATGAACTATAAGTTGCAAACGCAGCACGAGAACATGAATGTTATTGAGATGGTTACACATCTCAAGAACATGTTCTAAGATCAAGTACACATCTCAAGAACATGTTCTAAGATCAAGTAAGATAAGAGATATTTGATGTCTCTAAGGCATTGTTCAAATGTAACATGGATAAAGGAGATCCAGTAGGTCCTCATGTGCCCAAGATCATTGGGTATGTGGAGAACCTTGATAAATTGGGATTCCCCTTGGGTCAATAGTTGACCACTGATGTGATTCTACAGTCTCTTCTAAAATCATACAACCAGTTTGTCATGAACAACAACATGAATGACTTTGACAAGTCATTGACAGAGTTATTAGGCATGTTGGGAATAGTTGAGGCACAAATGAAGAAAGACAATCCCAAGTTTGTGGTGATGATAAGGAAAACAAAGGGAAAGACTAAAGGTAAAGGAAAAGCTAAGAAGAGTTCTAAAGATGTCCAGAAGCCAAATCTTCAGATCTCAAGGCAAAGGGAGGAGTAAAAAAGGGACGTAATTATCACCGATGCCACCATCCTAGACATTGGAAAAGAAATTACCCTCTCTTCTTAGAGGAATTAAAGAAATAGAAGGAAAGGGTAGATACCTCAAC
Source organism: Alisma plantago-aquatica (assembly GCA_963693085.1). Taxonomy (NCBI): domain Eukaryota; kingdom Viridiplantae; phylum Streptophyta; class Magnoliopsida; order Alismatales; family Alismataceae; genus Alisma; species Alisma plantago-aquatica. Next base: position 25,405,259 of record OY856409.1, on the reverse strand, counting down.
TTCAGGTATATATGTTATAAGATAATTCTAAATTACATCTTCATCGTGGTATGGGATACCGTATGTAGATCTTACATACGTTGAAGTGCAAGATCTGATAAGGGTAAAGCCTTTATGAAAGGGAAAGAGTGGAATGTGTGGAGCAAGAGTTACTGCAACTGTAGTCTACATTTAGAATTTATCTTAGCCCATTGGGCATGCAATAGAGTTAGTTGAACCGCTATTTCCTTCATCTTGAGCCAGGATCAAACTCTCCATGAGATTCATAGTTGCAAATCCTTTAATCAACTTAATTATGACCTGGTATAGGGGGCGGATGTAGCCAAGTATGCCAAAATAGAAACATTTTACTTTATGCATCTTGTATGACAAGGATGATAAATCAATAAGGAGTTGTTAATGCTTCTATTTCAAAGTTGTAATCTTCTATGGCAATGCCTTAACATCTAGTGATCTTTATATGAAAGGATCTAAAGATGAATGTTAATAACGTAAATTCTAAAAGGATTATATTTCATAACTCAAACCACCTATCACTAGGCGTAGTGGAGATAGCAAGCATTCTATTAGGCTTATACATGTAGAAGTAGGAAGATCTTATAGAATAAAAGTTACAGATAGTTGTTTTACTTCATTATGCTTACTGATGATATTAGTTAACATGGAGTTTGTATTTGGTGAAATACAATCATGAATCTCTTGAAGTGTTCAAGGATATTATAAATGAAGTATAACTTTGATAAAAGTATTAAGAAACTTTGACGTGATTAAATGTTGAAATACTTAACATCAATAGTTTGAGAACCTTCTAGACATACCGTGATAGAGTATCACAAGTCAAATCCACCTGAAACATGATGATGTATTAGAAAGAAGGAATTACATCCTGATGGATCATCATGTGATTATCATTAAATCTAATCTTCAAATCTCCTCATGAATATACACTTTACATTAAAACAATGTACCATCTAAAATTGTTTAAAAGACATCATACATGATATGATACGAGAGTGTCCTGATATGTCTTGAGGATTGAAACCTACATAGAGAAAATAGTTTCTTGAAAAGGTTTATCCACAAACCATAATTGTTGAATGCTTCTATTAATCCCAATTCGGTAACAAAAGTGTTTTGTTGCTAGATAACTGAGTTCCAAATGAATTAGTGGGAGTAAAAGTAGAACTCAAAAGGTTTGAGGTCAACAAGGAGGTACAATGTGAACAATTGGGAATCAAAAATTGTTGTGGAATCTCAAAGTTCCATATGTAACATAGAACCTAATAGTTCTAGTAGCACAAATATGAGATTGAAAGATTGTGAATCTAATAACTCAGATGGGTTGGTCATAAAACGATGAACCAACAAATCAGCTAGAAGATATTGAGAACCAGAATATGAGAAGTGGCTTAAGGCCATTACAGAGTCCATGTACACTAACAAGGTATGAACTTTCTAGTAGCACCCAAAGGGGTAAAACCCATAGGGTGCAGTTGGATTTTATTACAAAGACCTACATGGATAACCTAAAAGGAAAAAATGGTTATAAATGTTTTCAAATCAATTCAAATGATTGAGCATGAAGAAATTCCTTTACCAATTGTCATCAGTGAGTATATACTATAAGATTTGACATATGAATCTTAAAATTGCATTCCTTAAAAGGAATATATGAAAGGATGTGTACATTACACAACCTAAATGTTTTATAACTTTGTGAATACAAATAAAATCTATAAGCTAAAAAGTTCAATTTGGGATATTAGAACGAGAATATCAGAGATGGGAACTTTTGACTTGACAAGATAGTCAAATAATTTGACTTGAACCAAGATAAAAGATGAAATATGTGATTAGAAAAGATTTAGTAGGAGCATATATGAAAATTCCACATGTTGATGGGGAATAACATCTCAATAATATAAATATTGAGACCTGGAATGAAATCACCTTCAGTTATGAGGGATTATGTGAAATGTACTATATGATAAGAATTAAGATCTATATATAGAGATAGATCTAGAAAGTTTCATGACCTAAAATGACCACATAGAATAGCAATGTGCTGAAAAGTTTAGCATAAAAGATTCAATGAGAGAGAATCTAACCATAATTCAAGAGATTAGTCTCTCAAGAACCCTATGTTCTGATTCTTGTGAAGAATGGAATGATATGAGTGAGATGCCATATGCACCAACCATTGGATCTATCATGTATTCTATATAATGTACTCGACCCCTAGTCTTTTATATATTGGACATGACAAGATGATACTAGTTAATTTCCAATGTGGATCATTGGAATGTCACTAACAATAATTAGTATTAGAGAATAATTAAGGATTAATTGCTACTTTATAGCAATTGGAAGAGTTGGGTGTAAAGGGTTACTCCGGTGCAAGCTTCCAGTATGAAAAAAGTGAGCATAATATAAAATATGTTTAATTTTGAGAAAAGTATTGTGAGTTGAATGGGTTATGAACTACATGCCATTAATTCAATTCTATAATTGAAGCCGAGTATCCTAGTGTTAGGAATATAGGAGTGGACACTATATAGATCTAAAAGTTCGTATGGATGAACTTAAATATGTTCCAACTATTAATGACACAATAGAGATAGTACGACAACAATGGAGCTACTGGTTACGCAAGGAATATCAGATATCATATTATGACAGTTCCATATCGCATGAAATGTCATATAATGAAGAGGTGTGAAACATGCAATATACAGAGTAATAACAAAATGTTGCTAACCCGCTAAATTTGCACTTGTATAGAAGAACTATTATGGACATGTTTAAATGACTAAAAATAAGATTTTTGGGTGATTGTCTCTAAGTGCAAGTGGGAGTCTGTTGGTAAGTATGCCTAGAGAGCCAATCATATGATGATTGTTATAGTATATTACATAAATGATTTAATTAATAATAATAAAGGCAAGCCTCCAACTCATTCTATTTCACTAAATTATGAGATAATGAGGAAGTATAATGAATGTCTAAAGAATGACAATATTCATTGACGTATGTCTTCAAGTACGTGACTTGAATACTGAGATCATATGGATGTCAATAGTATGTACATTATTATTATGTTCCTAGTTGGTTGTTAATGTGGAAGGTAGATAGATAATAGTAACACATAAGACTAAAGTGTGTGTTGGTTGATGATATAATCTAGTCAGTCATGATATGTGATATATATCAAACCAAGTACATAGATTCTTGTTAAGGAATAGTGTATTACACAAAACTACTTTGAGAGTGATGCATGTAAATCATATTTGGTGGTCATAGTCATATCTCATAGTGAAGGTGGTGATTGTAGTTCTTAGACCTAAAATCACTACACTCGTCACATGTCGTTCGATATACTTTGACATCATCCAACATAATCCTGAATAAGGATTGACATAACGGTGATGATTGGGTAGCTGTGACACATGGGGATTGACTATAAATGATGTGGATGAGACTTGTCCCTCCTAATAGATTAGGAATATAAACTAAACCAGATCGGGTGTCTTACAAAGAGTGCCCTCTATGATGTAATTATAAATTTAGTAAACATGTATGTGTGATAAGTAAAAGTTTCTTCAATCCTACCTCTAGCCATATTACGATCCATGTTGTTAAGGACCTGCTTGGTCGGGAGTAATATGAGTGAGTTTAGTATTTTTAAAAGTATACAGACCAAATTAATTTCTATTTTTGGAACCACGTGTATGTTATTTGGTAGGATATGTTTCAAACCCCAAGAGTTAGATTTCATTTGTTTGGTATAATCTGAAAAAGTTTGCATCGCTTCACTGTATTTGCTACCATGATGTATATGTATTAAAACCTGTCAGCACGACGGAAGAGTAATCCAGCTACTGGCTACGTACATGGATGTCCCGTGAGCCGCGAGGTACGCAGGGAAAGGGGTGTGCTAGGTCATTTTCACTTTTTCCGTTACCAAGCTGTATATAGATGTGCATATAAGAAGAAAAGAACTGCACCCGACCACACTGGTTTTGGACGCAGAACATATTCTGGGATTTTGGGATGAAAGAGGTACTCAGGTGTAGTTTTATTTCAAGCAACTACACGTCATTATACCCTACCAAATAAATTTTATTCTGGAACTGATTGAATTCAAATTCATTACTAACATTCCGCATCCTACCAAACCGGCCCTAAAGGTAAACATCAAGCTTGTTTACAATACCAAGCGCCCGGTACATCGTCATGGCAACAATCAAATGAATATTCTATGATTTGATTAGGTAGTCCATATGATGTGGTTGTATATATATCAACCAAACACGGGACATCCACCAAATTCCAGCAGCCAGTCGATAAATTATTGCAACTGCGGACCATCGACACTAGATAAATCGAGAGGTCTTTTCTATAACATATATGGATTTCTCAAAATGAAAAGTGGGGTGCGATACTTATGTTGGCAAACAAGTTGATTTTTCGGTCAGGTTCACTCTGTCGACCTTGTGGATCTGCCGACGCTCCTCACGCTGATCAATGCATATAATTGGGCGAGGTTCACACCTCAATGGGCTCGTGGTATTATACAACGTGTTGTTTGTGGGACACATTTCCCCGGTGGGCATGCGGCATGGCCTTGGCAGTGACGTATAGGCTAGCTGGCGTGCTCCACGGTGGACACGTGTGTACTGTGGCACGACGTGAACTTGTATCTGTGAGTAGTATACTGTGCAGCCAGTCGAGTCCAGGAAGCATGTGATGAGGGCAAATCAAACGCATGAGTAACATTTACACGGAACCAAATACAAGAGTTGGAAAACAGAAAAATGTAATCGATGAGTAACGTTTAGGACTAATTTGTTTACAAACAACGCTGTTGTTTGTGGACGAGAAGATATAGCATATACCGACTGTTGTTTGTGGACTACCTAAACCAGTGGGTTTATCGGAGGAGATGGGAGTAAAAAGAGGCGGACCGAGATAAGCTGCACAGGACATGGCGTATGGAATGGGAACTGCGCCTAAAAACTATACTGTCCATTTCCCCAAATTTGTACAGACCGGAAATCTCAGTTGTACTTCGTTTTCAAGGTGTGGGGAAACTGTTGGAATTCACATGTACTTGTAACTGGATGAACTGCTTTGCTGCCCAACCAAACATGCCCTTATCTACAGGACAAACATGCTAATTTGTGGATCACCTTTGACGGGAATAGCGGTCCCACCGCCCTCCACAGCTACGTGGTCCCTGTCTCCGCCATGACTCCATCCAGGTATTTCATTAATAAACTGGTGAGTGGAGCAAGAGATGTCCAGTTGGCTGGAGTTTCAGCCAAGCTCCTGGAATGCATATCCGTCCATCCAATCTCGGATGGTATAAAGCTCTTACCCTTTTTCTAGATAAGAACAACGAACAATATAATAATGCTATCTCCAAATAGATAATAGACGAGGTGGATCATTCCCAGCTACGCAACCAAATGGCTTGGAAAAGGAAGCATTTGAGGTATACGAACCTCGTCATTTAGAATCACAGCCAGGTGGCGAGCTGTTGTTTACCCAGGCATTCCACCCCACATTTCAAGATATCCATAGTTATCTTCTCTCACCCGTCAACTACACATTCACGAATCTCATGCTCACCGACAATTATTTAGCAAGGCTGAAGCCAACTTTTGTCGAAGCTTCAATTTCAAGATGAGTTGGCTATGCTGCCTATACATATTCAGCGTCATCGTCTCAATTTCTGGCTCTTTCAAATCCTACTTGGATAGATCTCAATTGGGAATGAATGTTCCATTCGTTTTCCCGAAATAGCATTCTTTCAACACTTACTTAGCAAGTGTGCAGCGATCTTTTGTTGAAGTCTCCGTTTCAAGTCTTGATTTTCAACGTAAGTGGTATGCGTAGAAGTGCGTAGGTGCCTTCTGTTCAATCGGCGGCTCATTCAAAGCATGCTTGCTTTCAATGTGATTTCTAAATCCAGACTACTTAGAGATCAACGTAGCAAACAATGATTTCTATCCTGTCGGACGGAATGTTTCAGCCCCTCTAAGATGCCCATTTATAATAGGTGGATATACCCAAGATCAGTCTTTTTCATGACGAAAACGATGACGACAGTTCTAATCACCGCACGAGTTGATGCTGATTCCTAACGACCATTCTAATCATCACACAAGTTGATGCTGATTCTTTAAGAAACGGTGGGCCATTGGCATCGGCAAGGGAGACGGTAATCACTCTAGTGCAGCGAATAAGAAATGAGAAAAGAATAACACATTGATCATGTCCCTGCTTTTCATTGGTTCATGCTTGGCGGCGGTGGATTCTCAAGAATCACTAGCTGCTGGAGTTCTAGCTCACTTTACCGGAGAACATCATACCGCATTAATGATGACAGTATTCGCCTATTCAGTGACCATCATTATCTCTTGAATCAATCTACCAGTACAAGTTACTTGCATTTTCAGAGGAACTTGGAACACCGCATCCGTAAATTAAGGAATGCTACCACTGCGAAGAAAAAGCATATTTGTGGAATCATTTTTTTTTCAAACAGGAAAATTTCCTGAAATAGCTGTGGATGTAATTGATTTCTATCATGGAAAACCTGGGTCGTGTGGTACGTCTGTAATAGTATTATCACTAGAATTGTGTGTGCTTATATGTTTCAACTATTGTGATCATATGTAAAGTTTGAGGTATTCCCATACAAGTACGTATTCCTTATTTATGATAATGTGCAACTTATTTAATTACGTATTATTTCCCTGTCATTTTTTTCGCACACTCATTCATTGTATTTGTGGTGTTACATATCTCAAGATCCATTTACGAATCCGGATTTGCATTCTTTCACTTTGAAAGGAGTATAATGTACCCCTATACTTTATTATTTTATTTCAAAAAAGTCGACATCTCCATATATCTTTGAATGGTCGTGATACGCAGACTCTATTATGGAACGTCTTTAAAAACGATCCACCACAGTCGTCAATGATAATGATTAGGTCTTTAGTGGCACTTCACCGAAGAGACTAGGAAGAGTTATGGATTCCTCTTCAATTTTGGCAGCGATATTAGTAACTTAATTTAAAGAAGGGGTGAACATTCGGTTAATTTGGTTGGTTGCGGTTAATTGGTTCGATTAAACGATTAATTTGCAGTTTAATAATTTAACTATTAATCTAACTGAATTAGTATCGGTTAGTTCAGTTGTGGTTAATCGGTTAATTCTTAATTTTTTCGGTTAATTTGGTTAACCAGACAACACTCTTGTAGTACTATTGTATGAAAATAATCATAAAATTTTGAACAATTTCTATATTATAGTAATATTACATATAAACATAGTGATATACAGTTCATAAAAACTTGATTAGGTTATAAAGGAGATGTTTTTTGAAATAAAAGTAAAATGATATAGGTATATATATGGGCAAGATATTTCTTTTTGAATAAATTGTGACTATTCGATTAATTCTGTTAATAAAAAGTAAAATATTTTTAACTGACAAGATAACCGTTTAACCAATTAACCAAAGTAAATTAACCAAATTGTCTAAAAATTATACACCTAATAACATGTAAGATATACACCTTATAACATGTAAGACCAATTGCAGAGGCAACTCTGTCATTCCAAATTAAAAGTTCATGTCCTGAATATAGTCTTCTTTGAGTACTTGACCTATAATGTACCTGCATCTAGGTGGAAGGAGAACATCTCCCACAAAATAGAAAACAAAGGAATGTACCAGCAAACAATGAGTATGTACACATTAATAACATTGTGGCAACCGCCACACTAAACAAGATTTCTCAAAACTAAAATACTGATTAAACATTAATTGAACACAAAACTAAAAATGGCAGAAAATTAAAACTAGATCAACTTTCCATATGTGCCAGAGACCGTTTACACAAAGGTCCAACTATCACATTATATATATAACCACACCATATAACTTTTTAAGAGTTTTGTGGCGTTAGTCACAACCTGTATGGAAAAAGGTTATAATTACAACATTTTCATTATACATGAACAAAAACATACAACAAAAAACTCGAGTTGACATACACGATGTACAAAAATCCATGCCCGAACCTAAGAGTATAGGGACAACTCTAGGACTCTATACAACTTAATCAACCTTCTGTCTCTATAGATCTTCAAAATGTGCCTCCTCATCGCTCTCTATGTTTGACGGCTTTGTCGGTCACCTAAAAAGATGTAGTGACCCACGAGGTGAGATCCATACCTCAGCAAGAGATATAACTCTAAAAATATCAGTTTCTTAGCAGTTAAAGTAGGTATTATTGTAGAGTTGGAAGACTATGTATCTTACGCAAAGATCAGGAAAAACTAGAGTTATAAGTACAATTGATTTCCCTTACCGTATTATAAAAGACCTATAAATAAAAAGAAATATAATAAGGATTATCATAAAATCTGATTCAACAAGTAACCCTAACAGGTATGCTACACGACAGAATTACATATTTTATTAAGACCTGAGTAGGTTTAGGTTAGAAACTACTAGCTGACCACTGTGAAGTCAAATCAACTTCGTATGAGACTCGAATAATCAAAGTCCTAAGATATCTCCCCCCCTCCAGTCAGTATTATTAACAATAGTAGTGGCACATCGACCCAACTACTAAAAAAAGTCTAGTCTGCTCTGACTACAAAGGTCACGACACTAGAAATTAGGGTATACAACCCTCAACTCTGAGATAGAATCACAATCACACTCAATTACACCATCATTCGAGACATGGATTCAACCACTCTCCATAACCTTGGGTCAAATGATAGGGATACATTCTTCCTACACCCACATATACTCAATAATATACGACGACCAGCTTATTTTGAATTACTCATTTTATCCAGCAAGTGTTGACACTAGAATAGCTCTACGGACTTAGGGAACTACTTGTTTAGGGTTACACTTGATTACTTAAACAATTAGTTGCATTTTTAGTACACAAATCAAGTTATGTATAAACTCCAAAAAGATTCTTACAAAAGTTATTAGGATTTACAACCTTAGAACATATAAAATGTATTTAAACAATTCTATAACACTCCTTCATAGAGAATGTAATTGTCCTTGGTCATAAAAGGATTGACCCCCAACTAGAACATATCAAGCCATATGCATCACTATGATTGAAACAATAATAATTCATATAATGGCATCATCAACATTTAATATATATCATGAACAAGTCATCTTCTTTATTTAGGTTTCGTCTAACCATTTTTATGCCACCATGATGGTAGTTCAAGCACTAATATTTTGAATTTTAGTTTTTTCATACTTAAAGATCCGTTCAAAGTTCAACAAATAATGTTCATAAGGTGTGGACTATAGTTAAAATCCAAGGATCATCATTTAGTCATACAACCAACACTTGTAAAGGCTATCATTTGGCATTTTTTAGAGTTCTAAAGGAAAATTAACAAGATGCATGTTGAAAGAAGGCAAGAGATGCAACTCGTCTGGTAGGGAGAAGCAATCTGAACTCCAAGGTAAAACTCCCAAAATCCGCACCCATACGTCAAGCTCAACCCATCAAAGCTCTAAGAACGTCGAATATTTCCATAAACAATGTGTAACTAGAGCAAGGAAGAAGAAAAAGAGAGGTCTCAACTAACATGTGCAGGGTTCTAGTAAGAAAATACCAAGAAAACCATAGAACTCGGTTGCATGAGGAAGGAGGGTGAAGAACAATAAGGAAACTAGTAGAAGAGCAAGAATTTTACACGAAGAAAGTAAGAATTTTGGTCAAAACCCTTTGGATCACCCACAAGCAATTCAAACTAGCACATGCATCCATAAAAACTTTTGACTTCCGACCTCGATAGATCCTCGTCTACCTCTAGTCTATAGAAGTTTTGTAGGTCTAGAACCCAAACAACTCATTGGGAAGAACGCTCGTCGACTTAGGTCTCATGGGGCACTAAGACATAATTGGTCAGAAAAAATCATCGACCACCAAAATCTTGTTAATCATCCTCATGTAGCACACTCATCAATTTCATCGGTTAAAGAAATCCATAGATTAACACATAAAGTCCCCATTCAAAAAATATGTGGAACACCAAGACCTTGTTGATGGAAGAAAAAACTCATCGATCAAGTCACATGCAGTCATAAAACCTCATCGGTCCAAACTTCATCGGTCACTAAGGCTTCATCAGTCCTCCCCTCTCCCTCACACACACACACCAACCTCATCGGTTGATAAAATACTAGTTGGATAGCCAGCAGTCCATCAGGCATCGAAAAGTCATCGGCCATTGGGGAAGCCATAGTCCACCGAAAAGCAATCGGTCATCAAGAAAATAAGCAACCACCATGAAAGTGTAGACAGATGAAGACATTAAACTACCACCTCACCAAGCTTATGTAAACTCCATCAAAGCAAGGTTTAAAAACATCCAAAGGAGAAGTAAAATTTTAGCATTCTTATGTACATCGTGAAGCAACTCAACCAATTGTCACAATTATGTTCATACTATCATAAAAAAGGTAATTTAAATAAAGGTCCACAAATTTCATGAATATGTATATCTTTTGTTAGAAGGAGACTTAGGCTCCCCCCCTTAAATAGGTTCCAGAGCACAGATGACCCAAGGGTTGTAAATACAATGTGCAACAGGAGGTATCGAACCCAGGTCTCCCGGGGAGGATAGGCTGGACCGAACCATTTTTTCTACATTGGTTGGGTTTATGTATATCTTGAACAAATAAGGTTTGTTTAGATTAACATTATAAACATAATTTAATCATCCAGGGACATCAGAACCAGAGTTAACTTTCAACATTAAGCATTACATTAATCCAATATGCCAAGAAAATTATGTTTATGGGATAAGCAAGGTAACGAGCCTTATGAACTTTTAGGTGTCATATGGGGTTACAAGTATATAAAAAAGATGTGCCCATGAAAAAGGAGGTATATAAAAGATGGTAAGTTCAAAAAGAGTCAAATAAAAATATTGAAGCATAATGTTTATGGAGAGAGATATTTAATATAAAACAAACATCTTACCATAACAAACATTTACAATTTCTAAATAATTTTTTTTGCATACATAAACTATGTAGACTAAAACTATGTAAAATACCATAGGATCATGATTTAAAAGTAAGGGTAGAAATGCACACCATGGGAAGATTACGTGCTCTCTTGCTAAGTATGGTTGTACATAAGTACCCCTATTTTAGATATTCTAATCAAACATTTAGCATGCACAAATAGAATGGCAAGACTATCACTCTAGTCATAATTCACATTAAGTATAAAGTGTCACAAATTGGGTCAAATGACCCATTTCAATGTCAACAAAGGTCGATAAGATTTCAAATATGTAAATATGGATATTCAACTTTTGATTTACAAAAGGGATGGTAGTGAAGTAAATGCCTCAACAGAGAAATTTAGATTTCAATCATGACAATACCCAAAATGAAATAGGGAATGTACATACCTAGTAATCAATACCAACAGTCAACTAAAAAGACACACTTGATCTACAAAGTCAAGTTTTCACCCTAATAACATGTTGGGTATGTTAGTTAAACTAAAGTGAACTAGTGCCTACATTCCTATTAAAGATTTTCATATTGTTCTTATCCTAGTTCAACTTACCTAGAGGCATACTAGGGTTCTTAATATTTTTATATGGAGATAGGACCTAGTATGTATTACTATATACATAGGGATTATAACATGGATGGGTTATACTACATGTTTGTTTGGTTTCAAATGACTCGTTTATTTCCCTAAACTTTACTAAGACATCTTCTCTATCTATTTATAGATTTTTAGTTCCCCAACATAGTATAACATAATTGTTAAAAACTACTTCCAATATGTATCAAAAGATTCGTTCAAATATATATATTACTATTAGTGAACTAATGTATAAGAATATGATTAGATTCTAGGCTTCATTTATGACTTAAACTTGTATTTTCTACTATAACTAGGTTAAGAGGACATTCCATGTATAATCTGAAATTTCATTAGAATTTGATTAAGTACTCTTAAGTTCAAGAAGTTTTTAAATATGTTTGCAAATGTGCCACATACTAGTATGGTTATGTTAGTGCTTGCTGTAACAAGAACTCAATGATGTGATACATTGTTGAATTTTTTTTGCAACTCTAGATGATATATATATATATATAATATAATATACATATATATACATATATATATATATATACATCGGGTGGTGATCCAGTGAGAAACATCCTATGGTGAGAGCATGAAAGGTCTTTGAATAACTATAAATTCAGAACAATTTTTTAAAATCCAATCATATAAATTGAAAAAGCATCATTTCATTTACCTTCTCACAAAAAATAATTGCAATAAGACATTATTTTCAAGTCCATATGTACAATATACACTTTATACATCCAACTGTCAGCCTGGAATTCAATGCAGAACATCGAAAAGTATTATGTTATTGTGAATGATTTACAAATCAAATGGTGATAAAATTTTGTAAGAAGGTAAATATTAAGGTATACTTGTAATCTATACAATTGGATTATGAAAAAGTGATCTATGTGGAGTGTTATTCAAATGCCTCTCATGTTCTCACCAAGATATGTTTCTCACTGGATCGTTACCCTATATATATATATATATATATATATATATATATATATATATATATATATATATATATATATATATATATATAGAGAGAGAGAGAGAGAGAGAGAGAGAGTCAGGCTAGTGTACACTCGAGTGTACTGGAGGCACCGTACACCTTAGTCATTTTTGAATATGTAATAATTTTTTGAAAAATCGAAACCATTGATCTTCTTAATTATCATAAGAACATACTATATAATAAATTTTAGCTCATTTGGACACTTATAGGTCGTGCATCTAAAGGATGAAAAAATCATGTATTTCAAATTAGTTTTGTGCGTCGATTTTTTTGTCCTTGGATGAGTGACTTACACTCATCCAAATGAGTTCAAATTTTATATGTGACCTATTATTATTGTAACCATGAAGATCAATGGATTAGATTTTGGAAAAACATGGTCTAGATAGGCAAACACCATTGAAGTGTATGGCATGATCTGTACACTCGAGTGTATTCTAGCGTAGCTCTCTCTCTCTCTCTCTCTATATATATATATATATATATATATATATATAGAGAGAGAGAGAGAGAGAGAGAGTGAGAGAGAGAGAGAGAGTCAGGATAGAATACACTCAAGTGTACAAATCACGCTGTACACTCCAATGGTGTTTTCTTATCTACACCATATTTTTTCAAAATTTAATTCATTGATATTCATGGTTACAATAAGAACAGGCCACATACAAAATTTGAGCTCATTTGGATGAGTATAAGTCACTCATCCAATGATAACAAAATCGACGCACAAAACTAATTTGAAATGCATGATTTTTGTCTCCTTTAGATGCACGTCCTATAAGTGTCCAAATGAGCTAAAACTTATTTTATAGTATGTTCTTAAGATATTTAAGAAGATCAATGGTTTAGATTTGTCAAAAAATTACTACATCATTAAAAATGACTAAGGTGTATGGTGCCTCTAGTATACTCGAGTGTATACTAGCCTGACTCTCTCTCTCTCTCTATATATATATATATATACATATATATATACACATATATATATACATATATATATATACATATATATATACATATATATACATATATATATATATAGTCAAGCTAGAATACACTCAAGTAGTTTTTCATGATGCAATGTTTTTCTTCAAAAATCTAATTTGTTAATCTTCTTAAACATCTTGTGAATAGCACATACGCAACATTTGAGCACATTTGGAAATTTATAGGTCATGTTATAAAGACCACAAAAATTATGCATTTCAAATTAGTTTTGCGTGTCAATTTTGTTGCCCTTGGATGAGTCACTTACACTCATCCAAATGAGCTCAAAATTTGTATGTAGCCTAGTTATAGCATGACAGTGAAAATCAATGGTTTACATTTTGTAAAAAATAGTCTTGATATGCAAACACACTTGAGTGTATTCATGTGATCTGTACACTCAACTGTATTCTAGCCTGACGTGTATTTTACTACGCGCTTAAACGCAAGTATACGCGTCGAGTAATATAGGCCTTGTGAGGCCCGAGTCGAACTCAGGGATACGTGAATTATTGGGGACTTTTACTAACTAATCGCAATCAGCAAGACCGATTAACAAAGTAGGGTTTTGTTGTTCAAATTAAAAAGAAAATAAAAATCAAACAAAGAAAACAATCGATTAAAGGTTAATTTAATCAATTCAAAAGGATATCTTTAGGATGGCGGTTTCACCGCGGGTCAACATTGTATTAGGTTTCATATAATTACTCACACTTCTCTCTCTATCCGGGTAGTGGCCTGAAAACAGAATTACCCACTGTCGTGGTGTAATTCACTACTTAGGTTTAGGTTGATTCCACCGTCGTAGTAATCATTCCCCTAAACTAAGCGCATTATAAATGATCTCTCAGTTCCCACCATTAATTTTACAACTCCTTTGTCAAGGGTTTTATTGATTAATGTAGATTTCGTCTCTTTTCAACCGTTAATCCTTCTGTCGAAGTGATTAAGGGCATTAAGTTATTATTATGGTGATCAAGCATAACAATATATATGGAGAAAACGAATCTATACCACGGATTTAAGAGAGAAAATATGAATTATCAATATAAAATTGTCATACAATGCATTCCCGGGCTACTCCCGGTCCTAAAGATGGAGGGTTTTAGCCTCTCATGTTCATCTCACACGAATACATGGTAGAAATAGGGGAATTCATAAGAAAAACGTGAAACAAGTGGGAAAACCCCTGAACGAAGAAGAACTGGTAGATCCTTGGCGTAGAATACGAGCTTCCCCGCCTGTCGGTGGTGGAATTCGTCTTCGGCATCGTCCGAATCACCCGGGATGAGCTTCTCGGCCTCCGTTCTCCTTTTTCTCCTTCCTCGGCACTCGTGCAATGCGATATGAGATCCCCTCTATCTGGGCGGCCGTCATTAGGTATAAGTCCCTAATTAGGTCGTCAAATAACAACAGCCGTCCGATCGAGATCAAAATAGATCCAACGCATATCTGCCGGCATCGATACCATCGACGCGGGTCGATGGTATTGACCTAGCGGATTAGCGGTAGCTTTCCTTTCTTTTAGTCTGAGCGCCTGTGGTCATCTCGATACCATCGACTTGGGTTTCGATGGTATCGACT
The DNA here is from genome assembly GCA_963693085.1 of Alisma plantago-aquatica. Taxonomy (NCBI): domain Eukaryota; kingdom Viridiplantae; phylum Streptophyta; class Magnoliopsida; order Alismatales; family Alismataceae; genus Alisma; species Alisma plantago-aquatica. The sequence continues at coordinate 25,389,994 of OY856409.1, read as the reverse complement.
TTCTTTAGCATCGGTTGTTGTCGTTTAGCGATGCTGTAGCTCTCCATGTGTCGATGGCATCGACTTGGGTCGATGGTATCGACTCTGTGCTGCTCTTCTCGGCTAGCAACCTGTGGCTTGGTCGATGGTATCGACTTCCGTCGATGGTATCGACGGAAGCAAATACTTGTTTTTCCTAAAATTTCACAACAAGACCAAGTAAATCCACACATATAATAATATTATGATAAATAATGCTCAAAATAGTAAAACAAAGGGGATTTGACATAATATGAAGGCAAAGACCGAAATGAGTGAATTATGCAATATTATCCATAAAAATGAGTAATTAGAGCACAAAACACATATGAAAAAGGTCTATAAATGCGACTCAAAATCATCGCATCAAACTCCCCTAAGCTTAAACATTGCTCGCCCTCGAGCAACTAATCCTTAGAATAGAATTGCAGATGTCAACTAAAAATCAACACACCAACCCACATCCCATGTGACTCCCACTGAACGTTCTCAAACTGGCCTTCTCTAACCACATAACGGTAATTACCCTAAAGGCGACAATAATCATCAATAAGAGAAATTATCCTTAAAACCGATGAACACTATCACATAAGGCAGTTAACATAATAAAATTCGCCGATTCAGCATTGGTGCATCTTGTGATCGCCTACACTACATTGCTCGCCCTCACTACCATCTACATGGAAGCAGTTCTCCTGATAATCATTAGTGAGGAGAAATTCACGGTGGCCTACCAATCCGAGCAACGGGTGGATGGAATGGGTGGTTCATGGAAGAACTTGGAAGTATTGCACAGTTTCAATATGCATAAAACAAAATGTCCTAAATGATGCAAATGCACATTAGAAATGCCCTAATGCCTAAAATTGGGTGAAATGATGCATGCAGTACCCTTCCACCTCAAAATGAGATGGAAATCTACTTAAGCCACATCATGTACTCAATTTTCCTGTAATGCGAGTGATATCATGTTCCTTTCTCCCTCTTATTCCATTTTCTTCTAAATTCTCTTTCTTTTTTTTCTTTTCTCAATTTTTTTCAGATCTTCAGAAAAATTCTTTTTTTTTTCTTTTTTTTCTTTTAGCCCACATATCCATAATTGCTTAGAGATACATGTATTGAGCTATTTTCTTCATGATTGGAACTCTTTGTACTATTTCAAGGGTATGGAACAGTTTCAATCACTTTTTAAGAGAAATTGAGATACATGGTGTACTTTACGCATGGAAATCATGAGATTCATGAGTGGAACTACATGGCATGCACCTAAAGGTAATGTGCATGAATCCCTATATATTTTTTTCTTTTTATGCAAAGGTATGGAAAATATCAATGCAACTCATATCTAAATGCTATGCACACAAAAAGGAATTAAAACTGTACTTTACTTCCAATTCTTAAGTGAATTATGTAAAACGAAGTGGAATGATCACAAGATTAGATGACTGAACCTTAGAAGAATATTATGTGTCCCTCCTTACTGACATGTGTAGTAGTTTAGAGGGTTCTCTCTCTTACATCCGATTAAGGTCTCATTACCATTTGATTAGATTAGGCTCAAACAACCGTTGCTATCCACTTTTCATGAGTCAATGGGAGTATAGGTGTGACATATTGTTTTAAAGTTGACATAATCAATCATTTTCATAGGATAAGTTCCCCAAGGACAACCAAGTCAAAAGACACAAAAATTTTAAAATTCCCTTAAATTTCCCATGAATACACAGCGAGATGACAACTTTTACGACATCCACAGTTACACTAGATAGATGTGGATCCTAAACAAAAACTAAAAATGCAAGAACAAATAGCAAAGCAAAAATTATAAACAACAAAAGAAAAGATAGAGCTGTTCCAGCTACCCCCCGGCAACGGCGCCAAAAACTTGACGTGTATTTTACTACGCGCTTAAACACAAGTATACACGTCGAGTAATATAGGCCTTGTGAGGCCCGAGTCGAACTCAGGGATACGTGAATTATTGGGGACTTTTACTAACTAATCGCAATCAGCTAGACCGATTAACAAAGTAGGGTTTTGTTGTTCAAATTAAAAAGAAAATAAAAATCAAACAAAGAAAACAATCGATTAAAGGTTAATTTAATCAATTCAAAAGGATATCTTTAGGATGGCGGTTTCACCGCGGGTCAACATTGTATTAGGTTTCATATAATTATTCACACTTCTCTCTCTATCCGGGTAGTGGCCTGAAAACAGAATTACCCACTGTCGTGGTGTAATTCACTACTTAGGTTTAGGTTGATTCCACCGTCGTAGTAATCATTCCCCTAAACTAAGCGCATTATAAACGATCTCTCAGTTCCCACCATTAATTTTACAACTCCTTTGTCAAGGGTTTTATTGATTAATGTAGATTTCGTCTCTTTTCAACCGTTAATCCTTCTGTCGAAGTGATTAAGGGCATTAAGTTATTATTATGGTGATCAAGCATAACAATATATATGGAGAAAACGAATCTATACCACGGATTTAAGAGAGAAAATATGAATTATCAATATAAAATTGTCATACAATGCATTCCCGGGCTACTCCCGGTCCTAAAGATGGAGGGTTTTAGCCTCTCATGTTCATCTCACACGAATACATGGTAGAAATAGGGGAATTCATAAGAAAAATGTGAAACAAGTGGGAAAACCCCTGAACGAAGAAGAACTGGTAGATCCTTGGCGTAGAATACGAGCTTCCCCGCCTGTCGGTGGTGGAATTCGTCTTCGGCAGCGTCCGAATCACCCGGGATGAGATTCTCGGCCTCCGTTCTCCTTTTTCTCCTTCCTCGGCACTCGTGCAATGCGATATGAGATCCCCTCTATCTGGGCGGCCGTCATTAGGTATAAGTCCCTAATTAGGTCGTCAAATAACAATAGCCGTCTGATCGAGATCAAAATAGATCCAACGCATATCTGCCGGCGTCGATACCATCGACGCGGGTCGATGGTATCGACCCAGCGGATTAGCGGCAGCTTTCCTTTCTTTTAGTCTGAGCGCCTGTGGTCATCTCGATACCATCGACTTGGGTGTCGATGGTATCGACTTTCTTTAGCGTCGGTTGTTGTCGTTTAGCGATGTTGTAGCTCTCCATGTGTCGATGGCATCGACTTGGGTCGATGGTATCGACTCTGTGCTGCTCTTCTCGGCTAGCAACCTGTGGCTTGGTTGATGGTATCGACTTCCGTCGATGGTATCGACGGAAGCAAATACTTGTTTTTCCTAAAATTTCACAACAAGACCAAGTAAATCCACACATATAATAATATTATTATAAATAATGCTCAAAATAGTAAAACAAAGGGGATTTGACATAATATGAAGGCAAAGACCGAAATGAGTGAATTATGCAATATTATCCATAAAAATGAGTAATTAGAGCACAAAACACATATGAAAAAGGTCTATAAATGCGACTCAAAATCATCGCATCATAGCCTGACACACACACACACACACACACTCTCTCTCTCTCTATATATATATATAAATATATATATATATAGAGAGAGAGAGAAAGAGAGAGTCAGACTAGAATACACGCGAGTGTACAAATCACACGAATACACTCAAGTGTGTTTGCATATCAAGACTATTTTTTTACAAAATGTCAACCATTGATCTTCACTGTCCTACTATAACTAGGCTAAATACAAAATTTGATCCCATTTGGATGAGTATATATATATATATAACTAGGATAAATACAAAATTTGAGCCCATTTGGATGAGTATATATATATATATATATATATATAGTCAGGCTAGTATACACTCGAGTGTACCGGAGGCACCGTACACCTCATTCATTTTTAAAGATGCAATACGTTTTTGAAAAATATAAACCATTGATCTTCTTAATTATCATAAGAACATACTATATAAAAAATTTTAGCTCAGTTGGACACTTATAGGTCGTGCATCTAAAGGAGGCAAAAATCATGTATTTCAAATTAGTTTTGTGCGTCAATTTTGTTGTCCTTGGATGAGTGACTTACACTCATCCAAATGAGTTCAAATTTTGTATGTGACCTATTATTATTTTAACCATGAAGATCAATGGATTAGATTTTGGAAAAACATGGTATAGATGGGAAAACACCATTGGGGTGTACAGTGTAATCTGTACACTGGAGTGTATTCTAGCCTGACTCTATATACATACATATATATATATATATATATATATATATATATATATAGAGAGAGAGAGAGAGAGAGAGAGAGAGTCAGGCTAGAATACACTCGAGTGTCATAAGAGCAAAATACACTTAAGTAGTTTTTCATGATGCAATATTTTTTTTCAAAAATCTAATTCGTTGATCTTCTGAATCATCTTGTGAATAACTCATATAAAAAATTTGAGCACATTTGGGCATTTATAGGTCATGTTAAAGATGGAAAAAATTATGCATTTCAAATTAGTTTCATGCGTAAATTTTGTTGCCATCGGATGAGTGACTTACACTCATCCAAATTGTCTCAAAATTTGTATGTAGCCTAATTATAGTATGAAAACGAAGATAAATGGTTAACATCTTGCAAAAAAATAGTCTTGATATGAAAACAAACTTGAGTGTATCCGTGTGATCTGTACACTCGAGTGTATTCTAGCCTGACTCTCTCTCTCTCTCTATTATATATATATATATATATATATATATGTGTGTGTGTGTGTGTGTGTGTGTGTGTGTGCGCGCGCTCATCACCCCCTTATAATCTAATATGTTACTATCGACAAACTAAAGTTACAAATGGGAGAGAGAGAGAGTCTATTATATCTCATAACTTGATTTACTACTAGGATAAATTCTTTGCAGGCTTACTTAGTATAAGTATAGTTGAAACTGTTTGACCAACCCAATCAACTATAGTCTGTTGGATCAAGGGCTCGAGGGGGGTGAATAGAGCTTCACAAATCTCACAAAACAGATTAGACCTTCAAATTATATTAAGTTCAAAAGCTTAAGCATACAACCAATTTGAAGTCCTAACTACCAAGCATAGTAAGGGTGAGAGACAAGGATAGCATACACTTGGACAAAGTGGTTTAGAGTGGTTTCACACTTCAAACTAGAAGTGAGTCAGTCCACTACCTAGAGGTGGTTAGTCTCTAGGACTTTTCAATCTTGATGCTCTTATATTCATTTATAAAATTACAATACAAAAACCACATTCATCCAAGGAATTAATACCTCAAGCAAGGATCTTCAACCTACTGAAGGAACTTACCCACTTGAACCAAAGAGTCTTCATCCTTTAACAAGGACTTACCCACTCCATCTTCAAGTCTTTGACCTTTCCAGGAATTACCTATCCTTCTTGAACGTCTGCCTTACCTATCTCCTTCACTCAGAGATCTCGATCACCAGCTTTCTTCAACCTTGAAGAATAACAACTCCTTCTCCTTCACTCAGAGAAGATCTTCAAGCCTTTTCTTCAATAAGGAAAGTGGGTAGGAAGATGGAGGTAGAGAGATTTACATGGATACAAGGGATAGATCTCTTGCAATAGATCCTAACTCACTCATATTCACAGATTTGAATTGAAAGTAGAGAGAGAAATGGGCTCAAAGGTGTGCAGTACTCTCAACTAAGCTAGAACCAAGCATATATGGAATGAGAAACCTTGGAGTGAACTCCAAGTGGTCCTATTTACAGCTGGGGTGCCCCTTTGAGTTGGGGAACACTTAGGGCCAAATTATAGCCATTTTTGTACAAGGAAACAGATCTATTTTCATCCAAAAAAGTCACCAAAAGTTAGAATCACTTTTTCTATGTTTTCCGTACAGTACATTCGGTCGAGATTCAATAAAGGTAACTCAACCAATCGGCTAAAAGACAAACCCAATTTTCAAACCATCAGTCGAGTTTGTCCTGAGGAAACTCGACCGACCAATGAAAATAGCATTTGGTCAGTAACTGGATCGGTCGAGTTCTGTGAATGCACAACTCGACCGATGCACTCTCCAAAAAGTTGATCCAGTGGATCGGTCGAGATTGTAACTCGATCGATCAATAGCCTGTGACCGATTTTCTAAAGTGTTTAAAAAGTGACTAAAACTTGGTACTAAGTGTCCCACATAATTTTTTCATCTTATTTACAAGTCATATCATTAATACAAGTGATTACAAAATTCTTCTAAGGTCATTTACATGGATTTCCTAATTAGCACACTTGCATTGCTTTTGACTTGAACTTTGACAAGCTAGGGCTTGTGTAATTTGATCCTTTTCATGTACCTAATACCTGAAATCAATCTTGAATATACATATTAGATACATATGAATGGAATGGTTAAGTCATTATCAAAATATGGAAAATGTATAACCTCTAGGTCAACATTCTCCTTCTTTTGATAATGACAAAATATTCCTCAAACATATTGAAAATGATATAGAAGTTTTACCTTTGCCTTGTGAATTAGGGGGATTCAAGATTTGAACAATGTGAATTGCTCCCCCTCAATTTATGCTTACTCTAACCTGCATAGTTAGTCTATCTACACAAAGCAATTATAACACACATGTACTATATGGTCCTTTGCAATTCACATGATAAAGAATATAATGAACAAGAAAAGGATCTCATAAGCAATATGACAAAGAATAGCAGTATGATTGAGTTTCAAGACATTGAAGTTCTCTCCCCCTTTTGACATTATCAAAAAGTGAGAGGGTAGAAGAGCATATAATCAGGTCTTTTCCAAACACAATCAAGTAGATATTCAAACATACAATCTCATATCATATATCAACCAGAGACAAAAGAAACACACAAGCTAAGTCATAATCAAAATATGATGAAATATGGCACCAACTCATAGGATGAAACTGATCAAAGAGCAAGAGTGAACATAACATAGAGTACAACTCAGAAGCATGTTCTCATAAAAGCAGCTACAAGCAAGAAGCGATGAAAACTGAAGATAAAATAGTACATCTCAGATAATGTGGCTAGATGTTTCTAATACAAAATAGCCTAGAAAGATATATATGATCAGCAAACTAGACTAAAAACTAAGAAACAACTAGACATCTAGACTATCTATGTCCATAGCGTCATCATCATCAACTCTAGGCTCATAGTCCTTGTCTCCATCTGAAGGTGCAGTTGTAGTGCCTTCATCACTGGAATCAGCACCAGATCCATCACCATCATCAGAAGCATCCTCACCATCACCATCATCATCATCAACAGTAGCAGTCTCATCATCATCCTGGTCAGCACTACTACAGAAAATTCTTTTTACAATGGAAAAAACACAACAATTTTCACTACTACAGAAATAGCATTCAGTGTCGCTTTTCTGGGCGTCGGTTATTAAGGAAAACCGACGCCTATCATATAAGGCGTCAGTTGTTTAAGAAAACTGACGTCTATATTTGAAGACTAGCCAGATATGTGTACCACTTTGTATTCAGCGTCGGTTGACAATAACAAACCGACGCCTAAAAGCTCCCGCGAAATCCAATTTTCGAGCGAAAAGAAAAAGTGTCACATACAGCGTCGGTTATTTAAATAGCCACCGACGCCTATGTGTGATGAAACTTTGCGCGAAAAGTGTCACTTTCAGTGTCGGTTATCTCGCCGAAAGTGGTTCTTGCCAAACAATTTTGTGAAAATATCGTCCAATTGAGCGTCAGTTGGTTCAAACAACCGACGCTAAAGTTGTTTAGGCGTTGGTTGTGACAAACAATCGACGCTATAGGTGAACTTTATATTCTGCGATCACCTGACTGTTCCCCTTTCTTCTGTTTCATCGCCTAAACAGCTTTAGCTCCCGCCGCAACTGCTATCGCCCGACCCTCCACTCCGCCGCACCCCTCCACGACAGTGCCGCCGCGCCGCCTTCTCCAGCGCAGCCTTCTCCTCCGGTGCCTCCACGCCGCCTTTTCCTTCGGTGCCAGTGCCTCCACGCCGCCGCCGCCAGGACGACAGAAGCTGCTCTCCACCACCGTCGCGCCGCCGCCAGGGTTTAGGGTTGCTAGCTGCTTCTCCGCCGCGCCGCCGGTTCGACCACAGCTCCTCTCCACCGCCGTCGCCCACTCTGTGCCGCCGTCTGCAGACCACAGCTCTTCTCCAGACCGGTATGCCCTCTTCTTTGTATTTTATTAGAGCTAGGAGGCAGAGGTTGCGTGTTAGTGAATGAAGTCTAAGGCTCTTTCCTCTCTCTCAAGCTCATGAAATGTGATTCTTACTGAAATATGATGATGGGACAATTTTTTCTCTGCCATAGTTGAAATTTTCCTACTTGAAAAGGTCAACTTACCGAAAAGAATGCTCTTCTACCTTTTATTTTAAAGATGCATTCTATATAAAATTATCCTGTACCCACAATTGCTGATTAGTTTTCTTGTACAACTGGATTCTTTAAGGAAATAGCTACAGCTAGATAAGATCGTGTACACTCTGTATTTTTTCCCATCCTTTCTACAACTGGATTCTTCAAGGAAATAGCTACCTTGGGTCTTTATAGGTTATTTTAATGTTGTCCAAAGGAATTATGAAAAAATTAGTAAACAACCTCCTACAAAAAAGTCTATGCCGGACTTTAACATGTGTGTTATGAATTGTGGATTGTTGAGTTAGAAATGAATGGACCCATCTTTGCATGGGACAATCATCAAGAAGGGAAGAATTTCATTACATCTAAAATTGATAAAGTAGTTTACAATGATAAATTCCTTGATATTGTTTCTAATTTTCATAGGAAAGTTGATAAACATGTACATGCGGAAATATGGTTATTAAACCAATGGTTATAACATATAATGTCTAGTAAAGATTCCTAGACCTTTTGTTTGAAACTATTGATTTCTTGATTTATGATTTAATAATGCTCTGTTGATTAGGATTAACCATGTTGCCTGTAGTTTATAGACATTTATTATATATAAGAATGACAACACATGTGTTTGTTGGCCTAGAAACCCATCCAAGATTGACTCATTAGGAGTAAATCTTGGATAGTCCCCGGTTTGGGACTGTTCTTGAACACCTAATCTCACTTAGGATGTAAGTGTATAATGTGTATTGGGTTTTCGAGAAAATTTCAGTAGCATTTCCCCGTTTGTTCTCTAAGTATATATGTACTTAGAGAACAGCGGGGAAATGCTGCCGAAATTTTCTTGAAAACCCAATACACGTTATACACTTACTAGTGAGATTAGGTGTTCAAGGATGGGATAGGTGGTACACATTTATTATATATAAGAATGGCATCACATTATACACTTAGGTAGGATGTAAGTGTATACCCTAATCTTTTCCTAATATATACTTGTTTCCTAATATATACTTGTTTTCTCTGATCATAGAATGGATAGATCATGGATGTCTAGTTAATACAAATGCTAAATGTTTGCCTTTTTCTAGTTAATACAAATGCTAAATGTTTGCCTTTTTAATGACATTTTCAGATGGCTGACCATGATGAGCATGATGTCCATGATGAGTATGAAGTCCATGATGAGCATGCTGTCCATGACGAGCATGGCGAGGATACCAATGTAAGTTCTAAAAACATATCCTGTATTTCTATAAAATTCATTATCTTCTAGTTATGTCATATATCCTATATTTCTATATTGGGCTAATTCAGTGTGTTTATTTTTGTCAAAATTTAGGTTGATGATGCACATGTACCCACTGAAGCACTGGAGCAACTTGATGCGCAGCACCAAACACTTAACAAGAAAAGGGGCATCACTCTGTTGAAGAAGTTAATAGCACTAAGTGGCAGTGGATCCAAATTGGTTGTGAAGTTTGATAATGGAGGAAATGCAATTGGAGTGAACCGCAATAATTTTGTAAACTATCTTGGGTGTACCACTCAGAGCCATTGTGGTGTTAAGTATGATAATTGACATAAAGTTCCTCAGGGGAAAAAAGACTTGATATGGAAGGATTTATGCGTGAGTTATTATTATTTGCAATTCTATTTTGTAGATTACAAATTTTATTATTTGCAATTCTATTTTGGATACTAGTTAATAACATTTCTATTTTACAGAATCTGTTTGCATTGGATGAGAAGTTGCATCGTAAAAGTCTGATGCAACGCGCTGGAAAGATGCTTAGGAATTATAGGACAAATCTGAACAGAGAATACATAAAAGAGGGTGATAAGAAGAAGAAGTCAGCCCTTGAACAATGGAACTTCTTGGACAAAGAAGATTGGGACAATTTTGTTGCTTCAAGAAAATCTGAAGAATTCAAGGTATTAGGCGTCACTCCCAATTTAATTAATATACATTGTATTCACCTATTCAAGATTAACATTTAGTGCTACTAACCAAATCATTAATGTGCATACTAACTAGGCCCTCAGTGACGCACAAAAAGCAAGGCGTGCACTGAATGTGCATGACCACACTATGGGTCCAAAAGGCTATGCAAGCGTTCGCCAAAGACTACAGGCGGAGTCTGCGGCTACTCAGGAGTCTGCTGCTACTGAGGAGTCTGCTACACCCATGCCTCGCCATGATATCTGGATAGCTGGGAGGCAAAACAAGAAGGGTGAAATAAAGAAGCCCGTAACTGCTGAGGCGGCTGCAAAAATGGTAAAATACAACTCTTAGAGCAATCGTTTGAATATTGATTATTTGTTAACTTACCAATTTCTGTTGATGGTGATTAGCGGGAGCTGCACGAGTAGAGGAAACAAGGCACGTTCATCCCTCAGGGCACACATGATGAATTGACAGTTGCTCTGGGTAACACAGAGCATCCTGGACGTGTTAGGGGTGCAAGCGTTGGTGTGGGCATCAAAGCATTCTTTGGGCCATCCCAGCACAAACCCAGAGCGGGACTTTCACAAGAAGAGGTAACCTATACTTTTTTTAGAATGTTGCTGCAAAAGGAAATTCAATAATAAGAAGCTAATGTTTCTTTTATCCATGTATAGGAGAATAAGAGAGTCGAGGATATAGTTGCTAAGAAGGTCAACGATGTAGTTGCTGAGAAGGTCAAGGAAGAATCGCTGCGGTGGCAGGCATCTCAGACTTCCAATCAGCCTATGGCGACCCACTCTTCTCCTGATATACAAACTACCAGTAATCCTGTAGATCCACCGCCTAACACGTCTACTGTAAGTATTGTTTATGACATTGTAGTTAGTCTTTTCAAGTTGTTATGTTTTCAAGATGATATGTATATATGTATAATATTCTTTACGTAAATTTGTAGGCATTGAAGCCATGTCGCTTAAGAATGCAAGACTACGTTGTTGCAGAGGCGCAGGCTTACCCGTCCCTTCCTGGGGCAATGTTTTACGGGACTCCAATGCCACAGGGCTACGTTCGTGTGAGCCCGATACGTGTGTTACCCGATTGGAGAGAAGCTACATTGCCATATCCCCACCCAGATATTGATACACTTGCTGATACAGAAGGCGGGGTCATATTGTGGCCCAAAGCAGATGTCGTCTACACTACTAAAATTGTAAGATAAATTTACATTGATTTAGACTGTTAATGTGTATATATGATGTCAACTGATCTGAAATTATATATACAGGTTAAAAAGAAGACACCAGGAGCACCTAGGCCTCCACCTTCACTTCCCGCATTACCAACTTGGGTTCCAACTGACCTAACATACCCGTTAGGTCCTGCTTGTAGGGGAATGTCATGTTGGCTACGGGCACATAATATACATTGCCCGATAATTGTTTCTTTAGATGCAGATTATACAGGTCAATCATACGATAGCTCTTTATTTATACAAGATATTATTGAGTTGTTTATGTATGATTGGCTGAATACATCAATGATAGAGACATGGATAAGGTGAGATCTTGTTTATACATCCATATACCTTGTGTAAGATTCGGTGATCTGGTTTCTTATATATTAATGCATACGTAATACATGTTTTGCAGCTACTTAGTCGAAGATCATTGCAAACAATTTGCATTTGATCATGTGGGATTTTTGATTCCATCATTGATTAGTATGGTAGCTAAAGACCCTGATACTGTTCAACAATACTGTATAGATGCTTTTACAATTTTTGGTCAGCAAAAGAAGATGATAATAATAGCTCCATTCAATGTCAAGTAAGTTTACTTTATTTATAATTTGGACTTAAGAAAATTCCATTTTTATTGTGCATTTTGAGTTATTAATTGTTAACTTTTTACCTCTAGCGGTAAACATTGGGAGTTACTAGTTATTGTCCCCGGGACGTTCACTGTTTATTATCTAGATCCCGCGGGAAGTACATTAAACACTAAAATTGGACACGTAATGAGAATGTCATTATTCTGGTGAGAAATATTTCATTTTTTTATATGTTAACATCTTTTATTACATTACTATTTACTTATGCAATTTACTGTGTTATATTAACATGTAGGGGTTTAGATGCATTCAAAAAGGCTGGAGGAACGGTCCCAAGGAAAAAGAACCAGCCAATAAATTGGTAGAACGTACAAATAAGTTCCTGACTCCAATGTATATATTATTGATGTGAATTGTACTTAGTTGTATTATTTTGTATGTTTCAATTTATAGTGCGCTACACAAGACAATGGCTGGGCATGCACATACTATGTGATGCGATTTATGCAGATGATTATCCGATATGCCGCATTGGACATCGATACCATACATGAGGTATTATATATAGTCTCATTAGTTAGTATGAAATATATCAATCTTATTTTTATATTATTACTTATATATATACATCATTCTCTTTGCAGGTGTTTAAAACTAACAACACTACAGGTAAATGCTTCAAAAATATACATGCTCCATATACGATGGAAGCATTAAATGAAATAAGAGAAGAATGGGCAAAAGCCATACAAGCAGTGGCAACTGTAAGATATAATTGGGATGTTGATAGCGATAATGAATGATACATTGTAAATGAATATTTCTGAATGTTAATACATGTATTTGAATGTTTCTATATGTGTGAATGTGAGAATTGAATTGATGTCTGAATGTATCTACTTGTGTGAATTATTTTTTGTGAATTTTGCAGGTTTGTGGCCTGTTTGTAGGCTGATATCAATGGATGTCGTAAACCTGCAGTTCAGAAAACTGAACTGCAGGTTCTCATCCTACTGACCAGCCACAGCAGGCCTGCAAACTAATAAAAAAAAATAGATATAGGCGTCGGTTATTTACAGAAAACCATCAGCAAAGACCTACAGCGTCGGGTTTTTGCAAAACACCGACGCCTAATGTGGCCACAACCGTACAGGAAATGGCGTCGGCTGTTTGTGTCAAACCGACGCCTATTTAACCTATAGGAGTCGGTCTTTTAGTAGATAACCGACGCCAAAAGGGTTCGCGCCACAGAAAACGGCGTCATCTAGGACACTTTCTGCGTCAGTCTTTTAGTTGATAACCGACGCCGAATGTGTACTAGATGACGCCGTTTTCTGTGGCGCGAACCCTTTTAGCGTCAGTTATCTACTAAAAGACCGATGCCTATAGGTTAAATAGGCGTCGGTTAAAAAACCGACACCGAAGTGTTCGACCTTTAGCGGCGCCCACATAGGCGTCGGTCGGAAACCGACGCCAAAGGAGGTTAAACAACCGACGCCAAAGGCTGTTTCTGTAGTAGTGTTTGTTGGTTTTGTTGTAGTTAGCATATCTCTTATAAAAAGTCTATTTGTGTTGTGAATTATATATTTTATATAACACAAGTTATATACAATGGGCCAAACTTGTTGTAGTATATGTGATACTACAACATGTGCTAAATTGTTGTAATAAACTGTAATATCACAACATACTCAAACCCGTTGTAAAAGACCATAATTACACAACATGCTCTAACCCGTTGTAATAGTCACGTATGCTAACTTGTTGTAATAGATCATCATTACACAACATACTCTAAACTGTTGTAAAAGATCATAATTACACAGTATGCTCTAACCCGTTGTAATAGTCATGTATGTTAACCCGTTGTAATAGACCATCATTACACAATATACTCCAACCCGTTGTAAGAGATCATAATTACACAACATGCTCTACCCGTTGTAATAGTCACATATGTTAACCCATTGTAATAGACCATCATTACACAACATACTATAACCCATTGTAGTATACTATAATTACACAACAGGCTTTCACCTATTGTAATAGTTACCCATTGTAATAGACCACAATCACACAACATGTTTGCACATCATTTGTTGTATATGTACCACAAAGAATATATGTGTTGCATAAAATGAAATTGGTTCAACGGTTTGAGATGTGCCTTACTTTCAAGTGGTCTCAAGTTCAAAATCTTGTGTCTAGATGTATTTTTCTTTTGTCTCAACATGTTATATACAACACCCCTATTACAACAGGTCTGTTCAATGATCTACAACATATATTAACTATTATATAAAATACATATATTACAACATAAGCAACACCTATTGTGTAAAGAACCCCCCCATAAGACCACATGATCTAATACAATAATTGACACCCGTTGTAAAATGGAAAAATGAACTGTTGTAAAAACCGTTTTTTGTAGTAGTGCAGGCATCTCCTCATCCACAGAAGGACCAAAAACATGGTCGGGCCAACGAGCATTTTGCTCATCCCAAGTCATACCAAGAGCATAGAGCTCATTGGCTGAAGGAGCAGAATTGCCAAGACTGGCAAGCAGAGCGGCCAAGGGGCCAGTAGGAAACGACAAGTAGATGGGAGTAGAACCACCAGTAGTAGAGGGTGTGGGAGTAGTAGTGGAAGGCTTGGGGGTAGGGTAGTAATGATGGTATGCATAGGAAGCATAATCACTACTGAGGAAATGCTGGTAGGTGGGGTATGGGTGTGTATAGGATAAGTTCATGTTTGTTATTATTGAATATAAATCCCGGTGCATGTGCTCCTGAATATGGAGGTTGTATGCCTGTTGGTGCATCATGTAGCCCATGAGGGTTTCATTAGACATACGAAATGAGGCATGGCTAGGTCTGGGTGGCTGAGGAGGAGGAGCTCGGGTAGAGGTAGAGGTAGGGGTAGCAGAGGCAGAGGCTGAGGGCGAAGCACCGGGTGTGATGGAGGCAAAGATAGGCACAGACTTCTGAATTGTGGTCTCACTGATACACACTCCCTTCCTGGAAAATTTGTAATGGAAGTCAGAAAAGAGTGATTTCTCAGTGGCGAATTGAAACAGACCACATATCAGGGCTGAATAAGGTGGATGGGTTCCGCGGGAATTCTTTCCAGAGTCAAAATAGGTCATGTGGTGGAGAATGCAATACATTATGACTGCAGTGTTCCATGTAGTATCTGTTTGATTTTTCTTCGGATGGATGTTGCAGTTGACCACTAGGGCTAATATAAGCTTTCTGAGATCAAGGGAGGAGGAAGGTAGGGTTCTCTTCTTCTTGTAAGGAACATCGGGTTTCTTTAGGTAGTGATGGATATCAGGAAGATTGATCTCATTCTACTTGTAGAAACCCTCAGGATCCAAAAGATCAAAATACTCCACGTAATCCTTACGCCAGGTGTCATTCTTATTGTCTCCTAAAAAGAAAACATTCAGGATATCTTTAGAGATTTGGAATTTCATCCCAGTGATCATCGAAGTAAGGATCACTTGAGTATTCGGTGGGGGTACAAGGGAGTCATAATTCCAACGCAAGTTAGCATAGAATTCGTGAACTACTTTTGTGCTTGTCATAGAATTATGAAAGCAGTCATGTTCGACAGCCAGGGCTGATAGGTGATGAACGGATAGCAACCTTGCCACTTGGTCTATGATAGATTGACGCCTAGGGCTAGGCTCAAACAAGGCTCTAAACAGAAAAATACTCCTAGGAAGAAGGTCCTTATACCTATTTACAACCTCTATTGAGACAAACAAGGTATCATCAAATGGAACCAAGTGGGAAGATGAAGAGGATGATGGAGCATTGCTAGGGGCGGGTCTCTTTCTTATATGAGAAGCCATGGAGGTGAAAAGAAGGAGAAGAAGAGAGAAAAACACACAAAGCAAACCACCTAAACCATGCACACAGTAAGGAAGAGCAAGAGGGAAGGTCTAGGGAAGCCTATCTAGGTCGAGAAAGGGATAGGATAGGGAAGGTAAGGTCTGGGGTTGAGAGCTTAGGGATAGAAGAGGCGGAATTAGTCAGATATTCTCTAGTTGAGAGGGAGAATAGTGGGCAGAACCCAACTTAAGTTGGCTTCAGCCTGCTGATCGGTCGAGTTTTGAGAGTCAGAAACTCGATCGATTGGTCCATTTCAGAACAGCTCTCAGCTATGGATCGGTCGAGTTTTTCCTAGGAGAAACTCGATCGATGGTCAACCTGACCTAAAACCATCAAACTTAATATTAAAGCTAATTAAATTCACTTTTCAAGTCTATTATGTATATTGAACATACTTAGGCACATATCACTCATCATTAGGTACTATTTAGCAATAAAAACTCAAAATTTGAGAAATTCCCAAAAACAAGCGAAACTAAGCATGTCAACAAGCAAATTTTAGCAATTTTAGGCAAGCAAGGTGATATAAGCATGAGCAAGACATATTTAATAAAAGCAACTAGCTAGATAGCATGTCAATATCATCTAAAGCAATTATGAGTAGTTTAGATCTAATGAAGTTAAATTGCTCTCTAGCTAGAGGTTTGGTGAAAATGTCCGCCAACTGATTTTTTGTGTCCACATGTGTGATATAAATATCCTTTTTGGAAATGTGATCATGAAGAAAATGATGACAAACCTCTATATGTTTAGCTCTACTATGCAATATAGGATTATATGAAAGATTGATTATACTAGTATTATCACAATAGATAGGAGAAGCATCAAAATGTATATTAAAGTCTTGGAGCATTTGCTTCATCCATAGGACCTGGGCACAACAACTCCCAGCTGTAATGTACTCATCCTCAGTAGTTGATAATGCCACGGTTCTTTGTTTCTTGGAAAACTAAGACACAAAGCATTGTCCTAGGAGGAAGCAAGTGCCACTTGTGCACTTTCTATCAATCAAACAACCTACGTAATCAGCATCACTATATGCTACAAGAGTAAAGTCCCTTGACTTAGGGTACCATAGTCTAAAGTTTTGAGTTTTGTCTAATTACCTCAAAATCCTTTTAACAGCAATAAGATGTGATTTCCTAGGACTTGATTGAAAGAGAGCACACATGCCAACACTAAACATTATGTCAGGTCTAGAGGAAGTTAAGTAAAGTAAACTTCCAATCATACCTCTATAGATCTTCTCATCTACCTTCTCACTTTCTTCATCTCTATCAAGTTTGTTGGTGTTGGACATGGGTGTGTCTGTCGTATTCATGTTCACCATTCCAAATAATTTGAGTAGCTCATTGGTGTACTTGCCTTGGTTGCTGAAGTGTCCATTTTTTGTTTGCTTGATTTGGAAGCTGAGGAAGAAAGTAAGCTCACCCATCATGCTCATCTCGAACTCACTCTGCATAAGAGAACTAAACTCCTTGCAAAGATCAAGATTAGTTTCATCAAATATGATATCATCAACATAAATTTGAATGATAAGAAAATTGCTAGAAGTGTGTTTTAGAAATAAAGTAGAATCAATTTTTCCCATGATATAGCCATTGTCTAACAAAAAGTTCTTTAATTTCTCGTACCAAGCTCGAGGTGCTTGTTTGAGTCCATAGAGAGCTTTTTGTAGTAAATAAACATGGTTAGGTAGCATGCCATTTTCAAATCCTAAAGGTTGAGCAACAAATACTTCCTCCTAGATTGTACCATTCAAAAATACACTTTTAACATCCATTTGATATAGCAAGAAATTCTTATAACTAGCAAAAGAAAGTAGCATTCTAATAGATTCAAGTCTAGCAACAGGAGCATAACTTTCATCAAAATCAATACCTTCCTGCTAATTGTAGCCTTGAGCCACTAACCTTGCTTTGTTCCTTACCACCTTGCCATTTTCATCAATCTTGTTGTGGTAGACCTATTTGGTGCCAATGAGTTTTCTATCACTTGGTCTTGGCACTAGATTCCACACTCGGTTCTTCTCGAACTACTCTAGTTCCTCCTGTATGGCTAGGATCCACTCATCATCTCCAAGAGCTTCCTTGATGTTATTTGGCTCCAGCTGTGAGATGAAGGCACTGTTTGCTTGTTCTTTGTTGTAGGCAGCTCGTGTCTTCACCTTCCTGAATGGATTACCAATGATTAGCTCTTTGGGATGATTGTTTAATAAGTGAGGAGTGGGATCCTTCTTCTCTTCATCTTCTGCTTCAACCACATGCTTACCTTTGTTGTCAATGTTGAGGTCTTTTAAGATTGGAATTAAGTCATCTACAACATCATTATCAACAACATTCTTTCCAATAGAAGGGTTAGATTCAATAAATTTGACATTCATGGACTCTTCAATTTTAGATAGATCAATATTGAAAACTCTATAAGCCCTGCTTGTAGTGCTATAGCCTAGGAAGAAAGCCTTGTACGATTTTGAATCAAACTTGTCGAGAGAATCCTTTGTGTTCAAAATAAAACAAGGACATCTGAAAATGTCAAAGAAGTAGATGGATGGATTTTTACCACGCCATTACTCATAGGGGGTTTTCTTCAAAGATGGATGTGTAAAAAATCGGTTTTGCACAAAGAATTAGGTGCTAACAACTTCAGCCCAAAACTTCTTTGGAGTGTCATACTCTAGAAGCATGGTCCTAGCCATCTCCTATATCAACCTATTCTTTCTCTCTACTATCCCATTTTGTTGAGGTGTACGAGGGGAAGAGAAATTGTGCGAGTAACCATATTTTTCACAAAAGCTCTCAAAAAGATCATTTTCCAACTCTCCCACATGGTCACTATAGATAGAAACAATCTAGAAAGAATCTTTGTATTCAACTCATTTACAAAAAGCTTGAGAAAATATCTAGAATATCACTTTTAGAAATGAGAATGAATGTCCAAGTATAGCGGGAGAAATCATCGACAATCACAAGACAATACTAGGAATCATGAAGTGTTTGAGTTCTCATAGGTCCTAATAGATCAATATGAAGAAGCTCAAGAGCTCTTTTGGTACTAAGGACTCATTTGGATTTTAAGGGGGGCTTAGTTTGATTTTCTTGTGTGCAAGGTTGGAATTTCTCATCCTTTTCAAAATCCAATTTAGGAAGTCTCTTAACTAATTTCTTTTTGCTCAATTTCTTCATTTGATGCATATTCACATGACCCAACTGGTGATGCCAAAGAGATATGTCATTTTTATCCACAACTAAGCATCTATCAAGTATGGGCTTTAGAGCATCAAACAAAATAGTATATAGATTACCATTTCTAATTCTCTTATATATAACATTGTAAGTGAGGGAATCTAGAAGCAAACATTCTAAAGAAGTAAATAGAACAAGATAACCATTATCACAAATTTGGCTTACACTTATCAAATTGTGATGTAGACCATCAACAAGAAAAATATTTTTAATACAAAGCTCGTTCCCTACATCACCCTCACCTATTACCTTACCCTTTTTGTTTTCCTCGAAGGTCACCGATCCTCCTTTCTTCTTTATGAATTTGTTGAAATGGATGATTTCACCTGTCATATGCTTTGAGAAGCCACTATCAACAATCCACCTTCTTTTGACTTGCATGAAAGAAGGATGTAGGTGCCCAACTCAAACTTTGGGTTCCGGGGTTAGCTTGGGGACCCATTTCATTTTTGGGTTGGTCCCCTTTGGATTGTAAGGACAATAAGTATAATAATGATCATCACATTTGCAATGAGCACATACCATTGGGTTCTTAGAGCCAGAAGTCTCTCCATGGAAGAAAGGAGGTTCCACACTCTTCTTCTTACTGTTACTCTTGTTCTTGTTCTTACCCTTAGGAACAATCCCATCATATCCTAAACCACTAATACCAATTTGTTTGGTAGAGTGTTCTAGGATAAGATTAACAGATTTCTTTCATGTAAGAAACTTTTTCAAAATAGCTCTTAATTTTTTATTATCATCACTAAGATTAATGATAGTATAAGATAAGCCAGCAAGATCATCTCTAGAATGCAAAATGCCAGCCTCTAAACAAAGGGCTTTAGTATGAAAAGAATCACGTTCTAGAGCATTGCTAGCTACCTGATTACTTTGCAAGATAGGTGTAGAGGATAGATCATTAACTTGAGTAAGAAACTTAGAATTTTTAGATGTAAGAAAAAGAATTTCTTTTTGATAAGCATCAATTTCTTGCTTCCTAGCTTCATCAATGAGGTTAAGTTCTACATTTTCAGTTTTAAGAACACCAATCTCATATTGGCATTTTTTGTTTTCTTCCTTAAGAGTAGCAATGGTCTTAAGGTAGACACCATTCTCAACTTCAACTCCATTGTATTGGAGCTCAAGATCAAGAAATTTCCCTTGCAAAGTATCAATACTATCAAGATGTAGCTTTCCATTTTGATCTAGAATTTCAATCTTAGCATAAAGATCGTCTATAATATTTCGTAACCTTTTCTTTTTAGCTTTGCATTTAGTAAAAGATTATCAGATAGCTTTAAGCATATCAATAAGAGTTTCTTTAGACAACGTATGCCAGTTAACTTTACTTACCTCACTTACCTCACCTACATGATCACTTGTAGAGGCCATGAGAGTAAGGTGGCATTCTCCATCTTCAGAGCTAGAAGAACTTGAGGAAGACTCCTCCCAAGTTGCATGAGCTACATCTTTGCTTCTTCTTTCTTTCTTCTCCTTTCTCTTGTATTTTCCTTCCTTCTTATACTCCTTGTCCTTCTTGTGGCTTCTCTTGTGGTGGCTCTTCTTGTCCTTGGGGCAGTCACTCTTGTAATGGACTTTTTAGCCACATTCATAGCACCTAGGATTATATGAAGAATACTTCCCTTTGAAGTGCTTGCCCTTGGAGTAGTTAGCTTCATGCTCATTTGGACCTTCATCTTCACTTGAGGAAGGAGTAGGGGACTTGAGAGCAAGTTGTTGCTGCCGAACCATCTCTTTAGTTTGAGCTTTGAAGGCTATGTCCTTGATCTTCTTGGACTCCTTCTCTTCTCTCTTTTCTTCTTCTTCTTACTTGTCAAGTCTTGGCTCATGA
The DNA here is from genome assembly GCA_963693085.1 of Alisma plantago-aquatica. Classification (NCBI taxonomy): domain Eukaryota; kingdom Viridiplantae; phylum Streptophyta; class Magnoliopsida; order Alismatales; family Alismataceae; genus Alisma; species Alisma plantago-aquatica. Next base: position 25,368,924 of record OY856409.1, on the reverse strand, counting down.
GCTTGAAGATTGCCAACCAGCTCCTTGGTTGACAATTCACTAAGCTTGTACACTTCTTTAATGGATGTCACCTTGGGTTCCCATCTCTTGGGAAGGGATATCAAGATCTTTGAGTTGATTGTGCCTTTGTCCAACACACTACCAATACCTACCAATCCATTGATGATGACATTAAGCCTTGTGTACATGTCCGCCACTCTTTCATTCTTGCCCATCTTGAAGTTTTTAAGTAGACCACCAAACATGTAGATCTTTGCTTCCTTCACTTGTTCAGTTCTCTCATAGGTGACACATAGCTTGTTCCAAATCTCATGTGAGGTGTCCCATGAGGAGATCTGGTTGAACTTGGATGGGGTGAGGTATGCATAGATGATGCTCACAGCTTTGGCACCGAGCTGCGCTTGCTTCATTTGGGCTTCCGTCCATGTGGAGATTTCCCCATTTGGATCTTCATACTTTAGATGCACCACCTTACACATCTCATAGCTTACTACTTAAAGGTAGAACTGCATTCTTCTCTTCTAATAGAGGAAGTTGGTGTCGTCGAAAACTGAAGGTCGTATGGAGAAGCTTTCCTCCAAGCTGAGAGATCCAAGTTCTAAATCGCCCATCTTCTCCTACTTGTGGATGTAGTTTGGAGAAGATTTATCCTTATATATATATATATATATATATATATATATATATATATATATATATATATATATATATATATATATATATATATATATATATATATATATATATACAGAGAGAGAGAGAGAGAGAGGCTAGAATACACTCAAGTGTACAAATCACACTGTACACTCCAATGGTGTTTTCTTATCTACACCATATTTTTTCAAAACTTAATTCATTGATCTTCATGGTTACAATAATAATAGGCCACATACAAAATTTGAGCTCAATTGGATGAGTGTAAGTCACTCATCCAAGGACAACAAAATCGATGCACAAAACTAATTTGAAATGCATGATTTTTGCCTTCTTTAGATGCACGGCCTATAAGTGTCCAAATGAACTAAAAATTATTATATAGTATGTTCTTAAGATATTTAAGAAGATCAACAATTTAGATTTTTCAAAAAATTACTGCATCGTTAAAAATGACTGAGGTGTATGGTGCCTCCGGTATACTCGAGTGTATACTAGCCTGACTCTCTCTCTCTCTATATATATATTACTTTGAATAATGGTTATTTTTCCTTGAATACCATATATCAAGGATATTTATATACACATGACACCAATTGACTTTAAAGATTCATTATTTTCTTTATTTAAGTGGAAAATATATTTTACATTAACATAATTGAATAAGGGTCTAGAAGGCGGGAGGTTTCATATATATGTCCAGATTTGGGTTTGTTACATATGGACACTAACATACTTCACATATGTTGGTATTTTCCATTTTTTACCCCATAAGGCTTCAACCACAACTCTATAGTAATTCATATATTTTGAGAAACAACCCATAATTGATTAGTGACTTGATAAATAACCCTTTCCTCCATATTCCTAATTCTAGCATTGTATTATTGACCATCATATGAATCTATGGATCCATCATTAATTCAATACAAAGCATGTGTATCCTCTCCAATGTCATTTTTTCCTTGCACAAGTAAATTATATTTGAAGGATCAATAGTCATTTTTATCTTCTAATGTATGAGTAGAAGTGATTCCTCCAAATTTCATTTTACACCCATCAAGGTCAATCCAACCCAACGATGCAAGCACTAAGGTGTATTTTATGTATAAAATTTTCTAAACATTATGAAATTAAATTTTTAAATATATGTACTTTGTAACATTAAAAACATACATGTAAACACACATGCGCACATGCATGTACGACATCATGCATGCTTATTTTATATCAGATAAATTTGATAATTTATTCCATATGTTCCATAGGTTAATGAGGGGTCGGGGAGAGGAAGTCTCCTTGATGACTCATTTTCTTTCTTTTGGATTTTTGATTTATGACATTATTAAACCATGATTCCACATAGCTATTGAATAATATGTATTATCTTATTTATAGAAATTGAATTGATGAATATTCAATAGTGGCACAAAAAGCTATGCTCTGAGGTGTGTAGAACATGATGCTAGAAAAAATACTCAAAAGTAAAATCATGATATGGGCATAAGTACTCATGGAGAAATCAATTTGCATACAGTTTAGTCACCAGTGACCATAACGATGGAGATAGTCAGATTTTGAAGGGTTTCACTAATAAAATTAGTCATTAAAAACATTTCATAGAAAATACAATAACATTAATGGTAGTTAATTGATATCTAAAGCAAACTCCAACTAATAATCTTTCGATATACTTATACTTTCACAATAAAAAATATAATCCCATTCAACATAATTTAAAATTTTCTCCATGTTTACATACCATGAAGTTTCTTTACTATTACTATATTATTAATAATGTCAACTATTTCTTTTTAAAAAATATTTTTACCAACTTAGTAACTATTTAATCGCTAAGCCACTAATCATTCATCCGATTCGCCAACATTTTTTAGTAATGTTCATGATAGAGAATAATCTTTTAAATGTTTTTGTTGTCATTGCAAATATCAAAGCTAATGTTATTAACTTATATGCATCTTCATCAACTTTGTACTTACTAATTAAATAAAGTGAATAAAAAAATTACTAACAGTTCATATTAAATATGATAAGAGTTTATATTAACTAGAATCACAAATTTTAATAATAATATAAAAATGGACAGCGGTACATCCAATACATCAATTACGTATATATTAGTTTTTCATAGTTTCTATATCAATTATGTAATAACGATGCCAACATACAAACTGAACTAATTAAAAAGAATATATATGAAGGTACATATTTCGCATGTAATGAAGTGGAATAGTACTCATCAATTGCCAACTAATAAGGAACACCAACAAAAGGATGAAATACTAATGACCCCACTTGCAACGAATCGAAACCTAAACTCTTGAACCTGATCATATGTCTTGGAGGATAGTCAGCTTACTTCTTTGGGCTTAGCCAAACAAGGTTGAGTTTAGACTTAAAAGAAGTTTAATATAACCCTAATGAGCTAATGCACGTATAAACCATCCTAATGTAACCTAATGTTCTCACCCTAGATTAAGCAAATAATGGATACATAAAATGTGTCACGTGAGGTAAATAAAATAATACATAAGAATTTGTGCAAAATAATCCTACATAACTCCTTTAGTATAAGTATGAAGGTAAAGAACATAATTGGATGAATAATTTAGATAATGATGAAATAATATATTGACGAATATAAAGATGGGCAACAAATACTAGTTATGCAAAATTCATAAGAGGAAGGAAAATTGATTAAAAATAACTTGAGATTGTTTACTTTGTCTATGCTTTGGCTTGGAGGCCAAGTTTCACAAATTTAGGATAATAATAACCATACCTTTTTTTAAGAAAAGAAAAGGTTTTTTTTCCTTCTAAATATGAAATAAAATATTTAATGAATCCAAAAATAAAAAAATAATCTTAGATTCGTAATCTACCCATTAAAATATGTCTTTGGGTGAATTTTCACTTAATTTGGAGAAAGTTTGATTAAAAGATGAAATCAAGAGAGAGAAACTGTGTATAACCTCCAAAATATTAAATAAATGAAGAAATACCTACATCATGTAAAACTAAGGACAAATTCGTATTCAACACATCAAAAGTAACTTGTGGGTGAAGTATCACCAAATTTGGAGAATCCTAGAGCCATTAATGCATGAGAAAAAAGAAAATAAGATTTGTTTATTTAATGAATCAAAAGTTTTCAAATATGAAATCTATTTGCACAATCGGAATCTACATGAATTAATTGGCCTAAATGCAAAATTTCACTTAATTTGGAGTTTGTTTTGTACCTTCAAATAAAGAAAGAGAAAAGATTAATAATTAATGCAACACTTTATTTGAAAAAGATTAGGAGTTGATTTATATGTCACACAGTTTATTTTGGTTCATTTCCTTTGATTCACAAAACACGGGTTCAATCCCATATGTTGGATTTCTAATCCAATGACACCTGGATTCTCCTCTTCCTTTGTGTTCTTTCCTTCTCCTCACATTTTAACTCAGGAAATATGTCCCTCTCCCCGATTTCTTTTCTCAGATTTCTCTCTTTTCTTTCCTTTTCCATCTATAATTCCTTCTCCACCGCCTTCCTTACCTCAATATGATTCCAGTGGCCTTATATAAGTTGGGGATTTGGGGCCTTCAAGCCCAGATAGTCCCTACCATCTTATATCCTATGTTCATCCTCCATTTCTCCATTTCTCTGCCGCCTCCTCATGAATCCAGGATTTGGGCCTCTGGGAATCCGTTCCTTCACCTTTGCCTAATTCTCAAGATTCTTCTCGTGCTGTCAATTTTGCCCCAGGCTTGCCCCAGGTCAGAACCCTCACTGTGAAGGCTTCCTCCGATGACCCTGAGGTGGATGTGGTCCGCTCTCCTCCTTCAAAGACCACTGATGGGTTCGGTTGACCCAACAAAGGTGCATCCGTGTTCACCTGACCGTCCAATGCCCCAGAGCTTAGAGTCAACTGGTAGGTTGACTCGTCCAGATGCTTGTTCTGAGCCTTTGCTAGGTAGATGATGGACATGGGTGGTGTGATGATTTTTTCTGAGCTTGAGCACTTTATGAACCCACAACACAGGGGTAAAGAAGCCTTTTCAAGCCCAACCTCAATTGCTAGCATGCTGGATCCCAAGCCCAAGTGGCATTGTTCCATTGGCCGCACCCGGTCCATGGTGGAGGATGGCTTGATCACTGACGTGGATGTGTCCCATTGGCCCAAAAGGTGATTATTTAGTAATAATTCTAACTAATTATTGTTAACCCGAAATATAGCAGCCGGTGGGGGAATAGCTCGGGTGGCGCGGCTTGCAAGCCCCTTGCGAGGGGGCACGGATTCGACTCCCAGCATTCCCCAAAATCCATAACTCGCCCGTCACGTCGGTCGGGCAATGATGTGGTTACTGGTGGGTCCCCGTACGGGTCAAGGGGTCTATCCGGGGGTTTACGCTGCCTGCGGGGGTCACAAAGTGGCGCTCGTGCGGGAGTGGTTCCCTCGTCACCAAAAAAAACCAAAAAATAGCAAACATATATACTAAATTGATAATAAAAACAAAGGGAATATGAATAAAATAGAATTGATTTCTGATTCCAATCCTAATTTCAAAAATAATAAGTATACAAAAAATTTTAGGATTTTCATGGTGGTTATACTTTCTAAAATCCATAACTAATTATTTATAGCTCAGAAAAATAAAATAAATTATGTTCTAAAATCATAAAAATAAGGGCTTTCTAATGGTACTAGTTTTGTCTCCTGAGTCTAATGTTTTAAAATGGTGATTTTAATGGATTTTTATAAATAGGTAATAACTTGCAAAATTCATAACTAATAAATTATAAGTCAAAAAAATATAATAAAACATGTTTTGAGTTTAAGAAAGTATAATCTAAAACATGACATAGTTTTGATAACCTAATTCATATAAAAGGAAAAAGGCAATTTTTAGGGTTTTGATAAATCAATGTAAACCTAATTCTAATTCTACATATATGCATAATAGGTGTTTTGGAGGACTAGGCTTGGTTCTAGGACTGACTTTGGATTGTTTAGACTCTGCAAAGAGGTATGATTTCATCCCACATTATTTCTATATTGATCAATTTCCATTTCTCTCTAAATGTATGTTTGCATCTCCTATTTTTCCTTTGAGCAATTAGCTGATGTTTATTCTTTCTCTTGGTCCTATGGACAACAGCCTACACAATATTCCTTATTTTGAAAATTATGGTTCATGTGAACTACTTTATATTGTTACCGATCTTGTGATCATATGTGGACATTCTCTTGGATTCGATATTATGTTTTGTTCATGATGGAACTCAATTTGTTGATATGTGCCACCTTGAGGTGGATGTTCATGGTGGCCATTTCTATGGTGATTACTTTGTAAAATCTGACTATACTTTCTACTTTCCTGTACATTAAACATGCTATGTGATTCAGTAGCACTATAGTGTAATTTCATTAATTTTGGGGCAGATGTTTATTTCCTTCTAAAGGAAGTATGCTCCTATTATTTTTAGGATGGAGGTGGCCCCATACCTGAGATTCAAAAGTATGAGGTTTAGTCCACTTTATATATATATATATGTATATATATATGTATATATATATATATATATATATATATATATATATATATTTGGGAGTTTGTCTATGTGCCATTCTCTATCAGGTTTTAAGTTTATCAGACTTGGCCAACTTTTGTTATCATATTGTTGTAGGGCTATGTTTATGTCACATGTATGCAGGTTGTTATTATGGGTTTTGCTCCTGAGAATTTATATGTGCTTATGTGCACAATTTTATTATTTTAAATTAAGGCAAGTATTTCCTTTATCATATGATGGCGATTCTTTCTTTTATGCCCTCTTTGGGTTGTCCTGGTCCATACCGGGGTTTCAAATTTATGAGGTTTAGCCTGCTTTATATATATTTGGGATTTTGGTTATGTGCCATTTTCTGTTAGGTTTCAAGCTTATGATACTTGGTCAAATTTTATGTTATATTGTTCTACGGCTATGTTTATCTCACATGCATGCAGATTTCTATTATGGGCTTTGTGTCCAAGAATTTATATGTGATTACGTGGCACAACCTTATTTTTTATTATGGCCAGTATGTTTTTTGTTATTTCAAATCATTTCTCTTGATACCCACTCAGGTTGTCCTTTTCTTTTTCATGGGAAGCCTTTATATTAGTTATACTTTATTTCATAATATTTCTCAATTCCCTTTTTAGTATGCACATACTAGCCTTTGTTGATGTCTTCTATTTTTTCTTCCTGCTGGGGTATGTTTTCAACCCTAGGTGAAGGATATGGAGGACGTGACATGAAATCTTGGACTTAGTTTAAGGAGTTAAAGCTTGGAGACAAAGTTGTTATGGTTTAGATTTCCCTCTTCTAGATCCTTATGTTGTATCATATATGTAAACCCTATGTGGGAGTTTAAGATGTACATTTGTAAAACTTTTAGAAAGTTGATAATAGTCATGATTTTTATTCCACTGCTATACTTTGGTTGTTTCTATTACCATTAATAAGATTTGAAAATTTTAAACCCACTCCATCATACCTTTTGGGTGTGTTTGGACTGGAGGTTCTATTCTTCAAATTTTTAGTAGGGATTGGATCCGCTCTGGGTCCCACTCATTACAGCATGGTAGCAAAGCCCATGGTAGTCAGAATCTGACTTTAATTTTGTCTCCCTTATTAGAACCCTTGACTTGGATAGTGACCTCTAGGTGAGATATTTTCCCTAGGTCTTGCATAAGTTTATCATGAGATGATCTTACCCAATCATATAGGTTAATGATGACATCTATAAAGTTAAGAGATGTTATCTTGAGGAAGGAGTCATGTTTTGAGGATGAGGTACTAGTATGATGATGAGATTTTATTATGGAAATTGTGACTTGGTTTATCACATTGAATTTAGTACCATCTTTGTTTTACCTCCAATGTTTCTTATTGACAAAAAATATTTTCATTATATTACTATATGTACAAAAAAATTCTCTAATTTGTCAGTGTTTTCTTGAACTAAGTCACAATGATGAGATATGTGAAGTTGTAGTCATGAAACCTTAGAATTATTTGGAATAGGAACTCAACCCTATATAGTTCTGACTTGTTAGTGGGATACATGGACAACATAAACATGTAAAACATTCACAACTAAAAGAGATGTGGGTAACTCTAAATGCTATTAGTTTGACTTGATAGCTAAAACCTTTTAAGGGGTGGAGAGTAGTTGGTTGTTGATGTTTGGATCAATAGATTTCGAGGATGAAATCCTTTTAAACAGTTGAGTGTTGTAACGAACCGAAACCTAGCCTCTTAAACCTGATCATATATCTTGGAGGATAGTTTGCTTAGTTATTTGGGATTAGCTAAAGAAGGTTGAGGTTAGACCTAAAACAAGTTTAATATAACCCTAATGAGCTAATGTATGTATAAACCATCCTACTGTAACCTAATGTTCTCACCCTAGCTTAAGCTAATAATGGATACATAAAATGTGTGGCATGAGGTAAATAAAAGAATACATAAGAATTCATGCAAAATAATCATACATAACTCCTTTAGTATGAATATGAAGGTAAGGAACATAATTGGATGAATAATTTAGATAATGATGAAATAATATGTTGACTAATATAAATATGGGCCATAGATACTAATTATGAAAAATTCATAAAAGGAAGGCAAATTCATTAAAAATAACTTGAGATTCATTTTCTTTGGCTTTGCTTTGGCTTGGAGGCCAAGTTACAAATTTAGGATAATAATAACCATACCTATTTTATTTAGAAAAGAAAAGGTGTTTTTCCTTCCAAATGTGAAATAAAATATTTAAAGACTCCAAAAGTGGAAAATAATCTTGGATTCATAATCTACACATTAAGATATGCCTTTGGGTAAATTTTCACTCATTTCAGAAAACGTTTGATTAAAAGATACAATCAAGAGAGAGAAAGTGTGTAGAACCATAAAAATGTTAAATAAATGAAGAAACAACTACAACATGTGAAATTAAGGGCAAATTCCTATTGAACACATCAAAGGTAACTTGTGGGTGAAGTTTCAACAAATTTGGAAAATCCAAGAGCCATTAATGCATGAGGAAACAGAAAATAAGATTTGTTTATTTAATGAATTAAAAGTTTTCAAATACAAAATCTAATTGCATAATTAGAATTTACATGCCTTAATTAGCCTCCATGCAAAATGTTACTTAATTTGGAGTTTGTTTGCACCTTCCAATGAAGAGAGAAAAAAGAAGAATAATTAATGCAACACTTTATTTGGAAAAGATTAGGAGTTGATTTATATGTTGCGTGATTTATTTTGATTTTTTTTTGTTTTGGTTAGCAAAACTTGGGTTCAATCCCATCTGTTGGATTTATGATCCAACGGCACCTGGATTCTCATCTTCCTCCGTGTTCTTTCCTTCTCCTCGCATTTTGACTCATGAAATCTGTCCCTCTCCCCGATTTCTTTTCTTGGATTTCTCTCTTCTTTCCGTTTCCATCTGTGGTTCCTTCTCCACCGCCTTCCTTACCTCAATGCGATTCTAGTGGCCTTATATAATTTGGTGATTTGGGGCGTTCAAGTCCTGACGGTCCCGACCCTCTTGTCTCCTCTGTTCATCCTCTGTTTCTCCCTTTTTCTTCCGCCTCCTCACGAATCCAGGCTTCGAGCCTCTGGGAATCCCTTCCCTCACCTTCACCCGATGCTCAGGATTCTTCTAGCACTACTAGTTTTTCCCAGGCTTTCCCCAGGTCGACACCCTCACTGCAGTGGCTTCCTCCATAGACCCCAAGGTGGATGTGGTCCTTTCTCCTCCTTCGAAGACCATTGATGGGTTCAGATGGGCCCATCAGAGGTGCATGTACCTTCACCTAACCCTCCAATGCCCCAGAGCTCAGAGTCAACTGGTAGGTTGACTGGTCTAGATGCTTGCTCTGAGCCTTTGCGAGGTAGAGAATGGAAAGGGGTGTGTGACGATTTTGTCCGAGCGCGTACACTTTATGAACCCACAACACAGGGGTAAAGAAGTCTTTTCATGCCCCACCTCAATCGCTAGAATGTTGGAGCCCAAGACCAAGTGGCATTGTTCCATTGGCCACACTAGGTCCACGGTGGAGGATGGCTTGATCACTGACGTGGATGTGTCCCATAGGCCCAAAAGGTGATTATTTAGTAATAATTCTAACTAATTATTGGTAACCTGAAAGATAGCAAACATATATACCAAATTGACCAGGAAAAAAGGAGAAAATGAATGAAATAGAATTGATTTCTTATTCCAATTCTAATTTCAAAAATAATAAGTAATAAATTTTCAAGGATTTTCAAGATGGTTTGATTTTCTAAAATCCATAACTAATTATTTATAGCTCAGAAAAATAAATAAAATATGTTCTAAAATTAGAAAAATATGGGCTTTATAATGGAACTAGTTTCTTCATCTGAGTCTAATGTTTTAAAAAGGTGATTTTAATGGATTTTCCTAAATAGGTAATAACTTGCAAAATTCATAACTAATAATTTATAAGTCAGAAAAATATAATAAAATATGTTTTGAGTTCAAGAAAGTATAATTTAAAACACGACATGGTTTTGATAATCTAATTCATAAAAAAAGAAAAAGGGAAATTTTAATGGTTTTAAATAATTAATGTAAATCTACCCTAATTCTACATATACGCATCATAGGTGTTTTGGAGGCCTAGGCTTGGATCTAGGACTCACTTTGGATTGTTTAGACTCTAAAGAGAGGTATGATTGCATCCCACATTATTTCTATATTGAGCCATTTCTATTTCTCTCTAAATGTATGTTTGCATCTCCTATTTTTCCTTTGTGCAATTAGCCTATGTTTCTTCTTGCTCTTGGTCCTTTGGATAATAGCCTACACAATATTCTTTCTTTTGAAAATTATGGTTCATGTGAACTACTTTATATGTTTCTCATCTTGTGATCATATGTGGACATTCTCTTGAACTTTATCTTATGTTTTGTTCACGATGGAACTCAATTTTTTGATATGTGGCCACCTTGAGGTGGACGTTCATGGTGGTCATGTCTGTGGTGATTACTTTATAAAATCTGACTATACTTTTTACTTGCCTCTACATTAAACATTCTATGTGATTTAGTAGTACTAGAGTAGTGTAATTTCATTAGTTTTTGGGCAGATGTGTATTTCCTACCCAGAGCAGTATGCTCCTATTGGGATGGAGGTGGCCCCATACCTGGGTTTCAAACTAATGAGGTTTGGCCCACTTTATATATATATTTGGGAGTTTGGTTATGTGCCATTCTCTATTAGGTTTCAAGTTTATGAGACTTAGGTGACTTTATTGTTATATTTGGTTATGCTTATCTCACATGCATGCAAGTTGTTATTATGGATTTTGTGCCCGAGAATTTATATGTTCTTATGTGGCACAATTTTATTATTTTAAATTATGGTAAGTATTTCCTTTATCATATGATGGTGATTCTTTCATTTATGACCTCTTTGGGTAGTCTTGGCCCCATACTCGGGTTTCAAATTTATGAGGCTTAGCCCACTTTATATATATATATATATATATATATATATATAAATATAAAGTTGGGAGTTTGCTTATGTGTCATTCTCTATCAGGGTTCAAGTTTATGAGACTTGGTTGACTTTGTTATTAAATTTTTCTACGGCTATGTTTATCTCACATGCATGCAAGTTGTTATTATGGGTTTTATGCCTGAGAATTTATATGTGCTTGTGTGGCACAACCTTATTGTTTTATTATGGCAAGTATCTCATTTGTTATTTCAAATCATTTCTCTTGATACCCACTCGGGTTGTCCTTTTCATTTTCAAGTCTTTATATTTTTTATCCTTTATTTCATAATATTTCTCAATTTCCATTGAAGTATGCACATACCAACCTTTGATGACATGTTATATTTTCTCTTCCTACTGGGGTATGCTTCCAACCCTAGGTGAAGGATATGGAGAATGTGGCATGCAGTCTTGGACTTAGCTTAAGGAGTTAAAGCTTGGAGACAAAGTTGTTATGGTTTAGATTTCCCTCAGCTAGATCCTTATGTTGTATCATATGTGTAAATCTTATGTGCGAATTTAAGATGCACATTTGTAAAACTTTTGGAAAGATGATAATAGTCATGATTTTTATTCTGCTACTATACTTCAGTTATTTTGAATACCATTATTAAGATTTAAATTTTTTACAACCACTCCACCATTCCTTTTGGGTGTGTTTGGGTTGGAGTTTCTATTCTTCAAATTTTTAGTAGGGAGTGGATCCCCTCTGGGTCCCACTCATTATACCACTTCATGTTGGTAACACTAGTCACAAGATTAGTAGTAAGAAAATATCATGTGTCTCCGACTGTGGGACTACAAGAATGTACAAGTTATATTGATTGACATAATAAACCCTAAAACTCATATCATTAATGAACATATAATTTTTGATATGATAAGGGTTAATACAACAGCAAAATATTTGTTTCCTTTGAATTGTGTTTATTATATATATGAATCCTAAATACAATATCTAAACATTTTCTTTTTTAAATTGTAATCTTATTTGAGTCCCACTATGTCTAACAAAAATCACACTTGACAAAATTATTTACTCACTAATCTAATATACCATATTTTTAGATTTTGTGTGTTTCATGCTTGAGCCTCTGAAAAGGTGTTTCTTTAAATAACTTAAATGTAATACCCTTTTTCTATGTATTTGTATCAGTGTATTCATGATGTAACTTTTTCATGCGTATCATGGATAAAATATGCGTGGGATGAACTTCTTTGCACATGTTTTGTTAATATAAAAAAATTCACGATTACTCAACATAATTTAATTTTTTAGATTGAGTATTGACGAATTCATTTCTGTACATTTTTAAATAAATTATTTGAATACTATTTAGGATAAAGATATACATCTGATGCACTTCCTCATGTGTGTTTTGCGAAAAGTGAATAGACAAAGTATGCTAGTTAAAACAATTTAATTTTTTGAAGTTAATATACATTGAATGGAGTGGTTTTAGAATTTTTCTGAGTCAACTGTTTAGAATATCGTCAGGTCAAAGTAAATATTACTAATAAGATAATTTTTTGAAGTTGTAAATGAGAAATTTACTAATACTATTTGATAAGTTTTATAGAGTTGAGGGGGGGGGGACTTGTCCCACTTTGCCCCCTCCCTCCACCCACTCCTTCCTCGAATGAATGACTATATATTGAACTTTACATCAATACACACATATCATATACCCAAAATATATTAAGAGAATGTTCTCGTAAATATGAGTTTCTTTAACCTCATATAAACTCATTTTAAATCTCATAAATCTATTCCTTCAACCTCGTATCATGTGCTTTTGTGAAAGCACTTTTGTAAATTTTTATTTTTCAAGATTTAGAAATTACTAAAAGAAATAAATTTTTCATGATAAATATCTCATGATAATCATGAAAATTTCTTGATCAGAACTGAAAATAAATTTCTAATAAAAGAAATATATATATAAAGAAGGTATCTGAAACTCAAATTTGGAACAATTATAAACTATACTATAGAAAATTTCAACCTCAATGGGTAGTACCAATTATAAGATGTGTTTATATAACAGGAAAGGGCCATTTATAAGACAAATTGTAAATTTATAAAACTCTAAATATACATATTAATAAAACTAAAATAATGTGTGCTTATATATACATATATATAAACAATGTGGCCAATTAAATCACATAGTACACAATAAACCCAAATAGATTAGAAACTCATCATCTTCCTATAATCAAATATGAAAAGAAACTTGATTCATACCTTTGTTAGAAGTCTAACCCGGATTTGAGGAAGACTCCATGATGTATCTGTGACCAGAAGTGACACATGCAGTGGCAGAGATGCGGAAGCGCTACACTTGATACTGGAACACGGACGAGAAGTTCAAACACCGCTCTGGAGAAGAAGAACTGAGCACAAAAAGGAAACATCAGGAGTCATTTCTCTCTCCTCTGGATTCTTCGGGAGATGGATACAGTTATAGATAGAAATACCCAGAGAGAGGACTACTACTTATATAGAATATTCTTTATTACTTCTCCATCCATCATGAACAGGCACGGTGGTTATGGAAACCAACTCCAACCCGATAGACGCATCCCTTTAGGAAAATTCCTATTAAATACATTTATTTATTTTGGGCCATACTAAATAGGATTTCTTTAACAACCTTAACTCAAAATGTAGAATATTATGTGTAAACTCTTTCTTTAATGTTCTTTAATGTGATGTGATAATGTAATATTTATTATGTGATCACATATTTGACTTGTTATTTCTATTTTGATACTAGTTATGATAGAATGTCAATTTTGACATAAAGTCGGACCAAAGAATAGGTGTGAGGTCAATCTATTCATAAAGTTTATGCTACTACATATGAGATGATTAGATATTGTGGTTCATAGAATGAAGTAATCATTCATTAATTATTAGCCGCTATGACTCATATCTTCTTCTCATATATGGAAATATTGATGTTGAGCATTATACGAAAATTGTTGAATGTTGTTGCCATGGAATTTTGGGCCAAGTGGAAAAATGTTAAAGAAATCTTATTTAGTATGGCCCAAAATAAATAAATGTATTTGATAAGAGTTTTCCTGAAGGGATGCGTCTATCGGGTTGGGGTTGGTTTCCATAACCACCGTGCCTCATCATGATGGATGGAGAAGCAATAAAGAATATTCTATATAAGGAGTGATTCTCTCTCCTCTAGATTCTCCAGGAGATGGATACGGTAATAGGTAGAAATCCCTAGAAAGAGGACCACTCCTTATATAGAATATTCTTTATTGCTTCTCCATCCATCATGAAGAGGCACAATGGTTATGGAAACCAACCCCTTCCCGATAGACGCATCCCTTCAGGTAAACTCTTATTAAATACATTTATTTATTTTGGGCCATACTAAATATGATTTCTTTAACATTTTCCCACTTAGCCCAAAATGCCATGGCAACAACATTCAACAATTTTCCTATAATGCTCAACATCAATACTTCCATATATGAGAAGAAGATATGAATCATAGCGGCTAATAATCAATGAATGATTACTTCCTTCTATGCACCACGATATCTAATCATCTCATATGTAGTGGCATAAAATTTATGAATAGATTGACCTCACGCCTATTCTTTGGTCCAACTTTATGTCAAAATTGACATTCTGTCATAACTAGTATTGAAACATAAATAGCGAGTCAAATATGTGATCACATAATAAATATTACATTGTCACATCACATTAACTGTTACACATCAAATGACTTTCTCAGACCCATATTCTTTGCATGAGATGTATACAATCATGGAGCTAACCCTTTTGTAAGAGGATCTGAAATCATATACTGTGTACCAATATGATTAATCATTATCATTTTTTTGTCAACTCGCTCATTGACAACATAGAGCTTTATGTCTAGATGTATACATGCAGTGGTGCTTTTATCATTATTAGAAAAGATGACTACAGCTTCATTATCACAATATATCTGTATTGGCTTATGAATTAAATCGGCAACTTTAAGATCTTATATCATATTCTTAAGCCAAATTGCCTATGATGATGTTTCATGGCAAGCAATAAGCTCAGCTTCTATGGTGGATGAAGTTGTAGTCTTTTGCTTGATACTCTGCCATGATACTGCACCACCAACTAGTAGGAAGACATAGCCCGTTGTAGATTTCCTACTATCTAGACAGCCAACAAAATCTACATCTGAATATCCCGTAACCTTAAGGTGGTTTTTCCTTCTATATGTAAGCATGTAATCCTTCGTCCCATGTAGGTAGCACATCACCTTCTTCACGACTCTCCAATGGTCAATGCATGGATTACTTTGGCAACGACCAAGCATTCCTGTAGAAAAAGCAATGTCCGGTCGAGTGCATATCTAAAGATATTATAGGATCCCAACTACAAATGTGTATGGTATTTTCCTCATTTCGTTCCTTTCAATGTCATTACTAGGACACTGCTTGGAGTTAAACTTAGCTCCTTTAACTGTAGGTGCAAGTCCAGGTGAACAATTTTTCATTCCATACTTCTATAGAACTTGATATATATAAGCCTTTTGGGATATTCCAAGTATGCCTTTAGCACGATCTCTATGAATCTCTATACCTAGTACATACGTGGCTTCACCCATATCTTTCATCTCAAAATTAGAAGAAAGAAATTGTTTGGTTCCATGAAATATGCTCAAGTTATTACTTGCTAGTAGAATGCCATCTACATAAAGAATCAATATTATGAACTTATTCCCACTGACCTTGAGGTATGTATACTGATCAACGATATTAGGTTGAAACCCAAAAGTTGATATAATGGTGTTAAATTTTTTATACCATTGTCAGGATGCTTGTTTAAGTCCATAAATTGATTTCTTTAGTTTACAAATCATATGACTTCTACTATCATCAATGAAACCTTCTGGTTGTTTCATGTACGCTTCTTCAGATAAATCCCCATTCAAAAATGTCATTTTCACATCCATTTGGTGTAGCTAAAGATCAAAATGAGTCACTAGGGCCATGATTACTCTAAAGGAGTCATTTGATGAGACTGGAGCAAAGGTCTCTTTAAAATCAATGCCTTCCTTTTGTGTGAAACCCTTTGCAACTAATCTAGCCTTATACCTCTCAATTTCATCATTTGAGTTCCTTTTGGTATTAAAGACCCATTTACAACCAATAGGTTTCATATTCCTTGGTAAAGGCACAAGGTCCCATACTTGATTTTTATCCATGGATGCTAGTTCCTCCTTCATGGCATCAAGCCACTTAGAGGAATTTTCACAATCCATTCCTTGTGAAAAAGATAAGGGATCTATATCTTCAAAGTCTATATTTGTCTCTTGAAGGTATACATCATAGTCAGATGGGATGGCAGGCCTCCTTGATCTTGTGGATCTTCTTAATTCAGCATTGGGTTCTACGACTTCTGTAGGCTCTTCAGGTTGTTCTTCATAATGATTATGATCAACGTGTTCATTTACGACCTGACTAGGAGCATGATCTACCTCTATTGGCTCATCCATTTGACAATTGTTCATGGGAACAATAATTGGATAGCCTATACATCTTTGACTAGATGTAGGTGTAAGAGAATTATCTTGCATTTCATCAAAAGATATTTTCTAAAGTAGGTCATTCCCACTGAGATGATGATCCTCTAAAAATTTGGCCTTACCCGTCTCAACTATCTTTTGTGGATGAGATGGATAGTAAAACCTATATCCCTTTGACCTTTTCAGATAACAAATAATAAAACCACTAGTGGTTCTTGGGTCAAATGCCTTCTCATGTGGATTGTAGATTTTAGCTTCTGCACGACATCCCATATGTGCATATAGTTCAAGGATGGCTTCCTTCCTGTCCATAATTCATATGGGTTTTTTTTTCCAGACTTGCTAGGAACCTTGTTTAATACATGAACTGCCGTCTTTAGAGCCTCACTCCATATTGTAGAAGGTAGGGATGAATTACAAAGCATTGTACGAACCATTTCCTTTAATATTCAATTCCTTCTTTCAGCTACACCATTTTGACTTGGTGTGCTTGACATTATATATTGAGGTACAATACCATCTTCTTGAAGGAAATGTGCAAATGGCCCCTTTCTTTGTCCCATCTCAGTGAACCTTCTATAATATGCACCACCCCTACCTGATCTGACTATCTTAATCACTTTACCTAATTGTTTCTCCACATCAATCTTAAAGTCCTTCAAGGCTTGAAAAACCTCACTTTTATCATTTAATAAGTAGAGGAACATATATCGTGAATAGTCATCAATAAAGGTTGTAAAATATTTTTTCCCTTGTAAAACAAGGTGGAAAAGGTCCACTAATATCCGTGTGAATTATTTCTAATGTTCCATTACTCCTCTTGGCACCCTTTTTAGAAGTGTTGGTTTGCTTCATCTTTATGTATTCAACACATGTTTCAAAATCAGTAAATTCTAAGGGCCCTAAAATTTCCTCCTTTACTAATCTTTGGATTCTTTCTTTGAAAATATGTCCCAACCTTCGGTGCCAAAGAAGTGATTATTGATCATCTAACAATGTGTGTTTATTACCAATAACATTATGTTGGACTGTAAGAGATTGCTCAAAATGAGGTCTTAATTTAACTTGATAAAGATCATTTATTAAAACACAAGTACCAATTCAATTTGGAGTTTTTATACAATGATAGTTGTCCACTTTGAAGAAAGAAACCATAGTTTAATTTGTCTAGTCTAGAAACAGAGATGAAATTTCTACTATAGTTTGGTACATAAAAAGTATTTTCTAAGTCCAGCAAGTTTCCATTTTCAAGGATCAATCTGAATGTGCCAACAACCTTTACGCGAGTGCCCAATTTATTTCCTGAATAAAGGACATTTTCACGCTCCTTTGGTTTCCTTTGATTCAGAAATCCCTGTAATGTATTGGAAATATACACAGCGGCACCAGAGTCAAGCCACCAACTATATAAAGGAACATTTGAAAGATGATATTCATATGAAACAAGAGATATTATACCTTTTTTTTCCAACCATTTCTTGTATTTGAAGCACTCATTTTTAGCATGTCCTTTCTTATGGAAAAAGAAGCATTTCATGTTAGCCTTGCTTCCCCTGGCCTTGCCATCACCTCGCTTGGGCACTCCACCTGAGATAGCAGCAGTTCCCTTCATTTTTCCTTTACCCTTGCGGATATGCTTGTCATGGGCGCTTAAATGTGCAGTAGGGCCTCTTCATTCTTAAGTATCTCTTCTTCTTGAACACACATGGCCAATAAATCATTTTTTGACCATTTTTCCTTTTGTGTGTTATAAGAGACCTTGAATGATCCATATTGACTAGGCAAGGAAGTTAAAATGAAATGAACAAGAAATGCATAAGAGATGGATAACTACATCTCGTTGAGTTGTGCGGCAATATCTCTCATCTCCATGATGTGTTCACGGATCCCACAAGAACCGTTGTACTTCATAGAGCACAACTTAGTCATTAAAGTGCTAGCCCTAGACTTACTAGAAGAAACATATTGTTCTTCCACTGCCTTTAGAAAATCTTTTGCCAACTCAGAAGTAGGAATGGACCGCCTAATATTATTTCCCACATGTGCTTGCATAAGAAACAAACTAAGCCTATTAGAATGTTCCCACTTATCAAAATTGGCTTTTGTAGCAGTGTTATTTTCCTCTGTCAGTGGTTGTGATTTTTCCACTCGGAAAGTTGAGTCTAAGTCCATACACCCTAATGTAAACATGACCTTTTCTTTCCATTCATTGAAGTTTGAACCATTGAGATTTGAAATATTGTTATCACCACACAATGATGAGGAAATGACCGCAATAAATAAAATTTCATATTAAAAAAAAACACAACTTGAATATAAAGTAAATTGTGAGGTCTACTTTAATTTACTTTTGTCCGCTAATTCCAATAGTCATCACATCAATATATTTAGATAAATATGTAACACAAAGTAGAATTAGAAATATGTGGGTCACATCCATATGAAGCAAGAAGAAGTATGAATTAATGTAGCATAGTACGTTCACCTTTGGATAAAGTATTATATACATTACTACATGTTCATCTTTGTAATGTCGTACTTAATGTCAACAACCAAATACACCTTTGGGTGGTATTTGTCTTACCTAAATTAAATACGACTCAATGGCCTTTTCCTTTACAACTCAACTACTCAAGATAATTACTTTCGCAAAAATGCATTACTTAAGTTTGAGAAAGTCCTTTGTGAATGACTAGTATAATAAGCATGAATCAATTCGGAAAATACAAATCAATTTGCATAGACCTTGTTTATAGGTCACTAGATCAGATAACACGTTCTAGAAGTTGAATTGCCGACAATTTTATGTATCACATATGAACTGGCCTTGATCATGTACTAGTTTAGTAATAATAAAAAAATTGAAAAAAAAATGTCACAACAACATAATACCTAGAGACTTTATGGTATTAATACCAACAAAGTATGACCATGATACGAATATGACATGCATTAGTGTGCAGTTCAGAAACAACAAAACCGAAGCGGTGGGCTTAAAAAACAGAACATGACTACTATAGTTGTGTTCGGCAACGCGACTGCGTTTGTCGTGACAAACGCGGGCAGAATGTATCGCTTCTCCCAAACGCCGGTGAAATAGACTGTCTTACGCTCAGAAATCACCGCAGATTTTTGTTGTGGTGGGCTAACTAGCGGTTGGTTTGCAGCAGATGGGACCAAATGCCTTCCTAATCGATGCAAATATGTGGAGAAACCGTTGATGGAGTTACCGTCTAAGGATTTGACCAGAAAAACAACTAGGCCTTGGGCATTAGAAATCAATATTGATGATCTACGACCACGTTAATTAGGAGCAATGCCTTTTGATCACAACTTAGTTATCAGCGTGGATGCGATTTTCGGCAGAGGATCTAGATGCCTGACTATTTCGCACTGACAAAAAACAAGCAACGAGTAGTTGCTCTGACGGTGAAGTATGCAGATCATTGTATATAAGTTAAACAACAGTGTTTTTATAACCAAAATTTTACATACAATCTGATCGTTGCGGATTACATTGGCCATCGATTGCAGAAAAGTTGTGGTGCTCGAGGGTTTGCGGTATTGAAAATGAGATCAGCGTTCTCATCTAAGAAAGACTCTGTGATTCCATTGTTAGAAGTCTAACCTGGATTTGAGGAAGACTCCATGATGTATCTGTGATCGGAAGCGACACGCGACGAGAAGTTCAAACACCGCTCTGGAGAAGAAGAACTGAGCGCAAAAAAGCGGTACACTTGATACTGGAACATAGACCAAAAGTATGTATTTGTGACCGGAAGTGACACGTGCAGTGGAAGAGATACGGAAGCGGTACACTTGATACTGGAACACAGCGAGAAGTTCAAACACCGCTCTGGAGATGGATACGGTTACAAGTAGAAATCCCTGGAGAGAGGACCACTCCTTATATAGAATATTCTTTATTGCTTCTCCATCCATTATGAAAAGACACTCTGGTTATGAAAACCAACCCCAACTAGATAGACGCATCCCTTCAGAAAAACTCTTAGTAAAAATTTAGTGGAATAGTATGATTTTTTTGAAAATATGAAGGGAAATATCATTGCATATGGATTTTCTTTTATACAGATATATCAACATCTACTTGTTTGTATTTATATTTATGTGACCACTAGAACATTCTTTGACAGTATTGAAGCACGTGTGGTGCAAAATATGGATGATAAAATGACATAGATAATTCTATTAGTATGGATTAAAGAATGAATAAAGGAAAAGACGTATACCAAAAATCACACATCAGTGGTCATATGATAATAAGTAGAAAGAAGAGAATAGTTAACACAAATGTGACTGATATGGACTATGAAACACACATGACAAATGATATAGAAAGATGTACATAGGATAAAGAGATTTATGCCATAAAGGTTGTAAGATTTTTCTTTGTTCATTTCATATATACATATGCCATTAATGTTTTTCAAATTATAACCTTTTCGATTAACAACTTCACAAAATCTATGACACAAAGAAATATGTGAAGGAATGATAATACTAACAAAAAAAGGCTTACAGTGAAGAAATGTTATAATGGAATAGTGGTAAATGATTGAGTATATATAAAAATGACACGTGAAACTTCTATGCGAAATGTGGATATGAGATAACTTGAGATTTGACACTAATCCATAACTCTTCATTCATATAGAAATGATGATGGGAAGTTTTTATTTGCAATAGTTCTTCTTAGACAAATCTCTCACTTTCATATGATAACCAAAGTAAATATTTAGATACATAATTATAGGTTCTGAAGTTATAGTCTTGCTACCTATAACTTTCCCAAAGATAACAAGAAGTTAATATTCATCAAACACAGAAAATTGATCCCAAGATATACTATAGAATATATCTTTATATCTAAGGTTTCAAATGATATGGTGGTCAGATCAGAGAAACCTAGACAATGTTTTATGCAATTATGAGGCTAGCAATAAGCTTAGAAAAACATACATATTGTCAATCCAATGATGCTCCCTTCCTCATTTGAGGGCAGGATGAAGTTTGATGCCTTATGGGAGGGGAAATTATAAAGACATTGTGATGGATAAGTAAGGTGTAGGTGGTGGTCATCGTAGTTGATATGGGAGTTTGGTTTTGGTATGTGGGGGAGGTGAAAAGGTAATATATAAGAAAATTGTAGCAATAATAAATGTGAAGTCATTTCTCTAATCAAACCCAAATGATTATTAGGAAAATTTTCCAAACAAAATCCAACAAAAAGTTGAATAAAAGATTCCAATTAAAGTAAGATCCACAAGCTCCAAATGGGAATATTCATTATTAAAACACATGGATGTCCTATAAACCAAACTATGAACACATCCTCTACTATTGAAGCTAGGACATTAAACTCATAAATCTAAGAGACATACCATCATAAACTCCACCACCAATCGTTTAATAGAATATGAGATGATAGAATTATCATTCTCAAGCAGAATCCTAATAGAGAAAAAATTGAAATCCTTTTTATTAATCTTAACATATGATTTAAAAGAGATATATATTCATTAAGATACAAAAACATATAGATACTATTCCATTTCCCAACTAATAATCATAGGAAAATATAAATAAAAACAACATACACATGTACTATCAACTACCCACCCCAACACTCTAGAAAGTGAGAGTACACATACACTACGACTCAATTATATTATTTATTACTAAAGTATTGATCATCATATTTGTTGGGTCTATTTTTGAGTTTGCCCAATTTTTTTGCTTAATGGCGAAAAACTTAACAACTATCAAATTGAAGAGATCAACAAAGCAGGAACTTACATGTGAACAAACTCCAATGTCAAAATAGATTTAGAAGTGAATTATGGTACTAAATGATCTAGAATCATTAAAAGCAATATGAACATCTAAAACCCAATAGTAACAGTGTAAGGGTTGTCAGAATACAAAAAGATAATCAAAAGCTCAACATATCCAACCAGACTATGTGAATTTAGACTAAGTTGGCAATGAAATGTCATAATGTGATTTGACTATCAGTTTAATAGACAAAGTCACTAATTGAGTTCACAAAAGATGACACTATTATCTCACGATTGTGGTCATTTTTGTAGAATTGAATATTCAATTCCTTCAATGGGAAGCCTGTTGACTAGGAAGATATTTAGTTATGGATTCTTCATTTTAGTTTGTCTTTCTTGATGTTGTTGCTAAGGTCCAAACTTTAGATAGTCTAGTATCTTAATCCCCAAATGTACAACTGTATCTCCAGACATGCTCTTAATGTTGAATCCTACCGAGAATCAGCCTTGAGATTACTTAGATTAAGCCAAAACTAAACCTCAGAAGGAGAGGCAACTACCTACCAATGCCCCCTTTTTTCCACCTACCTTCAGTTCATCAGAGTGTTGAGAAATTGACTTAGGAAGAACCCAAATGGCATGGTATGCATTAGATATGTTCCCCTTCTCTTGCCTCATGGGTGACTTTAACATCCCATTCTTTTTCAATATGTCACTGAGTAGAAGCATTCTAATTCAAGGGGATGTCACAAAATGCTAATCTTTACAATTTGAATAAATGAAACACTTTGTATTGAATGAAATCAGATTCATACATAGTTCTTGTAAAAGAAAACTACATCACGTTCATCCATAAAATCTAATATATTTGGTAGCATGACTAAGCATAATAAAAGATGTCTAAACCATGGATCCTCTTGGTAAATGGCACTCAAGCAGGCTCTAAATGGAAATCACGTAATCCCCAACTTGTTCTTTTGATCATTAACTGCTCCAAATCCTGTGGACATCGTGTCCCCAGTCGCACATTGGGAAAAACAACCCTTAGAGTAAGTGGCATGAGTATTTCAAAATATAGCATGTGACAAAATAGAAATGCTACAAATATTCTTGGACATTATAGGCATGAAACTAACATCGAGACTTATTATAATCTAAAACACACTCTCTTATTTCTTGAACTTAATTCTTATCTTTCTACTTTATCTATCTCTGGGGACTTGTACTTCAGTAGTTGGGTCTCATGACCTGCACCAAAGTGTCTGGGTCACAAATGTCTTATCTAAATTTCTCTCATCAAATTCATAGATGAGATTATGGGCATGCTCTAAACTAAGGTATATTTTAGTTACGAATTTTATCTGATTGTGGCCACCATTATGCAATAAGTCCTCCTAAATTGGCGTATCTATGCCCTAAATTGGTACTGAGGTACCTCTAAATTGGCACTATATGCCTCTACCTGCAATTGAGGTGTCTCTGAATTGGTACCAAAGTACATATGAATTGGCACTACATGCCTCTGAATGACACCGAGGTGTCTCTGAATTGGTGCCAAAGTATCTCTAAATTGGTGTAAACACTCCTCTGAATTGGTAACAGATGCATCTAAATCATCCCAAGACTACTGAGTGAGGACTTATTATACAATATATTATGTGAAGATTTTGAATTAATTTTCTTAGGTCTAAGCTTACTAAATTATGAATCTAAACTAATCGAAAATTGAAATTGAATATTGAGTATTGAACATGTACTGAGTTCGAAATTTGAACTGAATCTACATCTAAATGTAAATATGAATCTCAATTACTACATAACTGAGATTGGTTCTAAAAACCTTATCATGTATCTTTATTCAATGCCTAGCTACTCTCAAATGAGTAATCTAAACCTGAATTTAAATATGATGTCCTTATTAACTGGATAAACCTTAATCTGAAACTCTAATATGATCGAATGACTTAATTAAACTAGAGTACTAGATATAGTGACTGATTCTAAAGGCTTAGGAAAAAGGATCTGAACTGAATATAAAAATATGTGAAAATAACTTAAATAAAGTATATGAAGATAATTTAAGTAAAGTCTATGAAAGTAACTTAAGTATGAAATATCTAAACATATAATTTATAACTAGATAACTTAATCTCTATTAAATCTAATTAAATCTGATCTTGGCATGCATGTTAGTGTGTTCAAGTGAGCTTGAATCATGAAGCATTATGTTCTCATACTCTTATCATGAATCAAATTATGAATCGTAATAAAATCTTATCTCATAACTTAATAATTACTTAGTACAACTTAATCTTAAAATATTATCATGAACTCAATTCTAAAAACATTGTAATCTTAATAGGATATTTATCATGTCTTAATTTGTTCAAAACTTATATTGTAATATTGTACTTATCTCTTAGATAGGAATCTAAATAACTTCTTAGTCATTAGATCTCTATCTATATAAGAAATCTTAATAGTATATTTCTACCTGGAATCTTAATTCATGGTTATATCTATATATAAGATGAATCTTAACATGTTTCCACTTGAAATCTTAATACATTGTTATATCACATAACCACTGAAGTATCACAAACTTACTTGCATTTCTTATCTTGTCATCTTGAGAATTCATATGCAACATTACTAAGAAATATGATGGAATTATATTCTTTTATCCTTTTTATAAACTTAATTCTTGAACTTTTTAATCATTCCATGACATATCTCTACTTGAGGTATGAAATTTCATAATCACACAAGTATAGAAGATCTTACAAAAATATATCTTGACTTTAAATTCTTAGAACATTGGGTCATGACAATGTTATCTAAGGAATATGGAAATGTGTTGAGTTTGATAAATATGAATACTCATGGGTATGAACCAGTTACATGTTATGGTGAGAAATCCAAATATACACTCTTATCATGGTCAAGCATTATCTTTCCACTTCCTTTCCACGTTTGTGAGTGTGGCATCTTCCCTGATTTTCACATAGAACATGCCTTCGAGTGGGGTTGTGCCGTCAAGTTCTGGTGAGGGCTTCATGGCTGAGTAGACTGCTTCATGATTATACCATGATACTTGCCACTTACATACGAATCTTTGAATGAGACTGGCTTTAGGAAAAAAGAGTCTCTTAGTAGGTAGTCATTGTCTATACATAGCTCCTCAAGAATACATCCTTTCTCCTTCCTTTCTATTGAATATGGAGGAAGACAACCTAACAAAGATGTGATATCCAATACCCAATAATTTATAACATTTCGTTGCTCTGTGTTATATATCCTTCTTCTCTAAATTATATTTTTTTAACGGATTCATAATTGGAACTGTAACTTCCCACACCCGTCCCTTATCCACAAGGAAGGAGGGTGTTATCTGTTTCCTTTTGGTATGTAATTAATTAATTCAACTGGTTTTACTCAAAATAAATCAAACGTCCTACTATTGACATCATTTCATTTACATAAACACCAAACTATTGGGTTTTGACCATTTTATTTAAAACATAGACAACATTCATTCACACTTAAGGTAATAAAAACAAAACCAATGATTTTTAATATTATCCTTCCTTTCCAATTGTGTCCATGGTACACATCATATATTATTGAAACCAAGAACTATACACATGTTCTTTTCATCCTCTTATATAATTAAAAAAAATCTTCAAAGTCTATTTCTCTTTCGTAAAATTTATTTAAAGTCCAAAAAATTGAACTAATATTTTCTTATCATATAAATTAACCTAGTTAAAAAAATATAAAATAACACCATAAGCCTTTGATGTTAGATTTATTTATCTTTATATTCAACAAAACACCCTATGGACTAAAATCTTGTAGACATTATCCGCTTGGGCTCACATGCATGGTAGTTTAGATCTCATTCACGTGGCCTTTATTCATATTTTACTTATCTCACCTAATTTCTAGCGAATGATGGTAGACAAAGATGTATAAGAACTGATGAATCTATATTTTTTTAATGTATAACACATAATTCATGAGTTTGGTTTGACCAATTATATCTCCACAAAAAGATATCAAAAAGTACAAGAAACATTTTTTATCATGTTCTCCTCCATTTCTATTCTTTTAAAAATCATAGTTTTGATATTACTAGTTATCAATCACTAATATTAATTAGTATTTAAATTTGATAACAAATTTAACAATGTTGTACACTTTCAAAATGTATTTACCTAATCACATTAAACACCCAAAAGTCATATTACACTTAAGTAAGGAGGTGATTTCACTTCTTAATAGCATGGTATCAGAGCCCATGGTAGTCGAAATCTGACTATTTCAATTTTGTCTCCCTCTAGAACCCTTGACATAGTTACCTCTAAGTGAGATGTTGCCCCTAGATTTAATCAATGATGATCTTTTGTGGAATAAGGTTTGGTTTGAGGATGAGAATATGCTAGGATATCTAAATATGGAAATATTATGACTTGGTTTCTCGCGTTGATTTTGGGCCCTAAATTTCAGTTTTAATCGCAACAATTTTTCACAACAAATTATTTTCCATATAATACTATATGTACAAAAGAAAATGCTTTCTCTGGATTTTATCAATGTTTTCTTAAACTAAGTCACAATGAAGAGAAACTCTAGTTTGAGTAGAATCTAACCCTAGTTTGTGAATAGGATTGATATAATGGTATAGCTGACTTACCCTATGACTTTTGGATGTTCATGTAGGGTTGATAGGTTAGAGACACGAGGACCTAAAAACTCAACCCTAGATGGTGACTTATAGTTGGATACATGAGAAACATAAATCTCTAAAATCTTTCAAATTTAAGAGATGTGGGTAGCTCTAAAAGTGGTTTAGTTTGACTGGTTAAGTTAAACCCTTTAAGGGGTGGAGTGTAGTTGGTTGTTGATGATTGGATGTTTTGATTTCGAGGATGAAATCCTTTTTAATGGGTGGAGTGTTGTAACATACCAGATTTAGAACCCTACCCTAGAACTGTGACCTTTTGGGTTTGACCAAACAAGGTTGACGTTAGAGTGAACCTAATAATCTAATGCATGAAAAATGTAATCTAATATGTCATATAATTTATTTGGTGATAATAAAATGATAAATAACTTAATTTCATGCATAATATGGTTATTGGGCATCTAATGGGCTAGATGATATAACCCATGTAAGAAAGCCTCAAATTAAATAATAGAGTTCAAATTCATAATCTACACATCAAAATAAGCCTAGATGTCAATTTTCATTTAATTTGGACAACCTTGAAATAATATGGTAAGTTAAGAGAGAGAAATTGCCTAAAAAGTGTAATTAATAAATAAATATAATAATTGACTCCAAAATAGGAAAATAATCATAGATTCATAATCGAAATCATAAATATAGCCTTTGGGCAAATTTTTATCCAATTTGGAGAAAGTTTGCTTAAAAGATAAAATCAGGAGAGAGAAAGTGTATAGAACCTTCAAAATATTAAATAAATATTTAAACAACTCCAATATGTAAAATTGATGGCAAATTCGTATCCAACACATTAAATATGACTTGTGTGTCAAGTTTCATAAAATTTGGATAATCCAAAAGCCATTAATGGAGGAGGAAAGAGAAAATATGATTTAATTTGTTTAACCCATTAAAAGTTTCCAAAAGGCAAAACTAAGTGTATAATTGCAATCTACGTGTCTTAATTGGCCTTTATGAAAAATTTTATTTAATTCGGATAATGTTTGAGCCCTCAATTAAGAAAGAGAAAAAAAGAACTAATGCTTTCCAACTTTGGTTTAATCGGTTTTGATTTTGGTTTATTTTGTCACATGTCACGCTATAGTCAGCTGGTTTATGATTTTCCTTCTTATGCGTCTCTTCACAGTGACCGTTGGATCTTTATTGGATGACATCCGGTCGTCTCCTACCTTGAGTAGGAGCCCGGCTCGGATTGCTCTATACTCTGATTTTTCATTTTGATCGTTCTCCCTCCCTCCTCCACCGTTCTTTATGATTTTTGTTCTGTTGTGATAATGAGAGGATTCCACACAACCATACCTCTAACTTAACCCCTCTCATTTCCTATATAAGAAAAACCCAATTGTCCTTCTTCCTGTATCGACGCCATGATAGGAAAACCTCTCCTCTTTACACCCCGCCTTCGCGAGTGGGCTCAGAAACACTCCTCGACCCTCCTCCAACTCTTCTCCTCTTCTAATTTCTCTATTGGTCCAATTCTAGGCCGCCGACAAGTTAGTTTCTCCCCATGCCTTGCAGCGAGCTATTTTGAGGCTCTACGCTACCAACACTTCAATTGATTTCAGCAGTAAGTTCGAGAAGCCTTACTCTTTGTTTCCTTGTTCTTGTTTTCTCAGATGATCATGGTTTGCAGTATCACCCAAATCATGCATGGGATGCAGCTACTTCACGATACTCTTGGAATGGGTGAGAAGGGGGAGAAGTCCCTATGTGTTTTCTCTATTTTAGCCCTCCCCTCCTTTCTTTCGAAGCTTTTTCCTCTGGGGGAAAAATGTCTTTTTGCACCCATGTTTCTTTGTTTGGGCGAGTCAAGGCTGAGGATTGATGCAGTGACTTGTCCAGCCCTGATTGGGCCAAGTCATGCGGGACCAACCTGTTCTTCCCTTTCTTTTAGTGTATTTTCTTCGTCTATGTGGCTTTATCGGATTTCTTGATTGGTCGGTTTTGGAAAATTAATAACTAAAAATCTACTGGTTAGGAAAATATAAATAAATACTCGTTGGATTCAGAAAAATGCAAGCTTTCTAATGGTGTTGGTTTTGTCACCTAAATCTGATGTTTTAAAGGGGTGAATTAATGGATCTAATTAAATAAGATAATAACTTGTATAATTCTTAACTAATAATTTATAAGTCAGAAAAATATAATAAAATATGTTTTGAACTTAGAAAAATATAACCTAAAACATGGCATTGTTTTGATGACCTAATTCACATAATAATAAAAAGATAGTTTTTAGGGTTTTGTATATTAATGGAAACCTAACCCTAATCCCACATATATTGTAATAGGTGCTTTGGAAGCCTAGGCTTGGACCTAGAAGTGACTTTGGACTTTGAAATCTGATGTTGAGGTATGTTGCATCTCCGATTATTCATATTGAGCAATTCTTCTCTCTTATGTATGTTTGCATCCTCGATTAATCTTCTTGAGCAATTATCCTATTTTATTCTTTCTCTTGGTCCTATGGACATTAGCCTACACATTGTCTTGTTCTTTTGAAATCATGCTTCATGTGAATTATCTTATTTTGTTATTGATCTTGTGATCATGGATATTTTCTTGGAATCTTATCTTGTTGCCTTGGTGCAAGTTGGACTTTTGATACTATATGCCCACTTTGACGTGGAAGTTTACTTAGTGATATATGCCCACTTTGAAGTGGATTGTTATATGTTTGAGTTGTCCATTGTGTGATGGCAACATTGTTTAATCTGACTATACTTTTCTACTTGCCTCTACATTAAACATGCTATGTGATTCAGTAGCACTAGAGTAGTGTAATTGCATTGGTTTTGGGGTTATGTGCCCTTTATGCTTTTGGGATGGAGGTTATGTGCCCCATACCCGGGTTTCATCTTTATGGGGGTTGGCCCAATTTCATATATATTGGGAGTTTGGTTATGTGTCATTCTCTATCAGGCTTCAGCTTTATGGGGGTTGGCCGCCATTGTCTTTATATTGTTCTAGGGCTATGCTTATCTCACATGCATGCATGTTGATGAAATTGTTGATGGGTTATGTGCCCACAACTTGATATGTGCTTATGTGGCACTACTTTATTGTTTTATGGCAAGTATCCCTTTTGTTGTGATCTTTTCTCTTGATACCCGTTTGGGGTGGTACTTATCCCTTGCATGGGAAGCCTTTTATTTTTATGTCCCTTATTCTTTATAAATTGCTCAATTTTCTTTTTAGTATGCACATACCAGCCATTGTTGATGACTCATATTCCTTCTCTTTCGCTAGGGTATGCTTCCAACCCTAGGTGGAGGACTTGGATGACTTTTCATGTTGACCTGGACTTAGATTGTGAAGTTAAAGCTTGGAGACAATCTTGAGGTGGTTTATATTTCCTCTACATGGATCCATATGATGTAAGTTGTAACCCTTTGTTTTATAATTGAATATAGTCAAGTTTTAATCCGCTGGTATACTCTGGTCTTTTGTTACCATTATATGAAGATTTGAAAATTTTTCACCCACTCCATCATACTTTCTGAGTGTGTTTGGATTGGAGGTTTTATTGTTCAAATTTTTAGTAAGGAAGTGATTTCACTTCTTTACAATAGGGTATCAGAGCCCATGATAGTCAGAATCTAACTATTTCAATTTTGTCTCACTCTAGAACCCTTGACTTAGTTACCTCTAAGTGATATGTTGCCCCTAGATTTGATCAATGATGATCTTTTGTGGAATAAGGTTTGGTTTGAGGATGAGAATATGCTAGGAGATCTAAATATGGAAATATTGTGACTTGGTTTCTTGCTTTGATTTTGGGCCCTAAATTTCAGTTTTAATCGCAACAATTTTTCACAACAAATTATTTTCCATATAATACTATATGTACAAAAGAAAATGCTTTCTCTGGATTTTATCAATGTTTTCTTAAACTAAGTCACAATGAAGAGAAACTCTAGTTTGAGTAGAATCTAACCCTAGTTTGTGACTAGGATTGATATAATGGTATAGCTGACCTACCCTATGACTTTTGGATGTTCATGTAGGGTTGATAGGTTAGAGAGACGAGGACCTAAAAACTCAACCCTAGATGGTGACTTATAGTTGGATACATGAGAAACATAAATCTCTAAAATCTTTCACAATTAAGAGATGTGGGTAGCTCTAAAAGTGGTTTAGTTTGACTGCTTAAGTTGAACCCTTTAAGGGGTGGAGTGTAGTTGGTTGTTGATGATTGGATGTTTTGATTTTGAGGAAAAATTCCTTTTTAAGGGGTGGAGTGTTGTAACATACCAGATCTAGAACCCTACCCTAGAACCGTGACCTTTTGGGTTTGACCAAACAAGGTTGAGGTTAGAGTGAACCTAATAATCTAATGCATGAAAAATGTAATCTAATATGTCATATAATTTATTTGGTGATAATAAAATGATAAATAACTTAATTTCATGCATAATATGGTTTTTGGGCCTCTAATGGGATAGATGATATAACCCATGTAAGAAAGCCTAAAATTAAATAATATACTTCAAATTCGTAATCTACACATCAAAATAAGCCTACATGTCAATTTTCATTTAATTTGGACAACCTTGAAATAATATGGTAAGTTAAGAGAGAGAAATTGCGTAAAAAGTGTAATTAATAAATAAATATAATAATTGACTCCAAAAGAGGAAAATAATCTTAGATTCGCAATCTACATCATAAATATAGCCTTTGGGTAAATTTTTATCCAATTTGGAGAAAGTTTGCTTAAAAGATTAATCAGGAGAGAGAAAGTGTATAGAACCTTCAAAATATTAAATAAATATTTAAACAACTCCAATATGTAAAATTGATGTCAAATTCGTGTCCAACACATTAAATATGACTTGTGTGTCAAGTTTCATAAAATTTGGATAATCCTAAAGCCATTAATGGAGGAGGAAAGAGAAAATATGATTTAATTTGTTTAACCCATTAAAAGTTTCCACAAGGCAAAACTAAGTGCATAATCAGAATCTACATGCCTTAATTGGCCTCTATGAAAAATTTATTTAATTCGGATAATGTTTGAGCCCTCAATTAAAAAAGAGAAAAAAAGAACTAATGCTTTCCAACTTTGGTTTAATCGATTTTGATTTTTGTTTATTTTGTCACATGTCACGCTATAGTCGGCTGGTTTTCGATTTTCCTTCTTATGCACCTCTTCACAGTGACCGTTGGATCTTGATTGGATGGCATCCGGTTGTCTCCTACCTTGAGTAGGAGCCCGGCTTTGATTGCTCTATACTCTGATTTTTCATTTTGATCGTTCTCCCTCCCTCCTCCACCGTTCTTTACGATTTTTGTTCTGTTGTGATCAGGAGAGAATTCCATACAACCAGACCCCTAACTTCACCCCTCTCGTTTCCTATATAAGAAAAACCTAATTCTCCTTCTTCTTGTCTCGACGCCATGATAGGAAAACCTCTCCTCTTTGCACCCCGCCTTCGCGAGTGGGCTCGGAAACACTCCTCGACCCTCCTCCAACTCTTCTCCTCTTCCAATTTCTCTATTGGTCGAATTATGTGCCGCCGACAAGCTAGTTGCTCCCCATGCCTTGCAGCGAGCTATTTTGAGGCTCTGCGCTACCAACACTTCAATTGATTTCAACAGTAAGTTCGAGAAGCCTTACTCTTTGTTTCCTTGTTCTTATTTTCTCGGATGATCACGGTTTGCAGTATCGCCCAAATCATGCATGGGATGCAGTTGCTTCACGACGCTCTTGGAGCAGGCTAGCAGGGGGGAGAAGTCCCTATGTGTTTTCTCTGTTTTACGCCCCCTCCTTTCTTTTTAAGTTTTTTCCTCCAGGGGAAAAATGTCTTTTCGCGCCCGTGTTTCTTTGCTTGGGTAAGTCAAGGATGAGGATTGATGTAGTGACTTGTTCGACCCTTATTGGGCCAAGTCATGCGGGCCCAACCTGTTCTTCCCTTTCTTTTAGTGGATTTTCTTCATCTATGTGGCGTTATCGGATTTCTTGATTGGTCAGTTTCGGAAAATTAATAACTAAAAATCTACTGGTCAGAAAAATATAAATAAATACTCATTGGATTCACTCAAATGCAAGCTTTCTAATGGTGTTGGTTTTTTCACCTAAATCTGATGTTTTAAAGGGTTGATTTAATGGATATAATTAAATAAGATAATAACTTGTATAATTCATATCTAATAATTTATAAGTAGAAAAATATAATAAAATATGTTTTGAACTCAAGAAAATATAACCTAAAACATGGCATGGTTTTGATGAGCTAATTCACATAATAATAAAAAGATAGTTTTTAGGGTTTTGTATATTAATTAGAAACCTAACCCTAATCCCACATATATTCTAATAGGTGCTTTGGAAGCCTAGGCTTGGACCTATAAGTGACTTTGGACTTTGAAATATGATTTTGAGGTATGTTGCATCTCTGATTATTCATATTGAGCAATTCTTCTCTCTTATGTATTTTTGCATCCCCGATTATTCTTCTTGAACAATTATCCTATTTTATTCTTTCTCTTGGTCCTATGGACATTAGCCTACACATTGTCTTGTTCTTTTGAAATCATGCTTCATGTGAAGTATCTTATTTTGTTATTGATCTTGTGATCATGGATATTTTCTTGGAATCTTATCTTCTTTCCTTGGTGCAAGTTGGACTTTTGATACTATATGCCCACTTTGATGTGGAAGTTTACTTAGTGATATATGCCCACTTTGAAGTGGATTGTTATATGTTTGAGTTGTCCATTGTGTGATGGCAACATTGTTTAATCTGACTATACTTTTCTACTTGCCTCTACATTAAACATGTTATGTGATTCAGTATCACTAGAGTAGTGTGATTGCATTGGTTTTAGGGTTATGTGCCCTTTATACTTTTGGCATGGAGGTTATGTGCCCCATACCCGGGTTTCAGCTTTATGGGGGTTGGCCCAATTTCATATATATTGGGAGTTTGGTTATGTGCCATTCTCTATCAGGCTTTAGCTTTATGGGGGTTGGATGCCATTGTCATTATATTGTTCTAGGGCTATGCTTATCTCACATGCATGCAGGTTGATGAAATTGTTGATGGGTTATGTGCCCACAACTTGATATGTGCTTATGTGGCACTACTTTATTGTTTTATGGCAAGTATCCCTTTTGTTGTGATCTTTTCTCTTGATACCGCGTTGGGGTGGTACTTATCCCTTGCATGGGAAGCCTTTTATTTTGATGTCCCTTATTCTTTATAAATTGCTCAATTTTCTTTTTAGTATGCACATACCAGCCTTTGCTGATGACTCCTATTCCTTCTCTTTTGCAGGGGTATGCTTCCAACCCTAGGTGGAGGACTTGGATGACTTGTCATGTTGACCTGGACTTAGATTGTGAAGGTAAAGCTTGGAGACAATCTTGATGTGGTTTAGATTTCCTCTACATGGTTCCGTATGATGTAAGTTGTAACCCTTTGTTTTATAATTGAATATAGTCAAGTTTTATTCCGCTGCTATAATTTGGTCTTTTTTTACCATTATATGAAGATTTGAAAATTTTACACCCACTCCATCATAATTTCTTAGTGTGTTTGGTTTGGAGGTTTTATTGTTCAAATTTTTAGTAAGGAGGTGATTTCACTTCTTTACCACATAGTATCAGAGCCCATGGTAGTCGGAATCTGACTATTTCAATTTTGTCTCCCTTTAGAACCCTTGACTTAGTTACCTCTAAGTGAGATGTTGCCCCTAGATTTGATCAATGATGATCTTTTGTGGAATAAGGTTTTGTATGAGGATGAGAATATGCTAGGAGATCTAAATATGGAAATATTGTGACTTGGTTTCTCACTTTGATTTTTGGGCCCT
This sequence comes from Alisma plantago-aquatica, assembly GCA_963693085.1. Classification (NCBI taxonomy): domain Eukaryota; kingdom Viridiplantae; phylum Streptophyta; class Magnoliopsida; order Alismatales; family Alismataceae; genus Alisma; species Alisma plantago-aquatica. Next base: position 25,333,748 of record OY856409.1, on the reverse strand, counting down.
AAACTTTAGTTTTAATCGCAACAGTTTTTCACAACAAATTATTTTCCATATAATACCATATGTACAAAAGAAAATGCTTTCTCTGGATTTTATCAATGTTTTTTAAACTAATTCACAATGAAGAGAAACTCTAGTTTGAGTATAATCTAACCCTAGTTTGTGACTAGGATTGATATAATGGTATAGCTGACCTACCCTATGACTTTTGGATGTTCATGTAGGGTTGATAGGTTAGAGACACGAGGACCTAAAAACTCAACCCTAGATGGTGACTTATAGTTGGATACATGAGAAACATAAATCTCTAAAATCTTTCACAATTAAGAGATGTGGGTAGCTCTAAAAGTGGTTTAGTTTGACTGGTTAAGTTGAACCCTTTAAGGGGTGGAGTGTAGTTGGTTGTTGATGATTGGATGTTTTGATTTCGAGGACGAAATCCTTTTTAAGGGGTGGAGTGTTGTAACATACCAGATCTAGAACCCTACCTTAGAACTGTGACCTTTTGGGTTTGACCAAACAAGGTTGAGGTTAGAGTGAACCTAATAATCTAATGCATGAAAAATATAATCTAATATGTCATATAATTTATTTGGTGATAATAAAATGATAAATAACTTAATTTCATTCATAATATGATTTTTGGGCCTCTAATGGGCTAGATGATATAACCCATGTAAGAAAGACTCAAGTTAAATAATAGACTTCAAATTCATAATCTACACATCAAAATAAGCCTACATGTCAGTTTTCATTTAATTTGGACAACCTTGAAATAATATGGTAAGTTAAGAGAGAGAAATTGCCTAAAAAGTGTAATTAATAAATAAATATAATAATTGACTCCAAAAGAGGAAAATAATCTTAGATTCGTAATCTACATCATAAATATAGCCTTTGGGTAAAATTTTATCCAATTTGGAGAAAGTTTGCTTAAAAGATTAAATCAGGAGAGAGAAAGTGTATAGAACCTTCAAAATATTAAATAAATATTTAAACAACTCCAATATGTAAAATTGATGGCAAATTCGTGTCCAACACATTAAATATGACTTGTGTGTCAAGTTTCATAAAATTTGGATAATCCTAAAGCCATTAATGGAGGAGGAAACAGAAAATATGATTTAATTTGTTTAACCCATTAACAGTTTCCAAAATGCAAAACTAAGTACATAATCGAAATCTACATGCCTTAATTGGCCTCTATGCAAAATTTTATTTAATTCGGATAATGTTTGAGCCCTCAATTAAGAAAGATAAAAAAAGAACTAATGCTTTCCAACTTTGGTTTAATCGGTTTTGATTTTGGTTTATTTTGTCACATGTCACACTATAGTCGGCTGGTTTGTGATATTTCTTCTTATGCGCCTCTTCACAGTGACCGTTGAATCTTGATTGGATGGCATACAGTCGTCTCCTACCTTGAGTAGGAGCCCGACTCAGATTGCTCTATACTCTGATTTTTCATTTTGATCGTTCTCCCTCCCTCCTCCACTGTTCTTTACGATTTTTGTTCTGTTGTGATCAGGAGAGGATTCTGCACTACCAGACCCCTAACTTAACCCCTCTTGGTTCCTATATAAGAAAAACCCAATTCTCCTTCTTCCTGTCTCGACGCCATGATAGGAAAACCTCTCCTCTTTGCACCCCGCCTTCGCGAGTGGGCTCAGAAACACTCCTCGACCCTCCTCCAACTCTTCTCCTCTTCCAATTTCTCTGTAGGTCGAATTATGGGCCGCCAACAAGCTAGTTGCTCCCCAGGCCTTGCAGCGAGCTATTTTGAGGCTCTGCGCTACCAACACTTCAATTGATTTCAGCAGTAAGTTCGAGAAGCCTTACTCTTTGTTTCCTTGTTCTTGTTTTCTCGGATGATCATGGTTTGCAGTATCGCCCAAATCATGCCTGGGATGTAGCTTCTTTGCGACGCTCTTGGAGTGGGCGAGAAGGGGGAGAAGTCCCTATGCGTTTTCTCTATTTTACCCCCCCTCCTTTCTTTTGAAGCTTTTTCCTCTGGGCGCAAAAACGTATTTTCACGCCCATGTTTCTTTGCTTGGGCGAGTTAAGGCTGAGGATTGATGCAGTGACTTGTCCGGCCTTGATTGGGCCAAGTCATGCGGGCCCAACCTGTTCTTCCCTTTCTTTTAGTGGATTTTCTTCGTCTATGTGGCTTTATCGGATTTCTTGATTGGTCAGTTTTGGAAAATTAATAACTAAAAATCTACTGGTCAGAAAAATATAAATAAATACTCATTGGATTTAGAAAAATGCAAGCTTTATAATTGTGTTGGTTTTGTCACCTGAATTTGATGTTTTATAGGGGTGATTTAATGGATCTAATTAAATAAGATAACAACTTGTATAATTCATAACTAATAATTTATAAGTCAGAAAAATATAATAAAATATGTTTTTAAATCAGGAAAATATAGCCTAAAACATGGCATGGTTTTGAAGACCTAATTCACATAATAATAAAAAGATAGTTTTTAGGGTTTTGTATATTAATGGAAACCTAACCCTAATCCCACATATATTCTAATAGGTGCTTTGGAAGCCTAGGCTTGGACCTAGAAGTGACTTTGGACTTTGAAATCTAATGTTGAGGTATGTTGCATCTCCGATTATTCATATTGAGCAATTCTTCTCTCTTATGTATGTTTGCATCCCTGATTATTCTTCTTGAGCAATTATCCTATTTTATTCTTTCTCTTGGTCCTATGTATATTAGCCTACACATTGTCTTGTTCTTTTGAAATCATGCTTCATGTGAAGTATCTTATTTTGTTATTGATCTTGTGATCATGGATATTCTCTTGGAATCTTATCTTGTTGCCTTGGTGCAAGTTTGACTTTTGATACTATATGCCCACTTTGATGTGGAAGTTTACTTAGTGATATATGCCCACTTTGAAGTGGATTGTTATATGTTTGAGTTGTCCATTGTGTGATGGAAACATTGTATAATCTGACTATACGTTTCTACTTGCCTCTACATTAAACGTGCTATGTGATTCAATAGCACTAGAGTAGTGTAATTGCATTGGTTTTGGAGTTATGTGCCCTTTATGCTTTTGGGATGGAGGTTATGTGCCCCATCCCCAGGTTTCAGCTTTATGGGGGTTGTCCCAATTTCATATATATTGGGAGTTTGGTTATGTGCCATTCTCTATCAGGCTTCAGCTTTATGGGGGTTGGCCGCCATTGTCTTTATATTGTTCTAGGGCTATGCTTATCTCACATGCATGCAGGTTGATGAAATTGTTGATGGGTTATGTGCCCACAACTTGATATGTGTTTATGTGGCACTACTTTATTGTTTTATGGAAAGTATCCCTTTTGTTGTGATCTTTTCTCTTGATACCCGTTTGGGGTGGTACTTATCCCTTGCATGGGAAGCCTTTTATTTTGATGTCCCTTATTCTTTATAAATTGCTCAATTTTCTTTTTAGTATGCACATACCAGCCTTTGCTGATGACTCCTATTCCTTCTCTTTTGCTGGGGTATGCTTCCAACCCTAGGTGGAGGACTTGGATGACTTGTCATGTTGACCTGGACTTAGATTGTGAAGTTAAAGCTTGGAGACAATCTTGAGGTGGTTTACATTTCCTCTACATAGATCTGTATGATTTAAGTCGTAACCCTTTGTTTTATAATTGAATATAGTCAAGTTTTATTCCGCTGCTATACTCTGGTCTTTTGTTACCATTATATGAAGATTTGAAAATGTTACACCCACTCCATCATACTTTCTGAGTGTGTTTGGATTGGAGGTTTTATTTTTCAAATTTTTAGTAAGGAGGTGATTTCACTTCTTTACAATCACATTATAAGGCTTCAATATATTTTGAAAATTTGGGATGTTACAATTTACCCACTTTAAAATAAATTCCATCCTTGAAATTTTCTTTAGGCCACTTCTCACCTTAGGGTTTTTTTTGTATTTTTATTTAATGATAGTTAACAATTAACAATTCACTTATTGTTCAAAACTTTTACATGAGGAGAGATACATGGTATCTACATTCCATAAAAAGATTTTTGTGAACATGAATTAACTATTACCTTGGTCTCTATCTTGACTTATACTTGGGGTTTATGAGACCAAACTCATAACTATACTTAGGGCATCTATCTCAACCTTATCACGACTATCTAAATTTATGTGTAGATGACTATCTAACCATAGGCCTCTTAGGTAACTCCTAAAGTTCTAGATATGTGCTGATTAGGCACATATCCAAAGATGTGGGGCCTTGACATGGTACCTCTCACTAACCTACTAATACACGTGTCCCATACCACATGCACTAGTAAGAAAGGATAAATTAATTAAATTGTCTCATGATTATGACATCCCTCTTCAATTCTCAGTTGTCATGCCATGACCATTGATAACAGAGAAGACCTCATTAGCTAGGGTTAGGTTGATACTTGGGCTCTAATTAGCTAAACCACTATCCATATTATGTCTTATCACTTCTATGAATGTATACTATAGTCATTCTAGGGCATGGTATCTTTTCTTGGGAGTCAATTCCTATAGTTAATCTCATATCTTCATTCTAAGGTGACTATGATAATCTTCTTTGCCTAGTGGCCATTCACTGAATTGCTCTGATACCAAAGTGTAACACCCCATTTTTTCAACATGTCATTGAGAAGAAGCATTCTAATTCAAGGGGGTGTAACAAAATGATAATCTTTCCAATTTGAATAAATGAAACACTTTGCATTGAATGAAATCAGATTCATATATAGTTCTTATAAGATAAAACTACATCATTTTAATCCATAAAATCTATTCTAATTGGTAACATGACTAAACATAATAAAAAGATGTCTTAACACTGGATCGTCTTGGTAAATGGCACCCCACCAGGATTTGCATGGAAATCCCATAGTTCTCAACTTGTCCTTTTGATCATCAATTGTTCCAAATCATGCGGACATCGCGTCCCCAGTGATGGATTGGGAAAAACAATCATTAGAGTAATTGGCATGACTATTTCAAAATATAGCTTAGTATAAAACTGAAATGCTAACAAATATTCTTGGACATTATAGACATGAAGATAACATAGAGCTATGAATAAAATCTAAAACACACTATCTCTTATTTCTTTAACTTAATTCTTATCTTTCTACTTTATCTATCTCTAGAGACCTATACTCCAGAACATGGGTCTCATGACCTACACCAAAGTGTTTGGGTCATAAATGTCTTATCTAAATTTCTCTCCTCAAACTCATGGATGAGATTATTGGCATGCTCTAAACTAAGGTATATTTTAGTTACAAATTTTGTCTAATTGTGGCCACCATTATACAATAAGTCCTGAATTGGGGTATCTACGCCTTGAATTGGTACCAAGGTACTTATGAATTGGCACTACATGCCTCTAAATGACAATGAGGTGTCTCTGAGTTGGTACCAAAGTACCTATGAATTGGCACTGCATGCCTCTAAATGACACCAAGGTCTCTATGAATTGGTACCGAAGTATAGGGCTATCAAAAAATTTCTAAGCCTGTGAACCCGGTTGGGTCTGACCCAAAAAAACCGAGTCCAGATTTCGGTTGTGATGTTTCATGTTAGTTGCAGGTTTACGATTACGTGTCTGTATATAAACTGAGTCAGTTTTGGGTTTACAAACCGGACAAAATTGGGTTTTCAATACTTATTTATAAATATTTATGGGATGGGTGCAATGTTTTGAAGTGAAATTTGTAATTTTTGGTATAATATATATTTTGTTGTGATACATTATAGTTATCCAATATGATAAATGTGTTTTTTTAATAGTATTGTAATATTCTTATTGTGATAGAATGTACTTATGTGTTAGATAATGCATATAATTTCTTTTTTTAGGTGTAGTTATGATTTTGTATAAATATTATTTTGGTATGGTAATAGTAATCTCAATTTTTTTGATGGGCTATATTTTAATGTGAGTATGTGTTGTTTTGGTATGATATAGGTGATGTTGCAAAAATTTTGATTTGATAAATGTGTTCTTTTAGTATGATATAAGTGATGTTGTAGTTGCATTGAGATTTTTCTGTTTCTAGGTCATATTAATATTCTATTGTTGTTATTATTGTCTTGAATAAAAGCAAAAGAAAAGTTATATTATAATGTATAATATTACATGAACACTGCCATATTTGGGAGTTTATTTTATATAATGAAATTATTTACAATCATGTAGGTAATTCTATCAAAAAAATTATTTTTCTAAAGAAATCGTCTTTAAATCTGAGTTCAGATTTGGTTTTGGGTTTAGATTTTTCAATTTGGGTCAGTTCCGGGTTGAGAGGTAAGACTAAAATACAAGTCTGGGTTTGGGTTTGTATCTAACAATCAAACAATTCAGACAAGATTTTTTGGCCCGGAACAGACCTGAACCTGATATTTTGACGCCTCTACCAAAGTACCTCTGAATTAGAGTAAACACTCCTTTGAATTGGAAACAGATGCATCTGAATCATCCCGAGACTACTGAGTGAGGATTTACTATACAATGTATTATGTGAATATTTTGAATTAATTATCTTATGTCTAAGCTAACTAAATTATGAATATAAACTTATGTAAAATTGAAACTGAATATTGAGTACTGAACATGTACTAAGTTTTGAATTTGAACTGAATCTACATATGAATGTAAATATGGATATCAATTATTACATAACTGAGATTGGGTCTAAAAAACTTATCATCTATATTTATTCAATGTCTAGCTACTCTGAAATGAGTAATCTAAATTTAAATTTAAATCTTATATTCTTATTATATGGATAAACCTCAATCTGAAACTCTAATCTAATAGAATGACTTAATTAAACTATAGTACTAGATTTAGGACGACTGGGTTTAAAGGCTTAGGAAAAAGGATATGAATTGAATATAAAAAATGTGAAAATAACTTAAATAAATTATATGAAGAAAACTTAAGTAAGTTCTGTGAAAGTAATTTAAGTATAAAATATCTAAAGATATGATTTATAACAAGATAACTTAATATCTATAAAATCTCATCAAATCTGATCTTGACATGCACATTAGTGCGTTCAAGTGAGCTTAAATCGTGAAGCATTATGTTCTCATACTCTTGTCATGACTCAAATTATGAATCTTAATAAAATCTTATGTCAGAACTTAATTATTACTTAGTACAACTTAATCTTAAGATATTATCATGAACTCAATTTTAAAAAAATTATAATTTTAATAGGATCTTTATCATGTCTTAATTTGTTCAAAACTTATATTGTAATATTTTACTTAGATCTTAGATAAAAATCTAAAAAGCTTCTTAATTATTAGATATCTATCTATATAAGAAATCTTAATAGAATACTTTGACTTAGAATCTTAATTCATGGTTATATCTGCATACAAGATGAATCTTAACATCATGTTTCTACTTGAAATCTTAATACATAGTTATATCACATAACCATGGAAGTATCACAAACTTATCTGCATTTCTTATCTTGTCATCTTGAGCATTCTTATGAAACATTATAAAGAAATATGATAGAAACATATTCTTTTATCCTTCTTATAAACTTAATTCATGAAATTTTTAGTCATTCCATGGCATATCTCTACTTGAGATATTGAGCATATTAATTTTCATAATCCGATAAATATAGGTGATCTTACTAAAATATCTTAACTTTAAATTCTTTGAACATTGGGTCATGACAATCTTATCTAAGGAATATGGAAATGTGTTGAGTTTGATAAATATGAATACTCATGGGAATGGATCACTTACATATTATGGTGGGAAATCCAAATATACACTATTGTCATGGTCAAGTGTTATCTTTCCTCTTCCTTTTCACGTCCACGAGTGCAACGTCTTCCCTAGTTTGTACATAGAACATGTCTTCGACTGGGGCAGCACCGTCAAGTTCTGGTGTCATGATTATAGCATGATACTTTCCACTCACATACGAGACTAGATTCAGGAAGAAAGAGAGTCTCCCATTAGGTAGTCATTGTCTACACATCGCTCCTCAAGAATACATCTTTTCTCCTTCCTTTTGATTGAATATGGAGGAAGGAAACTCGACAAAGATGTGATATCTAATATCCCATATTTTATAATACATTGTTGCTCTTTGTTCTAGATCCTTATGCTTTATGTTATATGTTTTGACCGATTCTTAATTGGAACTATAACTTCCCACACTCGTCCCTTATCCACAAGGAAGGAGGGTGTTATCTCTTTCCTTTTGGTATGTAATTAATCAATTCAATTGGTTTTACTCATAATAAATCAGATGTCATACTATTGACATCGTTTCATTTACATAAACACCATACTATTGAGTTTTGACCATTTTATATAAAACATGGACACCATTCATTCACTCTTAAGGTAATAAAAACAAAACCAATGATTTTCAATATTATTCATCCTTTCCAATTGTGTCCATGGTACACATCATAATGGATCGACCCCAAGAACTATACACATGTTCTTTTCACCCTCTAATATCATTTCAAAAATCTTCAAAGTCTATTTCTCTTTCGTATAATTTATTTAAAGTCCAAAAGACCGAACTAATATTTTTTTATCATATAAATCAACCTAGTTAAAAATAATACAAACTAACACCATACGCCTATGATGTTATATTTATTTATCTTTATATTCAACAAAACACCCTATGGACTAAAATTTGGTAGACGCTATCCTATTGGGTTCACATACACGATAGATTAGATCGCATTCAAGTTGCCTTCATTCATAGTTCACTTATCTCACCTAATACCATAAATTTATAGTGGATGATGGTAGACCAAGATGTGTAACAATTGATGAATCCATATTTTTTTAACGCATAACACATAATTAATGAGTTTGGTTTGACCAATTATTTCTCCATGAAAAGATATCATGATAATATAAGAAATGCTTTTTTATCATTTTCTCCTCCACTTCTGTTCTTTTAAAAATCATAGTTTTGAGATTACTAGTTATCAATCACTATATAGTTATTACTATTTAAATTTGATAACAAATCTAACAATGTTGTATAGTTTTAAAATGTATTTATCTAAGCAGAATAAACACCGAAAAGTCATTTTATGCTTTCCTAGAAAAATCTCTTCCATACTTATTTCCTTCTCCAAAAGAGTTGAAGTAAAACTGGTTTCCAATTAGCAATAAATTTAATAAATGTTACTCTAAAATATAATGGTATCATCCTTAAGACAACCATATCCTATAAAATGTTTACTAAAAATCCAAGAATCTCAATCTTATGATGTTTGACCATAATTATAAATTCTACTTTGTTAACATCTTTAAATCTCCAAAAGAAACCATCCATTTGTCATCTCTCTATTTAATTAATTTTTCTAACCATTCACCAAGCATATTCTCATCTTTCTTGAAGTTATTTCACATTCAAATGTTAATTAAAACTCATACAAAATTGTGAAATTATGTTTATTTACTTAAGGAATATGAATGAACACTTAGATTTCTGTTTTTATCATATCATGTCAATAGTTTACATGTTTGGACATTAATTTAACTTTTAATGCATTAACGGATTAGATAAGTGGAAAATACTTTCCTTTGTGTTCCTTGGAGTCAAATTTGAAAATAAAAACTTATTTTTCACTTGATATTTATGTCACTAGTCTTTTATACCTTTTTGTGAAACCTTCTTGGAGGAAAGAGAAATGAAGGGTTAATTGATACTTTTCTTTCCATATTAAAAGCCATAAAATGATAAAAGAGGACTTCTTGCCCAAGGTCTTTATTTCACATACATATTTCAAATTCCAACTCTTTTCTATTTCTATTTTATTTCCTTTAAATATTTTTAGGATTAGGAGAGAGGAAAAGGAAAGGGGGTCTACTATTCATCTCTTTGAAGTTATCCAACACACAATGCACATATGAAATAGAAAATGTATTTTGGGCCTCGTTTTATTTCCTCACTTTATTTTCCTTTAAGAAATTTTAGTTCATGATTTTTCTACATTGAACCCTTCAACTATTGTTATTTAAGAAAATTCACATTATTAGGATTCAATAAATTTTGAAAAATTGGGATGTTACAGTGACCAACCATCTATGTGTCATCTGTGAATTTCCCCAAGAACCCTAGAAGGTAGGGCACACATTAGTCAAGCCTCCCTTTCTCACCCTCCTGTATTTACCTAATCTACATCGTCCATGAAACATCTCAGAAGACTCCAAATTGTGGGGCATGCATTATACACATGCCCCACATTTATGATCTTCTATGGTTTGACTAGGACCTAGTCCTAAAGATTCTAGAAGGACCCTAACCACCTATCTTGTATCCAGATTCCTTCCAGACTTGGGAAACACTTTGAACTAGACCAAAACCCTAGAAAACCCCTAGGCTCTATTAAGTATTCCCCTTACCTCTTATAAGGGATGATGTGTTGGGAAACCCATCCAAGATTTGGTTGAGTTACCTAAGGCTCAAACATTGCACATCCCTACGACTAAAACTTTGAGAGGCTAGAACTTTGATAGGCTACTCTTTAGTGCACTCTTGCAAGTGGATACAACTTAGAGATACATGATCACATTTTTAGGCCAATGGAGTATATCCAACCTTGTAAGAGAATAGCCTCCTTTTCACAAACAACAAACAACCAAGTAACCACATGGATCAGTGAAATTCATTTACCGTGCGTGTAAAACACAAGCACATGTGTTGTAGTAATATCATAAAAATGAGTTTCAAGGATAAAACACAAGTGTGTGTCTGTCAATGCTAAATATTTCAGTAGTACTAAGATATCTCTATGACTTTCTAGCTGCATTGTCAAGACCACCAAGTTGGTGGTAGATAGTACCAAAATGGGCTCTCAGTGGCACTAAGATAAGTTAGCGCTACCAATTTATACAGGTGACTTCTCAACCATGTTTGGCTCACATTCAGTGGTACCAAGATAAATCTCACTGGCACTGACTTCTCTTAATAGCAACTAAAACTAAAATTCAATGAACCATACATTAGGTTGAGACATGACATGATAAATTCCTATCAAATGCATGCAAATAGATGATATTGATGCATCAAAACTTAACATGATACTTTAGCGTATTATGTGCAAAAACACACTATTTAAGAATATATATCATGTAAAATCACCTAAAATAACCAATGAAATAATGATGAAATTGTGAATATTGCTCGTCCTCGAGCAAAATTACTCTTAAGATTTGTTTTAGTGAGTCAGAAGACAGATCATATCCTGACATTTTTTTGCCTCAGGTGCTCATATCTTCACATCAACGCTACTTTGGCACCTAAAATCAGACCATCCTTTCCACACCTCTTTACACCGAAAACATCATGGAACAAGCATGTGATACTATAAAGAGTCTAAACAATGGCACTACTACCTCTAAGATTGATAAATATGTGTTGGGAGTATATAAAAATGAATTATGTGATTCATTACAATTGATATTATTCAATTCCCATTTATTATGTTTATCTCATAGTTTAGAATATGTCATCTTTAGCACAAGATATACAATATCTGAGGCCACTATGGCATTATTCTCATATATCAACATTCTCAAATATAAAACTTATCATAATTTACAACCTTTTAGATGACCATTAGAAGCATCAGGTACTTATTATTGTTAGCCTCAACAATTATAACCTACTTGGGGTTGCACATATTAGACTCTTTGAATAAAAGTGTATTGTCCAAATCATAGCTTATGAATGCAAAGTCCCTAAGCCCACTGTGAAGCATCCAAGAACGAGTAGTCTCGTAAGGATCTCGTCATGAGTGTCCAAATTAAAGCTTATGTATTATTTTTGGCAAACTCACGCCATGGGCAGTACAAACATATTTTGATTATGACATCATGGTAATTTAAAACAAAAGTTACTTTTCTTACTAATATGAAATGATAGAGAATGTTTCATCATTGATTATAAAGGGATAAAATAATAGACGAATGGATATAATGAAAAAATATAGAAAGGTGCAAGGTTATTATGAATGAGTGATGGCAATAGTGATGATCGAAATAGTGGGGTTGCATTAATAGGAATGTATATTATTTGTATGGGTGATCTTAATAGAAAATGAAGTTATAAAGTGTTAGAAGATAGATACTTAATGAGTATGTAAATTACCTTAAGAGATTGACAGAGTGGATACAAGTTGTGAGTAGCCACATATATTGGTGGGAGAGAGAATAAATCACTATAGAGACTAAGAATACAACATACATGGGTTTAGCTATTTATTTTGTAGCTATTGATATTTTTTGTGGGAAAATAAAGAAAGGATCAATAGAGGTGAGAAGATCGAAGAGCCACTCCACTTTCTCTTCTAATCTTTATATGAATTAATTTCGTATCAATGTAATAATTTATCATATAATTAAAAAAATTACAATAAAAAAGAAAGCAAATTGGTAACAAGTTGCACCATCAGTCTCTTTTAGATGACAAAATCAATCCTCAAGAATAATAATTGAGAGAGAGCAATTTAATTAAAAAAAAGAGTTGAAAATGTTAGAAATCAAAGAGCCAATTTGTATACATGACGTGGGAGAGGGGGAGTAGGGAATAAATAAGAGTAGGTATTGATAGTATTAGTTTGGAGAGAGAACATAACATTAACTGGGAGAGAGTAATTAATTGTACTAAAAATAACAAACATAGTGAAAGATTATAATAAGAGAGAGTGGAGTACCATGCTTTGATTGCTTATTTTTTATGTAAATAGAAAATGACATATATGTATGTTTTCTACAAACCCACTCCTTTTACAGCATTGTAGTGGCATAGTTATAATTTGAGAATGAAGTGTACTATGGATTCTTCAAAAAGAGAGACAAAAGAGAAGTCAAAGAGATGTTTTTAGTTGAGTATGGTTGCAAAACAAAATAGTTAAAGGAGAAATTGTTGTTTATGTTTCTTTATATTCTTATTGGTTGGAGAAAACCAGAGTTAGAGTTTACGTCATTTTAGATCACGAATGAGTGTAAACGATACACTAGTACAAAAATGGCTTATAACGCCACTTTTAATGGTGTCGGTTGTAATAATACACTGACACCTAAACCATACAGTGCCGGTGTATAAAATAAGCCGACATCAATCTCTGAAGGGTGACCAAACACGGGTACCACTTTTATTCAGTGTAGGTTCCTTAATAAGAAACCGACACCTAAAAGTAATCGCCAAAACCAAAATTTCCAGCGAAAAAAATTGCCTCCAAAAATTGGCATACATCGTCAGTTTTTAAAATAGAAACCGACGACGAAAGGTTTTCTGCGAGATAGAAATTTGTTCATATTTTATCGTCGGTTTTGTAACAATAACTGATGCCATTGTGATTTCGCGCGAATAACCGTGAAAATTTTCACCTCCCTTTAGTGTCAGTGTTTTGTTGCAAACCGACACGTATAGTTTTTATTGTCGGTTGTTGTTAGCAACCGACACCTATAGTAAACTTAACAGTACGAGGCAGACTCTTCCTCTTCTGGTTCATTCATTTCTCGTGATTAGGGTTTTTGCTCCGACGATTGCTCCTACGATTCCGCTGCTCTGCCTCTGCCTCCGCCTCCACTGCTCCACTACCTCCGCCTCTGCCTCCTCCGCCGTTTGCTTCTGTCAGCCGCTGCCAGCGACCAATCTCCGCCCGGCGACCGCCCGACCACAGCTCTCCTCCCGGCGACCTTCTGCCCGACGCCGGCGACCAGCTCTCCACCCAGAGCCCTTCTACTCGATGACCAGCCCTCCTACACGCCCATTATCAAGTTTTCCCCTGACCTTCCCCCTATTTTTGCTTTTCCTGTATCACAGGCACGCCCATTAATCCTATGGTTGTGGCTGTGTGCTTTCTTTTTATATGTGTGGTTTACATGCATCAATATTCTGTATTGTTCTATGACAAACTGCATTTTGTTCTACACAATATTACTCACGTTTACAACATATTCACATATCAATTCTACATAATATTTATCCTCTCTCGGTTCAAGTTTTAGAATTCTAAGTAGTTTTAAGCTACATATTCACTACTTCAACCACTCAAAAGTTTTGATATGTAGATTCATCAAGTTGAAGAATGCATTATTACATTGTTTAAAGCTTGATTAATTATGGTAATCTAATCATTATGTTTTAAAACTAATGAGAAGATTTAAACATATTTGATTCACATAATTAGGGTTTGAGAATTGAAAATACGAATCGACAAAAATTAGGGTTTTGGTAACATATGAATACAAAATTTGATCAGTATAGTCGTGTACTAAATGATTTTTAGCATTTTATATACAACTAGGATTTAGTTGAAATTTGTACATGGTTTTGAGAAATTAGATATTAGTTGGAAGAATTTTTTGACTTGTTTGTCGGCCGATTTTACCCAAGATAAACTCAATCGGCCATGTATTCAAACTGAAATATAACAGTCTAGTATTTGAATTTTATCTTTTTATTGGTATATCCAATTGATCTGAAATTTTAATTATGTTTTGGAAACTCCATTTTGGACGTCTTGTTAAACTTTCCTAATTTTTTAATGATGTTTGAACTCTATAGAGAGGAGTGGAGGGTTGAGTATTCCCTAGATTAATTGACGATCCATGGGAAATTCTATGGATATGACTATGCTATTTCATGTGAATATTGCCTAAAAATCAGGTCAGTGGTCAATATGCTTGGGAATTGAATTGACATTATAAAATCATATTTGAATTGTATTAGAATGAATTATACAAGTGTTTGTTGAGTCTTACTGAAATTGAATATGATTTATACATAAGGATCAGTGTGAGGTGGCAATATTCCCTATTTAGGGTTGTGTTGATGGATTACTAAATTATGTAATTCTTGTGATGTTGAATAAAGGATGACTTCTTGAAAACCCTAGAAGTTTAGTATTAAGACGAGTATGAGTGATAAAGCTAGAACTTGTATATAATGTTGCAAATGTGATGAATTGTTGAAGTGTAAGTATTAATACTTGTATCAGATGGCTGATCAGGACCGTGCTGATGATCATCGTGAGGGTGAGGACGTGCTTGTACCGCCTGACAATGTATGTTTTAAGAATATATCCCTATATGTTCATTTATAATTATATTATGTAAGTGTGTTTTTTTATCAAATTTTAGGTTGGTGATGTACCCCCTGAACAAATTACAACACTTGATGAGCAGCAAAAGAAAATTAAGAAAGTGAGGGGCATCACAATGATGAACAAGTTAATACAGCAAAGGGGCAATGGACCCAAATTGGCTGTGGTTTTCGATCAGGCAGGAAATCCATATGGAGTGAACCGCAACTCATTTGTTTCATATCTTGGGGTTCTTACTCGCAGCCATTGCAGTCTTATCCTAGAATCATGGCATATAGTTCCTAAGGAGAAGAAAGACCACATATGGAAGGAACTATGCATGAGTTATTATTATTTGTAATTCTATTTGGGTAGATTACTAATTTTTAAGATACTAGTTAATAGCAATTCTATTTAATTTGCAGAGCATATTTGATCTGGATGAAAAGTTGCATCATAAATGTGTGATGCAACGTTGTGGGAGGGTCCTAAGGAACTATAGGATCAATCTCACCCGAGATTACATACACGATGCTGAGAATAGGTTCTTGATAGATTCCAATTCTAGTCATTGATCAGTATTTCGCTAACTTTACACTAATAATTTTTCTTTATTCTCTTTAAAAGATAAATATAGGAAGAAGGAAGCCACACAACAATGGAACTACTTGGACCCCAGAGAATGGGAGGAGTTTGTTACCCAAAGAAAAACAGATGAATTCAAGGTATTAAGCGCCACCACTCCTAATTTAATTAATATACATTTTTATGTATTCACCTATTCAAGATTAACCTTTAGTGTTACTAACCAAATCAATGTGCTAACTAACTAGGCTAAGAGAGATGCTCAACGAGCAAGGCGTGCACCGAATGTGCACGACCACACAATGGGTCCAAGAGGATATGCAGGCGTTCGCCAAAGACTAAAGGCTGAGTCTACTCAGCCTACTGCTACTCAGGAGACTGCAGAGTCCTCTACTGCTGCTCCCGCACCTCTGCCTCGTCATGTTATGTGGATAGTTGGGAGGCAAAATAAGAAGGGAGAGATACTGAAGCCCGCAACCGCTGAGGTGGCTGCAAAAATGGTAAAAATCAAACTCTTAGAGCAAATCTATCGATATTGATTATTGTTATGTTTACTTATGAATTTTTATTGATGGTACTTAGCAGGAGTTGCACGAGCAGAGGAAGGAAGGCAAGTTCATCCCTCAGGGCACAAGGGATGAACTGATAGTTGCTCTGGGTAACCCAGAGCATCCTGGATGTGTAAGGGGTACAGGCACTGGTGTGGGCATCAAAGCGTTCTTTGGGCCATCCCAGCGTAAACCTATCCCAAAAGCGGGACTTTCACAAGCTGAGGTAACTTATTCTTATTTTAGAACGTTATTGCGAAAGGGAATTCAATAATCATCAACTAACATCTCTTTTATCCATGTATAGGTAGATTTCTTAATTGATAGGAGAGTCGAGGAAGCAGTTGATAAAAGACTCCAGGAAGCAGTTGATAAAAGACTCGAGGAAGCATTTCACAAGTGGCAGGCGTCTCAGACTTCCAGTCAGACAGTACCTGTGGCGAACCTCTCTTCTCCTACTCCTCGTACTGCAGAGGTTGGGAGTAATCCTATAGACCCACCTAGCACGTCCTCTGTAAGTATTTTTATGGCATATATAATAGCTAGTCTGTTCAAGATGATATGTTTGTGTATATATGCATATACCATATTTAATTACGTAAATTCGTACGGGTTGAAGCAATGCCGACTACAAAGTGAAGGATATATCGTTGCAGATGCATCGGCATACCCACCCCTTAAAGGGTGCATGTTTCATGGGAGTCCAGTACCAGATGGCATGGTACGTGTGAGCCCCATACATATACTCGCTGGCTGGATGGATCTTGCACTGCCTCATGCATACCCAGATGCTGAAACACTTGGTGAGGTAGTAGGCGGAGTGATACTGTGGCCCGAAGCGGATGTCCTCTATACTGATATTATATGATAAATTTTCATTACTTTACTTTGTTAGTGTGTATATATATATATATGAGTCAATTGATATGAAATTATATATACATGTCAAAAAGATGAGACCCGCTACATCTCGACCTCCACCTCCTCGACTACCAAGTTGGCTTCCAGGGGACCTACCCGCCTCGATAGGTCCTAATTGTAGGAGTGTGGCAGTATGGATCGGTGAACATAATCTAAATTGCCCTATAAATATTACTATTCCAGAGAATGCTGCACGTAAATCATACGATAACAATCTATTTATACAAGTTTAGCATACGTATTAATACATACGTAATAGAAGTTCTGGATACGTATTAATGCAGGTCAAACATTCTAAAACAACATATTTATACAAGATATTTTGGAGTTGTTTAAGTATGAATGGCTAAACACATCTGTGATAGAGCTGTGGATATGGTGAGATTAATGCATACGGCAATCTGGTTTATACATCCATATACCTTATTTTATATACGACAATCTGATTTCTTATATATTAATGCATATGTAATACATGTTTTGCAGCCACTTATACAGGACATGTAAAGATTTTGGGTTTTCCCATGTGGGATTTTTGGTTCCATCTTTGATTAGTCTTGTAGATACAAACCATGGTTCAGTTACTTCATACTGTTGTGATGCTTTTGAATATTTTGGTAAAAATAATAAGTCGGTGATAATAGCTCCATTCAATGTCGAGTAAGTTTACTTTGCTTGTAATTTGGACTTAAGCAAATTACATTTTTATTGCGGATATTGAGTTATTAATTTTCTACTTTCTTACCTGTAGTTCTAAACATTGAGAGTTATTAGTTATTGTCCCCAAGACATTCACCATCTATTATCTAGATCCTGCGGGGAGTGAGTTGGATGTATATGGACATGCAAGCAAAAGGCCATTATTCTCGTGAGAAATATTTTATGTTTTTATATCTGTTAACATATGTTACTGCATTACTATTTAATTATGCAATTTAATGTGTTACATTAACATATATAGGGCTTTACAAGAGTACAAAAAAGCTGGAGGAAAGGTCCCCAGGAAAAAAAGTCTGACACTCATTTGGAAGAATGTGAAAGTAATTTCCTGACTCCAATGTATATATTATTTATGTGAAGTGTGCTTATTTGTATTTTTGAATATTTTGTATGTTTCAATTTATAGTGTGCTACACAAGACAACGGCTGGGCATGTGCCTAATATGTGATGCGATTTATGGACCTAATCATCAAACATGCTGTATTGGAAATCGATAACATACAACATGTATTATACATAGTCTCGTTAGATAATATGAAATAGATGAATCTTATTATATATTATTATAATTATGTATGTACGTCATTCTCTTTGTAGGTCTTTAAAACTGAGGACTTCAACACAGGTGCAAAGCGTTTCGATGTACATGCTCCCTATACGAGAGATGAATTAGATGTTGTAAGAGAAGATTGGGCAAAAGCCATGCAAAGAGTGGGAATTTTTCAATATGATTTTGATGATGACAATGATGATGATGAATAAAATAAATTTGTTCTCATAATTAATTTTGTGTGAATGTGAATGAATTTTTATGAATTGTCATATGTGTGTGAAAATCATCAATACATGAATGTTTCTACATGTGTCTGAATGTGAAAAGAGATGAACGTAAATCATCAATACATGAATATTTCTATATAGCAAAGAGACGAGAAATGGACGTAACTAATGGCGCCTCTTACACTGAGATTTATAATGAAAAATCGTTTGTTATGAGATAGTTTGTATAAAAAAAGGAGCCAATTATGGATATTCTAATTGATTTTGGATAAAAAGAGAGAAGATGTGACTGAAAATGCATGGAAGAGCGTTAATATGATGTATCAGTTAGAGTTTTTTTCTCTATTATAATTGAAAAGATTTAAAAATAAGATTAAAGAAAGAAGAAAAAAATGGAGAAAATGTGAGAGCAGAGTTAGTTAAGAAGAAGCCATTATTTTAGACTGCTACATTCATGTTGACTAGTATATTACAAAAATACCAAAATTGACATAGTTGTAAGGCAACAAACTCACTCTCTTTGAAATATACTAGTCAACAGGAATGTGGCAGCAAACTCATAGATGTGTGCATTATCAGTAAGCATGCTTTTTAATATTTAAATTAATTTCAAATAAATACATAATAAATCCAATAGATCATGTAATTAATAAAACAACGTAATATTAATATAAAGCAAGATTGAGTGTCTTACCTAAATGTGTTATGATTTGATAGTGTTGTTATTTCATGGATTGACTTGTTTTCACTACCTTAATAATTCTCAGGGTTTGAAGTAGATTTACATACATAACTTATAATTTAAGATTTCGGGCTAACAAAAGATAAAATATCAACAATAAGGATATGGTTTTCCTGTATGTTAACATTCTTTCAAAAAAGGAAAACTTCTCCACTAAATTCTTATTATGACTAGCTGAACTTGTCATAAGGGATAAAGTGATTGCAGTGAAAGCAAATAGCGGGTGAAGAATGGGGACCCAGTTTGAGAGGGGGGAATATAGGTTAGTAATGTTGTGGGTAGAAAGAATATCTAAAAGAAGAAAATGGTCGGAAGAATAGTGGACCTAGCGATGAATATTAATGGGGAGCGGATAAAGATGTAGTGAGATGGGTATTAATGGTAAGTGGCCGGGGAAGTTTATCTTTGGTTCGTTCTGTGTTGTTATATAATTAGAGAAATGCTATGGGTAACCGAAGTTAGACCGTAAATGAGACCCGTTTTGTCATCTTGTATGCATAGGTTGGTATGCATGCTAGATGACAAAACGAGTCTCATTTCTGATCTAGCTTCTGATCTTAATAGCAAAACTCGTATAATTACAAAGCAAACCCCGTGGAGTAATTTGATCAAGAAGTTGACAAGTACGTCTAAGCAAGGAATCTTCAGAGCACAAGTTGCATATTGACAAGGCAACTCAAGTTCAGCATTTAAACAAGATAAATCTGAGGTTATTGAGAAGAATTAGCTTCCGAAAAAGCAGGGTCCCGCCTACACCAGAGAGGTCAACGCCTGCCGCATTCACACGCACCCAAACACAGGCACGCCTGGCGGGTGACCAGAAACAGTACAAACAAGACGAAGGCGTACGCTGCCGCCGACGCCTTTCCTTTACCGCAACGTGCTGCTTTGCTCATTTGGCACGAGAGAGAAGGAGAATCACAGAGAGTGCCTGTGTCTGTTTGATTGGATGTCTCGCTTCCAATTCCAATCTCTATGGCATATTCTTCTGTAGGTTGTGGCTGTATTCCATATATATACTCCCCACAGCCACTGCCCCTTCACCTAGCAAAAATCCCAAACCAACATCCACCCAACACTCAACTCCCCGCCTTTCATCTTCCTTCTCCGCCACTCCTACCCTCTCTGGCAGAGCCACCGCTACATCACCGGCGCCAAGGAATCAATCAGCTCCAAGAAATGGATTTCTCCTCTCGGATCAGCAGCAACTGGGTCCGCGGCCCCGTCCTCGGCAAGGGTTCTACGGCGATGGTCTCTCTGGCAACCTCGCCTATCACAGGGGATGTCTTTGCAGTCAAGTCTGCCGACCTCTCCTGCTCCGGTCCTCTCCAGCTGGAGCAGAGCTTCCTCAGCTCCGTCCCCAGGTCCCCGCACATCATTTCCTATCTCGGCTTCCATGCCACACCGGCTTCCTACAACCTGTTCCTCGAATTCGCCCCGGAAGGCAGCCTTGCCGACGAGATTACGCGCAACAGGAAGGGTCTGCCCGAGTGCGCGATCAGGGGATACACACGGGACATACTGATGGGACTCTCCCACCTCCACTCCTGTGGCGTCGCCCACTGCGACGTGAAGCCTCGAAACATCCTCCTGGCAGCCGACGACACCGCCAAGCTCGCAGACCTCGGATGCAGCAGGTGGATCAACGGGAACAATGAAAAAGAAGGTGAATTTGGAAACTTCAACGGCACGCCAATGTTCATGGCTCCGGAGGTTGCCAGGGGTGAGAGCCAGGGGGCCGAGGCAGACATATGGGCGCTGGGATGCACAGTCATAGAGATGGCCACCGGCAGACCGCCGTGGCCTGACGTCATCGACCCTGTCTCCGCCGTCCATCGGATTGCTTTCTCGGCGGATGTCCCGGAGACACCAAAGGGCTTGCTCTCTGAAGAGGCTAGGGAGTTTCTGGACCTATGCCTCAAGAGGGATCCGTGCGAGCGGTGGACCGCCGACAGGTTGCTACATCATCCGTTCATCGCCGGCGCCGGCAAGTCCGAGTCGGATGGAAGAAGCCCCAATTGGCCGTCACCCAAGTGCGTGCTTGACCAGGACGACTTCTGGGGTTCCATAACCGACGAAGAGGAAGAGCCAAAGGGAAAGGGGTACACGATGCTGACGGAAGCAGAGCAGGGGTCCGAGCAAGAAGCCGCAGCAGAGAGGCTCCGACGACTGACGCTGCCGGCGACATCGTCGGCACCAGTGTCCGATTGGGGATGGGGCGATGAGGATTGGATCACTGTCCGTTCGGGCTCCGATGACGACTGTAGAACAGCCGAGTGCTCTACTTGGTCAACCGAAAAGCCGGCCAATGAAACTACTTGTCTCGACGGAAGTGAAATCGACAGTCCAATTTGGACGCCGTCGCCTGCAAAATTTTCCCATGTCCTTTCTTCTTTTTCTTCTTCTTCGACTGGTCTTAGTTGTACAGAAGACTCACCAAATTTTGATCTTGTATTCGGTAGAGATTGTGTTGCAAATTTCATTGGCCATAATAAAATCACCGTCCCTGGCGGGATTCCTTGTTCTTGTTATTCTACATGTAAATTTGGATGGCACATATTACGAGATTTCAAAACAACAAACAAATGGATGCGGCGGAGCGGGATCGTATGGCGTTTGACGCCAGCAAGCCGTCATCACCAGTCATGCATGGGCATCTGTTGGAAAATATTATGTATATACTTAAACCAATTACCAGCTCTTATTGATCCATAAATGCCGAAGGAATACACAAGCCCGAATGCATGCCCACTTAATTTATTCCATTCGGCGGTGACAAGGTCCACATGCGAACTACCAATAAGTAATACACCAAAACGCTTTTTTTAAAGATACATCAAATACCTTTCTTCTCGTGTCTCTAGTGTGTGGCTGTCGCAATCCGTCACGCGTTACGCACACTCGCTAAACAAGCTTCTTGGTTATGAATATGTACTTTATATGTATTAAATTAAATATAAAGAATATCATTAGAGACGCCGAAGGATATTCTATAGAACTTGCGAGTAAAGTTTTGTCTTTAAGCGAGCAGAACATACGTGTTAAACAAGTGTATTAATTTAATCTAAACCCGACCGCTGTGGCTCGGTTGGTTAGACACGGCTTGCCCCCCCCAGGATCCCGGGTTCGAAACCTGCCGTTTCAGAGCGTATTTACAACCTCTTGGGTCATCCGGGCTCTGACACCTATTTGGGGAGGGGGAGGGGGCTAATGGCCCTTTCATATAAAAAAAAAAAATTTGTCACTTTGATCATATATGATATATCTTTTACTCATGATGACTCAATTATCTAGACCAATTGAGAAAACAGAAAGTATGGACCAGTTAGTTATTTTTAGACCAGATATGGTTTAGTTTATACCCTGAAACATAAGTTTGACAACCACAACGGTGAAGAGATTTGCGGAAACTTCAAGTCTAAGAAATCACGTGAGATACATCACAAGCATGCACAATAAAAGTCACGACCGTCTAGGTTCACAAAGTCAATAACCATCAAATATATAATCAAACAGAGAACATAATTGGCGAAGAAGACCTGAAAAGCATTGGTGTGATGCTATGCAGTTTGAGTTAGATGCTCTTGCTTCTAATGGTACTTGGGAGTTAATGAATCTTCCACCAGGCAAACGTCTGATTGGATGTAAATGGGTTTATCAAATCAAGTACAAATCCAATGGTGACATCGAACGATACAAGGCTCGACTTGTTGTCCTTGGTAATAGGCAAATCGAAGGCATTGACTACACTGAAACTTTTTCCCCAATAGCCAAGATGACTACTGTGCGTGTTCTTCTATCAGTAGCAGTTGTTCATGGTTATGAGCTCCATCAAATGGACGTTCATAATGCTTTTCTTCATGGAGACTTACATGAGGAGGTTTACATGAAACCTCCCCCGGGTCTTAAAGGTGCCACTACTGATCAAGTTTGCCGTCTTAAAAAGTCTCTCTATGGTCTTCGTCAAGCACCACGTAATTGGTTTTCCAAACTAGGTGAGGCCCTGCGTGTGTTTGGTTTCACACAAAGTTATGCATATTACTCTCTTTTCACTATTGTTCGTGACTCCATCACCATTTATGTCTTGGTATATGTCGATGATTTGATTATCTCAGGCAACAATTCTGCAGCTATCGTCGACTTTAAGTCTTACTTGAGTTCATGCTTCCATATGAAAGACCTTGGTAAACTTAAGTATTTTCTCGGGATTGAAATTGCTCGTAATCCATCCGGTCTATTCCTTACACAGCGTAAGTATACGCTACATATTCTTTCTGAGGCCGTTCTTCTTGGTGCTAAGTCTGTCGAGTTTCCTATGGAATAAAATCATAAGCTTTCCATGGCAGACAATCCACCATTTGCATCACCTGAACAATATCGACGTTTGGTAGGTCGTCTAATTTATTTGACAATCACACGGTCAAAATTATGTTATTCCGTTCATATTCTTGCTCAGTTCATGCAAGCTCCTACAGATGCTCATTGGTAGGCTGCATTACTTGTACTTCATTATCTCAAAGGAAATCCTGGCCAAGGTCTCCTTTCCTCATCTAGCCAGTTGGAGGTCAATGCTTTTTGTGACTCCGACTGGGCCACATGTCCTACTACAAGGCATTCTATCACATGTTTCTTTGTCAAACTTGGGTCATCTCCTATCTCCTGGAAGATGAAGAAGCAGCCGACATTGTCTTGCTCTTCTTTCGAGGCCGAGTATCGTGCCATGGCAGCGGTTTGTTCTGAGTTACGATGGATCACATCTCTTCTATCTTCTTTGGGCGTTACACATAAAGGTCCTATGCACCTATTTTTTGATAGTCAATCTGCCATACATATTGCTGCTAATCCACAAAACTCTGTTAAACAACCTAAAAAGATTACAAAGATTGTCGCTCCCTCACAATCATGTATCCACAACAGAATCTCGTAACCCACTCTCATTATATCTCTCCTTTATCTATCCTTTGTGGCTTCCCGTCTTTGGCACACAATGTTGCCCTACGTTGGCACACCTGAAGCTACCACATGTTGGACCCTCAAACATCGGTGCATCGTGAGACTTTCGATTAGATAGTAAGAGAGGATACGATAATTTTATAGGGATTAGGAACAGACGATATAAAAAGATAAGGAAATAATGTCTTAGACTCCAAGTCTAACATTAATTGTACTTTCCTAATATTATTAGATATTATTTCTTATCCAATTAAAATAAGAGACAAAATCCTAACAATTGATAAGTGTTGTCTATTGATATAATCAAATGTCAATATTGAAATCACAAATAAGATTGAGCATTAGTGCCACTAAATAAAATAACCACAGTGCAAATAAACGTATAAACACGTCACTAATGATATGTAGATATCGATATAAGTATATAGATATCTGACGGGAAAATGATCGTCAACTTCCCATCATGGACAATCTAGGACCAAAATTGTTATGTAGTGGTGAACACGATTTCGTAGTGTCAAAGCCTAGAATAGAATATGAGCTCTACAGTCTTTAAAACATATTCAAATAACATTGATTCATGTCAAATGCTAGAACCTGAATTGTCCAATAGGGATCCTAGAAAGACCTTAGTGACATATATAATCCCGCACAGATTTTAATACATACATCAACTTCCTACTTACCAAAAGATAAAGTTAAACACACTATAAGATGGAGTAGTAGTGTCACTAAAAAAAGAATTGCAGTGCAAAAAAGAAAACAAAAAAGCGTACGCAAGTCAAGAAGAAACTAGACATGTTGCAAGAAAAAATAAACATGTTATCCACGATATGTAGATATAGATATAAGTATGTAGATATCTATCGAGAATATGATCATCAACTTCAAATCCTGGATAATCTAGGACCATATTTATTGTGAAGTGGTAAACACAAAGACATACCTAATTTTGTAGTGTCAAATCTTGAATAGAATATGAGTTCTATAGTCTTTAATACATATTAAGTAACATTGATTTACGTCAAATATTAAAATCTGAATTGTCTATTCGGTCCCAGAAAGACACATAGTCGCCTATATAAATCTAGAACTGATTAAATATAATACATACATCAACTTCCTACTTATTAAGAGATAAAGCTAAATACACTATAAAAAATATAGGTACGTCATTTATACATATAGATATAGATATAAGTGTAGAGATAACTTCTAAAAGTATGGTTACCAAGTTCCAATAGAAATTGGACTTCTACATAATGGTAAACCTAGAGGTGGATCAGATTTTGTAAAGTATAACTCCAAATAAAAACAAAATTATATGCTCCTCAATACTTATTCAAATAAAATAGATTTGCACTTCATGTTAGTGATGTGGGACTTTATCACGTAGAAAATTCTCTAGAGATGAAATACCTAGACTTTATATAGCTTAAGTGTGTGACAATTCCATCTTCAAGCATAAATATTTGAACTCAGTATAATTTAGGATCAAACCCAAATGACAACACATTTGTGAATAATCTAAATAGTTACAAAAAAGTTAGTATTTATCACAAAATGTTGATTGTTGGCTGATTATGATAAGATTGCAATATAAAGTTTGAATAAAAGTTTAGATTTATCAAATGGATAGAAAGACTAGGGTGGATGGATTTCAACACTGCTATATATTTTTACCCTCACTACATCATACACAAGCATGGATATATACCTTGAGGTTGTATAGATCCAGTTCTTTCAAAATGAGGATCTTGTTTGGGTAGATATCACCTTAAGCTCACTATTATACTACCTAAAAATCACATACCTATCACCTCATAAATAACATGTCTAGAGTTCTCATCAAGAATTTGAAAATAATAAAAAAATAACCTTGGGCTTGGATTCAAAGTTCTCTACACACTGAAGTATAATAAACATACAATGATGTCGACCAAACACATACGACAAAAAATAAATAATTGATTCAAAATGTAGTGTGGTTTGTAAAAGTATAGATGTAGTATAAAGGAGCAAAAATGGATAACAAGGCTAATCCATGCACCCTAGCAAGAGGAATGCTTGCACATTGTAGAAATGAAAAGATTAATAGGGAAAAGGAGGGAGAGACCCACCATCACTGTAGATAATAGTAGTGTAGTCGTGGTGTGTGGCTGCCTATCTTCAAGGTTGGAGACTAGGGTTGTCAATGGAGAAATAAGGTGCAGTATGGAGATTTTTTGGGGTAACCTTAGTGGTTATCATCTTCATCACTTGGCCTAAATATGGCCCAATGAGAGAATAATAGATGAACAATGAATGGATGGAGTCAGTTATCAATGGAGGTCAGGCCATTGATGGGAGTATGTGTTCACTACAAAAAAAATGGTTTTTAACTACAAAAAAAATTGTAGCGAAAACCTCATATTTTATAGCTAAAGGCTTTAACTACATATTTGTTTACACATACAAATTGTAGTATATGCTCATATAGCTAAAGCCTTTAACTATATTTTTCAAATAAGTAGTTAGATAATCCATTCGCTACAAATTTATATATAGCCGGAAGCGTAGCTAGATATTGTCCTTACATATTTAAATATAAGTACAATTATAGATAAATGTATGACTACAATTGCATATATAGTCAGTATGTAGCAAAAAGATGAAGTTAATACATTTTATGTGTAGTTAATGTGTAGGGAAAGGCAGTAGTCACTATATGTGTGTGTGTTTGTGTATATATATAGTTGAATTATGCATCTAGCTACGTTTGTAGTGTCATTTATTACACATATATATATGCATGGTTAGATTATTCATATATTCTGTAATCTGGCAGTACATAATATCTTTTAGTAATAAAATAATAGTAGTTAAACCAAGTTATACTCATTATGCCAACAATCTTACTTTCATTTATACTGAAATGTCAAATGTACATGGGGAGGGCGTATACCTTGCCCCTATTACACAATGTGTACAAAAAAAGGATATACATATATTAATGATTCACTGAGGTTTACATGCATCTTGGCGAAAGAGTATGTATCTTTCTCAACCAGTGTCTTTATTGTCTTCTCCTTTTGTTTGATGAGTTGGCGATTGCAGTGGCATACCAATCACCTTTGCCAACACGTCATGTTCATTATGATCCACTAGGGAACATAACCTCTAAGCTAGCATTGTTATTTTTTTTGGCAGGAGCATTTGCAATAGCAGTGGTCAAGAATTCAATCGACATCGACTGAGAAACATCAACATAGCCTTCATAGCCTTCAAACATGGGTTCAACATTTTTGTAAGGACACTTGAATCATAATCTGCAGCAATCCAACGCTTTCTTGATGAGATGCGTGCAAGCGATATTCTTCCCACATGTTGAATACAACTATAGGATGAGAGAGCATAACATGTAAACTTCTCTTAGTATTTATTCAAAGAAGGGAAAAATAGAAACAAACACAAGACTTTGTTTTGAAAGGGATCTATAGAAAAATGACCTGAAAGTATATAATCTATAGCTATACAATAAAATACATCCTAATAAATGTTCAAGAATAACATGATATATATGTTCCAATATGAAAAAAGTCAGTAGTTTCTACTCACCACTAGATAGCCAGAGGGGGCCTGCACACTGCTACTCCACCACCAGGTTTGTAGTAACCTGGAAACACATTTGAAAACTTATAGCATATGATACAAAATAACTAAAATAGTTCCAGCAAACTTTAGGTCAACACTTGACTTCAAAAACAAGATCAGTCTTCAAAACCAGGACTCATCCTTTAGCAAGAAAATAATAGGACAAGTACAACTTTAAGCCATGTTTAGTTTGCTACTATAAAGTTTAACTAGAAAACACAGGTCATCACAGAATAACCAAAATCTTCACTAGACAATTGTCTCAGAGACCATCTCAAAAGGTATCATAAATCAATCATAAGTGCAAAGAAAATAATTATGAATTATAGTCTTTATTAGATATGAGAATTTGGTTCCATGACACAAAGATCTCATAATTTTACCTTTGAACATAGTGTCATTCCTTTACATCCAGATAACATAAAGATTAAAGTAGCAAAGACTAATGGTTACCACTTTAAATCAGCTCTCTTTTTCTCTAGTAGTTAGGCAGTGATTAAGGTAGCCAGTTCTAGCCAAACTCACACAGCAGAATCTCCAAGATCATAATCACTATCAAGTCATGTGAAGCAGCTCTCATAGAGGAAGTCTATCACCTTCTGGACTTCTATTTATCATATAACTTATTTTTGTTGTACTACAGATGTCCAGGTTGCACCAATTCTTCTTTTTCTATTTAGAATTATTGAGATTCAGTCATTATTCTGACAAAAGACAAGGATCCTTCAGAATTATTGAAATAATTTATATAAATTACGAAAATGATGTATGTTTAAATAAAAAATTCATAGTATATTCTACATTTGTTGTGACTTGCAAACTTTCTTTTTAGGGCATGCAATGCGCTTCAGTGGAGGTGGTGGTGACAAGTCCAACAATGAGTGCTAAGTCCAACAATTCATTTGACTACAAGGACAAACTAATAGAACTCATCATTAGGCCATATGACCACAATATATGTAAAGATTTTCTAGAAAACACAACTATCAGGAAGCCATGATGTTAGCAAGGAACCTTCATGACATGTCCAGGATGTATGTTACACATTACAAGAAACATATAAATTATCATTCCTTGGTGAATGTTCACATTTCTTCTTTTGCCTTCCCCATCAATGTTTATGCAATAGTTGTGTGTTTCAATTCAATTCAATAGAAATCTAAATGACCAATATTACTATCACAAGAAGCAACCAATTAAACTATAAACAAATGTTTCTCGAATCCAATTCAACAGGTATGAGGGGAAGTGACAGAGGTTAGATGGTTATATCCATAGTAATAAGGGAGAACTCCAGAACAAATGTAGTCTTCGGCATAAAAAGGTGGTCTATGTGCTAATATAGATTTCTTGATTCTCTGGGGGATGTGAATAAGAGAGTGGGGATCTGCATTTGTGATGTTTGAGTCAAGTTTTTTTTACCTCTAAATTACTTAGCTTCTTTTGACTGCTTTTGAGGTTGTTTGCTTGGTTACTTAGAGTCTACTTCCACTGAGTGACCTACAAATATAAAGCAATCGACCGTATCAGGGTTCTCTGGTGTTTTGTTTGATGTTGCTGAGTGTTTCTTCTATAATGCAGGGTGATGGTAGTGTTCTGGCATACATATTGCTTCTTGTGTCCTTGCAATGGATATCCTCGTATGGAGTAAATTTGGCTCTATTGCTTGGTTTTAGTTTGTTTAGTCACTCAAGTTTGGATCGGATTTAAAAGGATCCTTGTGTTTTGACCTAAAGGACAATTTTCTGAACCTTGGTTAGATGGTATGGACTGATATGGTCTTTTGTAGACTTGGGTGTCTTTGGGATGAGATTTAAGAGAGTGGTGGTCTGCCTTTGGGATGGTTGATCCTTGCTCATTCTATCTCTGGATGTTGGTTCAGATTTCAAAGGATACTTGTGCTTTTGTCCTAAAGGACAATGTTATGAATCCTATTTGGATGCTTTGTAGGACTAGTTTATGGTCTTGTGTTGTCATGATCCTGTTTGGAAGTGTCTGCACTAGGCACCGGTGTCAATGTAGACTCCAATAATTTTCCTACTTGCTATAGGTCTGCAACAACTCAAGGTTGTTGTTGCCCTATTCAATGTACTGTATTTGGTTTTCCTAACAGAATTGGGAGAAAATGTCACCATCTCCTTCACAACAAAGGCCCCAGACAGTTCATATGGGAATCTAACAAGCTGCTATTGAGGGGAGGTGAAAACATATTTATGTTGTTCATATGGTCCTCTTGGGAACCATGAGGCTGCAGGTGAAGCAACTCTCACCCTAACACACACACACATTGGCTCTCCACTTTGTGGCCATCTCACAAGAAATGCCATCAGTGAATCCAATGAGGCTATTGTGGGGAACGCCCTATCTGAAGGTGTTGGATGACATTTGGGCATTGACATTCCTTGCTTTTGGCACATGCAGTGAAGCCCATTCTGACCATATAACCCTTTGAGAAGCAAGAGGTGTTGGTGATGATCACTCATTCCTTCTATGGGTTGACCCCTGGTTCCAGTAATACCACTCTTCTGGAAAATGTGGATGATCAAATGATTTACATATTAGACAAAGGTGCCTATTACAAAATTCCATCAGGTCCTTTGTAGTTTTCGTTCAGGAATGCAATCACGATATCAATGGCAACCTCCTTGACAAAAGAGGAAGACTAATTTTTCTTATCCTCTGAGTGTCCAATTATGAACACCACACTTGAATCCTTAGCCTTCAATATCTCAAGCTTCTCATTAGTCCACTCAGAGTACCATTTACCCATTACACAGCCTGCTCTTGTGATCTAACTTCCTATTGTGGCCTGCTCATTACCACTGTGGAGTCTCAAGATATAAGCAAGTGAATATGGATAATATGGGATATCTCCAGCATCTAAGGCACTAAATCTCATATATCTTCAGTATTCAATATTCAACTATGAGCATGAACAATCTAGTTAAAAATAGTCTAGAGGCATATTCAATTATCATTTTTGTTATCGTGGTATAATTGCTTTGACAATAAGTTGCATTATCTCAGTAAAGAAAGTGAATGGCAACTCAAGGCTAAGAACAAAATCATAAACTCCAAGTACGGAATATAAAGGACCATAGATTGAAAGAAAAAATGTAAGTATCAACTAGACTTTGAAAAAAAATCTAGATACAAAAAAGTGGTTATCACACACAAAGCTAGATTCTCTTACCAAAACAAAGTTTACTTTAGTAGAGGCAGAGGCAAATGTTTCAATATTTCATCCATAAGATCTTGAAGATTATTAGAGTCGCCCAAGTGAATAGCCATTTCTGAATCAAATGTCTAGACAACAACTTCTTTGCTGAAAAATTTACCTGCCAGCAACACAGTAGTCAAGTCACAGTGAAGCTTTCGTAATGCACTTGCCATCTCTAGAATTATTGAATACACCTTACCACTAGAACATTATATTGATATGTGTGTGTAGATTGACAAAAAAAAATAACTACAAGATGAGTCAATTGAAACAAGAACACAAAATGAGTTGAGAACTTAGAGGATTAGCATCAGTGCTGCAATTGCTAAATGAAAAAAATATGTATGGCACACATATTGTAGATTATAAAGCTCTTTGCAATGGGCATAATTTTGTAGCTTCAAAATGGGAAACATTCTTTGTAGAGACCACACGTTCTCGATCCAAAATGTCAAAAGTGCTAGAGCATTTGATGAATTGAACGGTGTGTTGGTCTCTCAAAATATGTGTTTATAGAACAGACGATTCTAGCACATCCCAAGAAATCAACGAAATCAGTTATGGGGAGAGTTGAAGCTCAAAGGAATATGATGTGATGGATTCCAACATAAAAAACCTAGCAAGAAGTGGATCAACTACAAATCCATAGAGTATCTATGCATAATAACATTTAGATGTTCATGGAATTCAAGGATTTGATTTGCCACCTACCTACAGAGTTTACATGTAATGAATATATGTGCATGCAATGTCTAGCTTCAATATAATAAAGAACACTTTTTCAAACTTTAGAAATATGAAACCTACTATATCTTGCATCAATCTGTATAAAGATAAAGTATTCTTCAATGATCAAGAACAATAACCATTTTTATTTCTAGTATAGCTTTTCGAGCATTATTGGTAAAGTGCTATAATTCACACCAAAGAAAACCTGTCCATTTTCTTAAGCATGACAATGAGTGCGTGTCAATACTATGCAAGGAAATAAGAAAATGAAATTATTGCACTTGAAATCATTCAATAAAGTACCAAGTCGTCAACTCATCAAAAGCAGTAATATTCACTTATGAGGTCACTTAATCTCTTTATTTTTCAACACCATGTTAAGCAGTAATTAAAAGAAATGTTTTAATGCATTGGACCAAGGAAATTATGGAGATCAAGAATCCTCTCTGGACTAATTCAGTTCTTAAATGGTTGGAACTTTCTTGAATTTCTGAAGGCAAGCCGATTTTTTTATTTTAGAATAAAGGAGTAGTCATGTTATTGTATTTTGAGGTTGGTGATTCATTTTATTATGGGATTAGATATTCCATTGTAGTGCAGGAGAATCATGTGATCTGGATAAATTTTTGTCTCATAGTTTTAAAGACTAAGCAGCGCACAATGATTTAGCTCTTATGGCTGTTTGGATGAATGGTTAGCAAATGATGATGTTGCAATCATGTTCTCTTGACTCATAATTTATGTTGCTTGTTGGTTTATATACCTATGTGATTATGATCTCTTTTTCTGAATTTTAGATTCTTGAAAGTGGGTTCTATTCAGGTGATACTGACTTCTGAAAGTGGTGCTTCAAAGGTGCAAAATCTTTTCAAAATCAGTTGACACACAAAGACAGAGCAGTAATTGAGAAGCAAGGAAGCAGCTAGGGGCGAGCTTCCTATTGCAAGTCATCATATTGGAGTCTATCTAACACAACTAACTCACCAAAGTCCGGCTAATGCACAAAATATTTTAAACAGTAGACAGCCATACTCATGAAAAAGTAAGCTGCATAGAAAAAGATGAACTTCAGACATCAGAAGATAATAGAGAAAAAACATAATGACCTAGACATCCATGCGATAACTTCCAACTATAGACACATTACTTTTTCCATCCAACCACAAATAAAAAATATTCCACAAAAAATATGCAACTACTTACCAACCCATATGGGTAAATGCATTAATCTAATGAGTGTACCAATAAACTAAAGGTCAATTGTGGTTCATCAGCTAATTACTTCTTTAGTGACCTACAAGAAGAGGAGAAAGTATATATTAGTAAGCATCATCCACCACAGAAGATAACAAGAAAGAAGCAAGTGATACAAACTCCAATAACTAATCCATCGGTTGATTACTAATAGCATATTTGCTTTTGTTGAGTCAATAGAAACTAATTAAGTTCTATGTGGAGCACACCACAGTCGCTGCAAATGCAGACTGGCGGTCCTTTAGTGCAATGACACATACTAAAGGCATACCTCTTTTACTAATGATGTCATACCAACTAAAACTTATTTAGATTTTTGTGCATCTGATATGGTAAGTAATGATATCATATCTCTTTTGGAAAGTTGAAACCTCAAACTTCATGATGGAATACTTGAGAGTGTGTAGAAGGTGACACTGCCAAAGGAGCATGTGTTGCAACTTCCTAGAAAAGAAAGCCCAGTAAATTCCATATCAAAATCATAATGAAATTAATAGTAAATGCAAGTTAAGGTCTAGGCAATAAATATTGTGGTGTTTTTCATGGAAAAAAGAACTAGCATAATTATCATAACTTAAACAATGTTATGAAAAAAGAACTAGCATCAATCCCAACAATCAAGCATGAAGATGTGAAAGCTCACTTATTGAATCGGTAGCTCTTATCCTGAAGTACATCAAAGCAACCAGGCTACAAGACCACCTTGCATTCTGATGATAATAATCAAATCCTAGCACACTAATAAGAAACATATTTCAGTTTCAGATCAAAAGGGAGCAGATAGTGCCCAAGCACTTTCGAGTTAAGACCTTTAAATGTTTATTAGTAGCTCAGAAACACACAACATAGCTAAGATCTAGATCACAATAGAGTTCAACGCTACAAATAGATAGAACCATCACTCCATTATATCACCAGAACATATGCAATTCAAAGCCGAAGAAACCAAGGAGAAAACATGCATTCATGCTGCTCTTACTATCAAAAACTCATACAGATAGGCAAAACCATATCCTCTTGAAAAGAGTAGATAAGGAGAATTTCATAACATGAGGTAATAACACCATCAAGCCTCCTGCACAATATAATAACCAGACCGAAGACCTGTATACAAGCTTAAGCTTAATATATGCAGCAAGCAGGTTATAAGCCTCCTGGATTGTAAACCAATTTATGTGATAGGAAATTCTATCGCATATGTATTTGATGATGTTTGTGCTTTATACCTATAAATAAACCCCGATTTAAGAGGAAATTCAAGGGGTAGTGATTGATACCTCCTATTTGTTCCCTCGACAATCTATGAGAACATTGGTCTTTGGCACAAGATTCATCATGGGCATTGCAGCAACATGGTTGGATCCATATAAAGATGTCACATCCTACATATGAAAGCAAAGGCATATACACTATTTTATCACAAGAAGAAAAACGCCAAGGCATGGCATGGAGTCCAAATTGTCCATCATTTTCCATTTCACTATTGTTTATCAGGACAAAGGCATGGGCATCACCACCTCTGCTTCCACTTGGGTTCCTAAAAGCATGGCAGAGACCTGATCTATAAATTGATCCAAGCATGATGTACTGGTAAAGAAATACAAACATGCTCTGAAATTGTTGACAAAACAAAAGTTTCACTGGTAAAGAAATACAACCAAGCCTAATGTACTATCTTAAGACAATCTGACTTGGACCCAAATCACTCTAGGTAAAAATATTCAATGAATGAGCTATTGGTGGAATTATATTCAATGACAATATTTATCAGCTTGGCCATGACCATGAGACGTGATTCAAGTAGAATATCATGTACTGCTGTAACACCACCATGACCTACACTAGAGAATATCATGTACTAGTTGTAAATAATAGAAAGAGCCAACAAAAACATCACATGCATCGTTGCATACTAGAGAACATCACATACATAAGTGTGAAATGCATCCTTGCCATAAAAGAGGTCCAAATGTTAACCAATACTATAGAATATTCATATCACGGTCTTATATAGCAAGAGAAATGGAAAACAATGTTGTAATGGTGGTTCGGATGACAATCCTTTCTATATCGAATGAATCGACAAGCTTTACATCAAACAAAAACTTTATTCTAAACCTATATAAAAGAGGAAAAATAACATCTACAAAATTCTGAAGGAACTTTTATTGTTTGCCTCACTTGCCTCGCTCCAATCATTTTACCTATAATAACAAAAATAATTATCTAAAACCATTATATAGACATGTTACACTTATAGAACATTGAAAAAAAATTATCGAACAATGAGTAGCTTCTTTGGCCAAGCTATTATTGAACCGATTGCATCTTCAATGATTTGATAATTGTCAAATGGTCTAACCAGTTGCTCTTCATGTTTAATTGCCACACCAATGCAAACATCAACAAATGCAGACCCTAACTTTCCTCCTCCTATTACAAGGTCAAGATTCACGCCTATCACTTGTCCTTGAGCTACAATTGATGTTCCATCATCGAAACTTAACAACATCATGACCTATAAGTTGTACGGATTACAATGTAAAATTTTAGATATCAAGAATCAAAGTTATTAGGAGTTTTTTTTGTTTAATAACCTGTCTTTCTGTAATGGTGGTTCCGCTACATGACATTTGTGGTATGGGTGTTCCTTCATTCCTGGTTATTTCCATATTCTACAATACAAAACACTTGTCAAATTAATAAAATCATAACTTATAATTATTACTAAAAATTTGAATAATTACTTGATTTGCTTGAAATGGAACACTCCTGCTTGAATTTCCCAAAATTATTCCTTCGAGATGTTCTTGTCTTTTTTTCATATCTGACAATTCTATTTGTTGTGACTCGCATATGTGTTGTAGGTCTTTGATTATACCTTCAAAACCCTCAACCTATGCCTGACTAAAGTCATTAGTCTTGTGGTTCACACGAGCCTTCTTTGCACCCAAATTTTTGATCAGTAATTTCATCTTCATATAGATTTGCATCATTGTTTTCAACTGCTGACTGTAACTTGTCCTACAACAGTATCCATAATGATGATAAAAATTTGAGAAAATAAATTCAAATATGTCATGAATAATTTTATACTTACAATTAGTTCAGCTAATTTTGCATGTACAGGAGTACCGTCCTTCTTCTTATGGGTTGCAACAAACAACTGCAATCGACTAACGGGACCCCCTTTATTCTTTTGTTGTAACTGTTATTAACACACAAATAAAGTATAAGTAGAGTGTGAATGTATTATGATATTATTATAATTATGTGGAAAATCACTCACATTCGCTATCACACAAGCATAGGGCTTCGACCTGGATGTATGTCGTGTGGTAACAAACTTTCTACTCATACTATTCTTTGCACTCCGTAACTACAGTTCATGAACATTAACCTTATCACCAATGAAAACTAAGAGAAGACATCATATATAACTAATTATCTTACCTTTCCATCATTAGAGTCCCAGAAATTCACAAGAAAAGCCCACTGCAATGGGTCAACACGGGAAGGACAATCATTAAGTCTACCTATTTTGTCTTTGTGGTACATATAATTTTTTCTTTTGATTTCAGATTTGAAGTTTCTCCAACAATCCCTAACTGTGCGTAGAACTGATTTCTTTCCCTTTGAGTCGATAGTAAATTTCTTTTGTTAAATTAAAAATAGAATGAATATAACAAATGTACACTTTAATAACACTTTACTAAAATATATTACCAAGACATAATTCCATATTTCAGTTTTCTTTCCAGCTGGTACTTGTCGCCAATCCAAGTAATCCAAGGGTGCCAGTTGTGAATTTCTAGCAATTGTTCCCAAAAAAGAAGACAAGTCATTTTGATGAGGTCCAATTGGTTCTCCATTTTCATCCAATGTGATTGGTAATTTTGCATCCCCTGTCTTACTCCATAATCGAAGACACTTAGAATAGCCTCATTTTTTTATTATACACAACACCACCTAAAAATTTAAAACAATATGAGGCAATTATTTTTAAAATATACATATAAATGCTAAAATATTAGGTAATAGCTAATTGGTGTAAATTGTTGATTAGAAACTTATGTACCTTCATCATGATTAGCAGTAGTTTCTTGATCAACCAATTCGAAGTCCTCATCATTTACATGATTGGTTTCGACCTCATGATCTATATTGTCATTATCAACAGAATGATCAGCTCTCATGTCATTATTTGCCAAAGAATCCCTATGACTAGCTCCAGCCTCATGATTGATATTGGCTATATCAACTGAATGACCAACTCCAGTACCATTGCTTGCTAAAGAATTAGCCTTATGAACAGAATGACCAGCTCTGATGCTATTATTTGTCAAAGAATTTATATGATCAACTCCAACCTCATGATTTATATTGACATTATCAACACAATGACCAGTTCTCGTACGGTTGTTTAACAGAGACATCCTTCCACTGATTGGAACATCATGATTTATCATTGACACATGCGGATGCTTCTCTTTTCTGATGTGTACTTCAACATTTTTGCTGCTGAAAATAGATGATGCACCAACCTTTTTATTAATTTTATTACTCAAATCAGCTTTAGAACTTCCAAGATCATCATTAATTGAACCAAGATAGCCTCCTTTAATTCTCAAATCAGCATTAACTGAACCAAGATATCCTCCTTTCATTCCCAAATCAGCATTAACAGAACCAAGATAACCTCCATTCATTCCCAAATCAGCATTAACTGAACCAAGATAGCCTCCATTCATTTGCAATCGTTTAGACATTCCTACAAAGATAAATATTAAGACAAAATCTTACAACTATAAGTACAAAATGATAATAGATAAATTATATGTCACCGTACCCGCCAATTTTTGTTTAATTACTCCATTGTTTGCATCGTCAGTTTCTCGTGCAGACAACAATTGTGAACGTCTTTTCAACATCCTGAAAATATAATGCATAACAAATATTAATAAAACAAAACTATAACCATAAAAATATAGTTAAATAATAATGGTTGTAGGGGCTACCTGATATAAACATTATAAAACAGTTACTGATTCAGTTTTTAAGAACAAAAAAAGTTTGCAAATTTTAAGAGAAATAGTATGCATATTAAAGGAAGAACAATGGTATTGATAATTAATAATAAATGAATAAAAATAAATTCTTATAACGCTACATCAAGATACAAAATATTAAAAACTACATATGATAGATCGCAATGATCTCAATCAAGTTGCTCATCATTTTTGCCATCATAAAAAGTTACACCCTCCATATCTTCTCTAACCAAATCAGATCCATCAGAAACATCGCTAAAAATAGATTCCCAATCATCTGCATGAGAATCTTCAGGTACGCATGTCCCATCCATGAAATTTTCAGTAAGCTTCTCATCCATGTCATAAGTATCACGTGGTGTCGTCTGCACGACAAAGCTCCACCCATGGTGATTGATGTAAGCCAGATAAAAGACTTGTTGTACTTGAGAGGGCAATACAAATGGATTTTCAATTAAGTCAATGAGTTTTAGTTTGACCATTGTAAATTCATTTTCATCTTTTTTGACTCCCTTGTTTGCGTTGACCCAATCACCTTTGAACAGTACAACTTTTAGTTTCTCATATTAACTAATCTCAAAAATCTCTCAGAGTACCCCATAGTAGGTAACTTGACCCAATTTTGGATTTTTGTCCTTGGAATTGGAAAAACTTTTTGTCTGGGCATTCACCATTATCCCACTATTCTGGGGTTTTTTACCATGTTCATCCTCCTTGGTTCGAAATCTATATCCATTTGTTACATATCCATTGTATTTGTTCGCCATATTTTGTGGTCCCCGAGCTAGAGTTAGTAGATTTGATGGCAAATTTTCTGACTTGGCCATCTCTTCAATCTGTGTACATTATGAATTGAGTTATTAATACAATTATCTAACAATATTAAATGAAATTAATATTATAGACTTACATGCTTCTTAAATCAATCACTAAAAGTGTTCATATGAATATTACTGATTTCCCAATGTCTTGCACACGAATTCAATTTCTTCATGTGACGAATGTGTTCCCTACTAACAAGTACATAAGTCGTGTGTACAAACATCTAACGGTGAGCATGCATATTTCTTAATAATTTAATGAACTCACTCCATGAACGGTTCAACTGCAACATAATTAGATAAAATATACTGATGTGCAGTTTTCAGCATCACATCTTCAAGATAAATAGGAATTCTCTTTCCTATTCGATGCCCTTTGTGTGAAAATATAGACCAATCATCATCAGTAACAATATCATCATCTTCAACATCATTTCTAGCCACTTTTGTGAACCTTTTCTCTACCCCAGAGAGATGCCCTGAACAAAATGTTACACATTCATCTGCCAGGTAACATTCTTCTATGGAAGCTTCTGGAGCAGCTTTATTCCTCACATATTCTTTCAAAGTTTTCAAGTATCTATAATGATAAATAGAATTTGTTTAAAATCAAAAAATACATTTGATAAAATTTTAGTGAAATAAATAGTAAAAACATACTACCTTTCCACTAGATACATCCAACGATAAAATGGTGGTCCAGCTATCTTAGCTTCTCGTGGAAGATGAATGACCACGTGCTCCATTATGTCAAAAAATGAGGGCGGTAAAATCTTCTCCATGTTGCATAGAGTCACCGCAATTCTAGATTCTAACTTCTCAATAGCATACAGATTTATCTCTTTTGAGCATATGTCTTTGAAAAATCTAGACAACTCAGTTATCACAGTTATGATGTTCTTGCTCGACAACTCTACCCGTAAAGCCAATGGCAGAAATTGTTGCATTAATATATGGTAGTCGTGACTCTTTAATGCCAACAATTTTCTTTCTTTGATGCATGCATTTCACAAGATATTGGAGGAATAACCATCTGGAACTCGTACAAACTTCAAAAACTTATAGAATAATTCTTTTTCCTCTTTTTTCAAAGTAAAACAAGAAGGTGGAATAATATTCTTACTTCCGTGATTGATAACGTGCAATCTAGGTCTTATTCCCATCTCTAAAAGGTCATAACGAGATTTTTCATTATCCTTTGACTTGTCCATCCCAAGTAACGTGTGAATCAAACTCTCACATACATTCTTTTCAATATGCATTACGTCAACATTATGACGAATAAGGTTGTAGTTCCAGTATGGCAACTCAAAGAAAATGCTTTGTTTTTTCCAATTGTAAGGCATATTGTCTACATATCTGGTTTGAACTAAAACTTGATTTCCAGACAACATCTTTGGAGCAGTTCTTAATTCTTCTTTTCCATCAAATGAGGACATATCCCTACAAAATTTATGATCCATCGGAAGGAACCTCCTGTGGCCCATGAAACATTGTTTCCTACTATGTGGTAGTCTAATAGACCACGTGTCCTTATTGCAAACAGGGCATGCATCATACCCACTAGTTTGCCAACCAGATAAATAACCATAGACAGGGAAGTCATTTATTGTCCATAGTAAGGCGACATGCAATTTGAATACATGTTTACGATCAGCATCGTAGGTATCAACACCAACTTCCCACAATTCTTTCAACTCTTCAATCAGAGGTTGTAAGTAGATATCTATCTTCATTCCTGGTTGAGTTGGACCAGGAATAATCATAGAAAGGATAAAATTAGGTGTCTTCATGCATAACCATGGTGGCAAGTTGTACGAAATCAATATGACTGGCCAAATACTATATGAGTTACTCATCATGCCAAATGGATTAAATCCGTCAGATGCTAAATCAAGATGCACATTACGAGAATCAGATG
The DNA here is from genome assembly GCA_963693085.1 of Alisma plantago-aquatica. Taxonomy (NCBI): domain Eukaryota; kingdom Viridiplantae; phylum Streptophyta; class Magnoliopsida; order Alismatales; family Alismataceae; genus Alisma; species Alisma plantago-aquatica. The sequence continues at coordinate 25,292,756 of OY856409.1, read as the reverse complement.
CAAAATCAGCATGCATGTTATCAAATGTCTTCCATGCAGGTGAATATGCTGGATGTCTTAAAACACTGTCCTTGGTGCGACTTTCATTGTGCCACCACATTAGTGGTGCGACTCTAGAGGACATAAACAATCTCTTCAACCTAGGAGTCAAGGGAAAGTAGCGCATAACTTTATAAGGAACTTTTTTTCTTTTTAATTCCCATACTTTGTGCACCGTCTACATCAGTTTCAGTCTCTATATATCTAGAAACATGACAACGCAGACATAAAGTATTATTTGCAAACTCCTTGCGATACAAAATGCAATCATTTATACAGGCATCAATTTTCTCGTAGTCAAGACCAAGGTCCCTAATTATTTTCCTTACTTCATAGTATGAGCCAGGCAACGTGTCACCCTCAGAAAGAAAATCCTTCAAAAGTTCGAGCAGCTCAGTAAATGATTTATTGCTCCAATGATTGCTACATTTTATTTCTAGGATACAAGTCTTGTGCAACAATCTCTAACAATTTGTAGAATTGCTTAGCTTCTTCATCGTCAACAAATACAAATGAATCATCATCGTCACTGTCCATAGTTTCTCGACAGTTTTGGACTCCATGTGCATCATGCAACATGTCTCTCATATCATCAAACGGCATGTTGTCTTGCATAAAAGAATCTTCTGTGGCATCAGAAGAAGTCTCACCATGAAAAATCCAATCAGTGTAGCTGCTGAAAAAACCATTCCATAACAGGTGCTCGGTTGTCACTTGACAGTTGTGTCTTTGTGTATTTAGACACTTTTTACAAGGGCATAAGATAGTCTCATTCCTACTACATTTTTTGAAAGAGTCCTCTATGAATTTGACTACCCCAGTTAAGTACTTTGTATTGGTCCTGTCTTCCTCAATTATCCAGCTTTTGTCGATCATACTTCCCTAGATAAATGTAAGTAAACACATCAATATAATCAATGTATACGTAGAAAGTATTAATCAAACGAAAAGATTAAAAAATAATAATAATAAAGAAGGTAAAAAAGTATACATAAATTTAACACAATGAAAAATTAAATATATAAATAAGTAGAAAATCAATAAAGTATAATACCGATCATATTATACATTATATACTACATAATACTTTGACAAGCCATGTATATATCTATTTATCTATGACGTATTGGCAATAAATATCAAAATAGTTTTGTCTTGTACAGAATACAATTGAGTTAGAATGTAAGAACGTAAGCCATGCATGTATAACATATACATATAGGTTGTTATACAAGCACATGAAAAACCTGAGCTCAATGGTTATGTAGAGACTCATCTCTTTTAGGGGAGTGGTAGTCTATTATGTGAAGAGTCATCTCATGAATGGAATGAGAAGTTATATGTAGGTCAGTTTTATGCATTTTCCATTTTCCTGCCAAACATCTTTTAGCTCTAGCTCTCTCGGCATACATAAATTCTGGTTGGTTCTTCTATAAGGAGTTTATGTATATTATTTCGAATAAGATTTCAGAATCATGCCTTCTTGTGTATAATAACCATGCTTGAGTAAAACACAATTGTATAGTTATCTAGATTCTTTGGTCATTTCAATTGAATTTCTATACCTAGTGAAAAACCACTATGAAATGATCAATCCAGATCCATTTTTACATACTCCAAACAGACCCCACTACATTCTTCCACTTCCACAAACTACTACATACCATGAACACTACTTTGCATGAAACCCCTAGTGTCAAATGCGCAGTTAGGACACCAACACTATATTTGGCATCTCTATTCTTTAAAACAGTGGAGTCTTCTTTAAAGTGAAGTCGATATAGTTGGAACAACTTGAGGTTTGTCTACTGGTTTCTTGATTTTTTCTATGGTGTACTTATATCCATATAAGCCTTGCTCTGAGTTTTGTTGGAAACATGAATCCTTGCTGGGGTTTCTGTGGACCTCAAACTCACAATATTGTCCTCTACATCTTCATCATTTGGAAAGGAAAAAACAACCTTTCTTTCCCTACCACTATCAATATAGCCTTTGTTGCATAATTTTGACTATTCTTCCCTCTCAATCAGCCAATGCACTTGCCACTACTATGTTTTGCATCAGTGTGGTGGTATTTCTGCATAATTAATTATATTTAATTGATGATGAGCTCATTTTTCGTCTAGTCTTCATGTTGTGTTCATGTCTCCTAATCTGTAATGTAGGCATACCTTAGTAGAGAAACATATATATTTGAACATGCACCATGGAAACCCGTGACATGCTATTGATGGACCTGAATAGTTGAAAACTTGAATAAATTTTTTTGACGGACTAATATACACCACAATTAATCCATCTTGAATACTTAAACTTGTTTATTGATGGCATTGAATCGAAATATCATACATCCATCTTGATTATTATTCCTGAAATGGCTATTAAATGTGACTCCCTACATATTGTTAGTTTCTCTGAAGGGATCAGATAAATATAAGCTTTATCATACAATAGTAAACATTACACTAAAGGTTATCTTTATACAAAATCTAGTTCAAAATGGGAATCCTTTTTGTTGATGACTAGATGAAGTGTGTAAATGGAAGCAAAAGATTATAAAACTACTACAAAACCTACTTGGTTATGTTAGATGTATTGTATCGCATGTTTATATTACTAGTTTATAGTTTTCCAAATTATGTAAGAGATAATTGACTGGGGTGAAACAGATTATGGTGACAATCTTTCCCCCAAGAGAAGGATCACATATATGAAAATTGGTATTTGCAGGACTTACAACCAGCAATCAAGCACTATGAAGTTACACCTATATGTATATAAAGTCACAGAGGGCATAGAATGAAAGCTTATTGGATACACCATGGATATTTATATGATCACGTCAGTTGTCACATATCAAAGCATGGTTATCCCCTATTTATACTACAATTGTGAGGAAAAACAACCCTCTATATTCAGTCTCTTGTTTTGTAAATGAGAAATCCCATAGATCAAGTATGTAAACACTAAACAAGGGTGAAAGGTTGTGGTGTACCATTCTAAACACATAGAAAGCCAACTGAAAGGAGTATTGGAATCAAGTTGAGGGAAAAACAAACATTTGTTTAAGTTAAATTTCTAGTTAGTAGTATAGAATGGTCAACCAGACATGAATTCAGTTCACCAGCTTTAGTGTACACTAGCAAAATGATTTCTCCAGGATAAGCCCGCCTAGTGCCTACTCTGTTGTGAAGATCATTGATGTTCTATAGGGATTAGTATGATACATGTTTTGTCCTAGTCTGTATTTTGTTACAAAATGAGCCATTTTTTCTATAGTTTAGTTGAATAGAACTCCTGCTCTTCGAAGTCATTACTTGAGATATAGGTGCACCTTGAGAAAATTCGAATCATATTGAGGATTTAGACTCAATGGTAACTTGGCATGACCAATTAATATAGGTGTACATGGACCTAATTCCAACTCAAAAATATGCCAAGATCAACATAAGACACAAACTCTTTATAGATTAGCTGATTAGGTCCTCTATTGGTATTACATATGTTAATCTTTATAAATTTTAATTAGCTGATTAGGTCCTCTTTGCAAGAGGGGTTATTCATATTATAAATTATCAATTAATTATCCTTCAACATGAGGTTTTGATTTAGTTTAATTGAACCTTTATAACCAGATGGTCATCTTTGGCATTTATTCTAGTTAGATGCTAGAATTTTAAGAAGAACACAGGGGGAAGACCATCAGTACAATGAGTGTCTTAACAATGTTAATCATACAAACAAAACTCCCAGGAAAATATTCATCGCAAAAGTACTGTGACACTTTCTAAAAGCAAGACCATGACACAGTGACTCAAAATAACTATTGTTTCTTCAGTAAAGAGAATAGATCAACGTTGAAGACAAGTCTAAAACATTAAGTAAATACAAAAACATAAAGCATGCATATCAATGAGGTCTATTATGAGGACATTCTATTGGTGATTGAACAGTCTCTCAATATGATTTTTTTACTATGAAAGTGTATTCTACTCATTCTGATGTCTGAAACCATACACTATCCCTCATCCCCCACCCCCACCCCTCCCTCCCCACACAAACGCTTCCTGTTAGGACATTGACTAAGATCTGATTTGGAAGCTATGCTGAGAATATCAACAAATAATTAAATGCCACTGATAGGCATTGAATCACAATTATTGCTTTAAAGATGTACACTTAGTTTTACTACTTTGTCCCTCTATTCTTATGTGTTTGTTTAAGAAGAAGGTTTCTTTATGAAAATAGTTCAAGTAGTTCTCTTGATGCATAGATCCATTTCATGGAGTATGAAGGAGGAAAGATAGGAAAATAATACTAGATACAACAATGTTTTATTGTTATGATGTAGTAGATGCTATGTCTTATATGTATATGATTGTAGATGCCCCCCAGTTAGGCAATATAGAAAACTGAGGCAATATTAGAATAATATTAGATCAAATTGTTAGTTTAACAAAACACAACCTTTGCAGGAATATATCAAATTACAGAAACCTATTATGTCCATTTAATTTTTACAAAAGCCTCACCGAATACCTCACTATTACTATCCTCCCTCCTTCCTTGATTCTTCTCCATCAGACACCCCTTCCCCCATTTTGTCCTTCATTCCTGCATGTTGTTTCATGGCTACAACAACTGACGAATTTGTTGATTTTGCTGCTAGGAAGCAACAAGGGTTGGATGAAGTGGTGGGGAAATAAGGAAGAGGTTGGAAGGTTGGAGGTGATATTAATAAGTATTGTGCTGAGGTTTGCTGCCCCAACACCATTTTAGATTATTGTTTCTACAAATTACTGACTGACATCAGCATCATTGCGTGGAGCATTTTGCTACTTCTCCAGCCTACTTTCCATCTTACATTTTTGTGTGCATCCTTCCATTCCCTAAACTCGACTTCTTAGTATTAGTAGTGGTCCACCAGAACCTCATTGCATGGAGAGTAAGATACAATCCAACACAGATAGATACAACTAAACAAACATGCCCTATAGGTAAAGACTAACCTGGATGTTTGGCTGTTGTTGGGTGGCGAGTTGGAGAGACCGTGCCCTCGGGCTGCTGGGCGGTGATGCTGGAGAGATGTCGTGCCCCTCAGACTGCTGGGTGGTGGCGGTGAAGAGAAATACTGATAGGAAAATCAGAAGGAAATGACCTCCCGCCTGGATGATCATTGATGTCGGGGTTTCAAGAAGCTTTCCTTGGACGGCCGCCAAGGTGTCCTTCTACGGCTAGGGGAGCGCAGTGGGAGAGCATCGATCGGGGTTTCCTTGGCGTGCGGATGACCAATTACAGAGCTAGGTAGCGATCGGGCAGATGACCGGTTAGCTAGGGAAGATACAGAGCGATCACACGAGACAAAAGAGGGACTATCACGCGTGGGTTGGATGAAAGGGGAGGGAATGTTGGCGCCACTAAAAAATTAATGTGAAAAGTTAGATTGTTAATTTTTAGAATATATACATAAAGATACGTATATGTATTTCCAATTAGAAAGTAGGAGGGCAACAAGGTGCACCATCACCCCTAAAAAATAAAATAGTTATTTACATCGGGCGTCGAGAGAAAGGTTATATGAGTTCAAATGAGATTTGTAGTCAAATTTGTAGTCATTACCATTAACTATATTTGTATTACTTACATTTTTATAATTTATAAAGAAAAGTAGTTATTGACTACAAATGGAACACATGTAGTTAGATAAATTGTAGCTAATTCATGTTTTTTTGGTAGTGGTTGTTAGTCTGGCTAGTGTTTGAGGTCAATACTTTGGTACCTTGGTGGTGGAGGTTGCATCAGAATGACCTCTTTTGAGGTTGGGTATGGGCAATGGTGCGTACGCCAGAGGTGCACACACTAATCAATTAGATTCAACTAGATGCGCCCCACGAAATCAGAATACACGATGGATTTACTTTCAAAATTTATAAACCTAGACCAACATACCTATGTCTACTAAAACACTATCCTGCAAGTGTACGAGGTCGTGTTGTAGTATAGGAGGGTGGAAAGTATAGGGTCGATCCATAGGGAGAAAAGGGGGCACTAGAGCTAGGTTAGTATTTGTTAGGTTCCTACTACGGAGACTAGGGTTGAGGGTTTGAAAGTTGTTTTGATTGTTAAACTAATGTGAGAAGGAAAGAAATTAAAGACAAGAATACAATCTAAGTTCACTACTATAGAAACAACTTATAACGTCACATTTAGAGGCATCGGTTATTAACGAAAACCGACATCTAAACCCTACAATGTCGGCTAATTACAGAGACTGACATCTATATTTGAAGACCGGCCAGACACATGTATCACTTTATATTTAGCGTCAGTTCCCTATAATGAACCGACGCCTAAAATAGCTTGCTAAATCTAATTTTTTGAGCGAATAAAAATTACCTCCAAAGTTTCACATACGGCGTCGGTTTTTTGACCTAATAACCGAAGCCTAATGATGAAAAAAATTACCTCCAAAGGTCGTCGGTTTTTGTGGAAAACCCGACGCTGATAAGGTTTCGCGTGTCGTCCCCGTGAAACTTTTTAGGGTTAAGATTGTCCAATGGACGTCGGTTTTTTCTGGTAACCGACTCCTATAGTTTTTAGGGTCGGTTGTTTTTAATAATCGATGCTAATTATTAACTTAACAGCTCCCGCACGAGCCAGACTCTTCCCCTTCTATTTCATTCATTCCGCGATTGATCAGGGTTTTAGGTTCCGACGATTCCTATGCTCACTGACGCTCGCTGCTCGTTTGCCCCCACCTCCACCGCCGTTTGCTGGTCCGCTGCTTGCCGCTGCCGCTCGCTGCTAGCTCCGGTCCCTGCTCTCCAGCTCGATCGCTACTCCGGCCGGCCACTCTCTTGCTACCCTACTCTCTTCTTCCTCCACGTCGTTGACAGGTAAGCTGATGCACTTCTTCTTCCTCTACCTCCTCTTCTTCCTCCACCTCTTCTTCTTCATTCTCCCTCCTTACCAAATATATAAAGCAAGGAACGACCTGCATGTGGGCTGGACATGGCGGCCATGGCTGTGTTGGCCGACCATGGCCGTGCTGGCCAGCACGGATGTGGTCGGCCAACACAGCCACAACCACCGTGTCCAGCCCACATGTAGGTCGTGCGTTGCTTTTATCCATTTGGTAAGGAGGGAGCAGGAAGAAGAAGATACATTTGCAATTGAATACTAATGCTTGACCTAATTCTGTAAATTTTGATGCATGTTGAATTAAGATATTAAAACCCTAATACACATTTCACCATAATCTTGAATTAACTATATTGCTAAAATCTTGTGATCAATCTATGTAAGATATTAAAATCCTAATGTTAAATCTCTGATTTTGTAGTGATGTGTTGCCCTAGCATCTACATGAATCCCTATTGTATGATGTAGATTGATGATAATGCATGAGCTATTTTGAATTTTTGAAATCAATTATGAATTATCTCTCCATCCCTAGGTCATACTAATTTATGTGTAATCTTTATCTTGTTGATGAACATGCATGGACACTCGAAATGTTGAAATCAATGTATAGAATGAAAGCACATGTATTTGTTGGCCTAGAAACCCATCCAAGATTTACTCATTGGGAGTAAATCTTGGATAGTCCCCGGTTTGGGACTGTTCTTGAACACCTAATATCACTTAGGATGTAAGTGTATAATGTGCATTGGGTTTTCAAGAAAATTTCAGCAGCATTTCCCCATTTGTTTTCTAAGTACATATGTACTTAGAGAACAGTGGGGAAATACTGCCAAAATTTTCTTGAAAACCCAATACACATTATACACTTACTACTGAGATTAGGTGTTCAAGAATGAGATAGGTGGTACACATTTATTATATATAAGAATGACAACACATGTATTTGTTGGCCTAGAAACTCGTCCAAGATTTACTCATTAGGAGTAAATCTTGGATAGTCCCCGGTTTGAGACTGTTCTTGAACACCTAATCTCACTTAGGATGTTTTAACCATTAATTATATATAAGACTTTAAACCCTAAAGTTTTCACCATAAATCCTAATCTTTTAACCCTAGACCCTAATCTAGTTCTAATATATACTTGTTTTCTCTTTGATCATAGAATGGATAGATCATGGATGTCCATTCCAAAGCACTGCACCCCCGAGTTTATTTCTGGTCTTGACCGGTTTATTAGATTTGTCGAGGAACATAGGAAATAACCTGGAGATAGGTTCTACTGTCCATGTAGGCATTGCGGTAACAACTTGAAAGTCAGCACTGGTGACGAAATCGGAAGTCATGTCATGTGCAACAGGATTGTACAAGGCTATACAGAATGGCACTGACATGGAGAGATTTCAAACCTGAAATCAATGGATGTCGATAGCAGTGCTTGTGTGGAAGAAGAAATTGCCTTCAATGACATAGATGTGAACGAACCAGTTCCAGTAGACATCATTGATGCGATGATGGATAGTTGTGGGGTAGAGCACACCGATCCACCTCCCATGTTTAGAAACATTATGCATGATGTTGAGATACCGTTATACACAGGTTGTAAGTTTACAAAGCTTAGCGCTATGTTGAGATTCTATAAACTGAGAGCTAACAATCGATGGAGCGACAAAAGCTTCACGTCATTGTTGTCTTTGTTTAAAGAAATTTTTCCTGAAGGAAACGAGCTGCCAATGTCAACTACCGGTTAAAGAAATTGTTGTGCCCAATGGGACTGGAGGCCAAGAAGATACACGCATGCCCGAATGATTGTGTATTATTTCAAAAGGACTATATGGATTTGAAAGATTGTCCGAAATGTGGTGCGTCGAGGTATAAATTGACGAATTCGGGGGAGTCTAAAACTGGTTCTCCTACCAAGGTGATGTGGTATCTACCTATAATACCACAGTTTCAACTCTTGTTTGCTAATCCTATAGATGCGAAGAATTTGAGGTGGCATGCATATATTAAAAAAAATAATGATGGGATCCTACGACATGTGTCTGATTCCCCACAGTGGAAGAAGATTGATTTATTATACCCTGAATTCGGTGAAGAAGACAGGAATCTAAGACTTGGGCTTTGTATATATGGGATGAAACTGTACGGGACATTGAGCAACCAACATAACACTTTGCCAGTTATGCTTGTTATATACAATCTTCCTCCCTAGTTGTGTATGAAAAATAAGCATGTTATGCTGTCATCTTTGATATTGGGCCCTAAACAACTTGGAAATGATATCGACATTTATTTTGAACCTATGATTGATGACTTGAAGAAGCTCTGGGGTGAAGGTGTGATGACCTATGATGCTTCATGAAGAGAGACATTTCATTTGCACGCTATGTTGTTTGGCACTGTGAATGACTTTCCAGCGTATGGGAATTTGTCTGGATATAGTGTGAAAGGATGTAAAGCGTGTCCTATATGTGAAGAGAACACTGATTCAATACGACTAAAACATGGTGGAAAGACTGTATATCTTAGTCATCAAAGGTTTCTTCCAAAATTTCATCCATATCATAGGTTGCGCAACACATTCAATGGATGGAATGAGGAACAGAGTGCACCTAAACCTATATCAGGGTAGGATGTTTATGAAAGAGTAAAAGACATTGCCAATGAATTTGGTAAGAGATTACAATGTATGATGGCTACACAGATTGACAAGTCTTTATTCAAGAAGAAGTCAATATTTTGGGATCTTCCTTATTGGAGTTCTTTTGACAGTCAGACATTGTATCGATGTCATGCACGTTGAGAAAAATGTATGTGATAGCATCATCGATACTCTGTTGAATATACCAGGTAAGACTAAAGATGGGATAAAATCCAGAATGGACCTACATGAAATGGGAATAAGGACAGAATTAACAGAAGTAGTTAGTAGCGATCTGAGAACATACTTACCTCCCTCTTGGTACACGTTGTCTAAAAAGGAGAAGAAAGCTTTTTGTGAATGCTTGGTAAATGTTAAGGTGCCACGGGGTTACTCATCCAACATCTGTACATTGGTATCAATGAAAAATCTGAAGTTGATAGGTCTTAAATCTCATGATTGTCACACTCTAATGCAACAAATATATTCTGTGGCAATTCGATCTATATTGTCGAAGCATGTACAGTTTGCAATCACCAGACTTTGTTTCTTTTTCAACAGACTGTGCAACAAAGTTATTGACCCTGATACTCTCGATAAATTGCAAAGAGAAGTGGTTGTTACCCTATGTCAGCTTGAGATGTATTTTCCTCCTTCGTTCTTTGATATCATGGTACATCTTGTTGTCCACTTGACTAGGGAAGTGAAAATGTTGGGACCAGTTTTCTTGCATTGGATGTATCCCTTTGAACGATACATGAGCGTTTTTAAAGGTGATGTTCGAAACTGTTATCGGCCTGAAGGGAGTATTATTGAGGTTTATGTGATGAGAGAGGTTATGGATTTTTGAAATGACTTTCTGAGTGCTAATGACGCTCCTGTGAATGACAAGAATATTGAGGAGCATTTTGGAAAAGGAATTTTGGGATCACGGGTGAAAGTAATCAGCTGTGAGCAGTTGGAGCAAGGTCACTTGTATATTTTACACAACATCGATGAAGTGAGTGTTTATATCGAGGAACATACCAATTTCATCAAGAGATAATATCCTCGATCCAATTCAATGTAGCTTGCAAGAAAGCATTACAAGACATTTATTAAGTGGTTTGAAGATATAGTCTTACATCAACTATCTCAAACACCAGATAATCTTACTGAAACCATCAAATGCCTTTCCTTTAAACCAAAATTGAATGTTATGTCTTATGAAGGGTTTGACATAAATGGTTTCTCGTATTACACAAAGCGTCAAGATGATAAGAGTGTCATCCAAAATAGTGGGGTCACCCTTCAGGCGTCTTCATTATTTTTTGCAAGTGCAAAGGATAAGAGTCCACGTGAAGCTAAAATGTCATATTACAGTGTCATTGAAGACATATGGGAGTTTGACTATGTAGATTTCAGAATTCTGCTCTTTAAATGTAATTGGGTTGACAACAAAAAAGGAGTTATAGTGGATGAATTGGGTTTCATGTTAGTGAACTTTGAAAAGATTGGCGAGAAGGGTGAACCATTCATATTGGCATCATAGGTGAAACAAGTATTTTATATCGATGATCCTACAAATGATAAATGGTCGGTTGTTCTTCATGGTATAAGACAATTCATTGAAGATCCTATAGATGAAGAAGAGTACTACGATAAGTATGATGACTCCAGTCCATTCTCAGTTGGGTTGCCAACACCACCAAACATTGAAGCTGGGGATCACAATGAATTGTATGTTTGTAGGGATCACAATGAAGGATTGTTAATTGATAAAAGATCACAATATTAGAGGCATGAATGTATATATTTTTTATATGTTTTTATTTTTCTGAATGTGAACTTTAAAATGTGAATGTGGACTTTGCAATGCGAATTACTTTACAATGTGAATGTGAACTTTACAATGTGAATTACTTTACAATGTGAATGTGAAATTTACAATGTGAATTACTTTACAATGTGAATGTGTACTTTACAATGTGAACTTTATAATTAGTGTTACTTTACAATGTGAAATTTATAATTTGAATGTAAACTTTTATATGGCGGAGCATTCCCATGATGACCGTGTTGATGATCACCGTGAGGGTGAGGACGTGCTTGCGCTTCCTGACAATGTAAGTTTTAAGAATATATCCCTAAGATTTCTATCTATATGTTCATTTATAATTATATCATGTAAGTGTGTTTTTATCAAATTTTAGGTTGCTGATGTACCCCCTGAAAAAATTGCAGCACTTGATGAGCAACAAAAGAAAATTGAGAAAGTGAGGGGCATCACAATGATGAACAAGTTAATACAGCAAAGGGGCAATGGACCCAAATTGGCTGTAGATTTTGATCATGCAGGAAATCCATATGGAGTGAACCGCAACTCATTTGTTTCATATCTTAGGGTTCTTACTCGCAGCCATTGCAGTCCTATCCTAGAATCCTGACATAAAGTTCCTAAGGGGAAGAAAGACCACAAATGGAAGGAACTATGTGTGAGTTATTATTATTTGTAATTCTATTTGTGTAGATTACTAATTTTTAGGATACTAATTAATAGAAATTCTATTTAATTTGTAGAACATATTTGATCTGGATGAAAAGCTGCATCGTAAATGTGTGATGCAACGTTGTGGGAGGGTCCTAAGGAACTATAGGACCAATCTCACCCAAGATTACATACTTGATGCTGATAAGAGGTTCTTGATTGATTTCCAATTCTAGACATTGATCACTATTTCACTAACTCTACACTAATAATTTTTGTTTGTATTCTCTTTAAAAAATAAATTTAGGCAGAAGGAAGCCACAAAGCAATGGAACTACCTAGACCCCAAAGACTGGGAGGTGAATGTTACCCAAAGAAAAATAGATGAATTCAATGTATTAAGCACCACTCCCAATTTAATTAATATATGTTTTTATGTATTCACCTATTCAATATTAACCTTTAGTGTGACTAACCAAATCATTGTGCTAACTAACTAGGCCCTCAGTGAGCTGCAAAGAGCAAGGTGTGCACTGAATGTGCACGACCACAGAATGGCTCCAAGAGGATATGAAGGCATTCACGAAAGACTACAGGCTAAGTCTGCTCAGCCTACTGCTACTCAGGAGACTACAGAGTCCTCTACTACTGCTCCCGCACCTCTTCCTCGTCATGCTATGTCGATAGCTGGGAGGAAAACAAAGAAGGGAGACATACTGAAGCCCGCAACTACTGAGGCGGGTGCAAAAATGGTAAAAATCAACTCTTAGAGAAATCGATCGATATTGATTATTTTTATGTTTACTTACTCATTTTTGTTGATGGTGATTAGCGGGAGCTGCACGAGCAGAGGAAGGAAGGCAAGTTCATCCCTGAGGGCATAAGGGATGAACTAACAGTTTCTCTAGGTAACCCAGAGCATCCTGGATGTGTTCGGGGTGCAGGCGCTAGTGTGGGCATCAAAGTGTTTTTTGGGCCATCCCAACGCAAACCTATCCCAAAAGCGGGACTTTCACAAGCTGAGGTAACCTATTCTTATTTTAGAATGTTATTGCAAAAGGGAATTCAATAATCAGAAGCTAGTGTTTCATTTATCCATGTATAGGTAGATTCGTTAATTGAGAAGAGAATCCAAGAAGCAATGGCGAAGTGGCACGCGTCTCAGCCTACCACTCAGACAGTACCTATGGCGGACCGCTCTTCTCCTACTGTAGAAGTAGTTGGGAGTAATCTTATAGACCCACCACTTAGCACGTCCTCTGTAAGTATTTTTATGACATAATAGCTAGTCTGTTCAAGATGATATGTTTGTGTATATATACATATATAACATTCTTTACGTAAATTTGTAGGGGTTGAAGCCATGCCGACTAAAAAGTCAAGAATATATCGTTGCAGAGGCATCAACTTACCCACCCCTTAAAGGGTGCATATTTCATGGGTATCCAATACCAGATGGTGTGGTACGTGTGAGCCCGATACATGTATTCCCCGACTGGACGGATCTTGTACTGCCTTATGCACACCCAGATGCTGAAACACTTGGTGAGGCAGTAGGCGGAGTGATACTGTGGCCCGAAGCAGATGTCCTCTATACAAATATTGTATGATAAATTTCCACTACTTTAATTTTTTAGTGTGTATATATGAGTCAATTGATTTGAAATTATATCTACAGGTCAAAAAGATGAGACTCACTACATCTCGACCTCCACCTCCTCGACTACCAAGTTGGCTTCTAAGGGACCTACACGCCTCGATAGGTCCTAATTTTAGGGGTGTGGCAGTATGGATCGACAAACATGATACAAATTGCACTATAATTGTTACTATTCCGGAGGATGATGCAGGTAAATCATACGATAACAATCTATTTATACAAGTTTAGCATACGTATTAATGCATACGTAATACAAGTTCTGCATACATACATATTAATGCATAGGCATTAATGCAGGTCAATCATACAAAAACAAGATATTTATACAAGATATTTTGGAGTTGTTTAGTTATCAATGACTAAACACATCTATGATAGAGTTGTGGATATGGTGAGATCTTTTTTATACATCCATATACCTTGTTTTATATATGGTGATCTAGTTTTTTATATATTAATACATACGTAATACATGTTTTGCAGCCACTTACACAAGATATGTAGAGATTTTAGGTTTTCCCATGTGGGATTTTTGGTTCCATCTTTGATTAGTCTTGTAGATATAGACCCTTCTTCAGTTACTTCATACTGTTGTGATGCTTTTGAATATTTTAGTAAAAATAAGAAGACGGTGATAATAGCTCCATTTAATGTCGAGTAAGTTTACTTTAGTTATAATTTGGACTTAAGAAAATTACATTTTTATTGTGGATTTTGAGTTATTAATTTTTAACTTTCTTACCTGTAGTGGTAGGCATTGTGAGTTACTAGTTATTGTCCCCAAGACATTCACTGTCTATTATCTAGATCCTGTGGGGAATGAGTTGGAATTATATGGTGATGAAATTAAAAGGCCATTATTCTCGTGAGAAATATTTCATGTTTTTATATCTGTTAACATCTGTTACTACATTACTATTTAATTATACAATTTAATGGGTTACATTAACATATGTAGGGCTTTACAAGAGTACAAAAATCTAGATGAAAGGTCCCCAGGAAAAAGGATCTGTCACTAATTTGGGAGAATGTGAAAGTAATTTCCTGACTCCAATGTATATATTATTTATGTGAACTGTGCTTATTTGTATTTTTGAATATTTTATATGTTTCAATTTATAGTGTGCTACACAAGACAACGGCTGGGCATGTTCCTACTATGTGATGCTATTTATGGACCTAATCATCAAACATGCCATAATGGAAATCGATAAGATACAACAGGTATTATACATAGTCTCATTATATAATATGAAAGATATCAATCTTATTATATATTATTAATTATATATATACGTCATTCTCTTTGCAGGTCTTTAAAACTGCTGACTTCCGCATAGGTGGAAAGTGTTTCAATGTACATGCTCCTTATACGAGAGATGAATTAGATGCTATAAGAGAAGAATGGGCAAAAGCCCTACAAAGAGTGGGAATTTTTAGATATAATTTTATTGACAATGATGACAATGATGAATAAAGAATAACTTTGTTCTCATAATTATTTTTGTGTGAATGTGAATAAATTTTTATGAATTACCATATGTGTGTGAAGATGATCAATACATAAATGTTTCTAAATGTGTCTGAATGTGAAAAGAGATGAAATGAATGGAACTACAAGTTGCTACTAGTTTCTATATGTGTGTATGAAAAAATAATATGAATGAAATGTGCTTATACATGTGTGTGAATCACATATATATAATATTGTCCATCTTGTTAATTTTGCAGGTTTGTGTCCTGTTGTTGGTTGATATCAATGGATGTCGTAAACCTAAAGTTCAGAACTGAACTGCAGGTTCTCATCCTGCTGACCAACCATACAACAGGCCTACAAACTTATAAGAACAAAAAAATCTTAACATAGGCATCGATTATTTGAACAAAACTGACACCAAAGACATACAACGATGGTTTTTGATAAAAAAACCAACATCTATGTGGCCAGGAACCACGGCCGTGCTGGGAAGCAAGGCCGTGGTGGCAGGATGGGGATATGGTGTCGGTTATTTACACAAAACCGACATCGGTTCAGCTTATATGGCCAAGAACGACAGTCGTGCTCGGAAGCACGACCTTGGTGGCAAGGGAGATGGCGTGGTTATCTTACAAAACTGACGCCTATAGGCCCTTTGATGGCACGTTTTCGGTGGCGGGAAGCATTGTGACGTCAGTTCTTTTAGTAACTGACGTCTGTAACAATTCTATAGTGTCAATTTTCTTAAAAAACCGATGCTTATAGTCCCTTTGTTGGTGCATTTTTAGTTGTGGGAAGCTTTTTGGCGTCGGTTGGGAACTGACGCCGAAGGGGTCCACCTTTAGCGGTGCCCACTTGGGTGTCACTTGGAAATCGACACTAAAGCCCTTAATTAAGCGATGTTAAAGGCCTGTTCTGTAGTAGTGGTTAACTCTAGACTAGATTAAGACTAATTAAGCAAGAAAAGACTAAGCTAGGTATGAAAAGGCAATTTACACTAAGGCATGCAATAAGAGCAAGAGAGAAATTAAAGGGCTAAACTAGCAAGAACAAAGCAAGAACAGGGAAAGAATCTATCTAAGCAAGAAATGAACTAACTAAGCTAACACTAGCTAAGCAAGATGGAAGCTGGGGTTATAAAGCAATTAATGAAGGTGTGGGTTGTTTAGGGGATGCACTTATCACTCAAGTTGGGGTGTGACATATGAACATTATGATTCCATTTAGATTATCCAGACCAAACAACAAGTTAGAGTTTAATGAATTATCCTAAGCTACTAACTAGCCATGGATATGCTAGGTTGTGTATAGGAGAACTAGTCCCTAACATTCCTTACTACTCTTGTGAGGATCGATTGGGTTAGGTCTTAGGTGTAATTGTATTAGAGTCTAAACAAGCCTAGGTTTCTATGTTAGATGATCTTAGGATGATTAGGGGCTGAGATTAGTAAAGGGGATGGAAGTGAGGTTTAGGCCTCCCATCAACCACATTCTAACCTTGAGAAAGCTCCATTCTAAACACACCAATTTCAGCTAAACTAGATACTTAGGTCTCTCAACTAGGGTTAGGATAATTTATTATGATGTAGGAAGATGGGTAGCTAGATAGGGATCCAAGAATTGGACCTAGGAGCAAATCTCAAAATTCACACATATAAGCAATTTCCCTAAATTCCCAATTGATTTCAAGCACAAACCAACAAGCAATTTATGGAGAATGAGATATAAATAGAACATAATAATTAGCAAATGGAATTATAAAGTTTACATATCATTTTCCCCCAACATGGCATCAAAGTAATATTTTACACCCCAAACAACCCACCCAAGGGGCCTTGCTACTCATAATAATGCAAAGCACAAAAAGAGAAGAGAATGAGATATAAGAAGACATAGAGCTCGATGTAGATGAAGAAATCCTCCACTCCAGTTGGTGTAGGGCATCCTCCTCTCTCCAAGGTGTAGGGGCATGGAATGATGGTGGAAATGGGTGGAAATGGAAGGAAACTAGGGTTTTGATGGTGGAAATGTTGAAATAGAGTGAAATGGAGGTAGAAATGGAGTGGAATGGCTAAGGGAAAAAATGGGGAGCTAGGAGGTGGTAGGAGTTAGCTCAAGGTGGCCAACCCCGGCCTCCAGCCACCACCCACATATATATAGGCGGGGAGCAAGCAATAGGTCAAGTAGGGGTAAAGTTGGAAGAGTAGTGTAAAAGTAGCTAGGCTTTGTGAGTAGCACGACTGTAGTAGATTACCACGACCATGGTTGGTAGAGGTGAGCATGGTCGTGGTGGTGTAGAATGATTGTGGGAATTAAAATGGTCAAAAATGTCATCTTGTTTTGGGGGAGTGGCTGGCGGGTAGCACGACCGTGGTGAAGGCTAGGTAGAACGTCCGTGTTGGGTAGCACGGCCATGGTGGGTAAGGTGATGGTGACCGTGGTGCAATGACACACCCATTCTTCAGTGCTGTAGCACAACCATGCTAGGTGGCACAGTCATGGTGGTTGTCCCTTGCACAACCATTCTTTATGGCATGGCTGTGGTGCTATCTGCATCTGCACATGGGCTTGATTCTTTGGACTTTCTTGGACAACTTTCTTCTGTGGATCTTTGGCCAATAGGGGTAGGTTGAGGGTGCATCATACTTCACTTTGGGCCTCTCCAAGGGTAGAGATATCCTAGGATCACTCTTTCTCTCTCTCTCTCTCTCTCTCTTCCATCAAGCGTGGTCTAAATGCCTAAAAAACATGCAAATAATGTCCATAAGTGCATTTTACAAAAATATGCATATTGAGGGAAATAACATGTAACATAACATGTATAGGTGTGATTGAAATGCACTATGACACAATATGAAGCCGTAAATAAGGTTGAATCACCTCCCCAAACTTGAAATATACTTGTCCTCAAGTATGCTTCAACTCAATCTCTTTGCAATTTTTCCACAATCAAGAAATGACAAATGTAATGTGAAGGATGATTATTATTGAATGGGATCAATAGTGACTAAGTACATGCATTCCATCTATCCCCTCTCCTTGTTTCACAAACCAATCATGAAAAGAGCACAAAACATATGAACTTCAAATATCGTGCATAAAACACACAAACTGGCCATATTTCTTTCATGTAGTTCTGAGTATACCGTTTCATGATGACATTAATCAAGGATGACTAGGAGTGTTGTTTCACCTTCATGCTTTCAACCTTATGTTTCAAATCACACCAAATGACCCACATGGCTGCGGAAAAGGGCAAAATGAGCTAGGTTTGATGTTTCCTAGCTCAATGGGTATGAAAATGGAAGAAAGGATTGCAGTAAGATTTTGAAGTACTTTTACATAGAGAACTCATCTTTTCTTTATTTAGATGCTTTTAAATAGGAGCATCTTTTATTTTCTTTTTACAAATTTTTTGCATTTTTTCCTCTTTTTCTTTTCCCTTGGAGTAGATAGGGCATATGGTGATGAGAGTGAAGCGTTAAGATGTAGATATGGCGACCCCAAACTTTTGGAGGTTCCCACGACTAATATGTACACTTTGGCATCCTTTCATGAGGTGGAGGGGTAAGAAGATGGTGAATGAAGGGTCGGCTCAAAGAGGGGTCACCAGTGTGATTCTCGACATAAGGTATCCTGCATGAAAATTAATCCAACACTTCATCCAACTATATCACACCACATGAATGAACATCCTGAAATTGATATTTCTATCAAGTGATTTTATAGGCACTAAGCGCTCATAGCTTGCTCAAGTCACAATTCAACCAAATCATTCACAAACACAAGAGAGGTGATGCACACGTAAAAATCCAAGAATCAATACCATTTAGCAACAAACAATGATAATTCATTTGCATTTATCAAAGGTCATCCTTTTTAATCCAAAAAGTAGAGATTGGGTTGAAACACACTTTTAGATAAGAAATCTAAAATTTGGGTAAAATTGGCCAAAATGGTGCCAAGTTGCCTTTAATCACATATAAGCCTATATTATTGAACTTAAAGCAGTAAACAAGCAAATCCTATCTAAAACGTATAAAAATTACCAAAAATCTACATGATAAGCAATGTATGGAAAAAATATTTTTTTTAAAATTATGCAAAAATTGCAAGAAAGTAAACTACATGACATGCAAGGATGCAAAACAAGAAAATTCTAAACTAAGGCAATCAAAAGAAAACAAATAAAAGTAAATGGCAAGTGAAATGTAAAATAAGAGTTCAAATGAGATAGGGCATACCGCCCTACCACCCCAAACTTTTGAATCATGCTATCCTCAGCATGACACTAAAGTCTGAGAATGATAGGGTAGATGATCACTGTGGTGGCGGTGGTCCTCCTTGTAGTGGAGGATGCATGTAATAGGAACCCCAATAGTCTGGCTGTGGAGGCAGGTAGTTGTCTTGATATGCTGATAATGAACTCCACCAATCTTCCCCCCACTGGGGGTTCCTTCGTGCTTGGGCATGCTTGAATTGGTATAGGTGGTTGACCTAATAATGCATCTACTAATGGTCTAACCACAAGGCATCCTGAGTACGCTGAAGTATCCTATCATGTGTTTCCTGAATGCCCTCCAGCTGTGCATGGATGGTGGCCATGTCATATGCATTCACTGAGGACTATTGTGGCTCTAACACTCCTATCCTTTCCTCTCACTGTCACACTCATTATGCTACTCTATATTCCGTTGCCCATTTTTTCTCAGATGCCTGTGAGGGCTCTCCTAGACCCTCTGTCAATATCACCTCTAGGATGCTCCTCGTCATATATCCTCAATCTGTCCAAAAAATCCTGAGTAGGTCCATATTGTTCCATGAGGGGTGAAACATGGTAGGGCAACTCCAAGGAGACTCTCGAGTATGGTGGGTTGACTTGGTAAATGATCCTATGCTCCACAATGGCGATCATTGAAGAGTGGGATAAGTAGTACAAGTCAACCAGTTTTCCTCCATATGTCTCTATGTATCTTGTCATATCATGTCCCAGGGTAGTGGCTATAGATGTCACAATCCCTCCCATTACAAATGGATTTGTGCTCTTGGAAGGGATTGTCCTCAGATGATCAATCAGTAACACTCCAAGGTTTACATGCTTCCCCTTAGTCAACCAACCACGTACAAATAGATCCTTCTTTATACAGCTGCCTTGGTTTTTATACCTACCAAAGATGGTATTCGCCAACACCTTCTGAACATAGCGGAGGAAAGGATTGTGAGCACTAGTCTTTGATTTCTCAGCTACAAATGTGCTCTAGCTGGTGAAGTGTTTCCACATTGTAGGATATGTGGAACTGGAGTCATTCTCTATCCTCCCTCTATCTAGGAGGTCCTCCATCTCTTCACTGGGGGCAAAAATCTAATTCATAATCCTTTAGGTTATCACCCATCTCTTGTCCCGAATCATCACTCTAATAACATTTTTGCCATCATCAGTCACTTTCTCTAATGTGACAAAAAACTACCGTGTCAGCTCAATGTATGACTCCTATGGTAGCGTCAGAATCTCAAATAGTACCATCTTCTCCATCACACCCAGGAAAAGGGCATAGAAGCCCATAGCTTCCATCGTCACTCGGCACACGTAGCGAGTTTCTATCACTTTGCATGTCAAGCACTCTGGGTGCTTGGCTTTCTTTGCCCTGTTGATAGTGACCTCTAGTTGTGGAAAATGTCTCTACTGTGGTATCTCAGTCTGCTGTGAAATTGACATCTCTTCATCTCCTTCTTCATCTAGTAAGAGCTGCCTACGTGCTTGTGGCTGCGGCTGCGGTGCCGAAGAAATGGATGCTGGGGTGCTGACATTGATGGTTGTGTAGCTGAAACTAAGGGTCTCTCAGATGAGACGGAGGGTCGGGCAAAAGATAGCGGTGTCTGTGATGCTCTAGATGACAACGGTGTCCCCCCTCATGGTTGTGTGGAGGCTTCTTCCACAATTGGATCCACCAAAACATACAATTCGGCCTCTGTCAACCAGGGGTTGTTGTTCTTCAACTTCCTTTGGTAGGAGATGACACCCTTTTTCTTCTCCACCACTTTCTTTGCAAATTGCTTCATCTTTTCTCGAAATCAGAGGGGAAATCATCAAATTTCAAATTCCTCTGAAGAACGGGGTTGTTGGGGTGGAATGGAGAAGAATGTGGGATTTTGTGGATGAACAAGAGTGGAATCTAGAGATTGAGGTAGTAGAAATGGTAGGGAATGGATTTGGGATGGTTTGGTGGTGATTTGGTGGAGATTTGAGGGTTGGAGAGGGGGTGAAAAGGGTTGCACGGTCGCAAGGGAGTGGAGAACGACCATTCTGCTCTTCGGAGAAGTGAGCAAATGATTTGGAATTTTTGCAAATTCTGCCTTAAGTTGTTGAAATTGGGATGCAGCATGATTGTGGTGGCTTAAGGTTGCACGGCTGTGCTACCTTACATGGCTATGGTGCATCCCTTATCGATTTGTTTTCTCAAACTTTGGCCATGTTCCCTGTGATTACTCATTGATTTAAGTCACACAACTGTGGTGGATGGCCACAACTATGGTGGTATCTGTAGGTGCTATTCTCAACTTGAAAAACATCAAACACTCAAAATCTTGATTCAAAATGATTTTACATAGATCACTTTGCTAACATCTCATCTAATTTTCCTCATTTCACCCTATTTTCACCTACACATCTTAAAACTAAACAAAAACTATTAAAAACAAGTGTGTGTGTGTTTTCTTGGAAAAGTGTAAAAACAAAGAAAAAGTATCAAAAATGGAAGGTTGGGTGAAAAATTCCCAAACCTAGGTGGGTCGCCTCCCACAAGCGTTGAGTTTCTTGCCTTCATCTTGGCTTCTTGGCAATTCTTCATTCATTCATCCATTTGGCATTCTCATGTGCCCATTCTTGCAAAACATGCATCCCTCATTTGCACTCAATCTATTTTCCTCATCCCTTTGATCACAATAATCATCATCAATTGTTCCATCTTGATCTCCTTCTCTCAAATTACCATTCAGACTTATGAAGTGATCATGTCCAATATCCCTATCTCGGACCCGCCAGGTTGGGGTTTTGTACATGTTGATCTTGATCTTCATGTCCATGAATGAAACCATCATGGTGTCATTGTATACATGAATCTCAACATCAGCCGTAGATAAGAATAGCCTTCCCAAGATAATGGGAATCATCCTATCCCCCGACTCCAAATCAAGTACAATGAAATCCACCGGGAACACTGTGCCTTTCTCTTTATCTATCATCACCAAGGCATCGTCCACTCTACCCCTAGGCACTTTTATGGATCTATCCACCAATTGGAGAGTGCAATGTGTCATCTTCAACTTACCTAAGCCCAGCTCAACATAGGCATTTTATGGCATCAAATTCACACTAGATCCCAAATCAAGTAAGGACTTGTCTATGCGATATCCCCCTATATAACTAGGTATGAGTGGGGCTCATGGGTCTTTCCTCTTCACAAGAAGTGAATGTTGTATGATGGAGCTCACTTTTTCAGTCAACTTCACTTTCTTTGGAATTCTCCCTGCTGACCTTCTCTTCACAGTGCATAAGTTCTTGAGGAAATTAGCATATGATGGGATTTTCTTGATATCATCTAAGAGTGAAATGTTCACTTTCACTTGGCGAAACACCTCAAGAGTATCCACATTGTGCTTTTGCCTCCTCCTCATTTCTAGTGGCTCATCTAGTGCTTCAATGAATGGAGGATCATTGGCTTTTGCCTTGCTTGCATCAATGTGTGGTGGAATACTAGGGATGGTAGGACATGAAAATGGAGCATGAAGTGGAGCACATGGTATCCCAATATCAGCAAGATGTATCACTGAATCATCTTTGGCAATTTCAATCACTTTATCACCTCTTGGCTGCCTTTACTTTACTTTGTCAACCTTTCTTTGACTTGCGGGCTGCTCAAGAGATTTCCCACTCCTTAGAACTATCACAACATTTCCTTGCTCATGGTAGAGAGGGGGAGCTAGTTGTGGTTGTCGAGGAGGTGGAGGTGACACTTGGGGTTGAAATTGAGGTGGAGGGGAGAATTGAGAGTGGAAGGTGAATTGTTAGGAAAATGGTGGTGATGGAGGGGGAGGTGGAGTACAAGGCTTGGGATCTCCTTGGAAATGGTAGATGGTATGCACTTGTATGGGCGATGGACTATAGAAAACTTGATTAGAGGGCATAGGTCCAGTTGCTTCATGGTATCTCATGATGGGTTTTGAAGACAATTTTTCTTCTTGGAGAGAAATTAAGGAATATAGCTGCTCTATTCTCACTTCTAGCCTTGCCACATCTTTTTGAACATCATCAAATATTTTCAATCTAGAGAGACCCTCTTCCTCAAACCTTTAGCTATATTTTGGGATTTGTGGTTCTTGGTAGCTATAGGAATGATGTGTCTTCTTTTCCTCACTATAGAGCTCAATAGAATTGACCGGGTGGCAAGGAACATTTATCACTTGGTTCTTCATGAAGCTCACCATGTCACCAATAATGTTCATCACTTTCAGGCTTGAATCATTATGAGTAGGAGGTGTCACACTAAAGGCATTGCCCCCATCATTCATCATGCTAGAAGCTCTAATTCTAGATCATTCATCCAACTGCTCAAACAAAGGCCATATCTCCTCAGGTGGCCTAGCCATAGAAACTCCTCTACAAGAAGAATCCACTATGACTTGGTTGTTTAGAGATAAACCGTAGTAAAATGATTGAACTAGTTGCCACAAAGAAATCTCATGGTGCGGGCACTCTCTCAAAATCTTCTTACATCTCTCCCATGCATGGTAGAACTACTCATTGCCCATTTGACTAAAACTCATCACGACACGCTGCATTTGTGTTAACCTTGCTATAGAGTAGAATTGTCTCAAGAAGGCATTCTTCATTGTTTCCCAACTCATGATATCCATTCTTGAGTCATACCAATCTTTGGCTCTATCTTTGAGGGAGAAAGAGAACAAGGTCAACCAGTTTGTATCATTACTAGCTGTCGGCATCCTGAAGGTGGAGCATACTTCAAGAAAGGAATCCAAGTGTTTTTCGGGGTTTTCACTCTCTGAGTCATAGAAGATGGGTAGGAGCCCAAGAAGACCTGGAGGAATAGAGAATTGCTCCCCTGACATTTGATCAACCCTGCTAGCAATTGGTGATTTGTAGTTGCTAGGCATGAAGTAGTTTTGAAGCGGCTTGTGGGGTGCATTTTGGCCTTCCATCTTGTCTTCTTCCGAGTGGCTTGTCACATGCACAAAGAACAACCAAACAAAAGAGAACAAGTTAGCAAACCAATATACACAAAGAATGCAAAGAATAATGAATAAAGAATAGCAATGATGAGGGCAGTAGAAAAAGTCAAAGCAAAACTAACTAGCTAGGCCGAGAATCTTTCTCCCCAAAAATGATGCCAGAAAGCTTGGTGCGTCCTCCAAAGGTGCACACACTAACCTATTAGATTCAAATAGATTCACCCCATGAGATATGAACACACGGTGGATTTAATTTCAAAATTTATAAACCTAGACCAACACACCTACGTCTACTAAAACACTATCCTACAAGCACACATGGTTGTGTCATAGTAAAGGAGGGTGGAAAGTATAGGGTCGATCCATAGGGATAAAAGGGGGCACTAGAGCTAGGTTAGTTTTTTCTAGGTACTCACTGTGGAGACTAGGGTTGAGGGTTTGAAGGTTGTTTTTATTGTGAAAACAATGTGAGCAAGAAAGCAATTAAAGACAAGAATGCAACCTAAGTTAACCCTAGACTAGATTAAGATTAATTAAGTAAGAAAAGACTAAGCTAGGTATGAAAAGGAAATTTATGCTAAGGCATGCAAGAAGAGAAAGAGAGAAATTAAAGAGCTAAACTAGCAAGAACAAAGTAAGAACATGGCAAGAATCTATCAAAGTAAGAAAAGAGCTAACTAAGCTAACACTAGCTAAGCAAGATGGAAACTAGGATTTTAAAGCAATTAATTAAGGTGTGGGCTATTTAGGGGATGCACTTATCACTCAAGTTGGGGGGGGTGAAATATGAACATTATGATTCCATTTATATTATCCAAACCAAACAACAAGTTAGAGTTAAATGAGTTATCCTAAGCTACTAACTGGGCATGGATATGCTAGGTTGTGTATAGGGGAACTAGTCCCTAACACTACCTACTACCCTTGTGAGGCTCGATTAGGTTAGAGCTTAGGTGTAATTCAATTAGAGTCTAAACAAGCCTAGGTTTCTAGGTTAGATGATCTTAGGATGATTAGGGGCTGATATTAGTAAAGGGGTGGAAGTGAAGTTTTAGGCCTCTCATCACCCACATTCTAACCTTGAGAAAGCTCCATGCTAAACACACCAATTTCATATAAACTAGCTACTTAGATCTCTCAACTAGGGTTAGGATAATTGATTATGATGTAGGAAGATGGGTATCTAGCTAGGGATCCAAGAATTGGACCTAGGAGAAAATCTCAAAATTCACACATATAGGAAATTTCTCTAAATTCCTAATTGATTTCAAACACAAATCAACAAGAAATTTATGGAGAATGAGACATAAATAGAACATAATCATTAGCAAATGGAATTACAAAGTTGACATATCATTTTCCCCCAATAGGGTATCAAAGTAACATTTTACACCCCAAACAAGGGGCCTAGCTACTCATAACAATGCAAAGTACAAAAAGAGAAGAGAAGGAGACAGAAGAAGCCATGGTGCTCAGTGTAGATGAAGAAATCCTCCACTTCAACTACTGTAGGGAATCCTCCTCTCTCCTCCAAGGTGTAGGGGCATGGAATGATGGTGGAAATGGAAGGAAACTAGGGTTTTGATGGTGGAAATGGTGAAATGGATGTGGAAATGGAGTGGAATGGATAAGGGGAAAAATGGGGAGCTAGGAGGTGGTAGGAGGTAGATCAAGGTGGCCAACCCTGACCTCCATCCGCCACCCACATATATATAGGTGGGGAGGAAGCAATATGTCAAGTAGGGGAAAAGTAGGAAAAGCAGTGTAAAAGTAGCTAGGTTTTGTGAGTAGCATGGCCATGGTGGATCACCACGGCTGTCATGGGTATAGGTGAGCATGGTCGTGGTGGTGTATAATGATTGTGGGAATCAAAATTGTTTTGGAGGAGTGGCTGGCTAGTAGCACGACCGTGCTGGGCAACACGGACGTGGTGAAGGCTAGGTAGAGCGATTGTGCTGAGTAGCATGGTCGTGGTGGGTAAGGTAATGGTGACTGTGGTGCAATTCCATGCCCATTATTTAGTGTTGTAGCATGGCCATGCTAGGTGGCGCGGCCGTGGTAGCTGTCCCTAGTATGACCATTATTTATGGTAGTGTCATGGTGCTGTCTGCATCTACACTTGGGCTTGATTCTTTGGACTTTCTTGGACATCTTTGCTTCTATGGATCTTTGGCCACTAGGAGTAGGTTGAGGGAGCATCGAACTTCACTTTGGGCCTCTCCAAGGGTATAGAGACCTTAGGAACACTCCTCTCTCTCTCTTCCATCAAGCGTGGTCCAAATGCCTAAAAAACTTGCATATAATGTCGATAAGTGCGTTTTACACAAATATGCGTATTGAGGGAAATAACATGTAACCTAACAAGTATTGATGTGATTGAATGCACTATGACACAAGATGAAGCCCTAAATAGGGATGAATCAGGCAACATCAATTGATAGGGTCAATTGATTAATGGAACATGGAAGCGGAGCCAGGGAAGGGAGTTCCACACACTAGAAGTATCATGACAATGATGACTTTCTTGGACGTAGGGATTGGTATTTACTGGCTCAAGGTTAGAGTTTAAATTTCCCTAGCTGACTATAGTTGCTACAATAAGGGCCACGATTGCCTTGGAAGGTAGTGAGATGAATAGTCAATGCAATGTCATTCATAATCCTCCTCGAAAGGTGTTTCATTGGTTGTCAGGACCCTTTGGGGAGGGAGTGCATTTTTAGAAGGAGTTGCATTAGGATACAATCTATGTCAGGTAGTGTCTTCATCAAGCTATGGAGTCATTGACCTTCAAGCCCCTTCGAGCAGTGGTTCCATCGAGCTTGAATCCCATCAGGCAATGAGGTGTCAGGGGCCTCATCAGTCTATGACATCCTCAACCCACATGGCCCATCAGTCAGTATGACAATCAGATTGTGAGAATCTCTTAGAGCAATGGTGTATCAAACATCAACTCATTGATTCATGTGATGGCATTTTTGTCATTGGGGTAGGTTGGTCAATGAGATTTCTAGTCCATTGGAGATGTAGTGCATAAGGGATTTATGTGATGACTTAGTTTTACATTTTGGTTCGATGGGAATTTTGAGAAAATGAATGGGGCACCATATTGAAAATAACTCTAATCATGATGAAAATTTCTTTAGGACCACTACCCTAATTTGATTTGTAGAGATCAAAGCTCAAATCCTCCGTTTAAATTAAGGAATTTTGTAAAAAAAACCTATACGGTAAACATAAAATAAAAGAAAACTAGATAAAATGGATTCTTAACAAATATGTGAATTCTAACTGTAAAACTATGCTGAAACACTAACTATTATTTGGATGATTATGAATTTATCAATTAGAACATGGATTGTCCATATTTATGTTGTACGCGATTCATGTAAGATCTTACAGTGTACATGAAACCTAAAGAGAGTGTTACGTCTTGTGAAAGTCATGTACATAGTATATGTATAGTGATGAACAATTAATATGTGAAAGGATTATGGGGACCCATAAAGTGGGATAGAGGTGCTAATACTCTCATATATTATGTGGAAAAAGTGTTGTAGATTCATGGCACACCTCTCTACCCAAGGAGTAAGTGATTTGAGCCCTACTTGCACACATTAGTCATACACAATGTTAGACCTTTGTCATATCCCCTTTTGAGTAGTTTGTCCCTAGGCTATTACCCATGTGATGCTAGGGATGTTAGACTGTGGGCGTATCTCAAATCAAGAGAGTATTTATGCATCTATTCCACTTTGAATTTTCTCAACACTTTGAGCATTCTCAAGGCCTACAACTTAGACCACCTTGTCTTATAGTCAACTACATTCTTAGAACAACTAGAACTTTTATCTTTCAACCGATTTTGATACATATGGGACATAAAACAACTATAAGTCATCATACTTGCATAACATACCCAAAACTAATATCTTGGCTCTAGAAAATGTAATCCCTTGAATTTGATGGTGAGACTAATAATTTTGGCCAAACAAGGATACATATAAACCCTAACACACACCTTTGTACCTAAGGAACATGAATTCATATATAATGAGTAACATAGGTGTAAAATATACTTAAGGTTACATGAAACTGTAATCATACCCTAGAACTAAATCCCTTATACACTGATGAAATAAATATATGAAACCCAAACCCAAGTTTGTAATTAGCTAACTTAACATATGTATGGTTGGTACCTCATATGATGCATTAACATTATTAGGTGTCGTAATAATATAAGATATATTCATAAGCATAAAATAGATATAATAAACTAAATGCTGCTTAATATGTTAGTAATCCATATTAATAAGTCATATATGCTTCTTTATTCACTGATGTAAACATAATTACTAGAATATGTCTAATGAGAGGTATAATGTTCTTAATGTATGAAATGGAATAACAATGTGAGCTTTCATGTAAATGGACATGAAAAGTGTACCATTAAATAAGTTGGATGTTGACATTAATGAATTAATAGGTAATGAGTAAAATAACATGATTCATGCATAATTAATTAATATTGCGATGTTGATAGCAATGTGAATTTAATAGGACTCTAACTACTGAATGTTGATAACATGTAATATAGTAATCAATATGAAGATAAGAAGAGTAAACCCTAATTTTATTAGAACTCATAAAAGATAATATTAGAAACTAAACATGACACCAAAATTAGACTCCTTAAGTCATAATCAGCTAAGATGCCAAGTTTTAACTTTATGGATAATGGTTTAATCACAATATAATTAGAGAAGTTAATTTTGAAATATAGAATCTCACTATTAATGGGAATTTGTTTTAAAAATTAATGTCTTAGATGTCCACATCTTTACCTAAGTCAAGTTGTCACACACTCTATTTTTTCTCAGCCTATACACATACTCTTTGAGAGACGTTGGATTTACATCATTCGTCACAACAAACTTCTTCTACCTCAAGTCTAACTTCTCTTGGACTCTATATAACACTAATTTGTTCCTCTCCTTCTCTCTCTGTCTCTGTTTTCCATCATTATCTTTCATCTCACCATTCTAACCTATGTTCATATTCTCATCACGTTCCATTTGCGATTTAGAACTAGACTAGTCCTAGTTCTACTAGAAGTGGTAGTCTCCACCATCCCATCAGATTTAATGAGTCATCACTCCCCTAATTTGCATCACCGTTGGGATTCCTGGCTGCCTTGGGACTTAGTATCTATATGTATACCCCCTAAAATGATCACCACATCCAACTCAATCATTTTAAACCCTTTAATTTTCTACATTCAGTTGCCAACCCAACTCCTCCCACCTTCGTTGGCATGTGCTTGATAGATGATATTCATCAACACCGTTTGTAAGTTGATGTGTCATTATGGTTAAGGCATGGTTCAGTTCTAGGAACCTCTAGCATGCTACTACTTACTTTTATTTCTCCAATTGATGTGCAAATTATTTCACCTCTTTTCAAGTTTTTCTACATGTATGCAATTTACAACTCAATTTTAGCCTTCTGATAAGCATTAGATTTCTTTGGGTTTTTGTGAGTAATCTCTTATCCATGTGTGTGATTTTTTCTCTTATTTTCTGGATTTTGAAAAGGCTATTTGGTTTGATCCTTGCCAACCATGGCAAGATGTATACACCTCACTCTGGTTGACTGGTGACCCCCTTTCTTGGGCTCTCTAAGTCTGTCTGATCATTGGGAACTGGTTACGAATATCCTTTGGTGCTTTGGTTTTACGGACTCACAAATTTGGTTCCTTTATTTATAGCCTTGAGCTATTGTATTGGATATTCCTCATGTTTTGTATGTGAGGAAGACAGTCACTTGATATTTTACCGACTTTCCATTAGTTAATGGGTAGTATCATCTTTTCATTTATTTTCTTTATTCCTTTTCATGAATAGTTGATTGATGGTAATGTACCAATATGCCCTATCACAAATGTGATACTAAATCATATGGTGGGCAAATTGGTAAGTGTCCATATATTTTTGTTTTTCGTATTTCAATAAATTCTTTTATTTTGTAACATTCTAACTAATTATTTACTTATGAAAAGATATAATAAATACATGTTAGAATAAGAAAAATATTGTCTAACTAACTATTCATAACCTAAATCTAATGATAATAAGAGATGATAATTTTAAATGTATACAAATAAATTTATGATTCATATATTCAATGTAATATTACATGGAGGGATACCCCAATTGGATTTTGGATTTGGACCTTAACAGTTGACACATGTATTTGAGGTACATTTCTCTTCTTAATCATATTGAGAAATAACCTATGATTTATCTCTCTCTTGGTCCTTTGAGACACACTACCCTATACAATTTCTCTCTCATATGAGATGTTAATTTATGTGAGTGGTTATATCTAGAAATTGATATTTTGATCTTCTTAAACTAATGTATATGTGTCATGGTCTCTTATGGTTTTATGATGAATTCTCAATGAGCAGAGGAAATGTTTTACCCACTTTTGTAGTGGATGTTTCATATTATCAATTTGGTGATGAAAAATCTTATTGTGACTAAACTTATATTTTCCTCTACATTTTTGCATGCTTGTTGATTCAATATCTCTTGAGTATACAAGTTCTTTGGATTTTTGGGTTATGTGCTCATGTTATATTGTTGGAAAGGAAGTTATGTGCCCCATACCCAAATATGTTCCCTCCTTTATATATTTTGGGGTTTGGTTATGTGCCATTCTCTATCATGTTTTGGGTTATATGCCCTGATCACCATTGTCTATTTATATTTCATTAGTATTGTGTGTCCTAATTTATTTGATTGTGCTTATGTGGAACATGTTAATATTTTGATTTATGGAAAGTGCATATTTTCTATACCTTATAATGTTTCTCTTTGATAATCATTTGGATGTTAACTTTCCCTCTTTTCTAGAAGCCTTGATTAAATATATTGTTGCTCTTTTTTCCTAATGTTTTTCAATCTCTATTTTTCTTTTTGAAAAAACTCTCTCTTATGAATCAATATTGAGCATCTACATCAATGGTTACAGTAAGATAAAGTGGAAACGAGTCCCTAATGACACAACTCCTATCTATACTTGAAGTGTGCTTTTCTAGATAATGAGTAGCTTCATTTCTTCTACGTGGAAGATCCTATATAGGGTAAGAAATAAAATAAGAGCTAAGAGAAATAATGTCCTAGACAATCAAACCCAAGTAATCACATCTAATTGTGAGATTCTTTGCTACTTGCACAAGTAGAAGCACATCAGTCTCCACAATGATTTTGGTGAGGTTTTCTTTGATAGATAAAAGGACACCCTCATGGGCAAACACAACCTCTTCTATGCCTAGTGTCCATGCTACCATGTGAACCTCCTGTCTTGTGACCTTGAAATAACCATTGTGGTATCTAATCACCAACCATAGTCTAATTCTTCCTCCTTTTATCCCAACATATGTATTAACCCTAACCCCACAAATATTGCGAGCTATCCAAGTAATGTCACTACCATTATTTCCTTCATTGTGGTTCGATATATGAACATTCAACATCCTATGATCCTCAACTAGAGCTTTGAAAGTTTGAATAATCGACCTCTGATGGGATGCATCATTCTCAAATACTTTTGCATTTATGTGATATCAAGTGGCCCACCACAAAGTAACTTGCACATCAATTTATATCTAATCAGTCACTTTGGCAAGCGACCTTTGATTCTCATAGATACCAACTCCCACATCATAATTGCAACCTACCAGGGTGTAAAAGTTGGTTTTCATTTCTTGAGTGTTCGCACACTCCTCTATCATGTGTGGTATAGTCTCCTTCACCCTAACATATATCTTACAATGCTGTCTTTTAAGCAGTGCATATCTTGTATTCTTCCCATAGTTTCAAGGCCTCATGTACCCAACCACCATATAAATGTAATAATTTATGTGGCCATTGTTTTCCCCATACAAAGCTGCAAAGGCCTTCCATATCAACGTTCCTCTATTTTTTTTAGTTATGGATGGTAGTACTTCCCTTACCATTAAGGGTTGTCCACAAGTGTTGTTCTTCACATAAGGCAACAACCCTATCCACTCCCAAGATCCTCATATCTTCCCAAATGTTGATATTACTTCCATGTACCACTCTCCAATGTATCCCCTCCTTGACGAGAGATTCCCCCCCCCCCAATACTCCTCCATGTTCGGCTTATGTCCTAATCTCTCCTCTAGAACAGAGTCATGTAGGAAATGCTTGGTTTTTAGAACTTTTGAGGACAAAGAGTCTTTCTTTGTGATCAATCTCCAAACTTGTTTTGTTAAAAGTGCTAGATTGAAAGTGATCATATCCCTAAAACCCAATCCCACCTCCTTCTTGAGGTCTACACATATTGTTCCATGCAACCCATGAGATCTTTCTTTCCATATCTCTTGCTGCCCACCAAAATCTTGAATAAGAACTATTGATACCATCATCCCCACTGGTAATAGGAAAATTCTCATCACAAATGTTGGTATAGGTTGCGCCATAGCTTCAACTAGCACTTCTTTCCCTGGTTTTGACAACAACAAAAAAATTCTTCCAGCCTTGTAGTTTTCTCTGAATTCTAACTTCTATGTAATCAAAAACTTATTTCTTTGACCTCCCCGCCATTGTAGGCAGCCCCAAGTATCTGGCATGACGATCCACCTCCTTCACTTGCAGCAGTTCTTTTATTTCACCTCTTTTTTTCTCTATACGCCCTTTTGCTAAAAGCCACTATCGTCTTCTAAAAATTTACTTTTTGACCTGATGCTTTTTCACATTGGCTAATGATTTTAGCTAACTTCAAGCTGGACGAGTAGCTCTAGTAAAGAGGATACTATCATCTATGAAGAAAAAATGTGATATACATGGCACAAACCTACAGATTATGATGTCATGAAACACATTATTTTGCATTGCAAGGTTTATAAAAGTATAAAAAAGTATTAGCACAAAGAATAATGAGACAAGGTGAGAGAGGATCTCCCTATTATAGTCTGTGTGTAGGATGAGTGGAGCTAAATATGTCCCCACTAATGACAAAAGAGTGACTGATCGTGGAAACGCAACCCATGACTCTACCTCACCAACAATGCCCCCATATTTTTCATAACAGTGTCAAGAAAAGAAAATTCAATCTGATCATAGGTCTTAGACATATTGAGTTTTAGAGCCATGCACCCTCTCCTTACTGTTATTCCACCCTTCATAGTAGGAAAGAACCCATTAAAAACCAAAGCATTGTCTGTAATAAGTCTACTACGAATAAAACCACTTTGATTTACTAAGATTAGTCTATCCATGAGTGGTTTAAACCTATTTTCTACCACTTTTGGTGTAATTTTAGATATGACAATTGTAATGACCCATTTTCAGATTAACCATCTAATTAGGGTTTACTTTATTGATTGCATGCTTAACCATATTGATCATTGTTTAAAGCTTGATTAGTGATGGTAGTTAAGTTTGTATGTTTTAAATATAATGATAAGGTTTAATGATTCTTTGATTCACATAATTAGAGTTTAAGAATTGAAAACCCTAATAGGCCAAAAATTAGGATTTTGGTGACATATGAATATGAAATTGGATAAGTATAGTGGTTCACTACATGATTTTTAGTATTTTATGTTTAACTATGATTGAGTTGAAATTAGGATATAATTTGGATATCTCAAATGTGAGAACTCCTAAAATGTCAGAATTTTTGAATAATTCTCTTACCTATTTTTTGATCGAGTTCCCTAAGAGATACTCATCTGATCATGTATTCATATTGAAATATAGCATTCTTGTATTTTAATTTTATTTTTTTATTTGTACATGAAATTGATATTAAATTTTAATTGTAGTTGGGAAACTATATTATATATATTTTAAATTGGCATAATTTTTGGAGGATGTTTGATCTCTACAGAGAGGGGTGTTGGTCGAGTTCTGCCCAGAACAAACTCGACCGACCATGTTGCAGACTGCAATATAATAGACTAGTATTTGATTTTTATTTATTTATTGATAAATCCAAATGATTTGAAATATTCATTGTAGCTTATAAACTCAATTTTAGACAATGTACTAAATTTTCATAATTTTTGGAAGATTTTGATTTCTGAAGAGTGTTGTGTCGGTCAAGTTTATAACTCAGCCGACCAACTAGTCCAAGCAAAATAAAAATACAATAAAGGGATTTTTTGCAATTGTTCTAAGAACCTCAACTTGTCTATATGACTAAACTAAAACACAAGGATCTCTCATAACTCATCATTCCTGTCCTAGAAATGAAATTATAGAGAGATAGGGTTTTGAGAAGAGAAAGTTGTGGAGATGTTGACCTAGGGTTTCTCTATCTGAGATATGATGAAATCAAGTAAGTTTAGCTTCTCTGCATTGAATTTCATGGTGAATCTTCTCTCACATGTCAAGATTATGTCCCTCCTATGATTTGATTAGAAATAACATCAAATCTACCCCTTTTCTCACTTTTTTCTCTTCTAATATCCATTTCTAGGGTTTTTGAGTTGAGAGGAAGAAGAAATGGATTATGTTGCTAGAGTTTGATTGGTTTTCTAAAAA
The DNA here is from genome assembly GCA_963693085.1 of Alisma plantago-aquatica. NCBI lineage: Eukaryota > Viridiplantae > Streptophyta > Magnoliopsida > Alismatales > Alismataceae > Alisma > Alisma plantago-aquatica. The sequence continues at coordinate 25,257,724 of OY856409.1, read as the reverse complement.
TTCAGAGTTTGACCTACATTTTTAAGGTTCTTGTCACATTAGGTGAGTGTTTTTCTCCATCCTTATCTCTGTATTCATGTTAAAAGCCTAATTCTATCTGACTAAAATAATCAAAAACCTTACTTGTTTATGAATGTGATTGGATATTGATTTGGAAAAGATATCAGGGGATCAAATTCTACTGATTTTGATTATTTCTCATTGATTGGAACTTTATTAGTTCCTAATATATTGATTGAGGATCCATGTAGAATCCTACCAATAAATGACTATGCTATTTCATGCAATTTTTTCCTAAAAGTCAGCCCGATGTCCGATATGCTTGGAATTGAATTGACATGTAAAGAATCATATTTGAATTATACTAGAATGTATTATACAAGTATATTATTGAATAATAATGGAATTGAATATGATATACACAAAAGGATTAGTATGAGGTGACCACATTTCCTAATTAGGGTTTGTGTTGAGGAAGTGAATCAAATGAGTCAATAAATCAATGTATACTTATGATTGATGAATGGAATATGTGAAAATGGAAACTAGGGTGTCCAAGTGTGTGAATAGCCCTAATGAACCCATGTAAGTCATGATGAAATTACTTAGTTAAAAGATTTTTATGATGTGTTGAACTAAGAATGACTTCTTAATAAACCCTAGATGTTTAGTATTAAGACAAGTATGAGTGATAAAGTTGTAATTTGTATATGATGTTGTAAATATGATGAAACAGTGAGGTATAAGTATTAATACTTCAATTCAATATGATGAGTCTTATTAATATTATATAAGCCCAATGCATCTATTTTAGAATGACTTATGAAATGATGAGTAAGCCCTCACATGAATGTGGGTCCTTTAATGCAAGCTATGTAACAATGACTTGTTAAGGTTGATTGGAGATTATGGTGTAAGAAGATGTAACTGAAACCATTCATTTAATCTAAAGTGAGTAGTATAATAAAGAATGATCATTGTTGATTATGGAAATGACATTAGAAGTCAATGACACAGTACACTTATCTAAATATAAGAAACAATATGAAGAAAAATGTAATGAATAGTGATGTCAAGCTAAAGATGAAACTAATGAAGTTATTATGATGAAGTCTTTAATATTTTGTTTAAGTACATTTGGCTAATCTAGATTGAATAAAATATACCAATTTGGGCTTTGATGGATGTTCAAGAGAAGAGAATAGTTGGATGTCAAGTGAATTAAGAATTATTGTTCCAATAATGTAATGAACATGACATGAAAGAAGTTGAGATTGATGAATATGAAATGAAGTACAATGTTAAGAATTAGTAGATGAATCTAATAACCAAACTATAACCCTAAAATGTTGAGCTAGATGATGCTAATGAATAAAAATCTCAAATGAGGGATTAAGGAATGTACATAACTATATTTAAATCAATTAAAAGATGAGGTTCAAGCATTTGAATCGATTTACAAGAATGTGTTCTTGTATTTTGATTGTTTGATAGAATACTTGTACTATGAGAATGAACTATTTTGATTGAATTCAAATGATAATCACCATGTGTTGATTAGTAACCTTAATTGAAGAATGTGAAATAAAAGAAGAAGAGAACCAAGTGTGTTATGCATGTTTATGCATGAAATATATTTGCATCTATTGAAATTGGATAGAATAAGTATACATTGTATGATAAATATTTTTTGAGTATGACATATGCTTTTACTATTGCTAGCTATAATGTCTCTAAGAATAATTCTTAAGAATTGTGTCATATAATGAACTGATAAGAAATATGTTGAGTTTGAATTTAACATGCACTACTTACATTTGAGAAACCCTAATGAGGGTAAATATTGCATAATGAGACAATGACTAGGACTGAAATCCCACTGATGATGATAAGACCCTGATGGGGTAAATTGTAGACAATAATATTATGTCTCGGGCTGAAGCCCCACTATTGATAATTGTTATGAGATGATGTAGAAGATAGATATAATCATCTGTGTTGCAATCTATAGATTTATTGTGCTTCTTACTTTAATCATTGTCTTTCTTGATAAGCTTAATATGTTTCATGTTATTCTAGTTACGTGAGAATACAAAAATATGATATATGATGTTTTGAATTCTTTTAAGATGAGTAAAAGAGATTAATAACAAGTGAAATGATGAAACATCTAGTTAGGTGCCCTAAACATCGTGAGTTTCCCCTGAGGACCACATTGGGGAAACAAAATGGATCTTCTTGTAGTAATCAATGATTTATGAGAATGATTTCCAGTGTGTGGATCGAGACCTTAAAGGTTAGACCACCATCATTTAGGAGTGATTCATCTGGAGTGGCTCTGGCCCTAAATCCTTGTTGTGAAAGTCTATGTCCAGATGGAATAGACTGTGATGAAATGAAATATGTGAAATGAAAAATATGTGAAATGTTGTGATATGTTATATACTATTTTGCTGGTTCCTATCTCGTGTACCTGAGATGAGGATGTGAGCCTCTTTAGGCAACCCTGAGGTGGCCAGGGTCTATTGTTGATATCTTAGGGTGGCCAGCTAAACCCGAAGATAGTGACAGTGAGTCGTTGACATGAGAATTAGGCCTGACGACTTGTACTTGGTGAGGTACAAGGAAAGTAGTTTTAGGGAAAATGAATGAAAGATAATAAGATGTGTAGAACATGATTTGAATGGTTGTTACATTCCTTGTATTGCTACTTGATGATTTGTCATTGTTGATCTTGCTTCTTGTTGTGGAAAGTAATCATGTTGCTATGGACATTTTCTATTTCATATTATGATATGTCATGTTGATAAGTTATAAATGATGGGATTTATATCCATTCTAGATATGAGTTGGATTGCTTGCTATTTGATAATATTGTTTGGTAGATATGTATTATGTGTACTTCAACTTTAGGACTATAGGATGTGTTCCTAGTCTGGCTGGTGAAGATAATGTTATTGTTATGTATTGATTCAAAATGCTTAGAACTTGACTTATTACTCATGTAGTGGAATTCTTAATCTGGACTAGGAAGTATCTTTTGATTTGTTCATAGATATGCTCTAAAAGATGTTTCAAAGTTATAATTGGTTTAAGTGATTACCTTATCTGTTGGATTAGACTACATTGTCAGCTAGATTTGACTTATGATATAACTATCTTCTAGACTTTTCACTATAGGCATGTTTCGGTTAATTTTATTATACCTAATCTGATGTTGATATATGTGCCTAGCTTGAGTGGGAGGTATCCACTCACTGGGGCTCTTTATGAGTCTTATGAGGTTGTTTCAAATGTTTTTCTAGGTAAATGTGATCTAGAGTAGTGGTCTTGACAAAGAAGATATAAATAACATAATCTAGATAGATTAGAATGTCCCTATACTCTCTCTTTCCCGGGATGGGTTGTAGACTAAGTTTGTTCATTAATGTACATGTTTCTGATGTACATTGAACCGCATATGAGAACAAGATTTGGTTCTGGTTTTAATGGAGTTGAATAAGATTTGTGATATCTAAATGTGATGTCCTTCATGTGACATTGGTTGTGAAAATTGTGAAGAAAGAAAAAGGACAAATGTATCTATTTTTTGTATATTGTTTAATTGCCTTTGTTGAGAATTCATTCTTTTATTTCATAATCTGGGTTTAGGTTTTGGGATTATCTCTAATGGTTGGTATTTATGCTGATCAAAAGATAGGTCCCGACAATGTGGTATCAGAGCCTAGGTTAGTTGAGTCTACATGGAAAATAGGATTTAGGACTAAATGATAATGTGGATGTTGAATATAACAAAAATGATGTGCATACAGACTGAACTCAGTATCTAGATACTTTGGTCAAGTATTTGGGTATTTAAGTAAGCTAGTATGGAACTAATGACTGTACTTCTTTTGGATGCCCTGACCAAGTATCCAGATGAAGCAGTTTGGTAGTATAATAAGATGCGTGAAAAAAAAGAAAATGTTGATCAAATGATGAAAGAGAAAAGGATTTTAGAATTCAATATGGAACCTATGGCAAGCATGAAACTTCATATAAGAAAGATGAAAGCCTAAAGAATTATGAATACAATTCCCAATGAGTTTGAATTTGAGTAAAAAATCTAAAATTATGAGAAAAAGCTATGAACTAAGATGCAAACTAGATGATCTTCTTTATCAATTAAATTAATTAATGAAGATGATAATATAAAATGAGTTATAATACTGATCCATGAAATACATAATCAAATTTTAAGTGTTTATAATCTTGACAAAGGATGTATTATTTATATTTATGATATAAGTGTTTATAATACTCAAGGAGAGATATGATGATTAAAAAGATGAAATATCCATCTAACACAATAAAAAAAGATGTCATATGAAAGAAATATAAAATTGAGGACTTTCTAACTTGATGCCAAGAGAGATGCATGATTAGATGATATGAATTTTTTCCAAATCTTTTCTTGGATTTTGGGACAAAATACTAAAAGGAGGGGAAAATTTGTAATGACCCATTTTTAGATTAACCATCTAATTAGGGTTTACTTGATTGATTGCATGCTTAACCAGATTGATAATTGTTTAAAGCTTGATGAATGATGGTAGTTAAGTTTTGATGTTTTAAACATAACGAGAAGTCTTAATCATACTTTAATTCACATAATTATGGTTTAATAATTGAAAACCCTAATCGGATAAAAATTAGGGTTTTGATGACATATGAATACCAAATTGGATAAGTATAGGGGCTCACTAGATGATTTTTAATATTTTATATGTTCTGATTGAGTTGAAATTTGGATATGATCTGGATATATAAAATGTGGGCACTCTTGCAAAATTTCATAATTGTTGAATAATTCTCTGACTATTTGTTGATCAGCTAAGTTTTATCGAGTTTCCCTAAGAGAAACTTAGTCGATCATGTATTTAGATTGAAATATAGTAGTCTGTTAGTTTAATTTTATCATTTTATTGGTACATCCAATTGCTCTTAAATTTTAACTGTAGTTGGAAAACTATATTATAGATATCTTATTAAATTGATGTAAGTTTTGGATGATGTTTGAACTCTACAGAGAGGGGTGTTGGTCGAGTTCTACCCAGGACAAACTCGACTGACCATGCTACAGACTGCAATATAGCAGTTTAGTATTTGATTGATTTTTATTTATTGGTAACTCCAAATGATATGAAATTTTAATTGCATATTATAAACTCAATTTTAGACAATGTGTTAAATTATCATAATTTGTGAAAGATGTTTGATTTTTGAAGAGTGTGGTGTCGTCCAAGTTTATAACTCAGCCAACCAACCGGTCTGAGAAAAATAAATATACAATGAAGGGCTTGTTTGCAATTGTTCTAAGCACCTCAAGTCATCTATATGACTAACCTAACACACAAGGAGCTCTCATAACTTGTCATTCCTATCCATGATATGAAATTATAGATAGATAGAGAGAGAGAGAGAGAGGAGAGATAGGGTTTTGAGAAGAGAAAGTGGTGGAGATGTTGACCTAGGGTTTCTCTATCTGAGATATGATGAAATCAAGTAAGTGTAGCTTTTTTGCATAGCATTTCATGGTGAATCTTCTCTAACATGTAAAGATTCCATCCCTCCTATGTTTTGATTCAAAATCACATCAAATCTCCCCTTTTTCTTACTCTTTCTCTTTTAATCTCCATTTCTAAGGTTTTTGAGTTGAGAGGCAGCATAAATGGATTAGGTTGCTAGAGTTTGATTGGTTTTTTGAAAATTCAGAGTTTGACCTATGTTTTTAAGGTGCTTGTCACCTTAGGTGAGTGTTTTTCTCCCTCCTAAGCTCTATATTCATGTTGAAAGCCTAAGTCTATCCGGTTAAAATAATCAGAATCCTTGGTTGTATATGTATGTGATTGGATATTGATTTGGGAAAGATATTAGGGGATTGAATTCTACTGATTTTGATTATTTCTCTTTGATTGGAACTTGATTAGTTCCTGATATATTGATTGAGGATCCATGTAGAATCCTACAGATAAATGACTATGCAATTTTGTGCGAATTTTGCCTAAAAGTCAGCCCAGTGGCTGATATGTTTGAAATTGAATTGACATGCATAGAATCATATTTGAATTATACTAGAATGTATTATACAAGTCTATTGTTGGATGCTAATGGAATTGAATATGATATACACATAAGCATCAGTATGAGGTAACCACATTTCTTGATTAGATTTTGTGTTGAGGAAGTGAATCAAATGAGTCAATTAATCATTGTATACTTATGATTAATGTATCAAATATGTGAAAATGGAAACTAGGGTTTCCAAGTGTGTGAATATCCCTAATGGACCCATGTGAATCATGATGAAATTACTTAGTTAAACGATTCTTATGATGTGTTGAACTAAGGATGACTTCTTGAAAACCCTAGATGTTTAGTATTAAGACAAGTATGAGTGATAAAGCTAGAACTTGTATATGATGATGTAAATGTGATGAAATATTGAGGTATAAGTATTAATACTTCAATTAAATATGACGAGTCTTATTAATATTATATAAGCCCAAAGCATATGTTTTAGGATGAGTTATGAAATGATGAGTAAGCCCTCACATGAATGTGGATCCCTTTATGCAAGCTACATAACAATGAATCGTGAAGGTTGATTGGAGATTATGGTGTAAGAAGATGAAACCTAAACCATTCCTTTAAGATAAAGTGAGTAGTATAATAAAGATTGATCATTGTTAATTATGGGAATGACATTAGAAGTTAATGTCATGGTACACTTATCTAAATATAAGAAACAATATGAAGAAAAATGTAATGTATGGTGATGGCAAGATAAAGATGAAACTAATGAATTTATTCTGATAAAACCTTTAATGTTTTATTTAAGTACATTTGGATAATCTAGATTGAATAAAATATGTTAAATTGGAGTTTGATGGATGATAATGAGAAGAGAAGAATTGGATATCAAGTGAATTAAGAATGATTGTTCCAATAATGTAATGAACATGACATGAAAGAAGTTGAGATTGATGAATATGAAATGAAGATAAATGATGAGAATTAGTAAACAAATCTAAGAACCAAATGCTAACCTTAAAATGCTGAGCTAGATGATGCTAATGAATAACAATCTCAAATGAGGGATTCAGAAATGTACATAACTGTAATTTAAATCAATTAAAAGATGAGGTTCAAGCATTTGAATTGATTTACTAGAATGTGTTCTTGTATTGTGATTGTTTGATAGAATATAATCACCATGTGTTGATTAGTAACCGTAATTAAAGAATGTGAAATAAAAGAAGAAGACAACTAAGTGTTTTAGCATGTTTCTGCATGAAATATATTTGAATGTACTAAAATTGGATGGAATAAGTATATGTTGTATGATAAATCTATTCTGAGTATGACAAATGATACAACTTATATTCTTTCACTATTCCTAGCTCTAACACCTCTATGAATATCTTTTGAGAATCATGACATAGAATGAACTGATAAGAAATATGTTGAGATTGAATTTAACATGCACTGCTTACATTAGAGAAACCCTGATGAGGGAATATATTGCATAATGAGATGATGACTAGGGCTGAAATCCCACTGATGATGATAAAACCCTAATGGGGGTAAAAACTAGACAATTAGATTATGTCTTGGGCTGAAGGCCGACTATTGATAATTGTTATAAGTTGATTTAGAAGATAGAAATAATCATATGTGTTGCAATCTACAGATTTATTGTGCTTCTTACTTTAATCATTGTCTTTCTTAATAAACTTAATCTGTTTCATGCTATTCTAGTTACATGAGCATACATAAATATGATATATGATGTTTTGAACTCTTTTAAGATGAGTAAAAGAGATTAATAACAAGTGAAATGATGAAACATCTAGTTAGGTTCCCTGAACTCCGTGAGTTCCCCCGTGGACCACATTGGGGAAACAAAATGGATCTCCTTATAGTAATTGATGAATTATGAGAAGGATTTCTGGAGTGTGGATTGAGACCTTAAAGGTTAGACCACTAGGATTTAGGAATGAGTCATATGGAGTGGATCTGGCCCTAAATCCTTGTTGTGAAAGTCTATGTAAAGATGGAATAGACTCTAATAAAATGAAATATGTGAAATGTTGTGATATGTTACATACTATTTTTCTAGTTCCTATCTCGTGTACTCAAGATGAGGACATGAGCCTCTTTAGGCAACCCTGAGGCTAGGGTTTGTTATTGATATCTTAGGGTATCTGACTAAACCCTAAGATAGTGACAGTGAGTCATTGACACGAGAATCAGGTGTGGAAACTTCTACTTGGTGAGGTACAAGCCAAGTAGTTTCAGGGCAAATGAATAAAAGATGACAAGCTACGTAGAACATGATTTGAATGGTTGTTACATTCCTTGTGCTGCTACTTGATGATTTGTCATTGTTTATTATGCTTCTTGTTGTGGACAGTAATCATTTTTCTATGGACATTTTCTTTTTCATATTATGATATGTCATGTTGACAAGTTATAAATGACGTGATTTATATCCATTCTGAATATGAGTTGGATTGCTTGCTATTTGATAGTATTGTTTGGTAGATATGTATTATGTGTACTTCAGCTTCAGGACTGCATGATTTGTTCCTGGTCCAGTTGGTGGAGTGTCACAAAGATAATGTTATTGTTATGTATTGATTCAAAATGCTTAGAACTTAACTTATTACTCACACAGTAGGATTCTTAATCTAAACTAAGAAGTATCTATTGATTTATTCATAGACATAATCTAAAAGATGTTTCAAAATTATAATTGGTTTAAGTGATTACCATAATTGTTGGATTAGATTACTTTTGTAAGATAGATTTGACTTATGATAGAACTATCCGCTAGCATTTTCAATATCATGATGTTTTTGTTAAGTTTATTGAACTTAATCTTATGCTGATGCATGCACCTAGATTTAGTGGAAGGTATCCACTCACTAGGGCTCTATATGAGTCTCATTAGTTTCAAATTTTTTTAGATAAATTCAATCTAGTGGAGAGGTCATGACGAAGAAGATATAAATGACATAATCTAGATGGATTATAATGTCTCTATACTCTCTCTTTCCTAGGATGGGTTGTAGACTAAGTTTGTTCATTAATGTACATGTATCTGATGTAAACTGAATATCATATGAGAACAAGATTTGAATATGGTTTTAATGGAGTTTATGAAGATTTGTGATATCTAAATGTCATGTCCTTGATGTGACATTAGTTGTGAAAATTGTGAAGAAAGAAAAAGGACAAATTTATCTATGCTTTTTGTATATTGTTTAATTTCCTTTGTCAAGAATTCATTATTTTATTTCATAATTTGGGTTTAGGTTTTGCGATTATCTATAATGGTTGGTATTTATACTTATCAAAAGAGAGGTCCCGACAACAATACATTAGCCACTTGGCCTAAATTCAACAATTTTTTTTATTTATCCAACTTTTTTATCAACATAATAAGAGTTGAGTTTAAATATTCTAGTGATGATGTCCCTTTCCACCAGATCATGATATAGTTTTTCACATCCCTACCCACAATGTTCCACTACTTTTGAAAAATAAAGGTTTCATCCCGTCAGACCTTGGTGCTTTGTTAATATGCATTTGCTTGATGGCCTCATGTACTTCAACATCCTCAATATGTCCTTTGAAAAGAACAACCATGTTTCTATATATCATGGTATTAATTCCTCTTGTGGCTTCCTCCAAATTTTCTAGCTGAGAAGACTAAAAAATATTAAAGAAGAACTGTAAAATAATACCTTAAATGTCTTCCCATTTTGTCTTTCATAACCCATCCTCATTCCTCAACCCCTCCTTGTAGTTATTATGTCCTTTGGGATTTTTTTGTGAAAATATGTTGTATTCTTGTCACCATCTTTTATTTTCTTTAGCCATGCGAGATCTTGCACACCAATATCTCTCGTCACATCTATGTCATTTTTAGTTCATTTTCCATCTTTTCAAACGACACAATTTTCAATATCTAGCAGTTTTTTATGCCATCGTAAGTGCCACTTCCTTCTCCCTTATCTTCTTATTAATATCACCAATCTATTTCACTGCCCACATGTGAAGCTTGGCCCTAGTTCTTTCAAATTTTCCTTGCACTGTGCTACTTTGTGCTTTGTCCCAATTTGTCTTCACCATATTCTCACAAGAGTCCTCTCCCACCCACATGGGCTCAAAATAGAAAAACGTTTGGTGTTTTTTCTTTCTTTTTCATTATTTTTCCACTATAATAATCAAGGGGGTATGATGATACTGATAGAAAGGTAAATGCTCCCAACAATAAGAAAAGTGTGCTCTCCAATCCTCCCTACAAAGGGAATGATCCAATCTTTCCTATGTCAAGGTATCTTTTATTTTTCCTCTTCTCCAGTTAATAGTGTTACCACTACACCCCAATTCCACGAGCATTCAATGTACAATAACATCTAAAAAAATGTTGCATATATATCTTAGGTTTTGGTATTCCTCCAAACTATTTCACTATGTTTAAATGGATTTTTTTTATTACACTATGTTTATATAATACATAGAGGGTTCTTGACTAGAATAAGAGTGATTTATCCTTCTAGATTTTTTGAGTAAGATGGGACTGCATGAATATCATATTTAGACTAAAGATATATTTCATATCCATGCAACATGCAAGCATTCCAGCTCATAGATTATTGAGTTTCTTAGTTATTTGGTTATATGATTTTTTAGAGATGAAAATTGTATTATTCTTTTGTATTGGTAATGGATCAAATGAATTATGTGCTGAAACACCAAGATTTTTTTATTTGTCTTATGTTAAGTCAACATGGTGTCAATAGTTACATGGTTTTCTTGAATCTTGTTGTTGGAAATCATTTCAACACGTTCTTAGATCTGCTTTTTTGTGATAGTATTATGTCATTATTCGTATTTTTTTATCACAAATTAGGGATTAGACATAGTGGTAGGTCAAACAAGAAACAAAATTATCTAGTGGATAAAAAGGAAAGGGTAGCCACTACTAGATCAATGCTAAAGGATTAAGATATTCTTCTTTTAGTTAAAGCAACATGTGCTATGAATGTTGAATCTTAATAGGTCTAGTAACCACTACAATGATCACTAAACAACATGACTACAACAATTGTTTCTAGTCACTTGAGAATTGTGAGGAATGCAAAAACTATTTTAGTCATCCAACAAGGGCTCATCATGTGAAAAGGTATGTGGTATAGACCCTTTTTATATTTGTCTAAGTGCTTGGTTTTGTTGAGGCATAGCCTCTTTCCTTTCATTTAATGTTTGATCTTTCTTATGAATGGTTACACAGTCTATGTTACAAAATCAATATGTGATGAAACAATCCATATTTTGAGGGGTCTTCATAAGTTGTATGAGATTTATCAAGGAGGGAACTTCCTATCGAAAGGAGGGAATTTCTAGGTTAAGGGAGGGAACTTGATAAGGAACTCAAACAAATTACAAAAGTAAGGAATGTGGTAGTGGGGGGCTAAGACTTTGAGAAGCTCCCCCTTCAATTCTTTTCCACATTAATTACAATATTTCATATGGTATTTTTTTGGGGAAACTCTTTATCCCTAACCACCATCTAATGGTTTCAGCTTCTTGGGTATATCTTGTTTCAAATTATGTTTGATCTTTCTTGTGAATGGTTCAATAGTCTATGGGGTTAGTGACTCTCTGAGTGGTGGTGGTGGGTGAAATGTTCCTGGTGATATCTATAGATCACGTAGCCGTAGTGTGCAAATGAATTGCAGTGGTTGGGTTGTTGTGTTAGGGAGATGGTCTTATGCATCAGTACCACTAATAGATGTGATTCTGGTACTGAGTTGTGTTGTCTATTTCCTTCTTTGAACTAGATGGGTCGGTGCAACTGAGAAATATCTCAGTGGTATCGAGAATATTTTCCTATATCTCTTTGATTTTTACTCAAATACTGTCGGTGCTATTGATGGTGGCGTCAACGTTACTGAAATTCATGTCTCTCTCAAAGTCTCTTTCTAATGATGAGTGGGTGCCACCGACCCCCTTGTTGGTGGTACTACAATCTATGAAATTCCCTATTGAAACCTAGAAGATGGTCGGTGCTACTGACTTGTGCGTTGGTGGTAGAGACACTATAAGTTTCCTCACATCACACAAACACATCAAGGAACCTTTATTGCATCAACCAAGCATTTATTATAAGAAATACAAATTGTAACTAATGAGAAGACTTAAAAAAATATAACAAAAATTAAAATGGTTTGCCTCCCATAGGTGATGTTGGTTAATGTCATAGTCTCGACAAGATGCTTATCTTTAGCATGGATTGTCACATGATGGTGGTGAAGAATCATCTGACAATCTGAAATCCACTCTATCATCATTTATTCCCAGTTTCAAGTATCCCCTACCCATGGAAATGATCATGCTGACTGTATCCTAGAATAGTCTTCCCCAACAATATCTTGGATCCTTGCATCTCTTGCATTTCATGACCAAAAGGTTGACATGATAGTTAAATTTGTCAACTTCTACTAAAACCTCTTGCATATACCCTAGGGCCTCACTAATGACTCGTATGCCAATTGGATTGTCATTAAAGTCTTTGTTGGTTTCTTCAATCCTACATTCTAAAAGGTAGAGAGAGTCATGCTATTTTTTCTCACCCAGAGTCACATATTGTTTATAAAAATGTTTACTACCAATAGAATAAGAAATGTAGAAACATCATGAGTCCTTTCTCTTTTTTGGCAGCCTTATTTGGATCAAAGCACCGACCACTTCATCAACATGCATGATACATGTATCTTTTATCTGTCTTTTCTTGTTGATGATATCATTCAAAAATATTCCATGCACATGGATCTATTCTATGACCTCCACAAGAGGGATGTTGATGTGAAGCTTTTGGAAGATGTTTAGGAATTTTTTAAATTTCTTGTCATCCTTACCCTACTTTAGACTATTTGAGAATGGCACTTGTGTCTTCTCTGCATGCTTGTGTGGAGGAATGCATGACACATTATGGATCTCCTCCCCTATGATTGAATCAACTCCACCCCTTAGGACATAATCTGGCACATCTCCTATGGGTGGGGTGGCATGTGCCTGCTCCTTCTCAATTGTGGGTGCCTTCTTGCTGATTGTGACTTCTCTACTTCAGAGTAGAACCTTAAACCATTCTTTTTGCATGGGCACCTCCTCTGGAACAGGGAGCGTGGACATGTCAATTATGGAACCTTCAAGTTCTTTATCTTATAAAGACGAGGTAGATGAAGTTTCCTTGTCAACCGTTGTGGACATTGTATTGACCAAGGTGCATGTGTGTGAATAATTCTCAAGTATTATGTACCCCTAATCTTCTATATAGGTTGTTGGGAAATAGAACTTGTGGCACATAAATACATTCTGGCTTTGGGGTGTGTTTATTTGGTGTCTCCCCGATAGCATGTCTTGTGTCTTTGAAAATAGACACATAGTTTACTTTATGTTGATGAGTTGTCTCTGTGTTCCCAGGAAATTCCCACTGAGTGGGCTTCTTTTTGACTGCACCTTCACTTCTAATTGTGAAATTTATTTCTCAATTATGTGGATTTGAGCCCCTAGATTTTGCTTCTCCCATTTTGATTGGCCCAGTAAGGCCTCATTCTTACTCATGAATTTTCCCAATATTCTTCTATTTTGTTCATCTTTCTAGGACCCCTACCTTATTGATATTGCTATGAAGGGTTGCCTTGCTACTATTCTTTGGGCTGTTGTGCTTGTGAAATATCCTACTAAAAATTATTTAGACCCTTTCAAGATAACTTAGTATCTCGATGCCATGAATCTTCATTGCTGCCTCTATTATTCTACTGTGGCACGTACATGAACTCCTCCTCTTCAGCTCTAGATGAGGTGCCAAAATTTTATCAAGTTTCTTTGTCATCCTTTCCATTTAAGCATTTAATTCTGAGATATATCTTGATTCCATAACACTCTTGATTGTTGCTGATGCTTCTCACTCTTCCCCTATGATTGGTTCTTGATCACATTCTTTAGAATCTCACAACATCTTGTATGTTTGTTATTAAGGAAGAATCCTATCCCTACATTGTCAAGAGTAGTCCTTTTCATGTTGTTTTGGTCATAATAGAATGTCTTTGCTTGACCATATAGGTTAATCCCATGATGTGGGACTTTCCTCAGCATGTTCAAAAATATCTTCCAAGCTTCTGAAGAAGACTCATCATCATGTTGCTTGAAATTATAGATTTTCCAACTATTTCATTTGTCTTATGTGGTGGGAAATATCTCTTGAAGAAAGTGTCTATCATCTCGTCTCAATTTTCAATGGCCTCTGGTGGTAGCCTAAGGAACCACGACTTGAATTTATCTAATAATAAATTTGAGGAAAGCTTCAGATAAATCATCTTGGCTAGAATTCTCTCAAGCTTCAACATGTCACAACTCTCCATAAAGCTCTTTATATGCACTATAGGATTGTCCAAGTTGTTGCATGGAATGATTCAGACTTTATTAGTACCACTAGTCTTGGATTGATTTTATAACCACCGACATTCACTGCCTAGAATTTTATTGGTCCAAGATGAGTTGTAGACTGAAGATGCCTTTATCTTTTTCCAGACTATTTGTTCTTCAAGTATGCCCTTCACATGATCCTTATCAGTCAGATATGTAGTGGTTTCCTATTCTTGGTCTGGCGACAGTGTTGGAGTTTAAATGAGCTTCTTAGTTGAATCCCCAAACTCTTGTGCCTTGCACGAGATCTCCTTTTGATCTACACTCATTAGGGTCGACTCTCCATAGTCCTTAGTTTATGTGAACCATGCATTAGTATCGGAAAATGAAATCAACAAATGATACACGCAATACTAGTGGAATGGTGAATAATTTTTTATATCTATTATATTATTTTGCAAAATAAAAGATTTAAAGTAAACGGAAAGAAAGAATTGTCCTAGTGGTCACTCACAACACTCATAGTGTTGGTGCTGTTATTTTCCTAGTAACGATGCAAAAAACTTGACACACTTAAACTATATCTGTCAAAAGCAAGTGCACGGGTCGTGTAATAAAGGCTTTTGAGGCCTGAGTGTCGAACTTAAAAAAATGTTCACCAAAGACTACTATTAACTGAGACCAAATTAGCTAGATGTAGAAAAAATTTGATGAGTGTTTTATTAATTATAGCAATGAATAAAACCTAAATTAAGATGATTGTAATCAAGAATGGATGGATTCCTCAAGACTAGTGGTTTCACTAGGACATATGCTATATTCAAATTCCATTTCAATAATAATTTTTTACCCCTTACTCTGGACTAAAGACATGTAGCAGATATTACCAACTCCCACGGTGTAAACACTACCTAAACTAAAACAAAACCCTTTCCCTTAGTAGTTTAGGAATAAGATAGGTGCATATCTCTAGGTTTTTCCTTAATAGCCATAAGCCTTCTCCCAAAGTGTGATATAGGCTGTGTGGATTTATTATTTGTATGACTCCTAATCCCTCTCCCAAAGTAGTTAGTGGTCTATTATTTTTATTATGGTGATCAAGCATAAACAAACTAATAAGAGATCATAGATTCACATCCTGAATGATGAAAATGAATTATCAGTTCTTAGAATATAAATACAATGCAATATCGGGTTACTCCCATATCCTAAGAAATATGAGATTTAGCCCCACATGATTATTGTCATAATATAAAGTGAGGAATAGGAAGAAAGCATGCTAAACATTAGAAAACCAATATGAAAACCCATGGAGAAGTCATCTAGGAGATCCCCTATGGTGAACACCTCTACATGTTCCTACTGCAAATCAACCCTTCAGAAGTTCCTGGAGCATCTGGTCTGTGGCTATCTCCTTCCTCTCATCCTCTCCTATCTTTATGCTCTGAAAGAACATGATAAACCATGATATCATCTTTTGGTCGCACTCTCCTCTAGGTCATAAGTGGGTCTTTGATTGTCGTCAAGTCATGGTCATTAGATCTGACTAGATTTTAGATCTGAATTGATCACACCATGTTGGTCCACTGCCAGGATTTTAGTGGCACCAATTCGTTGACCTCCTTGATCTCTCAAACTGTGTCGGTACTACCTACAATATGTTTGGATAACACTGAGTTTCTATCCTCGAGTTTTGATGCTCCTGGGATGCTGAAGTCAATACCACCGACATGTGAGTCGGTGGCATTGAGATAATTATTCTCAAAATATAATGCTCCCTAGATCATGAGTTGATAGCACTGACTACTGACTTTGACAACATCAATGCCTCTATCAATATCACTGTGAGCCTTCTCAATAGCACCGAGATTTCTCAATTTCCCTATTGTAGAGTCATGCTTTGTCGATACCACATATGGATGGGTAAGAGGAACCAAGATATCAACTCAGTGCCCAAATTGCCTGAAACAAGAAAAAAATATTATAAGTCAAAACTATAGGTAATAAATCAGCATGATTCGGTAGAATTACTGAATATTTGATGCAATAATCATTCACATGATGATTATAATATTGAATACATACATAGAATTATCTCAAAATGAACAAATATGCAATTAATCCCCAAAAAATGGCTTGTGAAAAGTGACTGAAAAGCAATGCACCATTGACCCTTGTGAATAAGAAACTAGATCTTCAGTTTTTTCTTCTCCAAATTCTTTTGGTAAAGGTAGTTGGGATTGAATCTTAAATGATTATGATGATAATATACATAATACTAAGAGTTAATATATATCTAAATGAAAAGTAATTTATAAAATTAGATGATACGTTCCAATAGATTCCATGGAAAGTTTGTCTTTCTTTCCCATACATATTAAACTATCTGTTGGGTTCCTGAATGGATGGCCCATAATGGGGAGGTAAACTATTTAGAAAATAGTCAATAACATAATCATCCTTCATTAGTCCTAAAGTCATTTGTTTGGTTGCAAGGTTGGTCATTGGTAGGATGTTTGTACATTGAGAAAGTGTGATTGAGGTTCCTGGTTGTAGCTTCTACCATTAGTTATCTATTGAGGGATTTGTATCCACTCTTAAACATATCATTGATTTTTTTTAATGTCCTTCTTTACATTTATATTTGAGTAATGATGTTTCAATGTTTATATCTATGGTCATTCCTAGAAGAATCATGCTTTTCTTGTTAGACATCTTACATGCTTCATAGAGTTGTTTGATCAAGGATACTATCATCAATAGGTTCAAGTGATTCATCTTTGTAAAAACATACTTCCAATTCCATTAAGAATGGAGTAATCTCAACTTTCTCTTTCCATTAGGATTACTTAGCTCCATTAAGTCTCGACCATGGTTAGAATATAAATTCATCAAAAAGGATTTATCTTAGTTGATTTATTGATATACCATATTTAATAAGGCCTATATTGATATAACAACAGATGTGTACCATGTGGGAGACTATGTGCTTTTGATATGTTATGTATAGATGGTGATAATGTTAACCCCAAATTTTAACGTTTGGTTAGCAAGATCATCATATTGAGCTCTAGACCCCTAGCAAGCAATACTTATGACCTACAATGGCATAACATCAAGATTGTAACAGGTCATGCATAAAGTATATGAAATGAACGATATTGATATAAAGCTAGGTACCTACACAAAGTGACTCGAGCAAAGCTAGATGAACTAAGTGGCTCAACCTTCAGGGAGAGGAACGAACTGCAAAGCACTGTAGGGGAGCCGAAGCCCTATGTGCGGGGAGGATGAACCGAGGACACTCTTCCTTATCGCTACTAAGTAGTCAACTGAGTTCTGAATGAGTGGAATCCTTGGCAATGGCTTAATCAATATACCAAATGACCTATGATGAAAAACTACCACATCCGGTCTGGAGAGAGATGGGACCGTCGGGGGTTTTTTAGGAGCAGATGTGACACTTTTTCTTTCCACTGCCAGCCAAGTCTACTCTACCTCAATTCACCATTTTGAACTTTATACAAAAGGTTTTTCTGTACCGGCTCATTCTACCTATATCGCAATTGAAGCACCTAAAGGAGAATTTGGTGTGTTTCTAGTTAGCAATGGAAGGAATCATCCCTACCATCATAAAATAAGAGCACCTGGTTCTGCCCATTCACAAGGACTCGATTCTAGGTCCAAACATCACATGGTAGAAGATTTAGTCACCATTATAGGTACCGAAGATATTGTGTCTGGAGAGGTAGATAGTATTCCCCCATGATGATCAGAACTGAAGAAAATTTGGGGAACTCCACCCTTCCATTAATGCTACATCTCAATCGAAGGGAAAGTCTCTCGTCATCACCTTCCTTTGTTCGTCGAACCAAAAAAAAAGACCTAATTTACTCCCCCGTGCATCAATGGTTGAATGACGCGCCCAACTCAACATTGACTCGTGGGTCCTGTGCACGGAAGTTCAATCCGGTCCCTATATCTCCTCATATGACCTGCCCAATTTGATTGACTAGGAGTAGGGATCGTCCAATTGGGCATATTCATGAGACAGAACAATCAACAAATTATCAATGTCAAACAAGGAGAATAATAAAGAAAACATGAAAAAAGATATAAACTACGATTCAATTATACCACCTTATTTTCTATTTATATTTTCAATATCATCAGTTTCATCTTCAAGTTTCTTCAACGCAACATCCTCTGCTCTTGAAATAGTAGCATTCTCATCATGTCATGCATATTAAAAATCTAACTAACTAAATAATAAAAATTGAAGTTGATATTCTCTCATGAGTCTAGAATATAATGAGAAGAACAAACAGTAGTTGAAAAACTAATGTCACAGAAAGTTCAAACATTCACACATGTCATTATTTTTAGATAAAAAATGTCGCAAATGAAAGACACACAATCAATCTATATGTGTGAACCATTATAATACATAAGCAGACAAATTAATAAAGGATCAGCCTAAGCGCATATATCACATACGAGTTCATTATTTACATGGTTTTGGAAAGCGATTACACAATGCGTTCATCACCAACATAACAAGTCAAAAGAGATTGGAAGTACCTCTGAACCTCCCATCCACTTATCGTCTTATGAAGTTTTTCCAATATATGTATTCTAAGGGGGAAAAAATACCTTTAAGACAATAATTATCATGTTGTCGATTTTTCTAAGGAACTGACATCAGCCAAAGTGACATTAAGCATCAGATTGTACTAGTGTAACTATGAGCATGGGGAGTATATATATATTCCTTAGACTGAGAATTAGGTCATATAAATGAGGTGAGTTCACAACTCAATTTTGTGTTGAATGTTAGAATTTTTTGGTTGGATCCTAGGAAGCACATTTTGTTACCCTCAATATTGCTGATCCGCTAAAGGCAGTGGATGAGAACTTTTTCTTTCTTATATGAATGAGGGCAGAAATGACTGAAACGTATGGAAAGTTCAGATCAAAATGAGCATGGTATCCTGCTTAATGTTTTTTATACTGATCAAAGCCACCAGCCAAGACTGAGACGCGGATATATCATGGTGTTGGTATACTAGCTACAATGGCAGACCATCAGCTTCGGCTGTAGCTGAATTAGCTGGGCGCTACCTGGCCATTGCCCACCAACTTCTTTCTCGCAAACGAAACTAACGAACCAAACTACAATCAGGGGAAAATATCGTCGTTCAGCCCGAGCAGCTACGTAACAATTCAGATTCAGCAGATACGGTAAATAGTACCAGATATACTTGTGATTCAACCTTTACGCATACCTAATGGAGGGTCTTTATTCTTGACGAAACTGAAAGGAGGTGGCGAATCGTAAATATTTTTTCTCATGTTTCCACGTCAGGATGAATCGAGAAGCCACTTCATTATTTCAGTGTTTCTGAAAAGTTATGTGTCACACTCCACGTCATGATGAATCGAGAAGTAACCTCTTCATCTGCCTCAAAACTCACTTTAGTGGTTCTGGAATGTTATGTATCACTTTCAGCGGTCGAACTCTTCCTTTCCTAGCTAGCTACCAAATTGTACTTCTGACTTTCCCCCTGACACGTGCTCACCTAGGCAGCTGCAATCGTGGATGCTCAGCAACGCATGGCGGTAACGGACAGACAAGGTGGATCTATGATACTACTTCCAATAAGCAGGAATCTTGTTTGACTCACGATATTTACAGGAAGATGGAGGAAGACACGTAGGTTTCCCACCTGACACTAAACTGCTCGTTGTCGTCAGCGTGCACGCATGCGGCGGGCAGAAGTCAATCACACGAAATATCGTAGCGTGAATTCTCGACGCCGTTGCCAGTGGGATATGGTAGAAAGGAAACAATTTAAATTGTAGCTATTGGTGATGACAATATCCATTGGCTTGCCTCAGTTAAAAGTCCGTGTCTCTCTCTCTCCCTAACATTTATTCTTCGTTCTTCCCTGCGTTTGAAGGAACTGTCCTTCTATATGGCTTGTGTCTGTGAATACACGAATGAAATGTCTTATCTTCTCATTCATTCAGTAGGATAATATACAAGTATACATAGACTTTTATGAATAACAACGTGTACATAACAGAGTAACAACCAGATCCTTAGATATAGGATCTGGATAACAAGTCAGACGATGGACTCCGCTCCAACTGAATCGCTAGTTGCTCGGACGGAACTGTGGTGCGTGGAAGCAGGTTTATCGGTTTCCGATGACAGATATTTCTCTACCTTCTACATTGTTCACCAAGGCGACCCCTCTACATAGAAAGCCCTGACGAGACAAAACAATAAAACAAAAACATCTTTAGTATAGTAATACAACCGTATGTCTAAATCTTAGTTTGTAAAGACACTGCTTGAAGTGTATTTATCATCACAACATCCCTCACATACACCTGCCCCAACGTCCTAAAGTAAGCAGGCGACGGCCGGGGGAGGGAGTCCAAATCCAATGTCAAAAATTTTGGAGGAAACTTGGGATATGTTTAGCCTTGGGTTGCCAATTGTCGTGTGGATAAACTACACGGGGGACAAAGGGGGCTCGTCCTGTAATCTGGTGGCACCGAAAGGAAAAAATACAACGATTAATAGGTTAATTATACGACCACAAGTTACGTGATACAAAATCGACTCAAACATAGACCTACTTGTCTCCTCCAAGTGTGAGTCCATAAACACTTGCCGAGTTTGAACTACACAAGTAACATAAATTTCAGTGCCTAACTATATAAGAGTGTGTAAATGTACATATTAATTGTAATAAATATATATAAAAATGTGTAATTGTGTATTAATTGTAATAAGTGTAAATATACTTTGTAGAAAAGAATACTCTAGAAATGTCCAATGTTGACAAAAATATTCTAAAAATATATTTTGTTAAACTCCTATATAATGACAGAGCACAATGAGGAAAGAGATTCTCAAAAGGGGCCAACAACAGTAATTGTCGTGATGATCGAAGCGAAGCTGGCGGTCTATCTAGTGAACATGACAACGACGACGACAAGGCGATCAACGAGGAAGAAAGAAAACATCAGAGGCCTCCGAATAGCCCAAAGAAGACCGGGAAACAACAAATTCGAGATATGGAATGCAATGGCGACTCTATGAAGTGCGACAATGGGGGAAGACGGGAAGCTGGTAGGGGAGGTTAGAGCCGTGGCGGCCATGGAAGGGGTGGAAAAGACTCAAAGGGGGGAAATCTTGTCGGTGATTCTAACGAGAAAACTGGCCACAAACTTTGAGTAAAGGAAGTGGGGCTAGAGTTTGTCTATGAAGGAATGCAAGGCAAGACCACATTTTCTCCATCTAGTTTACGGGTACAACTAACCACATTGGCTTCGATGGTTGGTCATAATCTGAATACAGATACAGGAAATTCATTTTCCTCTACACGCGACTCGATCCCGATAGTTACAACCTCAGGTAGACTTTCATTAGGGACGCAACCGTTGGCGGCCCTTCTCTGGTTCATTTCTAGATGACGATGATCTAGAAGTGGTACATTCTGATGTCATATCTCTTACCAATATACTGATAGCACCTGAGGCCAATACAAATTTGCAAAAAATATGGCATTTTGCTGTTATCGTTAGACTCATATGTAAATATATTGGGTATCTAACTCTCTATGACATACTGAAATTATTATGGAAGCCTATAGCACACTGGAGAATGTTCAAAATTATCATGAATCATTATGTTGTCCAGTTATCTTGTGAACAAGATCAGTTGAATGTATTCACGGGTGGCCCTTGGTCAATCTTTGGATCGTGTCTGATGATCTGGAAGTGGTGTGGAGATTTTGTACACTCTTCTGGTCTTCCTCCTCACATTTTTTCCTAAATAAATTTATTGATCTTCCCATTCACTTGTACAATCAGATTATATTTTATAAAATAAGGGAAGCACTAGGAAAAATCCAAAAGGTTGATGATCACACAGTCTGATGCTCAACAAACCACTATTCCAGACTAGCTTTAAAGATTGATAGATTATCTATAACTGATCATGTGGTGATCGTAGATGGAAATCCCTACCTTAGTGAGTATGAACTCTTCCCAATATTTGTAGTGGGTGTGGTGTTGTGGGTCATGCTATTGCAGATTATTCAATGACTTTGGTTATAGAAGTTGAATCTACTCCTTCTGTAGAACCAGAACTTGTAGATGTGCGGTGGTTACCAAGTGAAGATTGATGGCATGAACTTTATGGTAGAAATATCCACTCAAGAAGGCCCAAGAAAACCAATCACCTTACTATTGCCAATAATGATACAATTACAAATGCAAAGGTCAATAAATTTTCACTTCAGTACTAGGACAAAGATACTGAGAATATGGACATCAAAACATATGCTAGTAAGAAATCTAATGGTGCTATTTTTGCTGCAACAACCATCCCTAAGAAAATATGGTCAAGGAAAAGAAAATCATCTACTCTAGGGACTACTATAAGAAATCAACAATTGGTTCAGGAAGGTAATATTCTAGACACTCAAAGGCATGATGAGAATCCAATTGTGATCACAGAAGCTATTAATGTGCATGAAAGGCATTTAGTTGTGAATCTTGAAGGAAACAATATTATAGTTCATACTGTTAATATCCCGACCGATATACCAAAATCATGAGACATTTCTATCGATATTCATATACTCAATAAACCTCTAGATTTCTCATGACACTTTGGAACAGTTAATTCCCTCAACTACTCCTAGAAAAATGGGAAGAGAAGTTCATAGCAGTAGTGGTAAGATGAAGGTAGATCCCTTTTTCACTCAGAGCCAAACATGTAGACTGGATGAAGAAAGTTGCACCAAAGATACATATGATTAACCAGCTAATTAAAAGGATTTGATCATACCATTTTATTGAGAGGAATTTCCTTGGAGTTAATCTGAGTTCTTATTGATCTTAAGTGGGGATGACAATGATCCACTTGGCATACATGGCAACTGTTATGATGATAAAGTTACTGAGAATGTTAGTGCAAATATCAAGTTGATGACAATCCAAGTGATAGAATTATTTTTCAGTTCCATGTAATGTAGGTTTAGTTTTGTTTCATTTGTCATATGAGTAAGCTTTATTGTGACGGGTTCATAGATATTTTACCCAATGATGTATCATGTAAAAATTCAAATCCCTATAGGGAGAAGTATCAATAAAAAGCTTGGACTTTTCTAAAACAAATCCTATATAATAAAGCGATGACAACCGTCTAAAGGCGACATAGATTCGATTTCCATTATGGTATCAGATGCCTCTATAGTCTAACGTGTATTACCGACCCCCTCCTTCAAGGTAGAGTACCCCACCAACCCGTCCTTCACTCATATCCTCCATTTTATCAATGGAAGGTGATGTTGTCCCCCCTCTAAAAATGTTGCACCTTGCCTTCTGTTTGGATCATCATAGAATCTGATAAGATTCTCTATTCTTCATGTTATTCCCTCTTCAAACTTCACACTGCCACATACAAGGTACAAGACCATCTCAATAGTTCTTCTCTTCCTGAAGGCACAAATGTGGATATATGGAAGCAACTCGATGCCCTCATTGTCCATTAGATTTATTCATTCGTCTCAGATGATTTTGCTTGCAATCCTTGAACCAGATTCGAAAACCCATGGTACATGGACTCGTATTCCAAATAAGTTCCTTGACAACAAAGACGCCTGGGATGCTCAACTTGAAAATGAGTTTGCAAACCTCCAGCTCACCAAGTGTCCCTCCCTTAATGATTTGTAATCAATTATGGCTTATTACATACCAACTTTGAGATGTCGACAACAAAGTTAGCAAGTAATGGCTTATATTACAACTTATTAATAGTCTCCCCACTATTGACATAGTAACATCAATTATTCAACAAAGCACACCACTCCCTATGTCTGCTACTATACACTCTATGTTATGCCTTGACCATCAACGACATGCCAACATCACTGTCACACCTTCCTCCACTATTTTGCTTGTGCCCCAAGCAATGGATGCTCCTTTGTCCCCTCTACCAACCCAACCAACAACAACATACTCTTAGCAATCTTCCTGGTGTGGTGCATCCTGAGGAAATGGGCATCCAAATAATTTTTGTGGCTGTCATGGCATCCACAACAACTATTGGGATGCTCAGCCATATGGGCCACTAAGATTCCCACTAAATCAACTCTAGTTTGGAACACCATGGAAAGTCCTTCCTTACCCCTATCCAACAATTCTATGAACTTCCAAATTAGTTTGTGCTCCTCCCACACTAGGCATATTAGGCCCATCTCCATGACAATGATAGAACACGCATTTCTTTATTCTATGTTGTAGCCATTACAACTAGAAAATAGTTCTTTGAACACTTTGAATCCTCAAGAAACTTATAAAAATCGGTATATGGACACCAACACGACTTCTCACTTGGCACCAAAATAAGATACCATTAATAAATATGTTAATTGTCGCACCCCTCCTCATATTTTAGTCGAAAATGCTAGCTATATTCTAGTTTTAGCAGCTTCCCATCGACAAATACAAACACCAACCAAGCCTCTTTATCTTCATAACATCCTCCTTTATCTAGTAGGTTTTCCTATGAAGGATTTATATGCCTTTATTCAGACATCCCTCAAATATTTAAGAATCTTATTTTTGTGTAAAAAATTACTATTAATAAAAATGTTTCTATGGAATTTGACCCACTTGGTTTTTCCATGAAGGATCTTAGCATTGGAAGACTATTATGAGATGCAATAGTTTAGGAGATCTTTATCCAGTGACCTCTTCCCAGTCCAAAACCTTAAAGCTTGTCGCTTCTACTACTGTCACCCTTGTTGCCACTCCATCTTCCATATGACATAATCGTCTTGGTCATCCTAGATGACATGTCATAGGTCACCTTCGATCTAACCACCATATTTTTTGTAATAAGGAATGTCAATCTCATTTATGTCATTCATGCCAAGTTGGCAAACATGTTTGCCATCATTTTTTTTATTCTAATTCTGTGAAAAAAAATTATTTGATATTATTCATAGTGATTTGTGTACCTCCCCTAGTGAAAGGAAATCTTGTTATCAATATTACCTTGTGCTTTTAGACGATTCACTCATTTTTAATGGTTGTTTCTATTAAAATATAAATCTGTTTTTTTCTCCAAGTTTCTTCAATTCCTTTCTTTTAACAATTAACCAATTTGGACGTGATATAAAATTATTTAAATGTGACATGGGATGTGAATTTGATAATTGTAAATTTTACAACTTTACTGCTACTTGTAGCCTTGTTTTTTGTTTCTATTATCCCCAAACATTGCCCCTAATTAGAAAAGTTGAACATCAAATTCACTATATTAACATTATTGGCTACACACACCTTTATCATTCATCCCTCCCTCCCACCTACTAGGTTGAGGCCCTACACATATCTTGCTACCTCCACAACATTCTTCCTTCAAAATTCTTAGCCGTCGTACACCCAAATTTTCTCTCTATTCGAATCATCAAACATATGACCACCTTTGTGTCTTCATTTGTCTTTGCTATCCTAATATTAGTGCTATGGCTCCAGACAAGTTAGGTCCCCACTCAATTCGATGTGTCTTTCTTAGTCACCCGACCAACCATCTTAGACACCACTATTTATAATTAGCCACAAACAAAGTTATCATCTCAAGCCATATCAATTTTGTTAAGAACATTTTTCTTTCTCTGATCCTTCCACATCCATCACGTCCACATATAATTGCCTTGAGCCAAATTTCATGCCTAAACCCATTCTCGACCACTTACTAAAACCGACAATGCCATAAAATCCCCCAACCATTAATGTTGTAACCCCACCCAACCAACCATCATTGCCACTAGTAGATTCACTATCTCCATCCAAACCACAACCCTCCCCTCTTCTACCCAACCCCCCGTTACATTCTATGAAAACCCACTCGCAACATGGGATTTACAAACCCCACACTCCTATGAACCTTCATACCCAAACCATCCCCCACTAGCATGGTCTCTCCTATTCCAAAATATCCCACAATTTTCCTTTCTGATCCTAATTGGAATGTGTCTGTGTGTGATGAGTATCATGTGTTATTATAGAAAAATACATGGATCATGGTTCCTTATCATGTTGATGTTAATATTATTCAATGCAGGTGGCTTTCTCGTCACAAGTTTATTTCAGATGATTTTCTACAATGTTTTAAAATATGTTTGGTTGTTAATATAAAAATATCAATAGGTGGAGGTGGATTATGATGAAACTTTTAATCCTCTTGTTAATCCTACTACCATCCAGACTATCTTAAGTATCACTATTTCTCTTTCTTGGCCTATTCATCAGCTTGATGTCAAGAATGCATTCCTACATGGTGACTTAAATGAGAGTGTCTACATGCAACGACCACCTGGATTTACAAATCCATCCAATCCTCCACATTTTTTTTATTGGAAAAGCCATTATATGGTCTAAAGAAAGTGCCTCATGCATGGTATCAACGATTTGCAACTTATATTATGCAGTTGGGACTTCTAAGCAGTACTTTTGATTCATCCCTCTTCATTTATAAAAAAAGTGAAGATACAACATATTTATTATTATATGTGGATGACATTGCTTTAACTACTTCTTCAGACATCCTACATCTTTGTAACACAGGCCTTCTTGTACAAGAGTTTGCCATGATATATCTACGTACTCTACATCATTTTTTGGGTATTTCTATACTCATGATGCTCATGGTATTTTTTTTTCTCAAAGGAATTATGCCCAAGATATTCAGGCACGTGCTTCCATGTCCTCATGAAATCCATTTGCTACTCCTATTGTTACCTAGTCCAAGCTTAGTGCCACTTCTGGACCATCTGTATATGATCCTACTTTATATCATAGTATGACAGATGCCCTTCAATATCTTACATTTACCAAGCCATATATTTCTTATGCCATCCAACAAGTGTGCCTTTCTATGTAGGATCCACATGAGCCCCACTTTCATGCTCAGAATCATATCAAGCATTACCTTCAGGGAACCTTGGATCATAATCTACATCTATATGCTACTCATATTAATGATCTACTACTTATTTTGATGCAGATTGGGGTAGTTGTCCTGATTGACACTGATCTACTTATGGTTATTTTGTGTTATTAGGCAATAATATGGTCTCATGGTCCTCTAAATGGCAGGCTATTGTATCCTGCTCTAGCGCTGAGGTTGAGTACCTTGGTTTTGCTAATGTTATTGCTGAGTCATGGTGGCTCTTTAATCTTCTATTCGAGCTTCACATCCCTTAACATCATGCCACTATTGTTTATTGTGATAGTGTTAGTGTCGTTTCTTTATCTAGTAACCCAGTACAATATTAGTGCGCCAATCATGTCGAGCTTGATATATATTTTGTATGTAAGAAAGTGCAGACTGGTCATATTTATGTGTTGCATATGCCTATTGAGTTTCAATATGCTGATATTTTTACTAAAGGCCTACCTCGCCTCTCATTCCAATGTTTCTGTTCCAGCCTGAGCGTTACTCCTCCTACCACTTTGACTGTGTGGGTGTATAACCATGTCTAAATGCACATGTAAATTGTAACAAAAATGTATATAAAAGTGTATAATTGTGTATCAAATGTTATAAACATAAATATACTTTGTAGGGAAGAATATTCTAGAGATTCCCTATGTTGAAAATAATATTGGAGAAATATGCTTTTTAAAACTTTTATATAATAAAGAAATGACAACCATCCAAGGGAGACATAGATTTTATCTCCAAGAACTATGAGACAAAGAAAAAGATAAGAATGACTAATGGCATATTTTCTTATAGTTGCCAAAGGCCCAAAACTAAACCATGCTCTATTACGCTTGTGATAGGAGAAAAAGGTAAGGAGAGGGAAAATCCCTAACTAGATTACTTGTGTTTGGTTGTATCCTAAACCAATTTTCAAAGGGAGGGTTAATCAAATAGTTATGTATTGGTCACATCTTTGCAAGCATGCAATGTGGGGCTAAACCGTCACAACATTGACATATGAATCATTACGTCATCATTTCCTTTAAAGAAACTCTTTCTATACCAGTTTACAAACAAAGTGGTGTTATATGTTAAAGATATGCATAATGTATAATTTATCAACAAAAAGCTCTATGAAAGGCTGCACTGGACGATTGTTGTAATAATCACTATAAAGATACAAAAATGTGAAATAAGGATATGATTTACACTCTCCATCATGTTTAATATGCAAAATATAAACAAAATAGAACGGAGTCGGGAGATCACCTCGATCCGCACACTTAGAGTCATAGGATCAGGGTGATGCGCCACTCTATTTCTTGACAAAAAATGAAAGATAGTAAAAACTACAAATAGAAAATGAATGATCGTGAAGATTTTCAATATTCAAAACATGACAATGGTAGTTTGATTCAGATCATCTTAGAAATATTCTCCAATGGAGTCATTTGTCTGTTCCTCCCTACCGAAAAAGGGGAAAGAACTAGAGATATTTGAGGAATAATATTCTATCCTTTTAGTGGTGAAACTTCACATGAAAAATGTATTCAATGTCACCACCATAGTTTGTACAAAAAATGAGGAAAAAAGAAAGATCATTGAAGCCAAAGTGTCAATCTGAATTGTTATGCATGCTAGATAAAAATAGAAAATTAAAAAGAAAAACTAGAGATCAGATCCAGTGATCTAGTTATGAGTAGGGAAGGATTAACATCCCCATCTCGTCCTGTAAACCAATATCAAAATAGTATCTTGTTGTAGAAAATTGAGAGATTTAGGATGGTAAAAAAAAAGATAAAAGAACATTTTTTGTCAGTGGACAAGATTTTCAGACCAAAGGTGGTCATGTCTTTCCTATTATCACTGTAAAGTCCTAATTTTTAGGGTTGTTATGGTCCTAATCACCTCAGGTGATCCCATGACATAGATCTTTCATTAGTGATTAGGACCCATGCATAATATTTTAGATGGCGACTGGTAGATGTATAGTTAGATAAACTAGATCTGAGTTTTAGATGCAACAAAAAGTGACAACTATAATAGAAACATGGCTATTATGGTAGATCATGGATCAGATGCAAACAATAGATCAAGAATGATGCAATGTTATATGTTAGATATAACTAGATAGATGCAATAGTTAGACACAACAATTGGGGAGGTTTACTGTTCTATAGATCTAAAGGAGTAGGAGGCATCATATGATCCTCTTATTACAAGTAATATGAAAAATAAAGAGGTAGGTAGTCATTTCTCTAGATCTGGTGAGATAAAAGAGTTCTAGAATATGTTAGGTATGGGGTTCTATTTATAGGTATATTTTAGGATTGAGGATTCTGGGTATAATCTTCTGGAAGAGGTGGAGGATCATTATGATGCACCACACAGGAGGGCACATAGATTGAGGGAATTTTCCATGTGGCATGTGGGGGATGCTTCTGATATGCCCAGTGTCCCATGGTGAAAAAGTGTAATTTCATTTTCTCAATAATTTTAGGAATGTTCTAGACAAAATTGGAGAAAACTTGCACAAAAAGATAAGTCCATGTTATCTCTAGGATTATTATGGAAAAGTCACTTGAAAGAGAAATATTTTAGTTCATACAATTCAACTGAGCAGTTTTTGAAAAATAATAGATTTTCAAGACCAATTGCATTTTCAATATGAAAGAAGGTTTCTTTGTATAAGGCCCTAAATTGGATGAAAGTGGGCAAAATGATGGCTTAAATAGGCAAAAAAATGTGGAGAAATGAAATATGTGAATAAATGGGTGGGATGTAGAAATGATTTTATCAATAGCCAAAGAATTTGCATTGCATTTCTTAAATTCTGTCAAGTGAGCCAAAATGAGGTGTTTACATCTTACAATATGGACTAGATTGAACAATAGACCCACTAAAGGATGATTTTTTAGACTAAACACGGCCTATGGGATGGATGACACACCATGTGAAAACTTTTAGGGTAGCTTCTAACCTTCGATGCACTGTGTGGACTGATATACACGACATGTATAAAAATGCCCAGATTAGTGATTTGAGATATGAAACATTTGATACAAGACACATCATGTCATCTACCACTGGAAGATTAGAAATCATGGAGGTTATACAACGTGTTGACTGGATGGCACATTGTGTTCACCTCTACTTGAATATTTGAAATTCTAGTGGTGAAACAACATGTTAACTAGATGGCATACGGTATCTTCCACATCCCACCACCGAGTGAATTGAAACCCTAATTACGACAAGATGTGTTGGACACTAAATGGCATGTTGTCTGTCAAAGATGATGAATTCACCTGGGAATGATGTTACACACTATGTAACCTTCTTCCTAGATGAAAAATCACCAATGCAAATAGCACTACATGCTGTGTTGACGTTGTTACACATCGCGTAACTTGCCGCCATAATAGATTTGAATGTAGATCTTAGAGATGAATATCCTATTATTATTTAATGCGTAAGTAGGTAGAGATGGATGCCAAATGATGAAGATGACTTCCACCATGGAAAAGATCATTGTGGGTTTACAAATGTTGGAGATAACTTCCACTTCTCGGTGTGGCTGCACCTTGATTAGTTATGACAATATAAGAAGGGTGATAATTAGATATATCATCTAGACTTTATACTTGGGGAAGACTTATTGGGGGAAGATGAACCTGGGGAAGATGAACTAAGGAAATAAATATACATGGGGGATGTTAGATGATGATGAAGTTGATGAGATGTTGGATACAGTCTGGAGTGGACGACAACTCTTTGAAGAGAGAGAAGGGGATGAAGATGGCCTTGTAGAAAGGGTGATGGAAAAGGCCTTGTGGAGAGAGTCACAAAGATGGCCCCGTGGGTAGTTAGCATTCCCACCTGTGGGTGAAAGATGCTATTGTCGCTCTACGGTTTCAATCCCTACGAAAGACTGTTCTGATTTGATCTTTGTTATATGGCACTTGCTTTCCTAAAAAGGACCCTATAGCATCCCTATAGGTTGGAAACTTAGAAGGGTAATAGTATGGATAATATATTGACAATGTATATAGTGTATGTTAGATACAAGAAAATCCATTTCCTTCATATAGTAGAAGGTGGACTGGAATCTAGAGATTTCTACTCCTCACTAGAATCTAAATGGGCTTGCATACTCTAACCAATATATTACATGATATAATATGATTTTTACTTCTAGCTATAAGGATATTGCTTGAAGAATTGTTATAGTCACACTATATGTCACATACATATTCTCCAATGTCACAAAGTAATCAAGTGACATGGTAAATCAGCAATAGTTTTGTATGTCAATAAATGTGTAAGAATTAATGGCTTTTTTTAGGGTTTGATTTCCAATTGTTGTGTTGATAAATGAAACTAGGGAAAAAGAGGGACTGCACTTTAAAAATCAATTTGTAGTGGGAGGATTAGCACAAAAATAAGTAGGCTGATAATTACCACAATAGGTTATGGAAGACAAAACCCCTTCAAACATGGATCTACAAATGTCTCCCTCACATGTGAGAATAAAGACTTGTTGAACTTGAGCGACACAACTAACATTGAACTACCTAACATAAATGACATGAATGGGATTCTACTCCTAAATCTATTGGTAAAGAGAGGGTTAGTTAGATGGTGTATGTATTGGTGCACATCTTTTCAAGCATGCAATGTGGGACGAACCTCACTCTGACATTGACATATGAATCATTATGTATGTGTTTCCTTAAGAATAACTCTTTCCATTCTGAATTGAAAATAAATAGTTTTCTTTATTGAAGATATGTATAATGCATTAAAAATCATTTTGTGAGCCCGATCCTTTCTATGTTTTATTCATACTTTTTCAAAGAGAAAACATCATGCAAATTTAATCTCGTCTTAAAGTTTCTATTTCAACAAAGTCTTCATGGAGAGTATCCACAAATTTAAACTCCCTCGCTAAACAACAGATTTTTCTACACCATGAGAAATGAAATTAAAAACCATATTAATGTCCTTAACAAAGAAAATACTAAAGGAAATACCCAAACTAACAATGTTTGGTTCTATAAGACTTATAATCTCACTACAATAGTCAATATTTATAATTTGTTTGACAACAATCAATGTATAAAACTCGATGTGG
This sequence comes from Alisma plantago-aquatica, assembly GCA_963693085.1. Lineage (NCBI taxonomy): Eukaryota > Viridiplantae > Streptophyta > Magnoliopsida > Alismatales > Alismataceae > Alisma > Alisma plantago-aquatica. Next base: position 25,225,091 of record OY856409.1, on the reverse strand, counting down.
TCATTTTCCCTAACTAATTCTTTTGACTTCTTGACCGTCACAAGAATTGAATCAACCTTAGAAACATCTATTTTCATTTTATAATCTCTACTTCACTAGATGATAAATTGATGTTTGGAAATGTGATTGAGAACATCCACTATGTTCTTCTATTTTGAGTGAAATCTGCATCTTACCCTCTAAGGGATTTGACTATCCAAATGTTGTGTCTGATTAACCACCACCTCACTTCAATTTTGTTGCAATCTATGATAATAATAGTCTTTCAACATACTACCAATATCCTAATAGGAATGCAGCCTACACTTTTAGAAAAAAAGTTGTTCCTAACTATTAGTCCATAGTGATATAACCTTGGTATCTAGATCGATACTTGATAGTTGGTATATACCTAAAGTTAGAATCTTCTTCAACAAATCCTTTTAGAGTGCCTTAAAAATGGTTTATTGGTCTATTGTCCTAGAATTTGTCTTTGGTAGAAAACCAAATTGTATATATTTCTACAAATAGGAGATATGACACCATCAACACAATGTTTATTAAATAAACCTTGATTTTTTTGGCAATGCCTTCTTTATTCACTATTCGTAGAAGATGATAGATCTTTAAAGGGCATTTAGAGTTCTATATCTCATATCATATTGGTGGTAATTGTCGATAGTTGTTTATCTGACTCGTATTACATTTATCATACCCATGTGGTGGGCTATTCTTGTAGTATGCAAAATTAGACCGTTTGACTACCACATCCATGAATCTTTTGAAAGTGTGTTGCTGATTGGCATTTACAATACTTGGGATAAAATTTATATTGGAAAGAGGACTTTGGTTCATACCCTCTTCCACCTTCCATCAGCTGGGTTAATAAGTTTTCTTAACTAGACGTCAAAGTTTGCCATCACCTCTTAAGTTTCTGGAACCATCTCTTCTCATCCTTGAATTCATTAATTTGGGCATATTCTAATTTTTACTAGCATCAACCCATCAAGTTATTCTCACACTTAATACGGTTTTGTACCCCATTGGTCACTTATTTGTTCATCAATTGCACTCTTTGTGTGAATAATTATGCATATTTTATTGTAATATTATTTGGTTTAATTTACTCATAATTATATTGCAGGAAAATATACATTTTTCTAGAGAAAAATTTGAAACCATTGGTGTCTAACTTAATGATACTGACATGACATCATAATACAACTTTAATTTTATTCCTTATCACTAACATGACAAGGTAATAGTAAAAAGTCGGTGTGCTGACTCAAATGCCGACAAAGAAAAACTAAAGATGTTAAAATTAATGGTCTGTGTTATAATTTGGGCTATTTTGACTCCTATAAAATCTCAAGCAAAACCAGTGCCAACCTAACCCCAAGAAATGGTGACTTTGGAACCTTGGCAGCCAAGGAGGAGAGAAAAATAACGATGTGAAGAAATATTGACCAACAACAATACATTGTCTTTTGACAATAAAACCGAAGAACGATCCACTCCAGCTTCTGTATTTCATCTTATCAATTCTTATCCTATCTACCATGCTTCAAAATAAATGTTATGCATATTTTTTATTTAAGGCGATACCATGTAAAACATGTCTAGATAATATCTCTATTTCTAGACCTGGGGCTAGCCCGACATGATGTTGTAGTTTACAAATAGACTTTGATATAACTCTTATTGCATGATTTTTATGGAATTTGAATATAGTTCTGTTATTTAACATTGGTCACCTTAAATAATAATTCTAGACTTTAATCAATTCAAAAGAGGGATTTTTCTATTAGGGGAATTCTCATAAATTTAATAAAAATATACAATAAAAGTATGCTAACCATTAGGAGAAAATAGTTAAAAGATCCACTACAACAACATATGGTATAAATCAAGGTTAATTGGTCAAGGAAAAAATCCATAACATAATCAAATTCAATCTCCAAGACCTAATCCAGACCAAAATCTAATTTTAATTCATAGCGATAAACTTTACATATATCTCGTTATTCTCCTCCCTTCATGACCTTAAAACTATTTACCTCTCGTCAATGATAAAAGCATACCCTTACATATTCATGTCAGACGGACACCTGTCGCACGTAAAATTGGATGTTGTGGACTATGATAGCTACTCAGTTCTATATATTTATGGTTATGGCAATACATAAGATGGTTGCAAGAAACATATTAAATTAATTTTCCTTCAGTCATTTCATTTGATTCTCCCTTGATTCATTCTATCACTTTCTTTCCACATGTCAAAATTCTAATTTTCATACAAAGTTGTAGATGAGAAGGTAAGTTCCATTTTGATCATGGATGTGTAAAGACTAACACGCTAGCAAGTAGATGTTTCCCTATCAAAAATTATAGACTACTAATTTAAAACCACCACACTAGGCTTTGAAATGATAGAATATAAACAAATTAACATTCATATGTTGTAGTTGGGACCACAATGAGTTGTTGTTTTACAACACAACCTTGGGAGCTAGGATGTTGTAGGGACAAACGTAAATCACTTACCCTAAACACAAGTGAAAAATGATCTATATTTTATTTCTATTTTTTCCTTGTTCGGTCAGTCATAGTTTATACTCAACAATAACTTCTTATTGTGATTATTTATTAGTTTTTAACAACAATTTATTTTTCTTATGATTCAAAATGAGCAATAAGCTATAGCTTGGAAGAGTTGGTTGTTTCCTAAAATAGTGAATTTTTGTTATCCATGATTGATGGTTTGCCTTTCATTATTGATGATAAAACATGAACATTGATAAATACTAATGCAATAAACTTATCTTGTTTACCAAATCTAATATTATGGTACGTTTTTAAATATTTTTTTCAGACTTGGCAATACATGTAAACTATTGCACACATGGAATCCACATGACACTTCTCCTCTTATATGGTTGCATACAACTTTTTATTTTTTTCAAGAAAAAAAATCCGACTGAAAATTGATATGTATAATCGAAGGATATAACTAGTAGACACATGCCTCATTAAAACCTTATTTATACTTTTATATATAGCACTGTGTAGTTAGGGCATGTTACATGACACCCTCTTGGTTGACTATAATATATTTTGACTTCAAGACAGTGCTTGAAACATACAAAACACTTACATGTAAATCATATTGTGCATATTTAACCATGCTAGACCATGTAATTCTAGGGGTACCCCTCAACATTGGCTTATTTATATGTTGCATGTTGTTTATGATTGATCCAGTGGCAACAACACACCAAATAAGGATGTATTGTATAATGAATGCATATTATACAAGAACATCATCATGTCCTTAATATTGTTTCCATGTCCATGTGGCTAGAGGCAAATCAAAAGTGCTTCTGTACGTCTAAAAAAAATCCATATCAAGACTAATAGAAGTACATTTGGAGCAGAGAAGGAAGGAACACACACAACAACATACTATATATTGTATAATATACAACACCAAAAAATATTGTATAATATATTTTTATAAAATTATAATTGATACATAATTTTATAGTAATTTTATAATTTCTTTTGGGATGGGTTGTATCTACCCCAAGCAATAATACAAATGTTTATTGTAGCTGATATATACATATATATATATATATATATGTATGTATATATATATGTATATATATGTATATATATATATATATATATATATATATATATATATATATATACATCATGTGTCAGATGTATGTGAATGAGAATTACTCATACCTTCTTTTATATTTTATCATAGATAGTGTTTGTTTACACTCTATGAATTTATATATAAATTATAATATTCTAATATAGTTTGATAACACATGATGTTGAAAGTACCTTTCTCGGCCTTTTGGCTAAGATCAAGTGTTGTATCTGTTCTTACCAGTTTAATATCTGATATGTGGGTCATAGGCCCACATGATATAAAATTGAAAGTAAAACCTTCTAAGAAAAAAAAATTTGTACAATATATATAGGGGGTCAATCTTTCTCTCTTAACCCTCCCACACACACACACACAAAGATATATATATATATATATATATATATATATATATATATATATATATATATATATATATATATATATATATGGCGTTCATTCAATACTCACGTGGGTAGCTTGAATTTCGTTACTCGACAGCTAAAAAAGTAACTGTTTAGACCAGAAAAGTAATTCTGCTATCAAATAAAGTAACTATGTTGATCAAAAAGTAACTATACGACTAAAAAAGTAATCCCGTAAAAAATACATAACATATATATATGTAACTGTGTTTTGAAATCTACTGTTACAAACGTAACTATTTATGCATGAAACTGAACAGTTTGTAAGGTAAAGTAACCCTCTACATGATAAAAGTAACCAACTTGAAAATAAGTAACCGAAATGGGGGTATTAAAGATGGGCCCATATATATATATGTATATATATACATATATATGTATATATATGTATATAAATATATATATGTATATATGTATATATAGAGAGAGAGAGAGTCATGCTAGAATACAATCAAGTAGTTTTTCAAGATGCACTATTTTTTTCAAAAATCTAATCCGTTAATCTTCTTAAACATCTAGTGAATAGCTCATACATAAATTTGAGCACATTTGGACATTTATTGGTCATGTTATAAAGACCGCAAAAATTATGCATTTCAAATTAGTTTCGCACGCCAAATTTGTTGCCCTTGGATGAGTGACTTACACTCATCCAAATGGGCTCAAAATTTGTATGTAGCCTAGTTATAGTATGACAGTGAAGATTAATGGTTTACATTTTATAAAAAATAGTCTTGATATGCAAACACACTTGAGTGTATTTTTGCAAATGGTACACTCGAGTGTATTCTAGCCTGACTCTCTCTCTATATATATATGTATATATATGTATGTATCTGTCTATATATATATACATATATATATATATATTTAGTTAGTTAGTTAGTTAGTTAGTTAGTGTAGAATATACTAAAAATGTACTGATCATTTCCACCATGCAACACATTTTTTGAAAACAAAATCCATTGACCTTCTTTAATATCTGATATATGCACTGTATATAAGATTTGAGGTCGTTCAGACACATATAGTTCATGCATATGAAGTCAACAAAATGATGCACTTACACTTAGTTCTGTAGGTCATTTTTTTATTCTTAGATGAAAGATCTATAAGCATCCATATTAGAATAGATTTTGTATGTAACATGTATATGTCATAAAAATGAATATAAATGGTTTAGATTTACAAAAGTTAATCTTGATATATGAATTCCACGTTAATATACAACGTGATCTATACACTTTTTACATTCCAACCTAGCTAAGTAACTAAAAAACTAACTAATACATACATACATATTTATGTTTATTTATATGATGCTCATATAGTAACTTGGATATGTATCACTCTCCGCTTCTCATATTGTTACCATTTATTGAGCACCAATATTTTTGGATATTTCTTTCTACATAGACTACCATACAGTCATTGAGATATTCACCACCCATTTTTTCTCCACCAAATGGTCCTTTATGAATGTAAGCATTGAAGTGTTGTATTTTTTACAATACTATATGTAAGGAACAACCCTATGCATCAAACCAAGTTCTTATAGTGTCTTTTAATTATAAAATTGTTCAAATCATAGTCCATAATGACATCCTACGAGTATTCTCTTATAATTATCTTATGTTAAGAGGCAATTTTATGAAATTGGAAGTCTATCTTTGATATGTTCTATATTTAAGGCAACTATTTTTAGACACAAATTGAAAACTTGGTCTAATATCACATGCTCCACTCTGAGGTTCATTTTCATATTCAAATAACTAATGGTTCTATAGGTCACAATATCTTCATTAAGAATTCCTTCTTCATTGGCTAATTTATATTTTAACATATATAAAATTAAGAAAAAGAAACTTAGCTAAAAAAATCAAACAATGCAAATAAAAGAATAATATTTAAGTATGAAAAGGGGATAAGTGAACATGACTGACGATTACATGGATATACTAAATGTATTATTGTGGGGAGCGGGATAAAAGGAAGTAACACGAAATGACATACAATTAAACATCCTTTTTTGTAGAATTTTGACGATTCACCCCATAATGTCTATCACGTGCTAGGATTTTGGTGCATTCTCATCTTATTAATGATTATATGTTTTAGGAAATCAAGAATAATTAAAGAAAAGAACCACTAGCACTAACAATTATATTATTGTTGACAATAATAAAAATATGAAAAAATAACAATCAAAGTATCTCCAAGTCCATGAAAAAATAATTACTGGAAAAAAGAATTAAATTAGATGAAAGAAAACTTTAGCACTAGTGTCAAACATAACATAATGATTATTGATAGCAATGCAATGAGGTAAAATAATATACACATATGAGAGCTAAGCCTACTTTTAGTCTCATAGTCATAGTCACAATCACGTCATGCATGCGAACTAGAAAGGATCATGGTAGTGTAACTATGATAGAGATCCTGCATCATCTAATTCATCTCTCATTGTATAATACTTTTTGTTAGAAGTCCTTACCCATATCCAGGACCTACTAGAAGCACACGACAGTCAGACGTAAGTATTATCTGACAGATATCATTTCAGAGGCGGCCGGTGGGTTTTGAATTTAGATCTCTTCATGAGGAGACACCAAATACAACCACTTGAACCACTTCACCCCAACAATTAGTGGCGGAGCCACATAGTGACATGGGTGGACAAGTACCCTACCCGTGCTTTGTAATTTATACAATATTTTAGATTTAAACCATACATTTTTTATTGAAATTCCATGCAATGCCCTACTAAGATCGGTTGTAAAATGCACGGTGCCCAACAACAGCAGAATCTCTGACTCCGCCACTGCCAACAATAAGAATCTGTTCTGGGTACATACAAACATATATCAAGATACAAATATGTATAGATTTGGACAAATTTTAGTCCATGTTAATTTTAGATTAGGCTAGTAAAATTATAGAACAGAATTTTGAAACACCAAGACTATATGCTGCTTAAAATCTAGATCTCAATCAGTTTCAAGTTCTAAATTAAATAAATAAAGTCAGGCTTGACATTTAATAATTTAGATCGGTTCAAGATTGGCACAAAGACCAATATCCAAGTTTGGGTCAGTTCTGAGTCTGTTAACAAAAAAATGAGTTATAACTCTTTTGACCTGGAAGGGAACTGGGAATCGGAATCTTGACAACCCAAAAAGCGGTCCCGTAGTAAAATATTGTTTTAGATTTTCTATTATAATTTGATAAGTGAACAACACTTAAATGAATTATTTCTAAAACTTAGATGAGGCACGTGTCTCACGTAGTCTACGTGTAGTTCCCGCAACTGAATGAGTGAAACGTATCGAATATTCGGATCAAAATGAGTATGGTTCTCTGCTTATATTTGGGTATACTGATCAAACCTACCAACCAAGATAAAACGTGGATATCATGGTGTTGGTGTGCTGGGCCATCACCTGCCGCTGTAGCTGGATTAGTTGGGCGCTACCTGCCCATTGCCCATCAACTCCCTCCTCGTCAAACTAAACTAACTAACCGAACTACAATCAGGGAAAGAAATATGTCGTTCAACCATATATTCTGGACTGCGGCTAGAATAGAAAGTCTTGGTCACAGAGATGAGTCGATTACTTGAAACTGCCTGTTAGGTAGCGGTTGACTTAGATGCTATATTAAAAATAACAACAGATTGTGTATAGCTGGATGATACTGTAGATACCGGAAGCAGTCTGTCTCATGTTTCCACGTCAGGATGAATCGTGAAGCCACCTCTTCATCTGTGTCAATATCCATTCTCAAAGTCTTGGGCGGCGGCAATCGTGGATACTCAGCAACGCATGGCTGTACAGGACAGACGAGGTGGATCTATGATACATATATTTCCAGTAAGCAACACTCGTGTCTGACTCCTGATATATACTGGAAGATGTAGGAAGACACGTAGGTTTCCACCCGAAACTAAACTGCTGCTCGTCGGCGTGCACGCATGCATGCCAAGCTAGCAGCCGAAAGCAAAAGCAATCGGCACTTCAGCAGGTATATCCTAGAGTAAATTCTTAGAGTAAAAGCAATCGGCGTGCCCCAATCACACGAAATATCCTAGAGTAAATTCTCGACGCAGTTACGAATATAGGCCATCACACCAGTCGCACTGCAGATAGGAAACAATCTAAACTGTAGCTATCCATGACGACAATGTCCGTTTGCTTGCCTCAGTTACAAAGTCCGCGTGTCTCTCCCTGATATTTGTTCTTCTTTCTTCATGGTTTTGATGTAACTGGTATGTGTCTACGGAAAAACTTACCATAAGACCAATTCTATGGTAAGTTTGTAGCATCCAATAGAAATTCGTTATAGAGTATTGTTTATATTTTTCTCTTCTTATTTTTTCGGATAAAAAACCAAAATAGCACACTTTGATAAAAATATGTAATGAAATATCACCAAACCCATCTTAATTCCCGAAATAGCCCACTTTCAAGAGAAAGCGCCAACATTTTTGGCGTTTTACTGTTTGCAGCATCAAAAACACCAAAAAAATGGCGTTTTTAGTTGAAAGCGCAAAAAAAAATGGCGTTTTCACTTGAAAATGCAAAAAACTAGGCGTTTTTCATGTAAAACCGTAAAAAAAAATTACTTTTTGGCGTTTTTCAACCGAAAACGCCATTTTTTTGGCGCTTTCAACTGAAAACGCCAATTTTTTTGGCGCTTTTGGTCCTGCAAACAGTAAAACACAATTTTTTTGACGTTTTTGCTCCTGGAAACAGTAAAACGCCAAAAGTATTGGCGCTTTCTCTTGAAAGTGGGCTATTTCGGGAATTAAGATGGGTTTGGTGCTATTTCAGTACATATTTTTATCAAAGTGTGCTATTTTGGTTTTTTATCCTATTTTTTCTAAGAGGTGAGGATTTTAACAGGATAGAAGAGGATTTGCTACACTGTGCACTTGCCAACTAGCTCAGTTGATTAAGCCTGCTGCTTGTGAAGCACAAGTTGCGGGTTCGAATCTCAAGGAACTCATTGGGGCACTACAAGAAGGGATTATAGCCCTCAGTGTTGCTGATGGTGTTCTCTCTCTCCTGCTACCTTGGACATGGGTGAAATTCCCCACTTCCAAAAAAAAGGATTTATTGCACTGTGATTGGTTGTCCTATAAAAAAAATATAGGACTAGTTCTATATTACACTTTTTGTGTGTCTACTTATACACTAAAGCTATCCATCAATCTCGAAAGTCACCAGGAGAATTATATGTCCTCTTAAGGTATGTATCCTTCTCTGGCTCAAGGGTGCAAAATCATTCTTCATTAGCTTAAATTGCATGAAGAGAGGATTTAATGGACCTATTATATGTCCTCTGTCCAAAAAAATTATGGGAGTTTTTATCATATTTTCTTTGAATATCCCTACACTGATCATAATTCAAAACACTTTCATTATCACCAGCCACATAATGACACCTATCCACATAATTAAACATACTCTCTATCATCTATATAATGTTGATTCATGTCGAGATCCTAACTTGAAAAGAAGGGTAGAGAATCACCTTACACGTATTATTTGAAATACTAGGATAGAGCATTATTTCAAGATACTAATTCTAAAAGTTCAAGTAAATATTTAGTTATTTCAAATATCTACTATGCGAGACTCACTCTCTCTTCTTGTAGGTGATGTCGACTCTACCTGTGAGGGGAAAGCCCTTCTTTGTGGTTTCTCATTTGCAAAAATGATGAGACATCAAGATGTCATCAACTTTGACGTAGAGGCCGACACAATCAAGTCTCCTAGACAAGGGCCTGTGAAACTGAGATGCTCAAACCACTTATTATGATGACTTTTGATGATAATGCTAATTCCATTATTTGATATTTTATATAAGATCACCTTATTTTGGAATATCATTGTCACTGTTATAGGTAGTTTAAGGGGATCCCACCCCTAATATCACAAAAAATTTCTAGATCAAGGGTGCAATTATTTAGCTTCATAGATGTTTCTCCTTGGTTGAACTAATTTTAGTTGAGTCATTTATATTCGTTCATCTTTTGTTATGTTGGGTGAGAACTCCTAGAACTTACCCAAATGTACGTGCATGTGACCTCATACATGATGTTTCTTTGACATTATCAGTACTTTTGATTTACCAAATATGTAGCCCAATGCTGTTAAGCAAGCAGGTGATAAGGTAATTCAACTTAGTTATGTATGCTAATTTTTTTGAATAAATATGGGCTATTTTAGGTTTAGGTTGCCAATTGTTGTTCAATAAATGGGATATTTCTAATCCTTTAACATCTGCAGAAGCCCTTTCTTTCGCTATGTCTCTAGTTGAAGATGAAGTACTACATACTTTGCAATCCATGTGGAGGAATAAGGCACCAAGGCTTGATGGTGTGGACCATAAGTTTATGCTTTCTCATTGGAATACAATTAAACACTCGGTTATTCTAACTGTTACTAATGCTTTACAAGGCTTTCCGATCACTCCTAGTTTCAGTGATGTTATTATGGTTCTCATTCCTAAGGTCACCCGACCTTAAAACTACAATCAACTCATGCCTATCTCTATGAATAAACTTATTTGAAGTTATGTTCAAAAATCTTAGATAATCGGTTGAAACCCTTCCTCCCTGTTTGGATCAGTAATGAACAATCAAATTTTATACCTGGAAGACATATTACAAATAATATAATCCTTGTTCAGGAGTTCATTCACAATATGGAAATTAAATTTGACCTAGTTAAGGCCTACAATCTCCTGGAGTGTCCCTTTATTCTTGACACTATTCAAAATTCTAGCTTACCATCTACAATTTAGAACTACATAATGTACTCTATTTGTGGAGGTACAATTTTCATTGCTTGGAATGGAGAGTTATTGCCTAGCTTTAAAGTAAATAGAGGATTACGTCAAGGAGACCCTCGGTCTCCATACCTTTTAGTTATGTTTCTTAACATACTAAGTCTATTGATTATCAATAAAGTCAGAACTGGTCGCTGGAAACCTGTCAAGCTCTCTCAATAAGAAAGGGCCTTTTCACATTTTGCATTTGCTGATGATTTAATTATCTTTTCCTAAGAAGATATGGAACATATAAATCTTATTCCAAACTATTTTAAGTTATTTGGCAGGGCTTCTAGATAATCAATATCCATAGACAAGAGTATTATCTTTTTTTTCTAATTTGTGCCTTTACAACTGCGTCGACATATATGTTCAGTTGCTGAAAGGAATGTTACTGACAATCTCAGTAGGTACCTTAGTGTACCTGTTATGCATGGGAATAACTACTGATACATATGCCCAAGTGCATGACATAATGATATCCAAAATTATCAGTTGGGAAACTCATTCTTTGACCTTGGTTGGCCGAATTTGTTCAGTAAAGAGCGTGGTGGCTACTATACCTACGTTTACTATGCATACCGTCGTTCTTCCTTATCTCTATGTTAAAAAATGGATGCTATGATTTGAAACTTTCTCTAGAGAAGGTCTTAAAATCGATCCTCTTTTTCTTTAGTGGCTTGAAACCAACTTATTGTACCAAATTCATATGGTGGACTAGCATTACACTCAATGCATAAATGGAACTAGGTGTTGATCACGAAGTCTGCATGGCATCTTCTCTCTGGATGTAACAAGGTGTGGGGAGAAGGTTTCAATAATAAATATCTACAACCCACCTCTCCATCTACTCAAAGAAGTACATCCTTTTAGCAGGTTGTGCAATCCTTTTATGAGGCAGGATTGTCTAACAGTTGCAAGATGATAGGTAATGGCAACAATACTTTTGTTTTGAGGTACAATTGGATCCCCAATACCTCAAATCCTCAAAGCTTCATTACTCATCTATACCTAAAAAACTATTAGATGTAAAAGTTACCTCCATGGTTACATTAATAAATAATTGGGACCATGAGTTAATTCTCCAATTCTTTCTTGAGGACATTGTAGATAGTATATGTACTCTATTGTGTCCACAACCAACTTTTTTCTGACGATGTTTTGGTATGGAATCATTCATCTTATGGTAAATTTTCTATGACATCAACCTATAGATTATTACCTCAACATAAATATAGGTCCAAGTTGGGATTTTTGTCTATTTTACAAAAAACGAAGTTGCCGACATAATTGAAAACTTTATTATGATTACTTATGCATAATGCTCTGATGAAAAACTGAAGACAAGTCCAACATCATCTAATAATGGACTCTACATGCCCCAGGTTTGGGTTGGATCAAGAAGACACAAGAAACTTGCTTTGGGATTATTTTTATGAAAAGACTATTTGACAATCATTACAAGTTCAACAACAAATACCTTCCTTCTTCTCTCACCCTTTAATGCCTCTCCTATAAATCATTCTTAATTCTGAACCAAATTTTCTATATCTATGTGTGTCTGTTTGTTATAAGCTCTGGCTCAGTCCCTATAACTTAGTCTTCAATCAGAACAATACTTTACCGCCAGTTATAATATCCACATCTATGAGTATGGCCTCTTCCTTGCATCAAGCATACAATTCAAATGCTGCAATTGTTGTGAATGACTTTCAAGCTACTTCTATCTACATTAGATATCCTCCTAGTGTCACAAAGATCAATGTGGATGCATCTATTCAAGGAAGGAAGACAACTATTGTTCCTGTATCAAGAAATCATTTTTGCAAATGGATGATGGGTTGGTCACAAATACATTTCTCTGAATCTTTTATATAAGAAGAAACTTCAACTATTTACTTGGATCTTCAACAAGATAAACTTCAAGCATGGCCCCACCTTATTATTGAATCCTATAATAACATCATCATTCAAGCTATAAACAACACTATCATACCCTATCCTTCTATGCATACATGGATGACAACAATAAGAAAACTGTTGGAAGATGATTGGGAGGTCACTGTCTAGAAATGTAGTCGACAACAGAACCTTGAACCGAACAGATTGGAGAAATGGCATCATTTTGCCCAATATCATTCACCTCCACCCATGTTGTCTAATGTAATGCCTTTAATATGATATTTTATATTTGCATATTTTGACTGTAAGGTATTTGTTATAATGCCTTCAACATTGATGTATTGATCCACATGCCTTGTTCATGTTTATAATGAAACTTCAGTTTCCCAAAAAAATGGATAAATGGCGATTCTGATAAAAAATAAATGGGAAATGGGAGGATAAGTACAAAAACTAGTAGGTTGATTATTCCCACCATAGGTTATGTAAGACTAAACTGACTCAAACATGAACCTACATGTATCTACCCCACATGTGAGTGCATAAAGTTTATGTTGATTGCATTGAGCCTAAGAAAAAGTTGAATGACTAATGACTTATTTTTGTTATTGGTGCCAAAGACTTATACTCAAACCAAGCTCCAACATTCTTGTGATGGGTGAAAATGATAGGAGAGAGAAAAGACCCAAAATTATGATATAATTATGAATCTATCTCTATATCAATTGGTAAAAGTGGGGTTAGTTTGATAGTGTATGTATTGGTACACATATTTGAAATCAAGCGATGTGGAATAAATTGGCTCCAACATTGACATATGAATCATTATGTCATTGTTTCCTTTAGAGTAATTCTTCCCATCTTGAGTTGTGAATGACCTAGTGTTCTTTTTTGAAGGCATGTAAAATTTTTATAGAAAAAATACGATTAGAATATGATCTTTGCTTTCTTTAATCATACTTTTTCTTGAAAGAAAACATCATGCTTTATTAATCACCCTTAAAGTTTCTAATACAACGAAGCCTTCATGGAAGGTATCGACAATGCATATCATCAATAGCTGATTTTTCTACACCACGAGCAACACTACTGATATCCCTACTAACATGATATAGAGAGTAAAATTGAAGGAAAGACCCTAAATAAAAATATCTAGTTCCAATTGACCTAAACCCTAAACCCTAAACCCTAAACCCTAAACCCTAAACCCTAAACCCCTAAACCCTAAACCCTAAACCCTAAACCCCAAACCCTAAACCCTAAACCCCAAACCCTAAACCCTAAACCCTAAACCGTAAACCCTAAACCCTATGCCCTAAAAATATTTGACAAACGTCAATGATAGGGTTTCTAGTTGATTTGACAAAAATTAATGATTTAGCAACTAATTTTTCACCTTCTTGATCGCTGTGGAAACCACCTCAACATTAGAAACATGTCTTTCTGTTGTAAACTCTTTCCTTGCTTTCTGTTGAACAAAAGTTGGGCATTGTCATTACACCCAGCCATACCATATCATGTTCTTCCATCCTGAATGAAATTTGTATCACACCCTCTAGGGGATGTGACTATCGAACATGATGCATCACTTTAACCACCACTCACTTCAATTTTGTTTTAATATACAAAAATGATCTTTTACCACCAAAACCCTAACATGTATGATGCCTACCCTATTTAAGATCATGTTGTTCCTAATTTCTAAATAGTCCCTAGTGATATTACTAATACTAACCAAATCAATGATTATAATTGGTTTATACATGAAGTTCGAATCCTATTCATCAAGGCCTTCTGGAGTGTATTAGATCTTGAAAAAATGGTCAACGGTCAATTATCCCAAAATATCTCTAATTTGGTACTTAGGAAGATATAGTGGAAATTCATTTGTATGTATTTGTTCTTATAAGGTAGATGACATCATCAACACTACATATAACGAATCCCCTTGCTTTTTTGGCAATGGCTCCATTTGCCACTTTCCATGGAAGACAAAAGATCTTTGGGGACCATTGATAGTTCCATATCCTGTGCCACATTTTTGGCCTATGATGGGAGTTGGTTGTCTGGCTTTGATGGCACCTATCATACCTACTAGGTTGGGTATTCTTAAGGTGTGAAAACTCAAAAAGTTCATGTACCACATAATTGTATCATTAGCATGTTCCTTGTTCATTGACACTCAAATTATTTGGAGTAAAATTTCTATTGGAAAGAGGCTTTGGATCAGGGCCTCATCCTACCATCCATCATATCATTTAATGCATTTTCTCACCTAAACATGAGAATTTTACACCATCTCCTTGATTTCTTTAAGTGTATCCTCTCTTCCTTAATCCATTAATTTTGCCACACTTTAATATTTTTCAGCACCAATGGTCATGTAATCAACCAACTTAATATGTCGATTACACCCCATAGGCTTCACCAAGTTAATATTGGGTTAATGTTGTTCTATTTAAAGGATAGATGACCATGGAAAATAACTAGATTCTAGCACTTTGTGGGATTGCATATTTGTCTTCATAATCAATCTCTACATCTAATTATATAGAGGTGAATGGTTAAATGAGTGGACGTCTTTGAAACCCAACCCTGAAAGAGTTTCTTCTTTTCCCATATTCAATCAAAAAATCCAATTTATCTTTCTTTCGATTCTTGTAGAACCCCACGAAAATTGAGATATTTTTTGGTGTATATCATCAATAGACCCACATGCATCTAATCAATGCTCATATATAGGTAGGCATAGCTTTGGTATAACTTTTCTCTGAACCTCTTTCCTATAATTTGAGAGTAGATTTTGTTTCTACCCCAAAGATTCTCCAAGTCATTTCCCATGACGCATTCAAAAACTTGTTTCATAAAATCCCAATCGTTGTAGGCAAACCTAGATATCAATATTTCTATATACCTGATTTACTTTGAGTATGCTGTTGAGTTCCTGTCTTCACCAGTATGTTGCTTTGTTACTAAATGATACTTTCATATTAGATAAAGTTATTTTTTTGGTCTGATGCCATTAATAGTGCTTAATAATGTCATATGAATTCAAACATTCCCAAACATATGAGTAAAAGGATATTTCCATTTGTAATGAAAAGATGAGAAATACATTGTGCATTCCAACTAACTAGCACACCATTTATGTGGTCATTTCAATAGGAAAGATTTATGAAAGAATCAAATGCTTTTGCAACCAGGATAAAATGTTAAGGTAAAAATGTAACTCCCAATTGTATCTCCTTTTCCATCTTGATAGTTTTGGACCTTTCTCTAATGATGGAAAAGAAATTATTAATAGAATAAGTGCAATTTTAATTCTATTTCTCCAATTTCATACAAGACCACCTGCTTTAGAAAAAAAGATAACCTCATTCTACCTAGTCATAACTATTTGACATGTAAAATTTAAGACCTAGATATCCTTTTTACAATTCATAAGCATTGTATAATTCATAAGTAATAAGCATGTTGTTGGTGATCATGAAACATCTACTTTAGGGTAAAGAACTTGGACTTTCATAAGGAGTTTAATCCATGGTAGGTTTAAAGTTGTCAGATTCATTGGTCAAATATTTTTTTATCTGATTTAATAAGTACTTCTGGTTCTATATTCAACAATTTCTTTCAGATTTCCCAGTTTGATAATCATCACCACTAGTTTTGAAGGAAACTATTCAAGAGAAACTTAACCTTTCAACCAAATCTTGATACAATTATCATCCTTACCATTAATATGGTGATATTTTTGGTAGAGCATACCCTTCATGCCATTAGGAACATATCATTATTGCATTTTATGCACATCACTCTAGACTTTAGTTTCATCTACATATCTTTCAAGAAATAAGACATGCCCTTCCATATCTTTAAATATAATATATTTGTCACTTATCCATGTGGGTTGGGTTACAAGTTCTAAAAAAGGATAAAAACAAATATATAATAACTTTCTCCATCAAGTCCTTCAGTGTTGCTCTACTTCTTTCTTTGAGATATTTTATGATGAAATAAGTCATGTAACTATCAACATATTTTAGTTCATTAATCTAGACATGGCTCACAAATAAGCTTCATATTTTCCTTTAATATTATCCAAAGTGATAGATAGCTCATTGCACCTCTCTAAAGTAATGTTTTTTGGTGGTTGTCTATGTATTTCTACCAACTCTTTGTCATTATCATTAATCTTTTTCTTCAAATTCCCTATTGATAGCCTAAGGCAAACAAGTTTTAAATCTTATATATCTAAACTCATCAATCACCTGCAAGTATACAAGATCAATTATAGTCGAGGTTGAACCACAGGGAGCACGACTAGCTAGGTATAAAAGAACTAATGTTCAATAATCTAAGCTGACTACAATACTAGATCTTGATTTCAATTAGCTAAAAGATAAGTAAACAACAAAAGAACTTAAATTGAAGGTTGAAAATATATTTTAGAGAGTCTTGGACATAAGATTTCACTACCATACCATCACATCATGTGTAACTACAAAATTAAAGCATGCCAATAATATGCAAGGTGGTTGTCATCATCAAGTACCTCCTTACAACATGAGATGGTTCTCATCCTCACATAACACTTTCCTATCTATGCTTTGATTCGAACACAACATTGAACCCTCAACATTCTCAAGCCACTCTCATGGTTAAGAGTATATTTCCATGAATCTTACTCCTTACTCCCTCATACATCCTCCCAAATAGCACAAGGAAGCATAAAACATGTATAAAAGGTGGCCCTCCAAGCATACAAGAAATAAAACACCATATGAACTCATGGAGAAGCAAAATAACTAGCATTAAATATAAATTCCTAGTTCACAATGAGTAATGGCATGGTAGTTTCTCTCCCATACCCAAGAAGAAGGTTCTACTCACACATGATGGAGAAACACAAACACATTGTAGAATTTTTAGAGTTTTACATAGCTAAAGAGAATAAAAAGAAAAGGGAACCAAATGTGAAGTCAAGGGAAGTAGAACTCCGGATAGAGGATGAAATTCTACCCTTGAAGCTTCTTCAACTTGGAAAATCTTTCCTCCTGAGAAGCTTGAATGAGAAGAAAAGATATGTTGTACCTTTTGGAGTAGAAATGGTGAAGAATGGAGGTTCTTTCCCAAGAAATCTCTCCTTACTCCTCAAAATGTCTCTTCTCTTGCTCTGGAACTTCTCTTGGTCAAAAAGTGTCTCAATGAAGAGTGATAAACACCCCAGGTGGATGCTCTCATTTTTAAAATGAAGGGCGGTTGCTATGGAATTATGTAGAAAACTGATGAAGACACGACATGTCTTTGTGGAGACACGTCATGTCGTCGTGTAACTGGCTGCTGAACTTCTTCTTTGTGATAATAGTTGTGCCAATACAGACATGTGGTGTAGCTATTACAGGAGTCGGTCTGGGCAGATATGACACGTCGTGTGCTAATAAACACATGCCTATGTGCGTTGTAAGCAAGTTAAAGTCGGCTTTTGAATGTGCGTACACATAGTGTCTCAATAAGGACACACCATGTCTTTTGCTTTGTGGTTTGGGCATCAAGGCCTCTGGAAACTTGCATGCCTATGTATTAAATAACACACAAAGTGTTCTTTGCTTCATGATCCCTTTCTGGAAAGTTACACATCCTATCTTAATAAAGACACGACATGTTCGGTGATGTTTCTTCAAGATCAACTCTGAATCAGTTGCAAATCAAAGGGAGATCCAACTAAGGTCAGATTTGTGTTGGGCTATCTTCAATTTGTCATTTTTGACGTGTACCTATGATCAACATCATGCAATAAGTAAAATAGCTAAAAGATGACAAGTTAAGTATGATTAGAGGCTAAATGGAAGGCAAAATGAACTAAATATGTGTGTGAATGTGTGCAAAAAGTAGATATGAAATGTACACATCAAATCCCCCCAAGCTTTAACTATTGCTTGTACTCAAGAAAAAGGAGCATAGAAACACAAATGAAGGAATTGCCAAGCTTATGCATAGATCAAATGAAATGGAAGATGTAAATGAGGCCAAACCCACCATAATCATCAGGTTCATATTCATAGGCTTGATTTCAACTCAGACATCCGAGAAAGAAAATTAAGTTCAACAAGGGTGGTTACTCATTAAATGAAACAGTCAACCACGCAACACTAAATGGAACTTGGATAACCAAGCCAAACAAACAGTGAGTTTGCAACAAAACTTTTAGTTATTAGGGAGATGGGATCTTCGTTAATGTTAGCAAATTTTAGCCCACTCTCCTTGTTTTCCTGAAAGGTATGATATTGGGTTAGGGGTTCTGACACTTGACTGCTAATTTAGACTTATGCACACAAGGAGTGCCAGTTGGGGTATTTTATTCTCTTATTAGGACATATCACCCAACCATCGTGGCCATATCAGACTTACACTAGGTTAGTATGATATGTGGGTGGTTTTAACCATCTTTTATGGGGTAATTAAAATGAAGTGAACCAAAAGGGAATTTAAATAGGTCATGGGTTTCACTTATTTTTCCTAGAACAAATGAGAGCTAACTAAAATGCAACATTAGATAGATTCCATTAATTTGATTTGAAAATTTTTCACTACAAAGAGGTAGTTGTAAAATAACTACATGTTTGGCAAAATCATCCCATGTTCTAAGTACTGTTGTAAAGATGACATATTCACAAATTTTTTTACCTATTACATGTATTAGGCAATCCAGGATGAAAAAGATGAAAATTTAGTCTACAAACATAAATCCAAAATTAAGCACATGTTGGTGGCCATAAAGTTTCATTTGATTCATGCATGCTCTTTTACAATTTCTTTAGATGATAATTCCTATGAGGGAGGACAAGATAGTTCAAACTTGGAAGAAAAATAGTTCATCACACAAGATAGGCCTCACATCATGCTAAACTTGCCATGAGAAAATAAGAGGCTAAAAAAACAAAAACTAAAAATAAGAACTAGAGAAGTAGATAAAATATAATTAAAATGACTAAACAGCTACAACTACATTACTGAGTGGTTGCACCCCCCCCCCCAAATCTTAAAATTTGCAGTGTCCTCATTACATCAATCAAACCTAAGGAAGAAGAAACTAGTTACCTATCATGGAAGATATTAGTAAGAAGGGCCAACACCCCCGTGACTAGTAGCAAAATACTGGTTGACAAAACATCATCATCATCAGGAATGTCGACCAACATGGGATATGGAGTAGATTCTGGCTATGACTGGTGAGGCTAAGGCATCAAATAGTGGTCTGAGAGATGTGCCACATGCCCATGCACTGGACCATCTCATGCATTACTAAGTACTGCTGACCTAACAGATCGTGGAGGCTATCCAAATGGTCAAAACACTACTGAGTATAGCCATAAAGATGCCCAACATCAGGCATAGCCCAAGTGTACTTAGTATGATTTCTTGTGGATGGTAGTGGCAGGGATGTGTGTGGCTGAGCGGCAGGTGGAGCTTGATCTTCAAGGGCATCTGCATCATCATCTTTGCAGCTACGATCGAACTTCCAATTCTTTATTTATTAAGGTGATGATCTCCAAGTCAAGAAGATCAATGTACTGATCAATTTCAAAATACTATCTGAACTTTGCATCATCATTGGGGATCTTGGCAATCAGACCTATAGAAATTAGATATTGGATATCGACCATGTTCCTACCTGGTGGAGCCTCTAGACTGGTGAAGTCTACCTCAAGCTTTGTGACCAGGAAGGAGATTAATCTCCCACACATGATGTCCCCATATTCTCTCTTTTTGATCTTATTAATGTCTAATAAACTAGTGAGAATAAAATAACATGAATATATATGAAAATCATAAACCATACCCCATAGAAAAAATAATTGTTTTTCTTCCCACACACGCCTTGGGTTTCTTTCTTGGCAAAAACCCATGTGTTGAGGAGGCACTAGATGTATATGAAGATTGGGTTATGGATGGAAGATGCCCTGACCATCTTGGCATCACATCTCTCCTCATCAGTGATCTCATTCCAGAAGACATAGCTATTAAAAGCTATAGGGTAGGCTATAACACCCTCTTAGTGGGACTCTAAGAGCTCACATAATTACTTGAAGGTGATTTTTTAGTTCTGGCCCAATAGACGGAAATGAATGAAGGAATATGGTTCAAGCTGGTTCCTCAGGTCATCTTCAACGTTAAGAGTTGTAAGAAATTCATAAAAGAGGAAAGGATATGTGTTTTTTTACCGTGCATCATATGTACTGGAGGCCAATTTCCTTTAGACACTCTTTGACCTCGTTCTTGAATCCCAAAGCTCCCATTGTCTGATCACATGCAAAATGTGTAGGGAGGACCCTACAAGAGATGAGGAATTGATATATGGGGTCTTCCTTTGCAGTCATCCTAAATTGGGTCATGGAGACATATGCAAGGGATGTGGATGAGCTTGGTTCATGCCTGTGGTTCAACGCCTGCTTGACTGGTGCCATTATTACTGAGAAGTTGCAAAAACAACACGAGACACGACGTGTATAAATATAGACACATCATGTCTTTAGATAGAAAGGATGGCGAACCAGGAAACGGACATGACATGTCTTCAAGGGGACACGATGTGTATCTGGAGCTCAGCGGTGTCTGGAGGTTAGGGATGACAAATTCTTTACATGGTGTGAATTTGACTTCTCATGGTGTGTCCTCTCCAACCAGTGATTAAGTGTGTAATGACCCCCCCTCCTAGTAACCCTTAATTAAGGGAGACTAAGAGGTCAGAGCTGTTATCCCCATTTCCGGATCAAAGGTTCGACAAATAATCAATAACAATTATTAAATTCTACCTACTATACTGAAATATGGAAGAAAAAAAAAACTTTTCATACCTTTTGAAAACTTGGATCTCTAAACTTCTATCCACATATGAATTCTACTCTAACTAATCCTCCTTGTATTTTAATTCATGTATTTCACAATATGACAATTTACTATTTATCCTTTTGGCTTGTACCTAAAACGCCGACAAATAAAATGTCGGTCAACATAAAGCTGGTATCTGGGGGAAACAATAATCATAAAACTATGATAACAATGTAATCAATCAATCATGATTTAAACAATCAACTTTACATTTTTTGCATAACTGCTCAATCCCTACATACCCTAGCCTCTGCGTTGTCCCTGCAGTGGACCTGGATGCTACCTTCCTTATGGTAGATCCCCATTAAACCCGTCATGATCCCATCTAATAGGTGAACCCGTTTCTAGGGTTGAGTCACATGGCACTACCCGTAGGTAGCCCACTCCTTACTTCATGGAATGCTAAAGAGTCTCATGGCACTACACGTAGGTAGCCCAATTTCTAACTCACGATAACCAAGACCTTGCTCTAAGGTACCCCTTTATAGCCTTTGCCAAGCCACAGAGGTGGACCAGGATATGGGTCAGTCATGTATGTACATTTATAGTGATAATCATAGTCACTTTATAGTTGCATGAAATAAATAGGCATCCAACAGTTATTTCCAAGCAATTGATAAAATGTTCGGAAATCACCATACAACTACAGTGATTATTCATAGGCATAACCACATACCTGTCAGGCTGATTTGAGATAGAATAATTCATGCAAGTAAAAAATCCAAGCAAGAACACATATAAGATCCTGAAATAACCATACAATTTCCTTTTATTCTCAGGTCATCAAGATCTATTAAACCTAGCTCGCTTCCTAGGGTTTCTAGTTCACTTTTAGGGTTTCCATTACAATTACAGTTTCCCTTCATCTTTTACTATTTTAAACCCTAATTTATACCATTACTCATAAACCCTTATTATCTCATCTATTCTTCACGAAAGATATTAAGGTTACCTTTTAGCAACATATAACCCTAATTTAATATTAAGGCACAATTAAACATTGATAAAGTCCATTAAGATTATTTTACATTAAAGCTACCATTTTTATCCTTTTATCCATGAAAGGATCATTATGCTCATTTATCATCAATTCATAGTTCATTATAATCTAAATCTCATATGAACTCTATTCATCATTAATGCTACCCTTTTTATTCATTAGAAAACACTAATTACTACATTAAGGATTTTTATTCACAACTAGAAACTTTTATACTCGAAATAGATTAGAATCATCATATCTTAACTTTATTCGTGATTTTGAATAATGAAAGCCATTAAGAGTCGCATTTACCAATATTAGGGTTTCAAGGCCCATTAAAGTATATTTATGCACATGAACTCTTAATTAAACTTATTACATGCAAAGTTCATCATTGTTTATCTTAATGTATCTTTTCATGATTAACAGGCTAATATCAACTTTAATAATCCATTAAACCCTACTAATTTCATTAATCATCTCAAAATAGGGTTTCTTAATTTTTAATTCGTTAAAGTTGATAACTTGAATTAATTTTTGAATGGAAAGAGGAATTAGCCTTCAAATATATTTTTAATGAATTCCTCTTATTTTTCTGAGAAAAATGCATATATTATTTGCTATCATCGGAGTTACCAACATTTAGTTATGAATTTTGCAAAGTTTACCGTTTTGGACCAATCAAAGGATGCCATGTCACCTCTATCTCCATGTAAAGCAACAATTTGGAAACATAACCAATTTACGAATTTACCCCCGTGTAAGTCGGTTGTTTCTTCAGCCCACAGAGGGCATAACGGTCCAACACCCCCAAACTCCTTCTTCCTCCTCGCGATGCTGCCAGGTGCACCAACCTGCAACCCTAGTCGTGATCCGTGTGACAACAGCTGCTCCTCCTAGACTCGTCGACCACCGGAGGGAGATCCCTCACCTCTGTCGTGCTCCTGCACATACAGGGCACCTTAGAAAAGCAGCCACGACAGCCGGTTTCAGTCCACCAGTTCTGCAATTCGACCTGCAGCCAACCTGCTGCGATGTATAAGTGTTGGGCCGTACTTCTCTTCGACACCGTAGGAGTGTCGCACTCAGTTAATCTTCTTGCTCCTCCGCTCCGCATAGCTCCAGGGGTCATACTACCCCTACTGTTAGGGTTTTGCCAAGGAATATGAAGAAAGAAAGAGAGGAGTGTGTGGGATTCTTATCCAACTCGACCCTGGGCTCTACCCCTTTATATAGGGGTGGGAAACGAAGCCCTAGGTTGGCTTATTCACGACTCAAAGAGTCCTTTTCCAAACATGAAACCAATTCCTTTCATGAGAAGAAACCTTCTCTCTCTTCTTTATCTTTTTGGTATTCCTTTTTCTTTAAATATTAAGATTTCGAAAATTTCTTCCTTTATCTCCTTTGTACTTGCCTTTTGATTTATTGGCATGAAATTATATTCTCTTTTAGTAGAAAATATCTCCCTTTTAATAATACTATGAAATTCATTCATTATGCATCACATTAACATCTTATTTTACTTTATTGGTATTTTCTTTTTCTTTTCCTTTATTGGGGCTCCTTGGACCCCAAGAAATTGTAATGTTTCAAGATTCCTTTTTAAGGAATACTCGTTGTTCTTCTGGATGCATCTATATCTACTATTTCACATTATCTTGTTTATTTCTTATTAAAATATCTCTTTTTGAGGATTTCTCTTTATTTCTCTTTTATTTTCCTCATTGGTATTCCTTTTAACATTAGGAATCCTTGGGATACGAAATTCCATCAAGGATAACTCAATTATACTTCTTTCCACTTATTTTCCACATTATATCATTGTTTTCAATCTCTTTCATAATAAATAAATACTTAATTGATCTTTTCTTTTCTTATTGTATTTTATTTGCAACTTTGGACTCCTTGGGACCCAAGAGGCATGAAATCCACCTTTGGATTACATTCTTTTGCCTTCTAGAGGCTTCCACATCTCTCTTTTCTCAGAAACTCAATTATTCATTTATTAATTGAATTTCCTTGTTATTGGGCCCAATAGCCAATAAAGCCCACAAAACAATCATCAAGACTATTGTAAGAGAAATCCGTTTATTCAAAACAAATCATATATTTATTTGTTCAAATATCTTTAATATGAGAAATCACATTTCCGACCAAATGAACCCAAAACTGGGGTTGTAAAATCCTTCCCCTCTTATAGAAATTTTGTCCTCAAAATTCCATCAAGAAAACAAACAATTTAGGATAAGACTTTTACATGTCCATCATTGGCCCCTATGTGGCCTTACCTTATCCATGGCGTTTCTAGAGAACCTTTATCATCACATATTCCTTTCTCTGAAAACCTCATAGGTGACTTAGGTCATTTTAGCCTCCCTTGGGGCTCACTAGGTTCATTGCTCTGAACACGGTCTGGGTACCTCACATAGTGCTCTAAATTGGACACATGAAACTCATCACACATCACATTATCCAGAGGGATAAGGGCAAACTTAACCTTCTCCACCAAACCATGTCAAAAGAACCCGTGTATCGGGGACTCAGCCCTCTTAGCTATAACTTAGAGGGATCGGATTTTTATGTCACAAATTCCCCCACAGTGAACTGCATGTCGGTCTACTTTGCATCAGCTTACAACTCATGTCATCTCTGGGCTCCTTTCAGCCATTGCACGATCAAAGCGACTTTATCGACACACACTGTGGTCCTTTCTTGACCTTCGTGAGGTCCCTTCACCAACATCATCTTAATGAAGTGGTGACTGACACAACCTCCTTTGCAGAGCTTCTTTACATCCTGATACTGGATATGGTGGTAAACATCACATCCTTCATAGGACAAGAATTGTCTCTATGTATCACCCTGAACGAGCACACATGCCCTCATCATACCTTCTAGTCTGGATCATACTAACCATTAGTTAGGGGTGATAAGCGATACTAACATCGAGTTCTTCATGTACCTACTTCCACCTTATGAAAGTGTATCTTTAGGTTATACTTAAGAACTTTTGAACTCGTATCATGGTGTAGTTGAACCATCCCTCTCATATGTAGTTCAACCGGATCTGTCCCTTGATAGTACTCTTTCTTTCTCATGCCATCTAGGCAAGGCGATCCACCATAACTCATATTGCATCTTGACCTTCCTTGGTCTAGGGGAGACTTACCACGACATCCATAGTGATGAACTCCCATTCCCTCTCAGGGACTCTTTTATCCTCTATGTCAAAACACTGGGTTACTGGTGTTCATCCTTCACCTCCTGGCTTGCATGACAACTTACCCCATGCAACTTCATCTTAAGAATCCAATGTACTTGGTAGTACCATGGTATATGGTAAGCTTAAATCATTATCTCCTATATTGGCATGATTCCTTAAAATGGATTCCTCAGAAACCCTAAACCACTCTAGTCAGGGTTTCATCACCTTCCTTTTTAGAGAAGTGTATCTGAGGTTCCACAACCATCCTTTCATAGCACCAAGGACTAAGCTGGCTAACCAAACAACCATTAACTCGATCAACCGTTATTATCATATCTGAGTGTTAGCCAAACTTATCTTTTTCCATCTGAGGGTTAACCTAACAACCTCTTCACATCCTTAGGTGTTAGTACAGTTCAAGACATACACCTCCATATATTCCACTTTTTATCTCATCTCAACTCTAAGTCTATCTTCCTCAAGAAAACTCTGAGCTTATTCTCTTGAATTTTCAAACTCAAACTTGTATAACTCATATCTCATGATAAAACATCCTCATAGGATGACTACCTTGTTTGTAAACCATCCATGTATCATTCATTCCACAAGGGCATGTTATCATCTCTATCGTCATACTTCATAGCAACGTTCCAACTCACATCATCTTTTATCCTTGGTGTATGGCATGCGTATTGTCCTATCTCTCACTCCCATAACAAGAGGAAATAAGCATTTGGCTGCAGTACAAATACAGAGTTCTTCTTGTTCCAGGAGTAGAGATGGTACATCCCACCTCACCAGTACACCTTTAAATCTAAATTGAAACGTGCCACATATGTCTCTACATCACAATCATCTCGATCTCAAGGTTACTTCCATGGAGAACTGGTCCCGAACTTACTTGGGTCCACACATATTCCTTGGTCATCTCCTCTAGGTCTATAGGGTGTTGACACTTTTAAGGTCATCCCTCTTCCCTTATGCATCCAGAGAGTGCCCTACTCATCTACCCGTTGGGTCTCATGAGTTCATGAAGGTGATCAATCTCCTAACCCATGGCCCCCAGACAATGATAGATGTTACCTCCCGACCCTATGGTCACGTGCAACTAGGGAATTAGGCAACTCCTACTTCCATCGGTCTTATCCCTACCTGACCCTAGGATAGACTTAGGATTCTATCATAGTACATGTCAACTTGGAACCTTACCCAAGCCTTCACCATCTCTCTCTCTTCCTTCATGGGCCGACTTCCATTCTTTCATAGGGTCATGGCAACATGCCTACCTTGGCCAGCCCCCCGTACCGATTACCTCTATGGTAACACATTCACATGCACTTAGAGATGGTTATCTATGGGTGTAATTTTCACTTAGCTTCTCAAGATCCTATGAGACATCCTTAGGTTACCAACAGAAACTGGTATACACCCTTCCAAAGGGTCCCTTTCCCAGGATGGGAGGAAACTACAACTCTTAACAACAAGGTCACAAACCTTCTTAGGGTTAACATCCACATGAGCATGCTTAACCCAACAGATAGTAAGGCACAAGCATCCCACCTACTAAACCATGCTAGTCATACTTGTCCTCTTCCTCAACATTGAATCACGATCATACCTTCCCATGTCATCAACTTCACTGTGAGGGGTTCATCAAACATACCTTAAACTTAAGGGGGTTTCCCTTTCCTCCAATCATGAGGAGTACCATGCTCTCATATATAGAACTCAAACCTTGTCATGATAATCAGGTACACTACTTACCCTCTTAGGCCTAGGAACCCTAGCTTCACTTCTCTGATGTCCCATGTCTGCTCAACCTCTGAACTACGATCCAAACATGTACAAGGCATGGCATGCACTTTCAGTATCCTTCTACTCGAGCAACATTTCATAGTGGAGTCCTCCTCAACTACAACCAACAAGTTACAAGGCCTCACAACCTGCTACTAAACCTCTTCAGGTCTAAGGAAGTCCTCCTCTTATTTATACCAAAGGTACAGAGGTACCAGCAGACTCATCCTCTCTCTAGGGTTTGGTTCCTCTCATGGCAAACAAGACATCATCAACCTCCAAGGATCATGCATGAGGCAACCACAAACATCCACTTAGGTTGCATCATACTCAACTCCCCACTTTTCCTCATATCTGAGTCTAGGCTTTTGACCTTCCTACAAGGTTCTTGCTCTCTCTCTCTCTCTCTAGAGATAAACCTACAACCAACCTCACAATTATAGGTCCTCTCTCCATGAAGATGGATCCAACTCACAAGCATATCGCTACTTGGTGAAACCTATGTTTGTTCAAGGTTATCCATAGCTCTTCATGCTCATCACATAAGCTATCCATCATACTCTCCTGGCCAGGGTTTCAACCTACTGTCAGCACTACTGACACATTTTGGGTGCATACTATGCCATGCTCATATGAGCTCCTGGTGTTTCCGTAGGTTCTTCTCTAACTTCATCAATGAAGGTGTTATCCTTCACTCTAACATGACCCTTCCTAGGGTTAGGTCATCCAAGGTACCAGGTTATCCAACCTCTCATGCCTCATATGGCATCCAAAGGCATGTCCATCCAAACACCTGGTCTGCCATGACATCTAACTCATCATGTCTTCTCACCACTTAGGGTTAGGGTTAGCATTATCCTCAGATGATGTGTCGGGTCTCCACTTATAATGGAGGTCTCTACCTCCAAGACTAACTCTCTTTACATATCCTCCAGACAAGAAGGTCTAGCCTTAGATTTCTCCTGAGGGCATGACAACTTATGTCATACGACCTAAGTATGTATCTATTCTTTTATGCTTTATCTATTAAGCTTATGTCCATGACATCTTATTTACATGCTTTATTTATTAATTTGTAGAGGATTCCTTAAACCTTATCAATCTTACCCATACATCAAGAGGGTGAGGAAAAGAGAGAAAACCCTAATCCTTAAGGTCCTTAATAGAATTTGAGTTGAGAAGGGATGAACAAGATGAGAGAGTCCTAAATGTATCTTATTTTGAGTCAAATCCTGAGACTTTGGCCAGGCAGTCACACAGATCTAGGAGTCCTCATATTCCGACTAGCAGTGCAAAGGAAAATCTTGCCAGCCCCTGGGCGTGATCCTTTTCTAGACACCTCTATCTTTCGGAAAATCCTCTAATAACTCCCTTGGGTTCTACAGAGTTTGTAAAATTTAATAATTATTACAGATTAAATGAGGAACCTAGGCTCTGATACCAAATGTAACGACCCCGCCTCCCAGTAACCCCCAATTAAGGGAGACTGAGAGGTCAGAGTTGTTATCCCCATTTCCTGATCAAAGGTTCGACAAATAATCAATAACAATTATTAAATTCTACCAACTATTCTGAAATATGAAAAAAAAAAACTTTGCATACCTTTTGAAAACTTGGATCTCTAAACTTCTATCCACATATGAATTCTACTCTAACTAATCCTCCTTGTATTTTAATTCATGTATTTCACAATATGACGATTTACTATTTGTCCTTTTGGCTTGTACCTAAAATGCCAACAAACAAAACATCAGTCAGCATAAAACTGGTATGTGGGGGAAACAATAATCATGCAACTATGATAACAATGTAATCAGTCAATCATGATTTAAACAAACAACTTTACATTTTTTGCATAATTGCTCAATCCCTACATACCCTAGCCTCTACGTTGTCCCTACAGTGGACCTAGATGCTACCTTCCTTATGGTATATCTCCATTAAACCCCTGATCCTACATAACAGGTGAACCAGTTTCTAGGGTTGAGTCACATGGCACTACTCGTAGGTAGCCCACTCCTTAACTCATGGCATACTAAAGAGTCTCATGGCACTACACGTAGGTAGCCCAATTTCTAACTCACGATAACCTATACCTTGCTCTAGGTTACCCCTTTTTAGCCTTTGCAAAGCCACAAAGGTGGACTAGGATCTGAGCCAGTCATGTATGCACATTTATAGTGGCAATCATAGTCACTTTATAGGTGCATGAAATAAATAGGCATCCAACAGTTACTTCCAAACAACTGATAAAATGTTCGGGAATCACCGTGAAACTAGAGAAATTATTCATAAGCGTAACCACATGCCTGTCAGGCTGATTTGAGAAAGAATAATCCATGCAAATAAGAAATCCAAGCAAGCACACATACAAGATCCTGAAATAACCATACAATTTCCTTCTATTACTTAGGTCATCAAGATCAATTAAACCTAGCTCGCTTCCTAGGGTTTCTAGTTCACTTTTAGGTTTCCATTGCAATTAGGGTTTCCCTTCATCTTTTACTATTTTAAACCCTAATTTTATACCATTACACATAATCCCTTATTACCTCATATATTCTTCACGAAAGATATTAAGGTTACCTTTTAGAAACATATAACCCTAATTTCATATTAAGGCACAATTAAACATCAATTAAGTCCATTAAGCTTCTTTTACATTAAAGCTACCATTTTTATCCTTTTAATCCATGACAAGATCATTATGCTCATTTATCATCAATTTATAGTTCATTATAATCTAAATCTCATATGAACTCTATTCGTCATTAATTCTACCCTTTTTATTCATTAGAAAACCCTAATTACTACATTAAGGGTTTTTATTCACAATTAGAAACTTTTATACTCGAAATAGCTTAGAATCATCATATCTTAACTTTATTCGTGATTTTGAATAATTAAAGCCATTAAGAGTCGCATTTACCAATATTAGGGTTTCAAGGCCCATTAAAGCATATTTATGCACATGAACTCTTAATTAAACTAATTACTTGCAAAGTTCATCATTATTTATCTTAATGTATCTTTTCATGATTAACAGGCTAATATCAACTTTAATCATCCATTAAACCCTACTAATTTCATTAATCATCTCAAAATAGGGTTTCTTAATTTTTAATTCGTTAAAGTTGATAACTTACATTAATTTTTGAATATAAGGAGGAATTAGCCTTCAAATATATTTTTAATTAATTCCTCTTGTTTTTTTGAGCAAAATGCATATATTGTTTGCTATCATCGGAGTTACCAACATTTAGTTATGAATTTTGCACAGTTTACCTTTTTGGATCAATCAGAGGACACCATGTCGCCTCTATCTCCATGCAAAGCAGTGATTTGGAAACATAACCAATTTATGAATTTACCCCCGTGTAAGCCGGTTGTTTCTTCAGCCCACGGAGGGCATAACAGTCCAACACCCCCAAACTCCTTCTTCCTCCTCGCGATGCTACCAGGTGCGCCGACCTGCAGCCCTAGTCATGATCCGCACGACAACAGCTTCTCCTCCTAGACTCGACGGCAATCGGAGGGAGATCCCATACCTCCGTCGTGCTCCTGCACGTACAAGGCATCTCAGAAAAGCAGCCACAACAGCCAGTTTCAGTCTGCCAGTTCTACAAGTTGACATGCAGCCAACCTGCTACGATGTGCAGGTGTTGGGCCATACTTTTCTCCGGCACCATAGGATCGTCGTACTCAGTTAAGCTTCTTGGTCCTTCACTCTGCATAGCTCCTGGGGTCACACTACCCCTACTGTTAGGGTTTTGCCAAGGAAGATGAAGAAAGAATGAGAGGAGTGTGTGGGATTCTTCTCTAACTCGACCCTGGGCTCTACCCCTTTATATAGGGGTGGGAAACGAAGCCCTAGGTTGGCTTATTCACGACTCAAGGAGTCCTTTTCCAAACATGAAACCAATTCCTTCCATGAGAAGAAACCTTCTCGCTCTTCTTTATCTTTTTGGTATTCCTTTTTCTTTAAATATTAAGATTTTGAAAATTTCTTCCTTTATCTCCTTTGTACTTGCCTTTTGATTTATGGGCATGAACTTATATTCTCTTTTAGTAGAAAATATCTCCCTTTTAATAATACCATGAAATTCATTCATTATGCATCACATTATCATCTTATTTTGCTTTATTGGTATTTTCTTTTTCTTTTTCTTTATTGGGGCTCCTTGGACCCCAAGAAATTGTAATATTTCAAGATTCCTTTTTATAGGAATACTCATTGTTCTTCTGGATGCATCTATATCCACTATTTCACATTATCTTGTTTATTTATTATTAAAATATCTCTTTTTGAGGATTTCTCTTTATTTCTCTTTTATTTTCCTCATTGGTATTCCTTTTAACATTAGGAATCCTTGGGATACGAAATTTCATCAATGATAACTCAATTATACTTCTTTCCACTTATTTTCCGCATTGTATCATTGTTTTCAATCTCTTTCTTAATAAAAAAAATACTTAATTGACCTTTTCTTTTCTTATTGTATTTTATTTGCAACTTTGGACTCCTTGGGACGCAAGGGACCCAAGAGGCATGAAATCCACCTTTGGATTACATTCTTTTTCCTTCTAGAGGTTGTCACATCTCTCTTTTCTCAAAAACTCAATTATTCATTTATTAATTGAATTTCCATGTTATTGGGCCCAATAGCCAATAAAGCCCATAAAACAATCATCAAGGATACTGTAAATGAAATCCGTTTATTCAAAACAAATTATATCTTTATTTGTTGAAATATCTTTAATATGAGAAATCACATTTCCCACCAAATGAACCCAAAACTAGGGTTGTAACATAGTGGAGGTCGACAGAGGTGGAGATGGGTTTCTTTACTTGTGAAGGCGGAGAAGAGGCTTATAGCGGTAGTGGAATCATGATGACGACTTGCTTGGACAAAGGTGAGCTTGCTTGGATGGAGTTGATGGGGTAGAGCTACTTTAGAGGAGCTTCAGAGTAGCATAGGGCGGTGGCGGTACTTAAAGTCGTTGCTCGTAGGTGATGGAGCTGCTCAATCGTCAATTGGAGGTTGGAATCATTATACACAATCAAAGAGGTTGCACATAACTGCAAGACATGACTAGTTGTGAGTGGAAGTGAGAGAGGCAGCTGGAGAATAGGGTTTAAAACCTGAGTTCTCATCTTTAGACACGACATGTCTTTTTAAGGACACGACATGTTCCTTGTACAGATCGCCTGCTCCTTTTAAACTTTCTTTGACTGAAGAGGACACAACATGTTCTATTTAGAATATATAGTGTAAGTTTCCAGGAGCCAATGTTGAATTTTCCAAACTAATAACGACACACCGTGTACAAATAAAGACACACCATGTGTTTCTCTATAAAAATAGATCCATTCGAATGAGCATTGGGACATGCCATTTATGAATTGAAACACATCATGTAACATTCCTGATGTATACATAGTACTATCAACCTGATAACGACATGACATATTCAAATATAGACACGCCGTGTATTTTTCCAAAAAAACATGTTGCATAAGAATGATCTAGAGGACACACCATGTTTGATTAAAAACACAATGTGTGAATTTGCATTAGATGTCTTCTGTGACCCTACACGTCGTGTCAAAATGGAACATGTCGTGTGCTCTTGAGTTTTTACATATTCACCCATTTGTGAGTGTGTGACATGGCGTGTACAAATAAAGACATGTCGTGTCTTCCTAAATTTCTAAAGAAGTTGTCTTCTTTTGGTCAACACCTACAGAGATGATGAGAAGTATCTATGAGGGTCTACATTATTACATTCATCCATGACAAGTTTATTTTTGAAAGTGAATAGTATTGTTGATTGAAACTAATTTAGAAAATCTTTCCTAATGTGGGGTCAACTCCCACAAGTTCCTCCTTTCAAAGTGTTGGGTGAGACTCTTCATCTCTTTGATCATGCATCTTGGAGAGAGTAAGAGGCTTCTTTGTCCATCTCCTCCCCATCGGTATACAACTTGCATCTCTATTCATTAACCTTGAATGTTGATTGCTTCCCTTATGACTCCACTATCCCATAGGGATAGACCTTTAAGACTAAGAATGGTCCAGACCACTTAGATCGTATCTTCCCTAGAAAGAACTTAAGTTTGGAATTGAACAATAGAACTTGATCTCCTTCTTTGAATTCTTTGACTTTGATTCTTCTGTAATGACACCTCTTTGTTTTTTTCTTTATAGATCATTGCATTCTCATATGCATCATTTTTTATTTCTTCAAGCTCCTAGAGTTGTAGCAATCTTTTCTCCCCTTCTTTCTTCAGATCATAGTTGAGAAATTTGATCACCCATAGTGATCTATGCTCTAATTCTATAGGTAAGTGTTAGGATTTTCCATAAACTAGCTTGAATGGATTCATCTCAATTGGGGTCGAGAGAGCCATCCTGTATGCCCATAGTGCATTATCTAGTTTCAATTCCCAATTCTTTCTTGAGCGAGAGACAGTCTTTTCTAGTATGGCTTTTAGTTGTCTATTTGAGATCTCCACCTAACCTAACATTTGAGAATGATAAGGTGTGGACACCTTATGCTTCACTCCATACTTTCTGAGTAGGTTGTTGAAGTTTCTTTAATTGAAGTGGCTGCCACCATCAGATATGATTTCTCTTGGGACTTCAAACCTAGGAAAAATAATCTTATGAAATAGTTTTATCACAAACTTGGCATCTGGTGATTGAGTGGGGATTGCCTCTACCCATTTGGATACATAGTCACATACTACTAGGATGAACTTGTAACTACATGAGGATGGAAATGGACCCATATAATCTATGTTCCACACATCGAAGACTTTTATCTCTAGGATTGAATTCAATGACATTTATTCCTTCTTTGAAATCCCTCTAGATCTTTGACACTTGTCACAAGCTTTAAAAAATGTGTGTGCATCTCAAATAGACTCACCAATAGAAACTTGCTTGAAGAATCTTAGTTGCAGTCTTATCCACTCCAAAGTGTCCACCATAAGGGGAGGAAAGACAATCTAAAATCATACTTGCAATCTCTTCATTGGGAATGCATCTCCTAATAAGAACATATGCACATTGCTTAAACAATAGGAGATCATCCCAAAAACAGAACGTGATATCATGAAGGAACATTTTCTTCTGTTGGTATGTGAAATCAGGTGGAAGGTGTCCAGTGGCTAGATAATTTGCAAAATCGGCAAACCACATCATAGAAATATAGTTTACCACATACAACTTCTCAAAAGGAAATTTGTTATCAATTGGAACCTTATCTTCAACACTAGTTGATAGACATGAGAGGTGATCAACTACATTGTTTTGTCTCTTTCTTATCTTTGATTTCCAAGTCAAACTCTTGTAATAACAATATCCAGTGGATGAGGCAAGGTTTGGTATTGTTCTTGCTCATAAGATAACTAATTGCAGTATGATCCATGTACACAGTGACCTTGAGCCCACTAGGTACTGTCTGAACTTATCAAAATCATAGACTATAGCAAGCATCTCTTTCTCAGTTGTGGAATATTTAATCTATGCATCATTTAAGGTCTTACTTGTATAGTGGATGCATGTAGTTTGT
The DNA here is from genome assembly GCA_963693085.1 of Alisma plantago-aquatica. Classification (NCBI taxonomy): domain Eukaryota; kingdom Viridiplantae; phylum Streptophyta; class Magnoliopsida; order Alismatales; family Alismataceae; genus Alisma; species Alisma plantago-aquatica. Next base: position 25,189,836 of record OY856409.1, on the reverse strand, counting down.
TATTTTTCCTTTTCCCTAAGACTTTTTCTATAGTGTAATCTCTTACATCACACATTACTTCAAAAGGAGAACTCCAACCCTATAGATGGATGATAGGTGTTGAAATTAGAGCATCCTTTAGTCTCCAGAAGGCTATTTGACAATCATCAACAAATACAAACTCGGTGTCCTTGTCTAGCAAGGGACATAGAGGCTTTGCTATCTTGCAGAAGTCCTTTATGAATCTTTTATGGAACCTTGTGTCCGAAAAAACTATGAACTTCTTTTACATTTGTTAGAGTCGACATCTTTTCAATAACTTCTACTTTTGCCTTATCCACTTCAATTCCCCTACTTGAAATGACATGGCCTAGTACAACCCCTATTTACACCATAATATAGCACTTCTCCCAATTAACAATGAGGTTGACTTGTTGACATCTCTAAAAAAATTTCGTTAGATATAGCAAATAATAATTAAAAGAGTTTTCATAAACATTAAAGTCACCCATAAATATTTCCATAATCTATTCAATATAATCAAAGAATAGTGCTATCATACACCTTTGAAATGTGGAGGGTGCATTGCAAAGCCCGAAAGGCATCCGCCTATAAGCGTATGTCCCATAGTTGCATGTGAAAGTGGTCTTTTCTTGATCGGGTGGGCAGATAGAAATCTGGAATAACCCACAATACCCGTCAAAATAGCAAAAGTAAGAGTGATGGGAAATTATTTCCAACACCAAATCAATAAAAGGCAAGGGGAAATGGTCTTTTCTAGTTGATTTATTTAATTTTCTATAATCAATACACATTTGCCATCCAGTGATGATTCTTGTTTGAATTAATTCGTCATTTTCCCTTTTTATTAAAATAGTTCCTCCCTTCTTGGGTACAATATGTATAGGGCTCACCCAAGGACTATCACTGATGGGATATGTAATTCCTGCATCTTTGAGTTTAAAAATTTCCTTTTTAATAACTTCCATCATATTTTGTTTTAATCTTCTTGGTGGATCTATGCAAGGTTTGACATTTTCTTCTAAAGCTATATGATGCATACAAATAGATGGATTTATTCTTTTAAGGTCATCAATTGAGTACCCTATTACATCTTTATAGATTCTAAGTTCATTCAACAATTTTTCTTCGTGTTCTTTATTCAATTCAGAATTTATAATGACTAGAGAGGTGGAATTTGGGTCTAAGAAAGCATACCTTAACCCTGATGGGAGGGATTTTAATTCCACCTATTTATTTGGAGTGGCTATGTTGCTTTCCTCATTCTCCTTTGATTCTTCCTCACTTTTTGGAATCTTCAAGGCTTCAGAAATCTCCTCATTGAAGGTGATTTTTGTGTCTTCTTTGTCATCCTCTCTTTCAGAATCATCAAGAATAGTTTCAACTGAATTCTTTTCTTTCTCAAGAAGTGTATCAGTGGTACATATTAGGAAAAGATAGTCCTTAGATCTGGTTGATTTCATAGCATCATAAAAAGAGAACATAAGTTCTTCATCTTCAACTCTGATGGTGAGTTTTCCTTCTCTAACATCAACAAGACAACCTACAGTACGAAGGAATGGTCTTCCAAAAAGAATTGTGTTTGTTGGATCCTCTTTCATGTCAAGGACTACAAAGTCACATAGAATGAAAAACTTCCCTATCTATATGGGAACGTCTTCAATCACTCCTCTAGGATATTTGATTGAGATATCAGCTAACTAAATCATCATTGATGTTGTTTTCAAGTCTCCCAAGTCAAGCTTTTGCCACAGAGAAATAGGAATCAAGCTGAGCTAGCACCAAGATCAACATGGCCTTTATCATAGGTTGAATCTCCAATCTCATAAGTGATAGTTCCTTGATCATCTATCTTTTTAGGCATACGGTTCTGGATTATATAGCTTAGCCTTTTAGATAACATAATAGTTTCATCTTGACTGTATCTCCTTTTCTTTGTTAGGATGTCTTTCAAAACTTAGCATAAGAAGGCATTTCAGCTATGACCTCAACTAAAGGCGGATTAACATATAGCTTGTTTAAGATGTACATAAACTTACTGAACTTAATATCATCTTTGGTATTAGCAAACCTTTGAGGGAAATGAGCATTAGGGTTCCACGAAAATTCATCTTGATGCATATTTCCCACAAATTTCTTTCTTTGGTTTTCAATGGTATCCTCCACAGTGGTGTCAACAACTTCTTCAGATTTCCTCTTGGAAGGTGGTGTAGACCCTCCTATGACTATCCCACTCCTTAGACTCATGGGTTTTGCAAGTCTCCTTGGGATTCATAAGCGGTTGACTGGGCTAAGAACATGAAGATGCTCCTTGTTGAGCGATCTGGTTCTCTAACATCTTGGTATGGGTGACAATCCCATCAACTTTTGAAGAAAGTTGTGTGAAGACATCCTTCAAGAGATTTTTGTGTGCACAAAAATCATCATTCTGTTGAATCTATGTAGTCGGAAAGTCTCAAGAAGACTTTTCAAGATGGACTTTTGTTATGGTTGAGTCATTTGTTGAAGTTGGTTGAAGTTCATGCTTTTGTTGTTACTATATCCCAACAGTTGTTGACGGTTGGCATTCATTGGTTGGCAATTGCTCATAGGTTGTTGACCTTGATGCATGTTTTGAGAGTTGTTGTTCATGTAAGAAAAGTTTGGATGGTCCCTCCATCCTGGATTGTAGATATCAAAAAAAGTATTGTAGCTTGTCTGTTGTTGATGTTGCCTACTGCATTGACCTTCTCTGGCATCTCAGTGGCATTCATCTGTGGTGCAAAAGAAGATGAACATTTGTGACCAGATGCTCAACATGCCTCACACACTTTCTCAACGGCTTGAACAAAGTGAGTGCTCAACTTTTCAAATTTTTGAGTCAAGGCATCAAGTTTGACTGTAATGGGATCTACTACACCTACAGTGTGCTTCCCACTAGATTTCTCACTTGAGCTGGTGTCCTTTCAGAACTCCACTGACTGTGGTTGAGTGTCATATCATCAATAAAAACATATGCTTCACTATAGGACTTGTTCATTAGATCTCCATTTGCAGAGGCATCAATTGACATACGGGTGTTGTAGAATAACCCATTATAGAAAGTTTGAAGTACCAACCAGTTGGTCAAACTAGGATGAGGAAAAAGGCATTGTAGATCCTTAAATTTCCCCATGTTTCATAAAGTGTTTCACTTTCTTGTTGCTTGATGTTGGTGATTTGGTTCCTCAGCTAAGTTGTCTTGCTAGGAGGGAAATACTTTGTAATAAAAGCATTTAGAAACTCATAGAAGCTCTTAGTGGAACACTTTAGTAGAGAGGAGAGCCACGACTTGACTCAGTTTCGTAAGGTGAATGGAAATAGGAGTAGAAATACTCCTTCAGGTGGAACATCATTGATCTTGAAGGTGTTCATGTATTGCACAATCTCCGCTATGTGAATATTTAGATCTTCCATAGGAGTTCCTCCAAAGCAATTCAGTTGGATCATCTGCATGATTATAGGGCTGATTGAGAAGTTATTAGCTTCAATGGTAGGATGATCAATGACTCAACAAATGTTAATGGCAGCCGACACAACAAAATCTTTAAGACGACACTTGTCCTCCTTCTCTGAGGCTTGACTGTGATTGGGTGAGGATGGTGGTGAAGGTTTTAAGTGAGGTGAAGGTGGTTGTGATCCCTCCTAGTTTGTGTAGTTATCACCTTTCCTTGCTCTCCTTTGACTATAAAAAGTTTCCTCAATTTTAGGGTCTAGGAAGATTGATGTCTAAAGACCCCTCTTGGAGCGACCCATGCAACCTACAAAATCAATAGATAAGTGAGAATCACACTACTAAAAAGCTATCACGGTATGAATATGGAAAATGATGACTTAGTCTCAAGTACTAACTAGCACTTTTACTCCATTAAAATATTATAGCTCCCCGACAACGACACCAAAAACTTGTTGATAGACTAAGGTAAACAAAATTTTAAATTTTATATGTCTCAACCTGTCAATCATCCTCAAGTATATGGGTTTAATTGTAGTCAAGGTTGAACCATAGGGAGCACGACTAGCTTAGCACAAAAGAACTTATGTTCAACAATCTAAGTCGATTACAACAGTATATCTTGATTTCAATTAACTAAAAGACAAGTAAACAACAAAAGAACTTACATTAAAGGTTGAAAACATATTTTAGAGAGTCTTGGACATAAGATTTCACTACCATCATGTGTAACTATGAAATTAAAGCAAGACACTTATCTGTAAGGAGGTTGTCATCATCATGCACCTCCTGACGACATGAGATGGTTCTCATCCTCGCATAACACTTCTGCATCTATACTTAGATTCAAACACAACCTTAAACCCTCAACATTCTCAGGCCACTCCCGTGATCAAGAACATATTTCCATGAATCCTACTCCTTACTACCTCATACATCCTCTCGAATAGCACAAAGAAGCATAAAACATGTATAAAAAGTGGCCAACCAAGTATACATGCAATAAAACACCATAGGAACTCATGGAAAAGAAAAATAACTCTCATTCAATATAAATTTTGAGTTCACAATGAGTAATGGCTTGGGAGTTACTCTCCCATGCCAAAGAAGAAGGTTCTACTCGCACATGATGGAGAAACATAAACACATTGCATAATTTTCAAAGTTTTGCATGGCTAAAGAGAAGAAAAAGCAAAGGGAACAAAAGCTGAATTCAAGAGAAGTAGAACTCCGGCTAGAGGATGAAACTCCACACTTGGATCTTCTTCAACTTGGACAATCTTCCCTCCTGAGAAGCTTGACTGAGAAGAAAAGCTTTGTTGCACCTTTTGGAGAAGAAATGGTGAAGAATGGAGGTTCTTTCTTGAGAAACCTCTCATTCCTCCCCAAAATTGCCCTCCTCTTGTTCCCTTGGTCGAAAAGTGTCTCAAATGACAAGTGATAATCGCCCCAAGTGGTTGTACTCATTTTTAAAATGGGGGGTGGTTGCTACTAAGTTCTGTAGAAAACTGATAAAGACACGACATGCCTTTGTGGAGACACGTCGTATGTCATCGTGTAACGAGCTACTGAACTGCTTCTTCTCAATAAGTACATGATGTATGGAAATAGAGACACATCATGTAGCTACCACTAGAGCACACACCTGTGTCTGTTGGCATCAAGTTGAAGTTGGCCTTTGAACGTGCGAACATGCCATATCTCAATAAGGTGTTTTAAAGTTTGAGAATCAAGGTCGCTGGAAACTTACACTCCCATGTATTAAATATCACACAATGTATTATCTGCTTTGTGAGCTCTTCTTGGAAAGTTACATGTCATGTCTTAATAAATACATGGAATGTTCGATGTTGTTTCTTCATGTTCAACTCTGAATCAGGTGCAAATCAAAGGGAGATCCAACTAAGGTCAGATTTGGGTTTGGCTATCTCCAAATTGTCATTTTCAATGTGTACATGTGATCAACATCATGCAACAAGTAAAATAGCTAAAAGATGGCAACTTAAGTATCATTAGAGGTTAAATGGAAGGAAAAATGAATTGAGTTTGTGTGCGAATGTGTGCAAAAAGTAGATATAAAATGCACACACCATCCCCACACTTCATACTGACACAAAATTATGTACGCTCCCTAAAACCTTTACATTTTTCCTAAAAAAAGGTGTTTTAAAGTTTTTATGTATCTTATACAACAATTGAAAAACTATCTTCATTTCCACGACAAGGGATCAAAAATAAATTATTTATCTCATTTTTCTCTTCTTCTCTTTGTTAACTTAACTCAAGATTAGACTCATAAATAGGTAAACACACAACCAAAGAGCCCATGTAAAATTTTCTTTGATTCTCACAAGTAAAACGTCCACCCAATCTTTCAGGCACAAGTGGATTCATTGTAGGACCTCTTTTCAACATAAAGGGAACTTCTACAACCAAAATTTTAAGAGTTCACAATCTCAGATAGCTTCCTAGAATCTTTAACATATAAATTAGGTTTGGACATGTAGCCCTTTCTAAAGGTTTCTTTTAATCTAATTAAAGTGACGAGAAAATAAGATTGAAAGATAATCGTCCCTTTTCATAATTTTCATTCATTAACATGATCTTTTCCTCTATGGTTGGTCCACCCACCAAAAATGGCCACAACCTTTCAACCAATATTATTTTTTCTATCATGGATTACACATTCCAATTTGTGTTATAAAAGGAGGATATCATCAACTTGTATGCCCCTCCATCATATCCATGAGCCCTCTACTTTCCAATTATAGAAATATAGATATCATTGAAATAGACACAATTATGTATAATTTTCTAGTTTAACATATGAAGTCATAGTTTCCATAGAAAAACCATATTTGGGTCTTTTCTTTCACATGAAGTGTGAAGATCCTTTATTATGTGACGTTTTCTATTCCCTCACCATTCCAATTATGGATATTTATTGATGTTCATCGCTAATGGTGATTTCCAACATCCGCTTCTTATGTGGAAACACCCTCGAATTTGATAACCTTAATTTTGATACCTTTTTTTTCATTGAATCCTAGCATCTTACAGATATTGAAGTTACATATCACAACATATGTATTCCTTGACCCTTTTCTGGCTACACACAAGTTTCTCCCCTCCCTTCTCTCATCATCTCTCCCCAATGCAAATAATTTTTTAAGGTACTCAGTCTTCTTGTGATATATTCTATACCAGGATATTGCTTAATTTTTTACCTTTGTAACCTTGTTTGAGCATATGTCATGTTCAAAAAATGTTTGAAATGAGACGAGTTATTTATCATTCAAATCAGGTCCCAACAGATATTGTTGAATCCTCAAAAATAATTTTCTACTTCAAAGTCTCCCTTTGATTTCTATCGCACATGCCATTTATTTTATTATAAGTTGAAATATCAACATTGTTTTGGGGATAATTGACATATCTAACTTCTTTGATCTACGGGTTTCTTTTCCAGGGTTATTAACTTTGTATTCTAATAATTAGGATTTGTGCCTTCAAAAGTCTATATCCTTCCCAAGGTCATTTACTTCTTTTTCCTAGGTACTAGTTGAACCTTCATATGTGTGATTATGCATAGTAGGTTCTTGGATGTTCAAAGGATTACTTTCGATGAAGAGCTTTCATTCTTCTGATTTTCTAGATTAATGATTTTTTTCTTTCCTATTCATTTTGACATCTCTAATTCAAAACTATCATTTAGATGGAAGGACGAAGCATTACTATCTTGATATTTTACATCTACAATGTGCATTGTTACAATGTTGACAACTATTATACAATTCTTCATTGCATCATTTACTTTTCTTTTCAGTTGGTCAATATTAATATCTTCATTTCTTCTTGGAGGATTTTTGTTTTGTAACAAAGTCTAAGACTGTGGTACTTATAGAAACCCTTGGCCTCCTAAAAAGGCATGGAGTTGTTCTCTCCAAAATGTGATAATTTCTTTGTTTATTTTACTCTATGCATCATATTTTTAAACATGTCCAATACTTCCAAGATGCATTAACAATTAGTAAGGTGTTTGTACTTTATCTCTAAATCAATGAGCTTTACCTATGTCTAGTTATTTGATAGATTTTCAGTGGATTCTCTACTTGAATCAAAGATCTAACTTTGGTTGATGTTTTCCAGTCAAGTTTGTCTTTATGAATCTCATCTACATACCATATTATGCATGTAATGAAAGATATAGGCATTTCTAATCGACATCATACAAAGACTAAAAATATGAATCCTTAAGGGACTCTTTGTGTAGAACATACTTCCGAATTAAACACTTAGTTGACTTCTGAAATGAACAATAAGTGTTTTTTATGAATCCATGGGCTTCCATCCCAACCCCTCTACTTGTCAAATAAAAAAATAGTTCATGAAGACAACTAGATTGACTGATTTGATCTGGATGAGACAAATCTTACATGAATATGCAACTCATCACCAAAAAATGATGTTGTCTTTCACTTATGAGCCACATTGAAACCTTGGAACTTATTTCTCTTCCATCCCTCACTCCTCTTCTTCATTTAGATCTAAAATATCATCCTTCTACTCAATAATCACCAATCTCTTGTATATAGTAACCAAGTCCTTTACCATTTCTAAGATGTATAGTAGAACTATGAGCCACACTTGAATGTGCAAGAGAGAAGACCAATGAAGGAGAAATAAGATACACCATAAAAATATCTCACCTTAGCATCATTGGATCCTAGGGTTAGAGATAAATGGGGGAATAAGCTTCTATGTTTTTCTTTGATTGAACTTTATTTGACCTAGTGGTGTGTTTATTTTGTTTAGTTTGGAATGAACTTAAGAATTAAAATCATATTATGTGATAAATAACAAATATGTTTTAGATGTTGAGGAGAATCTATAGCTAAAATTTTGTTTGAATGACAAAGTTGTAAGTTCGAGACTTAAAAATCTATGTACTACGTCAACCAATTAAGCTCATCAATGCAGTGGGCATAGATCCTTGTGGTTTGAAAAATCGATGGTAGGGATTCTTCAACATCTACAAGTGGGTCAAAGTGGCCTAGATTGGGCCTATTGATTGCTCCATACAATTGATGCCTTTTCATACCAGGTAAAATTGAATCAACCTAGGATTATGCATGTAGACAAGTGATCCATATGACCCACTTCTAGTTGATCCATGTTATTTTGGAGCATTCATGTTGAGTTTTTTTTGGGGTCAAAATAGGATATCAAGAGGTCAAAGAGTGTCATTGAGTTGTCAAAGAGGATCATATTTAGGTTCTTCGATAAGGTCTTGAGGCTGAAGTGGAGTTGACAAGGTCAGAGTGAGCTTATTTGTGATCAAAGTGACTTGTATAATAGTTGTTTTGGTTTTTACTCTAAAATCTAGCTATAATTATACATGTATTTCAATCCCTAGACCACTTTTTGATGTTTTTAGAGATCCATATTTTTTGCTAGACCTATTAAAAAATTATTCCTAGAAAAAACCTTTGCACATTGGATACTTTTTGTGGGTTTTCAAGATTAGAGATTGAGATCACCATGTAGACCTAGTAGATCTCAAATCCATGTTAGTTTATTCCATAACATGTATTCTATATTTTCCTCTCCTCTCTACATTCATGGATGTATTTGTCCACGTTTGATGGTAGAAATCTATATTCTATACCATGACTATTTTATTTTCCCCTGTGTTGTCCTAGTTAGAGAAAGAGCTGGATTAGTTGGGCATTTTGTGAGTTGTTGTAGTGATCATGGATCTAGGTTCAATCTTTATTTTCTAGAGGCATTCTATTCTCCTAAGGTGCATGATTTATATATACACACTTCGATATGTATTCCTACATATGATTAGTAAACCTCACTTATCTCAAGAAAAATGACCTAAGGATGGTATTTTACAATCATGTACGCTGGAACGTTTGAAACTTGGGGATGATTTTCTTCTATAGTATAGCTTTCTATAAATAAGGTGATCATTTTTAATACCATATTGCTTAAAGATATGACCTTTATGTGTTCTTATTTACCAATTTTCCACTTATTGCTACTTTAAGTATATTGAGATCAAATGATGGAATGTTTATATGAAAGTTTGTAGAGGTGTTTTTCACTATTATGAGAAGATTTTACAGGATCTTTGATGGATTTTGATATGATGGTAGTGTGACCTGCAAATTTATGAAGCTGGAGAATTTCTAGATGTCCATCATCATGTTGAATTTGAATTAGCACTACTACAGTAATGGTCTATATGGTCGGCTTTTTTAAGCCTTGAGAGCCACTTTTTAACTGACACTTAAGTGGCCATCGCTATAGAAATTGCACTATAGTGTCAGTTTTTTTAACCAAAGAAAATTGACCTTAGATAGCAGTGTAGGGTTGACACAAACAAAAACTCAAGGCAATAGTTACACTACTGCGTCACTTATATCAAACAAAACTGACCCTATAGCCAAAATTGATCATTTTGAAATGCAAAGAAGATAGCCAACCCTAGAGGTCTATAAGGTCAGTTATATGAAAAAAAGACCCAATAGAGGTACACAAACTGACCCTGAAAGAAACTAACCCCTAAGGTTATAAGATCGGTTATATTTAAAAAACCCGACCCTATAGTGTCTGTAAGGTTAGTTATACTTAAAAACCCGACCCTGAAGGTCTGTAAGGTCGATTATATGAAAAAAAACTGATCCTGAAGGTCTGTAAGGTCAGTTGTACTATAGAAATCAACCCAAAAGAGATACAACGACCAGAAGAAACTGGCCCTGAGGTTTGTAAGGTTGGTTATACTAAAAAATGGGCCCAGTAGGTCTATAAGGTTGGTTATAGTAAAACATTGGCCCTGTAGTTTACAATTTTTTGTATAGAAAAATCTATAGAATAGAAATCTTCAGAACAAGAACCTGCAGAACATAAGTCTTCTTTACAAATATCAAGACATGCAATAGAAAGTAGACTTGCAAATGCAAAGATGCAAGCCAGAAATTCATTCCAAAGCCATTTTCTAGATTTTATGTTCAATCCTATTTTATTTGATTATTAATTTCTAAAACCACACATATTCATAATAAAAATAATTCAACATATTCAGTTGAGACGTATTCATACGCATAACACATCATAACATTCACAAAATGATAGATTGCATTAACCAAGACTGAGATGATATTAAAATTCTTGTCAGATACAAAGTTAAATTTGAAAGACTTCCAAACTACATACATAAATGAATCTAACATATGCATTTCGAAAAGCATCTGACCACTCTTCTCAGAATTCATTTAAATTCTCAGGTGTGTAAGGTTGAGTTGTAAAGATATGCAATAGAAATGCACATGCTAATATTTTATAAAATGACTACAACTCACAAGTAAATTTATGATGTTATTCTTTATTACCTGATCTAATAGCCTGGATGCCATGTGATTCTCCTTTAACAGTAGTTTGCATATATTTCATTACATAGTAGCCATAAGCCCAGTCCTAGTTGCATCCTCTTTTAAATTGACAAACATATGTGATCCCGAGCTTTGGTTGGCTAAGTATCGACACAAACATTTACATTTACTTTCCAACTCGTTGAATGTGGATTCTGGAATGAAAGATGGCTTGGGAATAGGAGGGCGACTAGTAGGATTCTGATTTTTTGGTTTACAAACTTGTTATTTAAAGTACATACTTATATCACACGAGTTCACATATGTAGTCAAATAGGAAAAACATTATAGAATTTAGGTATACCTTGTCATTGAGAACTAAGTGTCTAGGCCACCCCACCATAGCACCCTCTGCTTCTTCAATTGTACTATGTTTATGATTATATATGGGAAATGATTTATCCCCCATTCCATCATACACAAGATGGATGGACACATTCTGTCATACACAAGATAGATGGACACACGACAAATATCATCAGTAATTGGTTGGCAATGCAATGTACAACTGAGTTTGTATACTCTATCCACTGCCACAATATTATATTCTGGAACCTCCACTACAAGTTTACAGTTCATACCAACCTAGAATTGATATAATATAAGTTATATACAAAGCGGTAAACCATATACCTACTACAACTATATATATATCATACTAATAACACAACATATAAAACAAACTTATTGTAGATTGTTGTGGTGGGTCATTGGGAGTGCTCCCATGACCTTCTATATCTGGAGCATGGGCTTGTACCTCATCATCCGAGAGTCGCACAGTTTGAATAGGTTGAGAAGGTTGACTAGGCTGAAATGAAGACATTATTTCTTTTACTTTCTGTGCTACTAATGCTTCAACTTCCTCTTGTGTAATACCTCCTGTACGAACTCTTCTAGATTGCTTTTGTGAAGGGCCAAAATAAGACTAAAATCGTATGCTAGCTCCTAATGCCCAAACACGACCATGATGAATGGCTCATCTTTCTCACCAATCTTTTCAAAATATACCAATGTGAAACCCAACTCATCCACTAAAACTTCTTTGTATAGTCCAATTCCCATATGCCCTCAATGACACAGTATTATGACATCTCAGCTTCGCATGGTCTCTTATCTTTAGCACTAGAAAAATACAACAAACAAGCTTGAATAGTGACCCCACTATTTTGGACTAAACTACTTTCATCTTGACACTGTGTGTAGTATGAAAATTTGTTTATGTCATATCCTTTATATGGCATGACATTCATTTTTGGCTTAAAGGTGTGCCATTTTATGTTCTCAACAACATTATTTGGTGATTCAGATAGCTGACTAAAGACTTTCTCTTCAAACCACCTAATAAATGTTTGATTATGCTCTCTTGAAAGCTACATTGAACTTGATCGAGGATGATTTCTCTTGATAAGATCATTGTGTTCTGTGATGTAGCTACCAACTTCATCGATGTTGTGTAATATAACATCCTTGACCTGGGTTATGAATTAACCCTAGATGTTTTTCTTAATAAGGTTGAGTAGATTCTTAATCTTATCTTGGGAAGAGTAATTAGAGCTCATGAGAAACTTATGTTTCAATTTTGGTCCTGTTTGAACAATGTTGAAGCAATGTTTGCTTATTTTGGACTAAAGTGCAAATTACCCAAGTTGAGGGGTTAAATTGCAAATTTTGCATGATAAGATATTCCTCTGATGTTGAGACATCATAAGAATTAATATGATGTAGTGGTATGGTTTTTACAAGCTTGGGCATCAAGTTTAAATTTGCAAAGCAATCATTGTGCATTAAAACCTAGTTTTGGTATAATGTGCAACTTACCCAAAACATAGGGTTCAATATGCAAATTACCACTTCAATAAGGTCCCTAATGTTTCTTGGAATCATGTAGAGTAAATAAAATGAGAGGGGCACCTCATTTGAATTAAGTTGGAGGAGAGAGAATCTTGATATTAAAATAATCAAGATTTAATCCTAAGCGAAACCCTAATTTAATTTAGGGCAAAACTGAATGTAGTAATTAAAGGGCCTTCAACCAAAATTAAAATGGTTGAATTCAGATGTGTGTAGATGCGTTTAAAGCCTTGCAAAGGCACGAGCATATCCAAGGGAGTGGATAACTCACTCACAATTTTATATGAAAAAGAAATATCCACTCACATATGGATATTAATATAATATGATTTAAGGTGCTTGATTTGCTTTTCTTTAAATCATGGATAATTGAGAGGAATAAGAGGCAAACAAGATATCCTCGGCCCTAAGGAAGATAGGGGGGGAAGAGGCGGCCATCTTTTTGGGATTAAATGAATTTTTATAAGGCACTTTCTCTCTCCTTGAATTCCTTATAAAAAGTGCCCTTTCCAAGCCAAAACAAAGGCGTTTTCAGATTTCTTTCTTTCCGTTGCTTGCAAAACCGACCAAGGAGCTAGGGAGGAGCAGGAGGACGACTCCCTACCTGTTGGTAAGCCCTTGACCTTCGTTCTCCTTGATTTCATGGTGGAAATCGAAAATAAATCATTGATTTCTTCTTATTTCGATCTCCTCTTCAACCCTAGCCAACTTTTACAATCAAAAGCTTAAGGACGAGCCTAAGGGGATTTGCAATAGCTTCATCCACCATTTATGGCGTGATCTTGGAGCTTTGGAGCTCAATTGAAGGCGGTTTTTATAACTTGAACCCTTTTACATTGTTATTCAACCATTAATCTTGTAATTTCAATGATTCCTTCATTATCTTGATTAATTTCTGGTTGAAATTGATTAATTCATGAAATCAGAAGTTGTTAGAACTTCAGGGACGAAGCTTGATGATGATGACATCATCATAAGCAAGCACCTCACCAAATATCTTGGGCAAACGGTTTTGAAGTTGGGACCAAACGGTTTCACCAAACCGTTTGGTGACCAAACGGTTTGCAAACCGTTTGGGAGCAAACGGTTTCAAAACCATTTGCGTGAGTTGACAAAGGGTTGACCATTTGATATTCCTGTTCCTAATTATGTTGGTTAATGACCCACCAAATTTTATGGGTTAACTCCCAAGGAATCATGAGTTGAAGGCTAATCAATTAGGCAAACCTAATTGGATTAAGTACTGATTTTTCAGCTTGATTAATTTAACTTTTTTGTACAAATGGTTTCAAAACCGTTGGAGTGAGTTTACCAAGGGTTTACCGTTTTATATTACTGTTCCTAATCATGTTGGTTAATAACTCACCAAATTTTATGGATTAGTTCCAAAGGAATCATGAGTTGAAGGCTAATCAATTCGGCAAAGCCTAATTGGATTAAGTGCTGATTTTCAACTTGATTTATTTTCCTTTTTGGGAAAACGGTTTCAAAACCGTTTGAGTGAGTAGACAAAGGGTTGAACGTTTGATATTACTGTTCCTAATGATGTTGGTTAATAAATAACCATATTTTTTGGATTATTTCCAAAGGAATCATGAGTTGAAGGCTAATCAATTTGGCAAAGCCTAATTGGATTAAGTGATGATTTTCAACTTGATTTATTTTCCTTTTTGGGCAAACGGTTACAAAACCGTTTGAGTGAGTAGACCAAGTGTTGACCGTTTGAGATTACTGTTCCTAATGATGTTGGTTAATAACTCACCAAATTTTATGGATTAGTTCCAAAGGAATCATGAGTTGAAGGCTAATCAATTCGGCAAAGCCTAATTGGATTAAGTGATGATTTCCAACTTGATTTATTTTCCTTTTTCGGAAAACGGTTTCAAAACCGTTTGAGAGGGTTGACCAAGGGTTGAAAATTTGTTATTCCTGTTCGTAATGATGTTGGTTAATAACCCACCAAATTTTATGGATTAATTCCTAAGAAATCATGAGATGAAGGATAATCAATTGGGCAAACCCTAATTGAAATTAGTGCTGAAATTCCAATGAGTTGATTTGAGATTTTGGGTTGATTAGCCCAAACGGTTTCAAAACCGTTTGGGGATCACCCAAGACCGTTTGGAGGTCTGGGGTTAAGTATAGTTGATCAATTGAAGGTCCAAAGGTATCAAATCACTTTGCAACTAAGTGCTGATTTGATGATCAACTCTATGGCTCAAATCCTAATGATTTTTCACTAGAATCCAAGGGTTGGATGAGCCAAACGGTCTCAAGACCGTTTGGAGCTCATCCAAAAGGTCTCAAGACTGTTTGGAGGTCACCCAAGACCGTTTGGAGGTCTAGGTGTGAGTATGGTTAAGCAATTGATGATCCAATGTTACTAAGTTAAAGTGTAATCAATTGCGGATTTGGTGATCAATCCAATGATCCAAACCTTAATTGGTTGACTTGGATTTTGATGAAATGATGGGAGAACAGTCTCAAGACCGTTTGGAGGTCATATAAACTTCCTCAAGACCGTTTGGGGTCAGGTCATGTTCATTTTGGATGATGGTTCAAAGGTTTCAAAGTAACTAATCTTGCATTGATTAGTGTAGAAGGATCATTGATTCCAAACCCTAATTCAATTGATTCAAACCCTAGTTGATGACTAATTGAGGGTCAATTGAGGGTTAAATCAGTTGTAGGTTGACATATTTAACTCAATTGAAGTATTATGATAGGTCCAATTGATGATTGGGTACATGAATTCAATGATTGAAGGAATCAACATTGAGAACCCTAAATCGATTTGATCGGTTGAGACCATATTTGGTCCATGTGGTTTTGAGGAGGTTTGGACCAAACGGTCTCAAGACCATTTGGGGCCAAATGGTCTCAAGACCGTTTGGGACCAAACGATCCCAAACCGTTTGGAGACCCAAAGTGCAAACGAGTTCAATACCTACTTCGTCTAATCGATTTCAAGTACAACTTGTTCAAATGGTTTTCAACCAATTGATGTATAAGAACCAAGATAATTGAGGGTCTAAGTAACTAACTTTTTGAAGATTAACATGGTTAATCCATTTGAATATCTCATGTGATTGAAGGTTCAATATGGTGAACCTATTTAGATACTTAATTCATTTGAAGATTTCAATGGTTAACCCGATTGATCATTTTGTGGAATTGAAAGTTTAATTTGTCAATTCCTTATATAAGTTATGGTTTAATTGATTAGACCATTTAGACATCTAATATTATCAAAGGTCAATTAGCTATGTGATTATTAAAGATGTAGACCCATGATGATTGTGAAGGTTAACCCTAGCTATGTGTACTCAAGTGAAGAGTTGACCTAGATTAATCTTGGAGTAGTTAACATCCTAAAGAGGATGAGAGAGAGAATGAGAGGAATGAATGCTTATATAATTAAGCTCTAATTCTCTCATTATGAGTAAACTATGTGATAAGGGTTTGACCCATAATAATGAGATCATGAAACCCTAATCAATGAGCCCTAACCCTAATTAGAGCAATGCTATGTGTGAAACCCTAATTAGAGCAATGCTATGTGTGAAACCCTAATCTAGGGCAAAGCTGAGTGTTATTATAAATCCAGGATGATGAAGTAACCCTAACTTGTTGTAACAATGAAGGAAACCCTAATTTAAGGGGAATTGTATATACTAACCCTAATTTTGGTATGAGGAAAGAGAAACCCCACATGGATGTGAATGGTGAACCCTAATCCCTTAAATGGGATAAAGGTATATGAAACCCTAATATAGGGTTGTGCTACTAATTCTATGTGAATTTCTATCACTAGGTGATGTGTTGTGAAATCCAAATTTCACATAATATTAGATGAAACCCTGATATAGAAGGATGATTATATGAAACTCTATTGAAGAGTAATACTATGTGAAATCCATAAATGTATGGAATATTCTAGGTGAATCCTCAAATTATAAATATGGAGAATACTATTCCTAATAATGGAATAGTGGTTAATGTTATGACAAAGATAACACCTAGAGAGATGGATTATGGATATCCTTATATTAATAGTTCTTAATTTAAGGATGAGTCCATAATATTGGCAATGGTTGTATATTCTAAGTGAGTGATTAATGATCACTACTTTACATGATAAATTTGATGAACTGGTGCATACAGTATCAGGATGGGGAATACCCTAATACAAGCTAAGTGTATAAACTCAAGTAAGATAAGGTGTTAAGGGAAGTGATATATCATGATATGATTGATATCACATCCAACACCCCAATGCTAGTATACCTTGATGAGTTATAAGTCCAGGATAATTGGATGAATGACACATGAGATGTGTCATGTCAATGGTTACATTATAATGTAATGCACTCTGTTGAATGTAGGCTAACATGCCTTATGAAAGGGTTAGTTCAAACCTATAAACTATGATGTGATCATATTCTGATAAAGATGAGAGAGAAACTCATGATGTGTGTTGATAATTCATTCAATGATGAATGATGAGAATAAATAAGTATGATTGAATACTTATGATATCCATATTGATTCCTTGCTATGTGAACCCTAATATAGGGTAATGCTATATGAAACCCTACTACGGGGTAATGCTATGTGAAAACCTAATACAAGGTACTTCTATGTGAAACCCTAATACAAAGTGATGCTATGTGAAGTTCCAACACAGAGTAATCCTATGTGAAGCTCAAATACAGACTAATGGGTTATGAATGTAATAAGATAGGCCTTGTATTGCATAGTACTGATATGTAATGGCATCATGATCACTGATCATGCATGTATGTTGAGATGATGAGCATAGCCAGGTATGAGCTATGATGTTCTGTATACTGAAAATGTTTTATAGACCTTATAAGCTTCATATGCTTTGTGTGGTAAGAATCATTGAACTTTGTGTACTATGTGCAATACTTTGTGTAGCAAGATTTATAATGTCCCTGGTCAGATGACCTGAAGGTATGAAGTTATCTAATAAGTGATAACAAGTGTTCTATGATGAAATAAGGGTTTAAATACCCAAATTCTATAATCATGATGATGAACTTGATGAGATGAGGGACTAAGATCCCAACACTGTGTGAAAAGAGTATGGCTACAGGCCATGACTCCCCAATAACAATTCCAGGCATTAGATATATGATCTAAGCCTGAAGAGAGTAAATGTTGTGGTAATGATTCTTTAGTGAATAAGTGTTATACATGTTCTTCATATTCTTTAAAGGATAAGTAACATGTTGTTCTACCAAATTATAGCTATAATGCTTTTGATAAGAATAATGTTCTAATCTGTTAGACATGAAAATATCTGCTACCAAACAAATATAATTCATGTGTGTATATTTATCTTCTTAAGATGCAATAATAATGTTTCTGGAAGAGAGTTATATCTCTCGCTGGGGGCAATTTACAATTGTCTCACCCCCGTGAGAATCACATTTTTAGGTGGACGCAGACGAGGAGGTAGGAATCCTTCAATAGGTGAAGAACAACAACAACAGCAGTAGAGACAGCAGTGAAGTATCAGGTGGAGACACTGGCTGTTATGCCTTGTATAGATGTAAATAGAGTCCTATGTGTCGTCTCTATACTCTCAGGTCCTCGGAGTAGTAGTTAGTGCTTTCGTGATTTTGGCTTAGTGCCTCAAGATTTTATACTGCATGTGTTTAGCTTGACAGGACAGTTAATGCTTGTAATTCTCAAAAGGAGATGATACAGAATATGTACATGTGAACAAGAATGTAATTATCTTACTTTGGTTCTATGTGAGAAAGTTTTCCTTCAATGGATCTTTTGATAAAAAGGTTTTAATTTTTAGTGATTTTTGGTAATCTGTTGCTTAGTGAACGCTTCCACATTAGTTAATCTTGTTTTTGTGAGACAGACGTCACATGTAAAATATACAAATGTTCTTGTTCCCACAACTCACGACTAATTCCTTTCACTCGTGCTCCCAAAGTTCCTTTACCACAATAAGATTCAGTGTGATGGAAATTTTTTAGATCGCTAGAAGTTTCATTGCAATTCAAAAAATCATTGCAAAAGTCCATCACCTCCCTAGCCACATAACCCTCAATAATACTCCCTTCAGGACGATAACAATTCTAAACATCACATTTAAAAACACTCATGTAGTGTTCAAATGGATACATCCAATGCAAGAAAATTGGACCCAATGTCTTCACCTCCCTTGTTATATGTACTACAAGATTAACCATGATATCAAAAAATGAAGGAGGAAAGTACATTTCAAGCTGACACATGGTAACAATTACATCTTTTTGTAATTTATCGAGAGTATCAAGATGTATCACTTTGTTGCATATTTCATTGAAGAAGAAACAAAGTCTTGTGATTGCAAACCTTACATGCTTTGGCAATATAGATAAAACAGCCACAGGTAAGATTTATTGCATTAAGGTGTGAAAATCATGAAATTTGAGACATATCAACTTCAGATCCTTCTTTGATAGCAATCTACGAATATTAGAAGGGTATCTTTGTGGAACATTAATATTATACAAGAACCCACAGAAAGTCTTTTTCTCCTACTTTGACAAAGTGTAACAAGATGGTGGTAAATATGTGCGGTGACCCCTGATCTCCATTGATAATTCTTTTCTTATTCCCATTAATTCTAAATCTTTTTTGGATTTGATGCCATATATAGTCTTTCCAGGTATATTCAATAGAGTACCAATGATGTTATCACAAACATTTTTCAACATGCATGACATCAATGCAGTGTCTAATTGACAAGAATCTCCAATAAGGAAGATCCCATAATATTGACCTCTTCTTGTATAAAGATTTGTCACATGCGAGAGTATGACTACTTTATCTCATTCCAAATTCATTGACAGTATCTTTCACCTTGTCATATACAACATTTCTAGGTATAGGTTTGGGAGCACTTCATTCCTCAGTTGTTCCATTAAAGGTTTTATGTTGCCTTCGATAAGAATGCACTTGTGGGAGAAATCTCTGATGACTATGATATACGATTTTACCACCATGTTTTAGTCAGATTGAATCAATATTTTCCTAACAAATAGGACATGCTTTGTATCCTTTTATGCTATATCCAGACAAATTTCCATAAGTTGGAAAGTCATTAATTGTGTAAAACAACATAGCACGCAAACTAAAGATCTCTTCATGTGAAGCATCATATGTCATAACACCTTCTTCCCGTAGTTTCATTAGATCATCAATTAGAGGTTGAAGGTAAACATCAATGTCATTTCCAGGTTTCTTGGGCCCTAATATCAATATTGACAACATGATATACTTATTTTTCATACACAACCAAGGAGAAAGATTGTCTATAAAAATCATAGTAGGCTAAGCGCTATGTTGGCTGCTTAATGTACCATAAGGATTCATTCCATCTGTATAGAGTCCAAGTCTTAAGTTCCTGGTTTCTTTACCAAATTGAGGGTATAATAAATCAATTTTCTTCCATTGTGGTGAATCATATGTGTGTTATATGACATCATCATCATTGGCCTTTAACTCCCCATGTCAAGACAAATTATGTGCATCTTCAGTATTAGCAAATAAACATTGAAATTGTGGTATTATTGGTAGATACCACATGACCTTGGCAGGAGAGCCATTCTTAGCCTTACCTGAATTTTTGGTCTTGTACCTTGATGCACCACATTTTGGACAGCTTATCAAATTACTATAGTCCTTATAAAATAACACACAATCATTTCGATATGCATGAATCTTCTTACCCTCCATTCCCACTGGGCACATTATTGTCTTTGCTTGATATGTTGAAATTGGAAGCTCATTGCCTTCAGGAAAAATTTCCTTTAACAAAGATAACAGTGAAGTGAAACTCTTATCACTCCACTGATTTTGATCTTTAAAAGTATATAATCGCATCACATCACTCATCCCGTAAACTTAGTACAACCCTTATATAATGGTCTTTCAGAATCATGGACAATGTTTGCAAATAAAGGAGGTGGATCAATGACATTTTCCTGAGAACTATGTAGCATCTCATCAACCATATCATCTTGAATCGGTTCATCATTGAAATTATCATCATTATCTATATCTTCTATGCCACAACTAATAGTATCGACATTTTTTGATCCATAATTAAATTTCTCTCCATGCCAATAGCATTCATTATAACCTTGTATAATCCCATTGCATATGACATGATTCTTAATTTTCTCAACAATATCAACTTTCAAATTGTTACCAAATTTTTTACATGGACAATAGAACCTATCTGTAGGTA
The DNA here is from genome assembly GCA_963693085.1 of Alisma plantago-aquatica. Lineage (NCBI taxonomy): Eukaryota > Viridiplantae > Streptophyta > Magnoliopsida > Alismatales > Alismataceae > Alisma > Alisma plantago-aquatica. The sequence continues at coordinate 25,168,793 of OY856409.1, read as the reverse complement.
GTTTTCTATGTTCCTCAACAAATATGATAAATTCATCAAGACCTTTGGCAAACTCTGGACTATAACGGTTCTTGATAGGAATCCAACCTTGATCCATTTTCTAGATCACATTAAAATTTTTATAAAATTGAGCATTTAATATTGATACTATAAGTTGTAAGTTTTTATTGAGAGGAAGTTAATTACTTTTATACTAAAGTGTACCACCTATCACATTTTTGAATATTTAATCTCACTAGTAATTGTATAATGTATGTTTAGTTTTCAAGAAAATTTTTGCAACATTTCCCCTAAGTTCTCCAAGTACATCGTTGTAAATGGAAAATAACCACCCACATATTTACCCAGAGAACAAATGAGGAAATACTACTAAAATTTTCTTCAAAACTAAACATACAAATACACTTATGTCCTATGTGAGATTAAATATCCAAAAACAATCCTAGACTGGGGACTATCCAATATTTACTCCTAATGAGTAAATTTTGAAAGTGTTTCTAAGTTAATATATAATTATATATTAAATTAAACATCATGCATCGATGATCTAATCTATAAACCCTAAAGTGTCAATCTGGGACTACAAAATGTCTACTCTCATATTTCTAGAATGTATAAAATGATTACATATGTGATTGGTAAGAAAATGCAGATATGAAAGAATACATGTTTTTATTATTGGTTGGGTTGCTAGTCAAATAAAATGGAAAAACAATGTAACTGACCTGAGCCTCCAAGATGAAAATGAGAGAAGACTGTGGGTGGAAGGCACACAGGTGGCAAGGAGAAGAGGATGACCACCAAGTGCTGAAGTGTCAACTTCTATGAGCAAGAGAAAGGGCAGAAGTAAGAAGCTACGGCATGACTAAGGCAACAACTACTGGACGTAATAGAGGCTCCACCGAGGAAGCGTGGAAGCAAGACACTGGTGTGGTGTGGTGGGGCATGACACGTCGATGAGGTTGAAATCTACCATTAGAGGAGGAGGTGCCTTGGCATGAAGGGCTCTCATAGTACAAGGAGGGAAGAAGGGAGGTGCTAGAGATGCGAGAGCGGTGACTGAAGAAGGGCGAAAGCTATGGAGGCACGATCATCTATCTGGTGGCAGATGGTGGCACGGTCGTCGGTGGAGGACTGGTGGCAGATGGTGGCATGGTCGTCGGTGGAGGGGTAATGGATGGAATTGTCATCGTCAGTGGATGCTAATGGCTAGGAGATGGCATCATCATCATCGCCTCCATCGTTGGTGGAGAGTGGAAACCCAAAACACAAAACCCTGGAAAGTAAGAGCGGAGAAAGAAAAATGTGAGGCAAGTAGTTATTAAGGCCTATAGGGTCAGTTCTATGGCCAAACTGACCTAAGAGAGAAACCAGAATGCGAGGCCAGTAGTTATTAAGACCTATAAGATCAGTTATTGGGCAAAAAATTGACCCTAGTCTGTAGTAACCGGCCCATGCATGACCACCTACTAGGTCAGTTCACTAGAAAAAATTGACCTTACAGTTCACCTCCTAGGTCGGTTCGCATGGAATAACCAACCCTAGAAGTCAAAATTTATAGTCTGGGTTCAATTTATCAAAATAGACTCTATATGCTTTTGGAGGGAAGGAAAAATGAGCTATTTTTCTTGGCAATAAACTTGTAAGGTCGATTTTTATTAAAAACCGATGCTATGTCAATGTATACAAATTTTGGGTGTGAAATTTTATTTGGTGGATTTTCTGTAGCGACGATTAAATTTTGTAAAACTGACGTTGTTCCTCAATCGGTACCCGAGTTTTTTTTTTGATGACTTTTATCTTCGGTTCACTTGAAATAATTGACGCCATTTCCTATTAGGTCAGTTTTTATAATAAGACTAACACTTTGTGAAGTGACGTTATTGGCTAAAACTGTAATCGTTTTGTTTTCATTATACCTAATTCTTAAAAAAATCATAATTGTATGATGTTATGAATTATATCTTATTTATCATAAAATATGAGTATTATTATGTTGGTATGTATGTCCTGAGAGCCAATCATACGATGATTGGATTGGCATACGTCATGATTGATTTGATAAATATCAAAGGAAAGCTTCCAATTTATTCTAGCTCAATCGATTATGAGATAAATGATGGAGCAGAATGAATGTCTAAAGAATGGCAATACTCAATGACGTATGTCTTCAGGCTGAGGACCAGAACAATGAGATCATACAGATGCTAAGAGTATGTACATTCTTGTTATGTCCCTAGTCAGATGTCATTTATGAAGGTTGATAGACAACAATGACACATCAAGATTAGAGTGTATGGTGGTTTATGACAGTGTCTCATTAGTCATGATATGTGATATAAAACCAAGCACATAGATACATGTTGGAGAATAGTGTATCAGACAGACCCATCATGAGAGTGATATATGGAACCATGACATTGTAGTCAGAATCAACTCTCCTAGTGATGATAGTGATTGTGATTCTTAGATTTGAAATCACTACACTCTTCGAATGTGATTGGGTACACTTTGACATCATCAAACACAATCTTGAAACATGGGTTGTTATAACGGTGATGATTGGGTGGCTTTGACGCATGAGAAAGATTGTGAGTGATAGATATGTGATTTGTCCCTCCTAAGGGAGTATGATGTCCATGCCACTTGATAAGAGAGATTGAAAAAGGCATGGACATGCACATGTGAATCAATATATGATATTGATGTCACACGTATCTCAGACAGTCTTCTCTAGTTCAAGAAACATGAATGAACATTGAAAGGATGACAACTCCATGCCTTGAGTTCATTCAGGATATCAGAGACAAAGGAATTATACATTCACTAAAACACCAATCACATGTTATATGATTGAAAGTTGTTCTCCAACTTTCCTTTTCACTTGGGTAGCACTTATGTGCGATTAGGCACCACTCTTTTGTTGTGATGTCATAAGTTAATTATGGACACTCATTGCCAATGTGAAATGGGACCTATAGGGTCACACACAAAGGAATAACTTGGAAGAGGAGTTTATCCATGAATGATGCTTGTGTTTAGGTACTCAATCAAACATTCAATCAATAGAATTGACTCAGAATCATCATGTTCAAGGGTTGAACCAAGTGATTAGAGTGTCAGATTGATTAAGAATTGAATTGACTATGTTCTGCACAACCTGGACCACCAATTGACCGGTTCACTGGGTGAACCAATCAGTTCATGGCTACTGAGATGACCGGTTCACTCTAGTGAACCGATCGATTCATGTGTCCAAACGAGTAGTGTTGGGTTGGGAGAAAAAGTTTTTCGTTTCACTTGTTCAATTCGATTGGGACAAGAATTAATATTTGTGTTAGTTAGAAACCAATAAGAAAATTCAATTGGAGGCATGTCTGGGAAGTGAAACGACCGATTCACTAAGTGAACCGATCGGTTCACACTCCCAAATGACCAGTTCACCTTGCCAAACGACCATTTCAATTGTGAAACGACCGGTTCGCCTACCAAAGTGCAAATTAGTCATGGAAATTCCAGACCCTTATACTCCCGCACAAACTGGGAACCCTGGACCTGCCCTCTATTATATATATAGGGGTACAAGGGGCTTCTCCAGAGACACAACTCAGAACATCAGTTGATCTGCAAAGTTGTTGTCCTCTCTGGTTGTGGTAACAGAGAGAACCCAAGCAAGTTCTACACATCTAGGGAGGAACAGTGAGGGAAAGACAATTACAGAAAAGTAACTGGTTGTGGGAGAGTGCGTTAGTGACTAGTACATTGATAGAATGGGACAACTCCTTCTATTTCATTCTTTAGGATGACTAAAGTTCTAGGTAGTCTGTATAGACTATCTATAGAGGCGGGAGACTTCTTTTGCTCAGGAGGATGACAGTCAACTATAGTCTGGGTCAAAACCAGGAGCTGCACAGACACCGTCGAAGATAGGTGGTTGAAGACCGCACTAGATGTGAGGTATTGTCACTGAGCAAGCCTTAGGACCAGGTATATTTCACTAAAACAATCCTTCCCATTACATAGATGTTGATGCGATCTATTGGTTATGGGTTTATGTTCAAATAAATTTTTGTTTCCGCTACCTACTCCAACTATGTAAAACCCAACATATTAATAATTAACTATTAAAACCTTAATGATCTAGTTTTTAGTGAAAATATAAATTCTTATATTTGGAATTTGGGGAAGTGAAATAACCATATTTGTAGAGATTCTAGGATTGTGAGAAGGTACTTAGTGTCATATTATGTTGAGTTACATATTATTACCATGATGCCCTAATATCACCTGTAGTTATGAGTCTAGTCTATTTGTAACTCCTATTTGTTCTATATAAGCCCTACTCATGTGAATGAAAAAGTCATAATATGTCATTATATGAAATTACTGCAAATGCGATGTGATATGTTATGTTACCTAAGTACATGGAAAAACTAGATGTTCTATGTAGCCACCGGGTTGAGGTGTCCCTACTTTTATACTTTCATCAACCATGGTGTGGTGCATGTTAGTGAGATCATGGATAACCCTGAGATCCAATAAGGAGGGAAGGGGCTTTCTAATCACTAGACACCAATTTTGAAGGTAAATCTCAAACTACATAGAGATTAATAGTAAACTTTGTAGCCAATCCATGAAGTATCATTTAGTAGATAATTGATTGCCTTTACTAATACTATCATTCATATTAAGATATATATTATAAACATTTATCTGTAATATAATACTTCATAGTTAAATATATAAATAAATAAATAAATAAATATATGTATATATATGTATATATACATATATATAACTTTCCATACTTCAAATAATATATATATATATATATTATCTTTAAATGGTACTTTTCTCTCACTCTTTTGGTTTTCCACTCTTTTTATGTTCTTTGTGATTGAGTTAGGTTTGTACAACTGAGAACTCCTCATATCCTCAAGGTGGGAATCTAGACTTTTGTGGTATATAGAGCTATCACTACACTCTTAGGTCTCCGATAGGGTCTTTTGTATGATGATCTATCGAGGATTCAATTTTTGACAATATTTGTTATTACTATGTACACATTATATATCATCAATATGTATAAATTTATATAAATATGTGATTGCATAGGTCATTAATCATCAACAATGTAGAAATAGATATTGATATAATAAAATGGGAATTTATCTTATTCTTACATATAAGAATCATATTGGGATTGATATGTGATATATATCCTACATGCATGCTTGAATGATTGTAGTTAAAGATGGGATTAGAACATTAGTTTTGGGTTTCCTTGCTATGTCTTACTCACCCTTGGAGGTTCTTATATGTTGATCCATGGTTTGGGTGTCACAATTGTGCCCCTTTTCACCTCATCATAGTGTTATATGAAACAAATTCTAAATAAACCACTCTAGGTTTTTCAACCATAAACAACTATTTGGTAGTAGATTTGTATTAATGATGAACCCAAGTGAGAACATCTGTATGAAAGAGAGAACTATGTGGATGAAGAGCATTTATGCAAATTGGTTGTAGTATCAGTGGTTTGATGAGAACTTTTTGAATCAGTCAAAGGAGGAAGACCTACCAATTGATCAGCTTGCTAACCAGTCAAGGAGTTGTTCACATATCAATCTTGTGGAGAAACATAATCAATGGAATAAATTTTTATTCTATGTGGCCAATCAATCGCCTCACCAACCAACCAATCAAGTTTTCCCACCACAATCACTAAATTCACTAAATTGCTAGATAGACTCATCATTAAGTAGACTGGTTTGCTAGAAACATCAAAGATCAATCCCCAAGACTATTTGTTAGACTAAGTATTGTGCTCCATGCTAATAAATTTGCACTCCATCACTATGTCATATGAACCAATTAGTTGGTTTTGCAATAGAAAATAGAACCCTAAATAGGCTTATCTACAAAGGGCACATGATTTGAACTTTCTTCATAGTAAAATGTATAAATGCCCATACTAGAATACAAGGGGGGGGGGTAGATTTCATAAGAGATTCCAAAGTACATTCATGGAGTATAGAATTGAGTAGGATGGAGAATTGAATAAGAGAATATTCAAGTAGACTAAAGGTTGTCCATATGCTAAAGGCAAGGAGAATTCATCTATTCTCACCCTCTCCCCAAATATATCACTTGTCATCATCATCATCACCACCACCACCACCACCACCACCATCATCATCATCATCGTCATAATAATAATAATAATAATCATCATCATCATCATCATCATCATTTTTATTATTTTTATTATCTTTTTAATTCATGTTGTAATCTCTATACTATTCAATTCTATTTCTTATAACCAAGAACATCTGTGAATACGTTATCAAATGGGACTAGCATATAGCCCCATGAAACTTGAATTAAAGTTCTTGTATATTCTTTACATTGTACTTGATTAGTTTAATATGATGAATTGTCCCCATATATTAATGTTAGTCTAGATGAATGATTAAAAACTCCTTGAATTAGGTGGTACAAATAACTCATTGAAAGAGTAGAATTTAGACCTACCTGCAATATAATAAATTATGTCATATTAAGGTAATGTAAGACAGATTGTTGTTAAATTGTTTGTTTATACTAAGTTATCAGGGAATTAAATATCACAAAAAGTATCTTTATCCTTACTAACCTATATTTATGTTATACACAAGAAAGACATTAGAAACAAATAAGGAATTACTCATCAAAACTGCTACATTTGGTTTCATGGAGAAAAATACAATTTTTCATTATGTTTCATGGTGGTCTTTCCCTTACCAAGTACTTTCGTTTATAAGATGCAATTCAATTTAATCACACATAAGATTTACAATATCAACAAGTAGAAGAAAAGACTCTATCAAAAGCATACAAATATCAAGAACATGGCCAACACACCATCGAAACTCATTTTGGAATGAGAATAAAACACTTCTGCATTGATCCCTAAGACATAAAATAGAATAAAACAAGTTTTTCAACATGATTCCTTCAGCTTGATCTTGCATCAATGGTTAGTAATATACTAAAGAGTGGGAATATATTCCAACATGAGAATATACATTAATCAAAATAATGAGGTCAATTTATAACAAAATGAGATATAGCTCGACTAAGAACTTCACAGTCTCACGAAGGATAGGATAAAACCACATGCACCAACAAGGGATAAATCAAAGGAAAAACCAAATAGAAAAGAAATAAAAATCAGAGAAAAAAGTAATTAAGGAAAATAAATCAAAAGAAGGGTGGGAGAATAAAAACTCATCTCTACTAGAATTGGAGAAAGGAACTCCAAACCATCTTCACAACTCCTCCATGATATGGATCTAGTGTCAAACCACGCAATTAGGCATGGATACACCATAGTCAAGAAAAACATTATACTTGCCAAGTACTGATAAGGATCCTTATTTGTCATAGTCGCCAACTCAAGTGGGAGAAAGAAACAAATACATAGAGTTCACTGACCACCATAGCTAGAGTATTGAGATGGGGCCAACATAGAGGCTTGGGGAGAAGGTAATGACTTATGGTCACCAGACTCCCTTCCCAAGCTAGAGAGCCACATGGAGGCGATCCCTAGAACACACTAGCAGTCCCCAAGCCCTACCTCAAATCCCCACTTCTCTCCCTTACCCAATACTTTTTTGTGTTGATTGAAACCCATACATTGATTTTAAGGTCCCCGATCAATCCAAATTACTTAAGATGTTGCTTTATTTGTTTTAATCACCTTGATAATTAGATAATGACAATACATATATTCCATTATCCTTTTTAATTAGCCATAACATATTACATTGATGTCACTCTGTTGTGGGACATTTGCGTTATTTGATTACTTATGTAATTGCTTTTAGTTTAAGATACACAAAAACTATTACTCTCATCAATATTGCACAAATATTACCTTCTTTTCAACATGTCAATTTATTCTTTATAGTTCTCTCATCTTTTATAGAAAGGATAACATTTATTTATTTCCTTATTAGTACACCATGGTGATGTTCTGTCCCTTTGATGTATACATGTTATAGAGACAAAAAATTGGCCTTAAAGTTCATTGTATTGACCATATGGAGTAACACTATTTTCTTCATATGGTGTCACTTTAGATGTATGGAACATAGGGTAAATGATCTTTGGCATTACTGTTAAATGACAAAATCACAACTACAGATGTTATCATCCATACAAGCCTGGATCAAGACTGATCTTCTGCAAGGTTATGGCGGCCTTCATGATAAAATTTGTCAGTATTATACTTAAAATAAAAAATTTCTTCTCTAATATTATCCATATTCTAATATTATGAGTAGAATTTGAATAAAAAGAGGATAGGATTATTTTTATTAAAAAAATTGGGGAGAGGAACATAGTTATAAAAATTGAGTGGGAAGCATCTTGATGTCGAGATTGGCATTATTTAAACTTTGAATTCTAGATTTTGAACCATATTATAAATAGAAAATAGAATGCCTATAGATGCAATATAGTATATGAATGCATACAAATTTATTCTAGAGTACAAGCATGAAAAATGCAACCACATGACTCACATTGTAGTACTTCAGGTTAACAATAAGTATCTATAACATCCCAAATTTTCAACATTAATTATGTCTTAAAATGTGGTTTTCTTAAATAAATAATATTTGATGGGCTTATTAGAAAAAATCCTAAAGTGGAATTTTCTTAAAGAATAATGAAGTTCGAAAACAATATTAGGATCAGGAATAGTCAATTTTCGGAAACATGGTAGGGTTCGGAGGACGGTGGCCGCGGCGGTGGTGTCGGTCCCAGTGCGGGAAGGGGGGCGCAACCCCCGAAAACTGGAATTGGAGTTGGAACCGGATAAACTTGCTCGTCATATCTACTCAGGAATGCATGCTTGAACCTTCAGTACCCCAACTATGGGGGAGAGGTTAACACGGTGGAGCCAACAGCCAATGCCTCGATGGAGGTCGACGAAGGATAAGATCCCTTTCCAACCCTGAATCGAAATTCCACCACAACAACCAACACGGAAATCCGGAAGCAGGTGTCCTACAAGGACATCACCAACAAGGAAGGGAGCAGTGAGATTCCGTCCATCTTTGGCTATGAGGATATGAATGCGCATCTATCCAAGGAGGATATCGGGATAGAGGTGATCGAGGGTACCCCCTGCTTCAGGATTGCGGAACAGAAGTATGAGGATCTGCTAAAGCCATGTTGTTACTCGATGATTGTGAAGGTCCTCTCAAGGGAAGTAGGCTTTATGACCCTACAGAAAAGAATCAACGCCTTATGGAACCCGATTGGCAATTTTCGTCTGATAGATCTGGAGAACGATTTCTTCTTAGTCCAACTCCTACGACAAGGAGATTATCTCAAAGCTCTCCTTGGAGGACCTTGGCTGATGATGGGTTCATACCTATGCATGCAGCCATGGGACCCGATTTTCATCCCTGTAAATGGAAACCCGAAGTTTATTGTTGCATGGGTCCGCATCCCAAGACTTCCAATTTTCTTGTACCAGTGACGGTTTCTGGATGAGGTAGGAGATCACATCGGCGAGACGATGAAGGTGGATACCAATACAGAACTGAAAAGAAGGGGAAAGTTCACAAGAATTGCTGTGAAGCTAGATACAAGTAAACCTATAATATCGGCCATCTTTGTACAGGGGGAGAAATATGTCCTCGAGTACGAAAACCTACCTGCAATATGTCTGCACTGCGAACGGATAGGTCACTCAATAGAGAGTTTCCACCTAAGACAAGAAGCATATAGAGCTACTGCACCGGAAGACCATGGAGAGCAGGAGCAGGCTATCACGCCTCTTGGTGAATACTCTAAAGCGATTCACGCATGACCATTCCAGAGGAAACCGAGAAGACAGACCTATGGGTGGACCAAAGAGGTGGTGGAAACGAGGAACCAATTTGAGAACCTCGACATTGGGGAGGAGACTGTTGGCGCACGAGAAGATCCAGAAGTAGTTGCAGGAAGGGTGACGAGTATTGACTAGAGGCAGCGGAAGAGAAGCACGAGAACCACAACACATACAGGAGTTGAAAAGACCACAGAGCGCACCCCCCTAAAGGACATACAGAACAAGTAGGTACCTATAAGTGATAAAGCTTCGAACAAAGGGAAGAGGAAGGCACATGCTACTGAGGTTATCATAGATGACAACACGGTGGTCATTCCGACTACTACTGTAGAGAACACTGTTTTCTGCTTTGGATCAAACCTATCGAATGGGAAAGAAAATAGAAGGAGTCACATGACCCACGGGAGTAATGTGGGGATCCATATCCGAAATAGGAAGGTATCCAAGGTAGGAAGCAGTGTATGCATCTCAAGGAAGAGAGGATGGAAAATGAACCAAGGTGAGCAGGAAGATCCACCTGACAGGGGAAGGTTGAGCAAGATAAGCTCACCTGACCCCTCGACTGGGGTTTAGATGATTATTGCAGCTTGGAATGTGCAGGGCATCTGCTCGACGGATACCCAGAACGAGGTGAAGGACATAAGCAGGAAGCAAAAGGTGGATGTCTTTGCCATTTTTGAGCCTCGTACAAGTGGTGGGAATGCTAACAACATTGTAAGGAAGTTGGGGTGTGACGCTTCATATATAGTGGAGGCGGTGGGGTTATCTGGTGGTATTTGGGTTATGTGGAGAGCCGAGTTAGGTGAAGTTGATGTGCTCATGCTCCATAAATAGTTCATTCTCTGTTTGATCAACAACAAGTGCCTAGTGATGTTCGTTTATGCTAGCACCAACCAAAGCAAGAGGAAAATCCTGTGGAACCATTTGAATATTGTTGCTGACTCCTCCAATCTTCCATGGATGGTTTTATGTGACTTTAACACTGTCGTGGATGTGACGGAGAAGGTGAGTAGTAACCACATGAATGTCAGCAGCTGTATAGAGTTCTTGAATGCTCTTTTCGGCAGTGGTTTGTGCGATTTGGGAGTGTCGGGACCGAAGATGACGTTCAAATGGGGCACCCTTCAGGAGAGATTAGATCGAGCAGTAGCAAATGCCGAATGGATCCGATGTTTCTCCGAGATTAGGGTGGAGGTGTTGGCTCGTATCACCTCTGACCACGCTCCTATTGTAGTTTGTATGGATAGACAATCACACACTAGTAAGTATATTACCAAAACTAGCACAACTTGGAAGAAAAGAAAATCCTTTCAGAATTTCTTCGAGGAAGCATGGGATGATGAGTTGGAGTTCACTGAAGCTGTTGAAGGGTTGATGAGGAAAGCGGAAGGATGGGATAGAAAGGAAAGAAGACAAGGAAGGGAGAGGAAGGAGTTCATTACGAACACCATCACTCACCTACAAGGCATGCTCAGTAAAAGGTACGATGCTAAGGTTGATGAGCAAATCCAAAGCTTGAAACAAGAGTTGATGGACCAGCTTCATGCGGAAGAGGCCGAATGGCAGCAGAAAGCTAGGTGTGACTGGATCAGGTTGGGTGATCTTAACACCAAGTATTTCTAGGTGATGGTCCATTCCAAAAGACAGAAGATGAGAATCACCAAGCTCAATAATGAGGAGGGGGAGTGGGTTGAGGAACCAGAGTTGATTCGGAACTTAGTTTAGAACCATTTTAAAGGACAATTCTCAATCGAGGCAGCTTTCAGGAGGAGAACGGACTACCCAGGCTGGTTCCCGAGGTTGTCGCCCCTACAACGTGAGGCATGCGAGAGAGTGCCCTCTGAGGAGGATATTCATGGTGTTTTGATGAAGATGAAACTGCTTAAAGCCCCTGGCCCATATGGTGTCGATGCCTGCTTTATTCAAGAAAAATGGGAGAGTATGAAGAAGGCGGTCTGCCGAACTATCACCAATTGCTTTGTCGGAGCCGAGATACCAGAGAAGATGGAAAATGCAAACCTGGTGCTCATTCCAAAAATGAAAAGTCTTGATGCTTGCAACCAGCTGAGACCCATTGCTCTCAACAATGTCAGCATAAAGTTCCTCTCTAAAATCCTTGTAGAGAGAATCAAACCTTACCTACCGAACTGGGTCTCCCCCTTCCAATGTAGCTTTGTTCCTGGGAGAAGCATAACTGACAATATCATTTTGGTGCAAGAGGGTATTCACTCGATGAGAACTAGATCGTCTGGTCAGAAAGCTATGGCTATTAAACTGGACCTTTCAAAGGCATACGATAGAATGAACTGGGACTTATTGCTTGAAACTCTTCAGTTAACCGACATTCCTGAGAAGTTGATCAAAGTTATTATGAACATCGTCTCGTCTGGCACCATTTCCATTACTTGGAATGGTGAGATATTACCTTCCTTTAAAATCAGAAGAGGCGTTAGGCAAGGGGACCCCTTGTCACCCTACTTGTTCATTTTATGCCTGGACAGATTAAACCAAACGATAGCTGAGGAGGAATGAAAAGGAAACTAGAAATCTCTCAAGATCACGAGAAAGGGGCCTTCGATCTCCCACATTTGTTTCGCTGACGATATCATCCTCTTCTGTGAAGCATCCACCACATAAGCTCGCTTGATCATGAAATGTATCAAGAAGTTCGGGGAAGCATCTGGGCAAGTCTTAGCCAAGGAGAAATTGACTGTTTTCTTCTAAAAAAATACTGAAGCTGGACTATAAAGACGTATTAGCAGGAACCTGGGCATAGCTACTACTGACAATTTAGGGAGACATATGGGTGTCCCGATCCTTCATTCCAGAGCCAACAAAGCCACTTACCTAGGAGCCCTCAACCCTCCTGAGTCCAAAATCGAAGCCTGGACCAACAGGACTCTGTCCTTTGCAGGAAGAATCACTCTAGCTCGATCAGTTCTGAATTCTTGTCCAACCTATCTGATGCAAACGGTCGAGCTACCGGTGGAAGTTTGCGAGCGGATGGACCAGATGATTAGAAGGTTCATCTAGAGCGGTAACAGGGAAAGGAGGAAGATGAGTGGGATTTCTTGGAGGAAGGTAGCAGCAGAGACCAAGGATGGGGGTCTGAAAATAATGACAGCTGGAATCCAGAATGAGGCTTTGTTAGCAAAGGTCATTTTGAGGTTCAAAATGGATAATAATGCCATGTGGTGAAAAGAAATGGAGGCCAAATACCTGCATTTAAAAGACGAAGGGAGAGTCACTGGTTCGAGACTGTGGAAATATATTGGACGGAATGCCTCCACGCTGGATGAGTTCGCCGGCAGAGTCATCATGAACGGCGAGAATACGTCAGTTTGGGAGGACCCCTGGGTTAGCTACACCACTAAGCCCTCTTTAAAAGATGAGCTCAACATTCTGATGGACTTGCATGACATCAAGGTAGCGTCTATGATCAACCTGAATGGGGAGTGGGATGAGGGATTCATCAGGAGCTGGTTCGACGATGATACTTGCAAAAAAATCCTTGAGATGATTCCTCCAACCGATCAAGCTGGGGAGGACCTGTGGCACTTTACTGGAAGCAAGGATGGGGAATTCAGTATGGCCTGTATCTACAAGAAAATCCTTAGGAATTATAGAACAAAATCTCCTGGATATTGGGAGTGGCTGTGGAAAACCTCGGTGGCTCAAAACGTTAAGACTTTTCTATGGAGAGATTACCATGGAAGCCTTATGATGAATAAGAACAGGAAGAAACGGGGTCTCACCGACTCAGACAGATGTCCGATCTACAAGAAATCTTATGAATCAACTATTCACTTACTGCACAACTGTGAGGTTAGCAGCAAAATCTGGGGTACGCTTCAGGAGAGGTTTCACGTTGACATCATAGAGGGAGGAATGTGTGGCGAATGGTTTGCAAGGAATCTCAGATGGAGGAAATGAAACGCCAACCATTAAGTGTGGTTTTCTATTGCCTCTGACTAGATCTGGAAGGTCAAGAATGAATGTGTTTTCAACAATAGGAGACTTGATGCCATGACCATTGTCCGGAGGATTGCCAGTAATGTCCAGCTCAACTTCCATGCCTGGGGGACTGGAGATGAGAGAAAAGGGATCCGTGAGAAGATCACCTGGTCTTCCCCCCAGAGGAATGAGCTCAAGATTAATGTCGACGGATTGTACGTCAAAAGGAAAAAGTATGGAGCTATCAGCTATGTAGTCAGAGATCACAATGGTCGCTGGCTAGAAGGGGGTGCTCAGAAAGTTTCACAAGATGATATACTGGGAATTGAGCTAGCTGCAATCCTCAAGGGAGTTCAAGCTGCGCTGGACTGGAGGGAGAAGGTTACTATTGAGATAGATTGCAAGAGAGTGTGGACTCTGGCGATCAGCAACTGAGTCCCTCCTGCTAGGTTCTGACCCATCTGTAGGAAGATCACACACTTCAGGGAGCTCAAACCGAACCTGGAAGTAAAGTTCCGGAAAAGAGAAGCCAATAGGGTTGTGGATGCGTTAGCTAGATGGTTCGGATCCCAGGATTTTCCTGTAAGGACCTGGTACCAGTGTCCTGATCACATCGTCATCATATGAAAAGATGAGATCAGTCTGGTCCAGGTGGAAACTAATCCTAGAAATTATTTGGCCTGTAACCTTGGGGCAGGATGAATAAAGACCCTTGGTACCTAAAAGAAATATTAGGATCAATCCACCTTTTTTCCATAATAAATATGATTGATGCACTCAAGAAAATAGCCCCTCACCCTGTTCTCTTTCCTAACCTTAAATAATGTTTAGGAGAAGTGGAAGAGAGAAATAAAAGGTTCCAAATTCAAAAATATACCTTGTATAACTTAAGCAAGAAGTCACACTCTTTCCTTTGATAATGTTAATAGAAAGAAAATCCTTTTTCTCTCTCCTCCAATAAAGGGTTCTCAAAAAACATAGAAAATAGATGATAGAATGATGGAGTGTGTAATAATATTTATCTCGAGTTTGATTCCAAGAAACACAAAGGAAACGTCTTATTCAATTATTTCATCTATTGATGCATTAAAAATTCAATGGAATAACATTTATAGAAATGAAAGATAAGACAAGTAAAAAATAGAAATCTAATTTTATGGGAAGAATCTAGACATATTCTTGGACATATGGTCCAAATTTGGTAGCACTTTGACCACGTTTGACACTTCAAATTGATTATACAAGTTTCTACATAGCTTTGTAAAGAATTTGATCAATAATGCACTAAATGCATCAAATTTCCCTAAAGTTTGCTTGATTAACACTATCACATGCTTCTTTTTCTTTTTCCTTTTTTTTCACACAATTGGACGACCGTGGTTTATATTGATCATGATCTGATAGTCATAAATCCATCCCCTACCTTCCGCTTCCTTCGCCAAAATTCTTTCGCCACCGACTTTGTTGCGTTTCTCGGATCCGATCAAGCATTTACTTGACCCCACTCTTACCTTGCACACGAGACACCCTTTTAAGGCTTCACTACCTCGTACTACCGAGAGTTGTAGACAGTGACCCTGGCAACCCCACACCTATTAAAGGGTGCCTAAAGAACCACCGTACCAGTTTGCTTCTTCCTCCTCTTCCAATTTTGTCTCATGTACCCCTAGTCTCCGCCACCTACTCGATCTGTCCTCTGGCTAGCACTTTGCGAGCACAACCTCATTCGCCACCTCCAGCCAAATTGGATCCTTAGTAAGCATCAATGGACCTTTGGCTTCCTCTCTATATGGTTTTTATTCTCAATTTTGCATTGAGACTTCGTATCATGTACCTCACTGTGTGATGTCTTGCCAACGCTAGATGCCATAGAGATCCAGTGGCCACCCAGCCTTGCAAGGCATCAGACAAGATTGCCTAACCTTCGAGATTGTTATTATGGTTTTATTTGATACCTTATCTGTGGAGTTTCGTGGTGTTAGCTTCTGAGCCCTTTCCCTTTTTCTTGATCTCACCATGGCCTCTAGAGGAGTTTGGGAACTATTTTATAGATGTCTTGGCTTCACCTTAATCGCCAGAGTTTGACGAATGTAATGGGGTTGTCTCCCCGTGTTAATAACCAGAATACTGTGAGCTTTGGTCATCCCTAGAGTCCCTTAAGCATTGCTCTCTCACGTGCAGTGAAGGGGAAAAAACCAGGTGGCGAGATGGCTCAATTACCCTTGGTCGATTAATCAAATGATTGTGGTTGTAAGGGCAATCTAGGGGTTTCATTGCCTCACCCTTCATTGATAACTTGTCCATTGGGGTGAGCCCTCCCTTGTGAGTTGGCCAATCCTGATTGGTCCAACTCAGGTTGCCCACTGGGTCTGGATATACACACACAACTTTTTATCGAATTCTCATTGGTTAGATTTTCCAAAATGCACAATACAAATAAATAGACATTGGAAAGGGTTTTCCGAGAGGAATCTGATTTTATAGCTTTCATGTCATGTTTTGCCTTTGTGATCTGATGTGTTATTAGAAACCCTAATTTGACTCATAAAACCCTAATTATATGTTACATGTAATTTATATGATCTAATTCAACCAAGCTTTTCTAATTTAGATGTTGGTCTATGAGCCTAACCTTAATGCATTCAAACCCTTATTCACCCTAATTCAACCTAAGATCAATACAAGATATTGATTAATGATGTATATGAACAAGTGGTTAGAGCCAAATCAAGACAAGAGGAAGTTTGACCTAGATTTGACTCAAGGATCAGGAAGACTATCTTAGGATCTACATTGCTCCAAGGTAAACGGGTCATGCTACTTAGCACAAATATTTATGGTTTTTTGCATGTTAAGTATAAAATAGACATTATAATTTCAAGTTTAATGTTTTAATCATGTTTAGTATATCACTACTTGATGATTTCTATATACTATGTCAAGTTTAATGTTCGCTATGATTATAGCTTATGATTAATGACTCATGAAAATCATGTTAATGATCAAGAGGGAGAAATCCCATGATGTTTAAGAGATCATATTAATAGGGAGAAATCCCATCATGTAAAGTTTAAGAATCATGATTATGTTAATGTTAATGTCATGTTAATGATCAAGTTTAGTGGAATTGAAATAGTATTTATATGCTCCTGAATCATGACCTCAACGGGTCGTCAACGGCTTTCCTTGCATCAAGGGCTTTCCTAGCAATCATGTGCTCTCAAGGGGGCATCATAGATGGATGCATACATTTACTTTTCAATTATTCTTGTTAATGATTCAAGAATGCTTAAATTTTATCCATGTCAAGTTTTCTTACATGTCAAGTTTACTATATTTTGCTTATGTTATAATGTGCCAGTATCGTAGACTGATGTGTTGATTATCCCCTTTGCATGACTTGGGACGTGATGTCCCCAGGAGAGGAGCAAACAAGGACTAGAAGACCTTCGGGATCTAACTAGTGGGGTGCCATCCATATAAGTTGATCCAGTCACGTAGAAATGTCTACATCCATGTTTAGTTTTTCCATGCTTAGAAATGTTTCGACATGTTATAGAACTCAACTATAGTTTCCTATGTAAAGAACAATGCATGAATCTCTATGGTGATTTATGTATTCATTTGCAATGATTATATTAATGTGACATCCCCCTTGAAGATAGATGCTTCCGCTCATATTTAAAAAGTGGGGTGTTGTAGAATCTATGGTTAGAGCAACAAAAAAATTCTTAGTTGATGTTATCCATACTTTTTTTTGGTATATTGTGAATATAGTAAATGAGGAGACAAATGCTTCGTTGTAGAAGTAGAATGAGATGAAGTTGGGAAAATAAAAGATGGTGTATGTTGGGGATAATGTTGCAACAAGAATATTAATTTTAATTTTAACCTTCTCCAAGTTTCTTTTTTTGGAGTCATGGGTAGATTCTCAAAATATTTGGATTCCTTCATGATATAGTTATAGTCCTAACCTTCTTGAACGGGATATCAATGAATGGTAGATATGCCCATGGATCCTTTCATAGGACATCCTATTGTGGACTAAACGTACAAGTGGTCCCCCTTAGAGATTTTACCATCCATAACACAATCACAACGTTTGAATGAATGATATGGTGTCCATATCACCTTCCAGTTGATATTTACTGATAAAATATGCATTTGATGATACTTGAAAAATTATTATGGAAAGATTTATGTGTAAATATTTAAAATTATAAAAAAATAAACAAAATAATAAATAAATTTGACCATATCTAGAGACACATGTAACTAAGTATATATATTTTACTCTATAGAGACGAGAATTTATAGAAAAGGTTGATGTGTATAAGTGGTCAAAGAAATAGAAGATCTAGACAATGAGAATAGGGTAGGGTTGGAGATCTCACTAGACATCGATACACTAGATTAGAAAACTTGGGTTCTCATTTATAATTACATGTTTGATTGTTAACAATGGAAAATATTAGACCTAGAGTTTAGGAAAATATCAACCACAAAGATACATATCCACAAACATTAGAAGAACTTGTCAAATACTAAATTCTAAGTGAATAATAATATTAATATTGCCTAGTACTAAGATTTTGTCTAAAAAATATACTGGGTTAGTCTTTTGATGGGGGTTAAACACAAGAAACAATCAATGCCACCAATGACTTTGATTCAACTTATTTAACTCGACTAGAAGGTCGTGATATTTGTAAAACAATGTTAATGAATCACAAGAAAAAAATAATAGAAAGAAAATGATATACTAAAAAGGTTTCTAGATATGAAGTTGATTGAACTTATACCATAACTAAAATATTCTTTTACCTCATCTCATGGGTGTTGATGAACCACATCCTACACACTAATCTCTGCAATATATTGATGGGAAACTTACATGATTGATATCTCATTCCTCAATCATGTAGTGGGATGGGAGATACTCTAGATAGGGGCCCTTAATATCATATGAAGGACACTCTATCAAGGCTTCCTTTGTATAAGTATCATATCGTTTTGCATCCAATTCCCAAATTAGGATAATAATCATTCTAACTAACATTATGTAACAATTGTCAAAACAAGTTGGCACTTTTTTTGGTTCAAGCCTCCTTCTATTCTCTCAATCTCAAGTGTGGTCAATATAATGTATTGATATGGCGATCAGGAATCCAAAATATCTAAAACAACATGGACAATCATAGCATATATTTATACTAAGAGAATCAACAACACAATATCAACATATCATATTCAAATCACCCTATTTGGGAAAACTAGACTACATGAAGTCTAATAATGCATGGAAAACATCTTATCCACTAAATTAGTATATAAATGTTCAAAAAACATAAAAATATAGAGATAAACAATAGGATAAGGACATACTAGGAGAAATTTGGTGACACCCAAGATCTCCCTTCAACAACACCATCAGCATGCTTATGCTCTTTTAAGATCTATATATCTTCTCCCTTCTTTCCTCCATAACTAATTACTCAAATTTATATACCCTAAATGTGCAAAAATGTGTAAGAAGAATTTGTTTATTGTAGGAAATAGAGGAAAGTGAGTTTATAAGAATTTCATGGTGAAAATATTGAAGAATAGGAAAAATGTTAAAAGCTTTAATGGAGTAGAAGGTGGAGGTGAAGGTAAGGAAACATGCATAGGAAATGTTTTGTAGAGTCTACTTAAAGGCCGAGAGAGTCAAGGTAGCACCACAAAATGATTTTTGGGAATTTGGGTCAATTTTAGACTTATATTGAAGTTACATGAGTGAGGGGGCGAGGGGGTAGCCCAACGTGAGTTGTGTAACATACCGAAACTTGGATGTATTATCTTATTGACCCTCTTTCTAAGCTTTTCCTTTATTTTCTATCCTTTTTGGCATTTATGTTGAAATTGTAGAAATAATAATGGTTTGGTTAATATTTGTTCATTATTATTGCCAACAAATGGGTTTATGCACAAATACCTCAGTGAATGCTTTAATAAGGGTCTAATATACAAATTTACCACTTAAGTGGTATAATGATAAAATAAATTCGTTCTAGCTCATTCCTTAGCCTTATGAAGCAAGGAAAAGAAAAAGGAATGAATAATAATGCTTTAAACATGTTAATGTGATATTAAATTATTTAATATGTGAAATATTGGGAATAATGGTTAATGGGCTAAAATTCATAAACGGAAGACTAATTGGCTAATGATAAGTTGAGATTCATTTTCCTTGGGTTTGGTTTGGCTTGGAGGACGAGTTTCATAATTTTGGTACAATAATAACTACATCTCTTTTATTTTGAAAAGAAAAGGTGAGTTTTCTCCAAAATATGAGATAAAATAATTAATGACTCCAAAAGTGGAAAATAATCTTAGATTCGTGATCTACATATCAAAAATAGTCTTTGGGTAATTTTCATGTAATTCATATAATCTTTAAAATACATGTGAAGTTAGGAGAGAGAAAGTGTGTAGAATCTTCAAAATAATAAATAAATATACAAACAACTCTAACATGTAAAATTGATGGAAAATTCATATCCAAGACACTTAATGAGACTTTTGGGTGAAGTTGCATCAAATTTGGAAATCTTATAACTATTAATGGTGGAGGAAGGATAAAACAGATTTTATTTATTTAACATATCAAAAGTTTTCAAAAGGTAAATCTAATTGCATATTCAGATTTCTCATATCAAAAATAGGTTGGGTATCAAATTTCAAATAATTTGGGGCTTGTTTGCACCCTCAAAAGAGGAGAGATAAAATGAGAAATAATTGCATTAACACTTTATTCAAATTTGATTGGGATTATAATTTAATTTTTTACGCCTCATCAGTCTCGGGCACGGTGATCTTAGCCATTGGATCGGCAATCCAATGGCTCATGTGCATCTTCTAGCTTCCTCCCGAATAGGAAACAAGCTCCTTGGTTTGATGATTTTAAAACACTAATTTATTCCTTCATAATCAATCATTTTTTGAGATTTTTGGTGGTATGAGTTGGGGAGGAGATTCCATACATAATGATGTCTTACTTGCATCATTTGGTTGAGAATATGGGAAACCCCCAATTTGTGGACAACAAGCCACTACGACCACCTTCTTATTCCTCGTTCCATGCCTCCTCACCTATAAATGCACATGCTCCAAGCTTGCTTGGTCTCATTGTGACTCCCCTCTCTGCTCATTGCTCTCGAGACTCCACAGATTATCATTGTCTCAAACTTGTTCGAAGCTTGCAACACCTCTCATGGTCACACGACGGTGATGTTTTGCAATCATGGTTACTGGTATGTTCGGGAAGCCATGTTCTTTACCTCCATACCATCTAATTGATGAAACGACAACTTGTTTATTTTTTCCCAATTCCACTGAGCTTTTCTATGCTGCTCCTCACAACCATGGCCATCGTTGTGTTAAGGAATTGATTCTCCTTTGTAGTTTTCATTTCTACCCCTACCCCCCTTCTTTCTCTGATTTTACGCTTAGGGGCATCTTGGTCTTTTTACTCTGTTTTCTTTGCCATAATGCGAGTCAACCCGGCCTTTGACCGTGCAACTTAGCTGCCGATGATTGGGCCAAGTCACACGAAGGGTCCCGATTCTCTCCCCCTCCCTCTCGCTTGCTTTGCTTATGTGGCGTTTCCTGATTGGCCAATTTTGTAAAAAGCATATCTTTTGCTCCAGTTGTCCAAAAATTAAGTAAAAATATATTTTGGAATTGGAAAAATGTAAGATTTCTAATAAAAATGTTTATAAGACTTTGTTTTGAGTTTTGTTGAGGTGTTTTCTAAAAAATAAATTTAATACATAAAAATTATCAAAAATGTAATTTAATCATCATAACTCCAAAATAGACAAAATTATATATTTTCTTAAATAGGAAAACCTAATAAGCCAATGGTGATGTTTTTAGAGTTTAACTCAGAGCGTTCTTCAAAAATTCCAAAATTTAGGGTTTCCATACCTTTTTTTTTAGAATTCCGAACATCATCATTACTAAAAAGCCATACGACATCTACACATAGGAAAAGTGATTCGGGAATTACATACAACCAAGAGTAGGTCTATCCGATCCCCAAAACTCATATTGTAATGATAATAGAACGCTTCTGCATTGATCTCTTTTATACTAGGTTGACATAAGCAGCTTTTCATAAGAGATTCCTTCAACCTAAGCATAGATCGGAGATATTGATAAACCTGCAAATGAAAAATATACAGACCAGTGTTTTTGCCACATGTAGAGCTATAGACCCAGTAGTGAATCCGAACAAAACAAATCGAGGCTAGTAAGTGCCAAGACTCATAGCTCCCAAACTGATAGAACAACAACGCCAACAAGAAGCGACAAAAATGTCGATAAGCAGTGATAACAACACCGACGAGCGGCGAGAAATAGGCAGAAGAACCTGCCGCAAAGAAACAAGAAAAAAATAGGGAGGCCCGAGAAGAAGCATGGGGGCGGGGGGTCTCGACTGTCATAGGGACTGATGATCAGGGTAAGTCACCCACTCTCTGCTTAACCCCAGCAAGCCAAGGCACCGCTAGGGCACACCGCCCAAACCACCAGTGCCACAACCTCTAGATCCGAGGTTGAGTACCACTGATGAGAAGGATGGGTCCAAGATGAAAACTAGGCGGAGGCTCCGATCGTCGAGCCACCTTGAGATAGCCAAGGAAGAAGAAAGCCCAGGGGGAGAGGGAACATTGCGTGTCGGCAGGCAGCCTCCCCCCCCAGTAGGGTCAGCGACGGGGCAAGCCCTAGATCACCTTAGCGATCGCGGAAGCTAGGGAGAGAGACGGGTCCTACTATAATAGGGTTTCCTTCTCTTTATACATGTGTAAACTCTAATTCATGGTTATACACTAGAAATAGGAAAGTGGGCTTTGGAATCGATTAAATTAGTGAAAGAGAATTAATTGGATCTCATTAAGAATGGTACGTGTATTTCTTACACCCTAAGTTGGGAAATTTGTGATCCAAACCATAAATTCCTTAATGAGGCATTAATTGAACCCTATTTCCTTTGTTATTGTTAATCTTGTTCTAATTTCCTCAAAATCAGATTTGAATATTATTTCTTGTGTCTTGGAACCCCACTTCCATGTTACAATTATATGACGATTTATCTTGCCACTTTACTATTTCTTGAGAATGATGGTTTATTTGACTATTAGCTCTAGTAGTGGTACTTATGTACAACCACCCATAGTTTAGGGCATGCATTATTTCACCCTGGGGAATGTGTTCACTCTCTCCCGGGGGAATGTGTTATTTCTCCCCAATATAAATATTTTATAGGTGACTGGGAATGTGATTACTCTCCCCTCATCTATAAGTTGAGGTCCAGTAGGTGCCTCAACCCTACTTAGTTAATTTAGTCTAATATTAATCATTCATGCAAGTTCATTATTATTTATTGGTTTTAGCAAGAATCTTTTATTATATGCCTCATTCTCTTGGCCTTCTCATATTATGATGAATCTATATCCTTATGTTTCATTATTGTTCTTATCGTTGTTGCTTGTTCATATTGTTGACACATCTCTTTTTTCTATCTTTTGCTTGGTGAGGTAAAGAATAAGGTGTTGAACAAGACCAAGGAGCACATAGATTTTGGCTTGGACCTAGCTCATGAAGTTGTTGATTGGAGACAAAGTTGGTGTAGTCTAGATTTCCCTCTATCTAGATCCTTATGATGTATCTTACATGTAAACCCTTAATGGGTGATACGATGGAATTTTGTGATCTTCTATGAAAATTGAATATAGTCAATACTTTTTCCGCTACTATACACTTTGGTCTTTTGTATACCATTACATACATATTTGAAAATTGTACACCTATTTCAGCATACCTTTTGGTATGTTTGGGATATATGTTCTATTTTTCACATTTT
The DNA here is from genome assembly GCA_963693085.1 of Alisma plantago-aquatica. Classification (NCBI taxonomy): domain Eukaryota; kingdom Viridiplantae; phylum Streptophyta; class Magnoliopsida; order Alismatales; family Alismataceae; genus Alisma; species Alisma plantago-aquatica. The sequence goes on along the minus strand of OY856409.1, from coordinate 25,145,049 downwards.
TACTAAAGGAGTGATTTTACTCTTTTACATCATGGTATCAGAGCCCACGGTAGTCGAAATCTGACTATTGCAATTTTGTCTCCCTAATTAGAACCCTTTTCTTACATAGTTTCCCTTTAAGTGACATGTTTGCCCTAGAATTGATCTATGCAACCCTTTAGCTGATGAAAGGTTAGAATCATGATGAATAAACCCGTAAAATACTTACAACTAAAAGATGCATAAGTAACCATAGTAACTTGAGGTTGTTTAGTTTTTTCTTTCAGCAGCTACTAGGATATGAAGTTGAAAGAAAAGGTGTCTAGAATGGTCAGGGTTCGGGGGCTGGCAAAATTTTCCTCCGTACCACTAGCTTGGTTTATGAGGACTCCCAAATCCATATGATACTTGCCTAGCCTGAGCTGATACAGATTGTCCGAAATAGCTTGTTTTTATGCAATAGTAACCTTAGATATCTTTGTTTGATATCTTTGGGAACCTTATGTGTTGACCTAGTCTTTTAGGTTTTATGCCATTATTCAAGGATGGATACCATATATAGTTCCCTTATGTCCCTTAGGACCACATGTTTGGTCAGAGTAACCTTAGAACCTAGACTTTTATGTTCGGTGTATAGTAAGCTATCAAAGAGCACATTGGAAGCGTGATGTATCTTATACATGGTTTAGTTAGACTCACCCTTTTATGTATAGTTTAGTTTGGCTTGGTAGGTAAAACCTTTTAAGGGGTGAAGAGTAGTTGGTTGTTGATGCTTGGGTGGTTAGATTTCGAGGACAAAATCCTTTTGTGCGGCATGGAACCTTGTGCCATACTGAGATCTAGCTACGTGACTTTAGAAAACCCTAACTACATGAATAGGAGGTTAGTGGGCTTGGATCCTTAGTTTTGACCGAACAAGTTATAGTTGTAACCCCACATGCTTGTTTATATACTACTGAACATATAATGATCATCTAATGAATAGTTCATATGTTTGAATCCTAATGAATAACTAATGCACATAATATGAGTAACTCACATATTAATCCTAATTGTGGATACACATCAGGATAACTACGTCATGAGCCAATAAACCCTAATAATATGATGAGTAAGATAATTGTAACCTAATCTTGGATTTAATACATGCTAAGAAGGTGTAAGTAAAGTATAATGATCATTTTAATTTAAATCCTAAGTTGTAATCATCTAACCTTAACCTACACATCTTTAATGTCTTTCACGATACATTAGTAACATTAGGTGTCGTAATCATGCAATATACTTTGATAAACATAAATGTTATATAATCACCTAACCATAGATTAATCAAGTTATCAATATATAATTCATATTGCTTTGTTCTGTAATACACACCTAATTAATCACCTAATCATAATTTGATATGTGAATCAATTCATTAATATGTAATATGTTCCACTTTGTTTAGTAAAATACATATAATGACTTCAATATGGATAAGAAGTAAATGGATTCATATAATTGGGCATAATCAATAATAAGAAGTGAATAAATATGAGAAAACAATTAATGATGTGAGTAAGGAAGGTAATGTGACAATGTATAGTTGTTTAATATGGATATATGTAATTAATGTGACATTAATTGGATTAATTGAAGGCTTAACAACAAATGGTGATAATATGAGGATAATGGAATTTAAATCCAAATTATTAAGAATAATGATCAAGCATATTAAGATATTAATTAAACCCTAATTGTTCTTAAAATTATTAATGAGATAAATAAGAAATATATAATGTTTCTTGCATAATAATGAAATATAATTCTTTTGGCAACAAATAGAATATAATTGGATACAATTAAAATTATAATAATGATAATGTGATATCCTAATAAATATAATGCTAATGAGCCAAAAATATTAATAATGTTGAATCTCATAAAAGAAATCTTAATAGTGGAACCCTAGGTGATCTTTGAGAACCTGACCTATAAGGTGTTGGTAATGGAAATTTTGGTGGAAGTTTCAGGGTTGGAGGAACAACCTAAAGTTAGTGTTGAGATGTTGCACACTAACCCTTCCCTCTTCGCTTGTGATTTTGGGGACAAAATCCTCTTGAAGGGTGGAGTATTGTAGCATATCGAAACTTGGACATATTATCTTATTGGCCCTTTTTCTAAGCTTTTACTTTATTTTATATCCTTTTTGGCCTTAATGTTGAAATTGTGGAAATTATAGTGGTTTGGTGAACATTTGTTCATTATTATTGCCAACAAATGGGTTTATGCACAAATACCTCAGTGAATACTTTAATAGGGGTCTAATATGAAACTTTACCACTTAAGTGGCATAATTATAAAATAAATTCGTTCTAGATCATATCTTAGCCTTATGGAGCAAGGAAGAGAACAAAGAATGAATAATAATGCTTTAAACATGTTAATGTGGTAATGAATTACCGACCAAAAAAAATTTAACCGACCAAAAAAATGTGGTATTGAATTATTTAATATCTAAAATATTAGAAATGATGGTTAATGGGCTACAATTCATAAAAGGAAGATTAATTGATTAAAGGTAAGTTGAGATTCATTTTCCTTGGGTTTGGATTGTCTTGGAGGCCAAGTTTCATAATTTTGGGACTATAATAACTATATCTCTTTTATTTTGAAAAGAAAAGGTGAGTTTTCTTCAAAATATGAAATAAAATAATTAGTGAATCAAAAAGTGGAAAATAATCTTAGATTCGTGATACACATCAAAAATAGCCTTTCAGTTAATATTCATGTAATTTGGATATCCTTAAAATACATGTGAAGTTAGGGGAGAGAAAGTGTGGAGAATCTTCAAAATATTCAATAAATATATAAACAACTCCAACATGTAAAATTGATGGAAAATTCCTATCCAATACACTTAATGTGACTTGTTGGTGAAGTTTCATCAAATTTGGAGAATCATAGATTTGATTTATTTAACACATAAAAAGTTCTCAAAAGGCAAATCTATTGCATATTTAGATTCCTCATATAAAAAATAGATTGGGTGTCAAATTTCATTTTATTTTGAGCTCATTTGCACCCTCTAAAGAGGAGAGAGAAATTGAGAAATAATTGCATTCACACTTTATTTGAATTTGATTGGGATTATACTTTAATTTGTCACACCTCATTAATCTAGGGCACAACAATCTTAGCTGTTGGATCGGCAATCCAACGACCGTTGTGCGTCTTCTAACTTGCACCCGAACAGGAATCAGGCTGCTTGATTTGATGAGTTTAAAACACCGATTTATCCCTACATAATCGATTGTTCATCGAGATTTTTGGTGCTACAAGTTTGGGAGGAGATTCAACACACAATGATTCCATACTTGCATCACTTGGTCAAGAATATGGGATACCCTCAATTCGTGGGCAACAAGCCACCGCGACTACCTTCCTATTCCCCTTTCTATGCATCCTCACTTATAAATACCCAGTTCTGAGCTTCCTTGATCTCATTGTGACTTCCCTATCCATTCAATTACTCCTATGAATCCACCAAAGGATTTTCATTTTCTAGAACTTGTTCAAAGCTTGCGACGTCTCTCATGGGCATGCGCGTCGGTGCTATTTTCCAATCATGGATGTTGATAAGTTTGGGAAGCCATGTTCTTTGCTTCCATACCTTTGAATTGATAAAATGACAACTTGTTTACTTTTCCTCAATTCCTACAATCCTTTCTACGCTACTCCTCGCAGCCATGGCCACTATCGTGTGAAGGAGATGATTCTCCTTTGCGTTTGTTTATTTCTACCCCTGTCCCTCTTCTTTCTCTAATTTTACACTTAGGGGCATCCTAGTCTTTTTACTCTATTTTTCTTTGCCTTAATGTGAGTCAACCTGGCCTTTGACCATGTGACTTGGCTGCCCCTAATTGGTCGAAGTCTTGCGGTGGGTCCCAGTCTCTCTCTCCGCTTCTCTCTCTCACATGTTTTGCTTATGTGACATTTCCTGATTGGCCAATTTTGTAAAAATTGTATCTTTTGCTCTGGCTGTCCAAAAATTAAGTAAAAATATGTCTTAAAATCAGAAAAATGAAAGCTTTGTAATAAAAATGTTTTCAATACTTGGTTTTGATTTTGTCTACAACTGTTTTCTAAAAATAATATTAATACATAAAAGTCATCAAAAATGCTCTTTAATCATCTTAACTACAAAATAGATAAAATTATATGTTTTCTTAATTAGGAGAACCTAATAAGATCAATGGTGATGTTTTTAGAGTCTAAATCGGATTTTGTTCAAAAATTCCAAAAGTTAGGGTTTCCTTGCCTTTATACATGCGTAAACTCTAATTCATGGTTATACATTAGATATTCGAAAGTGAGCTTTGGAATCAATTAAAGTTGTAAAATAGAAGTAATTGGATGTCATTAAGAAAGGTATTTTCATTTCTTACACCCTAAGTTGGAAAATTTGTGATCCAAACCCTAAATTCCTTAATGAGGCATTAATTGAACCTTGTTTCCTTTATTGTTGTTTTTCTTGTTCTAATTGCCTCAAAATCATATTTTAATATAATTTCTTGGGTCTTGGAACCCCACTTCCATGTTGTAATTATATGATGATTTATCTTTCCACTTGATTATTTCTTGATCATGATGGTTTATTTGAGTATTAGCTATAGTACTGGTACTTATGTACAACCACCATAGTTTAGGGCATGTATTATTTTGCCCTAGGGAATGTGTTTATTCTCCCCCTGGGGAATGTGTTATTTCTCCCCAATATATATATTTTATAGGTAACTAGGAATGTGATTACTCACCCGTCATCTATAAGTTGAGGTCCGGTAGGTGCCTTAGCCCTACTTAGTTAATTTAGTCTAATATTAATCATTTATGCAAGTTCACTATTATTTATTAGTTTTGGCAAGAATCTTTTATTATGTTCCTCATTATCTTGGCCTTCTCTTCTTATGATGAATCTATATCCTTATGTTTCATTAGTGTTCTTATCTTTGTCTCTTGTTGATATTGTTGACACATACCATGTTTCTCTCTTTTGATGGGTGACTTCCCAACCACCCAGGTAAAGCACAAGGTGTTGAACAAGATCAAGGAAAACATAGCTTTTGGCTTAGACCTAGCTCATGAAGTTATTGGAGACGAAGTCGGTGTAGTCTATATTTCCTTCTGTCTAGATCTTTATGATGTATCTTACATGTAAATCCTTAATGGGTGATATGATGAAATTTTTTAATCTTTTATGAAATTTGAATATAGTCGATACTTTTTCCGTTGCTATACATTTTTGTATACCATTACATAAAGATATGAAACTTTTACACCTATTTCAACATACCTTTTGAGCATGTTTGAGATAGATGTTTTATCTTTCCAATTTTTAGTAAAGGGGTGATTTCACTCTTTTACAACTTGACAATCCCCAATGAAGGTACCTGAGTTTGACTCTGACTGCCTACCCTTGAGGTGCAACAAGGCCCTACATTATTGAGTAGGTTGCAGGGCACCCAGGTACATGGCTGGTTCCAGGGTTTATCCTACTAGGGTTGTCTCATTAATGGCCCTTCCTGGCAGGGGTTCCTGATTTGAGTTTTTTTTACATGAGCTTAATATTTTGTTGAAACTTAATTGGAAAAATAAGAATCCCTTAAAACATATAAGAGACTCCAAGTAGGATTTATTATTTTAATTTAAAACTCCATTTATTTGTACTTTTTGGATCCTTTTATTCTCAAATAATTTTTTTAAGTTCCAAATCAGCCAATCACTTAGTAATCCTCATATTCTTCTTACATGTAACAAAAAGAAGGATTTTCTGCTCAAATAAGAACACATAATTATTTTAAACTATTTCTTATCAGAAAATTTGAATTCAACAAATTAAATAAGAAGGCAAGTGAAGAGAAAAATAATTTAAAAATATGTTCCTTTTGAGCATTTTAAGTTGACATCTAAGGAAATTAATAATTTCCATAAATGGGCCAAAACATTAATTGTTTTTCTAGAGAGTCTTGTGTAGTGAACTGAAGGAAGAGCAAAATTTTGTATATTTCACTTCAAGGTGAAGTCTATACATATGGATATTATGCATCAAAAGTTGACGAATGTGAATGTCCATGAAAAAAAAACGTTCTTTAGTCTCCTTTGGAGGCTTGGGATATGATTATAAACATATTCTAGGGGAGCCAAAGGAGTTGATCTGTTATGACGAAGGATCTCAATGGGGTTTTGGCATCCTATAGAGAATCGAGGCACTAGAATGCTTTTAGTAGTATAAAAATCATATAAGATGTTATGCAAGTTTTGGAAGATAAAATAGATGGACCTTGTAAAAGACACTTACTAGAGGAACCTTGCATTTTTCAATTTAGATTCCCTACGTCACCTTCATGCCATGTAGTTTCGTGTGATAAAAAATAAAATTGTTATAGAGCATAATCAATAAAAAAATTAAAACCTAAGTGTTATATTTGTAAATATTATGCATGGAGCTCTAATGAGGAACGCATAGAGAAGGCATCACCACTTCACTAATGTTTCAACATGTAAAATATGTGATACATGGGTAGAGGGCTTGTTACATGCCCTATGAGATTGTAGAAACTTTGAAAATGTATGATAGATGTTAAAGATGGATGATTCCCTACCTTCCAGATGCTACCTTGGATCAAGTCAACAGTTAAAACTCCTGCATGCCTATGGTTATTTTCATTCAACTTGTTATAAACTTTTCTTTTCAAGGACTGCCTTTTTTAACAATCAAGCAATATATATAGATAGAATTATCGATTCAATAATATCTTTGTCGAATACTTTGTATGAGCCTTTAAGAATGAGGTGGTTATGCTATCACAATACTAGTTACCGTATAGTCTACTATGGAATCATCCTCAGGTTGGTTGATTGAAGATTAATAGTGATGTGTCTATCTAACTAATATATGCACAATATCAGATGTTTCTCATTCCAGTGAAGGTATGTGGGTGAGGAGATGGTCGAAGACTATATTTACATGATCAGTTCTTGAGGAAGAGGTGGAAACTATTCATATGTCTCTTCACTGCATGTATACTATGCCATACCTAAGACATATTATTGAATATGATAATGATTCATCAATGAATCATATTCTAGGCAATAATCACTACAGAAAAAAGATGATTTAACGACATGTGTTTGGGTTACATTTCATTTATGTGTAGCGAGAACTATTTTTAGTTACAAAGTATATTTGTGTAATGAAAATAATTGTAGCTAGCTCTATAAATAAGATATAACTACAATTTTGTCTCCTTTTAATTGTATTTAGAATAAATGTAATTGACTTATTTAAAAGCAAAAAAAAACCCAAAATTTCCCTTCCCCCCGCGCTCTTTTCAGTATCCTGATTTTTTCCTGGTTCTCCCCCACCCCCATCCCCCCTGTGCGTAACACACTGTCCCTCAAAACTGTCTTCCGCCATCACCAGCCTCCCTCTGGACGTCGCTCATCTTCTGCCGTCGCCCGCCTCCCTCCGGTCGTCGCCCCCTTCCCTCCAGCCTGTGCCTGCTCAGAACCGTCTACCTCCGTCACCCGCCTCCCTCTGGTTGTCGCCTTGCCAGTCGGTCCCCGCTTCCTCTGCTTCTTCCGGTCGGCACGTGCCACCTGCCCCCTCTATTTCCGGCTCCCCCCGTGTGGCTCCTTGTGCGGCACCTTGTGCACTGGCACCCGCTTCCTCCGGATTCCACCGGCTGTCTTTGAAGACCTTCTGCCGGATCCCCTCCAGTTCTCTTGTTGATCGGCTTCCTCCTAGCACGATACACATTTAGGGGCCATTCGGCTGTAGTTTTTGTAAGTTACAAGATTCAATCGTATTTAATTTTCAAACCATTGTAGTTACAGCAGACAATTTCTATTGTCTAGAGAGCCGGGTGACACGGCTACCTATATGAATACATCCTTTATAAATGCAGTCACGCATGACGTGCGTTAAAGTTGTGTTCAGGTGGTATATCTATTTTTTGTGTTCAATTTCAGAGCAATTGCATGTGAGTTTGGTAGTATATTTGTTTGCTTTTGTTCAATTTCAGAGTAGCTGAATGCATGTGAGTTCAATTTGTCCTCGTTAGAATTGCTACCTTGCTTTCTTAAAACACACAACGTATTTGATGTGCTTTTAATTTTCTCAATGCAGCTCATGTGTGTCTGGGTATCTGGCTATAGATGAGCTCCTTGCTGGAGTCTATAGATCCTTCTCCGTAGTGGATGCAATCTCAGGTTTCTCAGTGTTTGAAGCTCCTTAATGGTCTAGTTTCTCTAAATTTGAATCCAGAAGTTGTTTGTTGTTTTTTCTAAGTACAGGTATCAGTCATCTTTCTTTAGGTTCCAAGGTCACAATGGATTAAACACTCTGAAGGTACTATCATGCCTCATTAAAAAAATTAAGGGACTCTACCAAAGAAATGTTATTTGGGAATAAACAATGATAGATTGGTATGCAAGTGTTTGGTTCTATTGAGTGTACAGGGCCTAAGTAATTATCTCAATTTTCTTTTTCTAATAACATCTGATTCGGAACAATCCAATATCAATTTTAGGATCTGATAACATTTCCTATATGCTAGCAGATCATCCTTTTTTTTCTATTTTGCTTTCACTATAGCACAAACTATCATGAAAAGAACCACTGGTTTGGTTCAATTTGGATTTTGGCATCCATTTTCTGTCTTATTTTACATATAGTAGCTTCCCTACTAGCAAAATTCAATCGTTGAGTTTGAGGATATGTATTGGGTATGCTGTCTTATACTACTTTCCAACGATCTATTTTCTTGATTGATGTTCGTTGTATTTTCTCTTCCAGTGCACCTTTTTCCATTATAGGTCTTCAATTATCTCTGTAAACAAGATTATAAGTTTACTGAATCCAGACCAACTAAAGGTGATGATACTAGAAACATTATATTTTGAAAAGGCATCTTATTGTTCCATCAGCCAACCCAACATATGGACTCTTCATATTGCAAATCAACAATATAAAGGAAAAAAGTAACTGTTGGAATGGGAAACACAAAAAATAATATTGGAAATGGGTCATTAGTTTGTCGATTTTGGTTTCACTCTAGCACAACTCTCATAAAGAACACCAATCTTCCAGTGTAGTTTATATTTTAGTACTTGTTTTCTCTCTGTCTGTTATATACAGTAGCTTCCCTTGTACTAGAAAAATTGGTCTTTCAGTTTGAGGAGGTTCTTTTACTTGGAAATGGGAGGGGGACCAGAACTTCCAATATTCAATGGGAGGGCCATCTATCTGCAGCAACACAGATGGTTGAGGAGGTTCTTTTACTTATAAGCATGTGGTATTTTTTTGATGTCTTATATTACTCCTACTACACTTTGGCGGGCTAACACTAGATAAGATATAACTTAGGTCAATTTGTGGGTCTTCATCAAAGGAATTTTCCTTGGATGCAATATATCTACCCACCCAATTATGTCATCCAACTTTTCATACTCTAATTGAGCTAGAACACCTCTAGCCTCCTCAGCCACATATATATTTTCCATCCTATTTATTCATAGATATTGCAATGGCTTCATAAGTTTTTGAGCTTTTTATTTAAGATTGCTAGCTCTTTAATCTGCACCCAACTACTTAGGTAAGAGGGTGAATGACTTTATCAGTTAAAATCCACTGATTTCTGCATAACCAGGCTAGCCCTGCAACACATTTACATGGAACATGCCCAACTTTCTTGAGCCCAGAGATGAGCGAAGTAAGAAAGAAGTATCTCCGGTGAGTTCTCAAAGTTTACTAGGAACTATTTTTGAAGTCTGCGATGTGTTTTGACCATTTACTTGCAGAATTTAACAGAATAGATTATGAGAAGAAATGGCAGTTGTTTCTGATCCAGAGGATTCTCCATCCAAAACTAATCATGTTGTTTGTTATAGGCTGTAGAGATGACTTGTGTGCACCTTTGTAACTGGCCTGGTAAGCTCTCAACATGCAACTACTTAGGGAGCCATGTAAGCAGTTTTTGGATTTCCAAGTGATCTTATTGGTCAAGGAATTGCTATTTGATCCTGCCCATTATGCTTGTATCAGCTCATGGGTATGCCATTCTTTGTACCCAGTGATGTGCTTATGGTATGTCATCTATAGTGTGGTGTTATATGGCTTTCTTTGAAGCTTCCATTGACAATTGAATAATAAGGAACACAAACCCTACTCCTTCTAGCATGCTCTATTCTGATTCATAAGCTCTTTATTGATCTACAGTTTCTGTTACTAGGTTCTATGTAATTAGTAGCGCAGGCTGTTGATGAGCAAGTGATGGTTGCACAAGAAATTGTGTTGATGAGGCAGTGGGGGTAATGTACTTGCATAGTTTTCTCCTTCCTTGTTGCCACTTTGGGTTGTATCTAGTAGGACGAGCTCATACACAATTTTCTTTATCACATAAAACATGTAAAAGTCGCTTGCTTTTGATCCTTCTTCACATTTGGTGTTCATATCCTTTTAAGTATTTGTGAAGTCATTTTAGAATAGAAATATCTATATGCTTCTACTATGGACTGAATCAACTTTATATGCTACTACTAGGGATTGAATCAACTCTATATGCTGTTATTAGTGACTGAATCATCTCTATATGCTGCTACTAGGGACTGAAACATCTCTGTATGTCTTCACCATGGTTGTGGTTTCAAATTTTTACTTTTTCCAAATGCTGCTAGTAGGACTGTAGTTAGGAATGTTTAAACATGAGACCACAATGGAGTCGTATGCTTAGGGGCCACAAATATGCAGTATTGGTTCCCTACAAAGTAGGGTATCTTCCGTGTGAAAATGACCTGTCTACTGGGCATGAATTCTGAGCAACTTGACTGGTTGGGCCAATGCTCAAAGCATCTTAAACTTTAGGACTCAATATGGAAGATGAAAGCGCCATCAAAGCTCTGACATTTTACATGGAGCTTATGCTCAATAATGGCTATGATTCTATTGTCTGGTTGTTGCAATAAGAGGATTACAAGTTTGGAGGTAACATATGAGCCACTCATGTTGATGATCTGGTTGGTTTTAATACATCAGAAATATTGCAATATAATTGCTACTTGAGGATGAATCTCAGTCTTTATTACAGGTGTTAACTACCATCACTGCCAATGATCTTATTCATGGAAACATGGTCTTGCAGATTCCTATAGAACAACAAATCATCCTTCATATCATTTAAATTATAAGATCATCTACAACTCGAGCAGAAGGATCTAAGGTATATGCAAGAGTATAAACACCATGCCAAATCGAGCATTTTTCATGTGTGCCTCCTATAGTTTCTATGTACTTTCATTATGTTGCATAACTTTGTGATGACATTCTAACTACATGCTAATTACATGGCAATGCTTTTTTTTGTTGGTTAGGTATAAAATGAAGTGGCAATGTACAAGGATTTGGAAACTCTAGATTAAAGGAACCAAGTGAAACAATTTATTCATTTGGGTCCTGGATTCTAATGTTCATTTCTGTGCAGAACCAAGTGATCGTGCCTCCCCTCCTATATAGATCAGCAACATTGGAAACCAATGTAAGGAACTGGAATTAGCACTCATGATTCAACTATCTTCCAACAGAAGAATGGGGGAACCGTTGATAGTCTTTAGAAAATCTTGAAAGGTCTGAACAGGACTTACATTGCATGTCTAGGTGTTAAAATGAAGCTGTTGCAGTAGTTTCTTCTATGAAAAGTCAAAAGATGAAGGTATATATTCATTGTGTTCTACTTTATTTTTTTATTCAAGTAACAACTACTATGTACGTAGTTGAATAGTTTTTTTTAACCTGTAGCTGATATATTTCCCTAGTGTGCTGAATCTACATGCCTCAAAGCAAGAAATATGTAGGCATCATGTTCCAAAGATCTCAAAACGCAATCGCATCTTTAGGGGGGCTTAAGCTCACATTATAAGGGACACCTGATCCTCAAGATATGTCTGAAAGGTGAAGTACGACTGTCATCAATTATATTAAGCAATTGCCTTTACGAACATGAGTCAACTTTCCTATCTTCTTCAGGTTCCTCTCTATATTTAATAGAAAGGGGGTATCAATTTCTGAATTCATGTTGTATCACAGTGTCATGAAGACTCCTATCAACCATCTGATTGTGCTATCCAATGGGACGGTATACTCTAGGGACTAGAGTCGGCACAGCATGTGTAGCTATGACTGCACATGCATTTCATGTCCCAGTTTTGATATGTTGTGAAGCTTACAAGTTCCATTATATGGTACAGCTGCATTCCATTTGTGTTAATGAATTAGGTAACATACTGAAAAAACTATCAGTTTTCTTGGTATTGGATATACTAGTGCTTCTTTATGATAGCTGCTTACTTACGTAGGTGACCCTGATGTTATTTCAAAAGTTCATGGACGAGAGGAACTGAAGTATCTAGATGATTGGGCCGACAATGAGAACATGCAACTGTTAAATCTAACATAATACCTTCAAGTTGCTAATAGCTCCTGCTAATGTTGGGTCTTGTCCCGTAATTGCTTATTTCTTGTTTTCTTGTTGCACTTATGACGCAACCCCATCGGAATATGTATCCGCTATTGTGACCGATTATGGGATGGTAAGTAATTTGACATTTGATCATATTTAAGGAGAATGTAAGATAATTTTTTTACAAAGATTTATATCTTAGTTTCTATGTTATATCTCCTCATTGAAGTTAGACTGGAAAGTGGATTGAATTATGAAGCTGGTAACTTGGAATGCTAATTTAGTATCTATAGTGTTGGTTTGCTGAGCTTTGTTTGGAGGGTGTTGGTATTAAGATCTTTAGGGTGATGAGACGATGGAGTCTAGATACGAGCTTGACTACTGTCTTATATAGTTCGTTCATATTTGTTTTCATGAAACCTTTTTTTGACTTCATGTGTGAAACTATGCAAGTCTTTTTTTCTTTGCTTATGCATAGTGGAATAACATCATTCCTTTATGGCTATCAGTGTTGCGAGGTTTATTATCAATGGATGCTAAAGCTGCTGCTTTAGACAAAGATATGTAGCTCCGTCCATATTCTATGAAGACCTTGAAGATGCCAATGCCTCCTCAGTAGCTCTCCCATACATTTCATCTCTAGGGAGTTATGCTGAATCAGCAATAATGTAGACACCAGATTGGTACCAGATTTGTACTTCAAAGTAGTACAACAACTATGACAACATCTAGAGCCGGCTCCAGTGGTTCTATTATTAGATCACGTACTTCTTTTATCATTTCTTTTATCGTTTTATCAAGTCTTGTAACCTCCAAGATTTGAACATGTGTTTCACCCATGCTCCAGCTTGAGGGGGAGTGTTAGAGAGTCTATATTAGCCTATTTAGTTAATAGGTTAATTAGTCGGCCTTTAGTGTCTCGGCCCATTTATATTACTTGGGACACAAGTCTCAGGGTTTCTCCCTTGCTCCTATATATAAGACAGGGGTGTCCAGTCTTGTACTCATCTAATCCCATTACATTCATTACAATCTTATATTTCACAGACATCATATGGCGTGTGCACGCTTGAACTGTGTGTCAACCTCACATTTTGGAGTCAACGACCAGTTAACCTTAAGGAGTCTTGAATTGATTTTGACTCCTCATTTTTGCTTTAGGTGACCCAACCAGTATTACGTTCCTTCTATTAAGTTGTATCTTCCATAACTCCAATATGTAGTAACCAAAGACTGACATACTTCAGTTTTTTCATATTCAGTAATAGGACCATTTCTTTAACATTCAATTAACATAATATATCTTGCCCCTACAAAATAATCACGATTCCAACTGCAATTTATATGTAACTTGTCCTTTCCATTTGTCCATTTTATACTTTCTACTATGATGCATGATAATCACATACTTTTGATCCAGGATGCAATAGTGTATTGAATAGAAATTCTTTCCAATGTCTACTACAGTCTAGAAATTCTTTCTAGTGTCTACTACTTCAGACCACACCTTGATTTTGAACATATTGAATGTGTCAATCAAAGTTGTTTAGTATTTGAAGATGGTATGCTAGATCATTTGGTTTGTGCAGATTCAGCAGATCTGTAATGAAGGATATTGCACTTGGGAAAGTCATCAAGGGACTAGAAGTTCAATTGTTTTGATAAAGCCAACAGTAGAAAAATGCTAGAGAGCACAAGGTGGGATTCCAACATTTTGATATATACAACGTCCTGACTTGCTTGGTTACTTCAGGTTATAAACTAAGATTAAAAGGTAACACATCATGTACTTTGTTATAAGGGCCTAGAAAGTGCAAGATGAACATTTAATTATAGATTTAATATGCTGAAGCAATTTTCGTTCACCATATATGCTAATAAACATTGCTCATTTCACTTGATGTTTTTGCATGTCCATGAATATATTCGTGGTGGATACAAAACTGGCATTCACCATATATGTTCTCCTCTTTGAAGCTTGAATTCGTAAGAGATCTAAGTCGATATCTCCTTTGTTTTTCTGTTCTAAACACCTTGCAGATTGAACAAGGGGATGTAGTCCATCACACAACCAATAGGTGAGCATTTTGGACATTTTGAATAACGTTATATATATAACAAATTGTGCACCTAGTTTACTGTAAGGACCCTGACCTGCGTTTAGGGTTTACCCTGTTTGTTTTGCTTAACCTTGATGGTTTGATGCTTGCTAATCACCTTTGAGAGGTGATTGGGGTTTTTGTTGTGCTTTGTTGAGAGTTCGAGGGGCTACTTGCAAATAAACCAAGTTTGGGGTTTTGTGTGCAAGTTTTCCATCTTGTGAGATGTTTTCCCCTCTTTGCTTCCTCTAGGGTTGAGAGGAAGGCTTGGGCTTGTTGTTTGAGATTCTTGGGCCTTGCTTGAGCTTGTTTGGGCCTTGAGGTGCTTTGTTTGGGCTTGCTTGAGCCTTGTGTCGGCCAAGACCAGCTTGTGTCACCCAAGGAAGAGTGTGTGTCAACCTAGAGGTGGTGTGTTGACCTGGAGTAGTGTGTGTCGCCCAGAGGAGCTGCTAGTTGTGTCGCCCATGTTGCTTGGTCCAACCTTGACCATGTTTGGTGGACACTTGGTATGTATCTTTGACAAGTGTCTCTTGGTGTGCTAGAGTGTTGGCTTGAACCCTAGGACAAGTGTCCCTTGGGTGGATGACACTTAGCATAGATCTACCTTATTTTCTCCTCCCTTCCCTTCTATATATGTGGCTCTTTCCCTTGCCTTATCTTCCTTTGATCTTTTGGTCTCCCCTCCACCTCGAGTGCACGACAGTCCTCCCTCTCTTTCTTGTGTCGGCCGAGACACTCTCCTGGAGTTGCTTGTGGTGGCCGATACCCTCTCTTGGATCATCTTTGGTGGATGACATTCCTTGGAGCTTGAAGTGCATCTTCTTCCTTGGAGCTTAAGGTGGGTTGCATAACTTCTAACCCTAACTCCTTTACCTCTAGCTATGATCTTGTTGCATGTTAGTAGTTTAGCTTAGTTCTTTGCTTTTATACCTTGCTTATGTACCTTTGGTGTCCGATCCCCCTCTAGGGTTTAGAGTTCCCTTGTATACCTTGCTTTCCAGGGTTTGACTTTCCTTGTGTTGGAGGTTGAAGATGACCCTTGTTGGGAGACGTCCTCTCTTGCTTTGTGATGGGCGATATCCTCCCTTGGTTTGGGTGTGTTGGGCGACACCCTTGTTCTTGTGATGGGCGACATAGTGGTGTTCTTTGTGTTGGTCGACATGGTGACCATGTTGGGCGACATGGTCCTTGTGATGAGCAACACCTTTGTTCTTGTGTTGGGCGAGACCCTCTCTTGTCTTGGTGTTGGGCAAGATGGAAACCTTATGATGGGCGACATGGTGAGTGCTCTTGTGTTGAGTGATAGGTCAAGCGAGTGAGGTGTTGTCCGATGTGGTTGAGTTGGTCGATATGGTGAGCATGATGGGCGATATGGTCCTTCTTGTGTTGACCAACACCCTCTTCTTTATGATAGACAATATACCATGTGTAACATGGTGATCCCTTGTTGTGGTCCCTGTGGTGGACGATAGTGCCTTGTATGGCATGAGTGTTAGGGTTGGACGATAGGCTAATAAGAGGTGTTGGCCGATATAGCTTTGTTGAGTTTGATGGTTGTTGGTGTCGGACGACATAGCCATATGTAGCTTGCCCCCTTATGTCGACCGATAGGGATATGCTTGGTGATGGTCGATAGCCCTGATAGCCGATAGCCATGTTGGGCGACAGCCTTGGGTAGTGATGGCCGATAGCCCTAATGTCTGATAGCCATGTTGGGCGACATCCTTGGGTGGTGATGGCCGATAGGGTTGGTGTGTGTGTCGGCCGTCAGGCCTTGATAGGTTTTAGTGAGGGCGATGATGAGTTATGGTGAGAGTCTTGTGATCCTAGAGTAACGGTTCCATGTGTTATGAAAGTGGATGTTTATGCTAAACGATGGTGGTATCTTGTTAGTGATAACAACAATGAATATGATGCCTTGCAAACAATAATAATGCTAATGATAGTAACAATGATGATAATGGTAGTTGCATGATGATAATGATAGTAATAATGCTGATCATAATGATAATAATGGTAGAAGGGATGGTAATGAGGAAGGTAATGGTAATAAGATGCATGATGTGATCCTTATGCTTATTTGTTAATAATAAAGAAGATGATAGTAATAATGTTGATCATAGTAATGATGGCAATAATGATAGTAATGATATGCATGAAGTAATCCTGGTACTTAATTGTTAAATAAGAATGGTGGTAGTTATACTAGTAGCTTGCATAATGATAATAATGCTAATAATGATGATAGTGGATGGTGACATAATGGTAGTGGTAACAATAGTACTTGTTTTGTATGTTTGAACATCTTGATTGTTCATACAATTCTGAGATAAGGATAAGTATAGATATGGCTTGCTAATGATGTACTTTATACACTTGATTAGGAAATAGTGTAAGAATGATAAGTAGAGTATCTTGAATGGCATTTCATGATAGTAGCATATTCCTTATGATTAAAGCTATAATTATTGAGTATCCTAACCATGCAGGTGATGATTAGCCATGAAAGGGCTATGAGACACATGTGATGAGTAACATCACTTGGTAATTACTATGGTTAATAAAATGATATGTATAATGTGTTAAGTTCCATGATGATGATATAAGCCTTGAGAGGCATTGACAGTGCATGATGAGGGATTGAGATCCCATGGTATGTGATGATCCTCGAGATGGATCTGGATGGTTGGCAAGAGGCCAAGTGGTAACATGTGATGTTGGATCCTTGTGATGGATCAGGTTGATGTGATTAAATAATAATATAATGTTGTTTACTTTCCGTTATATCTTGCATGTTATACAACTTGGTTGAATCCTGCAATCCATCTAAAAGATACTAATTAATCATAGTGAAATATATCATGTAGTTGCCCTGGCCATAGATCCATCATCATCAGGACTTGGTGATGGTGAAACAGGTTCTCCTACGGGTTAACCTGGAAGCGCATATTGTTGAATATGTGTAGGTTGCTCCTAGCCTGAAAATGAGGAGGTAAGAGTGTAACTTCGGTTACAGACTCATATATATATAGAGCATGGTGAACAGGCCCATGGCTCAGGATATGTGATGTGTGAGCATGAATGCATTCATGGCTCAGAGCACGGTGAACAGGCCCGTGGCTCAGTTTTACTAGCGCCGAGACCTGTACCAAGGTGGGCTAGAGATGAGGGTAGCCTATGGAGCTGACCCTGTGGCTTAGACCACTTCAGCATGTGACTGCGGTCCTGCTTGTGTTGTACTTGTGTACTGACGACGAGGTGGGAGGTCGTGGAGTCCGGCTCTTCCATTGACCTTGTATGGCACCGGCTTGGGTTTCGTAAACGAAGGTTGGATTTGAACGGTATGGTTCAAATCCTCATGGCATAATAATACGTAATACATCCGTTTAGCAATTACTGCTTAAGATAAACACGAAACATTGGTTGAGGCCTTGTTTGTGTAATATCTTAGTTATATCTTGCAGGTTATGTGGTAATATGTCTTAGCTTGGCAATCAGGTTATGTGACATTATATCCTGTTCTGATAATCATGATACATAGGGATACATCTTATCTTGCTAATCATATTCCTTGAGATATATCTGGGTATATGCTTTTGTATAGTGGGTAAGCTTGTCGGTAAGAATAATCTGTTTTATATAGATTGCTCTTGTTATACCTGTTATTAGATATTTGTTGTTATAGTCTATCTTGCTGAGGTTCTGTAGTTGCGGTGGGGAGTTATGTTTCCCGCTGGGACAATTGTTCAATTGTCTCACTCTGCTGGTTTACACCCTTTTTAGGTGGTCGAGGTAGATGTGGTCATGGTCGTGGTGTTGCGGGCGAGCAGCTTAAGGAGCAGTAGAAGGCAAGCAATGGACATGCTGCTGTTTTGGATGTCTTGTAGTAGAGTCTAGAGTCATCCCTGTACTCTCAGGTCCTTGGTAGTGTTTTGACGTTGTTTCACGGTTATCGATCGATGATGTTTGTATATCCTGCTACTGGCCGGATGTGGGCCTTTATGTATATGAAGGTGAACTCATGTGATGGATGAACAACTATTCCTATGTTGTGGACACGTATCAGATCTCGTATGTGTACTTATATGACCTATTTCTGTGCAGGTTGAGGACTGGAAAGTAATACTTTCACAGTTTATCAGTTTTTCACAATCGGTTTTAATTAACCCGTGTTTTTGATAATCTGTGGTTATGGTGATTTCCGCACGTTTTCGCGTAACACCTCGTTATCTGTGTGATAATGGGATGTGTTGCCACAAGTTTTGGTATCAGAACTTTAGGTTCGTTGAGTCTACAGGGATTTAGGACTAGGTTGAGCTGTTCTTATGAGTGTCCAAGTTTTCTTACAACATCTTCTGCCCTCAGTGGAAGAAAAGTCAAGATGTTTGGAAACCATGAAGAACACTCTACTGAGTACAGTGATGCTGCATCGGTTGATGGAGCAGATGGACAAGCACATGAAGATCGGGTGCCTGAGGTTCCCCAATTTAACCCAGCCATACTTGAACATCCTTCTTACCAACAGCTTATGGGGCAGTTAATGGCTACGATGAATCTCATGGTTCAGCGATTACCAGTGCCTCCTCCACGAGCACAGGTTCCCCATGGAGAAGCATCGGGTATTGGGAAGACCTTCGAGTGGCTTCGCCAAGTCAGAGCTTCAGATTACGCTGGGACGGCTGATCCAACAGATGCAGATCTATGGCTGAAAAGTCTCGAGAAGGCTTTCCGAATCCTTGACATCCCTGAAGAAGGTAAAGCATGATGTCTACCTTCTGAAAGGTAGTGCTGGTCACTGGTGGACCATCGAGGAAGAGAAGCGGCCTGGTGAGGTGATCTTTTGGGAAGTGTTTCGACGTGAGTTCGTCACCAGATACTTTCCGAAGACGAATCTGGATGAGAAGATCAGTCAGTTTGAGAAGTTGCGGCAAGGAACAATGAACATCACCGAGTATGAAGCCAAGTTTATGGATCTATTGAGGTTTTGTCCTCACATGGCGGCAACAGACGAGGAACGAATCAGACGTTTCGAGAAGGGTTTGAGTGCTGAGCTGACAACCCCGGTGTCTGCGCTGGAGAACCGTGAGCGGTTTGCTACGTTCGTGGAATTAGTTCGACGGATCCAGAGGACAGTACGGGAG
This sequence comes from Alisma plantago-aquatica, assembly GCA_963693085.1. Lineage (NCBI taxonomy): Eukaryota > Viridiplantae > Streptophyta > Magnoliopsida > Alismatales > Alismataceae > Alisma > Alisma plantago-aquatica. The sequence continues at coordinate 25,125,333 of OY856409.1, read as the reverse complement.
AAAAGAGAGTCTATGTCTCTTAAAAGACCTGCTCAGTTTCAAGGATGAAGGTTTGGTGGCTTTAAGAAGCCTAGGTTTTCTGCACCGTCAGCAATGAGAAGTGCTGGTGTACCATCTCAGTGGACTCCGAGTAAAGGGAAAGGTTATGTTTCTTCGCTGTCTAAGGCACATAGTTCAGCTTCTGTGGCAGTAACAGGGCCAGCTAGGCCACAGTTTGAGGACAAGGCATGTCATCTTTGTGGACAGGTCAGACATTGGAAGTTCAATTGTCCAAATAGAGATGTTGAAGTGACACAGAAGTCGAGGCAGAGTTTTTAGAGGTTAGAGAGGCCACAGACCAGTGGTAGTAGAGGTCGAGGATGTGGTCAAGCGTCTCAAGCTGGATCGTCTGCTCCAGGGAGCAGAGGTCGTGGATAGCAAGCAATGGCTCGATTCTATGCCATGAGTCAGCCGGAGGCGATAGTCAACCCGCGAGTGGTGACAGGTCAGATGGAGTTATTTCATTCTGATATGTCTTCTTCTTGCTTTATATCTGTTCTGGTTGACCAGGGTGCTACACACTCTTTTATCGCCTATAGTATGCTTGAAAACTGTCGTTTACCTGTTAGCTGTAAGAAGAATAGTTTGTTGTTAGAAACCCCTATTGATGGTTCCTCTTTGCTTCGAGTAGAGTGTCCATCTTGTGTCTTGTCTTTCTTGGGACACCGCATTCGAGTGGATCTTATACCACTTGATATGCATGGTTTCGATGTTATCCTTGAGATGGATACCTTAGAGAAGTATAAGGTTGTCTTGGACTGTGGTTCCAAGCAAGCTGTGTTTGATGTCGCTGGAGAGAAGTGGATCTTCCAGGGAGATAGGAAGATTCTTCCGACATGCTTGGTATCAGCTATGGTGGCAGATAAGTTGTTACGACAAGGATGTGAGGCATTCTTAGCTCACCTGGTGGATACTGTTGTGGTTGCCAAGGCGAAAGGTCCTAGTCTTTAGGAGGTGTCTGTGGTTTGAGAGTTTGCAGATGTGTTTCCTGAGGAGTTTCCTGGTGTTCCTCCACCCCAGGAGATTGATTTCGAGATCAATCTAGTTCCAGGAACACATCCAGTTGCACAGTCACCATACCGGATGGCTCCAGCAGAGATGGAAGAGTTGAAGAAGCAGTTGCAAGAGTTGTTGGAGAAAGGTTTTATCTGACCGAGTACGTCGCCGTGGGGTGCTCCCATGTTGTTCGTTAAGAAGAAGGATGGTTCGATGCGGTTGTGTATAGATTATCGGAAGTTGAACAAGGTCACGATCAAGAACAAGTACCTGTTGCCGAGGATAGATGATCTGTTTGATCAGTTGTGTGGTGCTACAGTGTTTTCGAAGATCGATCTACGGTATGGATATCATCAGTTGAGGATAAAGGCGGATGACATACCAAAGTCAGCTTTCAGGACGAGGTATGGTCATTTTGAGTTCGTGGTTATGCCGTTTGGGTTAACCAATGCACTTGATGCTTTCATGGATTTGATGAACAGAGTGTTCCATCCGTTCTTAGACCAGTTTGTTGTAGTCTTTATAGATGACATCTTGATCTATAGACGGGGCAGGCCAGAGCATGAACAACATCTTCATCGAGCGTTGACTCTTCTTCATCAACATTAGTTGTATGCAAAGTTCAGTAAATGCGAGTTCTAGTTGACGGAAGTGACTTTCTTGGGTCATGTGATATCTGCAGAAGGAGTCAAAGTAGATCCAAAGAAGGTGGAATCTGTTGCGGATTGGGAACAACCGAAGACACCGACAGAAGTTCGTAGTTTCCTTGGATTAGTAGGATACTACCGGAGGTTTATCAAGGACTTCAGTGTGATCGCTTTACCGATGACGAAGTTGACCAGGAAGGATGTACCTTTTGTTTGGGATGATCTATGTGAGCGAGCTTTCCAAAGTTTGAAGGAGAAGCTGATCGGTGCTCTAGTGTTGATCTTGCCAGAACCTGGGAGAGGCTATGTTGTTTCCTGTGATGCTTCCAAGAAAGGTTTAGGTTGCGTGTTGATGCAGGAAGATCATGTGGTTTCTTTTGCTTCACGACAACTCAAGAAGCATGAAGAGAACTATCCGACTCATGACTTGGAGTTGGCAGTAGTGGTTCATGCGCTAACGATTTGGAGACACTATCTGTATGGGGAAGCGTGTTAGATCTTTACAGACCATAAGAATCTAAAGTATATCTTTACACAGCAAGAGTTGAACATGCGACAGCGACGATGGATGGAGTTGATCAATGATTACGACTGCACTATCGAGTATCATCCTGGTAAGGCGAATGTGGTAGCTGATGCGCTTAGTAGAAAGTCTTCTTCTCTTTCTTTAAAGAAGGCACAGTTGAGTTCTCTGGTATGTCATAGGCGAGATATGTTTGTTTCTCTGCGGCAGATGAATGTACAGATGGAAGTTTCTGTGTTGTCTGGTCTTTTCACACAGATGCAATTTAAACCTACATTGAGACAGCAGATCAAGGATGCACAATAAACAGATGATGCAGTACGGTTGATTAGATCAGAGTTCAGCAGCGACAAGCGTGATGGGTTTCATGAGTCTGAGGATGGACTAGTTTGCTATCGTGATAGGATGGTGGTTCCAGATGCTGATGATCTGAGGAAGTTTGTGCTTGAGGAAGCACATACGTCAATGTACGCTATGCATCCAGGTGTCACCAAGATGTATCATAGTCTGAAGGACTTGTATTGGTGGCCCGGTTTGAAGAGAGATGTAGCTGAGTTCATGGCAAGGTGTGCGGTTTGTCAGCAAGTGAAGGTTGAACATCATAAGTCGGCAGGTACGTTGCAACCTTTGTCGATACCGCATTGGAAATGGGATCACATAACCTTGGATTTCGTAGTTGGTCTACCCCAGAAAACTAGTAATCATGATTCCATTTGGGTGATAGTGGACAGATTGACTAAGTCTGCCCATTTTCTGTCAGTGAAGATGATGTATACAGCTGAGAAACTAGCTCGAGTATATGTGGATGAGATAGTACGTTTGCATGGTGTTCCAGCAACGATAGTTTCTGACAGAGGTCCTCAGTTTACGAGTCATTTTTGGGAACAGTTGCACAAGGCGTTGGGAACATAGTTGAGGTTCAGTATAGCTTTTCACCCGCAGACAGATGGACAGTCTGAGAGGACTATTCAGATTTTGGAAGATCTTCTTCGAGCTTGTGTTTTGCAGTTTCTAGGCAACTGGGATGTACATCAGAGTTTGATAGAGTTTGCCTACAACAACAGTTATCAACGAAGCATCGACATGGCTCCTTATGAGGCTTTGTATGGAAGAAAGTGCAGATCCCCTTTGTGTTGGTATGAGTCTGGTGAGTATCAGCTTTTGGGTCCTGAGTTAGTTCAGCAAATGACAGATAAGATCAAGGTGATACAACAACAGTTGAACGTGGCACAGGACAGGCAGAAGTCTTATGCAGACAATCGCCGATGACCTTTGGAGTTCCGAGTAGGAGACAAAGTGTACCTTAAAGTCTCATCGTGGAAAGGTGTGCTAAGATTTAGACGGAAGGGTAAGTTAGCTCCCAGGTATATGGGGCCTTACTCAGTCAGAGCATGTGTTGGCAAAGTAGCTTACGAGTTAGAGTTGCCTCCAGAGTTGCACAGGTTGCATCCAGTGTTTCATGTCAGTATGTTAAAGAAAAGTCATCTAGATTTAGGTACAGTGATACAGCTAGTTTAGGTTGAGCTTGATGCAGATGTGACCTACGAGGAAGGTCCTGTTGCGATCCTTGACAGAAGGATCAAGAAGCTGAAGAGGAAGGACCTAGTTCTTGCGAAGGTTCTTTGGCAGCGTCGTGACATTGAGGAAGTCACGTGGGAGCTTGAGGAAGAGATGAGGAGGAAGTATCCCTCACTTTTCTCTTCGGATTTCGGGGACGAAATCCCTTAAAGGGGATTAGATTATAAGGACCCTGACCTGCGTTTAGGGTTTACCCTGTTTGTTTTTCTTAACCTTGATGGTTTGATGCTTGCTAATCACCTTTGAGAGGTGATTAGGGTTTTTGTTGTGCTTTGTTGAGAGTTCGAGGGGCTACTTGCAAATAAACCAAGTTTGGGGTTTTTTGTGCAAGTTTGCCATCTTGTGAGATGTTTTCCCTTCTTTGCTTCCTCTAGGGTTGAGAGGAAGGCTTGGGCTTGTTGTTTGAGTTGCTTCGGCCTTTCTTGAGATTGTTTGGGCCTTGAGGTGCTTTGTTTGGGCTTGCTTGAGCCTTGTGTCGGCCAAGACCAGCTTGTGTCGCCCAAGGAAGAGTGTGTGTCGACCTAGAGGTGGTGTGTCGACCTGGAGTAGTGTGTGTCGCCCAGAGGAGCTGCTAGTTGTGTCGCCCATGTTGCTTGGTCCAACCTTGACCATGTTTGGTGGACACTTGGTATGTATCTTTGACAAGTGTCTCTTGGTGTGCTAGAGTGTTGGCTTGAACCCTAGTACAAGTGTCCCTTGGGTGGACGACACTTAGCATAGATCTACCTTGTTTTCTCCTCCCTTCCCTTCTATATATGTGGCTCTTTCCCTTGCCTTAGCTTCCTTTGATCTTTTGGTCTCCCCTCCACCTTGAGTGCACGACACTCCTCCCTCTCTTGCTTGTGTCGGCCGAGACACTCTCCTAGAGTTTCTTGTGGTGGCCGATACCCTCTCTTGGATCAGCTTTGGTGGATGACATTCCTTGGAGCTTGAAGTGCATCTTCTTCCTTGGAGCTTAAGGCGGGTTGCATAACTTCTAACCCTAACTCCTTTACCTCTAGCTATGATCTTGTTGCATGTTAGTAGTTTAGCTTAGTTCTTTTCTTTTATACCTTGCTTATGTACCTTTGGTGGCCGATCCCCCTCTAGGGTTTATAGTTCCCTTGTATACCTTGCTTTCCAGGGTTGGAGTTTCCTGTGTTGGAGGTTGAAGATGACCCTTGTTGGGCGACGTCCTCTCTTGCTTTGTGATGGGCGATATCCTCCCTTGGTTTGGGTGTGTTGGGCGACACCCTTGTTCTTATGATGGGCGACATAGTGGTGTTCTTTGTGTTGGTCGACATGGTGACCATGTTGGGCGACATGGTCCTTGTGATGAGCAACACCTTTGTTCTTGTATTGGGCGAGACCCTCTCTTATCTTGGTGTTGGGCGAGATGGGAACCTTATGATGGGCGACATGGTGAGTGCTCTTGTGTTGAGTGATAGGTCAAGCGAGTGAGGTGTTGGCCGATGTGGTTGAGTTGGTCGATATGGTGAGCATGATGGGCGATATGGTCCTTCTTGTGTTGACCAACACCCTCTTCTTTATGATAGATGATAGACCATGTGTAACATGGTGATCCCTTGTGGTGGTCCCTGTGGTGGACGATAGTGCCTTGTATGGCATGAGTGTTAGGGTTGGACGATAGGCTAATAAGAGGTGTTGGCTGATATAGCTTTGTTGAGTTTGATGGTTGTTGGTGTCGGACGACATAGCCATATGTAGCTTGCCCCCTTATGTCGACCGATAGGGCTATTCTTGGTGATGGCCGATAGCCCTGATGGCCGATAGCCCTGATGGCCGATAGCCATGTTGGGCGACAGCCTTGGGTGGTGATGGACGATAGCCCTAATGGCCGATAGCCATGTTGGGCGACAGCCTTGGGTGGTGATGGCCGATAGGGTTGGTGTGTGTGTCAGCCGTCAGGCCTTGATAGGTTTTAGTGAGGGCGATGATGAGTTATGGTGAGAGTCTTGTGATCCTAGAGTAACGGTTCCATGTGTTATGAAAGTGGATGTTTATGCTAAACGATGGTGGTATCTTATTAGTGATAACAACAATGAATATGATGCCTTGCAAACAATAATAATGCTAATGATAGTAACAATGATGATAATGGTAGTTGCATGATGATAATGATAGTAATAATGCTGATCATAATGATAATAATGGTAGAAGGGATGGTAATGAGGAAGGTAATGGTAATAAGATGCATGATGTGATCCTTATGCTTATTTGTTAATAATAAAGAAGATGATAGTAATAATGTTGATCATAGTAATGATGGTAATAATGATAGTAATGATATGCATGAAGTAATCCTGGTACTTAATTGTTAAATAAGAATGGTGGTAGTTATACTAGTATCTTGCATAATGATAATAATGCTAATAATGATGATAGTGGATGGTGACATAATGGTAGTGGTAACAATAGTACTTGTTCTGTACGTTTGAACATCTTGATTGTTCATACAATTCTGAGATAAGGATAAGTATAGATATGGCTTGCTAATGATGTACTTTATACACTTGATTAGGAAATAGTGTAAGAATGATAAGTAGAGTATCTTGAATGGCATTTCATGATAGTAGCATATTCCTTATGATTAAAGCTATAATTATTGAGTATCCTAACCATGCAGGTGATGATTAGCCATGAAAGGGCTATGAGACACATGTGATGAGTAACATCACTTGGTAATTACTCTGGTTAATAAAATGATATGTATAATGTGTTAAGTTCCATGATGATGATGTGAGCCTTGAGAGGCATTGACAGTGCATGATGAGGGATTGAGATCCCATGGTAAGTGATGATCCTCGAGATGGATCTGGATGGTTGGCAAGAGGTCAAGTGGTAACATGTGATGTTGGATCCTTGTGATGGATCAGGTTGATGTGATTAAATAATAATATAATGTTGTTTACTTTCCATTATATCTTGCATGTTATACAACTTGGTTGAATCCTACAATCCATCTAAAAGATACTAATTAATCATAGTGAAATATATCATGTAGTTGCCATGGCCATAGATCCATCATCGTCAGGACTTGGTGATGGTGAAACAGGTTCTCCTATAGGTTAACCTGGAAGCGCATATTGTTGAATATGTGTAGGTTGCTCCTAGCCTGAAAATGAGGAGGTAAGAGTGTAACTTCAGTTACAGACTCAGATATATATATAGAGCATGGTGAACAGGCCCATGGCTCAGGATATGTGATGTGTGAGCATGAATGCGTTCATGGCTCAGAGCACGGTGAACAGGCCCGTGGCTCAGTTTTACTAGCGCCGAGACCTGTACCAAGGTGGGGTAGAGATGAGGGTAGCCTATGGAGCTGACCCTGTGGCTTAAACCACTTCAGCCTGTGACTACGGTCCTGCTTGTGTTGTACTCGTGTACTGACCACGAGGTGGGAGGTCGTGGAGTCCGGCTCTTCCATTGACCTTGTATGGCACCGACTTGGGTTTCGTAACCGAAGGTTGGATTTGAACGGTACGGTTCAAATCCTCAGGGTATAATAATACGTAATACAGCCGTTTAGCAATTACTGCTTAAGATAAACACGAAACATTGGTTGAGGCCTTGTTTGTGTAATATCTTAGTTATATCTTGCAGGTTATGTGGTAATATGTCTTAGCTTGGCAATCAGGTTATGTGACATTATATCCTGTTCTGATAATCATGATACATAGGGATACATCTTATCTTGCTAATCATATTCCTTGAGATATATCTGGGTATATGCTTTTGTATAGTGGGTAAGCTTGTCGGTAAGAATAATCTGTTTTATATAGATTGCTCTTGTTATACCTGTTATTAGATATCTGCTGTTATAGTCTATCTTGCTGAGGTTCTGTAGTTGCGGTGGGGAGTTATGTTTCCCGCTGGGACAATTGTTCAATTGTCTCACTCTGCTGGTTTACACCCTTTTTAGGTGGTCGAGGTAGACGTGGTCGTGGTCGTGGTGTTGCGGACGAGCAGCTTGAGGAGCAATAGAAGGCAAGCAATGGACATGCTGTTGTTTTGGATGTCTTGTAGTAGAGTCTAGAGTCATCCCTGTACTCTCAGGTCCTTGGCAGTGTTTTGATGTTGTTTCACGGTGATCGATCGATGATGTTTGTATATCCTGCTGCTGGCCGGATGTGGGCCTTTATGTATATGAAGGTGAACTCATGTGATGGATGAACAACTATTCCTATGTTGTGGACACGTATCAGATCTCGTATGTGTACTTATATGACATATTTCTGTGCAGGTTGAGGACTGGAAAGTAATAGTTTCACAGTTTATCAGTTTTTCACAATCAGTTTTAATTAACCCATGTTTTCGATAATTTGTGGTTATGGTGATTTCTGCACGTTTTCGCGTAACACCTCGTTATATGTGTGATAATGGGATGTGTTTCCACAAGTTTTGGTATCAGAACTTTAGGTTCCTTGAGTCTACAGGGATTTAGGACTAGGTTGAGTTGTTCTTATGAGTGTCCAAGTTTTCTTACAACATCTTCTGCCCTCAGCGGAAGAAAAGTCAAGATGTTTGGAAACCATGAAGAACACTCTACTGAGTACAGTGATGCTGCATCGGTTGATGGAGCAGATGGACAAGCACATGAAGATCGGGTGCCTGAGGTTCCCCAATTTAACCCAGCCATACTTGAACATCCTGCTTACCAACAGCTTATGGGGCAGTTAATGGCTACGATGAATCTCATGGTTCAGCGATTACCAGTGCCTCCTCCACGAGCACAGGTTCCCCATGGAGAAGCATCGGGTATTGGGAAGACCTTCGAGTGGCTTCGCCAAGTCAGAGCTTCGGATTATGCTGGGACGGCTGATCCAGCGGATGTAGATCTATGGCTGACAAGTCTCGAGAAGTCTTTCCGGATCCTTGACATCCCCGAAGCAGACAAGGTAAAGCATGATGTCTACCTTCTGAAAGGTAGTGCTGGTCACTGGTGGACCATCGAGGAAGAGAAGCGGCCTGGTGAGGTGATCTGTTGGGAAGTGTTTCGATGTGAGTTCATCACCAGATACTTTCCGAAGACGTATCTGGATGAGAAGATCAGTCAGTTTGAGAAGTTGCGGCAAGGAACGATGAACATCACTGAGTATGAAGCCAAGTTTATGGATCTGTTGAGGTTTTTTCCTCACATGGCGGCAACAGACGAGGAACGGATCAGACGTTTCGAGAAGGGTTTGAGTGCTGAGCTGACAACCCCGGAGTCTGCGCTGGAGAACCGAGAGCGGTTTGCTATGTTCATGGAATCAGTTCAACAGATCGAGAGGATAGTACGGGAGAAAAGAGAGTCTATGTCTCTTAAAAGACCTGCTCAGTTTCAAGGACGAAGGTTTGGTGGCTTTAAGAAGCCTAGGTTTTCTGCACCGTCAGCAATGAGAAGTGCTAGTGTACCATCTCAGTGGACTCCGAGTAAAGGGAAAGGTTATGTTTCTTCGCCGTCTAAGGCATATAGTTCAGCTTCTGTGGCAGTAACAGGGCCAGCTAGGCCACAGTTTGAGGACAAGGCATGTCATCTTTGTGGACAGGTTGGACATTGGAAGTTCAATTGCCCGAATAGAGATGTTGAAGTGACACAGCAGCCGAGGCAGAGTTTTTAGAGGTTAGAGAGGCCACAGACCAGTGGTAGCAGAGGTCGAGGATGCGGTCAAGCGTCTCAAGCTGGATCGTCTGCTCCAGGGAGCAGAGGTCGTAGATAGCAAGCAACGGCTCGATTCTATGCCATGAGTCAGCCGAAGGCGATAGTCAACCCGCGAGTGGTGACAGGTCAGATGGAGTTATTTCAGTCTGATATGTCTTCTTCTTGCTTTATATATGTTCTGGTTGACCCGGGTGCTACACACTCTTTTATCGCCTATAGTATGCTTGAAAACTGTCGTTTACCTGTTAGCTGTAAGAAGAATAGTTTGTTGTTAGAAACCCCTCTTGATGGTTCCTCTTTGCTTCGAGAAGAGTGTCCATCTTGTGTCTTGTCTTTCTTGGGACACCGCATTCGAGTGGATCTTATACCACTTGATATGCATGGTTTCGATGTTATCCTTGGGATGGATACCTTAGAGAAGTATAAGGTTGTCTTGGACTGTGGTTCCAAGCAAGCTGTGTTTGATGTCGCTGGAGAGAAGTGGATCTTCCAGGGAGATAGGAAGATTCTTCCGACATGCTTGGTATCAGCTATGGTGGCAGATAAGTTGTTACGACAAGGATGTGAGGCGTTCTTATCTCACCTGGTGGATACCGTTGTGGTTGCCAAGGCGAAAGGTCCTAGTCTTGAGGAGGTGTCTGTGGTTCGAGAGTTTGCAGATGTGTTTCTTGAGGAGTTTCCTGGTATTCCTCCACCCCGGGATATTGATTTCGAGATCAATCTAGTTCCAGGAACACAGCCAGTTGCACAGTCACCATACCGGATGGCTCTAGCAGAGATGGCAGAGTTGAAGAAGTAGTTGCAAGAGTTGTTGGAGAAAGGTTTTATCCGACCGAGTACATCACCGTGGGGTGCTCCCGTGTTCTTTGTTAAGAAGAAGGATGGTTCGATGCGGTTGTGTATAGATTACCGGAAGTTGAACAAGGTCACGATCAAGAACATGTACCTATTGCCGAGGATAGATGATCTGTTCGATCAGTTGTGTGGTGCTACAGTGTTTTCGAAGATCAATCTATGGTCTGGATATCATCAGTTGAGGATAAAGGCGGATGACATACCAAAGTCAGCTTTCAGGATGAGGTATGGTCATTTTGAGTTCGTGGTTATGTCGTTTGGGTTAACCAATGCACCTGCTGCTTTCATGGATTTGATGAACAGAGTGTTCCATCCGTTCTTAGACCAGTTTGTTGTAGTCTTTATAGATGACATCTTGATCTATAGTCGGGACAGGCCAGAGCATGAACAACATCTTCATCCAGTGTTGACTCTTCTTCGTCAACATTAGTTGTATGCAAAGTTCAGTAAATGCGAGTTCTAGTTGACGGAAGTGACTTTCTTGGGTCATGTGATATCTGCAGAAGGAGTCAAAGTAGATCCAAAGAAGGTGGAATCCATTGCGGATTGGGAACAACCGAAGACACCGACAGAAGTTCGTAGTTTCCTTGGATTAGCAGGATACTATCGGAGGTTTATCAAGGACTTCAGTGTGATCACTCTACCGATGACGAAGTTGACTAGGAAGGATGTACCTTTTGTTTGGGATGATCGATGTGAGCGAGCTTTCCAGAGTTTGAAGGAGAAGCTGACCGGTGCTCCAGTGTTGATCTTGCCAGAACCTGGGAGAGGCTATGTTGTTTCCTGTGATGCTTCCAAGAAAGGTTTAGGTTGCGTGTTGATGCAGGAAGATCATGTGGTTTCTTTTGCTTCACGACAACTCAAGAAGCATGAAGAGAACAATCCGACTCATGACTTGGAGTTGGCAGTAGTGGTTCATGCGCTAAAGATTTGGAGACACTATCTGTATGGGGAAGCGTGTCAGATCTTTACGGACCATAAGAATCTAAAGTATATCTTTACGCAGCAAGAGTTGAACATGCGACAGCGACGATGGATGGAGTTGATCAATGATTACGACTGCACTATCGAGTATCATCCTGGTAAGGCGAATGTGGTAGCTGATGCGCTTAGCAGAAAGTCTTCTTCTCTTTCTTTAAAGAAGGCACAGTTGAGTTCTCTGGTATGTCATAGGCGAGATATGTTTGTTTCTCTGTGGCAGATGAATGTACAGATGGAAGTTTCTGTGTTGTCTAGTCTTTTCACACAGATGCAAGTTAAACCTACGTTGAGACAGCAGATCAAGGATGCACAACAAACAGATGATGCGGTACGGTTGATTAGATCAGAGTTCGGAAGCGACAAGCGTGATGGGTTTCATGAGTCCGAGGATGGACTAGTTTGCTATCGTGATAGGATGGTGGTTCCAGATGCTGATGATCTGAGGAAGTTGGTGCTTGAGGAAGCACATACGTCAATGTACGCTATGCATCCAGGTGTCACCAAGATGTATCATAGTCTGAAGGACTTGTATTGGTGGCCCGGTTTGAAGAGAGATGTAGCTGAGTTCGTGGCAAGGTGTGCGGTTTGTCAGCAAGTGAAGGTTGAACATCAGAAGTCGGCAGGTACGTTGCAACCTTTGCCGATACCGCAGTGGAAATGGGATCACATAACCATGGATTTCGTAGTTGGTCTACCCCAGAAAAATAGGAATCATGATTCCATTTGGGTGATAGTGGACAGATTGACTAAGTCTGCCCATTGTCTGTCAGTGAAGATGATGTATACAGCTGAGAAACTAGCTCAAGTATATGTGGATGAGATAGTACGTTTGCATGGTGTGCCAGGAACGATAGTTTCTGACAGAGGTCCTCAGTTTATGAGTCATTTTTTGGAATAGTTGCACAAGGTGTTGGGAACACAGTTGAGGTTCAGTATAGCTTTTCACCCACAGACAGATGGACAGTCTGAGAGGACTATTCAGATTTTGGAAGATCTTCTTCGAGCTTGTGTTTTGCAGTTTCTAGGCAACAGGGATGTACATCTGAGTTTGATAGAGTTTGCCTACAACAACAGTTATCAACGAAGCATCGACATGGCTCCTTATGAGGCTTTGTATGGAAGAAAGTGCAGATCCCCTTTGTGTTGGTATGGGTCTGGTGAGTATCAGCTTTTGGGTCCTGAGTTAGTTCAGCAAATGACAAATAAGATCAAGGTGATACAACAACAGTTGAAAGTGGCACAGGACAGGCAGAAGTCTTATGCAGACAATCGCTGACGACCTTTGGAGTTCCCAGTAGGAGATAAAGTGTACCTTAAAGTCTCATCGTGGAAAGGTGTGCTAAGCTTTGGACGGAAGGGTAAGTTAGCTCCCAGGTATATGGGGCCTTACTCAGTCAGAGCATGTGTTGGAAAAGTAGCTTACGAGTTAGAGTTGCCTCCAGAGTTGCACATGTTGCATCCAGTGTTTCATGTCAGTATGTTAAAGAAAAGTCATCCGGATTCAGGTACAGTGATACAGCCAGTTGAGGTTGAGCTTGATGCAGATGTGACCTACGAGGAAGGTCCTATGGCGATCCTTGACAGAAGGATCAAGAAGCTGAAGAGGAAGGACCTAGTTCTTGCGAAGGTTCTTTGGCAGCGTCGTGGCATTGAGGAAGTCACGTGGGAGCTTGAGGAAGAGATGAAGAGGAAGTATCCCTCACTTTTCTCTTCGGATTTCGGGGACGAAATCCCTTAAAGGGGGTTAGATTATAAGGACCCTGACCTGCGTTTAGGGTTTACCCTGTTTGTTTTGCTTAACCTTGATGGTTTGATGTTTGCTAATCACCTTTGAGAGGTGATTAGGGTTTTTGTTGTGCTTTGTTGAGAGTTCGAGGGGCTACTTGCAAATAAACCAAGTTTGGGGTTTTGTGTGCAAGTTTGCCATCTTGTGAGATGTTTTCCCTTCTTTGCTTCCTCTAGGGTTGAGAGGAAGGCTTGGGCTTGTTGTTTGAGTTTCTTCGGCCTTTCTTGAGCTTGTTTGGGCCTTGAGGAGCTTTGTTTGGGCTTGCTTGAGCCTTGTGTCGGCCAAGACCAGCTTGTGTCACCCAAGGAAGAGTGTGTGTCGACCTAGAGGTGGTGTGTCGACCTGGAGTAGTGTGTGTCGCCCAGAGGAGCTGCTAGTTGTGTCGCCCATGTTGCTTGGTCCAACCTTGACCATGTTTGGTGGACACTTGGTATGTATCTTTGACAAGTGTCTCTTGGTGTGCTAGAGTGTTGGCTTGAACCCTAGGACAAGTGTCCCTTGGGTGGACGACACTTAGCATAGATCTACCTTGTTTTCTCCTCCCTTCCCTTCTATATATGTGGCTCTTTCCCTTGCCTTAGCTTCCTTTGATCTTTTGGTCTCCCCTCCACCTTGAGTGCACGACACTCCTCCCTCTCTTGCTTGTGTCGGTCGAGACACTCTCCTGGAGTTGCTTGTGGTGGCCGATACCCTCTCTTGGATCAGCTTTGGTGGATGACATTCCTTGGAGCTTGAAGTGCATCTTCTTCCTTGGAGCTTAAGGCGGGTTGCATAAATTCTAACCCTAACTCCTTTACCTCTAGCTATGATCTTGTTGCATGTTAGTAGTTTAGCTTAGTTCTTTGCTTTTATACCTTGCTTATGTACCTTTGGTGGCCGATCCCCCTCTAGGGTTTATAGTTCCCTTGTATACCTTGCTTTCCAGGGTTTGAGTTTCCTTGTGTTGGAGGTTGAAGATGACCCTTGTTGGGCGACGTCCTCTCTTGCTTTGTGATGGGCGATATCCTCCCTTGGTTTGGGTGTGTTGGGCGACACCCTTGTTCTTGTGATGGGCGACATAGTGGTGTTCTTTGTGTTGGTCGACATGGTGACCATGTTGGGTGACATGGTCCTTGTGATGAGCAACACCTTTGTTCTTGTATTGGGCGAGACCCTCTCTTATCTTGGTTTTGGGCGAGATGGGAACCTTATGATGGGCGACATGGTGAGTGCTCTTGTGTTGAGTGATAGGACAAGCGAGTGAGGTGTTGGCCGATGTGGTTGAGTTGGTCGATATGGTGAGCATGATGGGCGATATGGTCCTTCTTGTGTTGACCAACACCCTCTTCTTTATGATAGATGATAGACCATGTGTAACATGGTGATCCCTTGTGGTGGTCCTTGTGGTGGACGATAGTGCCTTGTATGGCATGAGTGTTAGGGTTGGACGATAGGCTAATAAGAGGTGTTGGCCGATATAGCTTTGTTGAGTTTGATGGTTGTTGGTGTCGGACGACATAGCCATATGTAGCTTGCCCCTTTACGTCGACTGATAGGGCTATTCTTGGTGATGGCCGATAGCCCTGATGGCCGATAGCCATGTTGGGCGACAACCTTGTGTGGTGATGGCCGATAGACCTAATGGCCGATAGCCATGTTGGGCGACAACCTTGGGTGGTGATGGCCGATAGGGTTGGTGTGTGTGTCGGCCGTCAGGCCTTGATAGGTTTTAGTGAGGGCGATGATGAGTTATGGTGAGAGTCTTGTGATCCTAGAGTAACGGTTCCATGTGTTATGAAAGTGGATGTTTATGCTAAACGATGGTGGTATATTGTTAGTGATAACAACAATGAATATCATGCCTTGCAAACAATAATAATGCTAATGATAGTAACAATGATGATAATGGTAGTTGCATGATGATAATGATAGTAATAATGTTGATCATAATGATAATAATGGTAGCAGGGATGGTAATGAGGAAGGTAATGGTAATAAGATGCATGATGTGATCCTTATGCTTATTTGTTAATAATAAAGAAGATGATAGTAATAATGTTGATCATAGTAATGATGGCAATAATGATAGTAATGATATGCATGAAGTAATCCTGGTACTTAATTGTTAAATAAGAATGGTGGTAGTTATACTAGTAGCTTGCATAATGATAATAATGCTAATAATGATGATAGTGGATGGTGACATAATGGTAGTGGTAACAATAGTACTTGTTCTGTATGTTTGAACATCTTGATTGTTCATACAATTCTGAGATAAGGATAAGTATAGATATGGCTTGCTAATTTATGTACTTTATACACTTGATCAGCAAATAGTGTAAGAATGATAAGTAGAGTATCTTGAATGGCATTTCATGATAGTAGCATATTCCTTATGATTAAAGCTATAATTATTGAGTATCCTTACCATGCAGGTGATGATTAGCAATGAAAGGGCTATGAGACACATGTGATGAGTAACATCACTTGGTAATTACTCTGGTTAATAAAATGATATGTATAATGTGTTAAGTTCCATGATGATGATGTGAGCCTTGAGAGGCATTGACAGTGCATGATGAGGGATTGAGATCCCATGGTATGTGATGATCCTCGAGATGGATCTGGATGGTTGGCAAGAGGCCAAGTGGTAACATGTGATGTTGGATCCTTGTGATGGATCAGGTTGATGTGGTTAAATAATAATATAATGTTGTTTACTTTCCATTATATCTTGCATGTTATACAACTTGGTTGAATCCTGCAATCCATCTAAAAGATACTAATTAATCATAGTGAAATATATCATGTAGTTGCCCTGGCCATAGATCCATCATCGTCAGGACTTGGTGGTGGTGAAACAGGTTCTCCTACGGTTTAACCTGGAAGCGCATATTGTTGAATATGTGTAGGTTGCTCCTAGCCTAAAAATGAGGAGGTAAGAGTGTAACTTCGGTTACAGACTCAGATATGTATATAGAGCATGGTGAACAGGCCCATGGCTCAGGATATGTGATGTGTGAGCATGAATGCGTTCATGGCTCAGAGCACGGTGAACAGGCCCGTGGCTCAATTTTACTACTGCTGAGACCTGTACCAAGGCGGGCTAGAGATGAGGGTAGCCTATGGAGCTGACCCTATGGCTTAGACCACTTCAGCATGTGACTGTGGTCCTTCTTGTGTTGTACTCGTGTACTGACCACGAGGTGGGAGGTCGTGGAGTCCAGCTCTTCCATTGACCTTGTATGGCACCGGCTTGGGTTTTTTAACCGAAGGTTGGATTTGAACGATATGGTTCAAATCCTCAAGGCATAATAATATGTAATACATCCGTTTAGCAATTACTGCTTAAGATAAACACGAAACATTGGTTGAGGCCTTGTTTGTGTAATATCTTTGTTATATCTTGCAGGTTATGTGGTAATATGTCTTAGCTTGGCAATCAGGTTATGTGACATTATATCCTGTTCTGATAATCATGATACATAGGGATACATCTTATCTTGCTAATCATATTCCTTGAGATGTATCTGGGTATATGCTTTTGTATAGTGGGTAAGCTTGTCGGTAAGAATAATCTGTTTTATATAGATTGCTCTTGTTATACCTGTTATTAGATATTTGCTGTTATAGTCTATCTTGCTGAGGTTCTATAGTTGCGGTGGGGAGTTATGTTTCCCACTGGGACAATTGTTCAATTGTCTCACTCTGCTGGTTTACAGCCTTTTTAGGTGGTCGAGGTAGACGTGGTCGTGGTCGTGGTGTTGCGGACGAGCAGCTTGAGGAGCAGTAGAAGGCAAGCAATGGACATGATGTTGTTTTGGATGTCTTGTAGTAGAGTCTAGAGTCATCCCTGTACTCTTATGTCCTTGGCAGTGTTTTGACGTTGTTTCACGGTGATCGATCGATGATGTTTTTATATCCTGCTGCTGGCCGGATGTGGGCCTTTATGTATATGAAGGTGAACTCATGTGATGGATGAACAACTGTTCCTATGCTGTGGACACGTATCAGATCTCGTATGTGTACTTATATGACATATTTCTGTGCAGGTTGAGGACTGGAAAGTAATAATTTCACAGTTTATCAGTTTTCCGCAATCGGTTTTAATTAACCCGTGTTTTCGATAATCTGTGGTTATGGTGATTTCCCCAAATTTTTGCGTAACACCTCGTTATCTGTGTGATAATGGGATGTGTTGCCAGAAGTTTTGGTATCAGAGCTTTAGGTTCGCTGAGTCTACAGGGATTTAGGACTAGGTTGAGCTGTTCTTATGAGTGTCCAAGTTTTCTTACAACATCTTCTGCCCTCAGCGGAAGAAAAGTCAAGATGTTTGGAAACCATGAAGAACACTCTGCTGAGTACAGTGATGCTGCATCGGTTGATGGAGCAGATGGACAAGCACATGAAGATCGGGTGCCTGAGGTTCCCCAATTTTACCCAGCCATACTTGAACATCCTTCTTACCAACAGCTTATGGGGCAGTTAATGGCTACGATGAATCTCATGGGTTAGCGATTATCAGTGCCTCCTCCACGAGCACAGGTTCCCCATGGAGAAGCATCGGGTATTTGGAAGACCTTCGAGTGGCTTCACCAAGTCAGAGCTTCGGATTATGCTAGGATGGCTGATCCAGCATATGCAGATCTATGGCTGACAAGTCTCGAGAAGGCTTTCCAGATCCTTGACATCCCCGAAGCAGACAAGGTAAAGCATGCTGTCTACCTTTTGAAAGGTAGTGCTGGTCACTAGTGGACCATCGAGGAAGAGAAGCGGCCTGGTGAGGTGATCTGTTGGGAAGTGTTTCGAAGTGAGTTCATCACCAGATACTTTCTGAAGACGTATCTGGATGAGAAGATCAGTCAGTTTGATAAGTTGCGGCAAGGAACGATGAACATCACCGAGTATGAAGCCAAGTTTATGGATTTGTTGAGGTTTTGTCCTCACATGGCGGCAACAGACGAGGAACGGATCAGACGTTTCGAGAAGGGTTTGAGTGCTGAGCTGACAACCCCGGTGTCTGCGCTGGAGAACCGAGAGCGGTTTGCTACATTCGTGGAATCAGTTCGGCGGATCGAGAGGACAGTACGGGAGAAAAGAGAGTCTATGTCTCTTAAAAGACCTACTCAGTTTCAAGGACGAAGGTTTGGTGGCTTTAAGAAGCCTAGATTTTCTGCACCGTCAGCAATGAGAAGTGCTGGTGTACCATCTCAGTGGACTCCGAGTAAAGCGAAAGTTTATGTTTCTTCGCCGTCTAAGGCACATAGTTCAGCTTCTGTGGCAGTAACAGGGCCAGCTAGGCCATAGTTTGAGGACAAGGCATGTCATCTTTGTGGACAGGTCAGACATTGGAAGTTCAATTGCCCGAATAGAGATGTTGAAGTGACACAGCAGCCGACGCAGAGTTTTCAGAGGTCAGAGAGGCCACAGACCAGTGGTAGCAGAGGTAGAGGACACGGTCAAGCGTCTCAAGCTGGATCATCTGCTCCAGGGAGCAGAGGTCGTGGACAGCAAGTAACGGCTCGATTCTATGCCATGAGTCAGCCGGAGGCGATAGTCAACCCGCGAGTGGTGATAGGTCAGATGGAGTTATTTCATTCTGATATGTCTTCTTCTTGCTTTATATCTGTTCTGGTTGACCCGGGTGCTACACACTCTTTTATCGCCTATAGTATGCTTGAAAACTGTCGTTTACCTGTTAGCTGTAAGAAGGATAGTTTGTTGTTAGAAACCCCTCTTGATGGTTCCTCTTTGCTTCGAGAAGAGTGTCCATCTTGTGTCTTGTCTTTCTCGGGACACCGCATTCGAGTGGATCTTATACCACTTGATTTGCATGGTTTCGATGTTATCCTTGGGATGGATACCTTAGAGAAGTATAAGGTTGTCTTGGACTGTGGTTCCAAGCAAGCAGAGTTTGATGTCGCTGGAGAGAAGTGGATCTTCCAGGGAGATAGGAAGATTCTTCCGACATGCTTGATATCAGCTATGGTGGCAGATAAGTTGTTACGACAAGGATGTGAGGCGTTCTTAGCTCACCTGGTGGATACCGTTGTGGTTTCCAAGGTGAAAGGTCCTAGTCTTGAGGAGGTGTCTATGGTTCGAGAGTTTGCAGATGTGTTTCCTGAGGAGTTTCCTAGTGTTCCTCCACCCCGGGAGATTGATTTCAAGATCAATCTAGTTCCAGGAACACAGCCAGTTGCACAGTCACCATACCGGATGGCTCCAGCAGAGATGGCAGAGTTGAAGAAGCAGTTGCAAGAGTTGTTGGAGAAAGGTTTTATCCGACCAAGTACGTCGTCGTGGGGTGCTCGTTGTTCGTTAAGAAGAAGGATGGTTCGATGCGGTTGTGTATAGATTATCGGTAGTTGAACAAGGTTACGATCAAGAACAAGTACCCGTTTCCGAGGATAGATGATCTGTTCGATCAGTTGCATGGTGCTACAGTGTTTTCGAAGATCGATCTATGATCTGGATATATTAGTTGAGGATAAAGGCAGATGACATACCAAAGTCAGCTTTCAGGACGAGGTGTGGTCATTTTGAGTTCGTGGTTATGCCGTTTGGGTTAACCAATGCACCTGCTGCTTTCATGGATTTGATGAACAGAGTGTTCCGTCCATTCTTAGACCAGTTTGTTGTAGTCTTTATAGATGACATCTTGATCTATAGTCGGGACAGGCCAGAGCATGAACAACATCTTCGTCGAGCACTGACTCTTCTTCGTCAACATCAGTTGTATGCCAAGTTCAGTAAATGCGAGTTCTGGTTGACGGAAGTTACTTTCTTGGGTCATGTGATATCTGGAGAAGGAGTCAAAGTAGATCCAAAGAAGGTGGAATCCATTGCGGATTGGGAACAACCGAAGACGCCGTCAGAAGTTTGTAGTTTCCTTGGATTAGCAGGATACTACCGGAGGTTTATCAAGGACTTCAGTGTGATCGCTTTACCGATGAAGAAGTTGACCAGGAAGGATGTACCTTTTGTTTGGGATGATCGATGTGAGCGAGCTTTCCAGAGTTTGAAGGAGAAGCTGTCCGGTGCTCCAGTGTTGATCTTGCCAGAACCTGGGAGAGGCTATGTTGTTTTCTGTGATGCTTCCAAGAAAGGTTTAGGTTGCGTGTTGATGCAGGAAGATCATGTGGTTTCTTTTTCTTCGCGACAACTCAAGAAGCATGAAGAGAACTATCTGACTTATGACTTGGAGTTGGCAGTAGTGGTTCATGCGCTAAAGATTTGGAGACACTATCTGTATGGGGAAGCGTGTCAGATCTTTACGGACCATAAGAATCTAAAGTATATCTTTACGCAGCAAGAGTTGAACATGCGACACCGACGATGGATGGAGTTGATCAATGATTATGACTGCACTATCGAGTATCATCCTGGTAAGGCGAATGTGGTAGCTGATGCGCTTAACAGAAAGTCTTCTTCTCTTTCTTTAAAGAAGGCACAGTTGAGTTCTCTGGTATGTCATAGGCGACATATGTTTGTTTCTTTGCGGCAGATGAATATACAGATGGAAGTTTCTGTGTTGTCTGGTCTTTTCGCATAGATGCAAGTTAAACCTACGTTGAGACAACAGATCAAGGATGCACAACAAACAGATGATGTGGTACGGTTGATTAGATCAGAGTTCAGCAGCGACAAGTGCGATGGGTTTCATGAGTCCGAGGATGGACTAGTTTGCTATCGTGATAGGATGGTGGTTCCAGATGCTGATGATCTGAGGAAGTTGGTGCTTGAGGAAGCACATACGTCAATGTACGCTATGCATCCAGGTGTCACCAAGATGTATCATAGTCTGAAGGACTTGTATTGGTGGCCCGGTTTGAAGAGAGATGTAGCTGAGTTCGTGGCAAGGTGTGCGGTTTGTCAGCAAGTGAAGGCTGAACATCAGAAGCCGGCAGGTATGTTGCAACCTTTGCCGATACCGCAGTGGAAATGGGATCACATAACCATGGATTTCATAGTTGGTCTACCCCGGACAACTAGGAATCATGATTCCATTTGGGTGATAGTGGACAGATTGACTAAGTCTGCCCATTTTCTGTCAGTAAAGACGACATATACAGCTGAGAAACTAGCTCGAGTATATGTGGATGAGATAGTACGTTTGCATGGTGTGCCAACAACGATAGTTTCTGACAGAGGTCCTCAGTTTACGAGTCATTTTAGGGAACAGTTACACAAGGCGTTGGGAACACAGTTGAGGTTCAGTACAGCTTTTCACCCGCAAACAGATGGACAGTCTGAGAGGACTATTCAGATTTTGGAAGATCTTCTTCGAGCTTGTGTTTTGCAGTTTCTAGGCAACTGGGATGTACATCTGAGTTTGATAGAGTTTGCCTACAACAACAGTTATCAAAAAAGCATCGACATGGCTCCTTATGAGGCTTTGTATGGAAGAAAGTGTAGATCCCCTTTGTGTTGGTATGAGTTTGGTGAGTATCATCTTTTGGGTCCTGAGTTAGTTCAACAAACGACAGATAAGATCAAGGTGATACAACAACAGTTGAAAGTGGCATAGGACAGGCAGAAGTCTTATGCAGACAATCGCCGATGACCTTTGGAGTTCCGAGTAGGAGACAAAGTGTACCTTAAAGCCTCGCCATGGAAAGGTGTGCTAAGGTTTGGACGGAAGGGTAAGTTAGCTCCCAGGTATATGGGGCCTTACTCAGTCAGAGCACGTGTTGGCAAAGTAGCTTACGAGTTAGAGTTGCCTCCATAGTTGCACAGGTTGCATCTAGTGTTTCATGTCAGTATGTTAAAGAAAAGTCATTCGGATTCAGGTATAGTGATACAGCCAGTTGAGGTTGAGCTTGATGCAGATGTGACCTACGAGGAAGGTCCTGTGGCGATCCTTGACAGAAGGATCAAGAAGCTGAAGAGGAAGGACCTAGTTCTTGTGAAGGTTCTTTGGCAGCGTCGTGGCATTGAGGAAGTCACGTGGGAGCTTGAGGAAGAGATGAGGAGGAAGTATCCCTCGCTTTTCTCTTCGGATTTCGGGGACGAAATCCCTTAAAGGGGGTTAGATTGTAAGGACCCTGACCTACGTTTAGGGTTTACCCTGTTTGTTTTGCTTAACCTTGATGGTTTGACGCTTGCTAATCACCTTTGAGAGGTGATTAGGGTTTTTGTTGTGCTTTGTTGAGAGTTCGAGGGGCTACTTGCAAATAAACCAAGTTTGGGGTTTTGTGTGCAAGTTTTCCATCTTGTGAGATGTTTTCCCCTCTTTGCTTCCTCTAGGGTTGAGAGGAAGGCTTGGGCTTGTTGTTTGAGTTTCTTCGGCCTTGCTTGAGCTTGTTTGGGCCTTGAGGTGCTTTGTTTGGGCTTGCTTGAGCCTTGTGTCGGCCAAGACCATCTTGTGTCGCCCAAGGAAGAGTGTGTGTCAACCTAGAGGTGGTGTGTCGACCTGGAGTAGTGTGTGTCGCCCAGAGGAGCTGCTAGTTGTGTCGCCCATGTTGCTTGGTCCAACCTTGACCATGTTTGGTGGACACTTGGTATGTATCTTTGACAAGTGTCTCTTGGTGTGCTAGAGTGTTGGCTTGAACCCTAGGACAAGTGTCCCTTGAGTGGACGACACTTAGCATAGATCTAACTTGTTTTCTCCTCCCTTCCCTTCTATATATGTGGCTCTTTCCCTTGCCTTAGCTTCCTTTGATCTTTTGGTCTCCCCTCCACCTTGAGTGCACGACACTCCTCCCTCTCTTTCTTGTGTCGGCCGAGACACTCTCCTGGAGTTGCTTGTGGTGGCCGATACCCTCTCTTGGATCAGCTTTGGTGGATGACATTCCTTGGAGCTTGAAGTGCATCTTCTTCCTTGGAGCCTAAGGCGGGTTGCATAACTTCTAACCCTAACTCCTTTACCTCTAGCTATGATCTTGTTGCATGTTAGTAGTTTAGCTTAGTTCTTTTCTTTTATACCTTGCTTATGTACCTTTGGTGGCCGATCCCCCTCTAGGGTTTAGAGTTCCCTTGTATACCTTGCTTTCCAGGGTTTGAGTTTCCTTGTGTTGGAGGTTGAAGATGACCCTTGTTGGGCGACGTCCTCTCTTGCTTTGTGATGGGCGATATCCTCCCTTGGTTTGGGTGTGTTAAGCGACACCCTTGTTCTTGTTATGGGCAAAATAGTGGTGTTCTTTGTGTTGGTCGACATGGTGACCATGTTGGGCGACATGGTCCTTGTGATGAGCAACACCTTTGTTCTTGTGTTGGGCGAGACCCTCTCTTATCTTGGTGTTGGGCGAGATGGGAACCTTATGATGGGTGACATGGTGAATGCTCTTGTGTTGAGTGATAGGCCAAGCGAGTGAGGTGTTGTCCGATGTGGTTGAGTTGGTCGATATGGTGAGCATGATGGGTGATATGGTCATTCTTGTGTTGACCAACACCCTCTTCTTTAGGATAGATGATAGACCATGTGTAACATGGTGATCCCTTGTGGTGGACGATAGTGCCTTGTATGGAATGAGTGTTAGGGTTGGACGATAGGCTAATAAGAGGTGTTGGCCGATATAGCTTTGTTGAGTTTGATGGTTGTTGGTGTCAGACGGCATAGCCATATGTAGCTTGCCCCCTTATGTCGACCGATAGGGCTATTCTTGGTGATGGCCGATAGCCCTGATGGCCGATAGCCATGTTGGGCGATAGCCTTGGGTGGTGATGGCCGATAGCCCTAATGGCCGATAGCCATGTTGGGCGACAACCTTGGGTGGTGATGGCCGATAGGGTTGGTGTGTGTGTCGGCCGTCAGGCCTTGATAGGTTTTAGTGAGGGCGATGATGAGTTATGGTGAGAGTCTTGTGATCCTAGAGTAACGGTTCCATGTGTTATGAAAGTGGATGTTTATGCTAAATGATGGTGGTATCTTGTTAGTGATAACAACAATGAATATGATGCCTTGAAAACATTAATAATGCTAATGATAGTAACAATGATGATAATGGTAGTTGCATGATGATAATGATAGTAATAATGCTGATCATAATGATAATAATGGTAGCAGGGATGGTAATGAGGAAGGTAATGGTAATAAGATGCATGATGTGATCCTTATGCTTATTTGTTAATAATAAAGAAGATGATAGTAATAATGTTGATCATAGTAATGATGGCAATAATGATAGTAATGATATGCATGAAGTAATCCTGGTACTTAATTGTTAAATAAGAATGGTGGTAGTTATACTAGTAGCTTGCATAATGATAATAATGCTAATAATGATGATAGTGGATGGTGACATAATGGTAGTGGTAACAATAGTACTTGTTCTGTACGTTTGAACATCTTGATTGTTCATACAATTCTGAGATAAGGATAAGTATAGATATGGCTTGCTAATGATGTACTTTATACACTTGATCAGCAAATAGTGTAAGAATGATAAGTAGAATATCTTGAATGGCATTTCATGATAGTAGCATATTCCTTATGATTAAAGCTATAATTATTAAGTATCCTAACCATGCAGGTGATGATTAGCCATGAAAGGGCTATGAGACACATGTGATGAGTAACATCACTTGGTAATTACTCTGGTTAATAAAATGATATGTATAATGTGTTAAGTTCCATGATGATGATGTGATCCTTGAGAGGCATTGACAGTGCATGATGAGGGATTGAGATCCCATGGTATGTGATGATCCTCGAGATGGATGTGGATGGTTGGCAAGAGGCCAAGTGGTAACATGTGATGTTGGATCCTTGTGATGGATCGGGTTGATGTGATTAAATAATAATATAATGTTGTTTACTTTCCGTTATGTCTTGCATGTTATACAACTTGGTTGAATCCTGCAATCCATCTAAAAGATACTAATTAATCATAGTAAAATATATCATGTAGTTGCCCTGGCCATAGATCCATCATCGTCAGGACTTGGTGATGGTGAAATAGGTTCTCCTACGGGTTAACCTGGAAGCGCATATTGTTGAATATGTGTAGGTTGCTCCTAGCCTGAAAATGAGGAGGTAAGAGTGTAACTTCGATTATAGACTCAGATATGTATATAGAGCATGGTGAACAGGCCCATGGCTCAGGATATGTGATGTGTGAGCATGAATGCGTTCATGGCTCAGAGCACGGTGAACAGGCCCGTGGCTCAATTTTACTAGCGCTGAGACCTGTACCAAGGCGGGCTAGAGATGAGGGTAGCCTATGGAGCTGACCCTGTGGCTTAGACCACTTCAGCATGTGACTGCGGTCCTGCTTGTGTTGTACTCGTGTACTGACCATGAGGTAGGAGGTCGTGTAGTCCGGCTCTTCCATTGACCTTGTATGGCACCAACTTGGGTTTCGTAACCGAAGGTTGGATTTGAACGGTAAGAATAAGATGTTTTATATAGACTGCTCTTGTTATACCTGTTATTAGATATTTGCTGTTATAGTCTATCTTGCTGAGGTTCTGTAGTTGCGGTGGGGAGTTATGTTTCCAGCTGGGACAATTGTTCAATTGTCTCACTCCGCTAGTTTGCACCCTTTTTAGGTGGTTGAGGTAGACGTGGTCGTGGTCGTGGTGTTGCGGACGAGCAGCTTGAGGAGCAGTAGAAGGCAAGCAATGGACATGCTGCTGTTTTGGATGTCTTGTAGTAGAGTCTAGAGTCATCCCTGTACTCTCAGGTCCTTGGCAGTGTTTTGACGTTGTTTCACGGTGATCGATCGATGATGTTTGTATATCCTGCTGCTGGCCGGATGTGGGCCTTTATGTATATGAACAGGTGGTGAACTCATGTGATGGATGAACAACTGTTCCTATGTTGTGGACACATATCAGATCTCGTATGTGTACTTATATGACATATTTCTGTGCAGGTTGAGGACTGGAAAGTAATAGTTTCACAGTTTATCAGTTTTTCGCAATCGGTTTTAATTAACCCGTGTTTTCGATAATCTGTGGTTATGGTGATTTCCGCACGTTTTCACGTAACACCTCATTATCTGTGTGATAATGGGATGTGTTGCCACATTTACAGTTGGGTATTATTGTGCCTTTTTTGTCACTGCTAGATGGAATGCCTAGAAATTGAGTTGCCACATCACATAATCACTATAATATTTCTATGTTGAAGTATTAATGTCAGTCTCAACTAAGACTCAAGTTAAGGCAATGGCTATAAAAATTGAGGTTTTTCTATGGGCCAAATGACCAAGGTGAGATCTTTACATTATGATTTTGTTTATGAGGAATTGGAAATGATAGGGTTAACTATAGTTCCTATTTCTTTGTAAGCAGTAAACATTTACATTTTCATAGTGCCATCTACACTAAATACAAGTCTGTGTATAAGTCTCCATGAAGCATAATGTTTGTTAGCTAAGTAATAACTACACATCTTATTAGCTGGTAGGGTTTACTGCATTTTCAATTAGTTAGCTAGTCAAATAGGATAAAATGGATATTAATCTAGTCATATTAATATGGCTTTAACTTTTAGAAAATTGTGTCATACTATCTTCTTCTAGGATTAACGGTCCATTGATATCATAAACAGCTATCAGGCCAACCATGTCCCCTGAAAGCTCCACCTTTGTATATCATAAACTACTATTATACCTATGTATTATACACTACATGGCTCTAGGATAATGTGTATTGTAAATACTTATGAGTTCCTTTTTTCAATATTCACCATTCAGTTGCCTCTATTAATTATTTGGGTTGTGAACACTTAAAACATTCTCTGAGAATGCCTGCCTTCTGTTATAGCTACCTTGATTCAGTTGAGGAGGCGATCCTTTTTAGAGGTTGTGCTGGGTTGTGGATGGTATGGTCACATTATTTAGTCCATCATTTAATACTTCTTTGCATTGTGTATATCTCATGATCCAGGTACCTGAGCATATAGTTTGCTGATGGGTTTCATAATTAAATATGAAACAGTAGTGGATTGAACTAAACTTGGCCACACTTTTGTGTCAAGCTAATTTCTGTGCAGATTCTATCACTGATGTAAGTATGTTTGGGAATTTTAGACCACTAGTGTAGTCTGGTCAGCGGTTTTAAGGCCAGATAGACTTGAGTAGACCACGTGCACGCCTAGAATTAAATTCATGTGGATACTTGTGCCTTGCAAATATTGATGCATTTAATGTTTACTGTAAGTCTGTAACTGACGTGGAAGGCTATTATGTTGTTTATATTTTTTTCTTCATTTGTATCTAACTTTTGTAGGATTTTGTTATAACTATGATTTTTGATCCTCAAGGCTGCATCAATGCTGATGGGGCTATTCTTTTGGTTATTATCCTTTTGCCGATTCTGTTCCTGATATATACATGTTATTAACAAGTATTTTTTAGACAGGTCTGAATATTCTGAACTCCATATCTTAGCATTGTTATGGTCTTCAGTTAATCTTTCAGTCCAAAATGTTGTCTATGGTTAGCCAATTGGTAACATATGAGAACTCTTTCACATTTCAGGCATGAATCCAATCCGTTGGAGTTCATTCATAGTGTTGAACCTGGAACCTGCTATAACAAGGGCAATAGAAAAGTGATAGAGGTATCCTATATTTTAATTCTACCAATCCATGAATTAGTCACATGATTGTTTAATACTAAATCACGGATATGATGATACCTTAATGTGATATGTGTCTGCCACTTGAGACTATTTGCAATTATGGTGAATATGTAGGTTTGGTAGAAATGGATTCCAGCTATTTTTGTTCTTCTGTTTTGCATGCCTTGCTGGAGTTCAGATGAAAACTGAAAGGAATCCAAAGTCTCTTGAATTACTCATGATTATCTATAGATGCATGATCTATAATCGTGAAAGTCGATGTGGCTGTAGGTCTCCATGGTCCTTTCTCTCTACCTTAAGGTTGATTCTTATTATGTTTTTGGGCTGCATTCCTTATCCTTTTCAGATGTGGATCTAGATCATGTAAGTTCCAACTCTACACTTCCTCTTTGGTCTATAATAGTTTCCTTTGTTGTTATTAAAGAGACCTTCACTTCCACTTTATGATATTGGTAATAGCTTTATCTTTCTCTCCCTATTTTTGTGTCATAATTTCAGGTCATCAATAACATCTATATGCACCACTAACAAATCTTTGATATTTGTTTCATGCATACACACAACTACAATGCCTTTCTTGGATTAACCCATGTCTTCTTGTGTAAATCTCTTGGAAGAATTGGAAGCAAAGCTCAGATCACCACAAGTGAGTAGCATCTTTGTACCTATATTACTGCAACCCATATACAAGACCAATGATTTCATGTATGTTGATTGTTGTGGTGCAGAAATTAGACTTTTTTTCTTCTTTTGAGTAGATAGAGAAGGTGGTAAAGTGTAATTTTCTAAAATTCAAAGGTTTTGAAAAGGTATTCATGCACTATGGTGGTATGCTTGATGGCTATTATGACATGGGTGCTTTTCCTATGAGATATGTAGGTATTTCTCAGCCAACGCCAGTTCCAACCTTGGCCTCATCTTTTGAGAGCAATAGAGAACAATGTTGGCTGAGAGCTCATCCCTAGTGGATCAGACTGAACACAACATGGATGCAATGGTGACTGGTAAGTTACTACTATATATAGTGTACTACTACTAGTTTGTTTGAAAACCATAACTGCATTGATATGTGTGCTACAAAAGACTGTTTCATTTGTATTGGCTTATATGAACCCATCCACATGAGTCTGCCATCACTTTTTATTATATGGAGGGGGGACCACCAACCACTATCTCAGGACAATAGATATAAGAACAATTATCTTATATGCTCCTAAGAACAATTATCTTAGATGCTCCTAACATCTTATGATTTGTTGTTGGTTTTCATTTCAGTGCACATGTTCTATCACGACATGCAAATGCAAACCAGAATGCATGCATACATATTGCTTCTAAAACCAATTACACCCATGAATCCATGATCACCTTTCATTAAATACAATCTAATTTTCTGTTAGCACCGTCAGATGAATGCATTCTATTGGACAATATATGAAACCTGGGGATACAAAATGTCCTTCCAACTTAACTTTTGAATAATTTTATTGATCTTCTAGGTACAATGAAATGTGGTTCCCTGATCTATCTATGCAACTTGTTGAGCATGTTACCTGCACACTGGTGTATGACATATTATGAAGATAAGGTAACTAAGAAAAACACACCGATATTACTTATACAAAGACACTGATATTAAACCAAAATATTCCTTGAACTCACACCACAAGGCCAATAAATGATCATCCTCCTCTTTCTTATTTTTTCACATATCAACACATGATCCTTGACTACCCTTTCATAGCTAACCTTCTTACATTCATTTACAGGTTGAAAACCATTCATGTACATGTTTGAACCAATTGAAATTTGTGACAGGTAAAATTGTGTGTAGCACGGCCGTGCTGGGTTGCACGGCCGTTCTGGGCAGTGGGTAGCACAGGCGTGGTGGCTAGCATGGCCGTGCTGGGCTCTGGCTACCATGGGCGTGCTGGCTAGCACGGCCGTGTTGGGCTCTGGCTATCAAGGGCGTGTTGGCTACCACGGCCGTGTTGGGCTCTGACTACCACAGGCGTGCTGGATACCACGGTCGTGCTGGATACCAAATTCGTACTGGATACCACGGGCATGCTGGGCTCTGGCTACCACGGGCGTGCTGGCTAGCACAGCCGTGCGGGCAGGCCTGCTGGCATTCTGGGTCATTTTCTGAAGTTATTGTTAGTTATTTGTTTATATTATGCTAATTATTGTAATTTAGTATGATTATGATTTCTGCAAAGCATACAAATACCGTCCTCCATCTATATAGAAGTAATTTGAAGACTCTTATCTTTCAATTTGAAGGATTTACTTGATTTGATTCATATCTTCTTTTACTGATTAGTTAGTATCCATTTAAATTCTTGCAGTTCACAAATTGTCGTCAGGGCAACTAGACTATATATTGAATTGTAGAAAACTGAAGGCATGAAGCCCATAGATACTTTTCATTCACTTCATACTTGTCATTCACTGGGAGAAGATGACTTATGTAATAGGTAAGTTATGAGTAGGAGAAACTATGTTTGCTTGTTTCTTTTGTGAGCTATATCTCAAAACTTGTATGTTTCTTTGTAGGTATCCATGGTGGTTCACACAAAGTGGATGCTACTATCAACTTGATGGCACTTGAGATCCACAACATACAAAAGTACAGAACGTATGTATTATGAGAAGAAATGCCAATATGTTCTGATCCAGGGGATTCACCAACCAAAACTACATACATGAACCTCTACATGACGTTGCCAACAGGAAAGGCTGCAACTCTTGTGCTTAGTCCTATGTGTTGAGAGCTCTGGGAGTTGATGAGGACATGTCACATACCTTGTTTGGGATTGGAAGATTCACCACTAAAGCTGAGATTCATAGGGTTGTTGAACTCATTGTGAATTAGGTGAAGGAACTAAGGGAGATTAGCCCTCTTTATATTGTGCTTTGTAGTCTGTAGTGGATAGATGTAGTCAGAAGAAGATATTGTATACATGTGTCTTTTTTCCATGCATATTGTAAAATAGGGGCCAGGTTAATGTCCTCCCCATGTGTACTCATTGTTCAAATATAAATAAAAGTATCATTGTTGACATTGTAAGCACAACTCGATCTTGATTAACATTCATCTTCTTTCTTATTGAAAACCCCTCTATATTGGCAAGCGACTGACTGGATACATAATGTCTCACACTACATATGTATGTATAGTACATGGTGTCTTTCACTACACACTAGCTATAATTACATGTGTAGCAAGTGCTAATTTTTGCTATACATGAACTACAAATACAAATTGTAACCAATGCCATCTCTCCCTACATATCATAGGTACAAATTGAATTGTAGTCATACATTTGGCTACAATTGAAACTACATGTTTATGTGTAAGGACATTTTTACCTACAATTAGGGTTACATATGAATTTGTAGTGAGAGGAATAACTAACTACAACTTAAAAAAATGTAGCCTAAACAATTAGCTACACGGGTATTAGCTATATATTATAAATGTAAGGATAAATGTAGCCAAAGCTTTTAGCTACAAATTTTGGGGTTTTCACTATAATTTTTTTTGTAGTTAAAGACCATATTTTTCGTAGTGAATATATGTTTCCCTGTGCTACATTCTTTGATATATGTCATACAGAATATATGTCTCGTCCATGAAAATTAGTACATTAGTGTTTGAGGGTTCAGAATCAAGAGGATGATAGGTTGGCCAACCTATAACGAGTTCAACAATGCTTGTTTACTATGTATGTCAAACTATCCTGGGATTTTGTTGATGTATATCTAACTCTAGATTTAATTTGTTTGACCATGGACTATGTGCATGATAATCAATGAAACCCAACTTCTCAAAGAAAAATGTTTGAGGTAACAATAAAAGCTTATACACTAGAATAGCATCAACATTTCTTGACCTCACAACTTTTAGGATTTTTAAAACTATACTAGTTGTTTTGATAGAACCACTACTGGAATAAATGCAAATGCAATCGATGAATAATCAATGTATACATAAAAGTTTCATCTCAAGGGGGAAGATCACCAACAAGAACATTTACTTTATTATATCTAGAACTTAGTGCCACGGAATGAGCCCATCGATAAAAGAGATACCACCTACTCTATAATTTACTAAAGTCAAATTAATTACCCTAATTTTTTAATACTCACATCTAGATCTTACGTTTGAAAGCCTATTCTAGCAACTTCATGCTTCATAGAGAAGTGAGAGAGATGGTAAGTATTTAGATGTTTATAGGTAGAGACTCGAATTAGTCAATGTTAAGCAGACATGTTGACATGTGCCACACCATGTTAAAAACTAATTAGCTAGTTAATGAATGGTCTAAAGTAGTGATACAAGTGATAATTGAATAAAGTTAAGAATAAAAAATTAAATATTTTTTTTCAAAAGTTATATAGTGATACCCTCAAAGTATTATACGAACAAATTAATTACAAGAATGTATTCCATAACAAAATGGGTCTTCATGGGTGAATATTAAATATATAATAAAATATTTGATATTATATAGTGAAATTGTTCAATGTTTGACATCATATTATGCTTTATTTCTACTTTTCAGGATAATATCAAGGTTTACACTCAAATGGATATCTTTCATTCCATTTTTTGGACTTATGTCAAATAGCTGACCTGGATTAAGAAACGATAGTCATCCAAGAATCAAGCTTCCAAAATAGAAGATAGGGTCCCAAAACCTCCATAATAAATAATTTATGGATGTGAACTAATCCCATGCTTTATAAGGATAAGGAACATCAATGAAAATGTAAGAAGTCAGTTTCTTAAATTTCATTTCGCTAATTGAGGTTCCAGTGGATCAAGTGTTTCTTAGATGGACAAAAGAGTCATTGAATGAAGACTAATTGGTCGATCAACTTCTCACCAAGGCAATTGACTAATAACAATAACATGGCCTCAAATCTTAACCATGATAAACATGTATAGACACCAATCAAAGACTGAGAGCTACGGAAATACATCTTTAGAAAATAACAACCAAATTTCACTTCTACATTTTGGTCAATTCTATTGACATTGAAGATTCAACATGATATATCAACTGACCAACAAAAACTAATCAATCATTTGAACTCAACAGAACAACTTTGATCTGTTAGATTGGTTGGATCACTAATTGACCCATTGGATCACCACTCGATCGGTTGGTTCTCATTGAAAATGATCCATAGTTCTCCAATTGGATTCTTATCCAAGAAATTTGACTGACCAGGAAACCATACAGCTACATGGACATCCACTAAACTAATTTATTGACGAGTCACTAATAGATACATGGGTGGGGAAGAAAGAATTACAAGTAGAACTTTATGCTAAGTAATTGAAGGTTCAAATATCACAAGAGCACGCCTAAACAAATCATGACATGCTCCTTTGACGTTTTATAGGGAAACTAGAAATGATAGTTTCTATGGTCCGTTATCTTGTTAAGTAAGTCAAGATGTTATATATTCTAACTCACATGTTCCATGGTGGTGAACCACTGTCTAGAACTTTTCCAAAATCTGACTAATACAAGTTCAGTCAATTTAGCCACGATAGATAAGTTTTCTCTTAAAACCATCTTCAACATTTGATTTCCTACATAAAGTGATTAAGAAAAATAGTACATCCCTCTCCTAGAGGAAATTGAATATATAAAATAATACAAAACATCATTGTTTTGTTGGAGTTTGAGGTTGAAGTTATTACATTTGACAAATCACTATCCTACATGCATCAAAATTTTGACGCCATTTCGATTGAGTCACGAAAACGTAATGTGCATTTGAGTTGGGCTAGAATAGACATCCCTTAACGGCAATTAAAATATTTAGTTTATATTCTATTTTCTGTTTCATACGGTCATAGCATAACTAATGATGTTTAGTATTAATTGTAGTTAGTCTTGTTTCATATTTTGTTGGATTCATTTCAACCACCATCCGCTCAGACAAACAATAGACCCCACAATAAGTTTTATATCCCCAACAATAAAAACATTCAAAGTTGCTGGTCAAAACCTGCCATTGACTCCAATAACTTTAAAATCAAGACACAACTCAAATCGATATCTCGACATAGATAGTTCAAGAAACGTATAATGAGGTTCCCAATCAAATCTAGAGGTTGGTTAAGCTTTGACCCAACATCCTGACGAACATAACAATGATGCGGAACTTGTGAAGGCTTTCCTTGCGCAGTTCTTTTCCTCAAGCCTCATCGCATACCTCCGTAGTTGGACCACCCACTACACCCCGAAGGAATATGATTTTGATTATGAAGCTTTGGAGTGCTTAGAGGAATTCAGCACAACTGCTCCTCCACAAGTTGGAGTAGCGGCTCATCTTCCACTTCATCTATAATGGACTACAGTATCCTGCAAAAATAATCCTCGACGTTACATAAGACTCATGACAAAATTTGGGGATGGCAAAATATCCAGTTCTCATTGGATTTCCAAAATCCAAACCAACCCAACCCATTTTCTGGTCACCCGCTTGGAGAATGGACGGAAGTGGTGTGGGTATCTAAATGTATTACGGGGTTTGGGATACCATGGTTGTTACCGAAAACCAAAATTGGAAGCGCAGAAGTAATATTTGTTCTTTGCCACGATGCCGTGCATGCCCCTGTTTATAACATATTAACAACCCGGCAGTTGCTGGCCCGCGGTGGCCAACGGAAGTATCTGACCATGCCGTGTGCAGGCTTTCGCCGTATCAAATGGGTGAACAGGACTCCCACGGTCACCAAATGTCTCGGAGCAGATATAACATGGTAAAATGGGGTGAATACCCGACTGAATACCGTCCCATTGCCATCCCTATGACAAATGCACAAAAATTATCAAAGTGATTCCGCACAACCAAACCAACTGGGGTTGTGATAGGAAGTGTACTCTTGTGATGAAGAATGCAGAACCCGATGCTGGACTGATCTTTGTCCTGATTTTTTGTGTGTCTAATTCGTTGAGTTAAGCTACACACATTCCCCCTTACCCCCGGGTTCTCATCTGTTTTTTAGAAAAATACATCTGCAATATTTGCAGTTGTCTTTGTATTAATACTCATGCAAAGTCCATGCATCAGTGTGTCTATCCACTCTTCTCTCCAAAGTATTAATACTCATGCAAAGTTCATGTAAAGTCCATGCAAAATATATTAATTCATTTTTTCTCTTGTAATTATTCTCTCCCGTTCTAATCCACTCACATGCATTCCCGTATTAGTACAATACCTATGGAATCCAATAACAACATTGATCTGGAAGCATAAGTACAGTACCTACGAAATCCAGTAGTAACATTTGTCATCTGGACATAAGTACAGTATCTACGGAATCCATGCAAAATAAATACAATACTCACTTGTTAATTCCAACTCAATTTTTTCAAACATAAGTACAGTACTTACCAAATTATAAAACCAAGCATAAGTACAGTACTTAACAAATTACAAAATCAAGTATAATTGTATAACTGATCTGGAAGCATAAGTACAGTACCTATGGAATCAAATAACAACATTTTTCGCCTGGATATAATTTTTTTATAAAAATATAGTGCACATCTGGTCCATAATCAACTATAAAATGCATCTATAAGTATTGTACCCAATTATTAATTTTCAACCCAGTTTGTCAAATATAAGTACAGTACCTCTCAAATTCATTTGTGAATGTATATGTATTTATTGTAAGTACAGTACTTACGTAATCTGCAGTGGGGATAAATATGCAATAGAATTTTTTTGTAAGCTATAGTGGATTGATATCTGTCATTTGCATGACTGTTGCATGGAGTAGGTGGCGAGATAATTATTTCATGCAAAAACATGCAGAATCGTTGTTGTAGATATCCATTGAATTGTACATGCGGCTGCAGAGGTTAGTGGGCGTGGCAGTGGACTGGCGCAGCAGCTGGTGGGAGCAGGAGTTGGTGAGTCCCGATGTCCGGGTAGGTGGCCGGGTACGTGGGGTTTTATGCGTAGAATTTTTCAATTCGTTTCGTATATGAACGAGGGTAGAACAAGGACAGAAACAATTAATGTGGAAGTCCGAATTCTAACCGAGCGTCACTCCCGGCATAAGTTTGATTGTGCTATTTAAACCTACCAACCAAGACTACGACTGGGATATAATGGTGTTGTGTGGTTGGAGTGCCAGATATACATGCTGGTTGGCTATCAGCTGCGCCTGCAGCTGAATTAGTTGGACGCTGCTACCTGCCCATTGCCTACCAACTCCCTTGTCGCCAACACCGCCCGCCCTTATCCCTAATTACCTAACCGAAACTTACTAACCTGATTAGTATCGTGGAAAAACATCGTCGTTCAGCCGTAACAAACTGACCAAGCTCCCGACTCTGCAGGCCAGAGCAGAATGTCGTGCTAAAGGAAACAATTTTATTACTTCGAACGGCCTGGTAGGTAACCGTTGACACGAAGTGTCAAGTATAGTATAGAAAAATGGTAAACCGTAGGGTGTTCTCGTTTTTCCACGTCAGGATGAATCGAGAAGCCACCCTCTTCTTCATCTGCTTCAAGACCCACTCAATGATTCATTGCACTCAGAATTGGATATTTCCTCCTTGTGTGTAGGGACAGGAAAGAAGACACGTAAGTTCCCCACCGGTGTTAGCAAAGCCGCTAAACCGCTCAGTGTCGTCAGCACGCATGCAAAGCAAAAGCAATCCACATAGCAGAGTTAATCGCTCGACGCCGTTGCGGGGGTGGGACGAACATTGCTCGACGATGTGGGTTTGCTTACTTCTACTGCAAAGCCTGCGTGTCCCTTCCTGTGCTGTTGCGTACGTCTCCTCCCATGCTCACCCGGCGACTGGTCCCGAATCAAAACTCACGCGCCAGTAGCACCACCTAACCTAATGCCGTTTGGACTTTTTTTTTTTTTTGATAATTTCTTTTTATATAAAGAAGAGGGGAGGTCCAGTTTATTCACAAGCGTGAAAGAAAATCTTTACTCGTTGCTATAAACTATTTATCCAAATATTTCAGTTCCGTATCGAATCCCCAACTTGGGTTAAGAGGCCCATTAGTCTTATATAGTAAAACCAACCAACGCTCAAGTGAAATGCCGTTGTACGTGCTAATGTTTACCTGTATGTTTTTATTCTTCTTTTGTCCCAAGACGCTGAACGTGATGGAAAACTTATATGAATAAAAGAAGAGGGTTTGATGTGAAGTCAAGAGTCATAATGAATTAAAATTGGCCTAATTGATATACAAGGTGATATCAGAAGCATTGGGTCACTCAGAGTGACTTTGCAAGGTATGGTCAACTATTTAACTTATATATGCAAAGGTCAAGAAACATTTGGGGCTAACTATTAGGTGTCCTGGAAGTGTATATGTGTGTATATATGGATCTGTGGATTCTTTCAATTATATAAGAAACCTAACACCCAAGAAGCTCTCATACTTTGTTTTCATTTCAGAAAAACAAAATTCTAAAGAAAGAGAGGGAGAGTTAGGGTTTGAGTGAGGAAGAAGGTTGAGATATGAACACCATACAGCTTAAAAAAGCTAGACCATATGGCGGAAGGGTAATTACAGCTAAAGAAAACATGATTTCTATTTTCTTCATCACTCTCGCAGAGGGGGCATCTTGACACCATTTGGAAGCAAAATCTTTTAAGAAGATCGGTTGTAGACAATTTGTTTAAGAAAAACTTCCAAAGCACCAAGGAGCATCTTCTAGGGACAGAACCGACCCAAACCCATTTACCCCAA
Organism: Alisma plantago-aquatica; assembly: GCA_963693085.1. Taxonomy (NCBI): domain Eukaryota; kingdom Viridiplantae; phylum Streptophyta; class Magnoliopsida; order Alismatales; family Alismataceae; genus Alisma; species Alisma plantago-aquatica. Next base: position 25,088,020 of record OY856409.1, on the reverse strand, counting down.
GCTACATCTGGCATCGAAGGTTTGGAGATAAACCATCCATCTTTGAGACTGAAAGAAGAACTACCTTTATAAACAATATTGTTCCTATTTCCAGAGGGAGGGGGTAACTGACTGAAGATTTCCAGTAGGGGATCAGAACCACGAATTTCAAAATTGAACCACCAAGCATTATCCTTAATACAAGTTTGGACTTTGCAAGACAACCCTTTACCGTGTCTGAAAACCAACTGTTTATCCACAAAATCAAAGAGTTTTCTTTGACAGGGGAGCCAAGGATCTCTCCAAAGGATAAAAGAAGAACCATCTCTCACCCGAAAATCAATATGCTGAAGAAGAATGTCTCTCGTATTGAGAATCCACTTCCATAGCCAAGATGCATTAGTTCTTTCACTCACAGACCAAACAGAGCAGTTCTTGAAATACTTTACATGCAGCCATTTCACCTACAAGATATTCTTGTTGTTAGCTAGATCCCAAAGATTTTTAAGAAGGCCATCTTGAGACCAATCCCTGATAGAACGAATATTGAGCCCCCCTGCAGCTTTAGGCCTACAGATTGAATTCCAAGAAATGGTATGAACATGCCTTTTCTCTTTATCATCATTCTAAATAAAGCTTCTCATAAGATTTTCAATATCTTCAATGGTAGATTTAGGAATGGGGAAGGCGGCAGTCCAAAAGATATGAAAAGACGAAAGAGTGGAGATAACCAACTCCACCCTTCCAGCATATGACAACAGCTTACCCTTCCAAGAGTCCAGCCTAGATTTAACTTTGTCAACAATGAGAAGGCACATCCCTTTGGTAAGCCTACCTGTGAAGAAAGGGAGACCAAGGTAACGAACAAGAAGGCTAGAAGGAGAAATACCCAAAGTACTACTGATGTTCAGACCATTAGAACAAGAAGAACTAAAAAAGATTTGACTTTTATCACTATTTAGCTTTAAACCCGACACATCATAGAAATGATCCAAGATATCCTTGACAACATTAGAATTCTTCTCATTAGCTTTAGTGCAAAGAAGGAGATCATCAACAAAGATGATGTGAGAAACACCCTTGTTCTTATCAGTGAGGTAAAAAGGATCCAGACGATTGTTGCGGACAAATGCATTAATGATGGATGTAAACCCCTGCATAGCAAAGATGAAGAGAGAGGAAGAAAAGGGATCTCCCTGTCAGACTCCATTTGAGGCCTGAAAGGATTCTGTGGGGGACCCATTAATTAAAATCTGAAATGAGGTGGAAAAGAAGCAAACAACAATCCATTTTAGCCAGCAAACTGGAAAACCCATCCTCATCATTATGTAGAGAATGTAATCCCTTCTAACAAAGTCAAAATCTTTGGATAAATCAGCTTTGATGCACATCAGATTAGGTCCATTAGCATTTAGAAACGAACTCAACATTTCATTAGCCAGGAGGATTGCATCACCAATAGAACGTCCTTTAATACACTACTACAAAAAATGGTTTTTACAACAGTTCATTTTTCCATTTTACAACGAGTGTCAACTGGTGTATTAGATCATGTGGTCTTATGGGGGGTTCTTTATACAACAGGTGTTGCGCATGTTGTAATATATGTATTTTATACAACAGTTAATACATGTTGTAGTTCATTGAAAACACCTGTTGTAATAGGGATGTTGTATATAACATGTTGAGACAAAAGGAAAATACATCTAGACACAAGGTTTTGAACTTGAGACCACTTGAAAGTAAGGCACTTCTCAAACCGTTGAACCAATTTAATTTTATGCAACACATATATTCTTTATTGTACATATACAACAAATGACGTGCAAACCTGTTGTGTGATTGTAGTCTATTACAACGGGTAACTATTATAATAGGTGAAAGCATGTTGTGTAATTATAGTATACTACAATGGGTTATAGTATGTTGTGTAATGATGGTCTATTACAACAGGTTAACATATGTGACTATTACAATGGATAGAGCATGTTGTGTAATTATGATCTTTTACAACGGGTTAGAGTATGTTGTGTAATGATGGTTTATTACAATGGGTTAACATACATGACTATTACAACATGTTAGAGCATGTTGTGTAATTATGATCTTTTACAACGGTTTAGAATATGTTGTGTAATGGTGGTCTATTACAACAAGTTAGCATACGTGACTATTACAACGGGTTAGAGCATGTTGTGTAATTATGGTCTTTTATAATGAGTTTGAGTATGTTGTGATATTACAGTCTATTACAACAATTTAACACCTGTTGTAGTATCACATATACTACAATGAGTTTGGCCCGTTGTATATAACTTGTGTTGTATAAAATATATAATTCACAACACACAAATAGACTTGTTCTAAAAGATATGCTAACTACAACACAACCAACAAAATTGTTGTGTTTTTCCCGTTGTAAAAATCATTTTCTGTAGTAGTGATAAAAGCCATTTGATTAAGGTCAATCAGCTCATCCATAATAGGCCTGAGTCTGTTAGCTAGGATTTTAGTAATGGCCTTGTAGATGATGTTACAAAGAGATATGGGTCTGAAATCCTTAATACAATTAGCATTTGAAGCCTTGGGGATGAGAGTGAAGTGAAATTGAGAGGGAATGGGTTCTTTCTGGTGCTCTTTTTAAATGATGAGGACATGTCCAATGCTTTGGATGGGGGCCCTTGGTTCGTCACAGGAAAACCTCTAATTCTGAAGAAATGGGAAAGAGGCAAACCAATGGAAAAAACTCAAGCTAGCTGAAATTCCTATCTGGGTTAAGATTTTTAACCTTCGGCTTGAAGTCTGGGATACAGAGATGTTCAATTATATCAGTTCCTATCTTAGGAAGCCGATATGTCCAGATAGATTGATTGAAGATTTTGTGAGATTAGAGTATGCTAGATTGCAGATTCTTATCCCGGTCGATTGTGATTTCCCAAAGGATTTGTAGATTCAAAGTGAGGATGGACAAACTAATATTATCACCTTTGAATATGAGTGGTAGCCTAGCTGATGTATACACTGTAGGAACTTTGGGCATGAACCAAACCTTTGCTCAGAAAAGAAAGCCTTTGTACCTAATCCGGATAGCAAAGCAAAGAAAGTCTGGGTCCCCAAAGTGAGACCCACTGCTGAGTTACCGTAGTCGGAAGTTTTCATAGGTGTTGTAACTGACATAGTTCATCCAGAAGAAGAAGTACTCATACAAATGACTGAGTTACTGGACTCTACGTTCGCTAACCAAAATGCCAAGAACAGAGCACATGATTCTCAGACTTTGCAAATCATTGATAAAAGGGGTGGTAATGCTATTACCGGTTCTACCTCCTCAAACCCCACAACTCTTGATCAGCCACAATGTGAAACTCAAGGCGGAAGATCTAAGTCTCCTCCAAAATTCCAACCAAAAAGTGTTGTCTTGGTCAAAAACATTCAGATTTCTTCAAACCAATTTGCATTGTTGGAAAATCTAAATGACAGTGATGTTTTACACCCTAGGGGTGGGCCTACTTCAAAACATTTCTCGAATGGATAAGTTCTCCATTCTCTCTTGGAATGTGAGGGGTGCCTCTAATAAACTCTCACATATTAAACAGGAAATTGATAGACAGAAAGCGGATATGGTGATCATTTTGGAATCTAGACTCCAAGAACCCAATATTCCTAACTCTGTTAATGTTATGTGGAAAGATGCTAAATTCATCTCCAACTGTGAATTTTATTCTTATACTCTCATTATTCTCATGTGGAAGGATGATGGTATTGTTGTGAATAAGATTTCTAGTAGTGAACAACTTCTCCACTGTCAGATTTCTATTGGTGATATCTCTTTTCATATCTCTGTGGTTTATGGCTCTAATGGAGATTTTGAAAGATGTTCTCTTTGGGATGGCTTTGTGTCGATAAGTAAAGGCTTGAGTACTCCCTGGTGTGTTATCAGAGATTTCAAAGCAGTCAGAATTAATGTTGAAAGGCTTGGAAAGCATCCACCCTCCAACAAGAGTATGTCAGATTTTAATAGGGATATCTACGATACTAGTCTTCTGGAGCTTACTTCCAAGGGTCAATTCTTTACTTGGGACAGCAGAAGCAAGAAGGGTAATAGTACTTTCTCTAAAATAGATCGTATCTTCACAAATATATCTCTTTTGGATGATTTTCCTGATGTCTGGGGAGAGGTTGTTGACATGGTTACTAGTGACCACAGAAGTATTTCCATTCATCTCACCAAAAGGGTCAAAAGGAAAACACCCTTCATGTTTATAAACAATTGGACACATGAAGATGGGTTTCTTGACTTGGTTAAAGAGGTCTGTAGCAATGTTAAAGTCACATGTCCTCCTATGTTTAGAGTTTACAGTAAGCTAAACAGCCTTCGTTCTACCCTCATCAAATGGAATAGTAGTATGGTTGGCAATTATCTCACTAGTGGCGCCACTTTAGAAGCCGAAGCCATCCATCTTCAGATTCTTGTTGATAAGGACCCCAATAATATTACCCTTCAAGACAGTCTTCGTGTTTCTAGGGACAAAGCTATTAAAGCAAAGGATAATGATGAAAAGTTTCTAAAGCAAAAATCTAGAGCCCAATGGCTGAAAACTGGTGACAAGAATTCTAATTTCTTCTATGCCTCCATCAAGACTAGAAGAATTAGGAATAATATCAACTCCCTCATGATTGATGGTCATGTCTCCCATGATTGCGATTTTATTAATGACATCATTCTCAAGCATGTTAGTAACATTTTCAACTCATCTAGTAGCTCTTATGTCTCTTGGAATGATGAATGGATTCTACCTAAGCTCTCTCAAGATAATATTAATCTTCTTAAGAAGTGGGTTACCAAGGAAGAAGTGGAGAGTGTGTTTAAGAAGCTACATGATGATAAAGCTCCTGGACCAGATGGTTATAATTCGATTTTTTTCAAGAAATGTTGGGATATCATTGGTTTTGATATTGTTTCTGTTGTTCTTAACTTCTTTGATAATGGTAAGCTTCAAAAGGAAGCTCTTTAATCATGTTGAAAGCTTAATTATATTTGGCTACAATAATCAAGATCATTGCTAGTACTTGTACGCAATTATATAATCAATTTAGATGATTTTGGGGAAATAAATGCTACTGATTTAGATCATTTCTCATTCATTTGTATTTTCCTAGTTCCTAATCTATTGATTCAAGATATATGTAATGTCTTATGGATAAAGAACTATATCAATTTATACAAATTTTGCTTGAAATTTAGTAAATAGGTGAATGCTTAGAAATTTTTGATGACATGAATGTAATCATATTTCAACTCAATAACCATGAGTTGCTCAACTAAAATTTTGAATACTTACTTTAATTGAATATATTATGTACATGAGGATCAACGTATGAGGGTTTGATATGGAGCAAATCTATGTCTATGGATATTGTTGAAGAATGGACTCAAATTAGTCAATAAATCATTGTATGGTTGTAAATGATTGGTTGATTGTGGTATGCTATCTAGAGTTTCTATGTGTCTTAAATAGACTCAATGAACCTCTATACACCTTGATGAGATTAATGAATAATTTGATTCTTATGATGCATTGAACTAAGATGACTTCATGAAAATCCTTGATTTTAGTATTAAGACGAGTATTCATGATGAAATTAGGACTTGTGTAGATATGATGAAATACTAAAGTGTAGGTATTAATACTTCAAGTGAAGATGATTAGTCTTACTAATATGATTTAAGCCTAATACATCTATTTTAGTATCATTTATAAATAAGGAAAAAAACCCAAACAACACATTTTTGCAAAAATATTTACCGAAATAACACCCTTCCCAATTTATTTCCCGAACTAGCACACTTTCAGCCATAAGCGCCACATTATTTGGCATTTAACTACAGGGACTGGAAGCACCACATAATTTGGCATTTTATGGTATTGTGGAGCTAAAAATAATTTGGCGTTTTACAGTTTTGTGAAGCTAAAGCACCAGATATTGTGGTGTGTCTGCCAAAAACACCACTTCAGCTGGCGTCTATTATTAATTCACATGCCAACTTGCCTCGCCTTATGAAAAGTGCCATATAAAGTGGCATTTTTTTATTTTGATTTGACCACACGTGCGACACCATCTTTTATCCACCCGCTCTTCTCCTCGCCTACTCGTTGGCTATCTTGATGGAGGTTGAATGGAGTTGGGGTTTTGCCTGGCGGGACCACGGAGGTATCAAGCAAGGGTAGCCATGCGACCAGGATGTTCACGCCCGGGGCCGCGACGTCTGGCTGCATGCATATGTACATATGGGTTTAGTAATCAGTAAGGAGAGGATAGGTGGTGATTAATCGGATTAGAAAGTATAGACGGCGGTGAGAGCTTTCCTTGAGTATGTCCTTGGTCTTCGAGGAAGGTCCCCTGGACAAGAAGTAGACGAAGACGAAAGGTGTCAGCTTGTACTTGGTCACCATCACGCTCAGGGTAATCATCGCGAAAGGGTTCCTGCTCCGTGCAAAGTTAGCATATATGGTTGTCAGTACATGTATACGACAATAACTTTACACTGAGAGATTTTAAGGTATTGACTCTTAGAAAAAAAGATCAAATGAACTTACTGAGTGGAGTTGATGTAGCTGACCAAGTCATGTTTGCCCTTGGATGAGACGATCGTAGCCGAGAAGTCCACGGACATGAGCAACGTGTCGTCGTCATTGGCGATCACGACTCCTTTTTCTCCCAAACCCTTGAGCACTTCAGTCTTCTCGCATGTATATGTCCTTTTATCGGGGGAGTGCTCACTCACTATGATCGCTCCCTTGACCTTTGTGGCATTAAGGGCACCTTGCTCACATTTCCTGATGAATTGCAATTGACAATATGGATTGAGCATACTATCAGTGAAATATATTTGGGAAAAAAACCCAATTTGCTGGTTTGGAGTAGGCGAGGAGAAGAGCAGACGAGTAAAAGTTGGCGTCGCGCGTGCAGTCAAATCAAAGCATCAAACGTCACTTAATATGGCACTTTTCGTAAAGCGAGGCAAGTTGGCCCGTGAATTGCTAACAGACGCCAGCTGAAGTGGCATTTTTGGCATACACACCACAATATTTGGCGCTTTAGCTTTAAAACGCCAACTTATGTTGCGTTTTAGCTCCGCAATATCATAAAATGCCAAGTTATATGGCGCTTTCAGTCCCTCAATCAGTTAAATGCCAAATAATGTGGTGCTTATGGTTGAAAGTGTGCTAGTTCGGGAAATAAGTTGGGAAGAGTGTTATTTCGGTAAATATTTTTGCAAAAGTGTGCATTTGGGTTTTTTTCCTATAAATAATGGGTAAACCCTAACATGAATGTGGGTCCTTTTATAAAAGCTACATAACAACAAATTGTGAAGGATGATTACAGATTATGATGTAAGAAGATGTAATCTAATCCATTATTCTAAGCTAAAGTTAGTAGTATTATAAGGGACACATTGATCTTTGCTAATTACAAGAATGCCATTAGAAGTCAATGACATGGAACACTCAACTAATTACAAGAAAGGAGATAGAAAAGAATGACTGAATGGTGATGACAAATTAAGAATTAAATTAGTGAAATGTGTACGATAAAGTATATAGTCTATATATTTTATTTACATGTGTTTTGACTGATAAATGCATATTTATCCATTTTATTTGTATGTTTTATATCTTTATTTAGGAGCATTTTGTCATTATTCTCTAGTTTTAGAGTTAATTATCTTAGTGTTTTCTAGTCAATTGGAGTTTTTTCATTTATTGTGCCTTTTGCAAGAAAATAGATAGTTTATTTCCAGCACAAAAATTTCCAAAATTACTCTTGAAAGATGTTTGTACAATTCTCTGTAGTTCCTGATATACATATATAGTCCACATCAAAATTTTCATATCTTTTACATATGAACTCCAAATTAAATGTGCAAATATGCATTGAAGAAGGAATTTAATTTCCTACAAGAAAATCATAATTTTTTAATAATTTGGAATTTGATGGGATCAAAATCTACTCAAAATTCTTGTAATAGGATTCTACAACAAAGAGATTGGAAGAAGTTAATGAGAGGTTAAAGTAATCAAATGAAGGCAATTCAGCAAAATTCTCAATTCTCTATTTGAAAAAATAATGGATGTTGTCAAAGATACTCCTTTGATCGGGCATAATGGAAAGTTTATGAATGCGATATACTTTGTGTGGTGGAAAGAATAGAAGTGAAGACTCAATCAAATGCTAAAATGAGAAAGTCATCAATGCAGTCAAAGTGTTACCAATACGACTTCAGGCTGAAGCAAGCCATTCCTCTTGAATTTTACCCCCTCCTTTCCCCATACAAAAGTAGGGGGACTCCACAGAAAAGTGGATCTAATTTTTCATACCATAGCCTTTGTTTACTTGCATCATGTCTAAGTAGTTCCTCCTTATTGGGACATGGGGATTAGCCTCATGATCTCGATATGTTAACTTAGCATCTTGTAAAACTCCCTCAAAATATAAACGAGGTGCTTTTTTATCTGCTTTTGACCTCGGAGCATGATCTGATCATTTATGCTCCATAACAGTCATGATCCATGATGAAATACTCATGGACTTTTGGACACCAAATGAGACACATTTGATTTTAGAAGAGACCCATTCTAAAAAACATCTAACGATTGGACAAGGACAAAAAGATAAATAATGACCACGGGACCATAGAAATTTTAGTCTATGGGATATGTTCCTAAAAGGACATATCTCCATGGTTCCAACATCTAAATGTCTAAATAGAGCCTAAAAGTGTCTATTTTAATTATGAAGGTCACGACAGTGAAACTCGGAATTTTGAAAAGTCATAAAATCTTATTAATATTAAGTGGTTGATTCCTTTATTCTTTGCAATATTCATTTACATTTTGTTGTTAACTTAGTTTCAATTTACATAATTCAATTCTAGCACTTTTAATTTTTGCACTTTAAATTGAACAACTTTGATTTTTAGCAACTTTATATTCTTGTTTAGATTAATCACTCTCTAAAATGCATTTTAAATATTATTTTTGTTCGATTCAAAATAACTCTTGACTTGTTGTCTCTGTGTATTGATACTTATTACACTACATCAGTTAATTTGTTTACTAGTGAATTGGTTAGCCATCAAAGGTTAAATGCTAGAGACAATTTTTCTTTAGTAAATTTTATGTGTTGGAAATGACATATTATCGACCTAAAGTAATGAAATACATTAAAATTATATTACAGAGGATTTCAATGAGAGAGAAACTTCAAATATTAGGTGAAGTTAGAGTGATTTGTTCAGTAGTGTGAACATGAAATGAAAGAAGTTAAAACTAATGAATATCAAATTAAGGGAAAATGTGAAATTTAGTAGATGGATCTAATAACCTAACCCTAACTATAAAATAATGAGCTATGTGATGCTAATGAATAATGATCTCAAATGAGGAGTAAGGAATGAATATGAGTATAGTTTTGTTAAATTACAAGATGAGTTTTAAGGATATGAATTTGTTTCTCAAAATGTTCTCTTGGATTGTAATTGTATGTTAGGATAATTGTTTTCTAAGAATTGCCTTCTCTGATGAATTTCTAATGAGATCACTCATGTGTTGAATAGTAGCCCTAACTGGATAGTGGTATATAGTAAGTGAGGAGTATAAGTGTTCTATACACATTTATGCTTTGAGATTTATTTGTATGCATAGAAATAAAATGGAATAAGTGTATGTTGTTGGTATGTATGCCCTGAGAGCCAATCATGGGATGATTGGTGGGATACATTGAGATTGATTTGATAAACATCAAAGGCGAGCTTCCAATTCTTTCGGGTTCAGTCATATGAGATAGTGATAGAACAGATTGAATGTCTAGAGAATGACAGTACTCAATGACGTATGCTTTCAGGTTGAGGACCTTAACGATGAGATCATACGGATGCTAAGAGTTTGTACATTCTTGTTATGTCCCTAGTCGGATGTCATTGTGGAAGGTAGATAGACAGAAATGACACACAAGACTAGATTGTGGTGTTGGTTGATGACAGAATCTCATTAGTCATGATATAGAGATATCAAACCAAACACATAGGTACTTGTTAGAGAACAAGGTACCGGACAGACCCACCGTGAGTTTGACACATGGAACCATGAGATGGTAGTCACAGTCAGTACTCACAGTGATGGTGGTGAGTGTGATTCTTAGACCTGAAATCACTGCACTCAACACATGTCGTTGGGCACACTTTGACATCATCAAACGCAGTCCTGAAACATGGGTTGTTATAAAGGTGATGATTGGGTGGCTTTGACACATGGGGCTTTTGAGGGGTGAGTGATAGATATGGGATTTGTCCCTCCTGAGAGAGTTTGATATCCATGGCCACTTGATGAGTAGGATTGAGAAAGGCGTGCATGCATGTGTGAATCAGTATGTGATACTGATGTCATACATATCTCTTCCAGTCTACTCTGAGATCAAGGAAGTGAATGAACGTTGACAGGATGACTGTTCCATGCCTCGAGTTCATTCGGGATATCAGTGACAAAGGAATTATACATTCGCTGTAACACCATTCACGGATTGTAGGATGAAAGTTGTTCTCCAACTTTCTACTTTCACTTGGGTAGCACTGATGTGTGACTAGGCACCGCTCTTTGCTTGTGAAGTCATAAGTGTTATGGCCTTTCACTGCCAACGTGAAATGGACCTGCAGGGTCACACACATAGGATTTAACTTGGAAGAGGAGTTTTGTCCACTAAGCAATGTTTAGATTGATTACTAAAGGAGTTTAGTAGTTCAATTAAACACTCAATCAGTCGATAGCTCAATATCGTATGGTTTAAGGTGTTGGACGCATTGATTGGAGTATCAGATTGATTGAAATCGCAATTGACTGATTTTGCCCAACCTGTGCTCCCAACTGATCGGTTCATGTGATGAACCGGTCGGCTGAGGTTGCTGAACCGGTCGGCTGGAGTGTCCAGGCCGATCGGCTCATGCCCAGGTTGAGACGACCGGTTCAAGAGTTGAACTGATCGGCTCAACTGGTGCAACCGACCAGTTGGGAAAGTCATGTCGGCAAGAATTTTCCTTTCGTTTCAAATTACCCAATTCGATTGGGAATAATATTGGTATTCAATACCAATTGGGAAAGAAACAAGGAAAGTCTTTTTGAGCCGGATTAGGACCATGAACCGATCGGTTCAGGGCACCAACCGATCGGTTGGAGTGCCCCAAATGATCGGCTCAGGTCCAACCGATCGGCTCAATGGCCGAATCGTTCGGTTCAGTTGTGAACCGATCATTTCAAGTTGCGAACCGGTTGCTTTTTGTAGAAAATTCTCGAACCCTTCTACTCCTGCTTTAGTCCCGCATTTCCCGGGATGGAGAACCCTGTCCCATGACTCTCCTATATATATAGGGGTATTGGGGGCTTCTCAAAGTACAGCTCAGTGCAACTAGTTGCTCTGCAAGTTGTCGTTCTCTCTAGTTTTGGTAACCGTGAGAGAGCCCGAGCAAGTGCTTCCCGCAAAAGGGAGGTGCAGCAAGGGAAGGACAACTGCAGTTGCAACAGGAGGCAGGAGAGCGTGTTGGCGACTAGTACGTCAACAGGAGGGTGCGACTCCTTCCACCTACTTGTGGGACAAGGAGAGTGGAGTTCCAGGTGGTCCGTGTGGACTACTACAGAGGCGGGAGGACACTGCCGCTTAGGAGGACAACTGTCATCTGATAGTCCGGTAGGAGGAGGAGTCATCAGTCCCAGTGCGACCAGGAGCTGCACAGACACCGTCCAAGACCGGAGTTGAAGACCGCGCATTGCGTGAGGTATTGTCGCCGAGCAAGCCTCGAGACAAGGTATGATTCCACAAACCATCCTTTCCTATTATATAGACGTTGACGCGTTTCCTCGGTATGGGTTGGGGAGAAAATTTTTTGTTTCCGCTGCCTTCTCTGTCTCCCCTAAAACCCAACAGTGGTATCAGAGCCACGTCAACTGCTCTATATTTTAGGAATATCGATATGATCGATTTTGGTTTGTCGCCTTTATTTATTGCATGCGATGCAAATAATATCGGCTTTATGCATGTCCAATCCTAAATCCACAAATCCCTAATTACATATATGATATGTATTATTAATGCACTCGATACGTGTCGCCCTTAAACGAGTTTTGTGGTGGATGTGTGTAGCGTGATTATGGCCTATAAATCCCCTATCTGTGTGTAGTTGTTTGTGGTTTCTTGCATCTCGGTCTGCGCACCGATCTTCCCTCTCTTATTCCTGATGTAACTCGAAATAATTCGAGATTCTTTCCTACCTTTGCTCCCCTCGAATGTAAATCGGGGTTTCCCTTTTAAAGCAATGTAATAAATAGAATAGGATTTTATTTCCTGTTATGTCAATGACCGGCGGACATCAAGACGACTGGTCAGACGGTCGGTTCAAGGAGTGAACCGATCGGTTGACCTTCTAGACGGTCGGTTCAAGGAGTGAACCGATCGGTTGATGACCGATTCGAGGAGCGAGACGAGCGGGTGGCGGACATGAGGAGATGCACGACGACCAGGCGAACTGATCGGTTGGAGGAGCCAACCGATCGGTTGGTGGCACCCAGACGACCAGCTGGAGAGTACAGATCATTCATGTGATGAGTTGATCAACTTGGATGGCAAGGCACAGAGTTCATCTTGTACAGGTTGCATGTGATGTAGACCTAGATGACAGTGATTCCTCTTGGCTCGAGGAATCACATTAGGATGGCCATAATCATCGCTTTTATCGTTTGTGCATGTTTTATGTGGGATATAGCATGTATATGATACGTACTATATATTGTGGTGATTGGATATGTATATGTATATAAAACCAAATCCCTCATTAAAATATTAAGTTTTAGATGCCTTCCAAATGTGACACACGTGAAAAGCTTGATCGACCAAGTTTGGGCACACCAAAGCGTGGTGCACCGTCTATCTCGTGGAAGCGTGAAGGATGAATGTGTGGGTCTGCCAAAGCAGGGTGCATATTCATCGTGTTTGCTTTGGGTTGGACTTAACAAGGTGATCTAGATGGGATCTAGTACCTTGAGGCATAGAGATGATCATTGCAAGGAGTTCTAGATGACATCTTATCAAGAGTTGCATATGATGCAATTGGCAAGAGTTGCCTACCTGAGAGATCTAAGTTGTGGGTGATCAGCCAAAGCTGACTCATGATTTAGAGGATTTCAGGATCTTGCCCACTAGAAGGTTGTACGCTGCAATCTTCCGAATTGATGGTGAGGGCTATCAATTTGAAGTAAAATAGTGGGAGCGATAATTAATTAAAGGCCTAATTATATCGTCAAACTTTCAAATCAATCAAATAAGTCAAAAATGAGTTTTGGACTAAAATTGCATATTTTCTTTTTGTAGTTCAAATGGAAACAAACAACAACAACTTTTCTTTGCGATCGGTCCTTGACAAGGACAAGCTAAATGGAACAAACTTCCACGACTGGTATCGGACATTGAGAATTGTTCTCACTCAAGAGCGTAAGCTCTATGTCCTGGATACTCCAATTCCAGAGGAACCTGCTCCTAATGCACCACGGACAGAAAGGGATGCTTACAAGAAGCATTCTGATGATGCCATTGATGCAAAGTGCTTGATGCTATGTTCAATGAACCATGAGTTGCAGAGGCAACATGAGAACATGGGTGTCATAGAGATGATTCTGCATCTCAGGAACATGTATGAAGATCAGGCACGGCAAGAGAGGTACAATGTTTCTAGGGCGCTGTTCAAGTGCTTCATGACAGAAGGAGATCCAGTTGGTCCTCACACACTCAAGATGATTGGGTATGTGGAGAACCTGCAGAGACTGGGATTTCCACTGAGCCAAGAGTTGGCTACTGACGTGATACTGCAATCGTTGCCAGAATCTTACAGTCAGTTTGTGATGAACTACAACATGAACAACTTTGATAGGCCACTGTCAGAGTTGTTGGGCATGTTGAGGACAGCCGAGTTACAAATGAAGAAGGACAAGCCTAAAGCTGTGATGGTGATCACGAGCAAGAAAGGCAAGTCCAAGCGCAAGGGCAAGGGCAAAGCTAAGAAAGGTTCTGAAGCTAGCCAGGAGTCCAAGCCATCTTCAGCTCTCAAGGCCAAGGGAGGCGTGACAAAGAAAGGAAATTTCCATCATTGTCAAAAGCCAGGACATTGGAAAAGGAATTGTCCTCTCTACCTGGAAGAAAAAAAGAAGAAGGAGGCGACTGAAGCCTCTACTTGAAGGTGTCATGTAAATAAACTTGTAACACTTTTTGAGATATATGATATCAAGATGTAAAGTGTAAAGCATTCTTACTTGGGGCAAGTGTTGCCTTTATAGATAGGAATACTTTGGTTTATTTTCAGCCAATAAGGCATGTAATACAGTTATGAACTGCTATTTCATACTTGCCAATAGATAGAAACACTTTATTTTTGCATATTGTATGACAATGATGGCAATTAATAAAGAGATGTTTCAATTTATAAAGATGTGATCTTTTTGGCAATGCCTTATTTATCTTGTGATATATGATATGCATAAGATAAGATGATACCTAAAGTTGTTGATAACTCAAACAATTAAATTAGCATATATCATAAGAAATTCATTTCTAGTTTCCATATGATGGATAAATCTAGACTCTTTTGGTCAGAGAACCAGTAAGAGACATGAATATCTTGGACATGATTAATCAATCTTCACTAATGGTAGTGGGAGAATGATTATCCTATTAGGTATAATACATGTGATGTATTTACATACCTATTGGAATAAATGCTAATACTTCAAATGGTGTTTAGAGAAATACCAATATGAATGTCTTGAAATGTTCAAGATTATCATAAATGAAGTACAAATTTGGTAAAGTATTAATTCTTGATGAGATCAATGAATGAAATACTTGGACCAAAAGTTTGAGATCCTTATGAGTGATTATGATAGTGTATCATAGTGAACTCATGAATAAGGCATGGTGATGTCTGAATCAAGAAGGAATCATACTCTAAGGAGTTAGAGAATGATTATCAAATAACTGAATTCTTCTTAATAAAAGAATACCCCACACTAATAAAAGAAATTAAGAATCACAAGGGTTGTGAGTTCTTATATCTTTAACAGATACACCTCAATTATCTATGTGATGAGTTGTTCATGTGATGAGTCAACTATCAAGATGAATATGAGGAACCGAATCTTGAGTTATGGCTTAAAACCATTACATCCTAAATGACTTCCATGTGAACCATAAGGTATGACCTTGATGGTAGCACTCATTGGATCATATCCATAAGTGCAGATAAGTCTTAAATGTTAAGACACATGGATAACATGTGGGACATGTTTGAAAATCACTATGAATATGATTCATGGGTGATTGGCTCGCAGTGCAAGTGGGAGTCTGTTGGTATGTATGCCCTGAGAGCCAATCATCGGATGATTGGTGGGATACATTGAGATTGATTTGATAAACATCAAAGGCGAGCTTCCAATTCTTTCGGGTTCAGTCATATGAGATAGTGATAGAACAGATTGAATGTCTAGAGAATGACAGTACTCAATGACGTATGCTTTCAGGTTGAGGACCTGAACGATGAGATCATACGGATGCTAAGAGTTTGTACATTCTTGTTATGTCCCTAGTCAGATGTCATTGTGGAAGGTAGATAGACAGCAATGACACACAAGACTAGATTGTGGTGTTGGTTGATGACAGAATCTCATTAGTCATGATATAGAGATATCAAACCAAACACATAGGTACTTGTTAGAGAACAAGGTACCGGACAGACCCACCGTGAGTTTGACACATGGAACCATGAGATGGTAGTCACAGTCAGTACTCACAGTGATGGTGGTGAGTGTGATTCTTAGACCTGAAATCACTGCACTCAACACATGTCGTTGGGCACACTTTGACATCATCAAACGCAGTCCTGAAACATGGGTTGTTATAAAGGTGATGATTGGGTGGCTTTGACACATGGGGCTTTTGAGGGGTGAGTGATAGATATGGGATTTGTCCCTCCTGAGAGAGTTTGATATCCATGGACACTTGATGAGTAGGATTGAGAAAGGTGTGCACGCATGTGTGAATCAGTATGTGATACTGATGTCATACATATCTCTTCCAGTCTACTCTGAGATCAAGGAAGTGAATGAACGTTGACAGGATGACTGTTCCATGCCTCGAGTTCATTCGGGATATCAGTGACAAAGGAATTATACATTCGCTGTAACACCATTCACGGATTGTAGGATGAAAGTTGTTCTCCAACTTTCTACTTTCACTTGGGTAGCACTAATGTGTGACTAGGCACCGCTCTTTGCTTGTGAAGTCATAAGTGTTATGGACTTTCACTGTCAACGTGAAATGGACCTGCAGGGTCACACACATAGGATTTAACTTGGAAGAGGAGTTTTGTCCACTAAGCAATGTTTAGATTGATTACTAAAGGAGTTTAGTAGTTCAATTAAACACTCAATCCGTCGATAGCTCAATATCGTATGGTTCAAGGTGTTGGACGCATTGATTGGAGTATCGGATTGATTGAAATCGCAATTGACTGATTTTGCCCAACCCGTGCTCTCAACTGATCGGTTCATGTGATGAACCGGTCGGCTGAGGTTGCTGAACCGGTCGGCTGGAGTGTCCAGGCCGATCGGCTCATGCCCAGGTTGAGACGACCGGTTCAAGAGTTGAACTGATCGGCTCAACTGGTGCAACCGACCAGTTGGGAAAGTCATGTCGGCAAGAATCTTCCTTTCGTTTAAAATTGCCCAATTCGATTGGGAATAATATTGGTATTCGATACCAATTGGGAAAGAAACAAGGAAAGTCTTTTTGAGCCGGATTAGGACCATCAATCGATCGGTTCAGGGCACCAACCGATCGGTTGGAGTGCCCCAAACGATCGGCTCAGGTCCAACCGATCGGCTCAATGGCCGAACCGATCAGTTCAGTTGTGAACCGATCATTTTAAGTTGCGAACCGGTTGCTTTTTGTAGAAAATTCTCAAACCCTTCTACTCCTGCTTTAGTCCCGCATTGCCCGGGATGGAGAACCCTGTCCCATGACTCTCCTATATATAGGGGTATTGGGGGCTTCTCAAAGTACAGCTCAGTGCAACCAGTTGCTCTGCAAGTTGTCGTTCTCTCTGGTTTTGGTAACCGTGAGAGAGCCCGAGCAAGTGCTTCCCGCAAAAGGGAGGTGCAGCAAGGGAAGGACAACTGCAGTTGCAACAGGAGGCAGGAGAGCGTGTTGGCGACTAGTACGTCAACAGGAAGGTGCGACTCCTTCCACTTCCTTGTGGGACAAGGAGAGTGGAGTTCCAGGTGGTCCGTGTGGACTACTACAGAGGCGGGAGGACACTGCCACTTAGGAGGACAACTGTCATCCGATAGTCTGGTAGGAGGAGGAGTCGTCAGTCCCGGTGCGACCAAGAGCTGCACAGACACCGTCCAAGACCGGAGTTGAAGACCGCGCATTGCGCGAGGTATTTTCACCGAGCAAGCCTCGGGACAAGGTATGATTCCACAAACCATCCTTTCCTATTATATAGACGTTGACGCATTTCCTCAGTATGGGTTGGGGAGAAAATTTTTTGTTTCCGCTGCCTTCTCTGTCTCCCCTAAAACCCAACATATGTTTCATGATGAACTTGTTCTAAGTATGATGAATGGCATAAAATATCCATATTCCTATACTATTGCTAGTTTTAATGTCTCTTTGAACATTTGTTAAGAACTGTGATATAGAATAAACTGATAAGAAATATATTGAGATTGAATTTAACATGCATGATTACATTTGAGAAATTTCAATGAGGGTAAATTATGCATTATGAGATTATGTCTTCGGCTGAGAGTCCATTGATGATGACTGTTATGGGATGATGTGAAAATGGAAAGAATCATATGTGTTGCAAATTATAGATTGTTGTGCTTCTTTCTTTATTCATTGCCTTTTTTATAAGCCTAATCTACTTTGTGTCCTTCAATTTATGCGAGAATATACACATACGATAAATGATGATTGACTTTTCATTAAGATGAGTAAAATCGATTAATAACAAGTGGAATGCACATCTAATTAGGTGCCCTAAACACTTGAGTTTCTCCTGAGTGCCACACTAGGGAGTGAAATGGATCTCTTAGTAGTAATCATAGTATTATGAGATTGATTTTATAGAGTGTGGATTGAGATCTTAATGGTTAAACCACCACAATTTAGAAGTGCATTTTATGGCTTGGCTCTAGACCAAAATCCTTTGCTATGAACATTTGTGTCCATGAGGAATAGACTTTGATGAAGTGAAAATTATAAAACATGTGATATATAATGATATGTGATGCAATGTTTTGTTGGTTCCTATACCATGTATCTGAGATGAGGACATGAACCTCTTTAGGCAACCCTGTGGTAGACCATGGCCTGTTGTTGATATCTTAGGGTGGCTGGCAAAACTCTAATATAGTGATAGTGAGTCGTTGACATAAGAATTAGTAGTGGAGACTTCTACTTGGTGAGGTACACGCCAAGTAATTTCAAGGAAAATGAATAAAAGATGACAAACCATGTAGAATATGAGTTGAATGTTGTTACATGCCTTAATCTACTAGATGATTGATCTACCATTGTTGAATATGCTTGTTGTTGTGGAAACTAATCATCCTTTTATAAAGATGATGTATCTCTATATCCTTAATTGTATGGTTTGTAATATGGTCTTAAATGTTTACATGTGATCGATGTTGGGATTTTATATCCACTCTAAATATAATTTATATTTACTTTTCATTTGAATAGTCTTTTTTGGTAGACATGTCTTACGTGTACTTCAATTTTAGGACTATTAGATGTGTTCTTGTCCCGGATAGTGGGGTGTCACAAAGATAATATTATTTTATATATTGATTCTAAATGTTTATATCTTGATTTGTTACTCATTATAAAGGATTATTATTCTGAGTTAAGTAGCAACTACTGATTTGTTCATAGACACACACTTAAAGATACTTTAAAGTTGGATTTGGTATAAATGATTATGTTATCTAATAGATTAGACTATTATTGTAAATTTGATTTGACTAGATGCTAGATTTTTCAATATTTGTAAGTTTCTTTTAGTTCACTATAGTTTATCTGATGTAGCTGCATGTACTCAGCTTGAGTGGAAGGTATCCACTCACTGGAGCTCTATATAAGTCTCATGAGGTTGTTTCAAATGTTTTTAGTTATAGTAATATCCAACAGAGAGATTGTAACAAAGAAGATGTATATAGAAGAATAATCTTATTAGAACATAATAGCCATGTATTCTCTCTTTTCCAGTGTGGGAAGTTTGCTGAGTTTGTTGTTTCATGTACATGTAATTGTTGAAAATTGAGTATCATATGAGTAATAAGAATTTGATTTGGTTTCTAATGGAGATTAATAAGTTTTGTGATAATGTGACATTGATTATGAGGTTTTAATGAGAAAGAAAAAGAAAAAAATTACTTGTATATTTTGGATATTGTGTTCATCACGTTTGTTAAAAATAATGGTTTGTTTCCTAATCTGGGTTTAAACTTACAGTTTTTTTAATAGTTGGCAATTATATTAACCAAAAGAGATGTCCCCATAACGTGGTATAGAAGTTTAGGTTAGATGAGTATGTAGGGACAATAGGATATAGGGCTAAATGATAATACGGATGTTGAAAAAAACCTAAATAATATGCCTACTGACTGAACTCATTATCAAGATATTTTGTTCAAGTATTTGGGTATTGAGATAAGCTGGTATGGAAATACTGACTATACTTCTTATGGATGCCTTGACCAAGCATTCAGATGAAGAGAGTTTAAAAGTAAAAGAATATGCATGATTGTAATAAAATTGATAAAATGGTGAAAGAGAAATGATTATATAATTCAATATCATGCCTAAGACATGCATGGAATTCCATATGAGAAAGATGAAAGTTTAATGGATTATGAAGATAACTCCTACTAAGTTTGAATTTGAGTATGAAACTAAAAATTGTAATAAACAACTGATAACCGAGAATGATGTTCACTAAATAACTATCTATGTGAGGAGAATTGATGACTATATTTAATAATACAAAATGAGTTATAATCTTGATCCATGTGATAAATAACCAAATTTTTTAGGGAATATGAAAGATGATGTGAAACATTTCTTGATAAGTGATGTATTACTAATATTTGTGAAATAAGTGTTTGTAATACTCAAAGAGAGATATTGTGATGACAAGGGATGAAATACCCATCTAATGCGTGTAAATTCAGAATTCCAATGTAAAAAATTCAAGAAACAATATAATGATGTCATATGAAAGAAATATAAAATGGTAATCATTATAACTTTACACCTAGTGAGATGTACAATTAGATGATATTAATTTATTACACAAATTTTCTTGGCTTTTAGGGTGAAATCCTAAAAGGAGGGAGAATTTGTAACGACCCATTTCTAGATTAACCACGTCATTAGGATTTACTTGGATGATTGCATGTTTAACTAGATTGATCATTGTTTCAAGCTTGATTAAAGATTTGAGTCTAATTATGATTCTTTAAATCTAATGAGAAACACTAATCATGCTTTTAATTTGAATAATTATGGTTTTACAAGTGTAAATTTTACTCGCCCAAATTAGGGATTTGGCAGCATATGAATACATGATTTCATAAATACAATGGTGTAGTAAATTATTTTTACTATTTTATCTGCAAATCTAATTTAATTATTTTTGGAATATGATTTAGAAAACTCAAACATAAGTATTCTTGAAAATTTTCAGAATTTAAAATAATTTGTTGACATATTTGTTGGCCTAGTTTCCTAGGACTTTCTTTCTACCATATAATAGCTCAACATTTGATTTTTATCTTTTTATTGGCATATCTTAATGAGATAAATTTTTTAATATCTAGACACTAAGTCAAAATTTCATAATTTTGTGGTTGATGTTTGAGTCCTACAAATTGTAGTATCTGTTGAGTTTCTTATTAGTGACAACTCAACCGACTGCATTCAGGATGATATATAGTAGTCTAGTATTTGATTTTTATATTTTCATCCGTAATCTTGAATTATCTAAATTTTTTGTTAGACCTCTGAAATGTTGCAGCAGAAAACACTTTCATAATTTTTGGAGGATCTTTGACCTATTGAGTTAATTATTTTCAGTAACATTTTCATGACAGAAAATTATATGTTGAAATAAAAGAAAGTGTAAAATAGGGTTAATTGGAAATTGACTCAAGAAACTTAATTGATCTACATGTGTAACCTAGCACACAAAGAGCTCTTATATTTTCTGATTCATTCTAGAGAAGTAAAATTCTAGAGATAGAGAGAGTTAAGGTTTGAGTGAGGAAGAAAGTGGACATGTTGATCTAGGGTTTTATCATTCGAGAAATGATAAAATCAAGTAAATTTAGCTCCATTGGATAGATTTTCTTGGTGATCCTTCTCTCACAAGTCAAGATTCCTTCCCTCCTCTAATTTTATTCAAAATAATATCAAGTCACCCTCTTTTTCCACTCTTTCTCTTCTATTATCAATTTCTAGGATTTTTGAGTTGAAGGGAGGAAGAAATGGATTCAATAGTTAGAACCTTGATGGATTTCTTAAAATTTAGACATTGACCTACATGTTTTAATGTACTTGTCACCTTAGGTGAGTTTCTCTCTCCCTTTTAAGTTCTTTAATCATGTTGAAACCTAAATTATATCTAGTTACAATAATCAAGATCATTACTAGTACTTGTTTTCAATTGTATAATCAATTTGGATGATTCTGTGGAAATAAATGATACTAATTTAGATCATTTCTCATTAATTTGTATTTGCCTAGTTCCTAATATATTGACTCAAGATATATGTAATGTCTTATGGATATATAACTATATTGATTTATACCAATTTTACTTAAAATTTAGTTAATAGACAATATGCTTGGAAATTTTGTTAACATGAATTTAATCATATTTGAACTCAATAACCATGAGTTTCTCAAGTGAAATTTTGAATCCATACTTGAATTGAATATATTATGTACATGAGGATCAGTGTATGACTTGTTTGATAGTGATGAAATCTATGTCTAGGGTTCATATTGAAGGATGGACTCAAATGAGTCAATAAATCATTGTATGGTTGTAAACAAAATGTTGATTGTGGTATGGACTCTAGGGTTTTTGTGTGTCTTGAATAAACCCAAGAACATTTTTACACCTTGATGAGGTTAATGAATAATATGATTCTTATGATGTGTTGAACTAAGATGATTTCTTTAAAACACTAGAAGTTTAGTATTAAGATGAGTATGAGTCATAAACTTGTATATAACATTGTACATATGATGAAATGTTGAAGTTGAGGTATTAATACTTCAATTGAAGATGATCAGTCTTATAAATATGATCTAAGCCTAATGCATCTATTTTGGTATGATTTATGAAATAATGGGTAAATCTTCACATGATTGTGGGACCTTTTATACAAGCTACTTAACAATCAATCAAGAAGAGTGATTAGAGATTATGATGTAAGAATATGTTACCTAATCCATTCTTCTAAGATAAAGTGAGTAGTATTATATGGGACAGAGTGATCTTTGATAATTACATGAATGAAATTGTAAGTCAATGACATGGTACACTAAATGAATTACATGAAAGGAGATGGACAAGAATGACTGAATGGTGATGATAAGTTAAAAATGAACTTAATGAAATGTGTATAATGAAGTATATGTATATATATTTTAAGTACATGTGTGTTGACCTAAAATGAATGACATATGCTAAAATAAGATCACAAAGAATTTCAAGTATACATTAAGTAAATTTAGAATGATTTGTTACTAGATTAGTGTGAACATGAAATGAAAGAAGTTAAAAGTAATGAATCTGAAATGAAGGAAAATGATGAAAGTTAGTTGATGGATCAACTAACATAACCCTAACCCTAAAATAATGAGTTGTGTGATGCTAAGGAATAATTATCTCAATTGAGGTATCAAGAAATGCATATGAGTATAGTTTAGTTAAATTAGAAGATGACTTTCAAGGAAATGAATTGGTTTATAAGAATGCACTCTTGGATTGTAATTGTATGTTAGAATACTTGTTTTCCAAGAATGGTCTACTTTGTTGAATTTCAACTAAGATCACTTATGTGTTGAATAGTAACCCTAACTGAATAGTGATAAATAGTAAGTGAGGAGTATGTGTGTTATGTACAGTCATGCTTTGAGATTTATTGATATCTATAAAAATCAAATGGAATAAGTATTTTTGCATGGTGAATCTATAATGAGTATGATGACTGACATAAGATGTCTATATGCCTATACTATTACTAATCTTAATGTCTCTGGGAATATTTGTTTAAAACAATGATATAGAATGAATTGATAACAAACTTGTTGAAATTGAATTTAACATGCACTAATTACATTTGAGAAACCTTAATTAGGATAAATACTAGATAATGAGATCATGTCTTGTGCTGAAATCCCATTGATGATGATTGTTATTATATGATGTGGAAATGGAAAGAATCATATATGTTGCAAATTACAGTTTGTTGTGCTTCTTATTTTAGTCATTTTTTCATCATAAGCCTAATTTTCTTTGTGTCATTCTAGTTACGCGAGAATATACACATATGATAGATGATGATTGAATCTTCTTTAAAATGAGTAAAAAGAATTAATAACAAGTGGAACACATAGGCTCCATGAACACAATGAGTTTCCCATGAGTGCCACACTAGGGTAATGAAACTAATCTCCTTGTAGCAATCAAATTATCATGACAAAGACTTCCATAGTGTGGATCGAGACGTTAAAGGTTAGACTACTAAGATTTAGGAGTGAGTCATCTGGTGTGGCGTTGGATCTAATTTCTTGGCTGTGAAATTCTATGTCCAAGAGGAATAGTTTCTGATAAAATAAAAATTGTAAAACATGTGATATATTATTTTGTTGGTTCTTGTGTAACTGTGATGAGTACATGAGCCTCTTTACGCAATGCTATGTTGTACCAGGATCTATTGTTGATATCTTAGGGTGGCCGGCTAAAACCTAAGATAGTGATAGTGAGTCATTGACACGAGAATTAGGCGTGATGATTTCTACTTGGTGAGGTACAAGCCAAGTAGTTTCATGACAAATGAATAAAAGATGACAAAGACGTGTAGAATGAGTTGAATGTTGTTACATGCCTTAATCTACACGATGATAGATCTACTATTGTTGAATATGATTCTTTTTGTGGAACGTAATCATCCTTTTATAAATATGATATATTTCTATATCGTTAATTTCCTGATTTGGAATCTGATCTTAAATGTTGACATGCAATTAATGCTATGATTTTATATCTACTCTAAATATAATTTAGATTTACTTGTCATTTGAATAGTCTTTTTTGTTAGATATGTCATACATGTACTTCAGCTTGAGGACTATAGGATGTGTTCCTGGTCCGACTGGTGGGTTGTCACAAACATCATATTATTGTTATGTATTGTTTCTAAATGTTTATATCTTGACTTTTTACTCATATTAAAGAATTATCATTCTGAATTAAGTAGAATCTATTGATTTATTTATAGACATGCTTTTAAAGATACATTAATGTTGGGTTTATTTTATGTGATTGCCTTATGTGATAGATTAGATTATTATCTAATAAATGTATATTTATCTTTTTTTATTTAATCTTTTAGATATTTTTTAAGATTGTTTTGTTATTCATTTTCTTAGTTTTGTAATTAATTGTATTAGTTTAGATTTTCTCTCTTTATTTGTAGTTTTAATTATGTTTGGCTATTTTTGTAGAAAAATGGTCTAATCACTTCAATTATCAATTTTCCTTGAGAAGATATTTTGTACAAATTCCCGCAGTGTCTGATTTTAGTATATATCTTTCACTAAAATTGGTATAACTCCAACATTATAAGGAGGAATTTAATGTCCAAGTATGCGTTGGAAAGAGAATTCAATTATTTACAGGAAAAATATATTTTCGGACTGCTTCCATATTTATGACTGGTCCAAAAATAGGCTCGAAATTTCTATTGAGGAAAATTACTGCAAAAAGAATGCAAAGCAATCAACCGTTTCTTTTCTTCTATTGACCAGATACAAAAAAGTTTTCAACTGCCAGCCAAAAGTCTTCTAGAAATTCTTATATGTAGGGTTTCTACCCCTCCTCCCCCTATAAAAGGAGGGGGGACTCCACTAAGAAAGGCATCTCATATTTTGTAGTCGTTCCTTGTAGTTGAACTTTGTCGTTTCCATTCATTAGTGTAATCTTTCATTTCTATAATAAAGTTTATTCATTTCTCTCTATTTTATAGATCTAGTTTCGTCTTCTTATTCTTTTCTTTGGAGTGGGGAACTAAGAGAGTAAGCTATTTCATTGTCACCAGCTAAGATCTCCTAGGAGATTTTGTCACTTCTGGTCTATGGCTTTCTACCTTCCTTCCTTGTTTCCTCCATCCCTTAGTATGACTAGCGAGTAGTTTTCTTACCGAGACGAGGGGAGCAACCCTTTATCCATGTAATGACTAGATTGAAGATTTATATAATTTTTTAGATAAATGGATTTTGATTTGGATCTCGACGATTTTAACGAAGTGATCTCTCATTTTCATCGCTTGTTAATCTTGGAAGATGCGACCGTGAAACCCAAGATTTAGAACAACCAAATCGATTTCATGAGAATTTGGATGAGACCTCAGAAAAGTCCCCATTAGGATGATTGAACTAGGATCCCTGAATGCCAGGACCAATGAATTCACAGGGAGTTCATCTTTTATGAATCATTTATAAATGTTTCACATACCTTCTTTTATCTTTCTTATCATTTCTTGGATCTTATTTTTTATCGATTAGGGTGGTAAAATTCCATAGCTTCGGTATTTCCTTCATTGATTGTATATCTTTGATTCAGTAACTTTATCTTTTTGTTTTAGTTTTAACAAACTCTTGAAACGTATTTTACATTCTCATTCTCGTAATCAGATTTGAAACTCAACCATCTTCATCGTCGTCTCTATGGATCGACTCTTCTATACTAGCCTTTATTGAAAAGTAGAAAAGGATAAACTCTAGGATAATTTTCCTAGTGATTGGTGTGCTAAACGACATGCATCAATTTGGCATCGTTTCTGGGGACGACACAGTTATTTTTCAGATTTGGTTGCCTGTATATCTTGTATAATCCTTGTTCATATTCTCTAACTTTCATAACTTTAGTCTTTTTTATAATTTCTTTTAGATTTTTGTAATTTCTTTTTGCCTTCCGAGCACAATTCCAGAAGTATATCTCCTCTTTTTGCTGAGTTTCCATTCCAGCAGTACTGCTTTCTAGTTACTTTTTTTTTGTAATTTTAGTTATTTCATAATTTCTTAGATTTATAATTTTTAGTTCTCTTTTTAATTTTAACTAACCTTTATCTCGTAATCTTTCTTCTCTCATTCGTTGATTGACATATCTTTTAGGAACTTTTCTTTTCAAATGGAGTGGGCATCCCAATATCCCCCACAATGTTATTATTGTGGTTTTTACCACCATGCATCTCTTGCATGTCCGACTCTACCCCATGCTTATAATAGCACCCCTTTTAATTGCGAGCCCTTTCATCCTGGTGGGTACAATGTGAATCCACATTTTTCTGAGAACCATTATGGGGAACCTTGCTATCCATATTCTAATGGGGGATATGATCGACAAAATTTTGTGGGGTACAACCAACAAAACCTTGGGGGTTATGAGCATGTTTATGAAACCCAATGTAATCTTCAACAAGAAGAGAGACTTAGGGCCCTAGAGAAGATAGCAGTAGAAGGAGAAACAAAACTAAAAGCCAGTCAAGCCGTTTTAACCGTCCAACTAGAAGCCCAAACCCTAAATATAGATTGTTGAAATATGTTTCCTCATGATTTGGTGACACCTTATAATATTGAATCTTCCTACCAAGATGGACTCAATGGAAATTACAATCCACCATCTTCTGGAGATTATTATGAGGAGCAAGTCCACCCAAAACAATATGAGGAGTACTATGGCCAAGGACACTATGGGGAGTGTGGTGAGGATGACCAAAATTATGGGGTGTATAAATCCTATGGTGAAATGAAAATTAATCTTGAACTAGAAGAGAGACTTAAGGCCCTAGAAAAGATGGCAGTAGAGGGACAAGCAAAACTTGAATCCAGTCAAGCCATGTTAGCCACCTTACTAGAGGATCAATCAGAAACTCCCCATATAAAGCTTGAGCACCGCAAGATGGTTCTTCCTGATGACAACGATGACGATGATCCTTATTTTGTGTCATAAATGTTGGATCCTGAAGAAATAGCACAAACCATGGAGCCATATTTTGTGTGTGATGAGGACGTTGGTATCCCTATCTTTCCCTTAGAAACTCTTTTACTTGAATATAAAATGTCAAAGAAGGAGAGTCATTATGAAGATCCAACAACTTCTCCCATCCTCAACATAAAGCTGAATGATACCATAGACCAATACCCTTCTTTTGAGTCTATTTTGGATAATGAGCATCTAACCCCCTTTATGATTCTTCTCAAGCCGTCACAGCCAATTTCCATCCCACACATGGCTGATCTAGAAGGGGGGATACCACCATTGGAAGAAGCCCACACACCCCCTTATGTTGTTTGCAAGGAAGACATCATCATCCCTCCTAAATACTTGGGAAAGCCCTGTACAAAATCATTAGAGACATATGTTATATCAACAATGAAACTTACCAAACCCAATGTTGATGGCATTAATTTTAAGGAGAAACAAAACACTTTTGTAAATGATTTTAAATCATTTGTATTAGCATTAATTCTCCCATATGAAGGTCATCATGATGGTGGAAAACCTAAACTAGATCCTCCACCCGACTCAGTTCATCATGCTCTACTGGAATTACTGGTCGGGTACCCACCAACCTCCCCCAATCCACATCCGTCTTCAACACTTTCCTTTCTATCGAAGGAAGATCTATGGATATTATTGGAGGGAATGCGAGGTGAAAGAAAATATGAAAACCCCACTGGTCTTCCACGACTGAACTATCATCGGGTATACTATGAAGCTTCGTAGATAAAGGTCCCAATCCTCATACACATCCCCTTCAGCTGGACATTTTTTGAGATACCTGGGCTACCTAGAAATCCTCGCTCTTCTCTTGCCTCCATCTCGGGTTTTGATTTTCCTCGAGTTGAGTAAAAATCTATGTCCGGGGTGGAGGTGAGTGGTATGTTTCTATTCCACGCCCTTATATTTTTTATTCTTGCATTATTTCTACGTTTTTTGCATATAGTTGCTTTGTTCATGACCATTATCTAGTCGGCCATGTTTTTATTTCTTTTGTTGCAAAATGACCTTTATCTAGTCGGACAATATGAATAGATGTTTATCATTGTACCCCTTTGAATTTAGTAAATCTTTTGCAAAAATTATTATAAATTGCCATGTCTGAAACCACCATATCACCTAGGATCCCAAAATAGCATCACTCCTTGGAAAAGTTGGCAAGCCGTATGGAATCAATCAAAACCAAACACAAATTTTCTCTATTTTTAAACCGTTGATTAACTTGATATAAATCTTGTATAATATAATTGACATGAATGTTCTTTCTGATGTAATGACACTTTCAAAAAAAAAGGAGAAAATAAATGTGTGAAGTTATAAGCGCAAGGACACCTTTTGTTTCCCCCTTATTTTCTTTTCTAAAAAAAGAGAAGCAAAGAATCACAACCAAACAAAAATCAAGTCTGGGGTGGCATGCTTCCCATAAAAAAATCCATACCCCACAAAGGTGCATACCATCAAAAGATGCCAAAAGTGCACATGAAAAAAAGAGTGACTAATGTAGCCACAACTCCACAAATCTAAATCCCAAGTCGAGTAGAGGAGGGATAAAAAAAATCATCACTTCCTTCTTTATTTTCACACCCCCTAATTTCATCTTGTTCTTGTGCAACAACTCACATAAAAAAAATACATTAATAAAAATGTGAGTGTCAAAGAAAAAGTAAGATGAAGCATGTTTTTCTACAAAATCTTGATTTAGAACCAAGATATGATATTTGTTTTTAATAGGGAATATATAATTTTGTGTTTTGTGGTTTTAGGAGATTGGGTTGCTTGGCCAAATTTGGAGGTAAGGAATAAAGTGATGTTACAAGGGTGAGGATAGACATGTTGTTAGTATAAATTGGAATAATTTGTGATTTTATTTGTTTGTGGACAAACAAAGATTCAAGTCTAAGGTATTTTGATAAATGTATATTTATCTTTTATTATTTAATCTTTTAGATATTTTTTAGGATTGTTTTCTTATTTATTTTCTTAGTTTTGTAATTAATTTTATTAGTTTAGATTTTATCTCTTTATTTGGAGTTTTAATTGTGTTTGGCTATTTTTTTTAGGAAAATGGTCTAATCACTTCAATGATCAATTTCTCTTGAGAAGATATTTTACACAAATTCCCGCAGTGTCTGACTTCAGTATATACATTTCACCAAAATTGATATAACTCCCACATTCTAAGGCAGAATTGAATATGCAAGTATGCGTTAGAAAGAGAATTCAATTATCTACAGGAAAAATATATTTTTAGACTGCTTACAAATTTTTGACTTGCCCAAAACTATGCTCGAAATTGTTGTTGCGGAAAATTACTGTAAAAAGAATGCAAAGCAATCAACCGTTTCTTTCCTTCTATTGACCAGATCCAGAAAAGTTTTCAGCCACTGGCCAAGAGTCTTCTAGAAATTCTTGTATGTAGGGTTTCTACCCCTCCTTCTCCTATAAAAGGAGGGGGGACTCCACTAAGAAAGGCATCTCAGATTTTATAGTCGTTCCTTATAGTTGAACTTTGCCGTTTCCATTCATTAGTGTAATCTTTCATTTCTATAATAAAGTTTATTCTTTTCTCTCTTGTTTATAGATCTCATTTCTTCTTCTTATTCTTTTCTTTAGAGCGAGGAACTAAGAGAGCAAGCTATTTCATTGTCACTAGCTAAGATCTCCTAGGAGATTCTATCACTTCTGGTCTATGGCTTTCTACCTTCCTTCCTTGTTTTCTCCATCCCTTAGTATGACTAGTGAGTAGTTTTCTTACCGAGGTGAGGGGAGCAAACCTTTAGCCATGTAATGACTAGATTGAAGATTTATATGACTTTTTAGATAAATATATTTTGATTTGGATCTTGACGATTTTAACAAAGTGATCTCTCATTTTCATCACTTGTTAATCTTGGCAGATGCGACCGTGGAACCCAAGATTTAGAACAACCAAATCGATTTTATGGGAATTTGGATGAGACCTCAGAAAAGTCCCCATTAGGATGATTGAACGAGGATCCCTGAATGCCAGGACCAATGGATTCACGATTAGTTCATCTTTTGTGAATTATTTATAAATGTTTTAGATACCTTCTTTTATCTTTCTTATCATTTCTTTGATCTTGTTTTGTATCGACCGGGGTGGTAAAATCCCTTAGCTTCGGTATTTCCTTCTTTGATTGTTAATCTTTGATTCAGCAACTTTATCTTTTTGTTTTAGTTTTAACAAACTCTTGAAATGGATTTTACATTCTCATTCTCGTAATCAGATTTGAAACTCAACCATCTTCATCGTCGTCTCTTTGGATCGACCCTTCTATACTAGCCTTTATCGGAAAGTAGAAAAGGATAAACTCTAGGATAATTTTCCTAGTGATTGGTGTGCTAAACGACGTGCATCATTATCATAAATGGAATTTGACTAGATGCTAGAATAATCTTCTAGACTTTTCAATATTTGTAAGTTTCTTTTAGTTCATTATACTTCATCTGATGTTGATGCATGTGCTCAACTTGAGTGGAAGGTATCCACTCATTAGGGCTCTATATGACTCTCATGAGGTTATTTCAAATGTTTTTAGATATCGTAATATCCAACATAGAGGTTGTGGCAAAGAATATGTAAATAGAAGAACAATCTAGATAGAACATAAAGTCCATGTATTCTCTCTTTCTTGGGATGGGTACTATATTGAGTTTTTTGTTTTATATACATGTAAGTAATCAAAACTGAGTTGCATGTGAGTAATAAGAATTTGATTTGGTTTCTAATGAAGTTAAATAAGTTTTGTGATTACATGACATTGTTGATGAGGTTTAAAGAGAAAGGAAAAGAAAAAAGTTACTTGTCTTTTTCATATATTGTGTTAATCAAGTTTGTCGAAAATGATATGTTTTTCTTAATATGGGTTTGACTTAGGGTTTTCTTCCTAATGCTTTGCATTTTATGTTAATCAAAAGTGAGGTCCCCACACAAAGGATAGTGACTTTGCTAAATATGCGAAGACTCAACAAGAAGAAACTATAACATATGACATGAATTGATAATTGAGTAACTATATTATGAAAAATATAATTTAAAATGTAAGAATTTTTACTTGAATCCCATGCAAATATTCTTGTATTTTAAACAAAAATACACCATTATACGATTTCTTTTATTGAATAAAGATTGATTCGCCTACATATAAAAAGTTGTTTGCAATAGGAATATAACGAATCATAGCTTCGTTCAAGTGATGGACTATTAGAGTGTGGAATAAAAACCTAATTAACTACCACAACTGCATTTGTTGGTAAATTTATTTTTATGGAGGTAAGCATATCTAACATCTCAAGTTAGGTCCTTAAACATGTTTTTAAATGAGATATTAATTTGAATGGTTGTGTTGGAATATCAACTAGTATTATAGTCAACCTAATGAGTATAAGGAAACTAGAAGTCAAATAAAGTTTTGAAAGCATTTACTCATAATGAGTTGAGAAACCCAATTTGTCTCTACACAATACTCAAATCCCTTTGGACTAAATAAAATTATTAAATAAAGATACAATATGCTAAAAATATTTGTTGCGTTTATAATGTATTGCATTCTATTTGATTATGTTTCAAAATGAATTGATCAGAGGATGTACTAAACTAGACCACTATAAATCACACTCATTAGATTGCAGTTCATTTGGAATTTTTAGTAAGTATGATCGCTTATGAAACATGACATGAAACTAGGTTAATACGCGTGACATAAAAATGTGCAAATATTGTAACTTTGTTGGATTTATTAAAATCTATAGAATGAGGTGGGTTGAAAGATGAGATTTTTGTTGTATCCTATTAATTTTTAGAATCATTAGTCAATTCAAGAATTGTGGGAAGTCTGGAGTGGATGATGTGAGTTAACCCATAACCATGACTTCATGTCCAACCTATTGTTAAAGAAGGATATGTCTAGATCTTGTCCTTTGAGCCATGGCACCTCATACTGACATGGCCAAATATCTAACATGCATTTTATGAGCTATACCTATATCATTTTCATTTGTGTGTAGGTATAACTCTTACTTCCATTCAAATAAATGATTAACAATTATTTAAATTTGTTACCTCATGGTGGAATCTTTATAAATATATATGAACTTCAATAAGCATGCATCCAAAATTAATGGTTCCACCTTAGCATTTCATAGTAGTTAATGGACATAATTTAATATTATTAACATTTCAAAAGAGAAATAGAGTTTGGGTTTTCCTTAATTTTTTGTTTTGCATCATACTTGTATGAAATCCATCTTCTTTTATAAATGTAAAATAAAAAGGACAATGCACAACATAAAATACTTTTTATGTTGAAATGACCTACTTAAGATTTAGTTGAAATGCAAGCGATATTTAGTAGATATCTAAGGAACTAGTTGCTATTTATGTATATTACATTATAGTGCAAGTTATCCTTTATGAGTTTCTTAATGTATCTCTAAGATGATTTCCTCCACCTAAAATAAATACATATTATGCAAAAATAGCTTACATCGGTTACAATTTTTATATAATTAAATTAGTGATGAAAGGAACATAATAAAACCAAGTAATGAATGTTAGACTAGTTTAGGATTTGTAGTAAGTTTAAGGTATTATATGTGCATATTTGAGAAATTAGGATTAATACTACAGAACATGATACACATGACCTGTGTTACATCCTATTCTTGAGCACACTGATAGAGAAAAATGCATTCTATAATCATGATAAGAAAATACAAGTTAATTTAAGAAAATGCAGAAAATACTACAACATTTCAATTAATATTTTACAAATATTAAGCAATATATTAATAAAGGGTATGCTAATATGTTAGGCAAAATGATTAAGAGATCATTACAGGATTTATTATCTATGTTTTTCATGGTTGAAAGTGTCATAATTGATATCTATCAATATAAATGAGTTGTGTATGCTTTTCTTACCATAAACAAACTAGTAGAGGCTATATTGTAATGTGTGATGACATTCCATCTATGGTTACATCAATAATGTATGAGGTCCACTATGTTAGAATTTTTGGGTTACATTCAAGTCTTGAGTGCCATTGATCATAAAAAATCATAGTGCATGAACAACCTAGTTGGTCAATATCATATTTTTGTCACCTTCTATAATTATGTAATTATTGACATTTTTTACAAATCTCTTTTCATGATGTACATAAATAGAAGATAATAGCATTATGTCTCTCAACTATAAACTTATATAAGGTTAATAATAAAAACCTATTATATCCACATTTTAAGGATGCCTAAAAGCCTTCTCTCAGATGTATTGAATACAATCTTTTTATGGAAAAGCTTGTATTGTGATCATTCCAAGATGATTTAACCACATCCAGAACAAATGATGAAGATTCTAAAGTCTTTGTGATCAGGTTTATGTCCATGATGGCTGAGAGAAACCAACTAGGTGATTTCATGAGCTCAACGTATAAGTATGTTCTAATAGAGGAGAGGATGTCATTCCATGCAATATTTCATTGAAAAATATTATGCAAGGTAAAAGAGCCAAAATCTAATGAAGATAAGTTTTGAAAATTATTCTAAAGTCTTAGCATTTGTATATTATGTATCAACAAAATCATGTTGAAAACTAAATAAATCCCTCCTCTTTTCCCCACTCATAAAGAACTAGGAATGATCATCCAATTATGAATCTACCATCTCATATGGGCTCTTTCACTAGTAGACACCTACGCCTTATATGATTAATTTAGTCAACTTTGTGGAATCACGAGCCCCTTTAGATGATGCCAGTTGCAAGTATCATTTAAATAAACATTAAACAACATGGTGGAGTATGTGGATTAGGCATATGAGATGTAACATCTGGTATGATCGTCTATATCAAATTGGATAGGCCTTATAGTAGATCGCCCTAAGTATTCTCTTAATCCCAACAGTGGATTGGTAGTATCTGGGTGCACATTCACATGGATTCCCACTTCGTTGAAAAAACACATGAAAATAGATCATATTCTAGTTAAGATCTAAAGATTGAAGTATCATATTAGGAGGATATGCCATTTTGTAATAAAGAAAAGGAAAATTAGACATAGAAGCACAACAAGAAGGCATCAGAACTTATGGGAAAGTTTGGCGATTACGCACACCTCCTTAAAAGGAGCTTTCTCTAGTACCTATTGCAATATTGGGCTTGTTGAGTCATGTTCATGCACTCCTTTAAAGGTGAAGCAGGCTTAGCAACTTATATCTCATGTTGGGGGGAAATGCCTTGAAGCCTTGTGAAACGTTAAGGATTAAAGTGCAAATTTGTTGTTAACTCCATGGTTAGTGGAAGCATACAAAATGTCGGGAAAGGCATCAAAGGAGGCGGTTATTAATGCATGTTTCCTATGCTATAATTTATTATACCTGCCGTAAGAATAACCAATTCATGTGTTGACCTACACTAACTACAATAACTGAAAATGAAATTCACCATGTGAAAAATATATGATCCATGAAGAAACAAACTTAGGTTCAGTCTAGTATAGATTAGAACTATCAGAGTAATATGTGAGCCAAGTATAGGTTTAGTCATTGTGAGCATGGATTCGGTGGATGCAGTAGCGGAGTCACATATGGGCCAGGTGAGGCATGTGCCTCACCTACTCTATAGACAAATACGATACTTAGCCAACTCCCATGACTTTCACGCCTTACTCACCACAAAACGAGTTGTCTTATTTGACTATTTTCAAAAAAGCAGGTGTTGTTT
Organism: Alisma plantago-aquatica; assembly: GCA_963693085.1. Classification (NCBI taxonomy): domain Eukaryota; kingdom Viridiplantae; phylum Streptophyta; class Magnoliopsida; order Alismatales; family Alismataceae; genus Alisma; species Alisma plantago-aquatica. The sequence goes on along the minus strand of OY856409.1, from coordinate 25,052,836 downwards.
TCCATCGTGCCTATTTTCTAGGTAACAAACCAACAAAGGAAACACATGCGGAGACATTGGGAGTAGATTTGGAACTGTTGCGTAGGATGATTGTGGACAACAATATAAAAGCTATTTCATGCATAAAAAATCAAATTAATTTGACACATCCATTATCTTATACAATTACACTATCAAATCTTCCCCTATTCTGCATGTGTCCACCTATTAGTGAGAAGTTATAAAATTATATTTTCTATGTTTACTCAAATAATATATCCATCTTTTTTTATTTATTAGTTTATTGTCAAAAGGGTTTCTACTGCTTCTATACCTCTTCTCCATATCGTCCACATATACATTCTTGATCACTTCACTTGATATTGTTGTACTATTTTATATTGGATTACTCATAGATGACACAATGAAGTAATAGACTGCAATCTGGTTGGTAAATATAACAGTATCTTTGATGCATATCAATGGGACATTTACCGGTTGGGATTCCTCACCTTATGGTTTCTTTCATTCTTTGTTCACATGGTTTTGATTTTATTACTTGATTTGACATTTGTGAACGTGCACAAAATCGTATATTCTTTGTTAACAAATGTTATCTTTCTATTACTGCTAGTATGACATACTGGTATGATAGTATCACTTTTATACTAAATGGAAGTATCGTGTCATATTTATAATTTATTCGGTCATTTCAATGGCGTATAAACAATGTAGATATTTATTCGTGCTTTTCCGATTTGATTGTATGATGCTAGATTTTGTGATTGAGTTGATGGTACGGATTTTCAACTATAATTGTGTCTCACCCTCTTATATTTCTAGCTCTGCCACTGGATGGATGTAGTCTAAAACTGTGTAATTTGATTTGAGGACTTTCCATACGGAACTATGAAGATTGTGGGTGATCACGTCAATACTCATTTGAGCTTTTCTCTAGGAAAAATATTATTTTCTGTATAAAAACAGCATTTGTCTGGAATATGCGTATTGGTTGCGGTGCACGTATAATATTTTATGGGTATCGGGTTTAAGATTTTACCCAATATAAGGGTCCATAGTACTAACAATGGCGGGAACCAACGAGATGGCAAAAACATTGCAAGGCCACACGAGCTCAAGATTGTTGCCAAGACGCTGAATTGTATAATATGTGATTGTCTTGGAAACAAAGATAAAGGAGGGTGGTGCGACAGGAAAGATACGATAGCTATCAAGCAGATCTCCGTCGGGATTGTGTTAGATCCAGATTATAATAAAAGGGAGTCAAGGGTTTTTCTTTTGCCACGTGCATACGCGCGCGTATCAAACAATCCTAGAATCATTGTCGTGAATTGCAAATTGGGGTTGGTTACAAGCTAGGTTGGTGGCTTGTTTCAGAAGATACATCAAACAATCCTAGAATCATTGTCGTGAATTGCAAATTGGGGTTGGTTACAAGCTAGGTTGGTGGCTTGTTTCAGAAGATACATCAAAGAGTTCGGTGAGTGTGTTTGTGTGTGTTTGTGCAATTGGAGGTGAAAGATAAGTAGTTGAGAAGTCGATTTGCAAAAAAGAAAAGTGGTTAGTGAGTTGGTTATAACGACTATCGGGAAATTTTTTCCCATTAACGACTGGTTGGGTGGATGGATTCACTTGCACCTCACGCAATCGAGCTTTGCGACGGTAGTCAGTGAAATGGGTCTAAATTTTGTGTGCCCACCCTCTGTGCCCACATCACTTGGTTCATAGTCTTGTGAGTCCTATGATGGAGTGTATGATCAATTTTTTTTTGGGCAAATTGTCCCCGACACAAAGAATATAAATCCTAATAAAACACGCTATATAGACAGACAAATGGAACTATATAATTTTTACATGAAAACATAGGTGTATGTAGGGGAAACTTCAACCCCACCACTCCCTCATCAAATCTAAAAATATCTATGTATTTAAATATAATGTAATATGTCAAAACACATTATATATTAGACATTTTCAGATATATAACAAACGAAAACTCTAGCCGAACTGATTTGTGTGGCTTGAAATACATGTAGCGGCCCGGGTTCAAATCTCTATCTGGATCCGCCCTTGCAACACGTGGAAGTGGTGGTCCGTCAAATAAATGCCCCACTTATATCGTTGCAAACGCATATTGTGGCATTTAGCCACAGCCGGAAAGAGATATCCTGCCGATGTGCCGAGTCTGCCGACAGATGGTAGGTAGAGTAGCTGGTAGGAGTTGAATGAGCAGGTAGATCGGATGCACGGACCGACAACTAACCGCCTCCAGCTAATAATTCCATGAACCCGTGCAGCAAACCACTGACTTAATACGTCTAAGGTCTGTTCAAGCGATTTGTTGGAGGTGACTGGTGGAGGGCCCTTTTCTGTCTTTCATGGTCGAAGAATGATCCACGTCGTCCTCTCTTCCACGTACGTTGTCGGGTAGGCGTCAACGTTTAAGATGAAATTTGGTTCATCAATTGTAAGTCAAATTCGTGTTTTTTTTATATAATAAAAATCGTGTTTCTTCCCACGCAGGTTCATAACATGGCTTGGATTCATCGGCCTCAGGTGGCTAACTGGCCAGTCAGGTTGGAAACCATCGGTAAGGAGGGGCCGTGGCTAGTCCCATAATCTTTCTTTTTAGACTCCGTTTGGCAAAGCGGTTATTTTAATCAAGGTCATGCATAATCGCATATGAGTGTGTAAAATGTGTAAAATTTTATTGGTTGTCAATGTTGATCAAGGTTGACCGGGAATAATAGAGAGATAATGTCAAAAGTTAATAGACGGCACGAGAAGATAATGCTAAACAATATCTTGTACTCAAGTTTATCAAATTTTGGATTTTTTATATTGTTAGAAAATATCTAATATCTTAAAAATAGGGTAATGATATTATTCCGACAACTTCTATTTTTTATCTTATCCGCAGAAGTGTAATTACTTTTTTTTTTGTAAAACTTGTACATATTATTCTTCTATGCTTCCATCCTCAGAAGATGTTTCCATTTTTAGAAGCACATTACCATATACGCCTGCTTAGAGTGTGTCCTGACTTCGCTGCCTGAACTCTTTATGTGAGAGCTCCTAGTGTTATACAATACAAAAATAATTACCGCCTTCACCTACGGTTGGAATAGCCACATCTTTCACACCTTTGGCCCCGTGTCATAGGTTGTCTTCTTACAACTATGCACGTTCAATGGCACTATGAGGTTGGACTTACCACATCTTCCTCCTTCCAATAGTTGACAGCTTCATCTATGTACTTGTTGAAATTTACAACCGAATTTGTAGTCGCACACCAGACTATACACGTAGCACTATTCGGGTTTACGTCACCGCCACTCATACCACTGCTTTATCTACGCCTCTCATGTCACTACTTCATCACACCTCGCATGTCAGTAGATCTCTCTTTAACCACTCCTCTTTTGTTTAGAAACACTCCAACCAGTCAATAGACAACATTGAACCAGGTATCCTTCATGGTCACTTACCCCTAACAAGAGAATAACATGACTCCACCTTGCATTGGTATTTCAAATCAATGGATTCATGCTCTCTTGATTTCATAATAGTGTTGGCACCAAAACTTTCTACCAGATGGCCTCCAATGATAGTTGTCGATGTCATCATATTTTGATGTGAATCTCATACTTTTGGATTGTCTCGCATGAATTTTACTCTAATACCAGTTGAAAGTATATTTAATGTGGAAGCTTTCAAGCCCAAAAAAATCTCCTTATGTGAGATACAACTCAAGCAAGCACACCAAAAATAATAACATCCATGTTGACAAAGATGAACTATAATCAATAGCCAATGAGAATAAATTTGGCAAAGAAGACCGTAAACTCTATTAAGGGCCTGTCTAGTTAGGTGTAGAATCAACCCAGATAATGAGTTACAAAATACAAAATTAAAAGTAATGAACTTGAACTGCTTCACGTTAGTTTGGTTCGACGTAAGTTCAAGTCATCTAATTAATTTTCAAAGGTTTGGTAGGCTGTAGTGAAACTGTAAACTTGTTAAATCTGATGTCAGGTCAACAGTTGATTTGGTGTAGTATTTGACGTCAATTTGCGTCTCATTGTTGCATTCTCGTTAGCAAGTGAACATAATGACATGTCATGGAAATTGAACTACATTGTATTACAATGCAATTTGTTTTCTTAAAAATTCTATAGAACCAACAAATATCGTGCTGTCTATTTTCCCGGTATGAATTGAAACAGCGTAAAACCAAATAAAATAGTTGATAATGAGAGTATAGTTAGAAAACACATTTTGAAACTAGACCCAACTAGACGGGCCCTAAGCCAGAACCTTCATGAGATTAAAAAGATTGTCACTCTCACATAATCCCTTACCCATAACAGAATTCCTTAACCCATTTATATTCTCTCCCTTTTTTGGCTAACGTTTTGGTTTCTCCCTTTCGGTCGACAATGTTGGTGCACAATAGTGTCCCACGTTGACACACCCCAAATTACCACACATTAGAATCCATAAATTGGCACACATCTACGCACCACATCATAAGATGCTAAGTACTCCCATGGTACTCGAAAGGTAATGCCAACCCATAGAAGCCATTATCAGATGTAAGGCTTAATTCGTATAAAGGAATAATTGAGAGATAATGTTAAAAATTCAACATGAAGGAGGGTCAGATGATGCTAAACATGATATTGCGCTCCAAGTTTATCAAATTTTAGACTTTCCCAATATTGTTAGAAAATATCTAATATCTTAAAAATAGGATAATAGACATTATCCCAACAACAGAAACACATATAGATGTGTGCTGAGATATAATCTTGTATGAATGAGTTTGACAAACTTAGGATTTTTTTAGGGGGGGAGGGCACAACATGGATATGAATTTAAAATAATATGTCTATATAGAAATACAGAATGTGATATAATAAGAAAATATCAATAAACATTAAATACTTGTAACATTTATGATAATGATACCAGGTATACAAGCGTGAAACATGACAGACCCGCAAGGAACAAGACAATCCTTAAGTTAATTTTCCTCCATCTCATTGTTGAGTAGAAGTAGTGTTAATTTTCCTCCAAAGTGTTAAGATATGTTAATGCATGCGAAGAAATTATTGAGTGCTTTGTTGGGATTATATGTGTAATAATTTCATATGTTATTTCTCTCAATTCAGCTATTGATTTGTTTTATTTTGCAACAAAACTCTAATGATATGATAGTGAAAGTAATGTGACTCAAGAATTTAATTGACTAAAAAGTCTTATTCATAGAGGAAGTGCCTCATGTTTCTGTGTTCATTATTTTTCTCATCAGCTTCATGTAGTTTTTGTTGAAGTTGTAGAAAGACATGCATTTATAGTTCTTTGGGTCAGCTTCAAATCTCATGAATATATTAGGTGGCACTTGTAAACGAGTTGAAATATTGAATGTAGAATTAAAATGGATTTGAAATCATAATTTTGGAGGAAGTAAGTCAAGAACTTTGTATTAAATGAGCGTTTGATATATGGTGGTGTTCTCACTACATGTTTAATAAATGTTACTCTCTTATTTCTTTTTTGTTTTATAACTTTGGATATTATAGTGGATGTTTGGGAAAGATGCAAAGTAAAGAGGCCTTGCAAGTGTATTCACTAATCAAATTGAAATATTTATTTTCTCCTTTTATTTTACATGATGAAACTCATTCTTGGTAAAACACTTGAATTATCAAAATATTTGCCAAGAAAATATCAAAATATTGTAAATATTATGGTTATACTAAAGTTATTCATAAAACAATTACATTCATTTAGAATTGAAAATGATTAATGGGGTATCTTTATTCAGATGTTAATGGAATTTTTCAAGAAGCACATGATGTATTTTCCAAACTTCTAAGAAGTATTTGAACCACATGGGAGATCAAGAAGAAATTTTGAAAACATCACAAATTGAATAATTATCAGTTTGAGACTTCTAACACCATAATTGATTGGATACATGAACATTTAGATGATCATGTTTATAATACAAATACAAAGTTACTTCTGTGAGTTTCATATCTTGATCTAAGTTTTGGATAGAATCTGATTAACAAAAAAAATTATTCGACATGAAAGGTTTTATCCTTTTGATTTTTCTAAAATTGATATTGCAAAATATACTGGTCCTAAATCGCGTATCTAAAAAGAGGTTGATTTAGAAGGATTTGATTTTAAATTTATAACCCAAAATATTCAAGACTCCCACGATTCAATATGGGATTTAAGTAGATATACAAGGTCAAACGCATAGACGTGGGGACATTTAGTCACCTAAGATCCTGATCTTACTTGGTTAAGAAAGTAGGGAGGTTGAAAGATGTTAGAATTAGAATGAGTCTAGCAAAATGGAACAAAGAAAACAAATACAATAAAGAAACTAAGTAAAAGAAATAAATCATATTATGTTAAATCCTACCAATCAAGAGAAGGAATTACTTCCTATGTAACCGCAAATCAGGTAGTCTGTGCACCTTGTTCTCAGGTATAGACAACCCTCAAACACCCAAGCAAGCAAGTAATATTCAGGTCAATCATTTACCATGGTATATACTCATGTGGGGCTCATGTCACTCACTCTCGTGTAGCGGGTCTAAACCCATCAGTGGCACAACACCCTTTTCGAGGCTATTAGACCAACACCCATGACTGTTCTTGAGTACCTCTCAGGACCGAGACATCTTGGAGCATTAGGAGCAACAAGAGATCTCCCAAGAATCTAATTGACTTCCAAACTAACTCATGTTCAGGGAAAACATGTTGATTTCACAGTGAGGGATCAGATCTCTCCAACCTTAGATTCTTGGGAGATCTCCCTTTGGACTTCCTCCTCTCAGATTTCAATTCAAACCACTTCCTCTACTCATTTTTACCACAAATCATTCTATGTGGGTAAAAATGAGAGTTCAAGTGGGAAAGAGATCAACCAAACTAGCAATCATAACTAAGAAGGAAATATAGAACAAAAACATGATATATTTTAAAATAAACTACTTGCTTAGGGTAAAAGTACGTCAACATGCACAAATGGGCTACATAGCCAAGAAGGAGCACAACATGCCATGGACAAGCATAGTTGCATCGAACAAAGATGGAAATACATAATTTGTACAGAAATAAAGGATAATAGTTAATGAAAAGAGGAATAAGAAGTGATTAGAATGTGGAGGAGAGGTGTCTCTCACTCCTTAGCCTTCATATGGGCTAGATCTTGTCTTTGGGGTCATCCTCCCATATCTTCTATACTCCTTGGCCTCCTTTCTCCTTGATTCCACCTGAAACAAAAACTTGGATAGACAAATGTAGGGGAAACACTGACGAAGATGGTTGGAAGGTGGTGAAGATGGTGGAGGTTGAAGGAAGATGGTAGCAAACCGATGGTTGTGGATGCAGGGTGAGATCTATAGCCCTCTCGGGCCTTCTAACTCTAACTCAGAGGTTTGGGAACAAAAATGTGGAACCACGACAAGAGTGTGAAACCATAACAAAAATTCAGGTACCCTTGTCCTGCTGGCGAAGGGGAGGTATTTATAGTGGTAGGTAGAATATTTATGTAATACAAAATAGAATCGACTCAATTTCAATGAAACTAACTCGAGTTCACTTAACTCTACTCGAGTTTAGTAAAATTGAATTGATGTTTTGTCTTCAGTTTGGCATCCGTAGGGCATGACTGTTAGGGGCATCCAACGAGTGTGATCGTCAACTTTGACCATCGAATGTGATATCATCATAATTGTACAATTAGTGACCTCGACCCAGTTTCACACCATCAGAATATAGTAAAAAATCTATAAGTTTCTTCCTTCAGTAGTGGTTTTCGACCTTGATTGTCTAGGGTGACCGTCGGGGTGGTGAGGCATTGATCTTGGCCGTCTGGGTCAATTGTTGGGTTGATAGAGTGTCAGAGTGTTCTACTACAAAAATGGAATGAACTCGACTCGATTCTGGGGAAAATGAGTCAATTTTAGGGAAACCGGGTCAGTTTTGTCATGCTGAATCAAGAGGTAAACACTCTCATTGATTAGGTACCTATAAGTTTTAAAATTGACTAGTTGAGAAATTATATCTTTAAAAAAGATTAATTATGTAAAGATAAGTATCTAGAGTTATTTGGGTAGATCAAGGCTAAAAGAAGGATGAAAATATAGCTAAATGCTCAACATAAACACCTAAATGTGGGGGTTATCAAAAACCTGATATGCAACTTGAAATTTACTAATATTCTAAACTTCTAGACTCTTGACTTATCACATCAAAGAGGAATTAGTAGTCATTCATTAGAACTAGTGGAGTTGAAGAAAGACAAGATTCATCATTAGTATTCAAACCTAGATAATATGAAATATATGAATCTTATTATATATTATTATAATTATGTATGTACGTCATTCTCTTTGTAGGTCTTTAAAACTGAGGACTTCAACACAGGTGCAAATCGTTTCGATGTACATGCTCCCTATACGAGAGATGAATTAGATGTTGTAAGAGAAGATTGGGCAAAAGCCCTGCAAAAAGTGGGACATAAAATTGTAAAATTATCATTTTCAATTTCCTTTACTATTTGATCTATTATTTCAATAGAAATTTTATGCAAAGATGTTTTTTAGGAAATGTCAGGAGGCTTTATTACTCAACCTATCCTCCTCTTGTAGGGAAATGTTCAAACTAAATACATTTCCATCAAAGAATTGAAATTTGGTAGAACTTCTACCATTACCAAAAGGGAAAGCGAGAGGATGATCGAGAAGGCCGAAAGGACGATATCTATATATTACACCATCCAAAGAGGTTTTAAGGTGATGTTTGTCCAGAGAGTCACCAAGGTGATTCATTTTGCAATCAAATGTTAAGAAATTCACTTCTTTGATGTGCAATAGTTCTTCTCTTACTACATGTGTCCAAGGATGGAGATTGGGATAGTTGTTTGATCTTCCCTACATAGGCTCAACTACAATTCTATTATCTAATTCAATGATGAACTTTGTCTGGCTCCCCTCTTGCATCAATTCCATAACAAGGCCAATTGCTCTAAGCTCAGCTTCGACAATAGAACTTAACTTTATTGTTTTAGCAACTCCACCTATCCATTCCCCATTCCATCTGAGAGTTGTTACATCAATGGTCACATGGTTGCCTTTGAAAACCACATCTAACATCTTAAGCATCCAACCATCTCCATATTTTTCCCATTTGAACCATGCTTTGTGCCTTGTTGTATGCACTGATGCCAATTGTTAGTAATCTTGTCATAAAGCAGAGTAAACTTAGTCAGTTTCCTACCAACACTTGTATTCAAGTTGTTAGATACGAAATGATTCCTAGAATTCTAGATATACAATGGCACACAACAACTTTTTTAATGTGATCTTTGTATCCCTACACATTCCCATTTATGCATTCTGTAAGAGAATCGCCATGTTGAATGTTAGGGTTATCAAGATATTTGGTTTGCTGCCGTAAAATTCTTGCATGTTGATAGTCTCTTAAGGTATTTATTGTGCTTTCATCTTCAGTTTTGCAACTAGGGAAGTATATTTTGTCAGTAAAACACCTTTCTTTCCAACTTTCATTGGTCATGATGGCTTCATGGGAAACAAGGTACACGAAGACTCTGATTTTTCTCAGAACCTTCACCTTCCAGATTGTTGACCACGATCCATCATGGTGATTTTATTCATCCCTATGAATAATCTTTTATGCTAAGCTTTCATTGTACCTACTCCTCTCATCATGTCTCCAATTCCACGTATCATCAGTGTAGCTATTTGTGGTATAAACATGTTTTCAATCCAATAAATGCAGTCATCAAGTAGAAAACGTTTTAGGAATCTCATATCCCAGTTACCATTTAGGTCAACTAGATTGGATACTGTCATGTCCATAAGTTCTTCTCTAAAAGGTTTCAAATAGATATCGATGAGTTTCCATGGAATGACACCCATTCCTCTAACTAGACCAAGGTTCCCTTCCCTTTATGAATGATCTTCAAGCAATTTTCTTGGATGAATGTCGAACTCAGAAGGGTAGAACTCCAAAAAGGAGTCATGCGATGAACTTTTTATCCTTGAAAGATTTTATATTTCCACTAGAAGCCCTCTTTCCACATTTACGATCTTTCGTTCTTTATCTCCCATGCATTTTTTCACAAAAATGCCTTGTTCTAGGCCAACATAGACGTAATACCTAGTCCCCTCCTTTTCCATATACACACCTGGTCTGACAAATGACAGATGAAGAGAATTAAATATGGGTTTTTTTGTGTAGATATAAGCTGGCTAGAGGCATTTGAGGTGTAGATTGTTCACTAAGCATGTTATAAATAATTTCATGACCTAAGACAATTTTGTCTGAGATATTTTTGCCAGGAACAAAGCTAGTTCAGGTAGGTGGGATACATTTAGGTATACAGTTCTTTTCTTGTTCAACTATCACCTAGTTAGCCAATTTGAGGCATACATCATTTGAGAGAGATGGGTCTAAGTTGATTAAATTTGATGGGCTTCTTAGTCTTTGGAATAAGCACAATGCTCGAGTTACTAATAATATCCAGGATAGAACTACCATTTAGCATGTGCCTTATAGATCAAATGATTGTACTTGTTACTATTTTCCATTTATGTTTGATAAAAAGGTTGTCATTGCCATCAGGTCCTATTGCCTTATATGGGTCTAGTTTTTTAGAATTATCAATACTTCATATTCAGTTGGTGTAGTGTCTAGGTCTCTATATTGCATGTTATTACTGCTTATAAATGCCTAAAATCACATCCATATCCTCATGAGAGGTTGTAGTGGTGGAATTGAACAAGTTCTTGAAATGTTCATTGACCATTTCCTTTAGCTCACCACTATCAATAATCCAATCTCCATTGTTGTTTCACAAGGTGTTAATATTATTGAATCTCCTCATGTTGGTGACAAAAGAAAGATAAAGTTTACCATCATTGTCGCCATGCTTTAAGAAGCTTATAGGACTCATTTATTTTTAGTTTGCTTCCTCCTTTTGTAGAATGTTGTCTAGTTCAAGTTCCATCTCCATGCAGTCATGATTTTTATCAGTGTTGTAATTCTCTTTTAACACCTTTTGGATCTTGTATATGCAAGAGAGAAATCTATTTTTATTGTTTACTAGATTTTGAATCGAGTTGTGAATGTTCTTCAAGGCTTCGTCAAAGTGAGTGTGGGCGTCCCATTATTTCCTAACAATATCTTGGAATTGTATGTGAAGTTTCCAAGAGGCCTTTACTTTGAACTTCCTCTATTGTGTGTTAGTTTGTGTTTGTAGCAGTGCCATAGGATTGTGCTTGGATCCCAATTGGATATATTCTCACAAATAAGTAAATTATGCACCTATATCTATTCAACACTGGCCACTACTCTATCAAAACTCTCATGGAGAAACCCCTTCTTTTATGTGAATTTAAATCTCGTGTTGCCAATATCAGTGAGTCTGATGAGGACGAGAGCGTTCTTGAATCCATTTGCCTCATTGAAATTAATGGAGTTACTTTCAGACTTCTTTTTTTAGGACAACATATAATTGAAGTCTCTTACCAATATCTATGGCTTAGTGATAGACTAGATAAGGTGATGTAGATGATCCTAGAGGATAGGCCTACCTCCAGGACTATGACCGACATAAATGAAAGTTTTATAAGTACTTCTTTAAGACAACAATGTACATGATATTTGTTACTTAGAATGAACTAGATCTCTTAGTCATTTTCATACTAAAGAATCCATATACCCCAAGCAAAAACTAAAGGCTTCAACCATATGGGAGCTTGTAAAACCTATGTTTTTGATAACCTTTTCATCCTATTCACCCAAGGTGCAGGGATCAACAACAACAACTATCTTTGCTCTGTGCTTTTTATCATCTCTTAAGATAGTACACCTAGATTTTATGTTGTAGGAGCCCCTTATGTTCTATACAATTGTATTAGTCATAAATAGACAAATAGAGACATATTACTGTCCTAGATTTCTAGAGTTTCTGCCCTGATCATCACCTCTTCTCCTCATCTTTCTTCTATTACTGTAAGGATGGTTCATTTGAGTACTAACCACAATATTTTTACCCTTCTTCTCTTTTTCCTTCCTTCTAGAATTTATGGTAATGAAACTTACCTCCAAGTAACTTGGTGTTCCTCACTGGGTGTCATGTCTATATCTGGAATATCATTATGTTACATGATGTCTCCTCAAGAATTTTAGTGGGTCTTCTCATGACAACCTTGTTATCAATAAGAACAATAACTATTTTGCTCATCTGTGTTGGTACTTTCTCCTTTTCTACTAGCTTTGATGCTTTTGTTTCTTCCCCTTAATTAATAGCATTTTGTGATATCCTCGTAGATATATCTGTATCTTTGTTGAGCCATTGTTTTTACACTATATCTTTGGCCCCACATTGTTTTTCAATGTGTTGTTTTATTACTGAGTCCCCATCGTCAGGGATTTCTCTAACACATTCTTTCTCTTCTAACAATTGGTATCGATTAGTTCTACCTTTGACTTTACGATTGCTTTTATAGTGAGGTTCTTTATTTCTCAGTTTTCTACTGGTCAATATACTTTTTCCATCATATACATTCCATTTCTCTTCCTCATAAACCCATCTTCATCTTCTTTTTGCAGTGTTGGGGAGGTCATCCAGTCCTCATTCAGACCTTTGCAATATGTCCTTATTTTCATCATTGTAGTCAAAGATTTGGAAGATTTTTGTACTCTATTTTGTATTCTCTATTGTTAATAAGGATGACAAGGTGGATTTGTTTAATGGTATTGATTTCCATAGCTAATTTGGAAAACAAACTCCTGATACAGTTTCTAGAGTGATCATCTACTCTTATGAGTGTCCCTACTTCTAGGCCTATTTTGTCAAATATTTCTCTATTATATTAGTGGATTGGTAGTCCCCAGTGTCCTTATCCATGTGACAATTTGGTCTAGAAGGCCATGTGGGGTTTGAAATACCCATCCCAAGGCCAAATTGTTAGGCAGTTGCCGAATAAAGACCAAGGTCCCTTAGTCAGGGCTTTGATATGATCCCCTTGGTTGTCAAACTGAATTAAATAGTATTGATTTGTTATTTCATAGAGTATGAATCTTCTTGTAGGTCACCGAAGGAGTTTCAGTCACTCGGTCGTTGTCAAAAAGCTGATGGATCTGTGTATCAACTTTATAATAACAACATATTTAACTAGTTTGCTTAGAATCTCATTTGCTATTGGTGCCACAAAAATCTTAGAGTAGACTTTGTCATTCATCAGTTCTATGTCTTCAACATTGATTATCTGTTTTGGTTCATCATTGATGAATTAAATATCTACAGAACCTCCTCTTTTTCATCTTATGAAAGCTTGCTAAAAAGTCTTTTGTGTGTTCATTGATGCATCTTCAGCAAGAAAAAGGTTCTTTTTACATCCATGTAGTTTGATCCCTTCACTCAATGTGTGTGATCGCTCTCCATCAATGAGGATTGGTCCCCCTCTTTTGTTTTCAAGTCCCCTGTCTTGCCTCTATATGTCACATCCATACCTATTTCTAGAACATGGAGATATGTGCCCTATGATGGAGATGATATCACTTTGGTGCTAGCCTGGTTCATACCCCAGGGACTCCATCATCATCTAGGGTTTCCCCAGAGTCTCGTGTATTGTCATCACACCCTTGATCCTGTTTCCTCCCCTCATTCCCTCGAAAGATAAATTTCCAAGATCATTCTTCCTATTCAAAGATGCTCTTTGTATATTTGGAAAGTTAATTTAAACTTCCAATATCATTCTATAAAACATATTTGTTAATATTCTCATTATGAGAAGCAAAAAAACTTCATTAGTTCTAGAAATTTACCCCTATTTAGTGAATTTGATCATGTCACTTGGCCACCAAAAGCTAATCCTTAATTTAAAATATCCAAACACAATAAATTGATGCCTCTAACCATGTATGATATTTTCTTTTAACTTCTTCATATTATTTGGACAACACAACACTAATATTTTGATATTTATTCATTAGTCTGTTACATATTATCCAATCATTATTGTGAACACTTGTAGAATTACCAATATATTTTTTGAATTCTTTTGTTCCTTCAAATATGTGTATCCTCCACTAACAAAAGTAGGATCATGACCCGCTTAGGGAAAGAGATATCAGTAGAGGTAATATGTTGTATTTTTTCTATGGAATACTTTGGCCAATTAGGATACTAATCAAACTAGGACATACTAAAAATGAGTAAAGGGAAAATTATGAGCTTTAGGTTGGCAATGCCCATTCTATAAATAGGATATACAAATTGCATCATGAATATCTATATAATAACATTATATTTATATATATGTATAAATATTGCCTCAATCATGGATAAAAAATTAACTCTTATAGATTGGATTCTGCTAGCAGGTTTACTTCATGATATTGAAGATGACTTTCATTCAATCTTGAATTGTTGGTTTGCTTTCTTTTGAGAAGCCTCTTCAGTATAATTAAGTTCTTATAACATAATAAATGTATATTTTAGTTATGCATTCCATATTCAAAATATTTTATATGGTACACAGATCATATCAATAATGAGTAAACTTCAATTATCATGAAACCATAAATGATTAAAAAAATATTTAGGAAGTTTTTATGAATACTACTTGTGAGTCTGCTACTTTTTCATAGAAATGGTTTATTTCACACAATGTATTTGGTCCAAAATTACACTCAAAGTTAAGAAATAAATAAATTTTCCATATCATTTCAAGCATAGATGAATATTGGAAGAATAACTGCTCTAAAAATTTATCCTACATCCAAACAAGATGATTTCACAAAAGTAATGTTCTTTTAAGGAAGTTGTCTTGAGTGGTCCATCTCTCACAGTTTTCATATGAGATAAAATATATTTAAATTTTTTTTACATCCTTGTGTAGAATAAGGAAGATGAAATATATTTAATAAGAAGAAGACTCATTCATGATAGAAAACTTTCACCTTCAATTTTCATCAAACCAAAGATGAAGATCGAGATAAGGGCATGTAAATACGTAAGAATAGGTAGAATAGAATATGTCTATGTAACCAAGAAATGTAATGCATTTGCACTAATGTAGTGATATCACAACAACAATGGGGCATGGACAAGATTGTTGGGACATAATAATGAGAGTGGAAATTTTAGCACAAGTTCTAAAGGTACATATCGATTTTTCATAGTATTCAGTAACGAGTTCAATAGATATGGGTATGTGTATCATATAAACCATAGATCAAAATATTTGGACAAGTTCATGGAATTCATGCATGAATTACAAAATCGACTTGGAAAGAGTATCAAATAACTAGAATATAGTCATGATGGAGAATATTTAAGCCAAAATTTTGAGGCTCTTCTGAGAGACTATTGTGTTTTATCACAGTTGACTCCGCCTATAACACCACAACGTAATGGTGTCTCATAAAAAAGGAATTAGATCTTTTTGTACATGGTACGATCAATGTTGACACCATAAGAGATTTGGAATGGGAAGTGTCTCAATATTTCTTTCATAAAAGTTTGGGGATGTGAAGTTTATTCAAGAAGTAGATTTGTGAAAAGATTGGATCCAAATCCTATAAACATTTCTTTGTTGGATATACTAATGAAACTAAGGGCAATTATTTTTGTATTGCATTAAACAAAAAAGTGTTTGTTCAGAGGTATTCTATTCCTTGTAAAGAATTTGTTATTAAAGGAATCATGGGAGGAAAATATATCTTAAATAAGTTCAAGGGAAACAAAATATCTTTTAACCTATGGAGGTAGATGTGTAACAAAGAAAATCACAAACTGTTCCAGAATCTCACATTCATCATGTCGAATAAGAACCTCAAAGGTCAAGTGGGACACATATGGAGCCAGAAATATTTGTGTTTCCAATGACTGAACCAGATGATTTGTTGGTCATGAATGACGATGATCCAACAACCTACAAAAATTATATTAAAATTATAGTAAATTGTTTGAGGCCATTAGATCTGAGATGGATCCTACACCATCAAAGTATGGGCTTTGGCGGATGCAATTAAAGGGATGGAATCCATTGGGTGCATAAATGAAGTATAGGTATTTGCATTAAGGACAGTTAAGGGTTTGTTCTAATAAGTTTGTTTGATGAATGCACTGGATGGAGGCTAATCCTACATGATCTTTATTTCATTGCTACATGGGATTAGGTGATTTTATTAGATTCCAGTCACATTTTTGGGTGTCCATGGGGATATCAACTTTGGACCCTCTAGTTCTACCTTATTTATGTGTGTTTACATTACATGGTTCAATCTTAAACCAACTTGGGCGAGTTTAATTTTTCATTAGTTCTAAGTATGATTCAAGTTTCTCCATCCCTTCTTGCGATGAAGGTAGTTGTTTGCATTATTGATCCTCATAGGTTGTCATGACATGATGTGCAGACACAATAATTTTATGTAAGTAGTACCTACTGTATGTTTATACTAGTTTTGATGATGCTTGTGTGGATGTGGATTTGCATGTATGTGTCTTATTAAGTTTCTAGATATCTGATGTGTAGGCGGAAGATGAACTAACTTACAAATCTTGATGATTCAATGCTCTTCAGGAATAGCCTATTTATTATAAATCCATCAACAATTATAGTTTCTTCTTGATCAAAACTCATCCACATAGTAAACCAAGTATGGGTTTCTATGGTATGATGACCCACAGACATGGTAGAGGCTCGCTTTAATGGTTTTTAACATGCCTCTCCTCCCTAGTGGTTAAAGGATTCTGCTACTCATCTACTGAAGATGTTGTAGTAGCTACATGCAAGGTGGGGACATGCTTGCATGGATTTGGCTTGCAACACTAGAGTAGCTCACACTTGGTGTGGGGATGGTTTGCATATGCAAAAATATCAGGTTCTCAATGGGTTTTGACATTGGGTATGGTGTGTGGAGTTGGAAGAGGGATCCAAACTTCTATTGTGGGAATCTTATATCTTGATATAGGTTCTCTAATTCCAAAACAGATGGCAATCAATACTCAGCGCGATGAGGGGATTGGATTTTGCAACACTTGGCACTTGGACAGGGTGTTTAGATTGTCGCTGTCCTTGAGGAGTCAAATGAACAAGATTGGTCATGCACCGGTACTGTAGCAGTTGTTGAGCATGAAAATTTGACAGAGTAAGGTGGTTTGTACAAGATATCTTAGAATGTGACAACTAAAAGTTCATAGGTTGTGAGGTGGATGACATCAGTGTGGGGCCCTTAAAGCAAATGACCTAGAGAAATGAGAGTAGAATGAGTATGTTCTTCTTTTTTTTATATGGTATGGATCAATTGATGGGACGACATGCTAGAAGTGAGTGACAAGTGATGAATAAAGTTAGTATTATGTTGAAAAGGAATAAGTCAAATGTGAGAGTTGTATATCTAGATTAGAAGATCGTGAGTGGATGTGCATGTCGTAATGATGGGCATCCTTGACTTTTCATAACTTTCATCATTTCCTAGTTTGAAATGCTAAGAGACGTACAAGGTATGGGAATACAAGAATGGGGACGGGTAGAGTGATTGAGAGGGGATGTGGTGTTTAACTTTTAATTCACTTGTGGGAAGTTTCCAAGCATTGCAATCCTATTTTGTAAGCTAGATAAGATGGTTGAATGGTAGGAATGCTTTCATGTGATCTATTGGCTTTGAGACAAGTAATAATAGTCTTATTTCATTTTCTTCTAGAAATTTTGACTCGTAAATTATATAACTCAAAATTCTTAAATTTTGGCTATGTGTCTAATTTCATTTAAACTAGATTATAAGAATATAATTGCTCAAAAATAGAATACAAATTTTGCACCATTCTTCCCACACTACCCACAAAAAGATTGATTACTTGTTATTTTTTATTTGAAAAATGATAGTTTTAAATGAAATAATTCAATAAGTTCAAGGTTACATAAAATATTCAAACTAGTTTTGATGTTATTATGAAATGATTTCAATGTGCCAAAATTATGAATGAGGCTTTATTAATGAAGTTCAAATGATGGCATAGATTGTGCCATTTTCTCAAATGAGAAGAGTAATTGATATAAGACCAGTTAATTTGGACAAGGAATAGATAGTATCAGTTAACAATGTAGATAATATAGATAACAGTATAGTTTGAATGACCGATTTGTAAAAGGACTTTAAGAAATAAAAAATGAGCCTATCATACTTATGGTGACCTTTTTAGTACATTGCACTGGTAATTATTCTATCTAAGTAGATTATGTATACCCTAATACAGTCAAAACTTTTACCATTTAGTTCGCATGTAATGATTTTGTTAGATATAGGTGTATACATCAGATTTATTGTATATAATATGCTAATATGTGATGATAGAGGTGTTTGGGATGGAAATCCTAATTTTATGTTATTGGCAGTTTTCATAGCTATATTGGGCACTTTGTCATGTCTAATAGTGATATGTGACTTAGGTCTTGTCTGAGACATGCGTAGAGGCCTTTCTAAGTTAGTTGAATCTTGGTTTGGATTTTTTAACCTTCGTTTAGCATTAACTATTGCTAAGTTCTTATTTAGAATTTCTTGTCAGACATTGGCCTAAACATGAGCAAAGGTCGGCAAACTTGTTCCAGAGGTTGACACGATCTTTTTGGCCATGATCAGTGGCAGTTTGAAGTATTTTTGAGATGATTTTGCTCTCAATACTACTTTGTATGATATTTGGACCAAATCTTATTTAGGCTAGTATCAAGTTTAATGGGTATTTTTGGCTTTTCTTAGTCTTATTTGATAACGTTGGTTACACGTTTAGTATTGGACAGCCCAAACAATGTGGATGGCTACAATCCGACTAGCTGATAGCGGTGCTCATATTTTGGAAATTAATTTTAATATTATTAACACAATTAACATGATTTATTGATTTTCAATAGGTTTATAAATTAAAAAATTAATAGTAAATTAATTCTTCATTTGCTGAAAAAATGTATAAAAGAGAAAGGTATTTTCATTAGGAACCGAGACACGTAGTTTCTTTCAAACCCCATTACACCCAAAACGAAATATTAATTTAGTAATTACAAAAGATTTAGATTTAGTTGACTATTTGCATAGGAGTTAATGTAAATTATGTTGTTCTCAAAGGTCAACCTAACTAGGACAGTGAGGAATAAAATTAATTTTCTTTCTGCCGCAAAGTTAGAATAATATTTGTTGGGAGGCACCATCTAGTGTAATAAAATAGACCCAAAGATAGGGTACATCTTGGAATTTTCTTGTTGGTGATATCCAATTTTTTTTACTAATATTCATCCGTTTTAAATATTAAATTGGGGTTCGTGCCACCACGTGGCTCTTCCAATGGTTTATTTTCTCAATGTAAGCATATCACGTCACTATACCAAGTACTATATTTCAACTCAATGGATCAATGCTATGTTGTCTTTCCGGTAATATTTTTTAAAATTTTAGCTTTTTTCTAAAAAAAAGATAATAACAAACGATACTGCTTACAAAGTTATGCACTTTCACAAGTTGAACGGCTCATGTTATCAATAACATTTAGTATTCCTTATGCATGTATATGTATAGTGCGTCAAGGAAACAAAATAAAAAGTGGTGGATCCTCATGAAGCCGTTAGGGCGAAAGTTCAGTTGAGAAATTTAAATTCACCAACCAACATAAAGATTACAATATAATTGTGTTTATGTGATAAAAATATTTCTCAATTTTTCTATGTGACTTTGTAATATTTCAATGAAATCAATGTTCGACAAAAAGTAATTGTCCATCGCTGTGGCTGTAGCTAAGGTAGTTGGCCGCTACCTAGCCACACCAGCCGTCCGTATCCTAATTATATATGTTAATAAGATTTGAAGGATGGAACAGGACGAGTAAATAATAACATGAGAATAAATAGAACAATTACGCAACTAGAGAACACAACATGTATATAATTCCACATAAGGGGATGGAATTTCCATTTCTATTATTTCAGAGAAAATATTACAAACATGAGCGTTATGGAAGAAGGCAGAATACACAATAATCTACGGCGGCTGCCATCTCGTAAACAGAATATAAAATGATGCAAAATCCTAATCAGGACATATATACTTATACATATAGAACCGTAATCCAAACCTTATTTGGATCTGAGATTTAGACCGCACTAGGACTAAGACCCGCATAAAATCAAATTGGTAAAAAATCTATTTAATTTTGAACCTGATCTACAATCAGGTCCAAACTGGTATCGTACAAAGACGGAGCGCATATGTAGCCAACTTGCAGTCATTTCAATAATATGTTGGTACAAGGTAGGCCCCTGGTCCCAACTCCGGAAGAACAGAAAGTCATGGTCTTAAAAATAACTTCCTTGAACCGCATGGTAGTTAGCCTTTGATCTATAGCTGTGCAGCAGACAACAATAACTAACTAGATATTTTTGTTACATAAGATATATATGAGGACGCAATATAGCACGAAAATCACGTAGCAGGTAGGTATACTACCAGATTCACTTCAGCCTATAAATGGAGACTCTAATTGAAGGATTCCATACGTCCCTTTCAATGTAGACCTGTCAAACGGGTGGGTGAGTTAGGTTTGGGTTGGGTCATTGCGGGTGCGGGTCTGGCGGGTGCGGGTCGAAAAGATACACTTCTAAACGGGTAGAAGAAAAGCACACCCAAACCCGATCCCGCGGGTTGCGGGCGGATCTCCATATAAAATGTGTACAATCAATAATAAGTTATCAGTTGCTTTTTTTTTTATCTGCATGGGCCGAAACCCACCCCCTCTCCAAACAGGTGCCAGAGCCCGGATGACCCAAGAGGTTGGTAAATACAGCTGACCCGAGCGGGGAATCGAGCCAGCGACCCTTCATGAGGGGCGCGCTGGCTTGACCGCCCGGGCTACGCTAACACTAAAAACAACATTTGAAATAGCTTGTAACTATTGGTTTTATGTCAAATATAGTGTAAAAAAACCAACCAACTACTATGTTTGACGTCAAACTATACAATTAGTTTTTGATATATGAAAAAGTTATGTTGATATAAATTAGGAGAATCGATGTAGTTTCACAGATAAATATCACAAGAAAAATACATAATTTTGTCATGTAACATTAGGCATTCCTAATATTACAAGTACTTGTTATTGCCTATTGCAAACACAAAATGAAGAGAATACAATTGTTGTTGGTAAAGGTAAAGAATTAACTTGTACAAAATAAGCAACATATTTTAATAAGTGTATGTGTATATTATGTATATGAATATATTTATTTCAATTAACTGGGTCACCCGCGGGTGTCTGCGATCACCCGTGAAACCCGTTTAATAAACGGGTGGGTATGAGTTTGAGTGATTTTCAACAGGTGGCAAATTTTGCGACCCAAACCCAACTTAAACGGGTCGACCCATGGACACCCGCAGATTTTGACCCTGACAGGTCTACTTAAATGAGATGTCTGTCAACGGGTTTTATGATTTTTCAGAAGTCAGAAGTTATATTTTGTGTAAATTTTGAACGTTGTTGTCCCGGTAAACGTGGGACATAGTCGAACCCTGCTTACTTATGCCGGTGGGTATGGAGGACGGCCATGACCAACCAATTTTATCATCCATTTGCTTGCGTCAGCTGCAAACTCGGCGAGTCCTTTCCTTGTTCTTTGTCCCGAACGTCATGATCGATCGACATCAGGATTCGGAAATTCACGTCAGTGGCACTACCTTGCGTAACACTGTTCGTGTCTTAATTTACTGATTTATGTCTATCACTGTTCAACAAAGCTGTCCATCCCTCTGAACAATCCTGATTAAATATTTAACAACAAAATGAAATCATCTTCAATGATAATTGATCCGTACGATTTGAAACATAGTTTGAAATAAGGACAATGCTTGAAGATGTGGGCATGATCCAGGTATAAGACCCGACGCGAGTTTAATCCTATATCATGTCAGGGGAGATCTAGGAGCGCAACAACAGGTACACCTACCACAAGCAGCACAGTGGACAAAATTTTCACATAGATAAGGAGTTACCAAATCTCAACCTTGCGAAATTTCTCTCATTGCGTTGGCGGTGGCTGCGAGAAGCTGTCTGATCAAGATGGGCCACTCTAATATCTGGAACTCCCACCCGAAGAACTATGGTCCAGGCTCCCGCACCTAGGTTCCCGTGCCTTTCATGTTTGTGGTAACTCCCATGCTATCATTCTATGGGCTTCACTGCTGCAGGCAGTGTTTCCGCAGCAATGCCAATGAAATTGGCTTCTTCAAGATCGTTGAAGCTGTATTGATCCCTGCCATATACTGGATTGGAGTGGAAGCTAGCACCATGAAAAGACTCCACAATTATACATTTTTGTACTAGAAAGAAACAATTTGTAATGTTTACATCTTGTTCCATCATGTTCTTCTTGTAGTGAATGGTCTATCATATTCTAAGCTTTCACTGTAGAAATTATTCGAATATATTATTTTTAAATTGAACACTTGAAATGCTTTAGTTGGTGAAAAAAACAAATCTCAACCTCATGTGTGGGTCCATACATTCTACTCAAATTTCAAATAGGCCAAAATCCTATTGTTGAACTGAGCTTTAATGTCACTTGTTATGGGAGAAAAAAGAGAAAAGAGAGTGAAGGTTGGTGAGGTTTCATCCCGAATAAATTGACTACAGAATTATTTTTACGATCAATGACTTTTGTGACGACGAACTCCTCCCAAGGTCACCCAATTGGGTAAAGGATTGGAGTATAAGCAATGGGACAATTTCTCTAATGCATCGCCAAATAGTGTGAAATATTACAACAAGATTAGTCGTGGCTTGAGCGACCCTTAGGAGAAAACTTCTCCTAAGCGGGGAGATTTCGATCGAGATACTCTTCATTTGTGATAGAATTAGCCAACAAAGTCATAGATACATTATTGCACATGAATGCAAGCAGGTAAGGTGGGAGTAAACCAATTCACATATGCTTAACATGAATCATATCTTCCTTTGCTCTACTATAACCACTTTTTCTTGGGAATAACATGAACTGGTGTCCTTTATCGTTGATGTGTACAATGTATACTAAACAAACATGTCATTATTTCACTTCATCATGGTGTTAACCAACAAAGACATCACTACAATAATTCTATATTTCTCAACAACAAGCAAAAAAGTTCTAGTTGATTCATTTGTATGATGAACGTGAATGTGTTCAAGACTGTTACAGAATTAGAAAATTTTGAGTTAGGAACTTACTCTTCTAACGGCTAATATGATCATGTGAAGACTATTTACGATCATGAAAAGTGTTTTAGGAGATACAATAAACTGGCATGCTTTAGTGTCAACAGATGACTGTGGAGCGCAGGCATGATGTAAACTGAAGAGTAAGTCATGAGTGTGAGTCTAGAAAATGCTATTTGTATTTGATAATGCCAACTAATCTCCTATGTTGTAATGTTGTTATGAAGTTTAAAGCATTAAACCTTTGGAAAAAGTTTTATTACTAGTGCAACTCATAGATGTCAAAGAAAAATTCCAATGCTATTGTTGTGTTATAATATGAATTGGAATTTCAAATAGTTATTTTGTGATCCAGTATTAGACAATACAAGCTTGAAATTAATGAATCTCATTTCTTGCTTGTCCTTTCACTTGTTAAAATCTAGTTTTGTTGTAGATTAACCTTTAATCTACACAGTTGTGAACTGAAGTCTCATGTTATAGTATATATAGAGTTTTGGATAAACTAATTACAACACTAAATGATGTAGGAAATGTACATCTATTCATTTTTTTAGTATCCATGTTGCATACAAGGAAAATCTAAATCTAGCATTATTGGTCAATATATATATTTAAAAGTAGATGTTCTTTGTGGTATATACTTAGGGTTAAGTGATTATGTGATAAAAATGGTTTGAATTATATAAATCTTGATGACTATTTGTGGCAGTGAAAGCCACAACTAAATTACAGATAGGAAGACATTCTGTAAGATCACATGAGACTATTACTTAAAAAAATCAAGGATAATACATATTTGAACATTACATGGTCACCTAAGTGGATCATTTTAGGATGTGTGTCTAAAACAACATGATAGTATGGGACACAAATAGTATTTATAGGAGGGATGGATAACTTAGATACTCCCACTTTATTCTAGTTCTCTTACCATGAAAATATAGTTATTATCTGTAAAATAAGTTTCTTTGAGGAAGTCACAAGGCATTTATTCATCTCACCCTCTTCTAGCAAGAAATTTCAAGTTGTGCATCAAACCACTAATTAAGTCCATAGGATGAAATATTGTAGTACTACTTCCATTACATATTTTAAAAGTAATGAGATCATAGATCTTGATAGGATCACTCACATACACATGAGCTCCTCTATAGTTTTAAAGTTGATACATAGTCATCTTATTAGTAACCTTGTTCCTCTCCCTTCAAAAAAAGTTTTTGTAGGTATTCCTTTTGTGTTTCCAAATCCTAGTCAATGAGTATCCATACAAGGGGTTGGTATTGTAGTTGTGATTATTCATGTGGATGGCCATTTGGCAGTCAGTTTCAATATCAACACCATTTAGAGTGATTTTTTAGCAAACTTCAATTGTATCATAATTCTAGATAGTCTAGCTTTAACCACATTGGTCGTACACAAATAATTACCCATGTCCACAATCTATTTTCCATTATCATATCTTGCAATAATAGACATTCTCACACCTTTTTATTCAGTGTCACATCAATGTTAAGCTTCATCCAACCAATATCTGATTCTTTCCACCTTTCATCAACATTACGTTTAACAGTAGCATCAAATCTAGTATGTACTTGAATACTACACTACACTTCCTTTGTGATGTACATTACATTATGTGTGTGAGGCTTGATTATGTTCTTATAAACATGTTTATTCCTCAATCTTAACACATACCAACATGTTGTAAGAAATGTGGCGACCCACAAAAAATCAACATGCATATTCTTTCTAATCCATTTGATAGTATCATCATTTCCAAAGAACTACTTTAGATCTACATCTTATAGAAATACTTTCGAAACTTCCCTCACATGAAGTAGTCCCTCAGTGGATGTAGAATTGTCAACTCATAAAGTTAACATCTTGTACAAATATTTTTGTTGGTAATTTATATCCCACTAGTCTTTTTTTATGATAATGGCATTAGGGCTCATGGGACCATTGAAACCTTTTAACCATTCATGCCACTTTAGCATTCCATATGGCATCCCATCCCTTGGTTTGGTGATATGTTGACACTCCCTCATCTTAGAGTAGAACATACTTAGTAGAATAGCTACCATTAGTAGTTAAGTTCCACACTCTATTATCAATGTGGTCATTAGTAGTGGGGAATTACTTATAAAAATTATGTAGTGTTTCAACTATCTCTAAAAAGACTACTACAAAATAAACATTCATTGATGCTGTGTTTGCAATTCCAAGATCACAGTAAAAAAATTTGGTTGAATTTTGCACTAAGCATTGCACCCCGATGTGTCATAATGGAAATGCTTAAATTTGTTCACATACTTTCTAGTTATAGGTCCATGGGCATATGATGTAGACATATGGAGACACATGTATCCTAAAAAAGTTAAAATTGTAACTTAAGAATGAATTTTTCTCAATAAAATAGAACAAAGTAATGACTTAGTGGTAGGTCATCTGCAAAGACCTTACTCATACCTTTCTCTAATCTAATATTAATTAGATCAGTCTCTTTATTGGTTTCATAATATGAGATAACAGTGACACTTGTATTTATTTGCATTTGTATAATAAGAAGATTCTTAACTGAATATGTAAATTCCCAATTGATCTAGATACAATCGGACTTGAATGCATAATAGGATCACAGATAGTAAGCCCTAAGTTGAGTTAAAGGTTTGAGCATTAAGGATCAAAATCTAACTAACAACATTTTTTGCAAGTTTTGATCATATATGATACCTAAAGTATATTAATTGCATGAGCTTATCAATAACTAGGGTTTGATATTTTGTATGTATGCACAAATGAGGGTTTGCATACATGGTTAAAGTGATGGTGCTTTGTAAAAACTTATTAACCACTAGTTAGGTTTACTTGAGCTTAGATCAGCCCTCAAAGTGGATAATATCATATTTTATGATCATGAAGTTGATGTCTTGATGTTTGATGAAGTTTGGGCCTAAGGTGGTATGAAACCAGGCACGTTAGATATGAACCTAGTTGGAAATAGGACCTTGGACTCATGTCAAGTTTGAGGCATGAGGTGAGATGGTTTAGGTTTGGCTTAGCTAAAATCGGGATAGGTTAAGCCCATCCCCCTGTATATAGGATCCTAAATATGTATTATATGTTCTGAGTTGATACAAGTGAAGTTTGTGTGTATTTGATGAGAAAGGACACATTGGAGGTTTGGCTCATGAACGTAATTGGTTTCATGTGAACCTGAAGGCACTAGTACATAAACCACCTCAAATATTGGTTAAATGGACCTCTAATGTCGGTTTTGTACTGACATTCTAAGCGGGGGACACTATAGTCAGGCACCTACAACGTTAGTTATTTGTGGATGCATAAATTGACAACGTAGATCTAGACTAACAAAACTGACACATATAAGCATATGTGTCATTGGTTTTTAGCCAATATCTGACGTTGTACTTCAATACCAGGTCAAAATTGTAACTCATAAAGGGCTCTATGTTTTCAGTTTCCATAACCAAACTGACATGGAAGTATAGATGGTGGCATGACCATACTGACTAGCATGGTCGTGTTAGCGACTTAGTCGTCAGTTTCTACAAGAAAAACTGATGAAAAAGTCACCAGCAGGTAGCACGACCATGCTGTCCAGCAAAGTTGTTTCAGGATAACCAATATCGTCAGTTTCACCGATGATTAAGAATTACAGTGTCAGTTTTGTGATAACAACCAATGACACAATTATGTTTTTATTAAACATTAGATCTATCGACCTGTTGTTCGGATGTTCAGTAGGATGCAGAACTTATAGTTCAATATAATTGTAGATTCTATCTTGTGTTTAGCTTAACAACTGACTAACAAACCTACAAAACCTACAATAATAAATACACAATCCACCCATGTACAAGATCCATTCTCATGACATGTACAAATACAATTCTATTCATCCACACACATGATACATCATTCACATATGCACCAATTACATTCTCATGACATGTACAAACACAATTCTCATTGGTCATTCATCTTCACATTCACACATATGTATATATGCATCATTCATATATTGATGCACCAATAATTTATTCGCATCAAACTTGAAGTTTCAAGAAGTCATAAGCACCACATTTTTATAGAATTATTAACATCAAAGTTTAAAAAACTCATTCTTCATCCAAAAAAATTCAAAGTTCATTTCCTTAACATAGGCTTGTGCCATGGTTCTCGTATCTCATCAATCTATTATGTCATATAGGGCTTTTTTGCATCAAACAACTGCATGAAAAATGACATAATTAAATAGTTTGATTTTATATTATCAAATGAGATTATTTACTTATGATGACATGTCTATATATTTACATTTAATTTTGTATGTAGTGGATGTCTAGTGCCCCATATCTGACAATCATGTCCATATACCACATCTGGTAGTATGTGCATGCCCAACCATTGTCTAGTATTGGACACTATAAATTTACCACATATAAAATGTTAATAAATAAAAATAAGCATAGTTGGCATAAATATATACTGGAGTCACAAAAACTACCTCAACATTCATCTAACCAAATGCTTTCTTTTTCTTGTCCATCTTTCCTCCATCCTTTTTGAATTCTTTTATACCCCTATATGTTAATGGAACACATTGAATTGCAATAGTAAATAGTCACATATAATATATTTTAATAGATATAAAATTTACTCACGTGAATAATCCCTTTTTCATTGTGTGTCCACGACGGAGAATCAATGATGGAACAAAAAATACCATATGGGGTAAATTGAACTCTGTACACACCCTATGTAAGTAGTATCACAGATCTATTTATCACCATAAGTCCACACTACTAATGGATACACAACCAAAGGTGAGTGGACTGAGACATCCATCCCTAGAATGGATCTCATCACATGTACCACACAGGAAATATATATGTAAAAGTAGTAACATGAAGATAGCAAGATACTAGAAGGGGTATAGAGAAACATGTAACCAATTCTATATTCAAGATGCCCCATTGGTGTTTCATTTGAGATCTTAGAGTCTTGAGCACAGCGGATCTTCATTTGGCAACTACAAATTCGGTATACAAAACATATTAAGGCTAAAGAATTAAGTATGCTATGAAAAGTCAAGTAAACAGTTTAACAATACTATAAAAGTTGCTTGGATAGAAACATCATATAAGCAAGATTTAGAAACAAGGTGTGAAATATGTAATGATATTCTATTATAAAAAGTGTTTTTTAAGTGTGTTTCCATTATACTCAAAAACATAATATGGCCATTGACCAGATTCCCATTGTAAGGGTCTGTAAGGGTGCTCAAAATTAGCCAACCCTTTTATCGACATGGTCCTCCTTATGTGGACATCTCCAATAAGGCATTCAACCTTGTTCCCTTACCCTGAGAATACAAGAAGTTACACTAGGTTTGTATAATGGAGAAGTTCAGTTATGTTCGAGGTTTGTTCAACATATTTCAAGAAAAACAAATGCACTAATCATAGGGAAAAAGTAGCTCAAACATGTAATTATCTAGCCAAGCATTCATACGAACATACATACAAACATGTCAATAACATAGTAGGATTAAGAGGTCAAGCGTACCTTGTGAGTAGTGTGCAAGATATGATAAGATCTCCAAGGATGCTCCAGCCCAAGGGGACCTAAGATGCAAAAGATATAACATGGGGTCTTAGTTCAAAGGGGCATTGATAATGTGAACATCATAAGACTCTTGTGGATGGTCCCCAAGTCCTACATTTCAAATAGTTCAACATCGTTCCCAACTTCCAAACATGCATATCATTAACCAACATAGTTCAAGGATCAACATATATCCCATGGTCTAGGTGTACCATCCACATTATGAGTAACAACATGATAAGCTAGGATCTGATTTTGTTGTAGAGAAGTCATCTTATTTAGATTTCCATCAATGTCCAGCCATGTAAAAACATAACTAGTAATATTAGATCAATTCATGCAATAGGGTCAAACATTCCAAGTCATAGAAGTATTAAGGGGGGCATAAGATAGATTATGCTAGCATGTAGATCTCACAAGGTTATTTTACTAATTTGAAGTCATCAAGGTAGCACATATATCATTAGGGAATCATATGCAAGATTAGATCCCAAATAAGAAACATATGCATTAAAATGCACTAGGTGTTGCATGTAATTAATAGGGGTACATGAGTATGTTACATAGCATTTCAAGCCAAAAATAATTTAAGGATTGATTTAAGGGTGAACCTGGAGATTTGAACCATAAGGATCCACTTTAGCACAAGAATTAAGGATCGAAACACTTATGTACTTATCATCACATTTAGGGCATATTAGGGTACAAGGTAAGTCTACCGTGTCATATGAATTACATGTGGGTTACTTAGCATGAGATCTTATAGTAACATGGAGCAAAGCATAACAAGGGGTAGTGATTTTGAGGTTACAAGTTTAGATGATCACAAGCTAAGTTAAAGTTTAAGACTTGACCAAGATATAGCATGTAAGTACATAAAAAGAAAAACTTTTAAGTCATGATGGGTCAAGATGACATTTAAGTACAAGTGGATGAGCTATGTGATCTAATCATGTTTTAAGTGAGAAAATTTATTGATGTACATAAAAGGGGGCCACATAATCATTAAATGGTACAAGATTTGTATGTATGCATAACATTAGATGATTAAAAGAGCATACAAGATGATTAATCAATAAAAATAGTAAATTTACGAGCACAACATGGAATAGGAGATATTACCATTAGAAACATGGTGTTTTTCTGGTCAATAATGTATATTACATCATAATATTTGGTTTAGCAAAATAGTAGTTTGACGCATATGAAGATCATTACACAAAAGGGGGATTTATGCAGTGATTACCCTAATTGGGCCAAGGTTGGACCTCATAGGAGAGGCCATGTGTGGGCCTGGAAGCCTACAATCACCACATATAGCCATAGAGCACCTTCTAGCATCTTGAAACTACTCACCATCGCTCACTCACAGTTCCTAATCACACACTGACTCCTAGCGGTGATTCATCGGACGACGACCCTGCACACAAAGGTGCCATGAGAGGCTAGGTGGCCTTAGATCTGGGATGTTGATCTTTTTCATCTATTTGATTAAGGTTCTAATCCAACAACATATCATCCTCTACCTTGCTGGTCAGTCATCCCAAGCAAGCATCCCAGCATTGCGGTAGTATTGTCTGCTAGAGAGGATGTGGAGCAATGGATTTCAAGGCAGGGGAAGGAGGTAAAAGTGCCGCCCAAGCTTGCCTCAAGCCCGCAGACATGAAAGCAACATCAGAAAGAGCTAACATTGCATGAGGAGGAAAAACCCAAAGTGAGCGGATGGTGGCGGTATAATGGAGGGGGAAGAATACGAAGCAAAATAGTGGGAGCATTAGGGCACAAACAAGATTTAAAAGAGAAGGCAAAAAGAAGGAGGGATGAGGCGAATGGAAGGTTAACACCAATTTTGACTTTGATGATGTGTAGAAGGGGGTTAGGTTGGTAGGATCCAGTTCCATGGTCATTGAACTCTGTACGGAGGTAGAAGAAACAATCTCAACCATTGGGTGAGGGTCGCAACCTGCGGCTAAGTCATCTAACGACTTACAATTCATGATCTAGTAACAAAAGACATGATTGGTGCAGAAGTGGTGTGCGGATCAATGGATAAAGGGGGAGGGGTAGATGGGCCACGTACCAAATTTTGGCCCAATTAGGGTTAAAAACAAAGTTTAAACAAGGCAAATTCAAAAGAATATATCTCCTTCATCCTAGTTTCGATTTGGTCAAAACAAGATGCCATCGAAAGGTAATTTGAAGCTATATTACATGACATACATTTGGGAGTAATATGATGATATTGATTTGGTTCAAAATTAGTTTATAATATGGTGACATGTTAAGTATTTTAAACTTATGTCAAAAGGCTAAATTGAGGTCACCACAAGGCATATGCACATGAGATGATACAACTAAGCATCGAGGCATATTTTCATGAAATTAAAGTCTAGGGTGAGAAACTTGAGCAAGGATGGTGTGCATGATACATGTATGAGGAGATAAAATAAATTCCAGATTATCACATCGTCTCCAACATAAAAGAAATTTTGTCCCCAAAATTAAATCAAGTCATCAAATCAGATTGACATTAAAATCATCATAGTATCCTCATAAGGCATCATCACCACTTATAATATCCATCTCATTCCAAAATCGAGCAATCGAGCATCATGATCAACACATAGTCACATAGATCATCAAATTCAAAGTATCGTCACATGAGTCCTATATTCATAAGGATCATCATATAGATCATTAATTTGGAGATATCACATATTAGGTCAATCAAATAGAGTTACATAGTAATTCATGACTTCCCTTCCCAAAATTAAGGGTTCTAGCTTCTATATTGGCCTAGGTGGGGTCCATGATTGAGATTTTTTATTTCAACAATTTGAGATCAACATCATATTCCACCATTGTGATTTCGCACTTAAAATCAATGGAAGGTCCCACCCTAGTCCACATGGATCTAACCCTTAAGTCGTAAATCAAGCAATTCATCATAGTCATCATTTGAATTTCGAGATTTGGGAATATGAAGGTCATTAGTCATATATAGAAGGTGATCTCAAGATCTAAATGGGATGATCATGGGGTTTCAAGTCAAACCAAGATCAGTAATCACGATTCCAGATTTCATGATGCAATATCGAGAGTTGAGTTTGGACATAAAAGTCATAGATCAAAACATTTCAATGCTAGGGTTTAATTTCCTAATTAGACCTTTGGGGTGATCATTCATATATATACAAGAATCGAGAAAGATTTCGAGATATAAGCAACTTTTTGAGATATCAAATATGAGTCAATTATCATGGTATTTCAAGGTTGATGAATGATCTTGACCTATGTCTTTCTAGGAACCTAAACACTAACTATAGTAAACAATATCGTATTTCAAGACCATCATTAAATTGACATGCAAGATCTAGTATCAAAGTTGTCATGGAATTGACCTATTAGAGGCTTAGGTCAAGAAATCAAAATAGTGTGAAGGGGGTAACCTTTCCAAACTATGAATAATCATCAAAGTGAAAATTTAGCCGCAATCACAAGAAGGATGCGACCTAGGATAGGGGAGTCATAAGTCAACTACCCCCTAGTATAGCACATTAGTCTATATTAATCATGAGTCATCAAGTATGTCTAAATAGGATGAGTATTAACTATCAAATCATGTTTCACAAGGTCACGAGTCAAACATAAATATCAAAATAGGGCCACTATACTTCAAGATTGTCCAAGATCTAGGTCATAATTTCATTCCCTTCCTTTTAAGACCAAGCTAAGGGTAGATTTTGGAAATTGAGAGTCAAGTTGATAACTCAAGAGTATGAGCATAATAGTGCAAGGTTCAGATCTAGGTCCACCATATCATTCAAATTGGGTCTACAAAGAGGAATAATAGTCAATAGGAGGTTTTGCTCTTATAGCAAGTCTTCACATTAAGATCTAGTGTTCCAAAGACAAGGTCATTTCATTGCATGATTATCATACATATCAAATAGGGCAAAAGTCTTCTTAACTATGTTTGAGGTTTAATCAAAATAGGGATAACATAGTTATAGTCAATGGGGACCTCATAAAAGTGAGGTGTAACATACACGTTTCACCTTATATTGCCATATCAAAAGTTTACCTAAACTATAGGAAGCACTTATATCTGGTTGGGTAAAATTGAATTCCATAACTTTAGATATGAGTACATCACATTCTAGACTAATTTCATACATCAAATAGGGTTTTCAATTTAAAGTCAAATCATGGAATTAACATCATAATCAATTTTCATGATTTTGAGTGAATTCTTTTTCATACATAAGCTTCCCAAAATTTAGATTTTATGTGATTATTACTCATGAGAAAAGGATCACATGAGGAGATGAGAAAGATAACTAACAATCATCTACTTGGATGGCTTAGGTGGTCCTTAAAGAAGAGATGAGATGCTAGAAGACTCTCTAAACTTGAAGGAAATGATTTTCAGTCCTTCCTGGGTTCTTATGATGTGTTATGCCTTAAGCATATATAGAGGCCTATGTGTATAGCTCTGATACCATTTTTCACGGATTTGTTAATTATCCCAAGTCCACACTCCTAATGTCTGCACCACCAAAGTTGAGTGGACCGTGTCCCTAGAAGAGATCTCATCACATGTATCACACATGAAGTATATATGCTAAAGTAGTAACAATAAGATATAGAAAGATACTAGAAGGGGGATAGAGAAATGTGTACCCAGTTCTATATTAAAGATACCCCATTGGTGTTTCATTTGAGATCTTAGAGTCTTGAGCACAACAGATCTTCATTTGGCAACTACAAATTCAATAAATAAAATGTATTAATGCTAAAGCATTAAGTACGTTATGAAAAGGAAAGTAAATAGTTTAAGAATACTATAAAAGTTGCTTGGCTAGAAACATCATATAAGCAATATTTAGAAATAAGGCATGAAACACTTAATGACTTTCTTTTATACAAAGTGTGTTATAAGTGTATTTCCATTATACTCAACAACATAATATGGTCATTGACCAAATTTCCACTAGATGTGTTCGTAAGGGTACTCAAGATTAGCCAACCCTTTTATCAACATGGCCGGCTTATCTGGACATCTCCAGTAAGGCGCCCAACCTTCTGCCCTTACCCTGAGAATACAGGCAGGTACACTAGGTTTGTATAATGGACAAGTTCAGTTATGTTTGAGGTTTGCTCAACATATTTCAAGCAAAATAGATATACTAATCATAGGGAATAAGTATCTCAAACAAGTAATTATCTAGCCAAGCATTCATACGAGCATACATACAAACAAGCCAATAACATAGTATTTTTAAGAGGTTAAGCATACCTTGTGAATTGTGAGCAAGATATGATAAGATCTCCAAGGATGGTCCAGCCCTACGGGATCTAAGATGCAAAATATATAACATGGGGCTTAGTTCAAATGGGCATTTATAATATGAACATCATAAGAGTCATGTGGATGGTCCCCTAGTCCTAGGTTTCAAATAGTTCAATGTAGTTCTCGACTTCCAAACATGTATATCATTAACGAACATCTTTCAAGGATCAACATATAGCCCTAGGTATATGTGTACCATCCACACTATAAGTAATAGAATTATAAGATAAGATCTGATTTATATGTAGAGAAGGAATGTTATTTAGATTTCCATCAATATTCAACAATGTAAAAACATAACTAGGCATATTAGATCAATTCATGCAATAGAGTCAAACATTCCAAGTCATATAAGCATTAAGGGGGCATAAGATAGATTGGGCTAGCATGTAGATCTCACAAGGTTATTTTATTGATTTGAAGTCATCAAGGCAGCACGCATATCATTAGGGAATCATATGCAAGATTAGATCCCAAATAAGCAACATATGCATTAAGAATACACTAGGTGTTAAATGTAGTAAATAGGGGTACATGATTAGGTTACATGACATTTCAAGAAACAAATCATTTACTGATAGATTTAGGAGTGCACCTAGAGATTAGAACCATAAGGATTCACTTTAGCACAAGAATTAAGGACCCAATCACTTAAGTCTTATCATCACATTTAGGGCATATTAGGGTACAAAGTAAGTCTTTCATGTCATATGGGTTTCTTGTGGGCTACTTAGCATGAGATCTTATAATAACATTGAGCAAAGCATAACAAGAGGCACTGATTTCAAGGTTACAAGTTGAGATGATCACAAGCTAAGTTAAAGTTTAAGACTTGATCAAGGTATATCATGTAAGTACATAAAAAGGACAAACTTTTAAGTTAGTATGGGTCAATATGCCATTTAAGCACAAGTGGATGAGAAAGGTGATCTAATCAAATTTTAAGTGAGCAAAGTTACTTATGTGCATAAAAAAGGGGCCACATAGCATTAATTGGTTCAATATTTGCATGTATGCAGAGGATTAGATGATTAAAAGAGAATATAAGATCATTAATCAATAAAACAATAGATTTACAAGCACAACATGGAACAAGAAATAGCACCATTACAAAGATGGTATTTTTCTATTTAAAAATGTATATTACATCATAATATTTGGTTTAGGAACATAGGAGTTAGAGGTATATGAAGATCACTACACAAAAAGGGGGATTTTTGGGGTGATTACACCGATTGGGCCAAGGTTGGGCTGCATAGGGAAGACCCCGTACGGGCCTGGCAGCCTACAGTTTCTAACCATAGCCATGGAGCGACTGCTAGAATATTGCAACTGGTCACCATTGCTCACCTATAGTTCCAGATCACGTCAACTGCTAGCGGTGATTCACCTGACTACAACCCTACGCACAAAGGTGCTGTGAGAGGCTAGGTGGCCTTGGATCTGAGACATTGATCTTGGGCATCCATTTGACTGAGGTTTAGATCCAATATCTTATCATTCTCTCCCTTGATGGTCGGTCATTCAAAGCAAGCATCCCTATGCTACGATGATGCAGGGTTTTGGAGTCGCTTTTATAGGCTAATTTTGTACTTGTTTTATGCGTTCATTTGTCATTTTTGTGACTATAATGGCATGATTCATTTCCTTTAGCCTAAAATCATTGTATGCATCAAAACTATCTTATTTTATCCTATTTTGTGTAAATTATGAAATTCCATTGATTGACTTGTGTTTTTCTCTCTGATTCAGGTACTTTGTATTCCAGAACATGTCGATACCATCGACAGGTCCATCGATAGTATCGACATGGAAACAATAACCAAGCCGGAGGGAAAGCATCTAGCTCGATACTATTGAAGATCTCGTTGATAGTATTGAGAAGTCATCAGGCTGATCTCAGTTTTGAAGCGATGGTAGCGCACCCTAAAGTATCGATACCATCGACACCCCGTTGATGGTATCGACGCCGTCAGATTAGGATTTCACCCAAAATTGCCACAGTCGAGCGGCCGCGATCTTTTGACAGCCATAAGTTATACCTATACCTAAGAAAAGACGACCCATATGAAAATATCACGTTGCACTCAGCCACATAAGTCCCAGAGAAAAGGAGAGGGAAGAACGGAGACCAGAGCTACGCCCCGGACGATTCCAGAGCTGTAGACAAGCGATTCTACTGGAGAAAGGCTGCAGAACGGACATCACACACTGAGGATCACCCAGATCTTCTCTGTTTCAGGGGTTGCATCATATTCTCATTTGTTTCCCCATGTTTTCCTCTTTTTTCTCCATGTGTATTGTTGAGATGAACATGTAGGGCTAATCCCCATTATCCTTAGGACAGGGAGTAGCCCGGAGAATCGTTGTATGATAATTTTACATTGATTATTATAATTTGTCTCAATCTCCCTGATATGTTATCATGTTTCTATCACAATTTACTATTCTTGATCACCATAGTTAATTTCTAATACTATTAATTGCTCTGGACATAGGATTAATGGTTGAAAAGGCACGATTAACACATTAACTAATAAATTCCTTAGACAAGGTAATGTACGGTTAATGGTGGATACCCAAAGAATTCATTAAAACACTTAGATTTAGGGTATAAGTTACTACTAATGTAGAACTGACCTAGAACTAGGTAGTGAATTATATTGCGGAAGCAAGCAATTCTGACTACAGGCCATAA
Source organism: Alisma plantago-aquatica (assembly GCA_963693085.1). NCBI lineage: Eukaryota > Viridiplantae > Streptophyta > Magnoliopsida > Alismatales > Alismataceae > Alisma > Alisma plantago-aquatica. The sequence continues at coordinate 25,015,855 of OY856409.1, read as the reverse complement.
TCAGGGATAATGCACAAATTATGCTAGTTGTGTAGAATTGCATGCAGCGAGACCTTATGGTGAAACTGTAATCCTAAGGATTCTCATTCCATTTGATTAAACTTAACATTTAATCATCGCTCATTTTGTTTTCTCTTTATTTTATTTTTATTTTGTTTCAAAACCAACAAACATCTTTTCCAATCGGTTTAGCTGATCGCGACCAGTTAGTAGTAGTCTACTAAATTTTACATTTCCCTGAGTTCAACTTGGGCCTCACAAGGCCTATATTACTTCGATACATGCACTTGCGTTTAACGCACGACTCAAGCGTGTCAAGTTTTTGGCGTCGTTGTCGGGGAAATAGAAAATTTCAGCACTATGAGTACTGTAAGTGGCCACTCTAAGCCACTTTTTATTTCAATTTTCATTTTTAAGCTTAATTGTTTATCTTTCATATTTTTTTTTTTCGTTGCAGCATTGTACTTACTTGATTATTCATATTTTAGGTACTAGTACATGGTGAAGGCATGTAGTACGGACTACACACAATTGACACCTGAGATTACGCCATCGGGATCTGCAGACGAGCAAATAAATACACCACCCGAAGACATTGAACAAGAATTTGAGGTTTTCACAATGGTCGAGGAACAGACCATTTGGGAGAAGATTAAGACTTCTTCTTCTTCTACGCAGAAGGGGCCAATCAAGAAACAAGCTATCAACATACCCATCTATAAGATTTACCCATGGCTTATTCAGTTGGTCAAGTCGCAGGCGTTCCATGGACTAAAAAATGAGGACCCAGTGGTCCACATCAGCACATTTGTGGAGAACTGTGACATGGTGAAGGTGGATAGGTTTCTAAAGGATGCCATTTATCTGAAATTATTTCCATCATCTCTAGCATGAAATGCAAAGGAGTGGCTCTACAATCTGGATGATGAATATGTTGAATCATGGGACATGATGATTGAAGTGTTCTTTGAGAGGTATTTTCCGCCCGAAAAGACAAATGATCTCGTGAGGAGGATACACAACTTCAAACAGCAAGCCGGTGAGACATACTCAGAGACATGGGAGTGATTTAATATAATGTTGTGGAAATGTCCACATCATGGGTTGGACTTAGAAACCCAGGCGAAGATTTTTTATTTTTCTCTTAACGAACATGATAGGAGCAATCTAGACTCAGCTAGAACAGGGTTCTTTCTAAACAACAAAGGTTCCAAGTGTAAAGAGATTTTGAAGTATATGGCTAAGAATCAGTCTTGGGGTGAAAGAGATGCATCGGAACATGTCAAAGTTATAGGGGATGCAAAGGCCATTAAAGAATTAAATGAGAAGATGGACTTGATAGCAAAGAGGCTTCTAGAAAAAATGATGAAGGGTCCGATGATGTGGTACAGGAAAGGTTCGTCGCCAACAAGGTTACGGGAACATTGATTATTTGTGGAGGAAGGACAATAAATTTTCTCAGAAGGATCCAAACAACTTTCTAGAGGATCCAGACCAGAAGCCGCAACCTAGCCTAGAGGGAAAGAACAATGAATTGCTCAGCTAAGTGGTGAAGCAGAACCAAGAATTGATGAGCACATTTGGCAAGCATCTTAAGTCACAAGGAGAGTTTATGAATCAGTTCGGGCAGACTCTACAGAGCCATGGTGCACAACAGAGGATGCTAGAGACAACCATAACATAAATTGCAACTGAGGTGACTGCCATGAAGCAAATCACTCAACAAAAACCAGTTGGGAATGCAGAGGCCGCTCAACCACATCTGCATGTTAAATATATATCAGTCAAAAAGGGGCCAGATCTTCCTGTTGAAGAGATACATGAGCTAAGTATTATGCATATAGACTTGGAGGACAAACCCAAAGTTCCATACCCTTGCACTTTGTATGGATTGTCAGGAGGATGTGGAATGCCATTCAAATCACTCCAAGATTCCACCATTGTCGTGCCCACATCTCATATTGTTGAGGAGACTCCTATGCCAGACAAGTAGGTAAGAGCTTTACTTTATAGTGGAGCAACCAATAACAATAAGGAGAAGCAGCCACAAGTCGTGCCATCCACGGATGATGTGCCAAATCCTATCTTAGAAGGTGGTGTTGAAGTAAGCTTAGGTGAGGAGACCCCTAAAGTTCCATATATTCTGTCACACAAACACATAAAGGAGCCAAGCGTGCCATTCCCAGATAGTATGAAGTCGAGGAAAGAGAAAAGGTACTTCAAGAAATTTCTTGAGATCTTCGGGAAGCTCCAAATTAACATTCCATTGGTGGAGGCTATAGAGCAAATTTCTTCATATGGAAGATTCATGAAATACATCATCAACAAGAAACGGAGGATCAGAGATACATATGTTGTGTGTGTTGATGAAACAGTGAGTTCTATAATCCAAGGAAGGCTGCCAAAGAAGAGGAAAGATCCATGATGTTTCTACATCCCATGTTCCATAGGTGGCCAACATTTTCTACAAGCACATGGTGACTCAGGGGTAGGCATTAATCTTATGCCACTTGCCACTTTTCAAAAGTTGGGATAGAAGAAGCCAACACAAACTTCCATGACAATTGAGTTGACAGATGGATCCATTGTGAAGCCACAAGGTATATGCGAGGACATGCTAGTCAAAGTTGACAAATTCATCTTCCCTGTTGACTTTTTAGTTATGGACATGCATGAACTAGAAGGATGTGAGATTCTTTTGGAAGGTGATGTAATCACTGCCATTGGGTGAGGTTACTTGACATTTGGGATTGGTGATGACAGAGTTGAATTCAAATTGCCAAATGAATCATTAGAGACATCCCATGACCACCCAGGTTAAAGGTATTCTTACGTCTAGACTAAGACGTTAAAGAAGGGCACTTGTTGGGAGGAAACCCAACCTTGGAGATTACATGTTTAAGTTCTTTATTTTTCATTTTCCCAAATAGTTTTCATTAATTTTGTACTTATTTTATAAAAATCATACCCTGATGTGTTTATTGAGTGTGTAGGACTGGGAGGATGTCGATACTATTGACACTTGTGTCACTGGTATCGAGTTTGGAACAACGAAGAAACTATGGAAATTTCATTCTTTTGATAGTATCGACGGCCTCATCGATAATATCGACACTGGAACATAGCAAAAGAGGATTGGGACTAGAGCAGGTCGATAGCATCGACCCCATCATCAATGGTCATGAGATGTCTGGAGATTTTCAAAAAATTTCATCTCAGTGATGTTGATACCATCGACACTCCGTCGATGGTATCGACAGATCGACAGTAATGCGGGCCACAGTTATAAAAGGAGGACAAATTTTTCCCATCAAATTCCAGGGGCAGCATCCTACTTGGGACCCCAGCACGTACCCTCCACACCCACCACCAGAGCAGTAAAGGGGTATCACTGTTCCACCTCTTAAGTCTGGATTTTGACTGAGGCCATAGTCGAGTTCAATCTTAGGGGGGTGCTAGAACATCATCTATCTAGTTTTTCTTTATTTTATTTCATCTTTTGTTTGTCTTTGCAATTTTCATCCTTCTTTATCTTAGTTTTCTTAATTGCTAGATTCACTATTTTCTAGGATCCACTATCTATCTAGTGTAATTAGTGGAGTATAATGTAATTGCTTGTCATCTCGATGTTTTCACTTGGGGGTTTGTGAGAGAATGAATTTTAATGAAAAATCTTTAAGAAATTGTAAGCTTGTCTTGCGAGAACTTGAGGACATCACTTGTGAAACTCATTGGGTATGTCAACTTTAAAACATATGAACATGATTGTGTATCCTTATGGTTCATGTTAAGAGGATTGATATGGATGTTGAGCCTAAACCGACCAAACATTAACGTGACTTTAATTTGAAGTGAGAGAGAGAAATCCCTTGATTAATGGGTATGCAAGTCTGTAAGGAGGGACATATAATTCTTTCTGAAGGTTCTATCAATTAGTTTTGTGATCTGATCCACCGCAATTTCATTCATGCTCCACCATAAGAATTGGGAGCACATTACTATCTTTCACTTTTGATTGCATCCCATGTAGATATGTCTTGCATTACAGTTTTACTCGCATATTTTTGCATGAAATGAAAAAAATAGATAGAGTAGTATACATGCACTTCACCCTTAGGTGCATGTCATAGTAGTTGCATAATTGTCATTATGTAGTTGCATTCGCAGCTTTTGAGCATATAGCACATCATGTGTCTTTTTTTTCTTCTGAACCATTAAAGGTGGTGAACTTGTTCCATACTCTCTGAATAGAATGCATCAAATGTACAAGTTATGTAAAAAGAAGGAAGCCCACCAAATAATCCCTTACCAATTATAAAAATGAGTGTTTGAAAAAAAATAAAAAAAAGAGAGCGAGAAAAAAAATAAGATTGAGAAGTAGGTATGAATAAAAGGGAGAAAGGAACATGTTCTCACCCGCATATTAGAAGAACAAGCACATGGTGTAGTTTTCTTAGATATTCCACTTCACTTTGAGACAGAATGATAGTGAATGCACCATTCCACCAAAAATGTAGCATTAGGACATTTTCATCTACATTCACATCATGATAGGTCATTTTTGTTTTTCGCATGATCGACTGTACTATGCCTTCATTTCTTTCATAGCCACCTATTCCATCAACCCGTTGCTCTAAGTTGTAGGCCACCCATGATTTTCTCCTCATTCATGTACATCAGGAGAGTTGCTTCTATTTAGATGGTATGTAGAGAAAATGAGCCACGTAGATAGGAGATCACAAGATGCACCAAGCCTGAACCTGAGGATTCTATTATATTAACTGCTTTACTTGATAGTGTTCGTGATCTTGGGATGGATATCTATCATGAATGATTATTTTCGCCTAAAGGGTAGTTATCATTCCGTGGTTGGTAAAGGCCGGTATGTGTTTTGCAAGTGGGAATCATATTTAGATATCATTTATGTGATTATGTTCTTTAGTTGACCCTCTCAATCATATTTTATAGTTTTGTGCTCGAGGACGAGCAAGATACAAGCTTAGGGGAGTTTGATGCAGGGTTTTTGAGTCACTTTTATAGGCTAATTTTGTACTTGTTTTATGCGTTCATTTGTCATTTTTGTGACTATAATGGCATGATTCATTTCCTTTAGCCTATAATCATTATATGCATCAAATATATTTTATTTTATCCTATTTTGAGTAAATTATAAAATTCCATTGATTGACCTGTATTTTTCTCTCTAATTCAGGTACTTTGTATTCCAGAACCTGTCGATACCATTGACAAGTCCGTTGATAGTATCGACATGGCAATAGTAACCAAGCCGGAGGGAAAGCATCTAGCTGGATACTATCGACGATCTCGTCGATAGTATCGAGAAGTCATCAGGTTGATATCAGTTTTGAAGTGACAGAAGCACACCCTAAGGCGTCGATACCATCGACACCCCGTCAATGGTATCGACGTCGTCAGATCAGGATTTTGCCCTGAATTTCCACGGTCGAGCGGCCGCGATCTTTTAACGGTTGTAAGTCATACCTATACCTAAGAAAAGACGGCCTAGACAAAAAGATCATGTTGCACTCAGCCGCACAAGTCCTGAAGAAAAGGAGAGTGAAGAACGGAGACCAGAGCGATGCCCCAAGCGATTCTAAAGCCGTAGACGGGCGAATCTACTGTCGAAAGGCTGCAGAACGGACGTCACGCACCGAGGATCACCCAGATATTCTCCGTTTCAGGGGTTGCATCATATTCTCATTCATTTCTCCACATTTTCCTCTTTTTTCTCCATGTGTATCGTTGAGATGAACATGCGGGGCTAATCCCCATTATTCTTAGGACCGGGAGTAGCTCGGGGAATCATTGTATGACAATTTTACATTGATTATTATAATTTGGCTCAATCTCTCTGATATGTTATCATGTTTCTATCACAATTTACTATGTTTGATCACCATAGTTAATTTCTAATATTGTTAATTGCTCCTGACAGAGGATTAGTGGTTGAAAAGGCACAATTAACACATTATCTAATAAATTCCTTAGACAAGGCAAAGTAAAGTTAATGGTGGATACCTAGAGAATTCATTAAAGCACTTAGATTTAGGGTATAAGTTACTACTGATGTGGAACTGACCTAGAACTAGGTAGTGAATTGTATTGCGGAAGCAAGCAATTCTGACTACATGCCATAATAAGGGATAAGGCACAAATTATGCTAGTTGCGTAGAATTGCATGCAATGAGACCTTGCGATGAAACTATGATCCTAAGGATTCCCATTCCATTTGATTAAACTTAACATTTAATCATCGCTCATTTTTATTTTCTCTTTATTTTATTTTTATTTTGTTTCAAAACCAACAATCATCTTTTCCAATCGGTCTAGCTGATCACAACCAGTTAGTAGTAGTCTATTGAAATTTACATTTCCCTGAGTTCGATTCGGGCATCACAAGGCCTATATTACTTTGATACGTGCACTTGCATTTAACGCACGGATCAAGTGTGTCATACGACGATGTTTTCCGCCGGAGAGGATGTGGAGAAGAGGATTTCGAGGCTAGGGAAGGAGGAGAAAGTTCCGCCCATGCTTTCCTCAAGCCTGCGGATAGGAAGGAAACATCAGAAACAACTAACATTGTGTGAGGAGGAAAACCCAAAGTGGGTGGCTATCCACGGTACCATGGAGGGGGAAATAAGAAGAATCAAAATAGGGGGAGTATTTAGGCAAAAACAAGATTTAAAGGAGAGGGGAAAACGAAGGAGGGATGGGGTGACGAGAAGGTTAGTGCCAATTTTGGCTTTGATGGCACGCAGAAGGGGGTCGGGTTGGTAGGAGCTGACGCCATGGTTGCTGACCTCTATACGGAGGTAAAAGAAACAATCTTGACCGTTGGGTGAGGGTCTCAATCCGCGACTAAGTCATCTAATGGCTTAGAGTTCATGATCCAGTAACAAAATACCTTATTGGTGCAAAAGTGGTGTGCGGATCGCTGACTAAAGGGGGAGGGGGCATATGGGCCGCGTACCAAATTTAGGCCCAATTAAGGTGAAAAGCAAAGTTTAAATAAGGAAAATTCAAAAGAACATATATCCTTCATCCTAACTCCAATTTGGATAAAACAAGATGCGTTAGAAAGTAAATTTGAAGATATATAACATGACATACATTAGAGAGTAATATGATGATATTGATTTGGTTGAAAATTAGTTTCTAAGATGGTGTCACGTTAAGTATTTGAAACTTATGTCAAAAAGATAAATTGAGCTCACCACAAGGCATATCCACACAAGATGATACAACTAAGTGTCGAGGCATAATTCATGAAATTAAAGTCCAGGGTGAGAAACTTGAGAAAGGATGGTGTGCATGGTACATATATACGGAGAGAGAATAAATTCCAGATTATCACAAATAGCTACAAAATGTATATCATGTATGCATTAATATATAAGAAATCATATCATCATATATAAAACGAGGTATTTTGTCATAAGATGTCACTATATCCAAAGATCTATCATAGATGTATTCACCCTAGCATAAGAAAAAATTTCCATATCAACTTAGACTAGTATCATGAGGTTGACCTATAGCGTCCTCCTTAATATGGACCATTGTAGGTGACCCTTCTTCAAAGTTGCCTATCCATACTTCCAACCCCATACAATTAGGACCTAGTGAGTCAAATAGTTCCTTTGCAAGCCAACTAGGTAATCAAATATATTGAGGAGGAGGTGGAGGACGAGATGAAGGGGGTTTCTTAGGTGTTATGTCATATATATATATATATATATTCTCATAGAAATTGTCATATATATACAAATAAGAACATAGTGTAAATTTAGCATACATTGGTATAAAAACTCCCACGTGAACCATGCAACCGTGCCACCTTTTGCATCACCTATCCTCTTGTGCTCGGGGTGGTCATCTAGTAGTGCAATCTTGTTCCAAGAATTGTAGACAAGCTTTGGCATCACACGAACTGCATCAGCGAGCAACATAGCACAATGAATCATGACACCTACAAGGTGTTGGTAATTTGTGCCTAGTGAAATGACATATCCTTGTAATAAAAGATGACATGACCTCAACTCCTGGAAACTTATATAGAGTGTTATATATACCTAAACTTAAACTTATAACAATCATTTCAAATACTACTATACCATATATAAACTTACAACGGACGTGATAGGTGGCGGGTCCGCAAGATTACTCCTAACCACCTCTGTTTTAAGGGGTCCACCCCATATGAAGAGAGGGGTGCCATTGGTATTGTTTGATAATCTTAATGAGAAGCATGATACTATCTCATTACTTCTTGTATTCCCTTTGCAACCATATCTTGTACCTTCTCTAATGAGAATCCTCCTTTCTAGACATATTTGCGCTAATGCTCTGATGGCCCAAAGAAGGCTCTTATACCAGTACCAGCCCCAACAACCCTAACATGCCAAGGATACTCTAGATTACCTAGAGAAATTGTCAATTCATGCCTTGTACCCTCAGGGATGAACTTGGCTTGTTTCCTTTGCCCGTAGATCTCCGGCAATCATCATCAATAATAATTGGTAAGTAAAACATAACAATAATCAATAGTAATTGCTCTGAGAATTGAATTTTACCATTTTTGCCTTAGTGGTTATGGGTTTTGGGTCTCCATGTTTTGTTTGCCTCCTAGCTATCCAGTCCTCATGGCAAAGTGTAGGTGTAGGAGTAGTAGAAAACTCAGCAATCCTAAGAGTAGGCTACATAGAAGAATCCTCCTACAGTCTTTGTTGGTGAAGCTTTTCATAGCCACTTGGAACCATCGTGTGGTTGTGCACATTCTTTACAAACCTCTCTCTTTGAGCATTTCTTAAAGCCTGGTTAATCCAAAACATATGTTAAAAATGTAATACATGAATTCATAATAATGCATTCTAAATGAGGATGCTTAATACCTTGAATTCATCAATTTTTGTTGAAGCAACAAACGCCTCCCATGCCATCGCGTCAAGATAGTTCCATTGCTTAGTGGATAACTTCTTCTTCTTCTTGTCAGCTTTCAATATGTATTCTCTTGTCAGATTTGTCATATAATTCCTTAGCACCTCCCATAGAGTTGCATCACCTTTTTATGATGTAACTTTTTGTCCAGGTTAAATATTCTCAGCAAAAGTTCATTTACTTAATGCAATATTCTTAAAAAAGTCATAAATATCTTTAAAAACATATTTGTAAATGATAATATCTCACACATAGTTTCTTTCTTATTAATCTTTCGTGCCTTGAGAAATTTTATATCAAGATTCTACTACTACATCTGATTTGATACAAGCAAGAACCCCAAAATATGCCACAAAACAACTAAAGTTCTACTCAAAAAGATTTCTTGGATCATGAAACTCAATGACTAGCTTTGGTATGTTACCATTTTGGTCTACTAACTTTTTCATCATGGTGATGCCTCTTATTTTTGCACATTGATGATGCTTCTCAAAAAGCTCAACACGATCCTTAGGGTGCACATCCTCATGCTTGAATTGACAAGAAACACATATAAGTCATACAAAATGTAACTAATAAATGTGATAAAACAATACAAAAATATAACAAGATAGACATTGTAAAATGCAAATCTATGTAATAAAACAATACAACTTAGATCAATATCATACTCATGATGGACATCGTCATGGTGCTTATCCTCATGGTAACATCATCATGGTCATCATACTCACGGTCAGAAGCCATATGAAAACATGACATATCATAAATTGTCAAAAAATGAAATATATATGATAAAGATTGTAAATTGCACATAGAAATTAAAAAAAAATAAAAGAATGTCTGTAATAAATTGTTCTTGGTTCAACTAAAATTATCCTTTTGTGATCTTCATGCAAATATAAGTTAGTGTCAGCTTCAACATTTGGTGATGGCAAGCCAATTGAGAATGGACCAGAGTCATCATACTTGGTGTAGTACTCTTCTTCAACTATAGGATCTGTAATGAGCTACATTTTACCACTAAAAACAACTGACCATTTTTAATTTTTAAGATCATCGATATAAAATACTTGCTTCTCTTGTGATGTCATTATGAATGGTTCACCCTTCTCGCCATTTGTTTCTTGAAAAATCACTAATGTGAAGCCCAATTCATCCACTACAACTCCTTTGGTGTTATCAACCCGATTACATCTAAGGATAGGAACTCTAAAATCTAAGCAGTAAAACTCCCATATGTCTTTAATGACACCGTAATATGACATTTTAGCTTCACGTGGACTTTTGTCCTTCACACTAAAAAAATACATTAAAGATGCTTGAAATGTGATTCCACTATTTTGGACAACACTCTTATCATCTTGATGTTTTGTGTAATTTGAAAATCCATTTATGTCAAACCCTTCATATGGAATAACATTAATTTTTTGTTTAAATGTGAGGCATTTGATATTTGTATCAATATTATTTAGGGTTTGAGATAGTATATAAATGACCTAATCTTCAAACCAACTAATAAATGTCTTGTTATGCTCTCTAACAAGCCACATTAAATTGGCTTGAAGATATTTTTTCTTAATGAAATTGGTATTCCGGTGATATAAATACTCACTTCATCGATATTGTGTAAAATATAGAAGTGTGCTTGTTCCCACGGCTCACAAATGATTACTTTAACTCGTGCTCCTAAAGTCCCTTTGTCACAATAGTCCTCAAAACTCTTTTTGCAGACACGAGCTTCATTACAACTCAAAAAAGTCATTGCAAAAATCCCTAACCTCCCTGGCTACATAACCCTCAATTTCTCTCCCTTTAGACTGATAACGGTTTCAAACATCACATTTAAAGACACTCATGTACCGTTCAAAAGAATACATCCAATCCAAAAAAATTGGTCCCAACATTTTCAATTTCCTAGTCAAATGGACAACAAGATGTATCATGATATCAGAGAATGAAGGGGGAAAATACATCTCAAGATGACACTAGGTAAGGACCACTTCTCTTTGCACTTATCAAGATTCTCAGGATCAATAACTTTGTTTTATAGAGTGTTGAAGAAGAAACAAAACCTAGTGATTGCAAACCTTACATGCTTTTACAATATAGATCAATTTTTCATAAGAATTTTTTTTTGCATTAGAGTGTGACAATCATGAGATTGAAGAACTGCCAGCTTTAGATCCTTCATTGATACCAATATATAGATATTGGAAGAGAATCCCTATTATACCTTAACATAAAACAGACATTCGTAAAACAATTTCTTCTCCTTTCTGGACAACATGTAACAAGAAGGAGGTAAATATATTTTTCGATCACTACTAACTTCTCTTGTTAATTCTTTCGTTATTCCCATTTCACGTAGCTCCATTCTAGATTTGATACCATCTTTAGTCTTACCTAGTATATTCAACTGAGTACCAATGATGCTATCATAGATATTTTTCTCAACACGCATGACATTGATACAATGCTGAACTGCCAAAGAACTCTAATAAGAAAGATCCCATAATATTGACCTCTTCTAGCATAAAGATTTTGTCACTCTGTGTGAAAATAGTATATTGTGATCTCTTACCAAATTTATTGACAAAGAATTTTAATCTTTGATAAACAACCTCTATTGATATAGGTTTAGGGGTACTCTGTTCCTCACTATATCTGTTGAACACTTTGTGCAACCTTCAGTAAGGATGAAACTTTAGAAGAAACCTTCGATGACCAACATATACAGTCTTACCACCATTTTGTAGTCGTATTGAATCAATATTCTCCTCACATATAATCTTTCATCTTTTATTTGCTAATGACTTACTTCTGTTCACTAAAGCAAATGAAGATAACACCTTGAGTATTTGATAGGTTCTTTAGGACTTCAATTTTTGGTCATGACTTCACCTAAGTCTGGACAAGAGCCATCTATATTTGAGCTCCTCTGCTCTGGGAACGCTACATGATTCCTTTGGCATTAAAGTTGTGGAGCTACCAGTCAGGTACATGGGCCTCCCCTTGTTTACTGGAAGGCCTACAAAAAGGATGTACCAACCCTTCATAGACAAAATTAAAATAAAGTTATATTATTGGAAAATGAAACTACTAACCATGGAGAGTATACTGGAATTGATTATATCTACCCTATCTTCTTATCATCTATAATGGATCAATGTTTTCCCTTTCCCAAGTATACTATTTATGGAACATAGAGTATCTATAGAGGTTTCCTCTGGGGAGATAGAAATGAGGAAAAGAACCTACATGATATCTTCAGACATGGTGTAGACCGAAGAGTGAAGGGGGATCAGGCACTAGGAGAGTAAAGGATTGGATCCTTGCAAGATAGATAAAAAATCTATGAGACATCTCAAATGCTAAATCTACTTTGTGGGTTCGTTGGGTCCATAATAGGTACTTAGCTAACTACTCTGTTTGGAATTGCAAATTGAAATAGAACCAAAGTTGGAATTGGAGGACTATTTTGAGAACCATGGATCATGTTGCATCTTTTGAAAGATTTAAGATAGGCTCAGGAGAGAGCATTGGCATATGGAAAGATCTATGAGTGGAAGGACAATAGCTTGAGAACATAATGGTGCATCCTCTTAAGTGGAGAAATGACCTTCACAAAAACCAAAATCTATATTTTATCATCAAAGATGGGAATGGTGCATCCCACATATACGAGGAGCTAAGGATTTTGAGAGAAAATATAATGGGATTCAAATCCAAGAAAAGGACGCTTGTTATCTTGAGGGACTTGCTCAGTTCTCTCTAAAAGGTGCCTGGGAATTTAGTCGCACTAAGAACGACGGGATACAGTGGGCACAATGGTTATGGAAATATAACCAACCAAGAAGATATCTTATACATTGCTAGAAATCATTTCATTAAAGGCTGGTTACAGATGCTTTCCTCCAATCAATAGGTTTTGTTCTCGCCTCGCGGTGCATCTTGTGTTTAAAGGAAACTGAACCAGGTGATCACTTATTCTGGTCTTGGAATATTCCAATAGACTTTGGGACCGGGTGGAGACCATCATCCAAAGAAAAATAAGCATCTTCTAATATATGATACATTGTCATGGGAGAAATGATCATCTGCGGATAGTTGTTACACTTCACCATGTGTGTAGCACAAGAAACAATTTTATTTTAGATGAAAAGAACCCTTCCTTTGTTAATACTTGGCATTTTATGAGCCAAGATTCTGAAAACCTATACGTGTATAGATAGGTTTTTTTTACATAGGTTCTCCATACCACACATGTAACCTTGTTGAATTTTGAAATGGAAGGTAGAATGCTTAATGATAAAAAGAAAAATCTTCTCACATATTGGGCATGTTGTAGATCTTTTCACGTTGTATCCACACAATTCACATATGCTGGACATACATTAATAATGCAAAACAACATAGAATGAAAATGAAATGTCTCTTTGCGTTAATCATATAGTTCATCACACCTTCTCCTAGAGTTTCTTTAAGTCATCAATCAAAGGTTCAAGATCAACATTGATATCATTTCCAGGTCGTTTAGGGCCTAATGTCACAACGACGACATGATGTAATTATTTTTCATCCACAACCAGGGAGGAATATTGTATATAACAAAAAAAATGCCAAGTGTTATGTTGGCTTCTCAATGTGCCATATGGATTCATCCCATCAATACAAAACCAAAGTGTTAGATTCCTAACTTCTTTACTAAATTTAGGGTACAATAAATCAATCTTCTTCTATTGTTGGGAATCAAACACATGTTGTATGATCCCATCATTATTTTTCTTTTCCTCTACATGTCACGTTAAATTCTCCACATCCATTGAATTGGCAAACAAGGGTTGAAACCGTGGTATTATAGGAAGATACCATATCACCTTAGCAGTAGAGCCAATTTTGGAATTTCCAAATTCATAATTTTATACCTTGAAGCTTCACATTTTGGATAATCTTTCAAATTGATATAGTCCTAAAAAATAGTCATTTGGGGATGCATGTATCTTCTTAGCCTCCATTCCCATTGGGAAATACATTTTCTTCAATCCATATGTTGAGATTGGAAGATCCATCCCTTCAGGAAGAATATATTTCAACAAAGACAACAATGGCATGAATCTTTTGTCGCTCCATCTATTGTTAGCTTTCAAGGTATACAATGTCAACACTTCACTCAACTTTGTAAACATAGTACAACCTATGTATAATGGTCTCTCAGCACCATGCACAATGTTCCTAAATAAGGATGATGGATCAGTGTGATCTACCTTGCAACTATCTAGTATCACATCAACCATGTCTATCAGAATTGGGTCATTCATATCTACATCATCATCAACAATTTCTTCTTCCAAACAAGTACTACTATTGACATCTACTAATCTCATAGTAGTAATTTGTACATGTCAGTATCATTATGTATAGCCTTGTACAATCCCGTTGTACATGACATGACTTTTGATTTTGTCAACAGTGTCGACTTTCAATTTGTTATTGTAATTCCTACATGTAAAATAGAAACAATGTCCAGGTTGTTTCCTGTGCTCCTCCATAGATATTATAAACTAATCAAGACAAATAATAAACTCTGGGTGAAATCATTTGGAATGGGCATCCATGATCTATCGATTCTATGATCAAAGAGTATACAAGTATAAGGGTTTAGGGCTTACAAATTAGTGTTTATCATTTAGGATTTAGGGATTAGAGTTTACATGTTAGGGTTAAGGGTTTAAATATTAGGATTTAGGGTTTATGGTTTACAAATTTTTGTTTAGGGTTCAGTAATGAATGTTTGTACCACCTATCCCATTCTTAAACACCTAATATTACTAGTAAGTGTATAATGTGTATTCAGTTTCCAAGACAATTTTGGCAGCATTTCCCCGTAGTTCTCCAAGTACACCGATGTAGATGGACAAATATCCACCTACATATGTACTTAGAGAACAAATGGGTAAGTACTAATGAGACATCTTGAAAACTAAATACACATTATATATTTACATTCTAAGTGAGATTAAGCATTCAAGAATAGTCCTAAACTATATATTATCCAAGATTTACTCCTAATAAGTAAATCCCAAATGGGTTTCTAGGATGACAAAAAATTATATATCTATGTTCTTAGTGTCATCATTTATATCATATGTGCAAAAAAATACATTAAGATAGGCTTAGAATAATAAATGCATTTTTCAAGAAATTTTTGGTCCAAGTTTCATGTTATTTTTTTATGTTCCATCCACAATTATGCACAATGAAGGTTAAGGATCATCAAGTCATGAAATTAGACATCCAAATATACATCTAATGAATTCATTTCCTAATTTAAACAAAAATTCCAAACAAATTCCATCAACACACATATCATACACTTTCTTTCATATTCATTCATACACACAATGCAAACACAAACATTCCAAGAATAGAGTACACTTTTTTGCATTTTCATCCACACACACAATGCAAACCCAAACAAATGCTAGATATGGATAAATGTATCAAAACTAGTTATGAAAAGGGGTAGATGCTCAACTTTCAAAACAATGACGATGATGGGTGAGCAAGATGGTGGCAACCTGCAAGCTGAGGTGATGGTGGCAAAAACATCTAGAGGTGCATGCGGCTGGAGGAGGCAGAGCAGGATGGAGGTTCTTGTGGCTAGAGTAGGCTGAGCAGGAGAAGGTGGCTATAGCTATGGGAGAAGTAGAATCTAGATGTGGCAGGAGAAGGATTAAGAGGAACTAGAGGTGGTGGCAGTAGTGCTAGTGGCGGCAAGCAGAGGCTAGAGCAAAATGAGAAAAGATAGTAGAGCACACAATCGCCAAAGCATAACAGCTAGGTATCACGATGAAAAAGGAAAGTGGTAAAGAAAAAGTGTTATTAAGCAACTTAGTCCTTAGTTTCGAGAGAAAATCCATGACAATGTATATAGTCGTCAGTTGCTTTAGCAAAAACAATGACATAGTAAACAATATGTCATCAGTTTTAAAGAGTAAAACTGACAAAAGAAACCCTAATCCATAAAAAGTCAGTTTATGTTAGGAGACTTGTTTGATAGTTTGATTGAGACAAACCGACGACTAAGTTAACACTTAGTCATCAATTTAAAAAAAATTTGCTTCAGTACAACTGAATCGTCGGTTGTGTAGAAAAAACCAACGATGAAGAAGAAATATGGGGGAAAAATATTTTTGTGGGAATGTGACATGAATTCTTTGTCATCGATTTGTTTACTTCACACCAACACCATTTGTACAACTTTTTCAGGGTTTATAAGACTTCTAACATCAGTTTTTCTACTGAGTAGCCGACGACTAAAGTATTTTGGAGGCAAATTTTCACATTTTTGGAGGTAACTTTTTATCTCTATAAAATTATATTTAGTGGGTTATCTAAGAGGTAAGTTTTTTTTAGATAAGGCAAAATATTACTATCTCAAAACAAAGTATAGGGGACACAACAAAAACCCTGTATACTATACAAGCTTTACAAGAGACCCCACATCATCAGAGCCATACTATCTATCCTACTCAAGCTCTTCAGATTAACTTTGAAAAACCACAAAATTCTATCACTAATTACATCAAAAATGATTGTGTTATCCCTTGGTCTCTTTCCATGTAGCCTATGATTTAGCTCACCCCATATGTGGAAGATGAGTGAAGTGATGAAGATCCCCCCCAAAATTTTGTTCTATGTATTGGTCCCTATTTTCTCAATCATCCACCCCACAACCTCATCCATGTTAAGAGGTGTCAGGACACCCCAACCGCATTTAAGGAAGCCTTTTGTGCGATTCGTTCACATTGTTACATAGGAGGCAGTTTGGATCACAATTTAAACCCCACTTAATGATTCTATCTCTGGTGGGCAGTCTTCTCATGATCGCCCTATAGGATCTGAAGCTCCATTTTGGGCATCTGGGCTTAATCCATAAAATATCATACCACATGACCTGTGGCAACTAGTTCCTAATCTTTCATGGATTGCTAATCGTGTCGTTGTTCTCTTGTTGCTACTGCATTTGATACAACGTGCCCAAGTCTTTATGGATTTTCATCATCTTGCACCAGATCATCGATTCCCCTATGATCATGTCGTCACCCAGCTGGCCATTCCAGTATTTCATCCACCTAGTCCAAAGGGATTCTGGGTTGTTAAGGAACCGATCCACTCTTCTTGCAGCTGCTTCCCAAGCTACTGTGGTGGGACAAGAGATGCCTAGGACTCCCGCCTGCAATGGCTGTGAAATTGTGCACCATCTCACAACATGTGCCCTGCCCCCCCATAAGAAACCAGACATGATACTTCTGAACTTGTCTAGAATGAACCTCGACATCTTTGACTGCCTGCACCAGTAGAAATTGTTTGCCGTAAGGACCATTTTGATGAGCATTTTTCTCCCTCCCATTGAAATTTTTAGGCCACACCACTTCTCGACAGTGCTTCTTAGGTCATCTACACACTCTTGATAGTCCACCCATCTTCCCCTTCCTCCTGAGATTGGTATCCCAAGGTATTTAGTAGGGAACCTACCTAGAGGGATGTCAATCACCTCTTTCAGTCTCCCCCTTCTACTATCACATGATCTAGAGAGAAAAACATTGGATTTTATAGCATTCATATACAGGTTGGACAGCAACCCAAACTCCTTCATCAGATCCTTCACCTTCTTGATATATTTGTAGTGTCCCACACTAAAGAATAAGACATCATCTGCAAAGATTGTAAATGTCAAAACTTTCACTCCCCTCACCTTGAAATATTTAATTTGACCCTCCCTTTCTGCCAAATTAGTTAGCTATGTAAGGTTCTCCATAACTATAGTAAATTAGAGTGGGGATAATGAATCACCATGTCTTAGGCCATTAGAAGCTCTAAACAGTCCATACGACACCCCGTTGATCAGGACAAAGTAGGATGTAGTTTGCATGCATTTACGACGTAAGTTTCACTAATAGACAACCAACATTATAGAAAAAATAGTACCCATGTCTTTTCTAAATTGATAGGACTTTACCAATGGTGACAATTTCTCTTTGTAGTCAGCGTTGTTAGATATATGGTGTCATTTTTGTTTAGAACCATCATTATCAAAAGTGAAATTAGAGGTAAAAAATGTACTAGTGAGGATTCATATGAACTCGAGGAGGTTCTTGATGAGGTTGATCTTTGCTTGGTTTTGAACCCAGCAAAATTAAGGTTAACCTAGTCAAGATTATTGGAAATACTTTTTGAATTGAAGTTTCTCAACCTAGGAAGGGTTCCCTAAACCTAGTTGGGTCTGCTACATTATGAAATTTGTTCTAGAGGTTAATGTGCAATCATATGGGATCTATTAGTGGGTAGGCTTGGACCTTTGCCTATAAATACAAGACTCTTGCATACCTTCAATTTGTTTGTGTCTTTGATAGGGTCAAGTTTATACCAGAGAGAGAGGAGAGACTCCCTAGTGTAGAGATCGATTTGGTACTACCATGTGGGGGCGTTCTAGCTTGGATCTTAGAGATATACTAAGGAACTTCTTCCTCAAGCTTGTCCTACCCATTTTTATGTAAGATCTTCACATTATCTCACATTTTACTAGTTGTTCTCCTTCTTTATACATTATTGGGCCTTGGTTTTTGTGAAACCATGGTGGAATCACCTTCTCTTACACAAACTTCCCTCTTTTCTACCTTTTTCAGCATAGTTCGATCTAGATCTCCCTCATAGGAGAACTTGGATAGGCATACAGGGTCAATCCAACCTTTTGTGCCTTACGGAAGGCTAATCCATGGTGGATTAGGTGGAGAACCTTCCTATAAGGAAGGTTCTTCTCATTTATATTCATTCATGGTATTCTTTTCTCTTCTATAAGCTTCATGTAAGGTTTTCTTGATTGGATCTACAATATCTCATGCTTCTTTCTTCTTATGTCAAAGTTTCTTAGTTCTTTGGCAAAGACCAAGGTAGAATATGACATTGTGGAGGTTTTTGGTGCACAGGATGCAATAGAGAGGTTGTTAGAAGAAAGTAGTTTCGATGTGTTTGCAAAGACGAAGCTTTGTTTCATGATTTTCCATGCTGGTTTCTTGCACTCTCCTTAAATACACATGTAATAGCACAAACATGCTAAAAACAAATATCTAACCTTCTTGTTGAGAAATATATCAAGTTTAATATTAAAATTAAGATCGTATTAGAGAACATGAATCTTTGTGAATAACTATTGTCCTCTCCTATGTGCGTGCTTGGATGATTGTATGTTTCGAAATATAGTCTTCAATGTTTTTCCATGCCTAATTGTATTATACAAATACATGCTTAAAATGTAGCTAGAAATAAGTCTTTCTCCCTTTAGGGAACACATCAAGTACACATTTGCTAATGTCAAACCCAGTTTGTGAACTTAAGGAATTTGATAGGGGCCCAAATATTAATTGTCATGATGGTATATCTTATACCTATATGAAAATAATAATTATGTCGGAAGTGTAAAATATATATGTGGAAATGAGTTTATCTCCCTTTATTGAATGATTCTCATGCTAATCAACTATGTCATGACTGTCCATGTGGAAAACACTTTTTCTTACTGAATTGAAATTCATGATGAATTTCACTCTATGGCTAATAAAGAAGTTCATTTCATGTTATCAGGTTTTCCCGCATTTGGTTGCATGTTTCATCCTCCCATTTTGAGCATTTTATAGTTTGAGGTTCTCCATAAAAAATATATACTTATATGTACTTCAGAAAAATTTTCCCATTACTTCTACTTTTATAAGACTTCTACAAATCCCTGATTGGATTATCTTCAACAAAATATTTATTTGAAAATTTCCACGTACATTTAATTTCTACTAACAGTTGGTGTGTTTTTCTAATGTGTCAAACCTTATGGATCTCAACAATGCACTACCTCTCCTTAACATTTCAATTGGAAAACCCAAGCCCTGGTTCTATCCTATACATACCCCATGATACCCATTGTGATATGGGTCCCTTTTGATTCTCTTGAATCCAGAGAATCAACTAGATCCCCTTTGTTTTTTGTTTCTTGAGTGTCTAGAGGAACCTTCCTCTAGCATGAATTGTGTTTTGAGCATTGACATTGTCAAATGGTAATCACATAGAGATATGCTAATAACTACATTGATCAACTAATAATTTCTTTGATCTTCTAATAAATGTTCTGATTTTCATATCTAACCATAATTTTTCGATCTTGCTACTTATCGAATCATTGTGATCTTAACTGCCTGATCAAATACTCCTAAATTTCTCTTCTAAAACTAGTTTTTATTATTAATTAGGTTAAAAATCACTATTTTCTTGACTTTTTTCAATCATTAATTCATTATCTAAGATTTGATATCATGTAATCCATTGCATATCTCACTTCATTTTATATAAACAATTGAGTTTATATCATATCGTGATTGCAATATTTTATCATCTCTTTATATCCCAACATTTTATATTCCAACCGCATGAGGTGGATCTCCATAGTGGAATATCCTGAGTAAATTGGGATTGATGATGGTAAATAAATGATCATCTTCAAACAAAACATCCATCAAATGAAAAACATGTTGTAATGTTTCATTGTATTAATGAATCTGAATCAATGTCTCTTAAAGTAGATACTGAAATATATAAAATCACTCTTATAGGAGACATATAGGTGCTAACACCTTCCCTAATTGTAACAAGGTTGCCAAATTTTTCTTTTTAGCCATACTTATCAAAATTATCTTAACCACCCTAGGTTGAAATCCAGTTGTGTACATTTGTTGTTGATTTAAATATTTTTTAGGTTTTCCATATTTTGTGCCTTTTATTTTCCATGTGAATTAAGCTCATGAGACTGAATGAGATTTTTCCTATTGTGTAGCAAGGGGTGAAATTGCAAAAATGAAAGGGCATGGTTATAATTAATCCTCCCCTTCATTAAGGTAGAAGTCTTTAGTGTAACTAAAAACCAAATATGGTATTCATGTTCCACAGTGTTCTAGAGAGGGTTCGAAAGAACGTTCCCCTGGGTTTCAGAACACATGATTGAAAAACATATGATGATCTTTGCATGCAAAAAGGTTAAATAATCATGTCAAGGTTGGAAACTTTTCCCTTTCAATGGAAATAGATTTTTTATGTATTAAAATAGATTGTTAGGTCCAAAGAAAGGAAAAGAAACATGTCCCAAGATTGAATGATATGTAATTCATCATTGCCACTGGATATTTCCAGTAACACCATGATAGACCATGTTGATTACCAATGTTGGTTGTTGAGCAGAAGTTAGGATGGTGTGTAGGAAAATATGACCCTCTTAGGGACTAAGCTTGTGACTGGATTTTAGGGTGTGATACTCACTCCCCATGGGAAATTTATGAGAGAAATATTCACCAAAAAAATTATTTATGGACAAGGTGACCAACTTGGGGCAAAATATTATCGCTTGATATCTATGTGTGAGGTGCCTCTCTCCTTAGGGGAGGTTTTATGAGAGAGATAATAACAGAACATGTGGTATATATGGAAACTTGGGGTAGGGACTATGGTTGGATATGCATATCACCATGTGAAATGAATCTCTCCTCTGGGGAGATTTTATGAGAAAAATACATACAAACAAGGGGTATTCAGGGATAGGTGACCTACTCGAGACCTGAGACTGTGGTTGGATATGCACATCAACATGTGAGTTCATCTCTCCTCAAAGGATACTGATGAGAGAAGTACTCATAGAAAAGGGGTGTCCAGCGACAAGGGGACCTAACTGCGGCCAAAATTGTTTCTAGTTATCTATATATGTTTTAGTGTGTTCATGGGAGATTTTATGAAATAGATACTCATGAAAAGAAGGAATCCAGGGATAATCTAACCTACTTGGGACCAATGATTATGGTTGGACTTTTGTGTGTGAGGTTCATCTCTCCTCAGGGGATATTTTATGAGAGAGATGCTCACAAAAATGATGTGTTGATCTAGTTTTAGGTAATGTTATGAGATTGTGGTGTTAAAATCAAGGTGAGGCTAAAACACACTTTTAGCTCATGGTTTAGGACTATTGGATGTGAATGTGAGCTCGATGGGCCAGGTTTAGGTCATTTTGATGTAATAAATATGGGCAGATCATCATTCTACTCAGACAAATCTTAGTCAAGTTGGAAAATCATGAGTCAATATTTCAGTCATGATTTAGAAGTTACATCCAAGATATTGGATTGAGTAACCTTGCATCATACCAGTGAAGTGTTTCTTTTAGAGGATCATGATGAGTTTGAAGGCTATATAAGAAGGTAGTTGTTTGTCAAACATACTAGTATAGATCAAGCATAGAGAGAGTACTACAATGTTGTATGTGATTTTTTGAGAAATCACACACGTCATTCTATAAAATGAGGAAGCCTTTCGGAATAGATATGAAATTTTGGAACCTGGGGTCATTAGAAGGTCAGGGTATTTTGAAGATGTTTATTAAAAATATGTCTCTTTAGGTCATTCTTGTTCAAAGATGAAGACTAAAAGTTATTCAAAGTTTTTGCATGGATTTAGCCAACATTTTGGTGGATATCTGTAACAAACCAAAACTTAGAATCTTACCTTATTCCACAACTAGAAAGACTGTAAGATTGGTTTCCTAGATTTGACCAAAAAAGGATAGAATTAAACAACCTCACACATTTACTTTAGAACATCAATATGTTGTAATATGTTACATGTATTTCCTTTGATAACTAATAATCATATAATGGCTAAATAAAAATGTATAATATGCTATGGAGTAACAATTGGTAATTCCATGTACATAATTATTAATAATGTTCTATTATTTAAATAAATACGATCTTAATGAATCAAATATGTTAAATGTTGAATTTCATGCATACTAATAACATATAAATTTTTTGTGGCAAGGTGAAATTAAAGGGACTCTAATTTTAGATTTGTCAAAAAAATATGTAGGTAATTTGCATAAACATAATGGTGATATAACTCAAAATATTAAATCTCAAAAATGAAATATAATGGTAAAACGGTGTTCCTTTGATCCCAATTATCATGGGTATCAAGTTTTACATAATTTGAAAAATAATGATTATCATAATTTTATTTAGAAAAGAAAAATATTAGTTTTGATCCATTATTAAATAATAGGTTTAATTCCTTTAAAAAATATCCCAAATTCAAATTATACACACAAAAATTAGTATATGTGTATATTTTCACATTAATTCAATAATCTGATCCTAGTTTCTTTTAGAAGAGAGAATATAACTTAAAGTCCAAAATATTAAATAAACTAGTAAAAATTCCCAAAATGGATAATTAATGACAAAATCACACTCCTCACGGTTTAGATTGCTTGTTAGATAAGTTTCACATTTTTTAAGTGTTCCTATATGCCTCAAATTCTTTAAGAAAGAAATCAAAAGACAATGTGAAAAATATTAAAAATATAATATATTAAATGAATATTTTAAACCAACTTGTATGGATTATACATATATAATTTATGTGAAGTTGTAACAAAGAAAATTGTGGTGTAATATAAAGAGAAAGAATGTTGTACATGCATGTTAAATCTATGGAAAATTTATCATGATGGAAAATCTTAAAATATATTTACCTTCCAAACATAATGTGAATGAGGTAATTGCAACAATGTGGAATATGTGAGGTATTTTAATAAATTAGAACATACTTTATAGAACTACAGTCTTTGTACTTAATGTTTTAAACCTATGAATAAATGAAAACAATCATGTTAACATATCATATAGAAAAAAATTATTTTAACTCAATTACATATATGTTTGGAAACAAATAAAAATTTGTAAATATATATAATCAATTAGTTAACTCAAATAATAAATAATAATAATCTTGACGAAATGATTTCCTTAGTAAACCTCACTATTACCTCCTAAAATCATTAACAACAAGGAAGCAAAAGAATAATGGTTCAATAGATAATGTTTACACCATTTTGATTTGGATTTCATGGGTCTATAACAATTAGTTTTGACACTTGTCTACTCCACAAATAATTAATAAAAATATATTAGCAATATAAATGGTTGCCTCAATTTTAGAAATTTGGATCTAACTTAATATTAATTTAATAGATGCCTTTTATTGAAGTAAAATTGGGACAAAACCCTAGTTCTATGTGAATTAGGGCTCCACCTTGGGTCAAAATCTGGTTTTGTACATTTGTTGTTGATTTAAATGTTTTTTGGATTTTCCATGTTTTTTCAAGATATATCGTATTTTTTTATGAAAATATATAAACATAGATATGGTTGCCTCAATTTTAAGATCAATAGAGTGAGCTCCTCCACAAGACAAGATTTCTTATTGCAACCGTAAGAAGATATTATTTCTTTTTTAGTTTCATGGAGTGGGATTTCATTAGATCAATCAATCTTTTCTACATGGAAGAATTAGAGATTTGTCCATGCACCTTTATATAGAAATCAGAGATTCTACCAGGTTTTCTCTCTATCATTTGAGTTCCATATTTTTCTATAAGATTGAAAACTATCTATTTTATTACCTCTTTAGTAGAATGTAGAATTCTCCCAGGGTTTGTAATGTTACTTTTTGATTTTTTGAGTTTTCCTGACATGTCGACAATTAAAGGTAATTCTCACGATTTCCATTTTCAAAATTTTCCCTACCATTTTAGAGTTAGCCACCACTTCCTAATTAGTATTTTTTTATGCATCCTAATTAGGGTTAACAACCACTTTTTGGTTAGGGTTTTTCCCCACTGCCTATCATGGTTAGCCTCCACTTACCATTTAGGTTGCTTTCCTCACTTCCCAATTCGGGTTAGCTATCACTCCCTGGTAAGGGTTTTTTTACTTCTTTTTGTTGGTGTTAGTCGCAGCTCCAAAGTAGGCTTTTTTTTCTTCTGCTTCCTAGTTATGCTTAGCGACCGCTTTTGAATCACATTTTTGTTTGTTGATTCCTAGTTAGGAATAGCCTCCTTTTTCCATGTACAATATCATTTTCTACTTACTAATTAGTGTTTCATTTGGTACTTCCTAATTAGATTTTTTCTACTTCCTAATTAGGGTTTGCTTCAGCTTCTCGGTCAGTCTTTTTTCTTATGCTTCCTAATTAGGGTTTTCTTTTTGCCTTTTATTATTGTATTTGTTTTCACTTCCGAATTAGGCTTCACTTCCGCTTAGCTTTTAGGATTTTCCTTCATCTTCCCTTCTTATTTTGATTTCCCCTTTATAAAAAGAGAGTGATAAGCTCACCATGCCATTATGAGAAGGATTTTTTCCCACTAAATGCATGTTTTCTTGCAAGATTGATATAGGTTTGGAAAGGGATAAAAATATCTTATCTGCATGGGGGGTTTTCTCTTACATTAATTTTCCTTTTCTTATTTTCAAGGTATTTCTTCAGAAAAGTTAAATTTATACACTTGCAGTATGGACAAGTAGAAACCCATGCGTCAACAAAATGGGTGTTAGTACTCATATTGGATCCTTGGATGAGGCGTGGAAATGTTACAAAGGTATCAGTGTAGCGTAATGTTAGACACCAAATGCCTTAAGGAAAATCCCTTTCTTGGCACAGATGATTGTTTACACCCATTGTAGTCAAGAGTTGTATTGGTAGTAGTACCCTTATCATAGAAATTGGTTTACCTCCACAAAGAGTTCCATCATGAAGTAGAGAAGTTAAGGACCAACCCCCTCTTATATATTTAAATTACATCTATGCTCATGGAGTAAAAAGGGAGAAGACTGATCTTCAACAAATGCACTACTAAAAATTTTACGTGTCTTTCAAATTCTAAGATTTTTAATGCTTCATATTTAAAGATTTCATTGATTGTTTGATAACATATTCATAATCGAATCAATAATCTTATTATACCAATATCCACACCATCAAATACTCCCGAGTTATCTCAAGAAATTCAATAATATTTGATGAAATTTTTTAATAAGCTTTAATCAACAACCGTGAATCATCAACCTCCAAAATAATTCTGGTAACAATCATTTCAAATCAACAAGGTTGGACATCTTTACAATATCAAAGAAGTCAAAAATCTTTTCAATCTCGATAAACTTGAACAATGTTTTCAAGTTTGGAAATTTCTCTCCAATTTTTAACAAGTTTGACCAATCTTTTCAATCTCAACAATGTTGAACAATCTCCTCAAATGTCAAAAAAGTTGAACAATTTTTCAAATCTAAACAAAGTTGAACAACCTTATCAAACCTCAACAAAGTGGAACGATCCTTTCAACCCTTACATGATTATAATCTTATGAAATTAATTTGAAAAATCATCATATAACTACACTATTGCAATAAATTTTACAATCTAACCAAGCAATATCCCAACCTATCTTATGCTGGTAGCCTGTCTAAATTTCTCTTAAATCTCCTCACCAAAAGGTCATATTCCACAACCCCGCCGTTGTCTATGGAATTTACACTTGCATTTCACATTTTTGAGTGGTTAGGTTCCATCTTCCCATTAGCCTACACCACATAGGAAGCCTACTAACGTTATCTCTCAGGACAACTCATACTATTAGCAATTTTTTCTAAGATCTTATGATATGACCATGATGAAAGGATGATTGATTTTGGTCTCTTCAAATGAGGAACCACTAATATGTTAACACTTACATATTTTAAGGATTGGGACCTAAGAGGGGATCCAGTCCCTACTAAATTAAATAAAAAGGAAGCATCCCATATGCCAAACACACCACTAATTTTTTTCATAATTGGGTGATAATCCAATTTATTCAAAAGTATATTTCAAGGTACCAAATGTAGCAGCGGAATACAAAATATCTAACTATTAAATGTTTGATATTATCACTACACTTCACCATGCATGGTGATACATATGAAAACTAAAGTAAATATAGGATCAACAAAGGATCATCTAACCACCTCGAAATAGATCCCAAAAGGTTCAACTATACTTGTTGTGGCCCCGATCCATCTTGATTATTTTCTCCTTGAACTACATTAGGGTTTGAAGCGTACCCTAGCAATAGGAAAAAAGTAGATTAATCAACATAAATGTTGGTATGAGCATATGAAATAGGGATTGAGCAATATAAGGAATAAAGGATGTCAAATAAATCAAGATTTCCATAGAAAACTAAAGGACTACCCAACTGGGTATAAAATAATAGGAATTTCAAAAGATGATAAACATAGAGAATACTTGCCATTAAAAAACATAAAAGTTGTGCCACAAAATCACATATAAAGTTTGGACACAAAACCCATCACAATAATAGAATCTTACATGCATGTGAGATAAACATAACACTAGAATATTATAATAACAATGGTGACCAAGGCTCACAACCTTAAAACCTGATAGAGAATGACATAGTGCCAAACTTTCAATATATAAAAGTAGGCACACAACCCAAGTATGGGTCACACAACCTCCATTCTTAGAATATAACATGGGCACACAGCCCAAAAACCAAAATAATTACACTACTCTAGGGCTACTGAATCACAAGGCATGTATAATGTAGGGGCAAGTATAAAGTTCAGTATTTTATAGAATAAATAAAGTTTCCATCCCAAATATGGACAATAAAATCATCCACCACAAAAGTGGGTAAAATTAAGGTTCCATGTCACAATAAGGAACAACATTAATTAAATTTCTCAAATAAGCTCCCATAAAGAAGAAAAGTATAATTTTAGATTTCAATATAGATCATGAATTCAAATTTATTCAGATTACACTCAAATAGGTCATCAAATCAAGAAAGAGAATATTCATCACCAAAATACCTCAAAGAGGCTTAAGAGAATAAGTAATGAAAATAACTACTCAATATGACTCATGGGGAATGCATCATACATTAAGAGAGGATAAAACTAGGTTAATTTCTCAATATATAATAATAGGAATGCAAACACACCTTGAGAAGTTTTTCAACTTATCAAAGTTTGAATCTTAGATCCAAGTCAGGGTTAGAAACAGTTCCAAGATTTGTAACACCGATGGTTGAGAAAAGATTGCCATGAGATTACAAGGCCTGAATAGAAGGATAAGGCAAAAGATTAGGAGTTATGTCCTATTGGTCAAGTGATGTCTATGTATGTGAAGGACATGGGGAGGGGTCTATATATGACTATTTGTACTAGGTGGCAAGAACCTTATCTGTTTTTATTTACTATGAAAAATATATAAAATATATTCTAAAAGGAGAAAGTTCAGAATTCTTTAGGAAAGTATAAACATAAAAACATCACTTTCCTTCCATTTATTTATGTCTATGTTTAATCATATATTTCATTTTTTAATTGCTTGATCACATAAGTATTGACTACTATATTTATAATTAAGAGGCTTATAAATTTCTTATTGTGTAATTATTTACTCAATGTAGACATGTACAACAATTTAATGAACAATTTTGTGGGATATTCATATCTAAATTCCTTTTCTTTTATAATTCCATTTATCAACCTCTTATATATACTTATTTATCCCATGACAAGATAAATTTCTCAAAATGTTTACTCATATATCTTCACTCTTTTTGGGCTTACCATATATCTTCATCCAGATAGCCAAATACTTATTTATAGTTTTCAGAAGAGATCCTTGAGATAGAAAGCTTCAATAAATAGTCTAACACCAGTGAGGCGATGGAGACACTTGTCGATGACTCACATGATGAAGTGTAGGATCTAGTAAACATCACATCCAATCATCATTTAAGACATTATGAAGAACCATATGACATAGATGCTAACTTGTTCTTGGTGGTAGGAAGATAGTCAAGGATAACATAGGTCAGGTAGATATATAGTGATATGTGTTCCCCTTTGTAGTTCATGCACAACTAGCATCACCTTACCACCTACATGGTGAACAACTAAACCATCATGGCCAACTCCATCCAAGTGTGTACTGGTATAGTAACATGACATATGAGCAATCATGGTAGGATACGTCTAGGATACAAGTAGTCACTCCAATGAATAGCCAAGCTTATGATCACATAGAAGAATCCAATGAGCAATCAAAAGTAATTATTTATCATGGATAAATGATAGAAAATTCTTGAGTTCAGAAGTTTTCAAATCCCAAAGCAAAAGGATATGTATGATATAGTTAGTCACATGATGGATCTCCATTTCCAACTTGGAACTATCCGCTTTTTCTAGGACCAGATAGGTACAAACCTCATCCAGGGTCAAACCTTCGACAGACAGAGATCACTTGTTGGTCCAACAAAATGGTCCCATTTTGAGTGAAATCCCACAAAAACAAAAAGATTGAGTGTTTAAGATAGTAGAAACAGACATCTTTAGAGGTCACTATTTGAAGATCACACAGCTTGATCTCCAAATCATGACAAAATAAGATATGTTGTCAAAGATAACTACTGGCCCCATCATCCTCAAAGAGGATAAACCAACACTAAAACTATGAAGAAGATTCAAACCCTTAGGTGTCCCTCTCAGTAAGATTTTCCCATGGATTAAGAATCTTGTGAAGTTCCCAATAATAAAGAAACCTCATAAACCCTTTCCAAGGAGACACAATCCCAATGTTAATTGTGATTTTCATCCTCCCCCAAGACAGAATATAGACTCAAGTTTGGCCCTCAAGCATAAAATTGAATACCTACTCGAGGAGGTTTGGTCCAACTACATTCTATTCAAGAAGTCACTCTAGATCATGTGGTAGAAGGGTTATCTATAGTAACTAATATAGTTGAATCTTTTCCCAAGGAAAAAAAATGAGCTCCCTAGAACATGTTGAATCTCCAATCATGCCAGAGCTCTGTAGGAGAGAACAAATAGACATAATTGACATGATCCCAAATAATTTGAGTATTATGAAGTATCTATGTAATTGTTTTACCTCCAAAACAATATCAAATGAAAAAAAAAATAATCAAAATGAAAAAATTAATAATCAAAAAAATCAAGACCAAAGTGACATAAATAATATATAAACAAAAAATCCACTTAATTCACATAATGCTCTGTGAACCTAAACAATACTTCAAGGATCATAATATCCATATCCTCCAATTTGACTATCCTTGTGCAATGTGAGGAGGAATATTTCCATGTTTAAACACTAAAGTTCATGTTGAAAATGATGCCTAAATTCATTTTTAGTATGTCCTGAGTTTTTGGGTTTGTTCTTACTCACCCTTGAGATGCTTACTTTAAGAATACCTAGAAGATAACATTTATTCATGTTTATAAGTGTAATGTCATCCTATGATTTTAGTTTTAGATTTTGTCAGATTTTCTTGATTGAGTGATTTTTATGGGTGAGATTAGGTTTACAAATCATTTGTGCCTCAAGATAATGGTCGTGATTCTTCCATTGTGTTGACCCTTTAGTTCTAGTGATTCACTGCTTCTATGATGGTTTCTCCTTCCTTATTGGTAGCCCCCTTCTAATTAACATTAACCCAAGTAGTTGTAGTGCATTTCCCTAAAAGGAACTGCAGGTTGTTTAAGAGGGATTGCCTATCCACAATCTTTAGGTAACAAGCCAATTTATGGCCAACCAACTTGCAACATGCACATGTGATAGGTTTAGCAATGCATTCAACCTTCCAAATCTTAGACTCTTCATATATCTTAGCAGACAACTTTAGGAATATACATTGATGTGTTAGCTTCATAGAACACCGTACCAACATCTAGGAAGCCTACACTCAGAAGATTATCATCAAAATCGAGTGAAGATTCAAGATACTAGAAATTATAGCTTTTCGATCCATTATCCAAACAACACATATTTTCCAATTTCACCCAAATAGGACCAAAATGAAGGATAGGGGGGAGATAATTGAACTAGGCTTCCATTCCTAAAAAATGATCAAAATGCCATCCATGCCCAAGGAGCTTCATCTAAAATTCATTCCCTCTCCCTTGCCGTCAGCAACTTGACTATGAAACCATATTTCTCCTCAACTACTATCTCCAATTTACCACTAGACTTCCTTTACCTCCAAGTCCAGCCTTGTAGCTAACCTCACATGGCTTCCTTCTTGTGAAAAGGATCAAGATGTGGCTTCCCTTGTATGGTGTGGATCCTCCTTCCAAATAGAAATCTATGCAAACTTCACTCTATTTCCCAATAGTAGATCCATGAAGCAAACTACAATGACCTCGATTTCACTACGCCTATCTAGTCTAGCATTAAGCCAATTAGTGTGTAGAGAAGGAAAATATGAAGTGACCTCCATACTATCACCAGAATACAGTTGAGAATGAGTCAAAGCGGTAAACAAAATCGGGGAACATCCGACACATGTTGAATTTCCTTGGCAAGAAGAAGTTTATCAATTCCCTTAGATGGTGATTTCCTAAGAAACATCATTAGGATCCCCAAATCCCTTATCTGCTCTCACCTATAGAGTAGTCGCTAGAGGCAACTCTCGCTCTGCACCACTTCCACTTCTATGACCTCTAGGGCTCTACCGTCTATGTCTTCTAGGACTCCTACCCATTTCTCCTCTCGATTGTTTACAATATACATATACATATACATAAACATATATATATATATATATCATGAAGAGGAATGAGATATATGCTCCAATATTGAGTTCCTAACCATTCCTTTGATGATGCATCATGGATTGCAGAAGAGGATGAGGTTGCAATTTATGATCTATTTGGCAAAGCAATTGTCATGTTTAACCACAACGATGGACAAATTTGGGTGACTAACCATCCAAGTACAAAACAATAGTTAACCATTTGGTCATCAATTTGGTGTTTTAGTAACAGGGAGTTCAACCACAATCAATAGGTACAATATATATAATCTCTTAGTGGAAAGTAATTCTTGTTGATTGAAAACTAAAACATACAAATGACTTATTCTAGAATTTAAACAATAGAAAGATGCAACATTACATCAGGCAGAATGAAAATAAAATACATACTTTTATAATCTTTTTAAGGTACATGAGAAAGATACATAAGCATCCACTAGAAAAATAGGAAATCTAAGATACTTGTCATTCCTAACATCCTTATCATTCTAGATACAAAAACCATAAGGACAATTCCAATTTGCACATTGGAAATAAGTATTTAATTACTTATATTTGGTTTTTTCACTACACTAATAAGTAAATAAAATATTCACCACAGTCAATAGGTATTTGCTTTCACGACATAATTATTTTTAATTTTCTACACAATATGATGTGTGAATAGAATATTTATACTAACGATAGGAATGTATTGGAAAGGTTCCAGACTCTGGTTGTATAGGGACTCTCATTGCACCTCTTGTAACTTAGAAAGTCCCTTAGTGAAGATTTGAACCCGTCCATAGCTAGTAAGCACCTTGTGACATGTGGAGATAGGGTTGTCACTCTATAAAACCCGCCTTTACAATAATTGTGGCTAAGCGCCCGACATTAGGTTTGAGCATGAGGTTCCCAAAAGGTTCATCATTGGATTAGTGTTAAGAACTTTGGGAAGGATCACCCCCTGGTGATCAACAAAATTATCAACAAAGGCTGATAACATCAAGAAGAACACGAAAAATGATTCAACTAAAGAACAACTGACACGAACTCAAACATACCAAACTAAGAGTCGAAAACAAATGAATTAAGGGACTATAAATGTTGGATTTCTCATGGAGTAACTCTTTCTCTTTATGATAAGTGTTCATTTTACAAGTCAATGTACCTTTTGATGTCACCAAAGAAAATCCATCATTGCACTCATCCAAGGTAGTATAACTACTTAATGGTGATTGTCTCATTTCCCTCTTCTAAATTACTCCATAGGTGTCTACGATTGAGCTTCTCACAATTTATACTTGGCCTCTATTGCATTGGATCTCTGTAACACGCTCTTGAGAAACCATTGGTGTCAGTCGATCAGTTCTTCATTTTGATTGAATTGATCTCCTATGCATGTCTAGTCCTTATATTTTATTGGTGTAGCTCGGATCAAGTAGTTACAACAAAATCCAGAGTATGTGGCACAAAGTGACGCAACCCTTATGGCCATGATCTACATCATTTGTTGTCCACTTCCTCTAGGACCACCAATTCATCTAGAAATTTCAAGGCACACAAGAATATCCACCTGACATCATGCCTCCTCATGTGGGATAGTTAAGCATGGTGTGACACACACTAATGGTTTCCTACCATCCCAATGGGTAGTCCAATTGCATGTCTCCTCATCCAAGTGATACTTCACTTTGCATGTATATAACAAATTACTCCCAATACTTGTCACATCCTCTCCAAAAAGAATGGGATCAGGTCTGGTATGGTCCATGACCTCCCTTGGGCCATTGTCAAATACTCTTGAGTCTATATCAGCTCCAACTTGCTAAGTAATGTTTGTCTATTATTATCCTACTGAACTCAAACTTAGTGAAGCTCCATGTAGATCTAGGTAGTTCTTCCTTATCTCAGTCCAACTCATCGTAGTTTAGTGAAGAGCAGATGCCAACACATATGTAGATACAAATGAGTAATGATGGACACATACATATCGTCAACCAATTAAAAGTATGTAACCATTGTCCCGCTTACCATGGAGTTTTTGAAGTTCCATGCATCTATGGGTAGTTCCTCCTTAGCTTAGCTCAACTCATTCTATCTTTAGCTCTAGGTCATGTACTTGGTTGAATCTAGAGACCAAAGTCTTTGGTTAATCATGGTGACTTGCACACATTGGCATCTACTCAATAGGTGTTCCTTTGTCATCTTGGAACTTAGCCTTATGGAACAAAGTCCCTCCCATGGATCCTTTTAAACCTTGGGGCAAAGGTGGGTAACAACCCCTCTTCCCTATTGACTTATGAAATCACCCTCAATGTCTATATTTCATGCCTACCCATCCTCGTTCTTCATGTTGTCATGACTCCAATGTTGACTCTACAATCCTCGTCATGCAATCTTTGGTGGGTGAATCTTATCTTCATTTTGAATTGGAACTTTTTATTTTTGGCTGATCCTTAAGACCAACTCACAATTAACATTGTCTAGGACTCATTCCTTGTCGTTTTGATGATGTCCTTCGACTTGGCCTTATTTTCTCAGTTTAAACTGAGGGGCCAACTCTCTAACAGCCCAAAGAGGACCATGTTTTTTGAAATGAATTCCCAATGAGTGCTTCCAGATAAGAACCCTTCTATTTGTTGTCACTTCGACTTGATACCTTCCACACATTCCTCTATCTTTAGGAATCAAATGCTTTCAAGAAATTATCCCTTCTGATTACAATATAATTCCCTCTTACATTGCATAGGAATAACTAAGCTTTTGAAAGAAACAACAAATGCATAGACTGATCATTCCCAACCCAATACAAGGTAAAATCACTCTTCACCTAGTGGAGTGAGTTTCTACCTTCTTGCAAATACATATGTCTCACTTGCAAATCCTACAATCATATTGTTGCCTTTATTCCTAAGGCATGGAATAGGATCCCCTTGAAGGTCAATTGAGCGGTTGTGTATAGTATTGGTTGGTTAACCCACTTGTGGTCGTCTGTTAACTCATTCACATTCTCCATTAGTGAGTTGTTGTGGTTTCTTGTGTCATCCGAGTGAGTGTGCCACCCACAGGGTTCATGGTTTTAATTGCTCATCCATTGCATACCTTTCCATAGTAGTTGTGGTGTGACATTCCTCTATTTATACTCAATTATCCTACACAACGACCACAATCATCATCCCAGTGGAGTGTTTGGATGCATGGATTTTTGTCCTTCCTCTGGTAACTATTGAAGGTTCCACTATGAAGTTATTGCTTGCATTAGTTGTAATTATTCGTTGCATGCCTGATGCGCACATCAATTACTTATTTGACTCATGTCTTATCCCAATTGTAGAGGTGAAGTATCAGATACCTCTTTTATATATAGATAGTTGCTATTCTTTGTACCCTACTAGTTGGTCCCCAAACTCACAAAGCCATCAAGGTAGAAAATTCCCTCTAGAATAGTCCATTTTTGTGGCCTTCACCATAGCATAATGCAGATCAAACACTATAATCATCATGGAATATTACCACTACAACAACCTTTTCACTTGATCCCTACACATCCCGTTGGCATGCTAAGGATCATGCTCAGAATTGAGACCCTCACATTCGCTCACCATCCAAGTTGGTGCATATCTTATAGTAAAGTGTTTTAGTTGGTGCCACGCAACCTGTAACCTAGAGGTAACACCTCCCAACATTTCTCCTTTTCTGGTTAGCCCTCTCATTGGTGTGGATATACCCTATAAGTCACTAAATTTGCCATAATTCTTGACATTTCTCTTCACTTTGAGTTAACATGCTTTCAAGTTTCTAACAAGTTTGGGTTGTATCTTACATTCAGAGAAGTAGGTTGTGTACTCTCTCATAGCATTAACGGGATGTGGATTAGTTTGGGAAGTTGTCATCGAATCCCTCATTACAAACATTTTTTTGTCCATGTCTCTATATCTCTCTTGGAAATGGTCGCGACATAGATCATAGATGGATGGCCCGATGCCACTTAATGGTGCCTATTGTAGACTCATAGAAAGCATTGGATGGACGTTTTCCCTCACCAACATATGGTTAGGATGAAAATCATGTCTATCATCCCCTTGGCCTCCGGATGCAGGCATACATTGCCTTGATTCTTCCGCACTGAAAATGTTCCCAAGGTGAAGAGTTTCCTCTTGGAATTTCTCTCTAGTCAAAGTAGGGATGTGACATTTGTCCAGTCAGTGGAAGTGCCAAGGTCTTGACCATTGTGTCAAGTTTCACTACTTCCTCATACACTCACTCCAATTTTAAACATGTTGGACAACCATCAACATGTCTTGAACATTATTCTCCACTCCCCTAGTGTATCGATTAGTGAGGAGTCTTTTGATACTTCGCACATTGATGTGGATTCCAGTGAGCACATTTATGCAGGCGGCATCGAGATAGTTGACACGCTCCTCAATCTTGTCCATCCACATATGGATGTCTTCTTAAAGGTCGGCCATGTCTCCCTTGGTGGCACTATCTTCATTTAGAACCAATATAATGGCCATGTTTTCCCACTCTCGTACAAAGTGTGGAAAGATCATTCTCCAACTTTATCATATGTGTGTTTGTTACAACCCCAATTTTTGGGTTCTTTTGGTGAGAAATGTAATTTCTCCTATTAAAGATATTTGAACAAATAATGATATAATTTGTTTTGAATAAAAGAATCGTGTTTACAATAGCCTTGTTAGTTGTATTGTGGGATTTATTGGCTATTGGGCCCAATAACAAGGAAAAGACAAAAGAGACTCCATTATTAAATAAGTACATAAGAAATGGAGAAAAGAAGGATGTAGAAACCTCTAGAAGGCAAAGGAATATTATCCAAAAGGAGGATTTCGTGCCTCTTGGGTTCCTTGGGTCCCAAGGAGTCCAAAGTTGCAAAGATAATGCAACAAGAAAAGAAAAGATCAATTAAATATTTCTTTATTAAGAAAGAAATTGGAGATAATGATAAAATCTAGAAAATAAGTGGAAAGAGGTATGATTGAGTCATCTTTGGTGGATTGTCATATCCATAAGGTTTCTAATATTATAAGGAATTCCAAAAATGAAAATAAAAAGAGAGATAAAGATAAATCCTCAAAAAGAGATATTTTAATAAGAAATAAATAACATAATGAGAAATAATGGATGTAGATGCATCTAGAAGGATAAGAAGTATCCTTAAAAAGGGATTTCGAATTCCTAGGATTTCTTGGGTTCCAAGGAGTCGAAGTTGCAAATATAATAGGAGAAGAAATATATAAAATCAAATAAAGTATTATTAAGGAGGAAGGTTGAGATAATGATGAATAGATAAGAATTATGTGAAAATCTTATGGTGGTGCCTCTCGTAGCCTTTTTGGGATAAAAGAAAGAGTTTAAATAAAAAAAATACTTTCTTTTGGGTTGGGAGTCTATGAGGAGTCTTGCCACTTTTGGATTACTTGAGCCCCAAGATGAGATAAGGAGGGAAAGGAAGCGATAAGGGATAATGTATAGGTATATATACAGACACCAGAAGATCCACATACAAACGAACCTTTCCACTCTCTCATGACTCTTCCTCTACATAGTTTGACATTCAACTCGACCCATGTGTGTCTCTCATTCCATCTAGGGTTGGTAGTGCACCAACGGGAGGGAGGTGTGTGTGATGGTCATGGACCTGACCAACAACGACTACAATGGGTAGCTCATCGTGACCATGGATAGAGTCTGATGATTGTAGCATCCTCCCTCTCGTGTACTTGGAGGCTCAGTGTAGAGGTACACGTGGCTCCCCCTAGTGCCGATAGGAGGCACCAAACTCCAGAGAAGCAGAAGGAAGGCCGCACATGGGCAACGTGGTCTGAGCCAAACATCCACCCAGTAGGGAGCCCTCGACGCTGGTGGTTTGAGGAAGAAGAAGCAACCCTATCACACACATTCAGGGGGAATATGGATTCCTTGTATGACCCATATTCCCCCTTGTTTAGTTGGTGTATGCCTACAAATCTCTAGCGAACCCTAGATGCAGCGTCCCTGAACTCCGGCCGCCGAGGAGCAAGCCATGGGCCTAGTTAGGTCTGTAGGTAGTAGTGGGAGATCGCTCTGACTTCCTCCGGCCTCCCCAAGGTCACAGGTAGGGCTAGGTGTGTCATCTAGAAGGCTCGCTCGCGGCAGGCCGAGCGGATAGGAGGTTGAAGATGGCTTGCAGTCGTTGGACGAGAATGCCACGGGCGTGTAATGGGTTGATTCAACGAGGGAGGGGCAGAACATTCTTTTGGTTATGTTTCCAAATCAGGCGAGTTACGTTGCATGGAAGAGATGATGTGGCAGCCTGCTATTGGTCCAAGATATTGTTGATTGCTTGTTTGATTGTTCTTTATCATTATTACTTGGACATCAAGTTGC
The DNA here is from genome assembly GCA_963693085.1 of Alisma plantago-aquatica. Classification (NCBI taxonomy): domain Eukaryota; kingdom Viridiplantae; phylum Streptophyta; class Magnoliopsida; order Alismatales; family Alismataceae; genus Alisma; species Alisma plantago-aquatica. The sequence continues at coordinate 24,977,964 of OY856409.1, read as the reverse complement.
TCTGGATCAGGTATGTGGTTAATTATGGTGAATCACATTAGTTTCCCGAAGGTTTTTCGGATGATTTGATCGCATTAAATGCAACCTAACAGTATGGATGTTCACAATTGCAAATCATAAAGTCACTATGATTATCACAATTATAATATAAATGTGTATTCTCGCACCTACATGCCACCCTGATGGATGATGCCAAAAGTCAAGCCTAGGAGGGAAGACCCATGGGCACCCTGAGTGGTGACGCCAAACACCAAGCTCGGGATTGATAAGGTGGTCTTTTTTGAATGACTAATGGGCACCATGAGAGGTGACCCCAGGCACCAAGCTTGGGATTGAGAAGGTGGCCTTAAGTTATTGGCAAAAGAGAAACCCTAAGGAGGGTATGCTAGGGTTGGGGCAACAGTGGTGGAGAATGTCACATTGAAAGCGTAAATTGGCTTGTTAAGTAACTTGATTTTGATATTTAGATTGTTAGCCATATGTGTAAAATTTTGATTGTCCCCACATACCGGCATATTTCTATATGTTGACTGATGTTTTATTTGTCAGTATTTTAGGTACAAAGTTGAAAAGGACAAATAGTAAAATAACATATTGTGAAAGTAAGAATTAAAAGTGCAAGGAGGATTAGATAGAATAGACTCCAACTGGGGATAGAAGTAGATATCCAAGTTTTTGAAAAAGGTATGAAAAGTTTTATTTTGTACCAGCTTTCAATATAGTTTTGTAGAATTTTATAAATATTATTGATTATTTGTCGAACCTTTGATCATGTTAATTGGAATAATGACTCTGACCTCTTGGAGTCCCTTAATTGGGGGTTACTGGGAGGTTTGGTCGTTACATTTGGTATCAGAGCATTGGTTCCTCATTTAATCTTTAGTAATTATTAAATTTACAAACTTTGTAGAACCCAAGGTCGTTATTAGAGGATTTTCCGAAAGATAAAGGTGTCTAGAAAAGGATCACGTTCAGGGGCTGGCAATATTTTCCTCCGTACCGCTAGTCGGAATACAAGGACTCTGGGATCTGTGTGACTGCCTGGCCAGTGTCTTAGGATCTGACTCGAAATAAGATACCTTTAGGACTCTCTCATCTATTTTCATCCTTTCTCAACCCTAATTCTATTAGGATTATAAGGTTTAGGGTTTTCTCTCTCTTCCTCACCCTCTTGAGGATAGGGTATGTATGATAAGGTTAAGGAATCCTCCACCAAAATTAATGAAAAACATGTAAATAAGATGTCATGGACATAAGCTTAATAGTTTAAGCATAAACTAATGAATAGATACATGCTTAGGTCGTATGACATATGTTGTCATGCCCTCAGGAGAGACCTGAGGCTAGACCCTCTGGTCAGGAGGACGAGTAGAGAGTTGGTCTTGGAGGCGGAAACCTCCAATAAGGTAGAGACCTGGCTCATCCTCTGAATATGATGCTAACCCTAACCCTAAGTGGTGGTTAGAGAGAGAGATGACATGATGAGTTAGATGATAGACCAGGTGTGTGGGTGGACATACTTTCAGATGCCCATGACGATATGAGCCATGTGAGGTTGGATGACCTAGTACCTTTGATGACCCAAACTGGGAAAGGGTTGTGCATGTTAGAGTGAAGGATAGATCCTTCAATGATGAGGTTAGTGAAGAACCTATAGAAACCCTATGGGCTTATGCGAGTAGGGCATAACATGCACCCAGAGTACATCAGTAGTGCGGGCAGTAGCTTGAAACCCTAGCCAGGAGAGTATGTTGGATAGCTTATGAGACAATCATAAAGGGCTATGGATAATCTTGTGCAAACATAAGTTTGAACATAGGCTTCACCCATGTAGGGGTACTCTTGTGAGATTGATCCTTCATGGAGAGAGGACCTCTAGTAGTAAGGTTGTTTGTAGGGTTAGCTCTAGAGAGAGAGAGAGTAGGATGCAAGCAAGAAGGTTGGAAGCTTAGACTCTGAGATATGAGGAACAGTGGGGAGTTGAGGATGATGCGACCTAAGTGGATGATAGTGGTTGCCTCATGCTTGATCCCTGGAGGTTGATGATATCTTGGTTGCCTTTAGAGGAACCAAACCCTAGAGAGAGGATGAGGCTTCTGGTACCTATGTACCTATGGTATAGGTGTTTACCTTCTGAGATGAAAAAAAGAGTTCCTTAGACCCTGAAGAGGTTTAGTAACAAGTTGTGAGGCCTTACACTTAGTTGGATGTCCTTGAGGAGGAGGACACTCTGAAGTGTTCTTCAAATAGAAGGATCATGGGAAGTGCATGTCATACCTGGTACATGCTTGGTACGTGGTTAAAAGGTTGAGCATGCAGTTAGACATCCTAAAAGTGAACCTAGGTTTCTTAGACCTCATAGGGGAAGTGGTGTACCTGATGCTCATGATGAGATTTGAGTTTCTATAGATTCGAGCATGGCACTCCTCATGTTGAGAGGAAAGGGAAACCCCTTAAGTCTAAGGTATGTTTGATGAACCCCTCACAACTAAGTTGGTGACATGGGAAGGTATGATCTTGATCCAATGTTGAGGAATGAGAACAAGTATGACCTAACATGGTTTAGTAGGTGGTCTGCTTATGCCTTAGTAGCATGCTAGGGTTAAACATGCTCAAGTGGAAGTAAACCCTAGACATAAGGATGCTTGTGACCTTTGTTGCTATCAAGAGATAGTTTCCTCCCATCCTGGGAGAGGGACTCTTTTGTAGGGTGTATACCAGTTTTGTTGGTTTTGAGGTAACCTAAAGAGGTCTCATAGGATCTTGAGAAGCTAAGTGAAAAGTACATAGTATGAGAATGAACTTGTAGACCCATAGATAACCATCTCTAAGTGCATGTGGATGTGTTACCATGGAGGTAACCGGTATGGGGCCTGACCAAGGTAGGCAGGTCGCCATGACCCCTATGAAAGGATGAAAGTCAGTATAGGAATGCAGAGAGAGATGATGAAGGCTCGGGTAAGGTTCTAAGTTGGACATGTACTATGTTAGGATCCTAAGTCTATCCTTGGGTCAGGTAGGTATAAGACCGATGGAAATAGGAGTTGCCTAATTCCCTAGTTGCACATGACCATAGGGTCGCGAGGTAACAACTATCATTATGTGAGGGCCATGGGTTAGGAGATTGATCACCTTCATGAACTCTATCATTGTCTGAGGGCCATGAGTTAGGAGATTGATCACCTTCATGAACTCATGGGACCCAAAGGGTAGATGAGGAGGGCACTTTGTGGATGCATAAGGGAAGAGGGATGACCCCAAAAGTGCTGACACCCTATAGACCTAGAGGAGATGACCAAGGATTGTGTGGTGACCTAAGTAGGTTTGAGACCAGTTTTCCATGGAAGTAACCTTGATATCAAGATGATCACGATGTATAGACATATGTTGCATGTTTCCACTTAGATTTGAAGGTGTACTGGAAATGTGGGATGTACCATCTCTACTCTAGGAATAGGAAGAACTTTGTGTTTGGACGGCCTCCAAATGCTTATTTCCTCTTGTTATGGGAGCGAGAGATAGGACAGTACGCATGCCATACACCAAGGATAAAGATGATGGGAGTTGGAACATTGCTATGAGGTATGAGGACAGAGATCATAACATACCCTTGTGGAGTAAACGATATGTGGATGGTTTACAAACATTAAGAGAACTAAGGTAGTCCTCTTATGAGGTTGCTTGTATCATGAGCTATGTGGAATTTGCGAGTCGTGCAAGGTTGAGTTTGATAACCAAGAAGATGAGCTCTAAGTTTTCTTGTTGAGTCCGAGATGAGATGATAAGTGGAATACATGGAGGTGTGTGTCTTCAACATTACCTAACACCTAAGGATGTGAGGTAGTAATGGATGCTCTGGTTGAGATACAGCTACCTAGTTTAGCTAGAGGCAAGAAGAGGTTGTTAGGTTAACCCTAAGTTTGAAAAAGGACATATGTTTGGATAACACTCAGATGTAACGAGATTGTTGATTAATTTAGTAGTTGTTTGGTTAGCCAGACTAGGCCTTGATGCAATAAAAGGATGGTTGTAGAACCTCAGATTCACTTATTTGGAAAAGAAGGTGATGAAACCCGACTAGAGTGGTTTAGGGTTTCCGAGGAATCAATCTTGAGGAATCATGACATACAAGAGATCATGATTTTAAGATCATCATACACCGTGGTACTACTAAGATAGTAAGTGACAGTAGTACTTTGAATGCTTAAGATGAAGTTGCACGTGGCTTGTCGCCATGCAAGCTAGGAGGTGAAGGACGAACACCAGTAACCCAATGAGTTGGTATAGAGGATAAAGAGTCCCTGAGAGGAAATGGGACTTCATCACTATGGTTGTTGTGGTAAGTCTCCCCTAGACCAAGGAAGGTCAAGATGAAATATGGGTTATGGTAGATCATCTTACCTAGATGACATGAGAAAGAAAGAATGCTATCATGGGACAGATCTAGTTGAACTACATATGAGAAAGAGATGGTTCAACTACACCATGATGCGAGTTCAAAAGTTCTTGACTATAACCTAAAGATTCACTTCCATGTATGTGGAAGTAGGTATATAAAGAACTCGATGTTAGTACAGTTTATCACCCCTAACTAATGGTTAGTATAATCCAGACTAGAGGGTCTCATAAGAGCATGTGTGCTTGTTCCGGGTGATACATAGAGATAGTTCTTGTCCTCTGCAAGATGTGATGATAACCACCATAGCCAGTATCGAGATGTAAAGGAGCTCTGTAAGGGAGGTTGTGTCTGTCACCACTTCATTAAGATGATGCTGGTGAAGGGACCTCGCGAAGGTCAGAAAAGGACCACAGTGTGTGCAGATGAAGTCGCTTTGATCGTGCAATGGTTGAAAGAGAGCCCAGGGGCAACATTATTTGTGTGCAGATGCAAAGTAGACTGACATGCAGTTCATTGTGGGAGAGTATGTGATGTGAAATCTGACCCCTCTAAGTTTTAGCTAAGAGAGCTGAGTCCCGGCTGCATGGGTCCATTTGAGATGGATTAGTGGAGATGGTTATGTTTAGCCTTACCCCTCAGGATAACATGATGTATAATGTGTTCCATGAGTCTGATCTAGAGCACTATGTGAGGTACCCTAACCATGTGGTGAGCCCTGAACCTATTCAGTTTTATGAGAGGCTAAAATGTCCTGAGTCACCTATGAGGGCATGATATACCAAGGTGAGAGAAAAGTCAAATGAAAGAATATGAGATGATGAAGGTTCTTGGGAAGCACCATGGAAAGGGTAAGGCCACATGGGAGCCATGATGGACATAAGTAAAGCTTATCTTGTTTGTTTGTGTGCCTGGTGGAATTTTGGGGGCAAAATTCCTATAAGAGGGGAAGGATGTTACAACCCTAATTTTTGGATTCTTTGGGTGAGAAATATAATTTCTCCTATTAAATATATTTGAAAAAATAATGAAATAATTTGTTTTGAATAAAAGGATTTCGTTTACAATAGCCTTGTTGGTTGTTTTGAGGCTTTATTGGCTATTGGGACCAATAACAAGGAAAAGACAAAAGAAACTCCATTATTAAATAAGTACATAAGAAATGGAGAAAAGAAGGATGTAGAAATCTCTAGAATGTGAATGAATATTATCCAAAAGGAGGATTTCGTGCCTCTTGGGTTCCTTGGGTCCCAAGGAGTCCAAAGTTGCAAAGATAATGCAACAAGAAAAGAAAAGATCAATTAAATATTTCTTTATTAAGAAAGAAATTGGAGATAATTATAAAATGTGGAAAATAAGTGGAAATAGGTATGATTGAGTCATCTTTGGAAGATTTCCATTTCCATAAGGTTTCTAATATTAGAAGGAATTTCAAAAAGGAAAATACAAAGAGAGATAAAGATAAATCCTTGAAAAGAGATATTTTAATAAGAAATAAATAACATAATGAGAAATAATGGATGTAGATGCATCTAGAAGGATAAGAAGTATCCTTAAAAAGGGATTTCGAATTCCTAGGATTTCTTGGGTTCCAAGTTGCAAAGATAATAGGAGAAGAAAGAGATAAAATCAAATAAAGCATTATTAAGGAGGAAGGTTGAGATAATGATGAATAGATAAGAATTATGTGAAAATCTTATGGTGGTGCCTCTCGTAGCCTTTTTGGGATAAAAGCAAGAGTTTAAATAAAAATAATACTTTCTTTTGGGTTGTGAGTCTACGGGAAGTCTTGCCACTTTTGGATTACTTGAGCCCCAAGATGAGATAAGAAGGGAAAGGAAGTGATAAGGGATAATGTATAGGTATATATATAGACACCAGAAGATCCACATAAAAGTGAACCTTTACACTCTCTCGTGACTCTTCCTCTACGCAGTTTGACGTCCAAATCGACCCATGTGTGTCTCTCATTCCATGTAGGGTTGGTAGTGCACCAACGGGAAGGAGGTGTGTGCGATGGTCATGGAACTGACCAACAAAGACTACAATGGGTAGCTCGTCGTGACCATGGATTGAGTCCGATGATTGTAGCATCCTCCCTCTCATGTACTTGGAGGCTTGGTGCAGAGGCACACACGGCTCCCCCTAGTGCTGACAGGAGGCACCAAACTCTAGAGAAGCAGAAGGAAGACCGCACATGGGCAATGTGGTCTGAGCCAAACATCCACCCAACAGGGAGCCCTCGACGCTGGTGGTCTGAGGAAGAAGAAGCAACCCTATCGCAATGGTTGTTTAGTTGTTGTACGCCTACAAATCACTAGCGAACCCTAGATGCAGCGTCCCCGAACTCCGGCCGCTGAGGAGCAAGCCCTGGGCCTAGTTAGGTCCGTAGGCAGTAGTGGGAGATCGCTCCAACTTCCTCCGACCTCCCCGAGGTTAGGGGTAGGGCTGGGTGTGTCGTCAAGAAGGCTCACCTGCGACAGGCCGAGCGGATGGGAGGTTGAAGACGGCTTGCGGCCATTGGACGAGAATGCCCCGAACACGCAATGTGTTTGATTCAACGAGGTAGGGGCAGAACGGTCTTTTGGTTATGTTTCCAAATCAGGCGAGCTACGTTGCATGGAAGAGATGATGTGGCAGCCTGCTATTGGTCCAAGATATTGTTGATTGCTTGTTTGATTGTTGTTTATCATTATTGCTTGGACATCAAGTTTCTCTGGATCAGGTATGTGGTTAATTATGGTTAATCCCATTAGTTTCCCGAAGGTTTTTCGGATGATTTGATCGCATTGAATGCAACCTAACAGTTTGGATGTTCATAATTGCAAATCATAAAGTCAATATGATTATAACAATTATAATAGACATGTGTATTCTTGCACCTACATGCCACCCTGATGGATGATGCCAAAAGGTCAAGCCCAGGAGGGAAGATCCATGGGCACCCTGAGTGGTGACCCCAGACACCAAGCTCGGGATTGAGAAGGTGGTCTTTATTGAATGACTAATGGGCACCATGAGAGGTGACCCCAGGCACCAAGCTCGGGATTGAGAAGGTGGCCTTAAGTCATTAGCAAAAGAGAAACCCTAAGGAGGGTATTTCAGGGTTAGGGCAAAAGCGGTGGAGAATGTCACATTAAAATCATAAATTGGCTTGTTAATTAACTTGATTCTGATATTTAGATTGTTAGCCACATGTGTGAAATTTTGGTTGTCCCCACATACTGACATATTCCTATATGCTGACTGATGTTTTGTTTTTTGATGTTTTAGGTACAAAGTTGAAAAGGACAAACAGTAAAATGACATATTGTGAAAGTAAGAATTAAAAGTGCAAGGAGGATTAGTTAGAATAGACTCCAACTGGGGATAGAAGTAGATATCCATGTTTTTGAAAAAGGTATGCAATGTTTTATTTTATACCAGCTTTTAGTATAGTTTTGTAGAATTTTATAATTATTATTGATTATTTGTCAAACCTTTGATCCTGTTAATTGGGATAACGGCTCCGACCTCTTGGTCTCCCTTAATTGGGGGTTACTGGGAGGCGTGGTCGTTATAGTGTTACACTCAAGAACCATCTCAGTGTAGACGATTTAATCAGAAATAGAAGAGGTTTCAAAGAGATTCTGATGGAGTTTGAAGGCTCTGATACTATAATGAACTCCAATTAAGGTAGACCAACAGGGAAAGTGCCATTATCATAATTCTTGGATCAAAGTTCAGTAGTTAACCAAAACTAATTATAAGTTTCAATCAATGGAAATGAGTTTGATATCAATATGAAGAAATATTATCCACTAGGGAGTTTTATGGTAAGGGAAAACTAATGTTTCCAATATAAAGTAAATCTAAGTATCTATAATCCTACAAGACAACTTTTAGCATATTTTCTATTGGTGCCTTATTCTCTAGATGTGCATCATCCAAATTAATTGTAGTTTAACCTAAAATGTGTGAAACAAAAATGTAGTCAGCATATAGAAATATATTGAGTGTGTTGGGGAAACAAAATATATGAATGTATGTGTAACAACATAATCAACCATTGCAACAGTTATTTTTACATAATCAAACTTGCAATTTCTTGGTATAACTTTTCAACCCTTAATCATTCAATCTTTATGGTATGACCAATTGTTGGGGCACTCTTTCTAGGGTACCCTTTTTAACTAGGTTTTTGTCCCTACAATGGACTTCTCATAACCTTCCCATCATAGGATTAGTTTTACATTGGCCTTCCTTTCCTGGCTTGGCATACTAACAACATTCCTTTCTCTACTTGGTCTATTGGTGATCTTTCTTTCCCGACATGATCACTTGTCATCACAATGACTTCCTTACATCACAACGACATCCTTGGTTGAGAACGTTATGTTCATAATAAGTGATACTCATATGGGCCTTATAGATTGCAAGAAATAAATAAACAACCAATAAATTTAATTACAATCCATTCAAGAAGCATTGAAAAACCATGGAAACTGATGAGGCAAGTATTCATAGGTGTAACCACTCATCTTTCCTCAGGGATGACTTAATTCCAAAGCAACAAGTGTAGATTCAATCAATCATGAAGTCACTTTGTAATTAATGCATAACACCTGAGTATGACTATTGTGTCCAAAAGTATCCATTTAAGACTGTCTTGGGTCCTACGTAAGGCTTTTGGGTCAAATTAGGGTTTCATTAGGGTTAGTCTTCCCAAACCCTAATTATCACATATTAAGACTTTTCATCATAGAAAACTATAATTTGTGCAACATGTGAACTTTTAACCAAGATTAGATACAAGATACTCACTTTATCAAATTAACTAAGACTTTATTCATTAAAAACAACTAATAAAGTTATGACCATCAATTCCATAAAATTAGGGTTTTCATATGTTAAACATCACTAAATGTATTCATATTGAAGTACATTTGGAATTCTAGTGGGAATTAGGCCATGGAACCAATTTTATTGGATTCCTTATATTATCTGATCAAAATAATATATATACGTCATACTTGGATCTATTAGTTAATTACTAGGATTTTTGCAATATAAAAATAGGGACTCACCAACTAGGCTACTAATTAAATTATAGTTGTGACACTAGGGTCGGGGTCGAGCCTATGGGCTCACACCATGGTGGTGCCTGTGCTCGCATGGTAGGGTCATCGATTAGGGTTAAAAGTCCAACCAAACCCTTACCTTATAGCTGAGAATGTAGAGGCATGGAAGTAATCTTGTGCATGTTGTCTTGTACCTCCGTTCTCCTCTATCATGAACCACACTTCACAACCAGTCAACTCATCTATTGACTTGGGCTGTTTAAGTTATGGGGATCCAACCACTGGTGCACGGTATTGCACTAGACTCCCCCGAACCTGATGGTGGCCTCCTATTCGGATGATGAAAACAACGACCTAGATGATGACTGACTCTTTTCAGTGTATAGGAACCTAAAATAGGTGAGGTTAAAAGAGAGAGGATAAGGGCAAGGAGAGGGTTGCACAGAGTTGTAGTTTTTTGCATGTTCACACAAAGAGGTTTCCTAGTTTCACAGACAAGGTCGAGGGCCCTATTTATTGGGTAGGGATACCATACATCCATGGAGTTAGAATCCAATCCCGATTTGGGGAGTCTTGTCCCAAGGTAGGTTATCTAGGGTTGGTTTGAATCAAAAACCTCTCCTAAAACTAATGGGAATAATATTGGGTGCCGACATGGATTAGGAAGAGAGGGAAATCGGAAAAGGAAATGGATGTACTGTAGCCTGACTTTCCTTACATGTCGCACGGTAGGGGATGATAGACCACAGTCGGATCCCCCATCAGATGGCTGGGAGTCCTCTTGACAGGTGTATGGATCGAGGCCCAGATTCTGAACTCGATTATAAAATGTGACAAGTCACATTTATTTCAATTAACCCTTCCACTATAGGAAAACTTATTATTTTCATAACTCTCTCCTCCCTTTTCCAAACGATTCCAAATTTTAGGGGAAAACTTTTAGTAATTAAATCTCAGTCTGAGCAAGATTTAATAGAAAAATATGAAAGTGAAAAGTACTTTTCTTTTCCTCTAAGTATTTCCTTTATTTGGACCATTTAAGGCATCAAAGAACTCCTTTCCTCACCCAAAATTAGCAAGAATTGTCATTTTTGTATATACTCTCTTTGGGTGTAAGTTAAGATTGAAATATGCTTATTAGTTATGCTCAATCTATTTTTTCTAGAAATTTCTAAATAATTCTTTATTAATTACCTATTGTTCGTTACTTTTAAATATTCATTTATTATTAAATTTTCCACTCTTTATTTAGCCAATAATTATTAATGGATTATTGAAATAGTAAAACACAAAAAATACATTTCATATGAAAAATTTACATTCTCAAACCAAAACTTTCAACCAAGACACAAAAAATATCAAGCTTTCTAATATGTCCTTAACAATCCATTATTTGCATTCAAATATATGTATAAATTCATACAAAATCTAGGTTATAATAGATACCACTTGTTAGATACTTTGTAAAGGATCGAATGAAGTATCAAAAAAGGCCTACAAATCTCAGGAAAAACACTTGGAAGTTATCCCACTGAGGTTTATGCGACATGTACTATAAAAATGAAACTCACAACAGAAGACAAACTAAGAAAGGGACTGGGGATACTGAAGTTCTCATGGAGCAACACTTTCTCTTGAAGAGAAGTGTTAAAGTTACAACTCGATGTAACTCTCTATGGGACTGAATTGTTGCACCCTTGCAACATAGTTACATCATATCCCCATATACCTAGTCTTGCTCTGGCATGCACCCTTGAACTACTAATTACCATCCCCTCTACTGGTTCTCTGTCATTGTCACTCTTGTTTTCTGACCCTTGCACTCATCCAATACAGTAGCACTACATGCTCGTGGTTCTCTCCTTTCTCTCTCCTCGGCTACCTTGGTGATAGACGGTTGCACACAATGTCTACTTGGTGTGTCTTGTGGTATATCTTGTGTTAGATGTCTCCAATAAAGTCTAGAGAAACCGCTGGTATATGTGGATCACTTCTTCAATGTGATTAAGACTGATCTCTTCTATGTGCCTAGCTACTCCACGTATTTTGTAGCCGCGACTCGACTCAAGCAGTTATAATGAATCGTGAGTACGTGGAATAAAGGGACACATCCCTTTAGGACACAATACAAGTTGTGTGTTGCATACTTCCTCCAGATGTGTCTTTGCATGCATAACCATCTGAGTGCACGTACGCCCATCTGACGTGGCATCCGCTCGTGGGGACAGTTGAGTAAGGTGCAACGTCCACTAATCGTTTCCTACCATCTTGACGGATACTCTCTCTGCGGGCAGGTACTCTAGTGGCTAGTCTTCTCATCTGAGAGATGTGGCGCTTTGTATGTGCATAATCACTAGTTGGTAACGATTGTTGGTGAAAAATCATTTAAAGTTGTGGAAGTCTTCTCCAAGGAAAAATTCATACGAGATACAATCCAAGCATGCACAACAAAACTTACGACGACCCACATCAACAAAGTCAATAACTACCAAATTAATAACCAAGCAGAGAACATGGTTGGTGAAAAAGATCACAAAATTCTATCAAGCAATCTCAACAAGATTACAAGGTTTGTCGCTCCCTCACAATCGCGTATCCACAATAGAATCACGTAACTCAATCTCTTTCTCTCCTCTCTTTGACTATGTTTTGTGATTTCCTTTCTTTGACACACAATGTTGTCCCACGTTGGTTGACCCAAAATTACCACACGTTGGAACCCACATATATCGACGCATCATATATGTCGGTGTCTATCCTTATTTATATAGATAGGACAACTCTCAATAAGACAATGTGAGAGGATACAATTATTCTATAGGGATTCGGAAATGATAATAGAAAAGGATAACAAAATAATGTCTTAGACTCTAAGTTTAACATTAATTTACACTTTTCTAATATTGTTAGATATTATTTCTTATCCAATTAGGATAAGAGACAAAATTCTAACAATCTCCACATTGTATCTTATCCACTAAAGTAGCTCCTCCAAGAAGTCTTCTCTAGTTCTTCTTCTATGATTTCGTCCTCAGAAGAAGCTTCCGTTCTCAGAAGCTTCTACCATACACATTTGTATGGAGTGTGTGTCTAGGCATGGTTGCATGAACCCTTCATGTGAGAACTCCTCAAGATGTACAATTTGAGAAATTGTACCGCCTCCATATGCGGTTGGAAGAACTGCATGCTTCGCACCTCTGGCCCTTATTCTATATGGTTGTGCCTTCTTTAATCCATGACCACTTGAAGACGCTGAGTGTTCAGTCCAATCACAACGTTTTCTTTCCAACAGTTGACAGTTCTTCCTCTATTCATGTTGAAATTTGTTATTGAAATTGCAGTCGCACACCCAATTGCACCTGGGAGTTGAACACATGTGGCACTTTTTAGGCTCATTACACCCACATCTGGTGCCTCTGCTTTGTCAATGTCTCATGTGTTGGTAGATCTCTCTTCAGTCACTCCTCTTTTGGTCATATAGTATCCAATCAGTCGATATGCTCCATCGAACTAGGTACCCTCTATGGTCGTTTGTCCTTTGTAAGTGAATTGTACGTCTCCACCTCGCGTTGATATTTTACATGTGGATTTGCTCCCGCCTGATTCCATAACGATATTTCCATCAAGATTTTATATCAGATGACCCCCAACAGTAGTTGTAGACGTACATCATCATATTTTTATGTGTCTCCCATACTTTCTGAACGTCTCGCATGAACCTTACTTTGATACCATTTGAAAAATCATTTAATGTTGTGGAAGCTTTCAAGCCCAAGAAAAACTCCACACGAGATACAACTCAAACATGCAAAAAAAATCTATGAGGGATCACGTAAATTGATAACCATCAAATAAATAATCATACAGAGAATATGGTTTTCATAGAACATCGCAGAATTCTATTAAGCAACCTAAAGAAGATCACAAAGATTATTTCTCCTTCACAATCTCGTGCCCAAAATAGAATCATGTAACCCACTCTCATTCTCTCTCATCTTTGACTATCTTTCGTGACTTCTCGTCTTTGGCGCATAATGTTGTCCCATGTCGGTACACCCAAGTTATCACATATTAGAACTCACACAATTTATATAGATAAGACAACTCTCGATAAGACAGTACGAGATAATACAACTATTCTACAAAGATTAGGAAACGATAATAAAAGAGTATAACGAAATAATGTCTTTGACAGTAAGACTAAATTAATTTATATTTTTTAATATTGTTAGATATTATTTTTTATTCAATTAAGATAATAGACAAAATCGTAACAGTCGGATCTCTCCACAATCCGGTGTGGTCCACTGCCTCCCTTGACCTGCTGCTCAAATACTCTTGAGTTTTGAACAGCTCCGACACACTCAATAACGCTTGGAACTGTCGTCATGCTGATCTTGGACTTGGTGAAGCTCCATACAGGTCTAGGTAGTTCGGCCTTAGCTCCATCTAGCTCGACGTAGCTCTTGCTCAGTTCGTGCACTTGGTCACAGCTCGTCAAGACCAAGGTCTTTGGTTCGCCAGAGTGACTTGCACGAATCGTCAGCTACTTAGTCTGGCGGCACTAAGTCCTACCCTTAGATCCTTCTGCACTTTGGGGTTAAGTTGCGTGACAATTATTAACGATCAGATTCAAATAAAGAAATTGAATGGGGAAGACGAAATGGGACGGTGTAGATCCTTTCTTCGATTCAGAGATAGGAATAGGTGGAAGAGCCGACAAGGCGAGTTGGGCCTGAAGCTGACCAAGGGCGGATGTGACTTTGATTTTTGGTCATTGGGCAGCATGATGTCAGCATATCATATATGCGTCATATTCGTCACCGTCATATGTACGTATAGTCCGTTGATTTTTTTTCAAAGGAAACGCTAAACACTTTAATCCTTCCAACATTGGAAACGACACCGTAAGGCCTAGTTTGGCCGCCGTGATTCTAACTGCCAGCATTTAAAGCAAGATATACATAGAGAATTAACTTTGACTTCTGTGTTTGTTATTTACGGTTGTGTATATGATTTATCAAATAAATGGTAATCGTGAAAGAGAGAATGGCGGGCTTTAGAATTGCCGATCCGTGCTCCCTGTGTCACTCGTCGTGCGTATATTTCCGCTGTGAAGAACTGGTCATTTTACGGGTTTTGCATCAGCTGCTCTACCACCGAATACCAAAAACTGTATAATTATGCAGACAATTACTAGGATTTTCAAAATCTTTATCCAAACTAGGCCTAAATGTTGACTTTGACCCATGTGTGGTGAAGATAAGGTGCAAAATCTAAAAGTTAGAAGCTCGGCATTCGGTAGTCATGAGTAACGTTGAACACACGAATATCGTCGACCAGTAGAAAGACCCTTTGGTGTTTTACTTTATATAATAACAATCCTGATTCCTGATGTTTCATAAATTAAACAGAAATTTATTGCGCCAAAACCGTGGTGCCGATCCCTGTCTCAGCTGGCTGTATTTGTTCATACAGTATCGTTGCTTACATTCTTCGAAAACGACCAGTATTGACGATGTGGGTGGTATATCCTTTGATAGGTATCGCGTGGCAGCTGAGGTGGGAAGGGATGCGGCGACGATAACGCGATTCATGTGCAGTACACGATAATCAACGGATTCCTTTGATTTACGGATCAGTAATGGTTGACTTTGGCTAGCTAATCCAATGGACGTATAATGTGGTACGTTGCGTCTTTATACAGAACAAGCAGACGTTTACACAGTTAACATTCATTAAGAACAAACAGACGTTTACTATTCGACATTCATTAAAGTCGCCGCTTACCAGATTCGCCCCATTAAGGTAGCTGTCCATGACATGCCGGCAGTAACCTCTGGTTTGTGTAGTTTTAAAGAGAAATATATGTTAATCAGGTAGAGAAGGGGCTTCTCGTCAAGGCTGTGGTTCTGGCTAATTCCTACTTACATGATGGCTGTTTGCATTATTCCGTGATACTGTCAAGATATCTCAACCACCTGACTTTACTCGATCGCGGACACAGCGACTCCTCGGCTCTTGCAATTGAACGGCTACCTTCTTTGTCTTGTAAATTGGTCTCATGCACCACGGTTGAGCAGCCCAATATTACTGTGTTTACTGCAGTCTCATGTATGCATTTATATGACAATGGAACGGTGGCAAAATTATCTTCTGCTGGCCCATTTGCTCACTGTGTATTCAATTTACTTGAGTGTAACGCCTCTCCAAGTACATACATGACAATGGAAGCAAATCATACGTTGTCCAAAACATAGGCCACTCGGCTCCAAGGAACATTACAAAATATGATATACATAGCAGCAAGATGAATGAATCACCACACATTAATTAGAGTTATAGATTCATACAATGCTCATTAAAAAAAAATCATTATGTAAACTATCTCATCTTGATACTAGAATCTAATACATGATAGGGAGAAGAAATCTAAGGCATACATCTTCTCTGAAAACTTAATATTGGATCTTCTAAGGTGTAGATGTCACCCCACTAGGACTAAACTCCTAATGTGTCTTTGAGAGGTATGCTCCTTGGTTAAGCTTCCTTATTCTTTCCACATGCGGACATCGTGTCCCCAACCATGCATTCAAAATAGAAAAAACGTTTGAGTAAGCGGCATTGAGTATTGTTATAATATAATAATAACTTGGCAATAAGGAAACATGAAATTAATTAAGCAGTAAGTCTTGGATTCACATAATATGCTCTTAGTGGTTAATTACAATGTCATCTACTATTATGCTCCGACTGTGCTCACAAGGCCCGTAGGCTCAACTGATGTTCCACTTGAACTCATGATTTGCACCTGAGTGTCATAACTTATGATTCAATTGAGCTCATGATTTGCACCTAAGTGTCATTAATAATGCTCTGCTTGAGTTCATGATTGCACATACATGCCACTATGTTCTATTTGAACTCATAAGGTTGGAAGGAT
The DNA here is from genome assembly GCA_963693085.1 of Alisma plantago-aquatica. Lineage (NCBI taxonomy): Eukaryota > Viridiplantae > Streptophyta > Magnoliopsida > Alismatales > Alismataceae > Alisma > Alisma plantago-aquatica. Next base: position 24,961,565 of record OY856409.1, on the reverse strand, counting down.
CAACATCGACATGATAAGGATACAATAATACAACCGATTACATAATTTATCTTTAACTTGGAATAATTGATCATTACTTAGATTTCACATGGACATGACATAGACTTTTGAAATAGAACTTGAAAGCATAAGAATCGTACAATAACATTGATTCAAGATATATTTGAATTGAAGTATATGACTATGCATATAGTTTAACTTTGATTATCATAATAATCATAAGGCAGTTGAAAACCATTATTCAATACTCAAAGTACATGGACCCACTTACCTATCTCTCAGAGAAGTTTTAGTTATTCTTTGTTAGATTGATGAAACCCTAATCACCTCCTTGGGTTGGTTGAACCCTAATTACCATGTTCATTCAATAATTATTCATTAATAATTGATCCTTAACATGATTTCTAGGGTTTCATAGCTCTTTAGTGAATTAGGGGAAAATAGAGTCAAATAAGGTTCTGAATCCTAGTTCATCATCTAGATCTCAAAAAACGAATCACAAACCATATATGATTCGACCACATAGGAGTTGCCAATTAATTGTTATGGATTTTCAAAATTTAGCCAATTAAAAGGTGAGATAAATCCACATGTGAAGCATTATCCAAAACTGGGCAGTAATGCCCAACTAGATAAATTACATGCGACCATCCTAGCCAGAGCCCATGGTCCGATCCTACGTACTGGTCAACTTGACAAATGTCCAGAATTTCCATTATACCTATGGGGCGTGTGACAAAGATGAACACATGTGACGAGTAAATATGTACTTTACCCATATGTCATCTTCCTCAACTAGCGATGTAATAGAGACGATTGGCGAGAAGGTTGGGAATCAAACTTGTGACTGAGTGTATCTCAGGTATTGTAAACAAAGCCATCAACATCGCCAGAGTCTTCTGATCCTGAGGACTGTTTATTCAGTCTATCCCACTCCCAAGAACACTACAGCTTTACTCTGCCATGGCTGACCACAGGGCCAAGTATGAAGGGAAGGGAAAAACATGCTCGATGAAACAAGTGAGAAACTTTGATTTGGTTGAGTCTATGACTCCAAGGTGAAGCTATCCATACCAAAATCAAGTAATACAATGCGTTAGAAACCAGTATTGGGTGATGAGATTGAAACAAGGTGAAAAATAGGGATATTCTGGGTACCTACAATTGGGGAGAATCAAAGATGAAGAAAACTTTGAGAGGTATCCCTGACACACTTTGATTGGGTAAGAAGGGTCTAAGTTGCCCCACACTCTCATCTCAGGCTGTAGTCATGGTGGAGGGAGAGTTGGAGGTTGGAAATAGGGTTTTAGGGAACTTGAAGGAGAAAAGGCAACTGATTTTGGTTTGAGGGGTGTTGAGGGTGGTTTCATGGGTTTTCTTATATAGGGAAGGGCTCATAGGTAGTTACACTTCCATGGAGTAGGTGGAACAGGGGATGGATAGAGAAGTCATGTTGCCTGTTGATGTCTAGGGCCTGAATCCTACAGATTTTGGATCACAAGGCTCATGAAGATGAGGTGAAGTCAGTAACCCAGTTCATATGTAATAAAAATTACCAGAAAAACATGATCAACACATGAACTGTAGAGGGTCTCGCATCCTGGACAGTCCTTACGGGATTAGGAAAGGGGCGAGGGGGATGACCCCTCTTTGTGGAAACCCGTGAGTGTCCCAGAGTCCATGGAATCAAAGGTCTGTATGACGACACCATAAATAACTAAACTTTGGTATATATAGGTTATATTAATACATTATCAAATATTTCGGGTTAATACTATATGAAAACTATTGAAATTGCTTTGAGGGGTCAAATGAAGTTGGATTAGATTCAAATTTGGAAAACATGTGTATTTCAGGGCCCATGTCATTCTTATATGATTACTTTTCAACATTGAAGTCACAAATATCACTTATTATTACATATAGTATTACTTATGTACATTAGACACATTATGATTGACCCCTAATAAATGTGATTTTCCTTTTAGGTTCAATTAGGCTTTACCTTAATGGATTTGAGTCTATTGGATGAAATTATCCCAATTAGGGCTCATATTCTTATTGATGATAATGAGGTTACTTAGAGGTGAGAGAAAGTTATTTATACACTAGTGTGAAAGATATTGAATTAACTATCATCGTAATAAGGAAAACATTGCATAATTTATTGGACTTTGCTTTAATCACTATATTTGGGGCTAATAGTCATAGTAAATTCTAAATGATGCATGAAAACTAAATCTTGAAAGATTAGGGTTTCAATTAAGGATTTAATAATAAGTTAAAATTTGAGGATGTCACACTCAGTCTTCTTACTCTAAGATGGTATCAAATCAGTAAAAGCCTTCACAGGAGTCGTCATATCAGATTTTCTTCATCCTTACCTCTCTCTCACTTAACCCTTCTCCACATTCACTCAGTTTCTCGCCCTCCCTTCTCTAACTAGTTTGAGAACCCTATTCGCCAAAGCATCTACCTCCACATCAACCTCAGTCTACTTGTATGCAGCTGGCCTCAACATCTCCTTCTTCCTGACAATCAAACTCAACCTTGACAACTTCCTCCTTTGGGGTCACAGGTCAAGAACCTAGCCAAAACATGTTATTTAGAAGGTTTCCTCAATAGAATTGAAGCACCTCTGCCTCTCATCATCCCAGATGTTTCTGGCTTACCTGATTCCAATTCTAGATACAAGGCATGGACCAGAACAGATAGGCTCCTCAACAGTTGGATCTCTAGCTCACTTACTAAAGAAGTGATGGGTGACATCATAGCTGCACTAACTCACACAAGGTATGGTCCACCTTAAAAAAGAAGTTCTCTGAGTCCTCTCAATCTCGTGAGTTTGATCTGATGTCTTAGCTCAGAACTTTCACCAAAGGAGCTTACTCCTTTACCAAATTCATAAGAAAGTTCAAGACGTTATGTGATTAGCTCAATGCAATTGGATATCCTATAAGCGATCAAGAGAAAGTTTTCACACTTCTCAATGGTCTTGATGGAAACGATTATGAAGGATTCGTGGTCTCAATGCTAAAAATCACTAATCCCACCCTATGACGACCTCATCCCCTTACTACAAGACTTTGAGAGGAGAAAATTCATACGAGCTACCTCCTCATCCTCTCCAATAGTCTTCTACACCAACAAGGCCTCTACAAACAACCAGTTCACCTTCAATCGACAACACTTCTACAATCAGTCAAATGTCGTAGGAAGGGGAAGGTCCTCGACTCAAGGAAGAGAATGATACCAACATAACACCTTCATTCAAGGAATACTTGGAATCGGAATAGGAAATAATACAACTAAGTTCAATTCACAAGGAAGAGGATTCACTACATCCATTAAATTCAGATATAATCATCACAACTCCTCACTCCCTTTGTTTCAAAAGTTGTGGTAAATGTGACCATACTGCACTAAAATGATAGCACAAGTACGATAACAAATATCAAACATCCTCCATACGTTCATCTCTTACAGAAAACACCAATGCTTCCCTTGTTGCACTTTGCCTCAATGAAGTTGATCCCTCTGTCTGGAATTTGGACTCGAGAGTGACCGGTCACATTGCACAGAACTCAGGCATCCTTCAGAACCTTCACATCTATAAAGGAACCAGTTCTACACTGATTGGGAATGGAAAATTCTTACATGTTACTCACACTGGTGACACATCCATTAATAACCTCACTCGCATCCCACTTCCTGATGTTCTTATCATTCTTGAAGTAAAGAGAAATTTTCTATCAGTCTCTAAATAAGCATCTATGCTTCCTTGTTATGTTATCTTCACAGACAATTTGATTATCATTAACAACATCAAGACACATCAAGTTCTGCCCAGGACAAATGTAGCAATGGTTTATATCTACTACCTTCATCAACAACAAAGGCACTCTTCTCAAATTGATTTATCAGAGCCTCTAGAGAGATATGGCACCACATACTTGGACATCCAAACAAGGTCATTTTGCATCACCTGTTGCAAAACAAGTTGATTACGAGCAATTCTAGTTTTACAAATTTGTCTAATAGATGAACTGAGTAAAAGTAATTGATTAGTTGTTCTTAATACACACATTAGATCTACCTATCCCTTCAAATTGTTGCACTTGATGTTTGGGAGAAGGCACCAATATTGTCTTCCCATAATTTTTGTATTATGTCATGCTCACCGATGATTACTCACACTCTAGTTGGTTGTTTCCCATGTAAAATAAAGGTGACTTTTTTTCTATATTCATCTCCTTCTACAAAATTATCACAACTCATTTCAACCAAGGTTTTTATACCTGACCTGGAGGTCTACCTGAAAAAACTTCTAGGTCACGAGTTTTTGGTTCAATCGCTGGGTTGACCAAGTGACATCAGCATGATGTGTATACATAATATTACTATATACATACATGATACATGTATGATACAATAATATGTATGTCCATGTATATAACTATATAAGCGTGCATGTATGCGTACATAATCTACTATATGGAATTATGAGATGATGAATTACAAAACATCAAACATACAAACCAAGTATCTCTTCACAAAGAAATAAAAAAATAGATTTACAACATTTAAAGTAAGTGATAAATACTTAATAAGTGAATATATGAATGTATGAAATAGTTGTGTCAGCATGAAAGGACATTAAATTAGTCAAATGGTTATTTACATAAGGTAAAACAAAACCAACTATACTCGGGGGCCGGGTCATCAGTTCGGAGGTTGAACTGGATGAGTCACCTGGTCAACTCTGGGTCTTGGCCAAAAATGGGTTTCAACCCCACCCGACCCGCAAACCTTGTCGGGTGGAGGTTCAACAGACTGGGTGGGGTCGGGTTTCAAAACTATGAGTTCAACATGAAGGTGAAGAAGTTACAAAGTGATGGAGGTGGAGAATTTGTGAACCACCCCCTCAGAAAGTTTCTCTCTGAATCAGGCATTCTACACCAGCTCTTGTGTCCTCACGACCCTCACAAAATGGTGTCATTGAGCGTAAACACTAGTATGTGGAGGAACTAGAGCTGGCCATGATGTTTGAAGCCTATCTACCAAAACGATACTGATTTGAAGTCTTCTCAAAATCCATCTATATGATAAATAGGTTGCCTACTCATCTGCTAACCATGAAGATGCCACATGAACTCCAATTCAACAAATCACATGCCTACTCTCACCTCAAGTCCTTTGGCAGTCTCTACTATCATTGTCTCTGAGAGTAGACCACTAATAAACTAGGTCCACACTGTCTACCTTGTGTGTTCCTTGGCTACAACTCCCAACACAAAGGATATAATTGTCAACACATCCCTTCCAATCTCCTCTACATATCCAAATATGTCATCTTCAACGAGTTAGTCTTCCCTTTCTCATCCAATACCAATAACTCCCCACAAGAAGATGCTCATCTATCTTACTCCACCTTCGATGAAATCCCTAATACACCTAAACCCTCTTCCACTTCACCAAACTCAGTAAAGTACACCCCCAATTCTACACCTACTCCTTTGAACAATCTCAAAGATGTCTTAAATGTGTCATTAGACTCCTTGCCTAATCCAACTTCACTACCTAATCACCACATTCTAGTTCTTGAACTGCCTTCCTCACCACCTACAATCTCAGAGCTCTCACCAGCACCCTCACCTCATGAAATCAGCCCCATCAGATCCTCCATCGCAAACATCACTCTTGTTCCCATCGAATAAACCAACCTCCCAAATTCTCACCCCATGCTCACCTACAGCAAACAAGGTGTTCACAAAACCAACCCCAAATACACCATGCAAGTTTTTCTCAATGACTCCATTCCACAAACTATTAAGCAAGCTCTCCTTCATCCTGGTTGGCAAGAGGCTATGACAGATGAACTGACAACTCTTCACAAAAACAAGACTTGGACCATTGTCTCGCATACTAATGACATGAACGTCATTGGTTGTCATTGGGTGTTCAAAACCAAACTCAAAGCTGGTGGCACCTTGGACAAACTCAAAGCTTGCCTAGTCACTAAATTGTATCATCAAGAAGATAGCATTTACTACACAAAGACCTTTAGCCCCATTTTCAAATCTCCTAAATGCTTTCCATTATTGTTTCTAGAGGTTGGGAAATCCTGCAACTTGATGTCTATAATACTTTCTGCAATGGGACTCTGAATATGATTGTTTACATGGAACAACCCCTAGGATTTTTTGATAACATATTTCCCACTCATGCATGCAAGCTCCACAAGGCCCTCTATGGCCTCAAACAGGCGCCTCATACCTAGTACAACCAAATTCATTCCTACCTTACAGAACTTGGATTCACCTCTTGTAACTCTAACTCATATCTCTTTTCTCTTTCCTCATACACCACCTTAATCTATCTCCTCCTATATGTCTATGACATCTAATCACTAGGAGCTCCAAATCAACCATCCTTTAAGTCATCCACCAACTAGAAATTGAATTTTTCCTACGCAGCCTTGGCAATATCCACTACTTTCTAGGCATTGAAGTTGAGTCCAATCCACAAGGTCTTCTTCTTCACCAATCCAAGTATGCCCTTGACATCCTTGATTGTGAACACATCCTCCACTGCAAACCTATCTCCACACTCATTTGCACCTCATTCTTTCATATCACACTCAAAGAACTTGATGTCCCTCTCACAGATGCGAGTTTCGGTTGATGCATCATCGGTTAACTTCAGTACCTAACACTAATAAGACCAAACCTAAACTATGGCATCAACCTTGCCTGCCAATTCCTTCACTGCCCTACCACCACTAACATGATCCTCGTCAAAAGATTTCTTCAATACATCAAAGGCACCATTTCTCAGGGAGTTTAGATTTTTATTGACTCTCATCTTCCAATCTCTGGTTTTGTGATGCAGATTGGGGATGTTGTCCATTAACCGATCAAAGAACGAGTGGTCATGACATCTTCCTTAGATGAACCTACATATCATGGTCCTCAAAGAAGCAACCCATCGTGTCAAAATCTAACATTGAAGTCGAGTACCGCTCTTTGTCATTAGCAGTGCTGAACTCACCTGGTTCTCCCAACTTCTCAGGGAACTCCACCTCCTGTAGTCTTAGCCTGCCATTCTCTTCAGTGACAACCTCAATGCCCTTTTATTACTACAAATAAAGTATTTCATGCCAGAACCAAGAACATTGATCTTGACTACCATTTCATCTACAAAAAAGTAGCCCTTTGCCACATCATCACAAAGCATGTCCCTTCCAAGGACCAACATGCTAATTTCTTCACTAAAGATCTCTAGAAGATGGTGTTATGACATCTCCTGTTCAAGTTAGGCCATCAATTCTCTCAGACCAAACTTGCAGGGGGGGTTTTGAGATATGTCAACCACCTGACTTTACTTAACTGTGGACACATCAACTCCTAGGATCTTGCAATTGAACGACTACCTTCTTTGTCTTGTAAATATGTCTCATGCACTACCCTTGAGTAGCCCAATGTTTCCATATTAATTGTAGTCTCATGTAAGAATTTATACGATAATGGAATAATGCCAAATTATCTTCTACTCACCCATTTTCTCACTGTGTATTTGATCTACACGAGTCTTCTTACTTATGATATACATCATCAATGATATCCAACAGGAGATGACAAATTTTCTGGTTGGGTAGAGTAGGCTACTTGGGATAGGATCTCCAAACTGAAATGTGTGTGGGTTGAGCACTTGTTATTCTAAGATCTAAATGTGTTCAATGTTGCGTTGTTGACCAAATTGGCTTGGTGGCTTTACACTAACCCTAATTCTATTATCTATAAGCACAACAACATCATGGTTTTATTTAAAGGTGTTGATCTTGTTGGATAAATTGGACATTATTATAATCCCTTTGTTTTGATGATGAAAAACATTTATTTCTTGTGGTTTTAAATTGTTATTTGAGTATTTCAGGGACAAGAATAAAAGGTGGTGGATAGAAAAGACTTGGAAGATCAATGTGCTAAAATTGCTTTATTTTCATGATTGTAATCAAATGTAAAAACTTGTACAATTAAGAACAATAATAGAGTTTCATAAATGAAAATAGTTTTCTCGAACTTAAATTATTGAATATCATAATTTTCAATTGTTATATGTATGTATAAATAGAATATCTTAGAAAACATGTGCAAATCAAGCCACTATTATGATGGCAATTAGATTCAACATTCTAATTAGATAACTTCAAGTGGTTAAAATAATAAAACATCACCTAATATAATAATAAAAACAATATTTGATCACTTCAACTTTGGATAGAACATGAAGATTCTTTACTTTTTCTATCTATCATCATTACATAATATGAAAATTACTCTTGAAAATTAGGAAATTGTTAACATTTTTCTATAAGTAGAAAAAAACTTATAATTGTTTGATATCAGATATGAATTTACTTTTAGTGTTTTACTAAAAAGTATATCGTGAAAAAGATTTATATATATTTTTTGTAGAACACTTAATAATGAGTCAAGTTTTCTTATCAAGCCTATAAAGGTAAAAAGAAGATGATGGCGTGTAAAACACTAGTATAGTAATATAACAACCCTTGCACTGGAATATTACACAAATGAATTTGCATTAACTTACAAAGAAGTAATGGTGAATCAATAGAAATATTCATTTAGATTTTATAGGAAAACACTATTATCAGTACAACCAATACAAATATAGGAAACTGCATTAAGAGTATTCATGGATTTTTTTATAGTGCAATCATTGCGGTGTCATCCCTTTTGCAGTCTAGAGAATATTTCACCATGCATTGGAATTTAGCGGCGTTGGAGCAAAATGTATATTTTATATTGTTATTTTAGGAATGATTGCATTGAAAAAAAAACCTATTTTGAAGTATGTATAACTAGTTACTAAAAAGGAAGAGAAACCATTGTTAAGATGGAAATGAAAAAAAATTCAATAAATTATATTCAGTTGGAAAGAGGATTTTATGATATCATTTTTGGGTCATCGTTGATATTTTACTACTTGAATGAAGTTGACTTGGATGCTTGCTGCAAATCCTATTACAAAGAAAAACACACTTAGAATAAAACCATCATTGTAGGAAAGGAAACCCATTTCATTAAAATTAATTTTTTAGTCAACTAGGTGCAACCAAAATTACCAATTATTAGACTGAGGGAACCCAAATTGAAGTAACATCAGAAATTTCTGAGCGCACTCTGGGTCCCAACATATCCCTAAAGGATGAGGTTCACCAAAGAATTTGATATTGTATTCCTAAAAATGTATAGATCAAGTTGATTATAGATCCATGAGTTTAGCATTTTTTTAGAATTACATACACCTGAACCTCCCCTATGAAATATATTACAACACAATACAGTTCATCTGATTTTATATGATGCACCACTTTAATCTAGTCCCACATCATAATATGGGCAAGATTTTCTCTTACACAACCCACAATCGGCCCCATCTTATAGTTTCAACATCATCTAGAGTACTACTAGGCTTAGTAGGACTCATCATTCAATGTATATTTGATTCCGATTATTCCATCTAAGTCACCATATATAGATCCTCACCCCCTAGAAAATTATATTTAGTCCAACAAGTCATATATAGTTACATCATTTACAACCAAAGGACGCTCCTATCTAGAGTAGAGAGAATGATTAAACCTCAATGGATGGTCTAAACCCACAATAAGATTGGGAAGGATTATGACTTTTGTCATGCAGGTGTGAGTCTAAATTGTGTCTGTTAAGTGAGATAGCGAGTTGTACCCCACTTAAGAAACTTTGAGTTAGTTCCCACCTATGAAACTCTAAGTTTCATCCCACATGTTATACTCCAAGTTGCAATAGACCTCCTCAAATCCCCAAAATTGGATATGCCCATCCTTCCATTCCTTCGAGTAGCAAGGTGTTGTAGCGACACACATGGTCACATCCTTCTTTTTTCATTTCTGTTACATATTCATTTAAATGATAAAAATGTTGTTCCCTTTCTCTAACTCGTTGGTTTAAACCCTTTTCAAAACCATATTAGCTGATTGTGATATTGATCATGTGACCATGTTCTATTCACAATAAAGTATCACACATTGGAATCTAGGATTCTGATTTACTGTTTTGTCAATATAAAATCATTTTAGGTTTTTCGAAATTTTCCTTGTCAAAATATGGTGGTGGTTCTAATTTTATTTCCCATTTTCTACAAACAAAAAAATCAAGAAGTACGTAGAAAAAATAAAACATAACAACATTATCTTTTAAGGAATATATCACTAGTCAAAACACAATTATTTATGTATCTAGTCATCATGATTTCAACCAATTATTGCTTACCGGTGATACAAAGATTACGTCAAACTAATCAGTGGGTCAATTTTCCCATTGAAATAATTACCATTGCATCCCTGTAGAGATTCATTGTCATGGAAAGGTATAAAATGGGAATACGTACATCTTGGAAAATGTGAAGATGTTAAGAAGGCATGAGAATGGTAAAACATGAATCGGAAGACTTGACTTCAGTTTGGCAATGTAGTTTTTCTCGATGAAATACCAGTTGATGCTCCGGATATGCAAACAACTACAATGATTGTGTTTGTATCGTTTTTGAGACTTTAGGTGTCACCTCCTAGTGCTCAAGAGTTACAAAGATTTCTAGTCATGTTTTCTACTTGTATTACATATAATACTTAATTGAAAAAAGTACTAGTTTGAAAAATTCCATGAGTCTAGTTTTAATGATTCTAGTAAATTGTATTTCTGAATAAAATATTTAGTTATTTGAAAGAAAATAATCGTTCAAACATGGTCTCTTGACGAATAGCTTATACCGGTGATGGTTTGCCTGATGAATGTTTCATTCTTTGAAAAGTTAATCGACTTTGGAATTTTGATATATAGAAAATGATGTTACGAACATTCAAGAATCAATATATATGCAAGTCATTACGTAACCTAGACAAACAAATCGGTGTTGTTGAACCATGGTGCTTGATGTTGTGAAATAAATAAAAAAATGTAATATGAAACCATGGCGAGAGGGTTTGAGAAAAGAAAAAAAACAAAACAAATCGATGAGATATGAAGCAATGCACATGTAACCGAAGACCCTCCATAATCATAATAACATGGAAATGGAATTATGGTTGGCTTTCCTATATCGAGTGGCTCTGTGAATATTTTGAATATTTTCCTAGCAAGATCCATCTAGGCCTTATCGTTTTGTAATTGGATTTTGAACGATACCCATTGTTTGCATTCAACGAACTACACGGACATATGGTGAGATCCAGCTCTTGTTGGGAGTGCACATTACAAGTAAACAGCAAGTGTCCGCCAAACGCACATTGCTCAGTTGTTCACCCTGCTGAACAAACCGGGCGTGTTATTGCAACTTGCAATGCACATGTCAATCATCATAATCAGAGTAGTTCGTCGTGGCCAGTTATGGGTAGTGTTATCTGGCTGCAGTATCCAAATTGCGTGGCTGCAAAACTGCACAAGCCCGCTCCTGACTGCTGCCTACTACAGGCCGGAAGATACGAAGGATCAGATGACACACTTGACACAAGGTTGGATGAACATTTGGCAGGCAAGTAAGACAAGGGATTTTCTGTTCTGATTAATGAATGAATGAGCATAGCCAAGAAAGTCGCTCGATTCGTATGGATAAAAGATCATTTGGCAGGCCAAAACAGCAAGTAGGCCAACTTACGCATGCATGGTGGGTCCTGCCATGCTACTGGGTGGACGGAACAAGTTCGAGATAACAGATTCAAGTCACATGGAAATGATAGGATAAATATGGCATGTTCCTGACAGTGTGAGCTAGAAGGATGCGGTTGGGTGAGTAGATTGAAAGTTTGGCTGGCCACGAGCCAAGGATTCGATCAGCCTTGCGTAACGAACCACATGCGGGATGGCTCTTGTGTGGTTCGAAATAGCATGGACGGTAGGTATCTATCTATTGGTGTGCTGCTAGAGCGACCACGTCGCCTCTTCTCGTGCCAATGTGCCATGCAGTATAGGCCTTAACTTATTAGGTAAAATATCGGGGATAAGAATACCGATCAAAATTATTTGTACTGTCACTAGAGTATATCCCATAACTTATTTGTATTCGACGGGCTTGGCTGGAACATACCCACCCATCAGATCGGGGTGAGCCAATGCGAGCGAGTTTCAACTTCACTTGCCGGTCAAGCAAAGGTTCAAATCTGTTGTCCCAAGCACTCTCTCCCGACGTGTCTATGTCAATTTCGATCATACACACACATCATTAAATTTTTTAGGAGTGAGTTTTTTGGTAAATGTGTGGTAGGGATTTTTTGGGACACAATCAGGACAGCAAGTCCGGTACAACAGATTTAGAGGCGTCCAGCAATATTGTGTATTACCCGCTAGATGTTGGCAAAATTGAGGAACATAGAGAACCAATTATGACAGTGAGAAAAGAAACAATCCAACTCCCCATAAGTGGGAGAGGAGGGATTCGAAACCTTGACCTTTTCTTATGGAATGTTTAATATATTAATATTAAATTTACAAACAACCACATGCTGATAAACATTGAACATATGATCTTGATCATAGTCTTTACAATACCAGGATTGCCATAATAAAATGATTTACATATCCCACCCTATTTTCACCAGACATGTAATGATCCCCTCCTCCTGTTATTCCCAATTAAGGTTGACTGAGAAGGCAAGGAAATTTTCTATATATACATGATTAACATTTAGTAATTAATCAATAATAATTAAAAGTTGTCGGCGAGACATAGCTCAGGCGGTGCGGCTCCTAAGACCTCTGCGAGAGGTCACGGGTTCGACTCTTGGCTGTGGTCTCGGAAGTGAATTAGCCCACGCGTCGGCCGGCCAACGATGCGACTGTGTTGGGGCCCCGATATGGGCACCAGGGGTCCCCGAGAGTTTACGCCTAACCGGGGGGGTCACTAAGTGGCACTCCCACGGGGGTGGTTCTCTCGCAAATAAAAAAAAATAATTAAAAGTTTCATTGAATGGGAAAGAGTTTGGTAATAATATTAAGATAGAGCCTCCACTAATGAGTTACATGCAATGGAAATCTAATTATTTGTAACATGAAATAAAAACTATCCATCTTAATCCTTCATAATAACTTTAGATCTTTCTTTTCGTATTTTCTTCTCTGGATGTCTATTTTTCTTGATTACTTGCAATTTAACCTAAAATGGGGTGAAACCAAAACACGATTAGTATAATGAGATATATTGAATATGTGTGTGAAATAAAATATGTTCATGTAAGTATAACAACATAATCAGTCGTAGCAACATTATGATTACAAGATTGAATAAGCATTTTCTTGTATAACATCACAACCCTTATCCTCTCTTTCTCTATAGTGTGCCCTCTCTTTAGTAGAGCCTCCTTATGGGAAACCCTCTCTTTAGGGTTTGGTCCCTCTAGTAGACATTCATAACCTTTCCTCACCCGGGCTTGGTTTCATACATAGGTCTTCCTTTCTGGGTTTGATCACCCGTCATTCCCATAATGACTTATTTCACCCCATGCTCTTTAATTCACCAAAGATTATTCACGATTTCAGCAGGTTACAACTATATAAGATAATTTCTATAGTGAATTTATAGATTGTATGAAGTAAAAAACAATCGAAAAGTTTAGCTATAATCCAATCGAGAAACTTAGAAAAACTAACAAAGTCAGTTAAGGCGAGTAGTCATAGGTGTAACCACATACCTTTCTTAGAGGTGACTTAAAGTCCAAGTTCACAAGAGTATGTGTAAGTAAGCAAGCAATGACCCTAAAATAAGTGCATAACACCCAAGTATTACTATTTTGTTTAAAAACTAACATTAAGATTTATTTGGGTTCTTAGGATCTTGGGGTCCAATTAGGTTTTCATTAGGGTTTTGGCTTTCCAAACCCTAATTATCACATTTAATTCTTTGTAACTTACAAACTCTAATTTTGAAATTATGTGAGTTCTTAAATTTAGATTAGATCAAGATGTCCTTTTTTATCCAAAAAGATTAGTCTATATCCATCAAAATCATTTAGACAAGCTATGATCATGAAAACTAAGAAATTAGGGTTTTCATTTTTAATACATTAAATTTAGCAAATTTATGCACTTTTGGTATTTGAGGTAGAATTAGGTCTTGAAACTAGTTTTATTGGATTCTTTTTATTTTTCTAATCAACATTCATATATAATTCATATATTTGGATAATGCTACAATTTTCTATAATTTTTACAAGTTTTAATCCTTTCTAGCCAATCACAGCCAATCACATAGGTGGTTGACTGTGTAAAACCAACGCGAGGTGGGGCCACAGTTGAGCCAATCAACTTGCTCCATGTCAGCGCCCGCGTTCATGTGGCCAAGGTGAGGGAAAGCGAGAAAAGAGATGGAAAAGTCAGAATTACCCCTCACCTCATAACTAAAAATATGGAGTTGAGATGCCCTTTTATAGGGTATCGTCTTCAACCTCCTATTGTCTCACGAGCAGGCTTGAGTGAGTCAACCTTGATGTTGACTCCAAGCTTCAATGCTCCTGGGCGGCAAGCTAGTATTCCATCACCTTCTCCTCATTTGGCCAAACTTGCCGATAGTTTCTATTTATCTGAAGGTGTTTGGAGCGTCAAGGACAACAAGGTGGTCTCATGGGTTACTTGGATCAAAAGCAAGGGAGAGAGGAGGGTGTTAGCAGGTAAATTGAGGGCAGAGAAGTGATAACGGGGTCATATTGAGCTTCCCTAAGGTACTAGTGATCTCGTAGGGGATGTATATGTCTTTATATAGCCTTGTCTATGGTGGATTGGTCAGCGAGGGGTCAATAAATTGAGGGATTCTTTAATTGCTTTCTAGATATCAAAACCGAGGATAGGTCGGTGAGAAATCCCCTAGAAAACCTATTGAAGAGTTTTCTAGACATGCTCATGAATCATGGTGAGAGGAAATCGAATAGGAAAATCATCAATGTGTGTTCCTGGTTTCCTTTTCCTATTTCGGGTAGATGACAATCCAAGTGTCATCAGATCTCGATCCAACGACTGTCATGCCATGCGAATTATTGAAAGGGTGGGTCTTATTTCCTTTCTGTCAAATTGTGATATTTAATTCATGTTTCCTTTAAATCATTACTTTAGTGAAAAAATATTTAATTCATAACTTTGTCTCCTCTTAACCATTTAATCCCAAATTTTAAAGCAAAGTCTTCATCACTTAAATCTTGGTGTGTGAAGATTTGAGACCAAAATACATAATTTAATATCACTTTTCTTTACCTTTAACTCTCCCCTTTATTTAATTTACTTAAGGCATCAATTAATTCCTTTTCTCTCCCAAACTTGGCTATATTTCTTATTTGGATATGTTTCTCATTAAATACAACATGGAACTAAATCTAATTCATTAGTTGCCTTTATTATCTCACTATTACAATCAAATTAATCATGGAGATTATCTCAACTAGAAGTACCTTGATTCTTTAGGAAGGAACCCCGCTACCCCCATTCAAATCCATTAGGGGGTGATTCATGGCGACCCTCTTAGTCTATATATCTTTGTACTCAGTATGGAAAGACTATCTTAAGCAATCAACAAGGTAGTCAATGATAATCTCTGGAAGCCAATTCTACTTACAAGAAATGACATGCCCCTCACCAATGTCTTCTTCTCTGACAACATCCTCTTAATTTCAAAGACAACAACCAGCAGGAAGACGCCACTCTTGAAGTTCTGAACGCTTTTGCCAAAGTTCAAACAAACTATTTCTAAAGAAAAATTGTGTTGTTTCTTTTCTTCAAACACCTCGCATGTAGAAAAAAAAACCTTTTTATCATCAAATTGGTATTTCACAGACTGATGATTTGGGTCGTTACCATGTTGTCACTATCCTTCACCATCATCTTGATATGATCATGCATCAACATATCATTACTACAATCAAGAAGCATATGACCAGCTGGTTAGCAAGGCACCTCTTGTTAGCTGACAAAATCACTTTGGCAAAGTCATCCCTTCAAGCTATAGCATCCTATATGATGCAATTATATGGATTTATCCATCATTATGTGATGACATCAACAAACATATCAAGGACTTCATCTGGTCAGGAGGAAGATAACAAAGAAACTATCTCTGGTTCCCTATAAAAAGATCACTACCCTTAAGATAAACAGTGGTCTAGGCATTAAGGATGACAAAGAACAAAATGTTGCTCTTGTGTTGAAAAATGCATGACTATTCCTTAAGAATCATTCAACTCAATAGGTTCAGATGATGAGAGAAAAGAATATGTGTGCCGATCACATTATTAATAAACCATGATCTTCAGCATGGGCATTCATCAAAAGCAATATCAACAACATATCAAATGCCAGTCACAAAGCAATCAATTATAGATATGGAACCAGTGTATGGCCTGATAAGTGGATCTATGGCTCTTTTGTCTGTGTCCTTCATCCCGACTGGACTATCCCACCTGATCTTTAGGACCTATGGGTTGGGTCCATGAAACTCCCAAATGGTGAGTGGGATTCAAAATTCATTCATGTCCTTCTTCCTATTGGATCCTGGCATCTTATTTAGCATATTCCTCCTCCTATTGACGGTGTGGGTCCTAACAATTGGGTATGGCCACATGACTCCATGGGAAAACTCACTATTAAAGTGATATATCTATAATCGGGTTATAAATGCACACACTAATCATGTCTAAGGCAACTGGAAAACGTCAAGGTATACATCATCGCCCACTTGATGTTAGATAAGAGATCTTGTTGTAACATAGATATTCACATGTATTTACATATATGAAATGCAATTAATTGTCTGTTAAGGATATATGAGAAAACTTAGTATGCCTTGTTTTGAAGTATGAATTTAAAATGTAATTTCTCCTTTGATTTCGTGATTTTACTATTTTCAATAATCTATTAATAGATATTAGATAAAAAAGAGGAAACCCCAATAGTAAATGAATTACTAAAGGTAATGGGCAATTGATATCATAAATATGGAATTGTGTGGAGTTTTCTAGAAAAGAATGGGATAAAGGCAACTAATGTTTTTTGCAATCCTAGAGTCTTATTTATTCATCATGTGCTCTAGAGCAGGCCAAAAAGTGGGCAGGTCAACATCAAGTGCATGCACAAGCTAACCCAGCTTAACTGAATTGAAATAACAGGAAGTAAAGGAACTCAAGGAGTGTTTTGCTATCTATCAACAACGCTATTTAATTCTTTAGGAACATAGTGAACTGAGAGGCATGGAAGCAAAGCTTTAGCTATCAAAATTTTCTCCATAGTGGCTGGAGGTTGGGTGTTGTACACTATTCTTGGTTGACCACCTCAACTGAAGAACTCAAGTCGGAGAGGATGAGAGTTCTATTCATGTTGCCATTTTGGAAGATGGGCACTGCAATGAAAATAGCATGTAGTTCAGCTTGAAGGAGGAGGTAGCTTTTAGGTGGGTACCCTATCCCAGTAGGAACTTGCCTTGTTTATAATTAATATGTATGTTGATACCTACATTTAAGGAACTTTGCTGGAAAGCACTGTCAAAATATAGTATGAAGTCGTGTGGTTCTGGTTGAATGAAAGACATCCTAGCTAGATCTTTAGTCCTTGGTATTAATGTGAAAGTATTGAGGATGTGTTTGGTCCGTTCTCTTATGAAAGCAATCTGGGACTGCACCTTGGAACTTGATGTTCTTGAACTGTCTTGTTATGAATGTTCCATAATTGCCAACAAGTTAAGATATAAAGGATAGCTTGATCAGTAGGGGTTTCTCTAGATGAGATAAACTAGCCAATCCATTACCTTCATCCACAAGGAAGAAGTCATCCTATGCATGGATGCCTCTCCATATGGTTGCACTAAAGGTCCAATCCCTTAGGCAGTGAATCAGAGTCTCCTCATTGTTATTACAGATTGCGCAAGTTACTTCCATATCAATATGTGATAGTTCTTCTTTGCATTTGTAAGAAGAGCCCAATGTTGAAGGAGCCATGCAAACACCCGAAGGCATTTAGGTACTTTCAACTTCCAGGTCGATAATTAGTGTCTTAACATCATTTATTGATGGGAAGAAGTCATGTTGAGAAGGCCAAACATTCTACATGAAGGCTTTAAATGATATATTATGATTCCACAATTCTTTGACATGAAAAACATGCTTGTAGTTTTTTTGTCTTGTGTTGTTGAGAAATATAAGATTATGATCCTAGCAAGTTCTTGGCAAATTTTTAACAGAGTCCTCATAACTAGATTGTAGCCATAATAAATTGATGAGAACTCTATATAATCGTTCATAAAGAGAACTTTTTTTATTAGTGAAAGGGAAACTCAAACATCCCATATAAGTTAGATCAACCTCTAGAATTCTATTTTGGAATGTGGACACCTCACTATAATAGAACCATCCACCACCTTTCTTCTCAAAATCCATTAACATTGAATTAAAATTACCAATAACTGCCTGTGGCTTATTAATATGCAGATGTGGTCGTGGTAAATGCTTCTAAAATGTAGATTTGATGGTCAGATTTGGAAGAACATAGACAATAGTAAGATAGTACTGATCAATCACACAATAGTGAAGTAATTTTTGATGAATTTCAATATGTTGAATACTGCAAAAATGTGTCTGCTAAGAGCCACATACCTCCTAAGAAACCTTGTTCCTCCACACAATGAGAAGTCGAGTATCCAAGTCTGTTTATAACTTTATCAACACTAGAAGTAGATATTTGAGGTTTAAGAATATAAAACATGGGTGAATTGTGCACACATGACATACCATATTGTTAGTGCGATGGTTTTTGTGCCCCTAATAGTAGTTGAGACATTGTTCTACTATAGTTTGTCAGTCATATTGATCGAGGAGAAGATATATTTAGGAGTCTAATCATGCTAAGATCTTTTACGGGGCTGAGTGAGAATTCATAGTGGTTAGCTAATAGTTTGAGTAGTACACCTCAAGCTTTGCATGTCTTAATAAAATATGTAAATTAGTCATTTAGTATATTTGTTCATGGTTTATTGGTCATTGGTTGTTTTCAATGTGCTTTTATTATGTATATGCTTTATGAGGCTTTATAAATTACTGACAATTATAGGGATCATCTAGAATCATTGTACATGATGTCATATGAGTTGGATTTAAGACTTTTGTAATCTAAGAGCCAGGTTATGGTATTATGACATATCTTATATTCCTACAATAAATATGTGATAGTTGAAGTTAAGAGATGATATGGATAGTTGAACGTTGAAATAAGATACAATTCTCTCTCTATTATTTTTAATACATATCTTTGGTACATGTATGTTTATATCTTGGTGGGATTAATCCTCCCACTAGGACTATTTTAAAGTCTTGCATAGTTCTTCCGTAATGTTCTTAGGTATGCTAGTCCAATAGAAAGGATGAGGTGGTCATGTTGTAGCAAGAAAAAATATGGCAAAGTCTAGAATGTCCCTATAGTATCACTTTCCTAAGTAATTGGTGTGTATTTGTATTGTATATGATCATATATTTTGTCTTAGTATCTCTTTATGAATTATAGACCACTTTATTATGTATACATGTCGTATTTCTAGGGATATGGATCCTCATGTATCCTTGATGTTAAGGTTAATATAGATATTCCATTTTTATTAACTATCTTGTCCTCTCTGATGAGTTGCATGTGACATACTCTGAGCTTTTATTCATATATTTTTATTTGGTTTTCGTTGGTTTATATGATAGGTCAGTTTTTTTCTTCTGAGGATTACTCCTATTGTCTAGTTTTGGGGGTGATCAATAGGATGTGTGTTTACATGGGTGTCATTCACCTCAAAGACATGATAGAGATGTTCATATATACCTCACAAACTCCAACCTCTTCAAAAACTATTGTTTCTGACATATGAGCTTCATCAACATCATACTTCTATCAAGGAGTAGTGTACACTTTAAAATGCACCTAAAATATGTAAATGCCTCACTGTATATCATGTGTATGCCTAAAGTGGTGAGGTGAAACTAGAACTATAATATTGAGGATCCAAGTAATACAACTGTTATCTTGAGGCCCTAATAGTTTTCCATAATTGGGATATATCAGAGAAAAGGAGAACACAACAGAAAAAACACCTTATCCACACAAAACTAGAAACTATGTAGTCTTCCTTGGGTCAATTCTTTTCATCTATAATAGATGAATGATATATGGAACTTCAACATAGGTATCAATCTATTCTTGTTTAGGAAGTGGTTATCCTTAGACAAAAATCACATCTTACTTGGTTGAGGGAGGGTGACCAAAACACAACTTTTTTCTTGCCTTCTTGAAATCTAGAAGATTGAGAAACAAAATAACTCAGTTGCAATATTCTGATGTTGTTTGGATTTCTGATACAAATGCTTTGAAAACTATTATTCTTACTCATTTCAAAAACATATTCCATACATCCATTCATCCTTCTTAGGCAAGCATGGATTGTTTGCCAAAATTTGTTGAGACCATTTTAGGTACATGCTTTTAGTCTCTCAAATGAACCACCAATAAATTGGATATATTCTCTACTCTAAAACATATGGGTCGGAATAGGGCCCCAGGCCAAGATGGTATTAATGTGGAATTCATTCTTTGCCATTGGTCCTTAGTGAGTTGTTATGTAATTTCTAATGTACAATTAGCTATATTGGGACTTCCTTTATACACACATATGTGTGATGTCAGCATCATTCTTTACCGAAGTGTGCCAATATACCCAATTGTGGTCAATTGCGCCCGAGCTCCATGAACAATGTCAGCTTAGAACTTGTTTCAAAGATAATTGTTGAATAGTTGAATCCTTATATGTTTACTTGAATAGATTCCTCTCAGAGTTCTTTTGCACCTCCTTAGAGCTTATGGCAATACTATTTAGGTCAAGAACATATCCACAATATATGGGATCCACATTCTGCCCCCATGATGTTAATCAAGATTGTTTTATCTAAATCTTATGATAGAATCTCATGGTACTTTGTTCTTGATACCATTAAAAATGTTGGTTAACCCCCTTCCATTATAAACTATATAATGAACTCTTTATCTAATGGTCAGATCAGTCTTCAATGGAATGGAAAGAAGCTACCTAGTTTGAAACCCAATAGAGATCTCAAACAAGGTGATCTGCTATCACCTTATTTATCTGATGTGCCTTATTCACCTATGTCATCTTATTGTGAATTCTTTAAGTAATAGTTAACAAAAACCGATATCTCTATCACAACAAAGCCCAAAAATCTCATATGTTTCCTTTGTATATGATCTACTTCTATTTTCTTGTGCCACTATTCCCAAATATACAGGCTATCAAACATTATTTTTTATTATTTGAATATGCTCCTAGACAATCTAAAGCAATTGAAAAAAGTGTATGTCTTTTCCTCCATAGATGTAACTACATCCGGAGGAACTCGATCATCTCGTATGCTAATATGACATAGGTAACTAATGTTGGCCATTATCTTGGTGTCCCTATCTTGCATGGTAGAAGATCAAAAGATACATACAGTGAGGTCTTTGAGAAGATCCAAAGTCATATAACTGGTTGGGATGTACGTACTTTAAGCTTTTCTAGACATGTTTGTATGGTAAAATTAATATTAATCACAATTCCAACCTTTACTATTCATCCAAGTATCTTACCAGTTAATTTATGTACTGGATTGGATAGACACATTATTTATTTCTTATGGAGACAAGGCCCATCCCAAAAACCACTATCTTTGGTTGTATGGAAGACTATTACAACGGCTAAGAGGATGGAGGCTTAGGGATTTCAAGAATGCATTATTGGAAACAAGCCATACAAATGAAAGCTAGTTGGAAGTTTCTTAATAAGTTTAATAATTTATGGGTACAAGGTCTTATTCAAAAGTAAAAATTCTACAAACATGTTGTTGGGTATCGTTGTACTTTGTTCTAGAAGAAGATATTATTCATTTCTTCTTTGCTCTCTCTAATAGTACTTTCTCTATTACTAATGGGTGATTCATCTCGGCATGGCATACTTTTTGGGTACTTGGACATGGATACTTAAATGACAAAAACTTATGTCTTATTACTGAAAGTCGCAATCTATTGCAATGGACAATCATCACTAGGATACTGAGTCCTACATCAGTTTCTACCTCTAAACATTGTAGAGAAAATATTGTGTCTACCTGTACATATAAGACATGATTCTATGGATTCTCATTACTAGAATCACAATGCTTGCGGACATTTCACTTGCCATTCTACATATAAGGTCATAATTGATAGTGTAGTCGTCAAGAAGGTTGGACCATCAAGTATCATCTACAAACTCAAATTGCCATCTAAATTTGTCCATTTCATTTGGTTATTAGCACATCAGGATTTGATGGAAAATTTTAGAAGAACTAAATGACATTTCAATAGAGAGTGATTAGGTCCCCTACTCACGGCGTGATCCTCTCTGGTGAACGCAGTGGCGCTAGGGCTCCTTCCCCCACCTAGGTGGTCTTACCCCTCTCTAGAAGAGGCCTACCCTACCACAATGGCGGAGGAGTTAGAAAGGAAATGCATGTCTCTTACAATCAACGGAGAAAATGAGGAAATTGCTGACTTTTCTGGCGAACACGGGAGGGTGAAGAGCGAACAACTCAAACTGGCTCTGGCAGCAAAACTGATGACGGAGAGACATTACAACTTCCAAGTACTGCAAAGGACCATGCTCCAGGCGTGGGGTCAATCGAGAAAGGCTGGATTCAAACAAATGGAGCACAACATCCTAATGATTCAATTCAAAAACAAGAAGGACAAAGAGCAGATACTAAAAGAAGCACCATGGAACTTTGATGGATGCCTCCTGGTCCTAAAAGAAAGAAAGGACACCGATATACCCTAAGTGATGGACTTCACTGAATGCCCCTTCTGGATTCGATTCTACAACATGTTGATGGGTTATAGATCTGATGAAGCGTTATCTAGAATAGCTAATAAAGTTGGCAAGGTGATGGAGATTGAAAGGGAGGAGTCACTATGGTCTAAGGCCAGAAGTGTCTGTGTGCTATTATAGCTAGATAAGCCCTTGAAAATCATATAGAAAATGTGCATAGCTGAAGGAGACATCTGTGAGATTGAACTGAGATACGAGAGGCTACCCAACATATGTTTTCTGTGTGGTAGGATTGGACACCAAGCGAGGGACTATCAAATAGGAGAAGAAGGTGAAGAAAAGTGGGGAAGCTGGATCAGAGCATCGCCCAGAAGATAGAAGCAAACTGAGCCAGTGGGTCTATCCTATGAAAGTACTAGGTGCAAGTTATTCCATAAAGAAACAAACAAAAAGAGGCATGTGGATTCTGTCACAGAAAGGGAATCGAGAGTTGTGAACCCTGAAATAAATATGAATATTGTGCTAAAGGTGAATGACAAAATTCCACAGTCAGCTGTGGAACCCATGAGCAAAGAGGCTAGCCCGAGGAGAAAAGCATCCAATACTACAACAGACAAGGGTAAAGGTAAGGTTACATAGATAGTGCAAGAGATCTGGGAAGAAGAGTCGGGAGGAGAGAAGCACAAACATCATCAACCCCACACAAGAAGAAGGAAGGAGTAATACCAGCCCTGGAAAGCCAACTATGAGTATTAAAGTGCAATAGGGAAAGGAGAGTGAATGTGGGGTACCCACGCCAGAGCTGAATAGTAATAAAAGCATAAGCAAGGAGGGTCACACTGACCCCAAAAAGTTGCACATGGTGTCTACAAGTAGGGGCAATATCAACCTCATTCCTCGTAGAAGGAAGAACACAAATAAACTCAATAGAGGGAACAGAGATCCCCAAAGGGTGAATGAACAAATAAGGAAAAGCAAGAGAATAAGTATGGAAGATGACACTCACAGTGATCCCAAACAAGTTGATAATAGAGCAACAAAGATGGGGAGAGGTGAAGGAACATCTATGATATGGGAGGTTTATCCCAAAGTAGCGGTGACTGGCCATGACCATCACCGTGAACAACAATGAAGTTGTTAAGTTGGAACTGTCGTGGCATGGGCGACCATGGAAAGGTTCAGAACCTTCGCAGTCTTTGCTGGAAGGAATGCCCAGATATGGTATTCTTGATGGAGACGATGGTGTAGAAGGAGGATCTTGAAAAAATGATGTACAAGTATGGATTTAACATTGGGGTTTGTACTAGTAGTGATGGTAGATCTGGTGGGATGGGCTTCTGGTGGAAAGAAGCCAAAGTGACAACCATATCCCATTCAAAACATCATTTTCTTGTGGAGGTGGATGCAGGCGACAAGAAAGGAAGATGGAGATGTGCGGGGATTTATGGGTGGCCTATGAACCACCAAAAATATAAGACATGGGAGCTTATGCAAAATCTTTTCTCTAATATTGACCTTCCTATGCTCTTTATAGGGGACTTCAATGAGATTCTCAACATGTCTGAAAAGGTGGGGGGTGCGCCCAATGGAGTTCGACACATAGAAGAGTTTAGAGATCTTATTGACAGTTGTGGACTTATGGATCTGGGGTATCATGGTGACCATTTCACGTGGGAAAAAGGTCTTATTACTCAGACTATTATCAAAGAGAGCCTGGACAGAGCGATGATGACAGTGGAGTGGAGTACTCTCTTCCCGAATGTGTGGGTGAAACACCTACTGAGAATTTGGTCGGACCACTCCCCTTTGATGCTTAACACTTACAAAGATAAGAGGAGAGAGCATAAGGGCAATAATTTCAAATTTGAAGGCTACTGGCTAAAGGATGAAGGTTGTCTGAACATCACTAAAGAGTGTTGGGAAAATGAGAACAATGATCTCCAAAGAAAATTAGCAGGCTATGCGAATACACTCAGTGAATGGGACAAGGATAAGTTCCACCATACTGCTAGAAATCTTAAGGAAAAAGAAAAGGAACTTGAGCATGAGTAGAAGAAAAGCATCAGCAATGAGGTGATCATGAGATGCAAGCAGTTGACTGATGAGATAGTCAGACTTCAACACATTAACTAGACCCACTAGTATACCAGGGCAAAAACAAACGGGATGTGTGATGGCGATCGCAACACGGCCTATTTCCACAAGAAAGTCACCCAAAGGAAGCAAAGAAATACCATTAGCAAGCTAAAGGATGATGATGACATATGGCGGGAAGGGGATGAGGGAATTAAAAAAGTGATCCTAGAATATTACGAGAAGCTCTTCACTAGAAACCCTAACTGTAGTTACCACAAAGTTCTTATAAGTGTTCCCCAAGTTATCAATGAGGACATGAGCAACCTACTCCAGAGCGAACCAAACAGAGAGGAATTATGGCAAGCACTAAATAATATGCATCCGACGAAAGTGTCGGGACCGGATGGATTCCATGTTGGCTTCTATCAAACTTTCTGGAGTGTGATTGGGGAAGATGTGTTTCAGTACATTCAGAGATGGTGGAAGAATGAAGAGAATCTCAAAGACATCAATACTACGAACGTGGTGCTCATCCCTAAATGTCAGGAACCTGCCTCTATGGGTGAGTTTCACCCCATAAGCCTCTGTAACACTATGTATAAAATCATCTCCAAGATGCTAGCGAATAGATTGAAGGGCTATCTTGATGAGATTATCACCATCAACCAGAGCACGTTCATCAGTGGACGGCTTATCACTGATAATGCTACTGCTACTTATGATATCTTCCACGCCATGAAGAGAAATAAGAAAGGCAGGAAAGATACTATGGCCATCAAGGTCGATATGAGCAAGGCCTATGATAGGCTCCAATGGAACTTCATTGATGCAGTCATGGAGAAGATGGGCTTCAGTCATATTTGGAGAACTAAAGTTGGGGAATGCTTTCACACTGTCTCCTTCTCCTTTATTATCAATGGAAAAAGAAGAGATGCTCTCCAACCTCAAAGGGGTCTTCATCAAGGAGACCCTATTTTGCCTTACATTTTTCTTCTATGTGCAGATGTGTTCTCCAACCTTCTTTCCAAAGCTGCTAGAGAGGGAAAAATACATGGGGCAAAAGCTAGTAAAGAAGGTCCTTGCATAACCCATCTCTTCTTCGCTGACGATAGGGTCCTTTTTACTAGGGTGAATTTGGAAGAAGCGGCTACGATAGCTGGGCTTACTAGCATCTATGAGAGCTCTTCAGTGCAGAAGATTAGTTACACAAAATCCAAAGTTTCCTTCAGTAAGAACATTGTCATGAACACGAGAGAAGCCATTGCAAATGCACTTGGTGTCAAATAGGTGGATAAGCACAATAAGTACTTAGGCCTACTGACATGTGTGGGGAGATCGAAGAAGGAAATTTTCAATTATATTAAACAGAGAATGTGGAAGAAGATGACGGGATGGAGGGAAAAGTTCCTAAGTAAAGCAGGCAAGGAAGTTCTTATTAAGGCCACGATACAAGCCATCCCTACCTACCTTATGAGTTTCTTCCAATTCCCCACTAGTGTAATCAATGCTATGAACCAGATGGTGGCCAAGTTTTGGTGGGGCTCAAGCCAAGGGAGGAGGAAAATACACTGGTCCACGTGGGAGAAACTTTGCAAATCCAAAAGGGATGGGGGTCTGGGTTTTAGGGATTTCAAAACCTTTAATATGGCACTTTTGGCCAAACAAGGTTGGAAACTCCTGTTAAATCCTAACTCCCTAGCTCAAAATGTTCTAAAATGGCGATACTATAGGAATGGATGCTTTGTAACATCCCAGGATTTGAGGCCTTGGATAAGTTGATCTTAAAATGAATGATTGGACTACCCATATCACCAAGGTACACCTCCTTTTCTGAGAACCCATCACTAAAGAACTCCATAGTTAAGTGTGCTCAGCTTAGAGTAGTATTGGGATGGGTGACCTGTCAGGAAGTTGATCTTGGCATGCACGTGAATGAGGATAAAGCATGCAGTTAAGGCTAGTGGTGGTCTGTGGGGACACTCGTCATTCCTGAAACTCTACTAGAGCCTTGGGAAGTGGGCCTGGGCATTACAAATGGTATTAGAGCCATAACCCCTCCAGTAGGTGGGGCCCACATGGGCATGGCATGCCAGTCTTGATCTGTGCGGTCTAGGCATGTAGGAAAGGATTGTCCATGGTTGACGTAGCCACCCTTGCACTGGTATTCCGTGATCGGGAGCTGGGTGTCCATGGGACATTGGGGGTCTGTACTGAAATGGGGTCAGATTATGAGGCCATATAGTTGAGCCTTGACGAGGACATCAAGTTTCTAAGTGGGGGAGATTGTAACACCCTAGGATTTGAGGCCTTGGATAAGTTGATCTTAAAATGAATGATTGGACTACCCATATCACCAAGGTGCACCTCCTTTTTTGAGAACCCATCACTAAAGAACTCCATAGTTAAGTGTGCTCAGCTTGGAGTAGTATTGGGATGCATGACCTATCAGGAAGTTGATTCTGGCATGCGCGTGAGTGAGGACAAAGTGCGCAGTTAAGGCTAGTTGTGGTCTGTGGGGACACTCGTCATTCCTGAAACTCTACGGCTTCCTAATGCTAAAGGCTACTGTAATCGAAGAGAGAACATCACTGCGGACAACTACAATAGAGTGGGAGATATGATTGATAGCTCAACTGGGAGATGGAAGGAGGATATGATAGCCTCCTTTTTCACAGTGGAGGATGTTGAATGCATTTTACAAATTCCATTGAGTGGTAGATAGGTTGAGACCAAATATTGGTATCCTAGCTCAAATGGTATCTTTTCTGTGAAGACCGCCTACTGGCTAGGTGTTAGGGAGTCAAGCCCCGGGTCGGAGATGAACTCGAATGAAATGTGGCATAAGTTATGGTTGCTCAACATACCAGCTAAGTTCTGTCACTTCGGCTGGCGTGCGTGTGTTGATCAAATGCCAACAAGTTCCCAACTATTCAACAAACATGTGCTAGCTTCCATAACCTGCCTTCGCTGTGGACTGACTGACGAAGATACTTTTCATGCTCTATTCATTTGCCGTCCAACTAAGGAGGTGTGGGAGAACTGCCAAATAACTCCCAAACTCCTCATGATGCCAAGGGAGACCATGTTGAGATCCTGGACGTGGGCGTTGAACAATCTTAATAGCACTGAGATGGTGGAGTTCATAGCGACCTGTGTGGCGGTGTGGCATAGCCGCAATAAAAATATTTAAAGTCAGGTTACTGAAAATGTTTCTGTCTATAAGAGAAATCTGGTACAATGGGTCAAAGAATATCAAGAGGTGAATAGTAGATACAAGACAAATAGAGGAAAACCATCTACAGGCAGGAGATGTAACAATTGGAGACCACCTGAGGAAGGCACCATCAAAATAAATATTAATTGTGATTGCAAACATGAGAGAAGAACAACTTTTGTAGCTATCTTCAGAGACCAGAATGGCATTACAAAAGATGTTATCACCAAGATGCTAGCTGGAGAATGGTCCCCCACAACGGCTGAAGGATTCACAGTTTTGATGGCCTGTAGAGCACCTAAAGAGATGAATTTGACACATGTAATTGTTGAAACTAATGTTGTAAATGTGGTGAAGCAGATAAAAGAAAAGGTTGAAGGTCATAGCCCGGAAATGATGATATATAAAGAAATCCATGATATGTATTCACACTTTATGTCTTGGGACATCATGTATACCTATAGGTAAAGTAATATTGCTGCTCATAATATCACAACACTGGGTTGGGGGAGAGTATATGATTTAGTTCTGTTTGAAAACTTCCCTAGCGTGATCTTTCCACCCCATTGTATGGATATGGCTTAAGTAATACAATGACCCTTTCTACTTAAAAAAATGACATTTCAATAATGATAGTTCATGTATTTGATGCAATTATCATAGCAAAGATGTGTTACAAGTTCTCAGAAACTACTCTAATTCAAAAGATATATGCCAACGTCTTCATATAGATATTGAATACCCCCAGTTCTTCTATTCCATCTTTGTTTCCTAACTAAGGTCCTATTCTCATTTGCATCATAAAACTCGTAATTTTTTTATCATTACTTGCTTTGAACGCTAGAAGAGTAGAAATATATTAATTTTCAATAATGGTGTTACTTCATCAGATTGTATAATTCGATCTGTGCTACACACTATTCATTGTGTTGATATGACTTGGTCACGTATGAGTGATACTGCTAGCTTAATGCAACCGAAGTCTAATTTGATTTCTTGGCAAATTCTTCCATGGGCATGGCTGAAGATCAATTGTGACACATCTGTTAAAGATGACAAAGCAACGACTATTGTAGTTGTTAGAAATCATGACGGAGATTGGATTTATGCCTCATCTAAGTTTGTTTCTTCTACTTCTATCCTTGTGTTTGAGACAGATGTGATACTACTTGCCTTACAAAAATCTTGCCAATCTAGTCGGACACATATATCTATTGAGACAGATTCGATGACAACATATAATGCAATGACCAAAGCTACTGATAATAACCCATTCTTAGCTTGTTTGATTCACATCGATGATTTTCTAAAAAAGGAATGGAATGTCAAATTTATGAAGATATCTTGTGCTCTTTACAATGATGCATATCAACTTGTAAAGCTTTATCACAACCTTATAGATTTCATAGAAGATAGTGAGCAACCTCCCGTTTTAGAATAAATATACTGAATGAATGTTGTCACAGGTAACATCCTTTACATCCATGTAATGAATATGGTTTGATATTTACCTCCTGCTATGGTAATGTAGGATAAATAGGAATATTTTTTAGTGCGGAGATAGAAATTCAATACTATAATTGTGAATTTAGAAATATATAATAACTATGAGCTTCAAAATAATTTGATTATCGATTAATTCTGAGTTTCAAATAAATAAATGATACATTTTGAAAATACTTATGCTAATTTGAGAAGTATATGTTAGCTTAGTTTATGTTGTTTATAATAGATTTTTCTATTGGTACCTTAATTAATTACAAAATTTGAGAAACTTTACATTGCCATAGAAGACACACTTGTAACGAATTGTTCCGCCAACCGCTTTTTAATGAAAAATCTGATACTCAAGTAAAAATGTAATTGAATCAGCTCTAGTCTCAATGAACACTATATATAGGGTACTTTTGCAACCCCCCCACCCCCGACGGAGGTGTGCCACTGGTTAAATGTGTAGTTAGTTTCTCTCATCACTTTTTCATCATATTCTTCGATAGGTAGGGCTTGAAATCATGTAAAGAGTAAGGTTAAATTTGGGATTCTTTCCAAATTCATCGTCAAGTTGTGCAATAATGGTTGGAGTAGCAATCATCCTCGTTCCTGCTCCATTCAGCACCAATATAGCGACGGATGGCCATGTGAAAGTCGTGGGGCAGTAGTAGCCGCGTATCAGTCCATCAAAGCTACGGGGGGCATGACATTTAGCACGAGAAGACGATACCGTCCGGCCACTGCGGCATAGGTCATCCACCGTCACCGATGAATGAGCACGTTTGATTATGGTTTGTGTTGTGTCGTCGCCATCATTGTTGCCCACTACTTAATAGTGGACATCTCTAGTTGGCTGGTAAGATCGATTCATCTTTTTCAATCAAACCGTCCAGTTTGCCCGTTCGTTTGGATGCGTTGCATCAAGACTAGCCGACTAGCCCATGCGTGCCATCCTATATAAATTAGTTGATATGTCCTAAGACTTGCTAGTACTTGTAAACACGGAGTGGCTTACGCCCTCTATTTAGATTAAGTTAAAGTGTCACGTCAATTTGATCTGAATTAACAGTTTTAATTACATTATACACGTGATGGGAAATAAACATTAACACATGTATAGTGTACCCTGTGTTCGCACGGGGATAGCAAATCTGAACCTGGTTGATATATGCAAGCCAGATAGCCAGCACTGCCTTACCACAAAAGTGAACGGTTTGAAGCTCCGTCACCAATTATGAACCAATTGTGTCATCCAGCCTAGAAGAGATGTGGGAGGCAGGGTCAGGGGCGGAGCTAGCAACGAGAGGTTAGGGGGGCCAATTACTACACATGAAATTATGCTCATGCATATGATTCTATGATTTCTTTAACGAGAGTCGAAAGTATTATATGGGGGTTGTTAGACGGAAAGTGTTTTTCATACATAAAAATATTTTTTAAAATGTGTGTGAATACATTCAACAAACTCCAAGAATAACATGACAAATTCATTGAGCAAATCTAGTATTCTTAATATTTGAATAAAAATAAACAAAATATTAAAATTAGAGGCATACCTTTTAGAATAAAAGAAAAAGATCTTGAACTATCAACACTAAAATAATGTAATACTTTTGAGGACAGATTTGAGAAGTAATATGTGTAGTCTTGTATGGAATATTGTCAAAAGTTATTATATTTATGTTAATTTTTTTAATTACAATGGATATTAAATCATTCTGCCTTTTACCTTGGTATCGATCCTACGAGAATACCTGTCCTTTTACAAGTCTAAATAATATTCTCAAACAAATAAATAGCTTCTCTTAACTTGATTATTTCTTAGACGAGACATGAACTTGTCAACATAAGTATCGTTGGAGAGAAGAATAAAAAGTTATTCACATCACAAAGGTTAAATAAAACTATAGATAGAGTTAAACGGTAGTGCCACTATTGTGAAAATCTAGAGACTAGGGATTCAACTTTATGCTTTTCTTCTAAACGTAAATTCTTCTAAGAAGTGAGTAGTTTGCTCTCATACTTAGCCTCCATGAAGGTGTCCTTGAGGACGAGAGAGTCATCTGATTGTACATCTTTGAGAAGTCATTGTATGCCACCACTATGTGAATGATGAAGAAGTATTTGTGTCATCTATTGATAGTAACATCTATTGATCTTTGTCATGATTTTCAGAGACTTAAAACATGTCTTTGAAAACTTCCTTACACAGCCTCGTGTAGTGTATTCAGACCGAGCATATGGTATTTTGTCAAGGTAGCTGCAATATTTGCAATGAAGAATAGAAGGAGGTCCACGTTCTATAATATACAAAACTTTATTGATTACGTTTCTTCACCAGAATTGAGTGGAAACGAAGAGTCAAGAGATTTTCTATGGTTTTAATCATATTTAATAAGACAATGATGTTTGATTTTGGTTTCTGTTTGCTGGTGTGAGTAGTTAGATGGAAAGCTAGTGTAACTCTTGCATATTTTTGCAAATCAATCTCACATTTATTATAGGAATAATTGTGATACAACCCTTTCAAAGCAAAAACAATGAAGCAAACACCTCTATGTCAATGACACCTGTAACTTATTCAATTTATTTCGAAAAATTTGGGGGGCCATGGCCTACGCCGCCCCCCTTGTTCCTCCGCCACTGGGTGGGGTGAAGTGGTATCTCTCCCTCTTAAAAAAAGAAGAAGAAGAGACGTGGGCCTAGTGGCAGAGGTTCAGAATAGAGTTTAACAAAGTCAACTCAGTTTTCACTAGGCCTTTTAATTCAAAACGCACTTGTGTTTCTCACGGGGGGTCAAGACCAATGTCATGGTCTGTTTGTCACCTTCCTTGCTTGCTTCCAAGCTTTTGGTCAATGATATTGTGCCCGACGCACCATCCAAGAAGGGTCAGACAGACAGTCTCTCTGTTCTTTCACTGTTTTCGCATCCACGTGGGCCTTAAATTCTTTCAGCATCGGCTTAGCCACCACGCCCAACTTTGAAGAACACTAGGGTCAATATAAAAAGACTTTTTTCCCAATATGCCAATATAACCATTTCCACCTACAGTCAAACTCCACACACACTCTATGTAGTCTGTTTCCAATTTGCCAGCTCATTTTTTGCAGACTTTTGCATGGGAAAATATAGATCATTTTGACGTATTAACTGAAGATAGATATCTATTTCAAAGGAGAAATCCAACAATTATATTCATCTTATGACCCACAGGGACATGCTCAGCAAAATATAGTGACTGAAAGGAACTGTCGAATAACAAAATGGGACTGCAATTCACAAAATTTAACTCCAAGTCTCTCTATCTCTATCTCTCTCTTTCTCTCTGCATAAATCGGTCATTTAATAAAATACCATTGATACAAATTGTAACCTAAAATTTTGATAAGTCCCGACAGTTGTTTCCAACTACAGTCAATGTCCACACTCTCTATGTAGTGTCTTTCCAATGTGTCAACTTATTTTCATTATAGATGTTTGCACAGAAAAGTATAGAGCCATTCTTGATATATTAACTACTATGTGTAACATTTAGTATTCATGTTATGACCCACAGGTCATACTTAGTAACTGAAATGAACTGCCGAATAACAAAATCAAAATGGGAATCAATGATCACAAAATCTAACTCCATGTTTCTCTCTACCAGACATAAGCCAGTAATTTCATAATCCCCCATCAAGATGAACTTTTAGCTACAAATTTGGAAATGTTTAGTTTTGTAGATTAAAAATACAAATAAATATTCTCATAGAAAAATTTTCTAGAAAGTTCTCATTTTTAAGATGTATTGTAATAAATTCAAAAATATTGAAGCATTGTTGTGTATACAATTGACAATCATATGACTTATGGCCACAACAAGGAATCAAGCCGAAAACTCCAGAGTGAAACAGCTATATCCAGAATGAAATGCATCTCTATAGACTACATGAACGCCTAAGAATTGGCATTCACTTGGGTCGTGTTAGATTATGGTTGACTTTGATGTAAATCAATAATGTCAACATGGAGGCAATACTTATTGGCGTGGATTTTTAAAAAGTTTTGGCCTACACAGGAGAAACATAACGATTTGAAATTTCATGTAAGATACAAACTGACACATACAACTCAAAAAATTGATTTTCAAAATAGATTTATAGATACATAAATATACTATATTTGAAAATATAGGGAGGGATTATGATTCTATTTATGCTATTAAATTTCATTCCTTCAAGTGTATATACTATATCTCACATGTGGAACTGAATGCAATTTGTGATATCTTTTATAATTATAAAGATGTCATATTATTTTTTATAACAAAGCATTGAGAATATAGGATATAGAATGAAGGGGCTCTACGATAATTATAAAATATATTACTGTAAATTATATCTCAACCTCTTGTAGGACCTACAAGTTATGTAGAAAATTAATATTCTGAACTCCATATTACCACCTCTACAATTGAAATGTAGTATGGAACGGAAGGGGATATACATAATTAGATTTATGACACAAGTTACATCACACTAACTTTATTACATAAGGAGGATATTTTTGTAATTACATAAAAGAATAACATAAATAATATCACTAGCTCCCTCTCCACGGTTCTTCCTAATCTTTACATCCCCCAACTTAATTTCAAGTACTAAGGATCTCTATCCTATGCATTTTGATGAGTTTGTGATAGACTAGGACACGCCAATACATGATGTACAACATCTTTGGTATCTCAACAATAGATCATGCTAAACCACCAAAAAAACTAATTCAAATTAAGTGCAACGTGTTCTTAGTCCATCTGTCCAAAGAATCTTTTCATGTATATGTAGTGACATGATTAACTATAGAAACACTATCATAATAAGATATATTCTCACACATCGCTTCCTTAAATCATGTAGAAAAGCACAACTGAGATATGATCGGGGAGTTCTTCGTTGTATATATATTTTATTAATAGAAGGACAACCTCCTTCTCCTATAAATAGAATAAGGAGAAGTGTGCAGACTCAAGAAAACCTTATGGACCAAGACACAAATAGATCCAACAATTTAATTAACTAAGTAAATAGATTGTCTAATACTCTTCCTCAAGTTGGAGCGTGGGAGAATCTCAAGTCAGCTTGCAAACAGACAGACAGACTACAACAGAATAATAAAAGATAAATCAAACTCCCACAAGAATTTTTCTCCCACTCAATATTACAACAAACCACTCAAATACTCCCCTCAACTAGATAATCTTAAAGTGGGTAAACAGGCAGGTCGAAGGAGCTTCTTGATCACAGTGAAGTGGCATCTGGAGCAAAAGAAACATCAACATATAGGTATCATCGTCTTCATCTCAAGTTCTATCATCATGAAGTAGACCAGAGTGATGGAATACAAAAGGCAGCAGTAAAGATACATACAAAGTATAGATAGGAAAAAAGTCAACATGCATAAGACACAGATAAGGCAAAGAGTGTTGACACAAAGTAGCTGAAAGTAGGTGATGTAGTCGGATTAAAGACCAGTGTATGAAGTAACAAGTATATAAATATCACCTAGACCCAATGTAGATAAAACTCTGTCATCCCCAACATAATTTTCATCGTCTTCTCTCATCATAAAATTTCCATTACAATAGCAAATTTCACATTCCAGAAGGGTTTATTATAAACGACAACATTTTCGAATGGATGCACCAGTACTAACAGTAGCCCTAACCCAAAGAATGAAAAGTGAAGCTACCGAGTGCTAGAGGTGGATATTATGTATCAAGTATAAGTTATGCGAGGAGAGGGACCACACATGCTTTCAGCTTCAAATTCAACTCTTGAATAGTGTCCATTTCCCTTTTTATATCTTAATGGGGACTGTTTGACTATTGTCCGGCAGATTGAGATTTCTACCGTACATAGTCGACTGGGAATTTCTCGATCAATAAAAATGGGCTTCACTATGAGCAAGGGGCTTGGAATACGGGAGGGCTTATTTGAACGATTTCCACGGTGAACGTGGATCACCTCTCGTGTTAAACTCCGTTTTCCTAATGAGAAAATCACCGTCGCCTTTATCGCCTCTACCTCATTTTTTCTTCATGCATCGAACTCTATGTTAATGAACTAATTTTTTATGTGCGAGGGGTTTGAAGAGGACTTTTTAATCAATAAAAATGGACTTTATTATGAGCGAGGGGCTCCAAATACGGAGGCTGAGTCTTCTCTCTATCTAGGTACCCACCAATGCAACAAACAGCCGGCCCAAGAAGTCAACACACTAGCAAGGTGAGTGGCAGGTCAATCATGTCATGCAAACTTCAGCCGTTCTTTTCTCGTCCCTCACGCAGCCACACACCATAATCTCCTTAACTAATTGTGACTGGGCGTGACCTCACCCTCCTGTCATACTCATAGTCCGACTTGGACGCGCATTTGATGTTTTCTAGACCACGCAAAAGAAAGAATCACGAATAGCATCCCACCTTTCACTTGGTGTTGTGCACCCAGTACCCGTTATAGTTTTAAATATGAATGTCTCATGGAAAAAGGCAAGAATAAGGCCTCTCCAACACTCACTTGGCACTTCAGGATAAGAGCCAAAACACCCAAGCCATCTGACCTGGTAGGTGTAGCCGTGTAGGACCTCACCTGAAGGGCCCTCTCTTTAAACAATGGCTCGATTGAGTGCAGCAGGTCAACCATAACACAACATCGCAAGTCAAACCCACGGTAGGAGGCGTAAGGTCGGTGCAAATTGGCATAGGCACGCGTGCTTAATTGGTGGTTAGTCTCTTCCGGTCTTTTCTTCTAGGAAGGACGGTGCCACTAAGTCTTGTTTTTGTTATGCAAAGATGCCCATTTGCTACCACTGAATGAACAATGTGTGACTTGCGTCGTTTTTAATTCTGAAATTACAAGGCCGGTCATGCCGTCACCGGCATGTATATCTCCTATTCTCCTTCGCTAGTGCACACTA
Organism: Alisma plantago-aquatica; assembly: GCA_963693085.1. Classification (NCBI taxonomy): domain Eukaryota; kingdom Viridiplantae; phylum Streptophyta; class Magnoliopsida; order Alismatales; family Alismataceae; genus Alisma; species Alisma plantago-aquatica. Next base: position 24,924,906 of record OY856409.1, on the reverse strand, counting down.
CTTGCTCCGAAATTATCGCCAGATATTTCCGTTTTGAATAGAAGAAAAATAAAGTTGTCATAAAATCGTCAAACAAGTAAGAGAGGGATTTTCATCACATCCGTGAAGAAAACAAATCAACATTTAAGAGCACTGGCAGTGGGTCAATGAGTTGCTCCAGTTGTACTCCATATAAATAAGAAATCCACACGATTTCGATACTGGATTCCATAAATAATTTAATTTGGTAGACACATAATATTGTTTAACAGGACCAGTCCGGTTAGGTATAGTTGGATGTAATGGTGTCAATTCGCAATGTAAGAATACACAATATTGCACACTTTGTCATCTGATTATGCACTACCAAATAGGACAGGGACAAATAAAAGTCAATCAATTAATCAATCGTGGACCATGTACGAGAGCAGTCTGTTGCATCCTCGTCCTTGGATGCTTTAAGTAATCAACTCTACTCTGATGCTTCCCTCTTTTCCTCGGTTGGTATAGAAGTTGAAGTGGATTTGCTGACGTCTCAAACGGCATGAGGCATCACCCACGAGAAAACCTAACCACCCCCAAAGTTTCATTTGGTTTTAAGACTAACTACTTCCCCCCCGTAACAAATCTATCTCTACATCGCTAGTTCCTATGCACTGTGCCCAATATTTGCTCCAAACTAGTAGGAGATATCTTCGTTTTACATTTTACTAGATTAAGAAAAAACTAGTCTTGATTTTTTCAGAACAAGAAAGGAAAAGTAATTAAATACAGCATGCTGCAAAACATATTACCATTCAGCATCACCAACGGTGGCCAAGTTATGGGTATGTGGGTCGATACCATATTTTGATTCTAAAATGAGCTAGCCCGACTATGTTTCTTTATACCTCAAAAATCTAGTACTTTTACTTTGGAAAGCCTAGAGATTCTCTATTTAGCTTGTTCTCCTCGTACAATGAGCAAAAGTATTACATCTACTATTGACTGGGCCGAAAAGTGGGGAATGGTACCACCACTAGTACAACTACAACATGTGTTTCACACCTCAAAGGGTGGATGGCTATAGGAATAGTGTGATGCTAGTTAATTTGATAGCCATCATTATAAAACTAAAAGATACCTAGCTATGTAATTTTTTGAAGAGCAACTCAATATATACAAGCAAGAATCATTTGTAAATAGTTGGAAATGAAAACCCCATATGACAAAATATGCAAAATTCTATCCCAAAGCATGCAAGATGACTATGTGGCAATTCACGATATAATAACATTATTCAATCAAAATGAAAGACATGGTGAAACTTATAAAAAAGCATACATATGAGATATACTTTTCCTATGAGAAAGAAACATTCCCTCACTGCACATAAAGACAATCATCAACTTCATCCTTCCAAGATTGACTAATGATGTAAATAAATTCTACTATAGGATGTATTGGTTGTCTATGGAGATTCATTTTTGTTTGATGTTCCCCCCAGCACAACCCCTATGAAAGAATAAAATTTGTGAAAAATATCAGCATCATGTGGCATTCACTAGTACAGAAATACCCTATATCGTTGATTATTTTATGTCAACAATGTCTATTAACTACCAACACCTAAGTGTGTGACACAAGAATTGAAGCTTTGTGTTGTTGGTTTCCAGAGCAAGAGACAATTAATGAGACCAATCCATTGTTGGTTTCTATGAAAGGCTAAATTGACGTAAAAATAGTTGTGTCATCGGTATAACATGAATAAATTGACGATGTAATCTGCTATCAGTAATAAAATAAGATTATTCTTGGGTTATATCTGTCGGTCTTGCTTTATGCAATCGATGATGTAAATTTGTGACATTGGTTAATGTTGAAGAAAACCGACGTAGTAATGTAATGTCACTTAAAATTTAACTCATAAGGATGTCTTTTTCATAATTTTAGAAGAACATTTGACGATGAAGAGTCTGCGTTGTTGGTCCTTGAGACAAAACTGGGGTTGTACTACCTTATCAGTTAAAATTTAACTGATAAGGATTGTGCCATCAATTTTTACATTTAAACCAACGAAGTAGATTTACATTATTATTTTTTAAGACAACTGACGTAACAATTTGAGATATGTTGTCCGACTGTTCAGTAGGATGGAGACTACATTTTATTGAAATTGTAGGCTTTGCAAGTATTCAGTTCAACAAGAAGACAACAATACCTACAAAATTTATAATAACAAACACATACAAAAATCTTCATCTACACTTCATTCCATTCTCATACACATATACACACATAACAATTCGTTCACATGAACATATGCACACAAATGCAATTCATTAACGCACATGCAATTCCATTCTCATCCACATTTACAAATGTAATTTTCATTGTATTCATATCTCTTCACATTCATCCATATACGTATGTATATATAGCCACATTATTCACATATGCACCACTATTTTACGTGCATCAAATGTAAAATTGCACAAAGTCATTACCATCACATGTATTATCATGATATTTAGTAAAAAATAATAATTTTTTATCCCAATAAAATATAAAGTTGACTTCCTCAATGAAGAACTTTGTTCACTTTTCTCATATATCCAACTTTGTATATAGAGCTTTATTATGTTAAATAGTTGCAAAGAGAATGACATTATTATAAGTTTGATTTAATTTTTTTCTATAATATCAAATTCGACTATTTACTTTTGATCCAAGATTACACACACACACACACACACACACACACACACACACATATATATATATATATATATATATATATATATATATATATATATTACTTTTTACATAAAATGAATGTCTTGTGTCATATTTTTGACATAGTATCTGCATGCCCAATTATTATCTTTTATAGGGCTCTACAAATTTACAGTTATGTAAAATGTTAATAAATAAAATTAAGCATAGTTGGCATATATATTTGTTGGAATTAGAAAATTACCTTAACATTCTTCTAAGATATTGACTTTCTTTTATTTACATCTCCTCTGGCCTGTCTGAATGTTTTTAATACTCATATAAGTTAAATTAATACATTTAATTGTATTAATAAACAACCTTGTAATGATGCAGACATTCATACATGTTGATAGATAAAAAATTACTTATACTACAATTGGCACTTTCATTGAGTATCCCCTAGTCGATAGTTTGCTACTCAAGGGATCAATATAATACACAATTGGTATCTCTGGACAATTACCAACATCTCCCAATGCTTATTATTGAGTAAAAAGAAGGTACATAAGAAACTCAAATTCTGCAATGAATATAATTCATAAGTTAAAATTATAATCAAAGAGCCTGAAACTTATCGAACAGTAAAAGGAGCTATAATCATGTTCTTTCCCATAGTAGGAAAATACTTAAATGTGTTGGAGAAGTAATCAACTACATAACATTGGTCTCTATTTACATAAATGATCAATAGTAAAACTAGAAGTGCCACATTAGTTAATGCTAATTGTGCATTCAACTTGTATAAGTAGTTGCAAAATACATGTATAGATTATTAAATTAGAAAAATGTAACATATATTTTCAAGTATATGATGAATGAGGTATTTATCCATTAGATCTTGTCATATTTAAAGTTCTACCACAGTTGTATTCAGAAAATCATAACTAAACACCTCCGTAAATTTGAAAACAATACATTACCATGATCTTTCCCTACAACGTTCTCCTGAATATGGACCATTATAGTCCACCCTTATTCTACAATAGTACCAACACCTTACACTTAGGACCTAGTGCGTTAATTAATTCATATATAATACAAATATGTGTTGGAGGCTTTGGAGGAGGAACTGTAGAGGGCTTCTTGGGTACTATAGTTTGCATGTATTCTCATATCAATAACCAATTATATACATAAATATAAAAGAACCACAAATACAACTTCAATGTAAAACTTTTATACTATTCTCATAGACAACTCTATGTTTGGGCCACACCTAAGCCGCCTTCAGCATCTCCTTCCATTTTGTGCTCAAGTGACCAAGTGACTGTAGTGTGTTTTTTCATTGTGGATAGGCAAGTTGGATAGTCACACAAAGTCCATTATTGGGCATGGGATCACAATGAACCTTTCCATCTACAAGGTGCAAAAAAATCTCACCAAGTACCATGATATGTAAGATAGGTTCTAGTACTAGTGTTCTACAAGGAGGCATTTTTTAAAACCTATAATTGTATGTATAGTGTTATATATACTCAAACACAACATATAAGTTAACTTAGAAGACAACTATATAATAAAAGAACTTACACCGAATGCGCTTCCATGGGATTACTCCCAATCCCTCGTTAGAAAAGTGGCACGAGACATGTTCTATCTAAGGAGGGTCCATGGGAGTACTCCCAATCACCTCGAAATAAGAGCGCTACGATACAAGTACTATTTGAGGAGGTTGAAACTGAGAAGCCTGAAACTGTATTGTTACTTCTTCTATTCTCTATTATACTATTTCCTCACCTCATCTTGTGAAATCTGCCTTTTTTTTAAAGTCACTAGTAATTGGTAAGTAAAACATGACAAACAAGGTTTAAAATGAACATGCATGTGAGATTCAAACTCCACCATTTTTCAGCCACCTCAGTTGTTGTAGGGTTGGGTATTTATCCAGAGTGGCTTGTCCTCACACATATCGACTCCTAATTGTGAGGCAGAGGTGCAGAAATAGTAGAAGAATTAGCAAACCTAAGAGTAGGTTGCTCAAAAGAAGATGTTTGCTTTCTTTGTTGGTGACATCAGGCACACCCCCTAGACCTAGCTTGTGGTCATGTACATTCTTTACACACTTTTCCTTTTTTTGCATTGTGTATAGTCTAGTTAAAATAAAATATATGTTAGTTACCTAAAACACTAATTACAACCGATTAATTATAAGAATGTAGTCTAAAGGAGACTTAATACTTGAATTCATTGGTTTGCCTTGAAGCAAGATATTTCCAACACACTTTTCTCAACATAAGTCCATTACTAAATGATGTGCTTCTTTCTCTGGTCTCTCATTATGTAATATGTTGTCAGATTTTTCCTATAATTCCTCAATATCCCCCACAACATTGCTTCACATTTTTATGATGTAATTTTTATCAAGGTCAAAGATGTCCTACAAAAGTTCATTTACTACTTTAAAAAATATGAAATAATATATGAAGCACTTTAAAAACATAATTGTGCATATCTCTCATAGATACATCCTTCAAGATGAGGTATTTAATGGTAATATCAACTTTATTCCACGATTCTATTATTATTGGCACTTTGTTTTGAATAGTACCCCTTAAATAATGTTTGAAAGCACTATGATGATCCTAATTGGATTTCCATTTCATCAAAATCAATAGACAACTTCAAAACTTTTCTCATTTGTGTTGTTAATGTGTGCATCAAAGTCAATGCCTCTTTTACATGCACAATCATATTGCTCATTTGTAGCACCCTCACGGTGCTCATTCTCATGGTGATCATCCTAAAATAGTCAAGAAGCACATATATGTGATCAAGAATGTAAAATACACATCTAGCATATGGAGCATATATAATTGTGATAGAGAATGTAAAATGTGCTTCTAGACTAAAATAATTTATTACTTACATTGGGCTCATCATGATGGTGCTCATCCTCACAGTCTAATGCCATCTAAATAATGTCATATTAACAATAGTCAAGAAATACATTTTTTTTATAACTGAGAGAACCCACCCCGGGTGAAGATGACATGGATAACTCTCGAGGCATGAGAGAGTGTGGTCCGGTCACCCCCTCCCATGCTTAATCAACATGGATTCTCATTCACAAAGTGCCTTCGATGAGGTTCGAACCCGGGTCCTTCATTGGGACTTACTGAGCTCTTACCACCCAGGCTACTATGGCCGGACAAGTCAAGAAATACATATAAATGATAATGAATGTAAGATGCACATATAGCATATGAAACATAAATAAATATTCTTGAGAATTTAGAATACTCATATATGTAATAAAATAATATATAACTTACACCAGGCTCATTCTGATGGTGCTCATCTTTACGGTTGGACACCACCTAAAAATGTCATTTTAAAAAAGTCAATAAACACAAAGAAGTCATAAAGAATGTAAAGTGAACATATATCATACGAAACATATAAAATAGTGTTAGAGTCTACAAAATGTGCATAGAGCATATAAAATATATAAGTGATAGATAATTTGAAATTCATGCCTCTAGTATTGGTTGGGTCGTTGATCAACTAATATTCCTTATGTGTGATCTCCAAGTGTATATTCATATGTGTTAGGTTCAACATTTACACCTGGAAAGCCAACAAAGAATGGACTGGAGTCATCATACTCATCATAGTACTCTTTTTCATCATATGATACAGAATGAGCTTCCTTCTCCCATGAAGAGTGACAAACCATTTTTCATTTGCAAGACATCTATTAGAATACTTGGTTTGCTTGTGATGCCATCATGAATGATTCATCTTTCTCACTAATTTTTTTGAAATTGATTAATGTGAAACCTAGTTCATCCACTACATTTCCTTTGTTTTCATCAACCCAATCACACCTAAATATAGGAGCTCAAAATCTATGTAGTCAAATTCCCATATATACACTATAATAAGATATTTTAGCTTCATGTGGATTCTTATCTTTTGTAGTAGAAAAATACAATGAAGACACCTAAAGGGTGACCCCACTATTTTTTATGAAACTATTATCATATTGACATTTTGTGTAGTATGAAAATCCATTTATGTCAAACCATTCATAAGATATAATATTTGATTTTGGTTTAAAGGCAAACCATTTGATATTTCAACACCATTATTTGGTGTTTGAAATAGTTGACAAAATATTTTATCTTCAAACCACCTAATAAATTTCTAGTTATACTCTCTAGCATGCCACATTGAACTAGCTCAAGGATATTTTGTCTTGATAAAATTAGTTTGTCCACTGATATAAATACCCACTTCATCGATGTTGAGGAAAATATATATGTGTGTTTGTTTCCCAATCTCATGACTAATTACTTTCATCTCCTAAAGTCCCTTTGTCAGAATACACGTCAATATTCTTTGCATTTGTCAGAGCTTCATTATAACTCATAAATTCATTACAAAAGTACATAACCTCCTTAGACACATAACCCTTAATAATACTCCCTTCTGAATGATAATGATTTTGAACATCACCTTTAAAATACTCACTAACCATTCAAAAGGATACATCCAATACACAAATAGGATGCTACATTTTTACTTACCTAGTCAAATGAACAACAAGATGTGTCATGATATTAATGAATAAAGGAGGGAAATACATATCAAGCTGGCACAAAGTAACAACCACTTATCTTTGCAACATATAAGGATTATTAGGATTAATAACTTTGTATCATAGAGTGTTGATGAAGAAACAAAGTGTAGTGATTCAATACCTTACATATTGTGACAATATTTATCTAATATCCACATGCAACATTTATTGTATTAGAGTGTGATAATCATAAGATTTAAGACCTATCAGCTTAAGTCCTTTATTGAAACTAATCTACAGATATATGATATAATCCATGTTGTACCTTAATATGAACCAAGTACTCAAAAAATATCTCTTCTCCTTTTTATAAAATTTGTAACAAGAAGGAGGGTAAGTATTTGAGGCAACTGTTGCTAACTTTTTTTTATTAAATATTTCCTTATATTAATTTCAAATAGGTCAATTTTGGATTTGATGTCATCTTTAGTCTTACCTAGTATATCCAAAAGAGTACCATTTATGATGTCACATATATTTTTTGCAACACACATGGCATCCATACAATGCCTAAATGGCAAAGAACTCCAATTAGGAAGATCCTATAACATTGACATCTTCTTCAATCAAGATTTTCCACGTATGTGAATAGTATATTGTGATCTCTTACAAAATGCATTGAAAATGTCTTTTACTCTTTCATAATCATCCTTTCCTAATATAGGTTTAGGGGCATTGACACGCCAAAACCATGCATAGAAAGGAAAGTGCACGCGTCGAGTAATATAGGCTTATGTGAGGCCCGAGTCGAACTCAGGAAGACATAGTCTCAGTGACTACTACTAACTACAGTATGATCAACTAAGCCGATTAAAAAGGTTGAATTGAGTTTGAACAAAATAAAAGAAAATTAAGAGAAAATTAAAATTGTTGATTCGAATGAAATGAATTGCTTAGGATTGTTGATTTCACCACGGGGTCTTGTCATATCTTATTTCTACTGAATTAATACAAATTTCTACTTCGACCCTGGATAGAAAGCCTTTATTTAGAATTGCTTGCTTCCACTATGCAATTTACTACCTAGATCTAAGCCAATCCCATGTCTGTAGTAATTTATCTCTTAGTCTAGGTGCATTATTGAAAACTCTGGGTTCTTTCCACTGATCGTACGTTACCTTTTCCAAGGAACGCGTAGGAAAGTGTACAAGTTATGATTTTCTAACCTTTAATCCCCCTTCTGAGGTAATTATCAGTCTGTAATCCTATCGATGGTGATAAATCATTGATAAGTCATTCAAATCCACACATATATATTCAGGAATAAAGAGAAATTTATACTAAATCATGTAGACAGTCAATACAATGAAGGTGCTCCAGATGATCCTCCTCGAGAAATGCACATTTTGTAGCTTTCCGGCAGAAAAATCGTCCGTCAGAGGAGCTCAAATTTCTTGGTTGATGTCCTTCGACTCTGTGCTTCTCTTCCTATCTTCTCTGGCCGTCTTGCGGTCCAAAACCTGATCCCCCTTCGATCTGGCTGTCGTCCCTTTTTTTCCCTAGGTCACCTATGGTACCGCATAACGTGGACCGTTGGATCGGGACGACAATGTAGATTGTTGAAATCCAGTAGGGTCAGTGGCACCGACGACATCGGGATATGATCGTGCTCTAGAAAGGTCGATACCATCGACTTGGAAGTCAGTGGCACTGAGCTGATGCAAATATTTTCTTTACCTCTCTAATGCTCTCTCGGTGGCATTGACTATTGCAGTCAGTGCCATCGACTCGTTTGGTCATCTAAGGCTTGGTCCCTGATGTCATATCAGTGGCACCGACCATGATGGTCGGTGGCACCAACTCCTCAATTACTTGAAAGATCCTAAAAATGCATATAGACCATCTATAAAGTTGAGAAATGTATAAAATAATATAATTATGATGAAATAGGCACAGTTTGATGCAAATAGATTATACAAGACAGTTATAAAGATTTATGCAAATATGATCAACTAATTGACTATCAAATGCACAAAAAAATATAAAATAGGCTTGTAATAAATGGCTCAAAACCAGTACATCAGGCACTCCATTCCTCAGTTGAGCATTGAATGCTTTGTGCAAATTTTCATAAAGATGTCCTTGAAAGAAACATTTGATGATCAAGATATACAATCCCGTTGCCATATTTTAGTCATATTAAATTAGTGTTTTCCTCACATATAGGGCATGCTTTGGAACCTTTTATGTTTTATCTAGACAAATTTCCTTATACTGGAAAGTCATGAATAGTGCAAAAAACATGAAAATGAAATGTCTCAATAGCATCATAGTTCATCACACTTCTCCCTGATGTATCTTTAAGTCATGTATCTGAGGTTCAAGAAAAATACAAATATCATCACTATGTTGTTTGGGGCCTGGTATCAATAAGCACAACATGACATACTTATTTTTCATACGCAATCGGGGAGGAAGATTGTATATGACTATAATAACAGGACATGTGCAATGTTGGGTTATTACTGTTCCATATAAATTCATCCCACTGGTACAAAACCAAGTCTTAAGTTCCCGACTTCTTAACTAAATTTAGGGTATAATAAATCAGTCTTCTTCTACTCTTGGGAATCTGATGCATGTCACATGATCATGTCTTTATTTTTCTTTACCTATGCATGCCACGATAGATTATATGCATCTATATTATTGGCAAACAAACATTAAAACTGTGGTATTATAGGTAGATATCACATCACCGTGGAAGGAGAGTCATTTTTGGCATTATCCAAAATCGTCATTTTGTACCTTGACGTCCAATATTTTAGAAAATTTTTCAAATCAATATATTCCTTTTGAAATAACACAGTCATTTGGGCATGTATGTATCTTTTTATCCTCCATTCCCATTAAGCACATATGATGAGACAGGAAGCTTGTTGCCTCCAAAAAGAATTTTTCTTAATAAAGAAAATAGAGACATGAAGCTTTTTTCACTCCACCTATAGAATACAAAATCCCAACACAACACTCAATTAATCTTAGTACAACCTAAATCTAACGGTATATCAACGTCACACACAATATTTCTAAATAAGAAAGGTAGATCACTAATATTTACCCCATAGCTAACTAGCATCACATCAACCGTATCTATGGGAATTGGTTTGTTCTCATCAACATCGTCAGACATTTCTTCTTCAAAACAAATATCACTATAGACATATAATAATCTCATAATAGAAATATCTCCATGCTAGTACCATTATGTATAGCCCTACACAATCCAATTTTACTTCACATGACTTTTGATTCGTCAATAATGTTAACTTCCAAGTTGTTACTATAATTCCTACATGGACAATAGAACCTATCTCCATGTCATTTCATGTGCTCCTCAGCAAATCTTATAAATTGATCAAGACCAATAATAAACTATAGAGTATAGTGAATTGGAATGAACATCCATGACCTGTCAATTCTAGGATCATAGGGAAAATGAGTATTGAATCAGGTGTTATCTATGTCAATATTAAAATTAAATATGTTTGAATTGAATTAGGGCTTAGTATTTATGATCATTTAGGGTTTAGGGTTTAGGGATAGGGTCAAGCAATTTGGGTTTATGGTTTAGGATTTAGGGTTTATGGTTTCTAGGCCAATAGTCTAGAGAGATTAGGGTTTATACACTAGGGTTTGGAATTTAGGGTTTAGTAATGAATGTGTACCACCTATTAAATTCTTAAACATCTAATCTCACTAGTAGTGTATAATGTTTATTAAAATTTCAATAATATTTCAGCAATATTTCCCCATACTTCCCCAAGTACACCGATGTAGATGGGAAAATCTCCATGGAAATATACTTAGAGAACAAATGGGAAGGTGTTGGTGAAACATCTTGAAAAATGAATACATAGACACTTCAATCCTAAATGAGAGTAAGTGCTCAAGAACAATCCAAAATCAAGGACTACCTATCATTTACTCCTAATGAGTAAATCTTTGATGTGTTTCTAGGCCAACAAAATATATGTATGCTATCGTTTATATACCTATGATCCTAGTGTCATCATTCATATCCTAGATGAAAAAAATACACATTAAGATGTAGAACTTATTTGTAGAGCTTAGATAAATGATATCTAATGATTGTCATATTCTACTTACACAACCTAGACAATATTTATCATAAAAATCCTAGAGTTCATTTCAACTTCTTGGAATACTTTTTTATTAAATAGGCATGTTATATATTTATAAAGAGAAAAATCAAACCAACATTAATTGATCATGTTTCAATATATAGTAGAAATAAGCACTTGTTAAAAAACAAACATTAATTTTTTTCATTTCAATATGTAGTATAAATAAGTACTTAGAGAAAATTAAAATTAATTGACTGTATTTTTATATGTAGCATTCACATAAACTTTGAGAAAATAAACATTACTTGATTTCATTTCAATATTTAATATTATTTCAATGTTATTAGAGAAGAAAAAGATATATAAAGAAAGGACCTCAAATAGTTGGCGATGTTAGTAGCATCAAGCAAAGGAGCAACATTTGGCAGCAGCTCCAACAAGGAGAGGAACAATAGTTGGTGGCGGTGGGTGTTGAGCAACAATGACAGTAGTGCCTCTAAGAAGTAGACAACAATGACACTCTATCAGCAACAATGAAGGTAGAACACAGAGAGGAGGGCAACAATGGACAAAAGAGGAGTGATAATTGAGACAAAAATGTTTTTAGAGGAGCACTTGAGAGAGGATGAAGAAGAGGAAGTGATGATGGTTGCATAATGATAGTGGTACAACATCTAGTAGATAGTGGTGACAACAACTAACAGTAGACAATCTCCAGAGCTTTGTTATTGCTTAAACAAAGAATGGGGGAAAGAAATTTTTGGGGGTGTTGTTTAGTACATAGGCGTCAGTTGAGCTTAAGAATCTGAAAGTAAACACTATGTCATTGGCTTAAAGGTCAAAACTAATGATATAGGTGAATCTATGTCTTTGGTTTACCATTACAAAATCAACAACATATGTACATATACCTATTAAAAAATATTAACCCCACTAAGTCCTATCGTGTTAGTTTCAAGACCAAAACCGACTATATAACCCTATTTGTGGGAAATACATTTTTTGTGTGGCACGTGGTGGGAACCCAAGATGTCGGTTCCAGCCAATGTATCCAGCACCATAGAATTTTTAGAGGTAAATATTTTCATTGGGCACGTGACCTATCATATAAGTTTTTTATATAATCATCGATGACATAGGCTTTTTGAAGGTAACATATATTCCATGGGAAGAGTTGTATTTCTAATTCCTTGTCAACTGACACAACACATGCTTTCCTAAATTTTTTCTACAAAATTGAATTTTGCAGGCTATCTGTGACATTGGTTCTTCCCTAAGCAGTTGATTCAAAAATAAAGTCGGTACTTATATTTTGTTCTCAATAGCAAGACTTGAGTAATTGTAACATTCATCCTTAGTTAACCAACATCATATGTCTGTAGGTCTCTTGGAAATCAACGTTAAGAAAAGTGACACCATAGATAAAAAAAGTGTACTAGTGATTAATGTGTGTTTATCATCATCCTACGACATATTAATGTTCATATGAGAAATGCACATAAAGATGGAAGCCTTCATCCTCATCCTTCCATGGTTGATTAATGATAGAACCATATTTAACTTTAGGGTTTGATGGTTATCCATGGAGGTGTATTTTCACTTAATGGCCCCCGTCCTACCCATATAAAAGATGAAAAATAGAGGTTATGAAAAATATTGATATTGTGAGTAAGTAAGATGTTTTGGTAACCATAATGTACTAGAATAATGGTTTCTAATTTTGTTATAGAAAGTAAGTTGACAAATGAGAGACATGGATGATACTTCAGTAGTTGTGTGACTATGGAAATACTAAAATAGATAGAGGGAGTTTTAAATGATACAACCACATACTTAAACGCGGGTACATTCAAGTGTTGTTACATATCATGACTCATCTATCAATAATTCCAAACCATCATTTTATAAGTATTACAAATAGAAAATATAAAAAATTTGAGTTCATTTGAAAGCTTGTATGGTTTTATATAAATAAGAAAAAATACATGAACTTTTTCAAGTGTCAAACTCTTTTAGATACAAGACCCACAAGTGTATGAATGAGCAAATATTTTTATTTACATTATTCATATGGTTTTTACAAAGATCAAATGTTTTAATTTTTATAGTAATGTTTAGAAGGTGTAAAATAACTTGAGCTTGTTGAGTCTCTTCTACACTTAATTTATTACACACTATGTCTCTCTCTGTCTTTACACTCATAGACACAAACACACACATGTACTTACACACAAACACACAGGGGTTTACACACACACGTATATATATATATATATATATATATATATAGTCAGGCTAGAATACACTCGAGTGTATCCGGAGCGCAATACACTCAAGTAGTTTTCCATGATGAAATATTTTTTTTGAAAATCTAATCCATTGATCTTCTTAAACATCTTGTGAACAACTCATACGCAAAATTTGAGCACATTTGGATATGTATAGCTCATGATATGAAGACCACAAAAATTATGCATTTCAAATTAGTTTCGCGCGTCGATATTGTTGCCCTTGGATGAGTGACTTACACTCATCCAAATGGGCTCAAAATTTGTATGTAGCCTAGTTATAGTATGACGGTGAAGATCAACGGTTTGCATTTTGCAAAAAATAGTCTTGATATGCAAACACACTTGAGTGTATTCATGCGATCCGTACACTCGAGTGTATTCTAGCCTGACTCTCTCTCTCTCTCTCTCTCTCTCTCTCTCTATATATATATATATATATATATATATATATATATATATATATATATACATATGTATTGAGTTGAGCTAGAATACACTCAAGTGTATAGGGGAACCTAGTTTATATCTGTTAGATCAAGATCTATGCATACCGTCTAGTCAGCCTTCAAATGGAATCAAGTAGGACTCAACTCATGTCCGTCTATGTACCTAAACATTCTCTATCTCCCTCTGAACTAACATGACCATTCATCTCTCTCTCTTTTACTCCTCTTCTCTCTCCCTAGTCCTCTCTCAATCGTGTGGGAGAAGAACTTCTCAGCAACCTTCCTAACCAGTGACCCTTCACCGGTGAAGGACCAACACTGCTCCCTTCTCCATTGGGTTCACCCAACAAATGTTTCTCTATGGCACACCCTCTCTACTTCTGCTTCTCAAATGCCTTTCTCCATGGATTCTCTGACACACCTTCTCTAGTCCTAAGAATGATGACTCTACAATGTATAGTGTCTAACCAACAACCCATTCACCAATATAGGAGCAACGTCATGCCCCTCTCCTTCTGGTTCACCCAATGACTTTTTCTCTCCAGTGCCCCCTCTCTGGCGCCCCTTCTTTGGCGCCTCTACGGTGTGCCTTCTCTAGTACCAAGGATAATGGAGGCACTCGAGTAACAACACCTGACCAATAACCACTTCACTGATGATTCCCATGAACTATGGTGGAGTCGACAAAGTTCTATCTATTTTGGTATGTCTAACATTTTTGACAACCTAGTGCCCCCTCTTATTAAATCAACCGACCCGATGTTGCTCTTGCTACAGTTTTATCTACTACCCACTTCTTGAGTCATCCATGTCATACGATTATCCAATGTTGTCTCTTGAGTCATCAATATATATTACTATCCATTTTGTCATGCCCTCTTTGTTCATTTCATCAATGACATAGCATTAGTTTGGTTGATCTTGGGGCTAAAATACTAAATATTTACAGTTATGGACTTCTCTAATGATGTTGATGGCATGACTGGCATAGATTGATAGCTTATGAGAACCCAATTGAAGGAGTTGAGGATATGTATGAAATGGTAATTCAACATTGCCATGTTTAAATATGTGTATTCATAAATTATATGTGTGTGTTTGTTTGTAAGTGTTTTTTATGTTTTTTTCTTAGGGTGATGAACCACTTGAACTTGATGATGATGAGAGGGTTGATGATGAGAAGGTTGAAGTGGAATCTAATCCAGATCCTTATATAGGCTTGTAGTTTGATTTTGTTCAAAAGGCAGAAGAATTTTATAATCAATATGCTTACAGGGTTGGATTCAACATTCATAAGGGGAGTGAAAAGATTTCTTGCAAAACAAAATAGGTTACTCATAAAGTATTTGTTTGTTCAATGGAAGGCTTGTAGAAAATAAAGAAGAAAGGTAATGTTGGAAAGGGAACTCGAAAAAAAGATATGACATCTACCCGATTAGGTTGTAAGACTTGAATGCGAGTGAAGCAATAAGAGGACAAAAAGTGGATGGTCACAAGTTTTGAGAAAGAACACAACTATGAACTCACTCAAAGTCCATTTAAGAAATGATTTCATCTGTCACATCCACATATGTCAGTAGAGGTTCATGAATTAGTTCATGCTATGCATGCCAAAATATTTCTAGTGCTCAAATTGTATCTCTCAAAGCTAGCCAGTGTGGTGGTATTCGTAATGTAAGTTTCATTATAAAGGACTTAAGTAATGAGCTTGTATCCTTACAAAGGAAATACATAGGTGTTGATGTTTCCTCCACTTTGGAGAATTTTTGAAAAATGCAAGCAATTAATCGGTCATTTTATTATTCAATATAATTTGATAAGGAAGGATGTATACGTAATATCTTGTGGGTGGATGCTAAGTCAAGGACATCATATCAAACATTTGGTGATGTGATTATTTTGAGACCACATATATGACTAACAAGCATAGCATGCCATTTGCGCCATTCATAGGTGTGAACCATCACAGGCACTCAACCTTATTTGGATGTTCTTTTCTACATGATGAGACAACTGATTCTTTTATTTGGGTATTCCAAACATTTTTAGATGCCATGCATGGAAAACATACTAAAGAAATATTAACTGATCAAGATCTCACAATTAGGAAGGAAATTCACATGGTTTTTCCTGATGCAGTCCATTGATGTTGTCAATGGCATATAATGAGAAAAGCACGTGATCACCTTGGTGTAATCTATGGAAACGATGTTGGGTTTGCGGAAGAATTTCACTGTTGCATATATGAGTCTGTCACTATTAAAGAGTTTGAGGATAAATGGTAGACAATGATATACATATTTAACTTAGGTGACAAAACACATTTGTGTTTGTTTTGGAGCATTAGAGATCAATGGATTCATGTTCACTTCAGGTGAACTTTTTTTGCCAACATTTCAACCACACAACGAAGTGAGAGCATGAATGCTATTTTTAAAGACCATGTCAACAATCATTTACCACTTTTTAAATTTGTAGAAGCATATGAAATGGTGATAGAGAGATGATATGACAAAGAAGATGAGGAGGACTTTAGAACCAAAAAAGGAGAACCCACTCTTTGGTCTCTTGTACCAATTGAAAAGCATGTAAGAAATGTCTACACAAGAACAGTTTACAAAGACTTTCGTAAACAAATGAAGAAGACAACTTGTTATGACATGGAGGAGGTCATCAAGGACTCTTGATATCACATTATATATATTTTTGGAGAGGAAAATCAATTTGTGGCAAAGAAGTAATACAAGGTGGCCTTCAAAAGAGAATATGAAGAAATAACTTGTGATTGCAGACATTTACAATCTGAAGTACTACTAGTTTCCAATACAACTTATATTTAGGATGCATGGGTGAGTATGGGGATTTTACACACAGAATACCATATTCTCCTAGAAGTTCAGCAATATTCATTCTCTAATATACAACCATCCATTCTTGGTTCCATCGACTTCATTACTAGGGAATTTTTTGATATGGCCTAGTTCCTTGGTTTAGGGTTTTATATGGGAAAAACTATTTGAGAAAAAAAATCCCTAAAAATATTCAGTAAAGATAATATCATTCGCAGAGACAATAAGTAGAACCGAACAACAAGTTCCCTATTTAGATAAAATATAGCAATTGAGGCTGGATATTCAAAATCAAATTCTTGAAAACATTGACTGGATTTTTCGAAAGGCGTGCCTAAGATGAATTCTTTAGGGCAACAAGATATTTATGGAGACAACAAACTAGGTGAAATTCCCTGAGGGAAAACCTTGCTAGGCACTTCATATAAATCTCTTCATGTAGATCACCATGGGGAAATGCATTCTTGATGTAGAATTAGTATAAGGGCCCAGAGAAATGAGTGGATAAGGAAATAATACTCTAATATATGCCATCTTGGACACTAAGGTGAACGTCTCCAAATAATTCTCATTGTAGACGTGTGTATCCATCAAAGACAAGTCTAGATTTTAGTAGATGTATAGTACCATATGGATATAATTTAATCAAGATCGCCCATTTTTTGTTATTGACTGCCTTATTTAGAGAAGGGGGGACATGGATTGATATATAACTTAGAAAGAGAGATCATCCCATCATTCATAGCTTGTCACAAGCATAAGTGACTTAGAGCAACATATTCAGTAATAGGACTTGGGTTGTGTGAGATGGTAGAGAAAAATGAGGTATTAGTATGAGATGGATAATAATAAGAAATACAAATATGAACAATACGTAAGGTGCATAATAGGTTCTCCTTTCATACATATCATATTTCCAAGACACGGTGGTACCTCAAAATCTGTAGAACTCACAATGATTAAAAGAAGGTTGAGTGGTGACACATTGTTGTGTAAAGATGTTGGAATCTCTTGGAGCCTTACAAGATCATGAATCTGAATAATGGTCTTAGGAAGGATAAAATATAGAATTGGTATTGAATTTAGAACGGGATTAACATTCATAGGAAACGGAAGGAGTTCATCAATTTCCTGAACTACCTAAGAAACATAAGAATATTTTACAATGTAAAGTGTCTCTTGAAAAGAGTAACATGAGCAAATACCTAAGACAATTTTTAAAATGAGATGTAATATTTATGACCCTTTTGGGTTTTAGTATATCCTAAAAACATGTATGTTGTATCAGAGGGATGGAGCTTGTCACAAACAACACAAAGATCATGGACAATACTAATATACCTAGAAATCTTAGGTGGGATCATGTATAATGGTTGATTAGGATACAAATTCAAAGGGAATCATGTTCTTTAAAATAGAATATGACATGTCAATAAATAGGATTGTTTCATTTAGGAATTTATCTGCATAATACTCCTTGAAAACATGTGTGTGGTGGAGAGGGTCCTAATAGCATCATGGATATGACTATTCCTACATTCTGCCATGCCATTTTGTTAAGATATGTTAGGATGGGATAACGTGAGAATGACCCCTTTTTTGTATAGAAACATAGTAAATGCATGTGCTAAGCATTCCATTACATTTTCCTTTCTATAAAGGCAATTTTTCTAAGAACATCAATTTTAGATTTCAATACAATCTTTTGTAAAAAATAAAGAATTTTAGAATGAAGTTTCATTAAATAATACCATGTAGTATTTATGTAAAATCCATCCATAAAAGAAACAAAATAGAGATATTGAATTTTGAAAGGAACCCTACTAATCTTGCATGCATCATAATGAGAAATATGAACAACATTCTTAGAACATATTTGGTCTTCTGATTGCAAAACATATATGTGGTGCTTCCCTCACTGACATGCTTTAGTTTGGATAAATGGGAACACAAAACATCTCATATTAAAACAAATCCCAAAGATGAATGGTCTAAATTACTATTATTATTCATGGGTAATGCAAACATAAAATCTTTCTAAGTCTTTCCAAATTATTAGAGACCAACATTCTGATACTCGCAACAAATTATTTCCATTTTTAGTAGATTATGTATAGAAGAAATTTTGGGGTAAAAGATATAATAGATTCTTGAAGTGAATAAATTAATTTTTTAATGGAATGTGAGTTAAAAGGAGCATATTGTAGTTTGTTGGAAGAGTTCTAATGATCCTAGTGCATTGAATGGCAAGGGAAAAACCATCAACAACAATGACTTGGGATGGGATGGGATGGGTTAGGTGGTGGATAGAATAGAAATGAGAATAAATGTACGTCTAATGTGATATTTAGTACTTGAATCGGTAACACTAGAATATAAATATGTATGGGTAAATTGTAAGATGCAACCAATAGATGTGCTAGATTCTGTTTACTTAGTGCATGTAAACATAATGATGAAGAAGCCTTCTAAGATGCTCAAAACTAGAAATTTTGGTTGTATTCTTCATTGTTAATTTGTATCCATTAAGTAGGTTTTTATTTTTTGGATAAGTTAGGAGGTCATCTATTCATCCTTCTCTCCTCTTACAGATGAAAAAAGTGAACTAGTGCTACAAGAACTAACATGTGAATTAAATATGGTAGGACACCTACCATGACATATGTCTTTAGACAGTCAATCTCTAATTTGTTCTGGTGGCCTAATGTACTGGAAAGTTCCTTCCTATTTCTAAGATGATATTTTGCCAACCCATCTGTACCCCTATTGCAGGCAGTTAGATGGTAGTGTAAAGAAGGTTTGATTTCAAGGATGATGTCCTTTTATGGAGTGGAGTGTTGTAACAAACTAACACCTAATTTCATTATCCTAAAGTACTGATTCCATGGGTCATGTACCAATGGGTATAGAGCTTAGTTTAACCCCCTAAACATGATATACGTTATATCTATCTAGACATATACAAGATTACTAAGTAAGTTCATGGAATGAGATATGGACAAATGATATAAGTTAATTTGAAACATACTTAAAATAAGTATTAGTAATCATGTTATGTGCAAGATAGGTCCTTTGTTATTAATAGGGTGGAAATAATTAGTAGTTAGTGCTAAAATGGTTTATATTGAATAATTACAAACATTTTATTTTTATGTAATAAATCATGTATCAAATAATGTAAATGACTCATACTCTTAAAAAGGAACTCGTAGAGTAATTTAGAAATCCAAATACTATATTGCAAGTTTCATTTCATGAAAATTACATATATATTTAAATATCTTTGGACATGCTTCAAGCGCCAATTAGCATTTTCTTTAAGATAACATTGACTCAAGTGTATGATACGTGAATACTTGGGATTAACCTCTGAATTCTCTTGTAGCATCAACACTGCAAACTTACAGTCCATCTCAATGTCTAGATCCCCTATCCTCAACTTTGTAGCCCTTTGCAAAGTGAGATATATAGCTAAGAGTTCAACATGAAGTGTTGATTCTGTCGTTGAGTTCTAGCTGTATCCTTCAATCCATTCTCTGTTAGCATCCCTGATGATCATCACGGCCACACATTTTCATCTAACTAGAGAAGAATCCACATTAATTTTTAAGGCGCCAGCAAAGGGTGGGCACCACCTATCCTCCTTCCTACTCTTAGTTTGTCTTTTGAAGACCTCCTCGTCTACCTTGCATGCTTTCTTTGTGTTCTTGGCTTCTTTTTGATGTATCTGATAAGATGATCTGTGGGTTTGAGGTTATGATTGAAGATGTGGGAGTTCCTACATGCCTAAGTGTACCAACAAGCTATCATAAATTTACTCTGTTGGTCCTTGTCTCCTCTTAGACCTAGCCGTATCTAATTCCTCGGTTCTAATTAATAATACTCCAGTGTTAGTCTTTCATGAAACATACTCCTTCATACAACTTTAACATGTTTTTTGTCCCGAATGGCATGAACACTCATTTCCTCCTACTCATTACAACATGCACAAGTGGGATCTTCAGACATGTTCCTTTAACCCTCCTGTAGTTGGTTAAAAGGGCATCATGCGACAATAACCACATCAAATGCTTGATTTTATTTGTTGTTCTAGACTTCCAGATCGTATCCCACTCTCCTTCAACCTTCTGGTCTCTCACATGTATAAGAAGGTTATAGGTTGTACTGGTTGAGAATTTCGCATTGGTAGACGCCACCCAAACCTTCATATCTGTAATGGTGTCTTCAAGTGGGGGGTAAATCTTAATGATATGGTCTACATATATGTTGGGAAGCCACTCTCTCAGAAACTCCTTGTCCCAATGTCCTCCATCAGTAATGAATCTAGCAACCTAGAGATCTAGTATGCTGAGAGGGATTTCTCCGTAGAGTTATGGCAGCAAGCGTGGTGTCTGTATGACTCCATTTATCATACCATAAATGTGTAGATCTACTATTCAACACATGGTTAAAAGTTATCCTCAATGAAACTTTTGCCCCTCATGACCACTCTTTCCAATGTTGACAAACTTGTGTGCTTATCGTCCCAGTAACCATTATATTTGGGCTCCATAAACTTGCACTAGATCATGTTCCTCCTTGTGGAAACCTCCCATGTTTTTTTCATTAAAAGTGTTGTATTCCATTCCCTCATAGTGTGTATACCCAACCCTCCTTATGTCTTCATGTTGGTCACCTTATTCCATGCCATTAGTGATGTAGGATGTGTCTTGTAGTTTCCCCCCATTGGAACTTCCTCATATTGTTGTCGATGCGGTCACATAAACTCAGAAGGAGTTGCATTGTCCACATAGTGTACATGGGGATGGCAAACAAAGTCAATTTCACCAAGCAGCATCTGCTTGCAAATGAGAGACTCCTTGCAGCCTAGCTATTAATACGAGAGTCAAATTTGTTCAAGATCTCTACATAGGTCCGCTTATTCACTCTAGAATGAATAATGGGAACCCCTTGGTATTTTCCTAGGTTCTCAGTCTCATTAAAGGAACCTATCATGCTCACCTTTCTCCTTATATGTGCTGGAGCACTAGCTCCAAAGAAGATTTGTGTCTTCTTGATGGAGATTTATTGGCCGAATGCAATCTCAAATTTCTTAAATCATCTTTTAATTGTCCTCATTTGACTACAAGATGCTTTTCTAAAAAATATCAAGTCATTTGGAAAACTGAGGTAAGACAGTTTGATCTCGCTCCTCCTGAGGACAATAGGTTTCCAATCTCCTTTTTGAACCAGATCTTCGATCATCTAACACAATTTTTCAATGCAAAGAACAAAAATGTAGGGTGACATAGGATTCCCCTCTCCTGAAGTAATGGAGCTCATAATATAACTGGTAATGTTGTGTGGAAGCTCAAGTAACCTGAGAGTGTCACGGATGAATGCCCAGGACAACCTGTCATAGTCTTTGGTTAAGTCAATTTTGATGGCCATATATTTTGTCCCCCTCTTCATCTTCATTAAGTGTATAGCTTCTTGTGCCATGGTGATGTTATCTATTATGCGCCTACCTAGCACAAAGCTGCTTTGTGTGGGTGCTATCCATGTCGACCTCCACAACAATCTTGGAAGTGAGCATTAGACATATATTATTTAGTGAAATAGGGCATAGCTTCTCACATGATTCAGCAGCTGGCACCTTAGGGATACGTACTATTATAGAGTTACAAAGATCCTTTCTTAAAGTCTGACCTGAAAAAGCCTTCCTGACTGTAATCATGGTCGAATCTTTAATTGTATCCCAGTTCCTAATAAGGTCTAATTCCATCTGGGCCAACCGCCTTGTAAGGATTCATGCTTTTAAGAATTGTCAGTACCTCCTCTTCATTTGGTGGGGTCTCAATGTGCCTCTTCTGGATAAGGTTGAGCTTTTTAAAGACTCCTAGAATGTTGTCACAAATGTTGCCCGAGCTATTATTCATTTCTGTCAACGGACTTGTAAAGTGATCATAGACCATTGCTCAAATAGCATTTTCATCACTGATCCATTGACCGTCAGCATTTTTCAATTTGGCAATGGTATTAGACCTCTTTATCTATTTGATGTAGGCATTAAAGTACTTTGAATTCATATCCCCATTTTGAATCCAATTTATATGGCTTCTTTGTTGCATCTCTTCTTCTTCTATCCTTAGAATGGAATTTAGTTTAGCTTGCATACTGAGGTAGATCTCATCCGAGATTGGGTTATAGTATGATGCCATATCCTTCTCCAGTAAACTAATATTACGTAGCAAACATGTCTTTTTCCTTCTTTGTTGTTGCATGGTGTTCCTATCCCTGTGGGAAATGGACTCTTTAGCTATATTAAGTGCATCATTAAAGTTGATGTTCCTTTGCCGATTTGTTTCTAGCAACTTCCCAAATTCCTGATTGTACGACCAAGCGACCTTGGAAATAAAATGGTGTTATCTAGCTCTCGCATCTGTGGATTTTATTAAAAGAGGACAGTGGTCAGAGGGAACGCGAGGAAGGTGAGTTACCACGAAGCTTGAATGCTCTTGAATTAAACAATTGTTGGCTATCTCCTGGTCTATCCTCTATTGTAAAGTCCATCTTTTGAATGTATATTTGGCACCTGAGAACCCAAGTCAGACATTCCTGACTCTAATTAAGTTTCTTGGAAGAGTTTTGCTTCATCATAGTTGTAGTATTTAGTACCAGTACTCTCATCTGGGTAGAACGTAGTATTAAAATCGTCGAGGGCAACCCAGGGCTTATTAAAAGACTTTCGATTTTGATGAGATGCTTCTAGAGGAGACTGCAAATATTAATATGGCGACTTGCATAAGTAAAGGTGACTAGAGTCTTAGAGTTTATAAAACATGTAACAAATTGCCTATGGTAATTGATGATATCCACTTTGCAATCTTTCCCATTCAAACATACCCAGATGCCTCTTGAGAAGCCTCACACTTCTACTCTAAAAGAGTTTTAGATTTTGGTGCTTTTCACTATCTTTGTAGCTTTCATACCACTAATCCATGGTTTCAATATTCCCAAAAGTTTAGGCTTGTACTGATAATGTTCTTTAAGTATCCTTCTTGTCTCCTCTTTGGCAATCCCTCTAATGTTATAGAACATAATATCCAACATTCAAAGTTATTCATAAGAAAGGGTCCTGCTTGACTAAAACAACAACTGATGGGTCTTGGTTCTCTTTGTCTGCATTTCCCTCATTCTCTCCTTCATTGGTATTATGCATAAGGCATCTATGCTTTCCTGGGACTTCTTCTAGGCGGCAACAACCTCTTTTTGTACTAACCTGGGACTTCTTCTGGCGGCAACAACCACTAAATGTCAAACTATTCCTTTGCACTTCATTTTAG
Organism: Alisma plantago-aquatica; assembly: GCA_963693085.1. Lineage (NCBI taxonomy): Eukaryota > Viridiplantae > Streptophyta > Magnoliopsida > Alismatales > Alismataceae > Alisma > Alisma plantago-aquatica. Next base: position 24,900,589 of record OY856409.1, on the reverse strand, counting down.
AATTATTGCCTTTAGTTTTCCTTCCATCTATAATTTGTAGTGAGGCAGTAGACTCATTAACTTCGGCTATTTGTGGTGGCATTCTATCCTCTGCTTCTTTTACAAACTTTTCTCGTATAACCACTAGAGTAGCAATGGTATCCATGTCGATAACTTCAACCACCTCATCTACGTCTGGGCTTACAGCCTCATGTGTCTGCTCTTTATGATGAGTAGGTCTCGACTGATCCACCTGGATTTTTGTTACATCTCCCAATACTTCTCTATTGCTTCCATTTGTCATAATGGGTTTCTTATTCTTCAACACTTTGCTTGGCCACCTGGTAGGCTGTTGGTTACCTTCCATCCTCATTTTCAAGGTGTTTACATTATGTTGTGCCTCCTGGATGGCCTCATCGTTGAAAGTGGCAAAATGATTGTTTGAGGCTTAGACTTTGGATGACTCTCTATGTTCTTCATTTGTCCTTTTGTCACTTCTTTTTCTTCTCTGGGTCTACCATCCGTCTAATGTATGGTACTCTTCGTTATAATCTCATTCTACTTGATGCTTCCCAGACACATCTATATATGTTATTGTTTCTTTCCCCACGTCCTGACATTCTTTGGATGTATGTCCCTCTTCACCACATAAAGCACAGGCCCAGGGAAAGCCTTCATAGATAATCTCGTACTAAACCCCAGTAATGAGGATAGTAGGAATGAAAGGTTTTGTAATGTCCACTTCTGAAGCAAGCACAGCGAACTTACTACAAGAATGATTGGATGTATATGTGTCCACCTTGATCAGTCTACCCAGTGACAAACCAATATATTCAAACATCGTTGGTGCATATAAATGGAGGGGAAGATTAAGAATATGAACCCAGGTGACAATCAAATCTGGTGTTCTATCTTTTGATATAAAAGTAGGATACCAGTCCCATACCAATAAGTTCAGGCCGAATATCTTCCACGATCCCCCAACAAGAGCTGTTTCAGGGTCTTGTTGACATGACAGTTGAACTACAAAGTGGCCAAGATCCAACTCATATATGTTGAAATGGCCCATAATCTTCCACAACATTTTTAGCTTATCACATAAGGTCATGTATCATATTTTAACGCCCAACAATCTGACCACTATTGCACATTTCCATGGCCTGATCACTGCTTCTTCCTCATCTGGTAAAACTAAAAGTGTCGGGGTACCTTCAACTTCTCCTAAAGTGACGTCTTGCCCATCCAACCCATCTTCAAAAAGCATTTCTAGGAAATCATTCGAGTTCTTTGGAATACTATTTCTTGATACCATGCTACTAAAGGGGATGTGCCCATCAATATCCTTAGTAGGTTGTGTATCCTTGTTCAGGTGTGACCTCCTATCTGTATCACCATGGTTTATGCTTGTTTTCCCAGTCTCCCTTCTGGTGTTGCCGCCCCCATGATAATCCTCTAGTGTGGGGTCAATTTGCTAATTTCCTTTCATGCTGGAAACTTGAAACTCCAGGCCAATCTCTGATATAGATAGTCCAACCACTCGTGTTCCAGATCATCCATGGGTGTCTATGTTGCATCCATATGTCCTACTGATTGCTTCTATTTGACCTTTCTTAACTCAATCCTCATGGGTATTTGTCTCTCTTAAATCGCATGGGATGCTGCCCTTTCCCCCACTTCCCCTAGGTTTCCCCATCGCTTCTATGGTCCTTGTTAGGTTCTTCAGTAGACTCCTTAAATTATATAAAATTTGTAGCAGAGGCTTTAGGAGGAAAGAGGTTAAGCTCACTGAATGTTTCCTTGTAGTGCCCCTTATTACCATAGTGAGTCATTTAGGTTAGCCCCTTCATCTAGTAGAGAATCCTCCACATATTCCACCATGACTACACCCTATTGTGGAGAATATATTGGTGGGTCTCTAAGTTACAAGGGTGGAGTAGTATATTTTGGGGCTATTAGGGATTATCACTCGAGGTAGGTATAGGAGACACACTGTGATGCTTTTTTAGGATTGAGAATCTCCATTCTGTATGGATATGACTTCTCACTCCTTCATGTTTCTTGCAAAGACTAAAAAACAAATTCTATTAAAATCATCTAATATCACTATTTTTGGTGCTTGACCAGATTAGTTGAATGAGGAAGAAGTGTGTAGAAGTCCTTTGTGATGTGTGTGACATCTCTGAAGAAATATGGTAGTGTCTTCTCATCTTGATGAATATTTTACATCCTCACCTTCATATCTACATCCTTTATAGGGTGTTTGAGTACATAGTTGGAGTTGGTCTCTGACTACCTTACATCTAGTGAATCATCAGTGACATCTGCAACCTTAAGCTCAATGCAATTCCATGGAGAAGAATGGAGATTGTCAACATGCTTCTCCCAATAAGAGAATGACTCATATTTAGGTGGATCATTTATGATATGCATTTTCTTTTAATGAATTTTGAATTAGACAACTAGTTTGAGACTCTTTGGATGAAGTTTTGACTGTTGAGTTTTTGGGATGCAATGTTGTGATGCTAAGAAAAAAAGGAAATTTTTGGGGAGTGTCCCAGACATATTTCTGATTGGAAGACAAGTTTTTCTTTTGATGTAGGAATTTTGAGAGAAAGATTAGACAAATACCCATCACATGATCTATCAATTATGTTGTATGAGAAAGTGACATGTCGTGCTATCAAGGTGACACAATGTATTTGACATGTATCTTCACCATATGATTTTGTGCAAGTCATATCGTTTAGGTGACATTTTAATTATGATAACATGGTTTTTTGATAGTTTACATGGCATGTTTACATGGTGAACATTCCATGTGCACATTGAAGGGGTGGAATGTCCTACATGTGACACAAAATTTTCTACCATTAGATGAAGTTCATACACTATAACCCTCATTGTGGCATGGCATTTATATTGCTACCAAGAATGATCCAGGATGATCGATGACATGTTTTTGGATTATGACATGTTGTGCCATCGTGTCATATAGATTCTACATTATGCATGAAGAGCAAAACAACCTGCGGCTGATGATAGAGAGTACCAAATCAGTATTTAAGACTTCCTTGAGGAAAAAAATGGATCTTTAAGAGATAAGTAGGAGGAACTTATGATGCTTCATCCATGGCATGTTGAAGACTTTCTCTAGGGATCAAGGTCAAAAAAAATTATTCTCCTAGAGGAAATGGTTCATTCTCCAAGGGAATTAGGAATGATGTATGTGACTCCTTCACAATGTGGTCCTCTCCTCCATACCAGGGATGATGCTCACATACTATGTTAACAATATACTTGGAGAGAATTGACTTGTATGTGTAATGAATAGGTGAAAGCCTTTATATAGGATAATGGGTAGATGTCAATATCTCATTTACAAGGTTTGGGGATAATCTCACTATATAAGAAATATGATTATACACCATTGATTATATAAAAAAAACATACATATTAACCCAAACTCTTAGGTGTGAATGCATCTGGAATAATAGCATTATAACAAAATCCTTAATTATAGCCCTAAAGTTAAGCTTTAGGTATGCACTCCCATTCAAATTGAAGTTGAGTATCTAGATATATTGGACAACTTATTAGTCATCTACAGCTATATAAGACCATTCTAAACAAATTATGATATGCATAGTCCGAAAAGTTATTGAGAATTATCGTGAACTTTTCAATGCACATAGATCAATTTCATAACTTAGTATTCATTCAAAATCTAGGTGAGGAGGCCTCAACAAACATAGCAATAAAATAAAGAAACCATTTGTAAGTATGAGAGTCTGAGAAGAATACTGGAACCTTAGAACTCCCATGAAAAAGAGAGTAGAAAATCCCTATGGTATAAACAAAGAGAACAAATAATAGAAATAAAAGGTAGTCTAATTTCTTTTCAACACACACTGAGTCTCCCGAGAGATGTGGAATAATGGAGGAAGTAAACCACAAGGTAAGGAAACCTCATGATTTGTACACCTCATACTAACACAAATAGCTCACAATGAGTAGGTCCTCGCCCTTTGTGGCTCTCCAATTATCATTAGATTTAATGTACATGGATTGACACTTTTTATAGGCTCAAATTAAAGGAAACTCATGTTTCATATATTTCCACAAAGTTCATTCAAGCCTCTTCTACTGGCTAGCCTGCACTTTATGAGTTATCATATAGGAACCGGCATATGTGTCACTAGTACAAATATGACACTTAACATGTTACACCCCGATCTCACAATCACTACTAATCATGAGATTAGGGTATAAATTGAGGATTTCACGTAATACAAAGATCACCCTTAACTTTTTCTTCTTTTTCAAACTCTTTGTTTTCTCCCATTGAACCACATAAACTAACTTTATAAGAGAATTAAACTTTTATTTCCCTAATATAATCTCAACATTAATGATACACATCCATACATTCATTATGTTTCTCACACTTCCATGTACATACGAAATGACAATCATTTGCATTCTCTCCTATTAAGGAAACAAATATACAAAACATCATTGACAACTCTCTCTCAGATCTATATAAGGACCTAGAGTGACAGGGACTGACTGATTTTAACTATACTCAGACTTAACTCTTGTGGTATATCTACTATGATGCAATGATATCTTCTTCAAGTCCATGTGATTTCCCTAAAAATTTTGAGTAGAGGGGTGAGCCTGCTCGCTCATTGAATGAGTACTTCAAAAAATTGTCTAAAGCATTGATATAATCAAAGATATACTTTTGAGAAATTGATATCAATTATAACACTAGAAAGCTTTAGAGAGTCTAATTATTGACAATCATAAATATGGAAGGATACTCTAAATATCTATTAGAGTGAATCAATAAATGAAATGCTTGATTGATCATAAAGAGAACTAATAATTCAGAAACATACAAAGAATAATTGAATAACTCTACACACTTGTTTGACCTCTCATTCATTTTATTATACCCTGATCATATGCAGTGTACTCTACATATGAAGACTTGTAGTGCACTACGATCACACAGTACAAGACTTAGCAGACACACCCAGGAAATGCTAAGTCTGACTACTCTCCTAGTCTGCAACAGGGAAATGGCTCTCTAGCCTAAACTGGACTCCTCCTCTAACCTAAGCAAACACGCGAAGAGTCAAGCCACCTCTTGGATTTTCTGTACTCTAGTGCCACTAGGATTCCAGTTGATGTTGGACACTGCAAACTATAATTTAAGGAGACTTCCACTAGGGCTTCATCCCCTATGCCACATGATAGAACGTTCCAAACCCCATATATTGGATGCTTCCAGGGTTATGTCATTTCACCCCTAAGGCACAGACCTCACATAGGGGTTCTACGGTGTTCAGGGCTCCTAAGTCTATTATTTTATTATTCCTAGAAAGCTCTTTTTACATTGTACCCGTCTCTTACTTATATTTGGACTCTGGTATCTCTATGGTGTCACCTCTACTTATTTGAAGTTATAATACAACATGTATATCATTCTAAACTTGGCAGAATAGTATATTCAAACCACTATAATATACTGTGTAGTCAACATACTATACATGCAGGCATACTAAAATTCTTAAATAAATAGATTTTATGTCCACTTGGCACATACACACTAGAATCATGCATATCAACCCAAATCTTTAGTTGTACATCTCATAACTCAATTAAGAGTTAATTACTTATCATGACAAGAATTATTAATAATAACTGAGAACATTGATATCACAATACTTGATTCGTTGAACACCCTATCCTTAGGGTTTCATTTAATCACCACAAATGCTAAAAAGAAAGGTGTAATACATTTATCACGTACTTTTCAAATCTTTAAAATACATGATATATGGGATCTCAATCCCTTATCACATTACTGGGAATTCTCATCCCTTCACATCATTATCATGATTATTGGATGTGGGTATTCAAACCCTTCGATCATCACATAGCATTGTTACTTATGTAACAGGTAACCATTACCTCTAGGTCCTTAGACCAAGGTATTCATTTCACTGGTTGTACAAGTATTCTCATGGCTGATAAGGCCATCACACATCTTGTCACCTCTCACTAGTTAACAACTTATTCACATGGCTCCGATAAAGATTTCATGTGACATAAACATTCATTGAATAAAGACTACTATCAACAAATCATATAAAATCAATATTTGTATGAAACCTTAGAACTGAGTTGAATTTGGGTTTCCATGCCATTCACTAGGATATCATGCATCAATAATAACGTTGAATAAATAAAGTCTATCATGTTAAGAAAATCCCTTCAAATGGATTTCACGATATCTATTTGCAAATATCCAACTTTCCTCGCATCTAGGGTTTCACCCTCTTTACTGAGATATCAAAAAAACACTATTCACTTTGAATGAAATACAAGATATTATATGACATATATGTACTATGAATTTAGATAAACAATCATTCATAACCAAGGGGATCTAGATAAGCAATTTTCTCTATTTACTTATACAACAAATTTCAGCCATAGACAAATTCCCTATATTTCAGTTTACTCTTATAACCTCTACAAATACTTAGGTAATTCTCATTAGGATGTATTGTATACATTTATAATATGATTTTATCATCTTAACTTCATCCAAATAGAGGAAGAATCCATTTCATATCATTTTGCAACAACTTAGAACAAATAGACAATTCTAGGTTTGTAGTCGCATACTAGCAATTAAAGATTATGGATGAATTAACCAATTTTCATGCAACATACTGTTTAAAGGAAGTTCCCACTCATCCTAAGGTGTGAAAATACCTTAAAAACGTAGCACATCCCTAAAAAACTCAATCTCATATCAAATCCCTAGCAATTCACCCAACTCTCCTTCCTTTCAACTCGGAAACCCTAAAAATGAGGGATTATGAAGAAAAAGTAAGAAAAGGGGAAGTTTTGATACTATTTTTGATCAAATCAGAGGAGGGATGGAATTTTGACATGTGAGATAAGATTCACCATGAAACTATATCCAAAGAAGTTAAACTTACATGATTTCATCATTCCTCAGACCGCAAAACCCTAGGTCAGCATCTCCATCAATTTCTCCTCTCAAACCCTAACTCTCTCTCTCTCTCTAGGATTTCATTATTCAGGATTGAATCACGAATTATGAGATCTCCTTGTGTGTTAGTTTGACCATATAGAGAAATTGAGATGCTTGGTTCAATTTCACTTTGACCCCTTACTATACTTTTTCTTATTTCAGCAAATGTTTTCTATCATAAAAAGGTTTCTATAAATTCATATATTTCAGAGATCAAACCTCCTCCAAATATTATGCGAATTTATCATTTTGTGTATAATTGAGTTCCAAATCTTCAGTTAAAATATGATATCATTCCAAGCTTTCATTAAATAAATAAAAATCAAATAGTGCACTGCTATCCAAAATTCTACAGAAATGTCAGTTATTGTAATTCGTCTATTGATAAGGTCTAAATGCATCAAAAAATTATGAGAATTTTACATGTTGCTTATGATTGAGTTTAAGATCTTTTGATAAAATTTAATATCATTTGGAGTTACCAATAGATAATTAAAAATAAAACACTACACTACTGAAAAACACTCTATCAGCATTTTGGTCAAAGTATAGTTCGACCGAGAACCACATTCAAAGAACACTCAAATATTATGAAAAGTTTCTCCAATATGAATGATTGAGTTATATATATCATATCCAAAATTAAATTAAACACAAAATTTATAGAAAATATGAAAAATCATTTACCACACTGCTATCCTGATCAAATTTCATATTCATGTACTATCAAAACCCTAATTTTTTCCGATTAGCGTTTACATTTCTCAAACCCTAATTCTTCAAACTAAAATCATAGTTAGATTTTTTTCTTAGGTTTGAAACATCACAATTGATCTACCATCATTAATCAATTCTAAACGATGTTCAATCTAATCAAGCATTTAATCATTCATGTAAACCCTAGTTTACCAATTAAGCACAAATGTGGTCATTACAATTCTCACCCCCTTAAAAAGTTTCATCCCCAAAACATAAATATACAAACAAAGTATATTCAAAGTTTATTTTAAGCTTCTGAAATCTTACATTTCATTACATTCTCATATTTTATACTTGAATGTAGTTTTCAACGTTAAGTCCTTTATTTCTTTTCTAATCACAACATGTTAAAACAGTTCTCAATGATAACATACAAATTCTCTATACCACAATCAATCATAGAGTAGATAGAGAAGCAACCATTTCAATATTTTCATACTCTTGGGGTGTTACCTCAACATTGATAAACTAAACCAACCATCTCAATTCATACAGCTCAATATGTACTATTATTTTATATTACCTCTGAGTCACAAAAGAGAGTTCACTATGTTGTTTTGAATATTACTATTGTGCTACTCAAATAACAAAGCAGTCATGAGTTGGAAGACTAGATTCAACAACAATTGTACAATACTAATCACGACATCCCCATTGCATCATGGATGCATAAGGTGAAGCATTACCATCACATTCCATATTATTCTCAAGTATGAACCCACACACAATTCAAGGTGTAACCATCGGGTTATAGCATACTAGGGTTTCAACAACAGTAACAAAGTACTCCATGATTGTATTAGTCATTCAAGGAATGTTCATACCCAATTACCATCACTTAATTATATTAAAGCTAGGTATAACAATCTATACCTCATTAGGGTTACATATCAATACAATATGGTTATCATCCCTTCTATTCATATGAGTGAATAGGTAAGACTACCTTATTCAGGGTAACCATCCATTTGTTTTATCATCATTTGACCCATATCACCATAGCACAATTGTACAATACTAAGATGGATTATTGGTATGAATGACTACAACTATCAGACACCTTTAATTAACATATTGCTTGCACATGTACAACTAAAATCATATGTAAAACAAATTTACATTCCTTAATATACTTTCAACAAATTATACTTCTAAAAACAAATTCACATATTACTAAAAGCCATTGTTTTCTCTTATCTCTCTCCTCATTCACTACTACTTACTTTTTGCTATTTATCCTTCTCACTTTAATCATGTAGATTAAACATCCCTAAAATTGAAGCATACAAGCTAAGAATATATTATTCATCATTCTTGATATCACTACAAGAATTTGTTTTAGAATACACTTTGCTCCTCTTGCACTTCTTATTTTGTTCTAAACACGCTTGTTACATTTCAAATTTATTTCTTACCCCTTGATCTGAATACTTTTCATATTGTTCATCAACCTTTCAGATTAGCTAGGATTACTATCAGTGCTAGTTTACTTCTCATAGTGCAAATCGCATGACTTGTTTTATAGAGATGCTAGTATTCAAGGTCAAATCACTAGTGACAACCCTTGAACTACTACAACTCTAAACATTCTAGGGTTTGGTCCTTATCAGTAGCATGAAATTATTGTGATGTGACTTTGCTCCCTTAATTTGAAATTCAAACTTTGGATCTCACAAGTTTTACTAAAGTCTTCTATTTCTTATCGATTGAATTTCCTTTCTCTTAATTACTTGGCCATTTAGATAGATTACATTCTCAATTACCCTGCTAGGGTTTCATCATCATGTTGTGTGTCATTATTACATTCACTAGATGTCTATACCAAGATGGTTACTATATGAATACTTTTACCCACGTACACAACTTTTTTGATTCATTTGTTTCTTGTATTTTCTAGGTTCAAGGAACAAGTAATGTATCTCAAAGTACCTAAAGAAATTAAATAAAGTTCATGGAGGATGATTAGCGAGATGGTTGTCTCTCATCTTAATTTCTATTTAGTTAGTTGTTTCTTTTCATTAGAGGATGTGTACAATGTCTATGTCCTATGTACTCTCTTTTCCTTAAGAACTTATTTCTTCTTCCTATGAATAATGTGATACAACTTTTATCATTTTGGAATGATGGTTGTGTGACTATTGGAATGATGTTGTTAACAATGATCTGGATTCTTTTATAAGCTAGATGACAATCACAATCCCTTATATATTCCCTCTTGACATTTTATAGATATGATTACATTCATATCTAAGGGAATATCATCATGGAAAGTATATAGGAATTGGGGTCGTGACAAACATGATATATGTTCTGCAACCACTTACATAGGGTTTGTACAAAGTTTTCAATGACCCATGTGGGATTTCTAGTTCCATCATTGATTATCTATTTAATTAAATACCATGCATCTGTTATCCTATATTGCTCTACCGCATTTAAATATTTTGGTAAAAAGAAAAAAAATGTGATATTAGCTCCATATAATGTTGGGTAAGTTTACTTACTTTGCTTATAATTTTGACTTACGAAATTACATTTCATTGTGGATTTTGAGTTATATTTTTTTTCCTTCTTGTCACTCAGGAATAACCATTGGGTCTTATTGGTTGTTGTCCCCATGATGCTAATAGTTTATTATATAGATCCTAAGTGTGAAAAAATAGATGATGGGGGACATGATTTGAAAAAGGCATTATTCATGTGAGTTAATTTTTATATTTAAACCCATTATCATATATATTACATGACTATTTACCAATGTCAAATCAATGTGTTACATTAACGTATATGACTATAAAATATTTCAAAACAGCTGGAGGAAAGATGGACATAAAAAAGAAAGCAATAGTTTGGGAGAATGTTGAGGTAGTTTTCTGACTCCAATGCATATTTATGCCAATTATGCTTACTTTTTTTATTAACATTTCATATGTTGAAATGTATAGTGTTTTGTACAAGACAACGGTAGGGCATGCACATACTACATGCTATGGTATATGGACATGATTTTCAGAGATGCGACCGTAGACATCGATGAGATACAAAATGTAATCCATATATATAGTCTTGATCATCATAAGTATATAGTCTCATTAGATAATAAGAACATATCAAACTTATTAATTATATACGTCATTCTCATTGAAGGTGTTTAAAATGAAAGACTTCGATACTAAAGAAAAGGTACTAGACATACACATGCCTATACAAGAGAACAACTAGATGAGACATGAGAACAATGGGAAGAAGCCTTCGAAATGGAAGTGAACTTTGAATTTGACTGGGATGAAGAAGAATGATTTTTCTAAAGTTTGATGTCATAAATTCTATTATACATATGGTGATTATGACTTCTTGCAACTTTAAGTTCGATGCATGCATATGTGAATGATGATATATAAACATGTGTGGGAATGTGAAGATTAATGAATGAATGTTTCTACATGTCATGAGAATGAAATTGGTATATATGTAAATGAAGTAACATGTGTGTGAATGAATGTAAAGATGAATCAATCATGGTTGTGCTATAATGAAATGGAATTGGAGAAGGAATAAAATTATGTGCATATTATGTTTGTTATTGCAAGTTTGGTGACCTGTTTTTAAGCTGAACTCACATTATGTTGTAACATGTAGTTCAAAATTGAATTGCAGCAACTGCATCGTGTTGGCCAGTCGGGCAACAGGCTGCAAGCCTACCATTCAAAAACAAACAAAACTTAGTTGTCTTTTGTATCAAAAGACCAACACTATAGGCCTAAGTCGTCAGTTTTAGTAAAATAACTAACATTAAAGGACAAAACCAAAACGATTGTGCTGGACAACATGGTCTCATTGGGTAGCATGTCATAGTCATTGGTTTGTTAGATATAACCATCACTTCACATTAAAATTGTCAATTATTTAGGCTGCAACCAACATTATACATCATGACAGGTGTCAATTTATTGCGAACCAATGATGTAGGGACCTTTACCAGTTATAAATGTGACATGGTATGGCTCTTTCAATTTCAGTTTTGGCATGAAGCCAACGCCTATGACCCCTATATGTGTCTATTTCTTTTATCCACATAATTGAACTCACGTCTGGGCCCACTGCCCAAGGATCTAGTAGAGTTTTAGGAATGACGATTGTCCCCATAGACCACCACTAGCCTTAACTGTGTGCTTTGTCCTCACTCACGTGCATGCCAGGATAAACTTCCCGACATGTCACCCATCCCAGTACTACTCCAAGTTGAGCATGCTTAACTATGGAGTTCTTAGTGATGGGCTCCCTGAAAAAGAGGTGCACCTTAGTGATATGGGTAGTCCAATCATTCCTTTTTAAGATCATTATATCTGAGGCCTCAAATCCTAGGACGTTACAATCTCCCCCACTTAGACTCTTGATGTCCTCGTCAAGGCTCAACTATATTGCCTCATAATATTTCCCCATTTCAGTACAGACCTAGAATGGCACATGGACACCCAGCTCCCGATCACGGAATACCACTGCAAGGGTGGCTATGTCACCATGGACAACCCTTTCCTACATGCCTGAACCGCATGGCTCAAGACTGGCATGCCACATGCCCATGCAGGCCCCACCTACTAGAGGGGAATTGTCTCTGATACCATTTGTCACGTCCAGGCCCACTGCCCAAGGCACTAGTAGAGTTTCAGGTATGACGACTGTCCCCACATACCACCACTAGGCTTAACTGCGCACTTTTTCCTCATGCACGTGCATGCCAGGATAAACTTCCCGACAGGTCACCCATCCCAATACTACTTAAAGTTGAGCATGCTTAACTATGGAGTTCTTAGTGATGGTCTCCCAGAAAAGGAGGTGCACCTTGGTGATATGGGTAGTCCAATCATTCCTTTTTAAGATCATTCCTGGGACGTTACAATTGACGTCATAGACATGTGGCTATAGTGTCAATTTCTAAGTGATGTTATAGGGTTGTTTTAACTGATGCTAGAGATAATTTCTGTACAAGTGTGTCCTCTATGAATGATTCTTCTAGTAAATGAACACAAGCTTTTTATCAAAATTCAAGGATTCTTAATGAAAAAATATATTGAAGTGGTGAGAGCTATGTATATATATGTGAGTATATATATTTGTGTGTGTCCATATATATATATATATATATATATATATATATATGTGTGTGTGTGTGTGTGTGTGTGTGTGTGTGCATACATTGATATTTGTGGTACATGTTATCATGTACGCATAAAGATAACCAATATCATGCTTTCCCTCCACCGTGCCCGTCTCTACAAATTTGAGTTCACTTTAGGTGGTCCTCATATGCCATAATTCACTCCACGATTGCTTCTAGTTCAAGCTTCCAATGTCACTTGGATACATGGAACACTACTTTTCTAAATTGAGATTGATGAAAAGTGATCTTAGGTGTCTTCTAGGTGGTTGTCATTAATCTATTCATGAACTTTGAGGTCAATGAAATGGATAAATGTGATGTAGGACATGCGATGTAGGGAGAGAGAATGGATGACTTGGTTGAGGATAGGTTGGATCTTATGGAGTTTGACATGTCCAATGTGGTATACTTGCTGACTCTAGCTATGAAGTGTCTTGGGGAACCTACGCACCTCAAGATGTCACATGATAAGGCCAAGATGCTCTAGAGGGGTGGGACTTTGGAAGAAACATGTAGGATGAGAAAGAGAGTCTTCAGCCTATCTCATTTTTCTTGGCTCTCACAACATAAAGTTATATTTTTCTTTAAAACTCAAGAAACACAACACAAAGACTTATATATTTTATGCTATAGAAAAACAAAATCTTAAATATTTTAAATAACACAACTAGTAAGACAAAATATTGAAGATACTTACTACAAATGATAGATTTTGTAATCAGGTTTTTCTATTGTTATTAATACCAAATAAATACTTATACATGTGTAAAATTAAGTATGATATTACAAGAAAGATCTTGAACCGATGAACTTGTGTTCTTAATTGAATAATAGGATATAATTATCAATTTGACAAAAAAATCAGATGAAATTCATTTATAATAAAATATGAAAAACCATTTGGTTGGAATGTATTGTAATCCATTTCCAAACATTAAAGGATAATTTTTTTCATGATGGATGTATATGAATGTAGTGCCACAAAGATGCATTTCATGTCCTTGAAGGATATTATTTGGATTAATCCATCACACAATAGGGAGTGTCTTGTCCATTGTGTCCGTAAACACTTGAGTCGAGAAAGAACCATAAACAAAGTTCGATCTTTTTTAATATGTAAGAGATTATATCAGCCTAAAGTTGACTACTTGGGTTTAATTTGGGAAAGAAATTGCCACTTTCTTTGCTATGTGCAATTTAGACCACTACTTCTATCCTTGGATGATGTGATAGGTGACAACTATGATTGCTAATTATTCCTTCATCTATTCTTCTCTTGGAACAAAATAAGCAATCTGTATTTTTTAAAAGGTCGTAATTGCATAAATTTTCCTTAAAGTAAGATATTTTTGTTGTAAATTGGAGGTTTTCCTTAATTGACAATACTACATCTAATTCTCAATCAATGAAGTCAATTACCTAGACCCATATGATATTTCTCCCCCATCATTAAGCTCCATCAAACATAAGGTACATTGGTAGGGGTGAAGATGCATTCTATAGAGATATCACTATTCAAATGTGGAATGTTGAAGATAAATACAGAGTATTAGTTCAAACTCTATCATCTAAAGTGTATATTGTGATGTAATTACCATCACCAACATTATGATGATCAAATCTATTTGCATTAGACATGTATTCCTCTCACTCATGGTTTGGTTCCTATGTTGTATGAGAATGCCTTATTCTAGATAGCTAAAAATCAACTAGAAAGAGTTATTTATCACCCTTGACTTACAATAAGATTGAGATCTTTTTCATAAAGGAAGATAATATTATAATAATAATAGACATAAAATAAAGTGATCTAGCATGACTCTCGTCACAAAGAAAGTCTAGAGAACTAAGGAAGCATCAAAAAATAAAAAATAAATATTTATGATAAGACAACTAGTTTAAGTTTTCAGCAACAACAATTAGAAGGTATCATATGGGTCTTCATGGATCTCCATTTCATATATTGCTACATCAATTTGATTCCAAATATATTTGATAAAGGTGGATAAGTCTCTTGATCCACACAATCTTCTTCCAAGGTTTCCACTCACCTTGTGCATGAAGAAGGGTCAGAAACCTAAGAAATTTACATCTTTTAGTATGGGCAAGTTGAACATTCATTTCTCATATTTTTTTTCAAATAAATGCATACATCGTTCCATGAAATTTTTCTAAAATTAATATGAAACACTAAGGAGATGTGTACAATTCTTTTAATGGATTCTTTGGAAAATGTGTTCATGATATTGATAGTTGTTATATCACCATAGTTATGCTACGTTGTTGTTTGATATGACCATGTAAAAATGAAAAGTTTCATCTCATTGTGGAAGTCGGCTTAGAAGAATGTCAGGATTGAATTCTTTTCAGAACTACATTGTTTTAACCGTTTTGTTTAACTGAATTAATCATAGGAGGTATTGTATTAGAAAAGATTTTATATTTTAATGATTTCTGATCCCATATGACATTACACCTTTGATACATTTCTATTATATATTGACAAAAATATATAAACACTTATCGTATAGGATAAATTCTAACTACTAGAATGCTTAAAATTACACATTAAGAGTAGTATCTTTAAGGTGTTGTCATTGGTTTTGTAAGATTTTTAACAATCATGTGTAGTAGGTAAGCAAAGTACATCTAGCTAATAAAGAAGACTATTGCGTTAACATTTTTATCTTTTAAGAGAGGATGGTTTTTATCTATCTGGTAGGAAGGTCATTTATTATCTCATAGCAGCTACATATTACTACTTATTGAGGGGATCCAACATTGATAAATTGTAAATACAATGGCAAAATCGGAATGACAAAAATACAACAAATTTTGGACAACACTTTTAAAAGAAAGAGAATCAAGAAGAATGGTAGGATTGTATTCTTATGTAAGAAAACTTGACATGTTGTTCCGTAGTAGAGAATTTCAACCCTTTAATAGTCATATAAAATATTATTATTGTTTTTGTTGTTGCCACAATTGTTTTCTAGTTCGGCTAGTCTAAAGCCAACAACGATACTAGTTTAATGAAAATGAGTCATCACTTACCAACTAACAAATCATAGCATATGAGCTTCCCATTTCATTCCCCTTCTAAAAAGGACACATGTTATGTGATCGTTGGAGTTTAACTTTTGATTTTACTAGTGTCAATTTGTAGTTTATAATCTACCAAGTACAATGGAGAGCCAAAATTATTTGAAAACAGGACTGAAGAGGCAAATAAACTTAGCATTGAGTCGGTGCCTAACATGTGGAGCTGAAGTTAGATGTTAGGATGTATGCTATTCATATGTATTGGCATCCCCATTAGTGGGATGAGTTGAATTTCTAACCCAAGTGCAACAAAAAGGGAAACTATGTACAATATATATATATATATATATATATATATATATATATATATAATAAAGAAAATGATATCTATAATTAGAGGAGGAATAACCGTGCTAACATGGAGATTCTTACAAGAGAGAGAATTGAGAAGAAGAAAAAGAAATTTGGTAATAAATTTTTTTATTAAAAAATTTATTTGAATCCTTATAAGAGATACAATCTCACAAGACCAATATCAACACCCCTTTGAGAAAATGTAATACAGAATAATATAAATAATTATTATATATATTGAAGATAGTACTCATTTTCTAAACAACACATAAACTCAAAATGAGTATTTCATGTCCTTTTGATATAATACACATTTTTTATGTAATTACATTTTGAAATACATATTAAAAGATTATATTGTATTATATTTTTGGTGATAATGTTCATTCTCTATATACCACACTAGCTAAAAATTGAGTTATATATGTCATTCTTTTGGTACAGTACTCATTTTATGTTTACTAACAAAAGGAATACAAATCCCCAAAGAACGACATGTAATACCTATTGTTTGAGATAGTGTGCTACTTGATAAATGTGTATTATCCCCAAAAATATAATACAATACTCATTTTAATACTTATTTTAAAATGTAATGACATAAACAATGCATACTATGTTGGATCAAGGGCTTTAGAGGGGGGTGAATAGAGCTTCACGATTCTCACAAAATAGATTAGACCTTCAAATTATATTAAGTGCAAAAGCTAAAGCATATAGCCAATTTGAAGTCCTAACTAACAAGCATAGAAAGGATGAGAGACATTGATAGCATACACTTGTACAAAGTGGAATAGAGTGTTTCCATGTCCTAACTAGGAGCATGTCAATTCACTACCTAGAGTTGGTTAGTCTCTAGGACTTTGCAACCTTGGTACTCTTATATTCATTCATAAGATTGCAAGTCAAAACCACATTCATCCAAGGACTTAATACATCAAGAAAGGATCTTCAACCTATCGAAGGAACTTACCCACTTGAGCAAAGGAGTCTTCAGCCTTCAACAAGGACTTACCCACTCCATCTTCAAGTCTTTGGCCTTTAAGGAATTACCTATCCTTCTTGAACGTCCTCCTTACCTATCTCCTTCACTTAGAGATCTTGATCACCATGCTTTCTTCAACCCTGAAGAACAACAACTCCTTCTCCTTCACTTGGAGAAGATCTTCAAGCCTTTTCTTCAATGAGGAAAGGGTATAGGAAGATGGAGGTGGAGAGCTTTACATGGATATAACGGATAGCTCTCTTACAATGGATCATGACTCACTCTTATTCATAGATTTGAATTGAAAGTAGAGAGAGAAAGGGGCTCAAAGGGGTGTAACACTCTCAACTAGGCTAGGACCAAGCTATGCATTGGAAGAGCAAACTTGGGATGAAGCCCAATGGGTCCTATTTATAGTTGGGGGTGCCCCTTTGATAGTGGGAACACTTAAGGATGAAAAATAGCCGTTTTACAACTTGCAACAGATCTATTTTGGGTCCCAACACATCTCCAATGGTTGGAATTGATTTTTCTGCATTTCCAATACAGTCCAATCGGTCGAGTTTTAATAAAGGTAACTCGACCGATCCACTATTCGACAAAGCTGATTTTTCAATTGTCGGTCGAGTTTCTTTGAGGAAACTCGATTAATTGACTAAAATTAATTTTGGACCGATTGGTCGATCGATCGAGTTCTGTGAAGTGTAAACTCGACTGAATTGTCCAGATTCCAAATTCCACACAGATCGGTCGAGTTGGTAACTCGACCGACAGAGTGCCTGTGACAAATTTTAAGGAATTTGATTTGGATGATCAAACCGTGGATTTTTGTGTCCCAATCACTTTTCTCATCTTAGTTACAATACATAACATGTTTACAAGTGATTACAAAATTGTTCTAGGTCATTTGGAGCTATTTCCCAAATTGGTCACTTGCATGTCTTTTTGTTTGAACTTGATGAGTTTGATTCTTTTCTTATACCTAATGCCTGAAATTAGTCTTAAATAGATATATTAGATATATATGAATGGAATGGTTGAGTCATTATCAAAATCTGGACAATGTACGACACTTAGGTCAACATTCTCCCCCTTTTTGACAATGACAAACCATTCCTCAACATATTGAAAAGAATATGAAATTTATACCTTTGCCTTGAGAATTGCAAGGGGATGCATGTTTGAACAATCTGAGTTGCTCCCCCTCAATTCATGCTTACCTATGCCTGCATGGTTAGTTAAACAACAAGCAACCATTGTGCATATATAGTCTATGTGATTCTTAAATAAGTCTTGTTAAATTTAAGTTTAGTAGACAAAAAAAGAAGCATATAAGAAATAAAACAATATGTTTGAGCTATTTCTCCCGCTTTGTCATCTCACAAAGGTAGGGGGAAGAAGAGCTCCAAAAGCATAGGTCTTCTCCATAAGCAATACAAACCACAAAACAAAGATCACTGCAAGCTTAAAAATAGACAAACATAGAGAGAAACACCAAACACCATTCATAATCAAAATATGGTAGAAACCAACTCCAACTCATAAGATATGATAGATAAATGAGTCACAGTACATAAAGATTAAGATTAAAACAACGAAGGTGTTCTTGTAGATGCAAACTAAAAACAACATACAAAGTAGAAAATGAAAAATAGTACATCTCAGATGATGTGTCTAATGTCATAAGTACAAAATGGTCCAAAAAGATAATATGATCAACATACATGACTAAAAAACCTAGACAATAGACATCTATATCATCTATATCTATCTGGTCATCATCAACTACCTCGGGCTGGTAGTCTTCATTGCCGTCTGAAGAATCAACAATGACAGCATGAGTAGCCTCATCTCCAGACGCTCCAGTGAAGCCATCATCAAAACCATCAGAGCCACCATCGCCATCGTCCTCAGTGGCCTCCTCATCAGAAGCCTGGTCTGGCATGTCCACGTTAGGGGAACGATAGCCATGGCCCGACCATATGGAGAGTAGGTTAGCCAAGCGACAAGCAGGAAGGGGTAACATCGGGTACTCAGGTCCACCAGCAGAGGGATCATCGAAAGCTGTAGGGGGTGGAGCTGGGTAGAAGTGACTATATGTATAGGAAGCATAGTCACCATCGGGATAGGGTTGGTAGGTGGGGTATATATGGTTTCAAGATAGGTTCATGGTCGACATTATCTAGCAAAGGTCCTAGTGTAGATGTTCTTGGACCTGTAAGTTATACACCTACTGATGTATCATATAGCACATAAGGGTTTCATTTGACACATTGAAGGAGGCACGACTAGGCTACGGAGGGCTAGCTAGTGGAGGAGGTGCCTGGGTGGAGGTTGAGGTGGAGGATCCAGATGTGGTAGAGCTTGGGGTAGGAACACTCTTGAGAAGTGTTGTGACGACCGTCTCACGAAAACATAATAAACTAATGCGGAAGCGTTCACTAAGCAGCGGATTACCAAAAATCACTAAAAATTTAAACCTTTTTATCAAGAGATCCATCAAAGGAAAACTTTCTCACATGGAACCAAAGTAACATATTTACATTCTTGTTCAAAGGTACATATTATGCATCATCTCCTTCAGAGAATTACAAGCATTAACTGTCCTGCTAAGCTAAACACATGCAGTATAAAATCTTGACGCACTGAGCCAAAATCTCAAAAGCACTGACTACTACTCCAAGGACTTGAGAGTACAGAGACGACACATAGGACTCTATGTACATTATACAAGCCATAACAGTCAGTGTCTCCACCTGAGACTTCATTGTTGTCTCTACTCGTGTTGCTGCTGTCCTTCACCTACTGAAGGATTCTTACCTCCTCGTCTGCGTCCACCTAAAAATGTAGTTCCCACGGGGGTGAGACAATTGTAAATTGCCCCAACGAGAGATATAACTCTCCGCCAGAAACATTATTATTTCTGCTAAAGAAGATAATTATACACAAAGGAATTATATTTGTTTGGCAGCAGTTAATTCAATGTCTAACATATTAGAACATCATTCTTATCAAAAGAAATGCAACTATAACTTGATAGAACAACAAGTCACTTATCCTTTAAGGAATATGAAGAACATGTATAACATTTATTCACTATAGAATCATTACCACAACATTAACTCTCTTTAGGATTAGATCATATATCTAATGTCTGGCATTGTTATTAATGAGTCATGGCCTGTAGCCATAGTCTTTCACAAAGTGTTGGGATCTTAGTCCCTCATCTCATCAAGTACATTTCCACTTCTTAATAGGTTCATCATCATGATTATAGCATCTGGGTATTTTAACCCAAAACTCACCATAGGATACTTATTACCACTTATTAGGTAACTTTTTACCTTCAGATCATCTGACCAAAGACATCATAATTCTTGATATACAATGTATTTTACATAGTACACAAAGCTCATTGATTCTTACTACACAAAGCATATGAAGGCTTATAAAGCCTATAAAACATTCTCAATAAACAAGCATCATAGCCCATACCTGGCTATGCTTCTCATCTCATCATCCCTGCATGATTAGTATTCATGGTAACAATTATAATGCTTTCATATCAGTATCATAGAACACTAAGTAGTATCATCCCTTTTTAGGGTTCATGATTTCTCTTTCACATCAGTACCATACAACACTAAGTAATACCACTGTTTCCTCTTTAGGGTTCATGGTTTCTCTTTTATATCAGCACCCTTCATTAGGGTGTTCCATAAGTAACCACTTGGGTTCTTAAGATCATATTATTAATGATCAACCCTATTCCATTGCTTCTCAAAGCTAGAAACCAAAAATAGATATCATAAGTATTCAAACATACTTATATATCCTCATCATTCATCATTGAATATATTATCAACACTAAGTATGAGTTTCTCTCTCATCTTTATCAGAATATGATTGTATCATAGTCTATTGATTTGGATTAACCTTTTCATAAGGCATGTTAGCCTACACTTAACAAAGTGCATTACATCTCAATGTAACAATTGTCATGACACATTTCATGTGTCATCTATTCCAATTATAATGAACTTATAACACATCATGGTATATCAGAATTGGGGTGTTGGATGTGATATCTATCATGCCTTGATGTATCACATCCCTCAACACCCTCATCTTGCTTGAGTTTATTCACTCAACTTGTATTAGGGTATCACTCATCCTAATACCTATGCACTAGATCATCACATTCATTATGCAATGTATTGGTCATGATTCATCTATTTTAGAATACACAACCATTGCCAAAGATATGGACTCACCCTTGAGTCAGGGACTATTCATATAAGGATATCCATGTTGGTATGTATGCCCTGAGAGACAATCATGGGATGATTGGTGGGATACATTAAGATTGATTTGATAAAAATCAAAGGCAAGCTTCCAATTCTTTCTGGTTCAGTCATATGAGATAGTGATAGAACAGATTGAATGTCTAGAGAATGACAGTACTCAATGACGTATACTTTCAAGTTGAGGACCTGAACGATGAGATCATACAGATGCTAAGAGTTTATACATTCTTGTTATGTCCCTTGTCGGATGTCATTGTGAAAGGTAGATAGACAGCAATGACACAGAAGACTAGATTGTGGTGTTGGTTGATGACAAAATCTCATTAGTCATGATATAGAGATATCAAACCAAACACATAGGTACTTGTTAGAGAACAAGTGTACCGGACAGACCCACCGTGAGTTTGACACATGGAACCATGACATGGTAGTCACAGTCAGTACTCACAGTGATGGTGGTGAGTGTGATTCTTTGACCTAAAATCACTACACTCAACACATGTCGTTGGGCACACTTTGACATCATCAAACGCAGTCTAGAAACATGGGTTGTTATAAAGGTGATGATTGGGTGGCTTTGACACATGGGACTTTTGAGGGGTGAGTGATAGATATGGGATTTGTCCCTCCTAAGGGAGTTTGATATCCAAGGCCACTTGATGAGTAGGATTGAGATAGGCGTGCGCACACATGTGTGAATCAGTATGTAATATTGATGTCATACATATCTCGTTCAATCTACTCTGAGATCAAGAAAGTGAATGAACGTTGACAGTTAGACTGTTCCATGCCTCGAGTTCATTTGAGATATCAGTGACAAAGGAATTATACATTCCCTGTAACACCATTCACAGATTGTAGGATTGAAAGTTGTTCTCCAACTTTCTACTTTCACTTGGGTAGCACTGATGTGTGACTAGGCACCGCTCTTTTCTTGTGAAGTCATAAATGTTATGGACTTTCACTGCCAACGTGAAATGGACCTGCAGGGTCACACACATAGGATTTAACCTGGAAAAGGAGTTTTGTCCACAAACAATGTTTAGATTGATTACTAAAGGTGTTTAGTAGTTCAATTAAACACTCAATCAATTGATAGCTCAATATCATAATGTTCAAGGTGTTAGACACATTGATTGGAGTATCGGATTGATTGAAATCGCAATTGACTGATTCTGCACAATCTGTACTCCCAACTAATCGGCTCATGTGATGAACCGGTCGGCTGAGCTTGGTGAACCGGTCGGCTCAAGTGTTGAGCCGATCGGCTCAAGATTAGGGTGAATTGATTGCTTCAAGTGTTGAATCGATCGATTCAACTGGTGCAACCGAGCAACTTGGGAAAATAGGATTGGTGAGAATTTTCCTTTCATTTCAATTGCCCAATTTGATTGGGAAATAGGATTGGTATTCGATACCAATTAGAAACAAAAGAAGGAAAGTCAATCGGGAACCGACCAGGACCACCAACTGACTGGTTCACTTGTGAACCGACCGGTTGTGGTGTCCCAACCGACCGGTTCAGGTCCCCAACCGACCATTTCAGTTGTGAAACGATCGGTTCAGGTTGCGAGTTGGTTGCTTTTGTGGAAAATATCGAACCCTTCTACTCCTGCTTTTAGTCCCGCATTGCCCTGGACAGAGAACCCTGTCCCATGACCCTCCTATATATAGGGGTATTGGGGGCTTCTCAAATAAAAAATCAGTGCAACCAGTTGCTCTGCAAAGTTGTCGTTCTCTCTGGTTTTGGTAACTGAGAGAGAGCCCGAGCAAGTGCTACCTAAAAAGGGAGGCACAACAAGGGAAAGACAACTGCAGTTGCAACTGGAGGCAGGAGAGTGTGTTGGCGACTAATACGTCAACAGGAGGGTGCGACTCCTTCCAATTCCTTGTGGGACAAGGAGATTGGAGTTCCAGGTGGTCCGTGTGGACTACTACAGAGGTGGGAGGTTTCTGCCGCTCAGGAGGACAATTGTCAATCCCGACAGTCCCGGTGAGAGGAGGAGTCGTGAGTCCTGGTGCGACCAAGAGCTGCACAGACACCGTCCAAGACCGGAGGTGAAGACCGCGCAAGGCGCGAGGTATTGTCGCTGAGCAAGCCTCAGGACAAGGTATGATTCCACAAACCATCCTTTCCTATTATATATACGTTGACACATTTCCTTGTTCCGGGTTTAAGGGAGAAAATTTTTGTTTCCGCTGCCTTCTCTGCCTCCCCTAAAACCCAACAGTGGTATCAGAGCCACGTCAACTATTCTATATTTTAGGAATATCGATATG
The DNA here is from genome assembly GCA_963693085.1 of Alisma plantago-aquatica. Classification (NCBI taxonomy): domain Eukaryota; kingdom Viridiplantae; phylum Streptophyta; class Magnoliopsida; order Alismatales; family Alismataceae; genus Alisma; species Alisma plantago-aquatica. Next base: position 24,876,647 of record OY856409.1, on the reverse strand, counting down.
ATCGATTTTGGTTTGTCTCCTTTATTTATTGCATACGATGCGAATAATATTGGCTTTATGCATGTCCAATCTTAAATCCACAAATCACAAGTTACATATATGATATGTATTATTAATGCACTCGATACACGTTGCCTTTAAACAAGTTTTGTGGTGGATGTATAGCGTGGTTATGGCCAATAAACCCTATCTGTGTATGGTTGTATGTGGTTGCTTGCATCTCAGTCTGTGCACCGATCTTCCCTCTCCTATTCCCGAGGTAACTCGAAATAATTCAAGATTCTTTCCTACCTTTGCTCCCCCCGAATGTAACTCGGGTTTTCCCTTTTAAGCAGTGTAAAATTAGGATAGATTTTATTTCCTGTTATGTCAAAGAACAAAGGACATCCATACGACAGCTGAGACGATCAGTTCAAGACGTGAACTGATCGGTTGACGTTCCAGACGATCGGTTCAAGGAGTGAACCGATCGGTTAATGACCGGTTCGAGGAGCGAGATTAGCGGGTGGAGGCCATGACGAGATGCACGATGACCAGACAAACCGATCGGTTGGAGGATCCAACCGATCGGCTGGTGGCACACAGACGACCGAGCCAGAATGAGCAAGTCATTCATGTGATGAGTTGATCTACTCAAAAGGCAAAGCACAGAGTTCATCTTATACAGGTTGCATGTGATGTAGACCTAGATGACCGTGATTCCTCTTGGCTCGAGGAATCACATTAGGATGGCCATAATCGTCGCTTTTATCGTTTGTGCATGTTTTCTATGGGATATAGTATGTATATGATACGTATTATGTATTGTGGTGATTGGATATGTATATATATATATATAAAAACCAAATCCCTCATTAAATATTAAGTTTTAGATGCCTTCCAAATGCAACACATGTGAAAAGCTTGATTGACCAAGTGTGGGCACGCCCTAGCGTGGTGCACCGTCTATCTCGTGGAAGCGTGAAGGATGAATGTGTGGGTCTACCCTAGTAGGGTGCATATTCATCATGTTTGCTTTGGGTTGGACTTAACAAAGTGATCTAGATGGGATCTAGTACCTTGATGCATGGAGATGATCATGGCAAGGAGTTGCATATGACATCTTATCAAGAGTTGCATATGATGCAATTGGCAAGAGTTGCCTACCTGAGAGATCTATGCTGTGGGTGACAACCCTAGCTGGTCCATGGCTTAGAGAATTTCAGGATCTTGCCCACTAGAAGGTTGTACGCTACAATCTTCTGAATTGATGGTGAGGGCTATCTATTTGAAGTAAAATAGTGGGAGCGATAATTAATTAAAGGCCTAATTATATCGTCAATTTTTCAAATCAATCAAATAAGTCAAAAATGATTTTTTTGGACTAAAATTGCATATTTTCCTTTTATAGTACAAATGGCAACAAACAACAATCACTTTTATTTGCGATCGGTCCTTGAAAAGGACAAGCTAAATGGGACAAACTTCCACGACTGGTATCGAACATTGAGAATTGTTCTCACTCAAGAGCGTAAGCTCTATGTCCTAGATACTCCAATTCCAGAGGAACCCTCTCCTAATGCACCAAAGACAGAAAGGGGTTCTTACAAGAAGCATTATGATGATGCCATTGATGCAAAGTGCTTGATGTTGTGTTCTATGAACCATGAGTTGCAGAGACAACATGAGAACATGGGTGTCATTGAGATGATTCAGCATCTCAGGAACATGTATGAAGATCAGGCACGACAAGAGAGATACAATGTCTCAAGGGCGTTGTTCAAGTGCGTCATGACAGAAGGAGATCCAGTTGGTCCTCACACACTCAAGATGATTGGGTATGTGGAGAACCTACAAAGACTGGGATTTCCACTAAGCCAAGAGTTGGCTATTGACGTGATACTGCTATCATTGCCAGAATCCTACAGTCAGTTTGTGATGAACTACAACATGAACAGCTTTGATAGGCCACTGTCAGAGTTGTTGGGCATGTTGAGGACAGCCGAGATACAGATGAAGAAGGACAAGCCTAAGTTTGTGATGGTGATCACGAACAAGAAAGGCAAGTCCAAGCGCAAGGGAAAGGGCAAAGCTAAGAAAGGTTCTGATGCTAGCCAGGAGCCCAAGACATCTTCAGCTCTCAAGGCCAAGGGAGGCGTGACCAAGAAAGGAAATTTCCACCATTGTCAAAAGCCAGGACATTGGAAAAGGAATTGTCCTCTCTATCTGGAAGAACAAAAGAAGAAGGAGGCGACTAACGTCTCTACTTAAAGGTGTCATGAAAGTAAACTTGTAACACTTTTTTGAGGTATATGATACCAAGATGTAAAGTGTAAAGCACTCATAATTGGGGCAAGTGTTGCCGCCATAGATAGGAGTACTTTAGTTTATTTTCAGCCTATAAGGCATGTAATACAGTTATGAACTGCTATTTCATATTTTCCAATAGATAGAAACACTTTATTTTTGCATATTGTGCGACAATGATGGCAATTAATAAAGTTGAGTTTTCAATCTTAAAGATATGATCTTTGTGGCAATGCCTTATTTATCTTGTGGTATTTGATATGCATAAGATAAAATGATACCTAAAAGTTATAGATAACTCAAACAATCAAATTAGCATCAATCATGAGAAATTCATTTCTAGTTTCCATGTGATGGATAAATCTAGACTCTTTTGGTTAGAGAACCAGTAAGAGACATGAATATCTTGGACATGATTAATCAATCTTCACTAATGTAGTGCGAGAGTGATTATCCTATTAGGTATAATATATGTGATGTATTTAAATACCTATTGGAACAAATGCTAATACTTCAAATGGTGTTTAGAGAAATACCAATATGAATATCTTGAAGTGTTCAAGATTATCATAGATGAAGTGCAAATTTGGTAAAGTGTTAATTCTTGATGAGATCAATGAATGAAATACTTGGACCAAATGTTTGAGATCCTTTTGAGTGATTATGATAGTGTATCATAGTGAACTCATGATTAAGGAATGGTGATGTCTAAATCAAGAAGGAATCATACTCTAAGGAGTTAGAGAATGATTATCAAATAACTAAATTCTTCTTAATAAAAGAATACCCCACACTAATAAAGGACATTGAGAATCACAAGGAGTTGTGAGTTCTTATATCCTTGACAGATACACCTCAATTATCTATGTGATGAGTTGTTCATGTGATGAGTCAACTATCTAGATGAATATGAGGAACCGAATTTTGAGTTATGACCATTACATCCTAAATGACATCCATGTGAACCATAAGGTATGACCTTGATGGTAGCACCCATTGGAATAAAATCCATAAGTGTGAATAAGTCTTAAGTGTTAAGAGACATGGATAACATTTTGAGAAGGATGATGCTTGTTTATTGCAACTTAATGACTAAGATATTTGGCATATGGATACTAAAACAGCATTCCTATGATGAATAAAACAAGGATGTGTACGTGACACAACCTATAAGGTTTATGAATCCACTAATGCAAATGAATTCTATAAGTTACAATGGACTAATCAATGTGATTGATTGAGTACAAGCAACTCATAATTGGATCCTTACTTTGATGATATGGTCAAAGGGTTTGACTGATATGTCAAAGATAAAGAAGGGATCTGTGATTTAGTGGGAGCGTGTTCACATTCCACATGTTGATGTGAAATGGAAATGTTCTAGAATGGAAATCCAAAAGTGGAAATTATCTTTAAGGAAGATAGAGATGTTTCCTATGTGATAGGAATTGAGATCTATAGAGATAGTTCTCGAAAACCTCTTGACCTTTGAGGAGAAAGCATACATTGGCAATCTGTACTGAAGGGTTCAGTATGCACATATTCAGTGGGAGAAAACTTGTCCATGTTACATGGAGTTAGTATCCCAAGGCCAAGTGTTCAATTCTTATGAAGAATGGAAACACTTAGAATAGATATGGATCTATCATGTATGTAATCATCCCATTATCTTGCATGTATCAACATGGCAAGAACAAAATGCATTCATCATCTTGTATGTAGGACATAGCAATATGATGTGCTCATCCTGATAACTCGACGAGTGGATGTCTGTCTACTTCCAGTAAGGGTTACTGGAATACCATGAGAACTTGATAAGTACTTGAGAATTACCACTTCTATGGAGATAAGGAAGAGTTCAGTGTAAAGAGTTACATTGATGCAAACTTCCGAAAGGACAGAAAATTAATCGCAAAATATATATAGGATATATAAAAGTAAAAGTTTGTTGATAATTGGAAGTGTTCCAATAAAACCATTTAAAAGGAAATGTCGAGTATCTATGCGTTAGAGAATAGCAGTAGATACTATATGGATCTGGAAGTTCATGAGATGAACTTAGAGATATTCCGCTCATTGATGACAAGTATGGAATCCTTGATCATGCAATGTGGCTAAATGTTAGCAAAGGAATACTAGATTGCATATTACGACACCTCCATCTCATACGTGTGACGTACAACGAAGAGATTAGAGACATGCAATTTATACTGACTTTGGCAAGGTGTTGCCATTACTCACTATGTTAAGCACTAGAGCACAGTAACATGTGGGACATGTTTGAAGATCACTATGAATATGATTCAAGGGTGATTGTCTCATAGTGCAAGTGGGAGTCTGTTGGTATGTATCCCCTGAGAACCAATCATGGGATGATTGGTGGGTTACATTAAGATTGATTTGATAAACATCAAAGGCAAGCTTCCAATTCTTTCTAGTTCAGTCATATGAGATAGTGATAGAACAGATTGAATGTCTAGAGAATGACAATACTCAATGACGTATGCTTTCAAGTTTAGGACCTGAACGATGAGATCATATGTATGCTAAGAGTTTGTACATTCTTGGTATGTCCCTAGTCAGATGTCATTGTGGAAGGTAGATAAACATCAATGACACACAAGACTAGATTGTGGTGTTGGTTGATGACAGAATCTCATTAGTCATGATATAGAGATATCAAACCAAACACATAGGTACTTGTTAGAGAACAAGTGTACTGGACAGACCCACCGTGAGTTTCACACATGGAACCATGACATGGTAGTCACAGTCAGTACTCATAGTGATGGTGGTGAGTGTGATTCTTTGACCTGAAATCACTACACTCAACACATGTCATTGGGCACACTTTGAAATCATCAAATGTAGTCTTGAAACATGGGTTGTTATAAAGGTGATGATTGGGTGGCTTTGACACATGGGGCTTTTGAGGGGTGAGTGATAGATATGGGATTTGTCCCTCCTAAGGGAGTTTGATATCCAAGGCCACTTGATGAGTAGGATTGAGATAGGTGTGTGCACACATGTGTGAATCAGTATGTGATATTGATGTCATACATATCTCGTTCAATCTACTCTGAGATCAAGAAAGTGAATGAACGTTGACAGGATGACTATTCCATGCCTTGAGTTCATTCGAGATATCAGTGACAAAGGAATTATACATTCACTGTAACACCATTCACGGATTGTAGGATTGAAAGTTGTTCTCCAACTTTCTACTTTCACTTGGGTAGCACTGATGTGTGACTAGGCACCGCTCTTTTCTTGTGAAGTCATAAATGTTATGGACTTTCACTGCCAACGTGAAATGGACCTGCAGGGTCACACACATAGGATTTAACTTGGAAAAGGAGTTTTGTCCACAAATAATGTTTAGATTGATTACTAAAGGTGTTTAGTAGTTCAATTAAACACTCAATCAATTGATAGCTCAATATCATAATGTTCAAGGTGTTGGACACATTGATTGGAGTATCGGATTGATTGAAATCACAATTGACTGATTCTGCACAATCTGCACTCCCAACCGATCGGCTCATGTGATGAACCGATCGGCTCATGTGATGAACCGATCAGCTCATGTGATGAACCAATCGGCTGAGCTTGGTGAACCGGTCGGCTCAAGTGTTGAGCAGATCGGCTCAAGATCAGGGTGAACCGATTGCTTCAAGTGTTGAAACGATTGATTCAACTGGTGCAACCGAGCAACTTGGGAAAATAAGATTGGTGAGAATTTTCCTTTCGTTTCAATTGCCCAATTTGATTGGGAAATAGGATTTGTATTCAATACCAATTAGAAACAAAAGTCGGAAAGTCAATCGGGAACCGACCAGGACCACCAACTGACCGGTTCACTTGTGAACCGACCGGTTGAGGTGTCCCAACCGACCGGTTCAGGTCCCCAATCGACCATTTCAGTTGTGAAACGATCGGTTCAGGTTGCGAGTTGGTTGCTTTTGTGGAAAATCTCGAACCCTTCTACTCCTGCTTTTAGTCCCGCATTGCTCAGGATAGAGAACCATGTCCCATGACCCTCCTATATATATAGGGGTATTCGAGGCTTCTCAAACAACAACTCAGTGCATCCAGTTGCTCTGCAAAGTTGTTGTTCTCTCTAGTTTTGGTAACCGAGAGAGAGCCCGAGCAAGTGCTACCCGAAAAGGGAGGCACAGCAAGGGAAAGACAACTATAGTTGCAACTGGAGGTAGGAGAGTGTGTTGGCGACTAGTACGTCAACAGGAGGGTGCTACTCCTTCCAATTCCTTGTGGGACAAGGAGATTGGAGTTCCAGGTGGTCTGTGTGGACTACTTCAGAGGCGGGAGGTTTCTGCCGCTCAGGAGGACAACTGTCAATCCCGACAGTCCCGGTGAGAGGAGGAGTCATGAGTCCCGGTGTGACCAGGAGCTGTACAGACACCATCCAAGACCGGAGGTGAAGACCGCACAAGGCGTGAGGTATTGTCTCCGAGCAAGCCTCGGGACAAGGTATGATTCCACAAACCATCCTTTCCTATTATATAGACGTTGACGCATTTCCTTGTTCCGGGTTTAAGGGAGAAAATGTTTGTGTCCGCTGCCTTCTCTGCCTCCCCTAAAACCCAACTATCCATAATCAACCCCTCTAGGTATTTCATTTTTCAATACATTAATCACTATTCTATCAATAGGAATAGGATTTTCATAATTATAATTTGGGGTTCACTTAGCATCTCACAAACATATATAGATTTCACCTAGGTTTACTCTTCATTAGAGTTTCATATAACATCCTTCTATATCAGGGTTTCATCTAGTATTATGTGAAATTAAGATTTCACAACACATCACCCAGTGATAGGACTTCACCTAGAATTCATAGCACTACCTTATATTAGGGTTTCCTACACATTTACCCCATTTTAGGGATTAAGGTTTACAATTCACATCCAAGTAGGGTTTCTCTTGCCTCATACCCAAATTAGGGTTAGGATGTACAATTCCCATTAAATTAGGGTTTCTTACTTTGTTACACTAAGTTAGGGTTACATCATCACCCTAGATTTATGATTTCACTCAGCTTTGCCCTAAATTAGGGTTTCACATAACCTTGCACTAAATTAAGGTCAAGGTGCATCAATCATTTCAATGAGGATTTCATGCTCTCAATATTTTGGATCAAACCATGATTGCACATTTATTCATGATGAGAGAATTAAGGCTTATATATGTAAGCAATCATCTCTCTCATTCTTTATCCCTCTCATCCTCTCTAGGATGTTAGCTACTCCAAGATGGATTTAGGTCAGTCCTTTAATTAAGTACACATTGTTAGGTCAACCTTCATAATCACCATTGATCTATATCATTAATAATCAAGTAGCTAATTGACCTTTGATCATATTAGGTGTCCAAATGGTGTTACCAACTTGAACCTCAAAAGGTTATGATCACTTAGACCTCAAACGATCTTGGACACTTAGACCTCAAACGGTCTTGACCTATTAGGTTCAAACGGTTTGAAACCATTTGCTAAAGGTGACCCTTGAAACCGTTTGCTAAAGGTGAACATTGAGATCGTTTGCTAAAGAAACATTTTGAAACTACATGAACTCAACCGGTTTGGGATCGTTTGGTCCCAAACGGTCTTGAGACCATTTGGTCCCAAACGGTCTTGAGACCGTTTGGTCCAAACCTCCTCAAAACTGCATGGACCAATTATAGTCTCACCCTATCAAATCAATTTAGGGTTCTCAAAGTTGATTTCTTCAATCATTGAATTCATGTAACCAATCTTCAATTGGACCTATCACCATAGTTCTATTGAGTTAATTAGGTCATCCTTCAACTGATTTGACCCTCAATTAACCCTCAATTGATCATCAATTAGGGTTTGAATCAATTGGATTAGGGTTTCGAATCGATGATCCTTCAACATTAACCAATGTGAGTCTGGTTGCTTTAAAACTATTGGACCATCATCCAAGTTGAACATATCCTGACCCCAAAAGGTCTTGAGGTCATTTTGATGACCTCCAAACGGTCTTGAGAACGTTTTCCCATGTCAACATCAAAATCCAAGTCAATCAATCAAAGTTTGGATCATTGGATTGATCACCAAATCAACATTTGATTACACTTCAACTTAGTACCTTTAGATCTTCAAACACCTAACCATAGTCAACCCTAGACCTCCAAACGGTCTTGGATGACCCCCAAACGTTCTTGGGATCATTTGGATGACCTCCAAACGGTCTTGAGACCGTTTCCTCATCATATCATCATTAATCATGTCATTCAATTAGGGTTTGGATCCTAGGATTGGTCACCAAATTAGCACTTAATTGTATTTCGATTTGGTATCTTTGGACCTTCAAACACTTGACAAAACTTAACCCTAGGCCTCCAAACGGTCTTGGGTGACCCCCAAACGGTCTTGAGACCGTTTGGGTGATCCCCAAATGGTTTTGAAACCGTTTGGGTCAATCAACCCAAAGCATCTACTCATTCAATTACAAAATCAGCACTTAGCCGATTAGGGTTTATACCATATGTTTGAATCTTCAAATACTTGACCATACTCAACCCTAGACCTCCAAACAGTCTCGGTTGACCTCCAAACGGTCTTGAGACTGTTTGGGTGATTCACAAACGGTTTTGAAACCGTTTGGGTCAATCAACCCAAATTTCAAACTCAATCACTTATGAAATCGGCACTCAACCCGATTAGGGTTTAGGTGACTGGTGGACCATCAACTCATGAACAAATTGGAGTTAATAAATAATAATTGGTGGGTCATTAACCTAGATCATTATGAACAAGTCCCCAAACGTTCAACCCTGGTAAAAATCACCAAACGGTCTTAAACCATTTTGTTCTATGCGGTTTAGTGAAACTGTTTCATTCCAAACGGTTTGAAATTGTTTGCTCCCAAAATACAAACCGTTTGGACATTTGATTGAAACCGTTTGGTCTAGATATTTGGGGAGGTGTGTGCTTATGATAATGTCATCATCATCAAGCTCTAGAACCACGAAACCTGCTGTGATTTCCATGGAAATTCCATCAATCAACCAAATCATTATTTGTAAATAGAGAAATGATCATTATTTGATGGGGAATTGAATGCAATAACAAAGTTAGGGTTTCAAGTTATAAAATCCACCTCCAATTGAGCTCCAAAGCTCCAAGATCACGGAAACAATGGTGGGTGCAACTCTTTTCACTATTACAAGGGTCATCCTCAAGCTTTGAGTGAAAAGAATTGGTTAGAATTGAAGAGGGGATCGAGATATGAGGAATTCATGCATTGATTTTCAATTTTCACCATGGATTCAAGGTGAAAGGAGGTCAAGAACCTTACCAACAGGTTGGGGGTCGTCCTCCTGATCCTCCACAGCTTGTTGGTCGTCTTCCAAGCTAGGGGAAAGAAAGAAATCCGAAAAAGCCTTTGTTTTGGCTTGGAAAAGGCACTTTTATAAGAAAATTGATGAGAGAGAAAATTCATTATAAAAGTCTTTTAATTCCAAAATTTTTGCCACCACTTCCCCCTTGGTTTCTTGCATGCAAGGGAATATCTATCCTCACCGTTCTCCCTTCCATTATCCATAAATTAAGGGAAAAGAAATTAAGCACCTTAACCCTTATAATAAGAATATCCATATTTGAGTGGAAATTCTTTTCCTTATAATAATGGTGAGTGAAATTTCACCTCCTGAGGATATGCTCGTTCCTTTGCAAGGATTTAATCTCATCCACACACATATGAATCCAACTATTTTAATTTTGGTTGAAATCCCTTTAATTAATACATTCATTTTTCCCCTAAATTGAATTAGGGTTTCACTTAGGATTAAATCTTGATTATTTTAATATCAAGATTCTCTCTCCTCCAACTTAATTCAAATGAGGGCTCCTCTCATTTTCTTTGCTCTACATGATGACAAGAAATAGTAGGGACCTTATTGAAGTGCTAATTTGCATGTTGAACCCTAGGTTTTGGGTAAATTGCACATTACACCAAAACTAGGTTTTAATGCACAAGGATTGCTTTACAAGCTTAATCTTGGTGCCCAAGCTTGTGAAAACCATACCACTACATCATATTCATTCTTATGATGTCTCAACATCATAGGAACATATTATCATGTGAAATTTGCAAGTTAACCCCTCAACTTGGGTAATTTGCACTTTAGTCCAAAAGAAGCAAACATTGCTTCAACATTGCTCAAACAGGACCAAAATTGAAACATAAGTTCCTCATGAGCCATTATTACTTTTCCCAAGATACGATTAAGCATATACTCAACCTTATTAGGCAAAACATCTAGGGTTAACACATAACCTAGGTCAGGGATGTTAGAAGTGTGGTCTCACTGATGCAGACTACCTTTCTTGCAGGTTTGTAGCGGAAATCCTAAAAGAGAGACTTGCTAGTGGATTTGCGAAAAAGATCACAAATCAAGGCTGGATAAGGAGGATGGGTGCCTCGAGTGTTCTTTCTAGAGTCAAAGAAAGTCATGTGGAGAACGATATATTGGGACCACTTGACTCTGACATTCTTAAGGATACAATACATCAAAACTACGGTGTTTTCTACAATGTCTGTCTCATTCTTCTTGGGATGGATATTGCAGTTCACCACTAGGGCTAGGATGCGGTTTCTAAGTTCTAGGGAAGATGATGGTAGGGTTCCCTTCTTCCTATATGGAAACTGAGGTTTCTTCAGGTACATGTGAATCTCAGATAGGTTAACGTCGAGTTTCTTTTAGAAATTCTCAGGATCCAAAAGGTCGAAGTACTCATGGTAGTCACACCTCCAGGAATGAGTCTCCTCATCACCATTGAAAAAGATATAAAGGGAATCTTTGGTGATTTGAAACTTCTTACCGACTATCATAGAGGTAAGAACTACCTGAGCATCAGGAGGGGGAACTCTGGTGTCATAATTCCACTGTAGATTAGCATAGAATTTGTGAACCTCTTTCATGCTCATGAGGGCATGTTGTAGCATGTGCGTTTGATACATGGAGTGGATAGGTGGTGATTGTATAGGATGGTAGCTACCCTTTCTATCACAACTTGCTTGATCGGATTAGGCTCATAAAGAGGTCAGAAAAGAAAGGGGTTCCTAGGGAAGAGGTCCTTTTATCGATTCACAACCTTAGAGGAGATGAAGCATGTATCATCAAAAGGGACGAGCCTAGAGGATGAGGAAGAAGAGGGAGCAGTAGCGGGAACAACATGTTTCCTCCTTTGGGACGCAATGGAGACGAGAATGGAGAGGAGGAAGCAATCTGTGGAAACAACACCACCAAAATGGTCACGAGACCTAGGGGAGCAAGGAACAAGGTCAAGGGAGGTCACACTAGGTCATATTAGGGATAGGGAGAGGAGGGTCGGGGCTAGGGTTGAGGGAGGCAAAGCTTCTCTTGAGAATTTGGTTGACTTTTCTCTAGTTGAGAGAGAGAAAAGGAAGCTAAATCAAGATATAAGTTGCAGCTCTGCGGCTGATCGATCAAGTTTTGTCACTGGGAAACTTGATCGATTGGTTGAAAAAAGCAAGCCCTCAACCTCGATTGGTCGAGTTAGCCACTCAACCGATGGTCAACCTAACAAAAAACTGACATTTTCAATTTCTAGCCACATACATGTTAATCAAATTTATTTTGCTGGTCCATTATCCATATTAAGTATATTTAGGAACATTCCATTCATAATTGGGTACTATTTAGCAATAAAAACTCAAAATTCAAAAAAATGCTCAAAAACAAGTGAAACTAAACATAACAACAAGCAAATTTTAGCAAATGTTTAGCAATTTTAGGCAAGCAAGGTGATTTAACATGAGCAAGACATATAGAATAAAAGAAACTAGCTAGATAACATGTCAATATCATCTAAAGTAATTATGACCAGTTTAGATCTAATGAAGTTAAATTGCTCTCTAGCTAGAGGTTTGGTGAAAATGTCCGCCAACTGATTTTCCGTGTCCACATGCGTTATATAAATATCCTTTATGGCATTGTGATCACGAAGAAAGTAATGATGAACCTCTATATGTTTAGCTCTACTATGCAATATTGGATTATAACATAGATTGATTACACTAGTATTATCACAATAGATAGGAGAAGCATCAAAATGTATGTTAAAGTCTTGGAACATTTGCTTCATCCATAGGACCTGGGCATAATAACTTCCGGCTGCAATGTACTCAGCCTTGGTAGTTGATAATGCCACAATGCTCTATTTCTTGGAAAACCAAGACACCAAGCATGGTCTTAGGAGGAAGCAAGTGCCACTTGTGCACTTTCTATTAATCAAACAACCTACGTAATCAACATCACTATATGCTACAATAGTAAAGTCCCTTGACTTAGGGTACCATAGTCTAAAGTTTTGGATTTTGGCTAAGTACCTCAAAATCCTCTAAACAGCAATAAGATGTGATTTCCTAGGGCTTGATTGAAAGCGAACACACAAGCCAACACTAAACATTATGTCAAGTCTAGAGGTAGTTAAGTAAAGTAAACTTCCAATCATACCTCTATTGAGATTCTCATCTACCTTCTCAACTTCTTCATCTCTATCAAGTTTGGCAGTGTTGGACATGGGTGTGTCCATCGGCTTCATGTTCTCCATTCTGAAGTGTTTGAGTAGCTCATTCGTGTACTTGCCTTGGTTGATGAAATTTCCATCTTTGGTTTGCTTGATTTGGAAGCCGAGGAAGAAAGTAAGCTCACCCATCATGCTCATCTCAAACTCACTCTGCATCAGAGAACTAAACTCCTTGTGAATATCAAGATTAGTTCCGCAAAATATGATATCATCAACATAAATTTGAATGATAAGGAAATTGCTAGAAGTGTGTTTTAAAAATAAAGTAGAATCAACTTTTCCCATGACATAGCCATTGTCTAACAAAAAGTTCTTTTTCTCACTCTGCTTTGCATCAACATATGACTTCTATCGTTCATGGGATTTCTTTAGCCTTTGCTTGATCAAAGTGACTTTATCAACATACAACTATAGTTCCTATGACCTCAGCAAGGTCCTCTCACCAGCATCATCCTAGTGAAGTGGTGATTGACACGGCCTCCCATAGAGATCTTCATACGGAGGAATCCCCATACTGTCCTGGTAGCTATTATTATAAGTAAACTCAGCTAAGGGAAGGTAGTTCTCCCATGATCCACCCCAATCGAGCACACATGTTCTCAACAGATCCTCTAATGTTTGGATTGTTCTTTTGGACTGTCTATCAATCTAGGGGTGACAAGTTGTGCTAAATTTTAGTCCAGTACCGAATTCTTCTTGCACTTACTTCCACAACTTGTAAGTGAACTTTAGGTCACGATCTAAAATAATCTAACTCAAAACACCATGCAGTCGTACGATCTCTCTCATATAAAGTCAGCTAGATCTGTCACTTTGACAGTGGTCTTTAAGGCAAGGAAATGTGCCAACTTGGTAAGCCGATCTACCACAACCCATATTGCATCATGATCTTTCTTGGTCTTTGGGAGACCCACCACAAACTCCATGGTGATCTATTCCCATTTCTACTCAGGGATTTCAAGCAATCCACCAGGTCATTGATGTTCATCCTTCACCATCTAGAACGTGAGACAAATAGCCACATATGAATTTATGTCTCTCTACATCCCAGGACACCAAAATTATCACTACATGTCATTAAACATCTTGTTAGTGCCAAGGTATATTGTATACTTAGAACCATGATCTTATTAAATGGTATGATTCTTCAAGGATGAATCTTTAGGAACCCAAAAACAACTCTTGTAGTGGATTCCACCATCTACTCTCAGTAAGAGAGGTTCCTGAAGTTTCACTAACAAACCTTTCATCTTGTCAAGATATGGGTTGGCTAACTGGGCAGCTACCAACTCAGTCAACAAGTCCAATTTTATCTAAATGTTAGCCACATGGATCCGGTCTTCTAACCGCTATGGATTCCACCTAGCAAACTCTTCCAATTCTCTCCATTAGCCAGACAAGGTAGTTGTTGTTGGGTTTTTGAGGAGGCAGAGAAGCAGCGGAAACAAAAAAATTTCTCCCCAAACCCGGAAAAAAAGGAATCGTGTCAACATCTATATAATAGGAAAGATGGTTTGTGAATCATACCTTGTCCCGAGGCTTGCTCGGAGACAGTGCCACGCTCCTTGCACGGTCTTCACCTCTGGTCTTGGACGGTGTCTGTGCAGCTCCTGGTCGCACCGGGACTGAAGACTCCTCCTCCTACCGGACTGTCGGATGACAGTTGTCCTCCTGAGCGGCAGTGACCTCCCGCCTCTGAAGTAGTCCACACGGACCACCCGGAACTCCACTCTCCTTGTCCCACAAGGAAGTGGAAGGAGTCACACCCTCCTGTTGACGTACTAGTCGCCAACACACTCTCCTGCTGTCAATTTCAACTGCAGTTGTCCTTCCCTTGCTGCACCTCCCTTTGCGGGAAGCACTTGCTCGGGCTCTCTCTCGGTTACCAAAACCAGAGAGAACGACAACTTTGCAGAGCAATCAACTTGCACTGAGTTGTCCTCCGAGAAGCCCCCAATACCCCTACATATATAGGCGGGTCATGGGACAGGGTTCTCTGTGCCAGGCAATACGGGACTAAAGTAGGAGTAGAAGGGTTCGGGATTTTCCACAAAAAGCAACCATCTCGCAACCTGAACCGATCGGTTCACAAGTGAACCGGTCGGTTGGGGACCTGAACCGATCGGTTCACCACTGAACCGATCGTTTGGGACCCTTGAACCGATCGGTTCACTCATGAACCGGTCGGTTGGGGTTCCAGGTTGGTTCCCGATTGACTTTCCTTGTTTCTTTCCCAATTGGTATCGAATACCAATATTATTCCCAATTGAATTGGGCAATTTGAAACGAAAGGAAAATTCTCACCAATCCTACTTTCCCAAGTTGCTCGATTGCACCAGTTGAACCGATTGGTTCAACACTTGAACCGGTCGTTTCACTCTGTGCATGAGCCGATTGGTTCAACAATTGAGCCGACCGGTTCAGCAACCTCAGCCGACCGGTTCATCACATGAACCGATCGGTTGGGAATGCAGATTGTGCAGAATCAATCAAATGCGAATTCAATCAATCCGATACTCCAATCAATGCATCCAACACCTTGAACATTATGATATTGAGCTATCGATTAATTCAGTGTTTAATTGAACTACTAAACTCCTTTAGTAATCAATCTAAACATTGCTTGTGGACAAAAATCTTCTTCCAGGTTAAATCCTATGTGTGTGACCCTGCAGGTCCATTTCACGTTGGCATTGAAAGTCCATAACACTTATGACTTCACAAGCAAAGAGTGGTGTCTAGTCACACATCAGTGCTACCCAAGTGAAAGTAGAAAGTTGGAGAACAACTTTCATCCTACAATCCGTGAATGGTGTTACAGTGAATGTATAATTCCTTTGTCACTGATATCCAGAATGAACTCGAGGCATGGAACAGTCATCCTGTCAAATGGTCATTCATTTCCTTGATCTCAGAGTAGACCGAGTGAGATGTGTATGACATCAATATCACATATTGATTCACACGTGCATGCACATGCCTTTCTCAATCCTACTCATCAAGTAGCCAAGGATATAAAACTCCCTTAGGAGGGACAAATCCCATATCTATCACTCACCCCTCAAAAGCCCCATGTGTCAAAGCCACCCAATCATCACCTTTATAACAACCCATGTTTCAGGACTGCGTTTGATGATGTCAAAGTGTACCCAACGACATGTGTTGAGTGCAGTGATTTCAGGTCTAAGAATCACACTCACCACCATCACTGTGAGAGCTGACTGTGACTACCATGTCATGGTTCCATGTGTCACTCTCACGGTGGGTCTGTCTGGTACCTTGTTCTCTAACAAGTACCTATGTGCTTGGTTTGATATCACCATATCATGACTAATGAGATTCTGTCATCAACCAACACACAATCTAGTCTTTAGTGTTATTGATGTCTATGGTTATTTCCACAATAACAACCGACTAGGGACTAAACAAGAAAGAATACTCTTAGCATCCGTATGATCTCATCGTTTAGGTCCTTAACCTAAAAGCATACGTCATTGAGTAAAACAATCTTTAGACATCTATCATGTTACACCATCATCTCAGAAACAGTTTAAACATATAGATTGGAAATTGCCTTTATTATTATTCAAATCATTTACAAAGTATCCCATTACAATCATCATATGACTTGCTCTATGGGCATACATACCAACAGACTCCCACTTGCACTTAGAGCCAGTCACCAAGGAAACGCAGTCCTTGTGACCTAGCATGACCATCATGCTTCTGCTGAGAAAGGGCCTTAGTCAGTGGATCATCTATGTTGTCTTCAGTTGGTACTTTGCAAATCTTCACATCTCCTCGCTGTACGATCTCTCGTATGAGATGGAAGCGCCGCAGTATGTGCTTGGACCACTGATGTGATCTGGGCTCCTTAGCTTGTGCAATAGCTCCATTGTTGTCACAACAAAGCTCAATTGCATCACAACTACTGGGAACTACGCCAAGTTCAGAAATGAACTTCCTGATCCACACAGCCTCCTTTGCTGCATGCGAAGCAGCAATATACTCGGCCTCTGTAGTAGAATCGGCAACTGTTTCTTGCTTGGAACTCTTCCAGCTCACAGCTCCATTATTAAGGCAAAACACAAATCCTGACTGCGATCTGTAATCATCTTTATCGGTTTGGAAGCTTGCATCGGTGTAACCCTTTACAACCAGCTCTTCCTCTCCGCCGTACACAAGAAATTGATCCTTAGTCCTTCGTAAGTACTTGAGGATGTTCTTCATGGCTGTCCAGTGAGCATCCCTGGGATCTGACTGGTACCTGCTCGTCATGCTGAGAGCATACGAGACATCTGGGCGTGTGCACAACATAGCGTACATGATGGATCTGATGGCTGATGCATATGGGATCCCATTCATACGCTCCCTCTCTTCACAAGATTGTGGACATTGAGCTCTAGAGACGGTAACTCCATGTAGCATAGGGACGTTGCCTCTCTTTGAGTTCTCCATGCTGAACCGCTTCAGCACCTTGTCAATGTACGTGCTCTGACTTAGTCCGAGAAGCCTTCTAGATCTATCTCTATAGATCTTAATTCCTAGAATATAGGATGCTTCTCCTAAGTCCTTCATTGAGAAAGTTTTCCCAAGCCAAGTCTTTACCTTCTCTAAGGCTAAGACATCATTCCCCATTAAAAGTATGTCATCCACATACAATATGAGAAATGTGGTCGAGCTCCCACTAACCTTCTTGTACACACAAGGTTCATCTTCATTTTGAATAAAGCCAAACACTTTGACTTCTTCATCAAATCGAAGATTCCAACTCCGAGATGCTTGCTTCAATCCATAGATTGACCTTTGCAGTTTACAGACTTTATTGGCATTCTTTGGATCTACAAAACCTTCAGGCTGTGTCATGTACACATCCTCATGAATATTCCCGTTAAGGAATGCGGTTTTAACATCCATCTGCCAAATCTCATAGTCATAATAAGCTGCAATAGCAAGCATGATCCTGATGGACTTAATCATGGCAACTGGAGAAAAGGTTTCGTCATAGTCAACACCTTGAATTTGTCGAAAACCCTTTGCAACTAATCTACCTTTATAAGTTTGCACATTGCCATCCATGTCGGTCTTTTTCTTGAAGACCCACTTGCACCCTATGGGTTTTACCCCTTCGGGTGGTTCCACCAAAGTCCATACTTTGTTGGAGTACATGGATTCCATCTCGGATCTCATGGCTTCTAGCCATTTCTCAGAATCTGGTCCCTCCATAGCCTCTACGTAGGTAGTTGGATCATCATCTATGATCAACTCTCCACCTTCCTGAGTTACAAGGTATCCAAACCTCTCAGGTTCAAGGTGAGTCCTACTAGATCTACGAGGTCCTTGTGTTACCTGAGGAGACTGAGATTCCACAACACCTTGCGAATATGCATTTTCCTCTAGTACATCTACCGGTTCAATGTTCTCTTGTTGGGCTTGAACTTCTTCAAGCTCTATATTCCTCCCACTGTTTCCTTTGGAAATAAATTCCTTCTCTAGGAACACAACATCCCTGGCAACAAACACTTTGTTGTCAGTAGGGTGGTATAGATAGTATCCCTTGGTCTCCTTGGGATATCCAACAAAGTAACATTTATCAGATTTGGGTCCAAGCTTATCAGGAAACATTTTCTTGACGTAAGCCCCACAACCCCAAATCTTCATAAAAGACAAATTGGGACGCTTCCCAGTCCATATCTCATATGGTGTCAATTGAACCGATTTAGATGGTACACGGTTAAGTGTAAACGCGGCGGTTTCAAGAGCATGACCCCAGAAAGAAATTGGAAGATCAGCAAAACTCATCATTGATCGCACCATATCTAACAATGTGTGATTCCTTCTTTCAGACACACCATTATGCTGTGGTGTTCCAGGCGGAGTCCATTGTGATACAATACCACGGGCTCGCAGAAGGTCCTCAAACTCCTGGCTCAAGTATTCTCCACCTCGATCAGAACGAAGTGCCTTAATACTTTTACCAAGCTGGTTCTGTATTTCATTCATGAAATCCTTGAACCTTTCAAGGGTTTCTGACTTATGCTTCATCAGGTACACATAGCCATACCTAATGAAATCATCAGTGAAGGTAATGAAGTACTGATACCCATTTCTGGCATTAGTTCTAAAAGGCCCACATACATCAGTATGTATGAGTCCTAATAGATCACTTGCTCTCTCACCTTTACCTGAAAAGGTAGTCTTGGTCATCTTGCCCAACAAACAAGATTCACATGTCTCTATTGATTCATAATCAAAAGAGTCTAGATAACCATCTTTATGGAGTCTAGAAATGTGCTTCTCATTTATGTGCCCTAGACGACAATGCCAGAGATATGTTTTTTTGAGTCGTTGAGTTTTTGCTTTTTGGTGTTTACGTTGTATACACTTGTCTCCAAATCTATCAAGTATAGACCATAAGACATAGGGGCACTGCCATAAAAGATCACATCTTTAGAAATGGAACACTTTCCATTCTTAATAAGAAATTCAAATCCATCTTTGTCCAAACAAGAAACGGAAATGATATTCCTATTTATGGCAGGTACATAATAGCAGTTCTTCAACTCTATTATTAGCCCACTGGGTAGAGTTAACTCATAGGTTCCTACGGCACTGGCGGAAACTCTTGCCCCATTAGCAACTTGTAGTTCAACCTCGCCTTTCCCCAAAGGCCTACTTCTCTTAAGATCCTTCACATTTGAACAAATGTGAGATCCGCATCCAGTATCAAGTACCCATGACGAAGAAGTAGTAAAGTTAATCTCTATCACGTATACACCAGAAGTAGAGATCTCTATCTCCGACTTCTTCTTCCATTGTTCCTTCCATCCTCTCCATGTAGAAGAAATTGGGTTGGCGAGAGAACACTTCTCTCCCTTACCTACTTTCTTCTTCACCAACGCATTAAGCGTACATAGAGTGGATTCTAAGGCTCCTGGTATATCTGGATTGTGCAGAACACTTCTCACAGTCCTCAACCAGTTATGGAATTTATTCTCAATTAATTTGCCCATTTTAAAAGATGATTCTTTTGCCATTCTACAAGAGATTTCCATTTGTCAAAACCTTTTTGATTTGATTTGAATAAAATTTGACGATAGTTAATTAGGCCTTTAATTAATTACTGCTCCCACTATTTTGACTCAAATTGATAGCCCTCACCATCAATTCGGAAGATTGCAGCGTACAATCTTCTAGTGGGTCAAGATCCTAGATTCCTCTAAGCCATGGACCAGCTTTGGCTGTCACCCACAACTCAGATCTTCCGGGTAGGCAACTCTTGCCAATTGCATCATATGCAACTCTTGATGAATGAACATGCACAACACCTTGCCATGAACATTCCGTGCCTCTGGGCTTAGACGCTCTAAGAATCACCAGTTAACTCAAACCCATAAGCCGACACGGTAAACATGCTCCCTGCTTTGGCAGAACCTACATGTCGACCATTCACACTTCCACAAGATAGACGGCGCACCACGCTTTGGCGTAATCTACGCTTGGTCGATCAAGTTTTCCATGTGTGTCGCTAATGGAAGGCATATAAGACTTAATATTTTAATGAGGGATTTGGTTTTATATACATATACATATCCAATCACCACAATATATAGTACGTATCATATACATGCTATATCCCACAGAAAACATGCATAAACGATAAAATCAATGATTATGGCCATCCTATTTGTGATTCCTCGAGCCAAGAGGAATCACGGTCATCTAGGTCTACATCACATGCAACATGTACAAGATGAAATCTGTGTCTGCCTTTCTGGGTTTGATCAACTCATCTCCATGATTGATCGGCTCGCCATCAGGTAGGTTGTCCGGGTGCCACCAGCCGATCGACTGGCGCCTCTAGCCGATCGGTTCACCGGTCATCATGCATCTCCTCAGGTCGCCACCCTCTTATCTCGTTCCTCGAACCGGCCGTCTGGATCACCAACCAATCGTTTCACTCCTTGAACCGATCGTCTTCAGGTTGTCTGCCGTTCTTTGACATAACAAAAAATAAAATCTATCCTAATTACAATTGAATTGTGAAACCCCGAGTTATATTTGGGGGGAGCAAAGGTAGGAAAAGAATTCTCGAATTATTTCGAGTTACATCAGGAATATGAGAAAGGGAATCGGTGCGCAGACTGAGATGCAAGCAACCACACAAACAACCATACACAGATATAGGGGTTTATAGGCCATAATCATGCTACACATCCACCACAAAACTCATTTAAGGGCGACGCGTATCGAGTGCATTAATATTACATATCATATATGTATATTAGGGATTTGTGGATTGGACATGTATAAAGCGGATATTATTCGCATCGCATGCAATAAATAAAGGCGACAAACCAAAATCAATCATATCGATAATCCTAAAATATAGAGCAGTTGACCTGGCTCTGATACCACTGTTGGGTTTTTGAGGAGGCAGAGAAGCAGCGGAAACAAAAAAATTTCTCCCCAAACCCAGAACAAAAGGAATCATGTCAACATCTATATAATAGGAAAGATGGTTTGTGAATAATACCTTGTCCCGAGGCTTGCTCGGAGACAGTGCCACGCGCCTTGCGCGGTCTTCACCTCCGGTCTTGGATGGTGTCTGTGCAGCTCGTGGTCGCACCGGGACTGAAGACTCCTCCTACCGGACTGTCGGATGACAGTTGTCCTCCTGAGCGGCAGTGACCTCCCGCCTCTGAAGTAGTCCACACGGACCACCCGGAACTCCACTCTCCTTGTCCCACAAGGAAGTGGAAGGAGTCGCACCCTCCTGTTGACGTACTAGTCGCCAACACACTCTCCTACTGTCAATTGCAACTGTAGTTGTCCTTCCCTTGCTGCACCTCCCTTTGCGGGAAGCACTTGCTCGGGCTCTCTCTCGGTTACCAAAACCAGAGAGAACGACAACTTTGCAGAGCAATCAACTTGCACTGAGTTGTCCTCCGAGAAGCCCCCAATACCCCTACATATATAGGCGGGTCATGGGACAGGGTTCTCTGTGCCCGGTAATACGGGACTAAAGCAGGAGTAGAAGGGTTCGGGATTTTCCACAAAAAGCAAC
The DNA here is from genome assembly GCA_963693085.1 of Alisma plantago-aquatica. Taxonomy (NCBI): domain Eukaryota; kingdom Viridiplantae; phylum Streptophyta; class Magnoliopsida; order Alismatales; family Alismataceae; genus Alisma; species Alisma plantago-aquatica. Next base: position 24,854,691 of record OY856409.1, on the reverse strand, counting down.
CATCTCGCAACCTGAACTGATCGGTTCACAAGTGAACCGGTCGGTTGGGGACCTGAACCGATCGGTTCACCACTGAACCGATCGTTTGGGACCCTTGAACCGATCGGTTCACTCATGAACCGGTGGGTTGGGGTTCCAGGTTGGTTCCCGATTGACTTTCCTTGTTTCTTTCCCAATTGGTATCGAATACCAATATTATTCCCAATCGAACTGGGCAATTTGAAATGAAAGGAAAATTCTCACCAATCCTACTTTCCCAAGTTGCTCGATTGCACCAGTTGAACCGATCAGTTCAACACTTGAACCGGTCGTTTCACTCTGTGCATGAGCCGATTGGTTCAACAATTGAGCCGACCGGTTCAGCAACCTCAGCCGACCGGTTCATCACATGAACCGATCGGTTGGGAATGCAGATTGTGCAGAATCAGTCAAATGCGATTTCAATCAATCTGATACTCCAATCAATGCGTCCAACACCTTGAACATTATGATATTGAGCTATCGATTAATTCAGTGTTTAATTGAACTACTAAACTCCTTTAGTAATCAATCTAAACATTGCTTGTGGACAAAAATCCTCTTCCAGGTTAAATCCTATGTGTGTGACCCTACAGGTCCATTTCACGTTGGCAGTGAATGTCCATAACACTTATGACTTCACAAGCAAAGAGCGGTGTCTAGTCACACATCAGTGCTACCCAAGTGAAAGTAGAAAGTTGGAGAACAACTTTCATCCTACAATCCGTGAATGGTGTTACAATGAATGTATAATTCCTTTGTCACTGATATCCAGAATGAACTCGAGGCATGGAACAGTCATCCTGTCAATGTTCATTCATTTCCTTGATCTCAGAGTAGACCGAGTGAGATGTGTATGACATCAATATCACATATTGATTCACACGTGCATGCACATGCCTTTCTCAATCCTACTCATCAAGTGGCCAAGGATATCAAACTCCCTTAGGAGGGACAAATCCCATATCTATCACTCACCCCTCAAAAGCCCCATGTGTCAAAGCCACCCAATCATCACCTTTATAACAACCCATGTTTCAGGACTGCGTTTGATGATGTCAAAGTGTACCCAACGACATGTGTTGAGTGCAGTGATTTCAGGTCTAAGAATCACACTCACCACCATCACTGTGAGAGCTGACTGTGACTACCATGTCATGGTTCCATGTGTCACTCTCACGGTGGGTCTGTCCGGTACCTTGTTCTCTAACAAGTACCTATGTGCTTGGTTTGATATCACCATATCATGACTAATGAGATTCTGTCATCAACCAACACACAATCTAGTCTTTAGTGTTATTGATGTCTATGGTTATTTCCACAATAACAACCGACTAGGGACTAAACAAGAAAGAATACTCTTAGCATCCGTATGATCTCATCGTTTAGGTCCTTAACCTAAAAGCATACGTCATTGAGTAAAACAATCTTTAGACATCTATCATGTTACACCATCATCCCATTCCAAGAGTAGAGAAGGTACATTTACACATTACCTTTTTATTTTCAAATCTAAGTTGAATCATCTTTCTCATGACTCCAAACCATGAATACTTCCATTCTCTTAATTCCACATATACTTATAGGAAAAACTTTTCTCATAACCTTTGAGTCTTATCATAACTCCTATTTACAAACCTTAGTCATTTCCTCAAGGTCTCTAGGGTGTTGATACTTTTGGGGTGATCTTACCCTTTTTGCATCTAGGGAGTGATTCTCACATTTACCCCTCAAGACCCATGAACTCATGAAGGTGGCCAACCTCCTAACCCATGGGCCTTGGGAAAACATAATCATTACCTCCCGACCCTATGGTCTTGTGCATTCCAGGAACAATCAACTCTTACTCCCCTCGGTCTCATCCCTTATTGACCTTAGGAATGACTTAGGGTTCTATCATAGCTTTATTAATTTCATCATACATTTTTCTTGTGGTTCCTTAAGCACATTTCCTCCCTTAGAATCCTCACCCAAATTTCCATCATCTCTCTAGGCACTCATAGTTTTCCTTATGTCCCTTCATGGGAAACATGGTGACCTACCTATCTAGGTTTGGCCCCATTCTACCGGTCACTTCCATAGTGAATTTTCTTTATGTCCCTTAGATAGGGTCATACTTGGGACTAACGATTCATACTCAAACTATGTCCTTTTGTATTTCATGAAGTTAACCTCTCAAGTTCTTTTAAGTGACCTTTAAGGTTACCTCAATTCTTAAACAAATTTTTTGGTACTCACTCTTATAGGAAGGGTCCTTTCCCAAGACAATAAAAAACGATCACTTGATAGTATCAAGGGTCACACAAACTTTCTTGAATCCAAAGTTTATATCATGACATGTAGGCATATTTCTTATTATTCCACCCATGTATGTGGATAGCAAGTAGAAAACTTATTAAACCATTTCTAAGTTTTTTGTTATGTCAAAACCATTCCTCATTTATCAAGGTTGCACCAGTTTGATACATACATATGATAGCATGCAGTGCTAGCCCAATCGGTGTGAGTGGCTCATCACACATATATCTCAGTCCGAGTGGGGTTTCCTTTTACCCAAAACTTGAGGAGAGTGCCATGCTTATTCCCTATAAACTCATTCAACCTTGTCAGCATTGTATGCACCAGATACCACCACTTCCCCTCTTGGCTCTACTTCCTCAGCATTAGTCATCTAAACTACATGACTAAGCCACTCAAGCACATACCAAACTAAAACATGCTAGGCATTTTATTTCAAACATTCTCTTCCACATAAACAATCCTTACAGCCCTACACAAGGGCTACCAATCTGAATCTGAGGCTTCACATCATATTACCATTTCTTACTTCTCCAGGATCTTGGGACTCTCTCTTTCCCTCACCTAAATGGTAGATCCTATTATCTACACGTGGACATGAGAAGCCCCCCTCTTTGTCTCTAGGGTTTGGTCCTTCAAGGACATCTAGCTTACAATAAGCATCTAGGGATCATACATACAGTAACCCAATTCATTCACTCAGGGCAGTCTATTTTAGGACACATCTTACAAATATTTCTCATGATTCCTCATGTATTGGAGTCTAGTTTCCCAACCTTAACTCTATAATCGAACCTAGAACTAGGGGTTCCCTCTTCATAGATGAGGTTGAGGCTCCTAAAGATGCACCTCTTATTCTCACCTAGTCTGCCTTATATGAGAAAGCATACATATTTGTATTATCAAATCTTATGTCCAACTTCAAAACCATGGTCAAATTCTCAAATCCAACTAAGGTCATCATAAACCATATTATCTCATTATGTAACACAAAACTTCTCATTCATTTCCTCCAGTATGTCTATCTCATAATCCAATCCAATAGTCGTTACCCCTCTGGCTTAGAACTAATCCCGTTGCTAGTCTGGATGTTGCTCACTTCTAGGTAGGTGCATGTCTACCTCCCACATGTATCTGCATGGGAAAACACTTTTTTAGGGTTCATACCTGGAGGAGTTTAGACTTTTTGGTCACCATAAACCTTCCGATTTAGGGTGTTATCTCTCTCTTAGATCTTTTCCCCTTTCAAGGGACGACCCACCCTAGGTCGGGTCAATAAAACCAAAAGTTGCAGTAGGGGTCATGAAACCACTTATTGTCTATGTTTCCCATGCATATTCCAGTCCTCCACGTATATCATGCATGCCTAACCTACATACTTGCATGCATGGACAAACTAAAGTATCCAACTTACTGGGTTCTCTCTATCTCTATCCACTGTTTAAGGTTTTGGGTTGATGTTAGGGTTTACAACCTGCACCTTAGGTTTTGTGATTCATGTGACCCATTGAGGTTTTTTCCCCTTACTAGCCCTTGTCCATCTAGGGTTTACCTTTATAGAAGATAAACTTGTCAAACATTTTCTCTTTATCAATATGTCCACTTGTATTATGCGGCGGAGGATGCCTTAATCCTTAAAACTTTTATCCCCAAAACTCAGGAGGAGGTGGAGAAAGAAAACCTTAAACACTTAGTTTGTCTAGTGAAAGAGGGTAAAGAAGGGACGAAAATAGATGAGAAATCCTATAGGTATTTTATTTTGAGTCAAATCATAAGATTTTGTCTAGGAAGTCACATGGATTTTGGAGTCCTCCTAAATCGATTAGCGGGGCAGAGGAAAATATTTCCATCCCCCACATCATGATCCTTTTATAGACACCTCCATCTTTAGAAATTTCTCTAGTAACTTCCTTTGGGCTTTAAAGAATTTGTAAAATTTAATAATTATTAAAAAATATATGGAAAACCAGGCTCTGAAACCAAATGTAACGACCCACCTCCCAGAAACCCCCAATTAAGGAAGGCCAAGATGCTAGAGTCGTTATCCCAAATGGGATCGTATATTTTTGCAAATAATAAAAAATAATTAACAAATTCTACCACAACGAAGCTTAAGCATGATATAAAAATTTTCTTTTCACCTACCTTTTAAAAATAGGATTTCAGAACTTTACCCAAGGAGAGAACTAGCTAACTATAATCTTCTGAACATTATTTAGCCTTGTTTTTTTCAATGTCACCTTTTATTGAACATTCATTTTCCATAGAAGTAAGTGCTTATTTCCCTAAAATGCTGACAAACAAAACATCGGTCAGTATAACGAATTATACTGTATGTGGGGGAAACAAAATGTTTGCATCTAGTTGTAACAACATATTGCAACAAAATTATTAATTAACATATAAAAATTTACATCTTAAACATAACTACTCAATCATGACATCCAAGCCTTTATGTTGTCCCTATTGTGGACATGGATATTACTTTTCCCATATGGTAGATCCTAAATATCCCATTTTGGTCCTACCCCAAAGGTAGACCAAGACTTAGAGTTGTATAGTCGTATGATCCTACCCAAAGGTAGACCAAACCTCAACTCATGATAATCTGATGATTCTACCCCAAGGTAGACCAATACCTAGATCATCAATTTCTCATAAATACACAAAGCTACAGAGGAGGATTAGGATACGAGCCAATCATGCACGTATGTATATGGTGATAACTATAGTCACTTTATAATTGTAAGAATTAAAGTTCATCCAAGCAGTTAGTTTCAAGCCAACCACTAAAACCTCAGAAATCACCATGAAACTAGAGCGATTAGTCATAAGCATAACCACATACCTAATCTGGTAGTCTTAAAACCAAGCAAGATAGCTAATCTAATCAAGAAGTCAAATCAACCAAGCCTAGCAATAAATCAAGCAACTTGATCCTGAAAAGTATTTATAACACCTAATTGTTCTAATCACATCCAAACATCTTTTATGGACTTGGTATTCCATTCTATGGTTTCTAAGCCTTATTAGAGTTTCTTGGTTTCCAAACTTTCATTTTCTAATTTTACCCTTTTTAGGTCAACAAACCCTAAATGCTCTTTTCTACTCATAAAAACCCTATTTACTCAAATTGTCCAAATTAAGGGTCTTTATCCACAAATTATTTCAAGAACATCATTTTCACGCCTTCTTGATTGATTTCCACAATTAAAAACCATTAAACCTCAAAATTATCAAAATTAGGGGTTTTAAGTCCATTAATGCACTTTTATAGCTATGGAGCCCTAATTAAGAAAACGATGAGAAAATATCATACAATTAGATCTAATCCATCCTTTTTATGTCAAAAGGCTAACCTTTGCTCATAATAGTTAGGGAACATCATTAAATCCATTAATCTTCAAGACTTAGATTTTTAAATTACTTAAAACCATTAAAGATAGTGCATTTACATGTTGTTCGAACTACAAGCATATTTAGGACTTAAAATAATTTTAATTGGATTTTACATATTTTTCTCATCAAAATTCATATATTACATGTTCCCATTACACAATCCTATGATTCGTTATGAATTATTCAATTTAATTACTTTAAACCAATAACAGAGAGCCACATCATCATCTTGATCCTTTTTTTTCCTGTGGATCGGGCTCTGTGAATCTGTGTTTGCCATACGACGGCTTGCTTCACACAGCCAAGGTGTTGAGTTAGGGTCAAAAGACTCTTCTGCCCCCGCGCCAGAGGCTAAGGGTCAATTTGCACTCGGGGGTAAACTTGTAACCTTATTTTGACTCATCTTCAACCTCACAAGCCATGCCCCTCGCTGCTCATCGCCGAATATGCGGTCAACTTCGTAGTTGACCTTCAGCTCTAGGCCTTTTGTGAGAAAGGAAAGGACCCCGGTTCATCCTACTCGCATCTCCGGACTCATCTGTGATAGCCAATTGATCAGAGGAAGTGAGAGAAACAAAAAGGGAGAAGATGGGATTCACAACAAATATAAGGAAAGAGAAGTGGAAAGAGGGCAGTGAGCGGGTCAAATTGGATCCAGGGGAACATCCCCCTGAATCTGAGGAACCTCATACTATCGTCTGGTACAACTAGGGAACATTATATAGGCACGAGTCAGTGGAAACCCTGAAGCTGTGGAGTCTGCTTCTCCATGCAAATTGGGGAAAGTTTCTACCCCGCACAAAACCATGGGAAGTTAGGGTCCCAGAGGTTTGTTTCCACACACCGAAGCTAAAGGAAGAATCCTCGGGTGGGGACATGGTCTAGAGAGAGTTATATAGTTTTAGTAAGGTTTCCCATTATTGTTCCTACTTTCCAAATCAGACTGGAGGTAGGAGATAAGTCCATTTCCATTAGATTCATGATCTAAGGGTTCATGTTAGGCATGAAATCTAAATGGCCAAATTTTATTCTCTCTTCTTGTTAAATTGTTACATTTCTATGTATAATCAATTAATGCTCTCACTTTATGGAAACTAGATAGATCCATAACTTCCTCCTCTTTTATCCAGTTGATCTAAAATTTTAAGGGAAAGTCTTTCATCACTTAATCTATTTGTGTACAAAGATTGGGATAAAAATTCTAAAATAAAAAGGACTTCTCTTTATATGCAAGTCATTCACTTATAAGACATATATTATTAATTAAAAATTCATCTTTTTCTCTTTCTTTCTCTTCTATTTTCTTTATTTTGATTTCTTTCCTTATTAGAAATCATGTGCAACTGAAAACTAACTAATAGTGGCCATCTTTTCCACTTTATAGAGAATTCTACACAATTATCATATATGCACACAATTATCTTTTATTTCTTTTTCCTTTTTCTTATTCTAGGATTTATTTTGTCCTTTTTCTATCTTTATTGGATTTATCAAACTAGTACAAACCAAAAAATCATGCATCCAAGGGAAATTTTGCTAAAGAATTCATTCTTTGAAAACAAATTATACAATTTTCCATTCAAATCCCTTTTATTTGAAAAGTTGCATTTCAATCAATACAAGAAAAATTAAGGTTATAACAGTTCTAGTTGAACAACAGGAGTTCTAGTTGGTCCATGTAGACTACTCTAGAGACAGGAGTCCTTTAGATGCTGCTAGGAGGACAACTACATCCTGCCGTCTGTGGTGAGACCACATGAGTGTTGTAGAAGATGTTCGTGTACATTGTTCGTGGTGAAGACCAAGAGTTGCACAAACATCGTCTAAGGGCAACTTGTTCACAGTTGGATTGAAGTGATTTGTTGCTATTGGACTTGCTCTAGGACCAAGTATAACTCGCTAAACCATCTTTTTGGTTCTATAGTAGTTGACGCAATCTTGATATTATGGAAATACAGATAGATAATTTTTTTCCGTTGCTATACACTGTGCCCGTATTTCCCAACACAAGTACTATATCTTTCCAAATAACGTGTGAAACTATATGCTCACACTAAGCAATACTATTTATTCGTAGTTATATTTTTGCATTTTGAACACTTTTATAAGCCCAACTTGTAGATATATCCTTTTTGTGTGTGGATGATTTTTGTTGTAACCAACATGTTTTTAGTTAGGGGCTCAACTTTGGTGTTGTATATCATGGGTTCTATTTTGTAAAGCAGTTTATAGGGAAAATATAGTTTACTACTAAATACATACATTTTTGTGGTTCAACTTAGCTTGCATATGGAGAAAAGTGGCCCAGATTGTCCTTGGGATTTCTTTTATAAATGAGAGGTACAATAATGTGGTTTACAACTTAATAGTAGCTTATATAACCTATGAACTCAGAACACTATCCTTACCAATGTGAAACAATAGTTTTTAAATTTGACTTCTATTGCATTTTTATGCATCATATTCTTATATATGTGCATTGCACATGTTTTTGTCTAGTAACTTAAGATACCAATGCAAGCAATATCAATGCCATCATATATATACACACTACTATAGATATGATGTATGTCATTAGTTTTTTTTCAAATACTACTGATGGCATAATATCTCTCATAGAATCATTGAAGAAAACCATCACAATTGGGAAATTGAAAAAATATGGGCTACGTTTTATTTATCTCGTTGGTTGTTGCTTAAAAAAACCAATGACATAAAGCTCTCAATGACAATACAATTTTGCACAAATTTTGAGAGAGCTTTTAGTTCCCTCCAATAAAAATATCTTATCGGTTCCAGTAAAACAATTGATGTTATAAAAGTGTAACCCTTAGAACCAATATTTTCAATTTTACCTACAATAATCGAAGAGAAAGGGTACACGTCAAATGTCCCTTAAAATCCCCCCCCCAAATTGGATTATCTTGTCGGTTGTCATGAATGAAACTGAAGATGAAGGTGTCATCGGGATGCATTGTTGGTCATCAATATTGTCATAGCTGACCAAAGATACAAGTTCACATGGGCACAAGTTTCATCAAAACAATTAATAAAGAACTGATGATATATATTACACATTCAATTGTTTTATAATAACTGACGAAAAATGGCTTACTTAAACCACGCGAGAAACCTGCCTTTCCCCTCTTTCTCCTACCTACAAGAAATCCTTCCAACTTCTCTGACCTCTGCATGACTCCGCCACCTCCGATGGCCCGAGCTCCTCTGTTATTGCTCCAATCTACCACCATTACTCCTCATTCTGCCGCAACTGCTCTATCTCCAGCCACCGCCTCCTCCAGCCAGTGTTAGTGTTACTCCTCTGCCTCCTCCAGTCGGTGTCATTACTGCTCCTCCTCCTTCCTTTCAACGCAACTACTCCTCCTCCATTCTGGTGCTAGTGCTACTTCTCCTCCATTCTGCCTACACCATTGCTCCTCCTCCATTCCACCTACACCCGTTGACACTGACATTGTTGCTCGTCCTTCTCCTCCAGTTGGTGGTACTTCTTCTACCAACATTGATGCTTCTTCTATCACCTTCCTCCTCCTTGCCCCCATCAGTGCTGCCTCTACCACTTACTCCTCCTCCTCGCCTCTGCTGATGATCCCTCTTGCTGGAATAAGAGGTATATCCTCCACCTTTTCCCTTCTCCCTTTCTTGGGTGGTTAGATCTTGGATTTTGGTATCTTTTTTTTTGAGGTCTAAACTTTCCATCTTCTATTAATCATTCAAGTCCGTTACAGCATGATTGATTACATAGGATGGAAAATAGGAGGTGGAACTAAAAGCAGCACTACTCGAAACAGCCCTCCTGGCTAGCTGATGCGCTAACCCGTTGGCTTGTCACTTACAAAAACTAAACACTACACTAGAGAAACAAGAACAAAGACTATAGATAAAATCTAGGTATGTTCCAAGCAGGTCCTTTCGCCGATCTGTAGTTCTGAGGAGGTTTATCACCGCTTCCGAGTCCGATTCCACGACGAGATTTTGGTATCTCCTTCACCTTATTTTGGCAAAAAACTACTAAAGTTCCTTACTATCTGAATTGGTTTTCAAATTTTTATGCATGTATGTGTAATGTGATGTCCCTCAATTGATATTTGTATGGATTTTGTGATGAATGGTCCTTTATATGCTTTCATGTACACTGCTTTTATTTATATCTATGATAAGTGTATTGTTTAATGTTAGAAATTAAATGTTAATATGGATAAATGATTACACCTAAGAATCAATACAATAAAATTGATATGAATTTCTCCAAATTAATCCTATTACATTTAAATTGATATAAATTTACCTTATTAACCCTAAAATTTTAAAAAATAAGCTCTATTTGTAAACCCTAACCCCTACACTTAGTTGGCCTATAAACGTGTCTGAGATTTACTCATTAGGAGTAAGTCTTGGATAATCCCCAATTTGGAACTATTCTTGAGCAATTCATCTCACTTGGGATGTAAGTGTATAATGTGTGTTCGATTTCAATAAATTTTGACAACATTTTCCCTTTGTTCTCTGGGTACATATGTAGGTGGGTATTTTCCCATCTACATCGGTGTACTTGGGGAACTATGGGGAAATGTTGTTAAAATTTGTTGAATTAGAACACACATTATACACTTACTAGTGAGATGAAGTGCTCAAGAATGGGATAGGCGATACACATTTATGATTTTGAATTCTAATGGATGATTAGGGCTCATTTCAAACATATTTAATTCTAAAATTAACTTCTTAGATAAAACTGGATGAGCTACCCGTCTCCCATATGATCATAGAATGGATCGATCATGGATGTCTAATCCAAATTGTTGCACTCCATAATTTATTAACGGTCTGAATGAGTTTGTGAGATTTTCATAGGAACATAAAAAACAATATGGAGATAGGTTCTATTGTCCCTGTAGGAAATGTAGTAACAACGTGAAAGTTGATATTGTTGACATGATCAAAGATCATGTCATGTGCAATAGGATTGTACAAGACTATACAAAATGGTATTGTTTGGAGAGATTCCTAGCATGAGATCATCAGATGTTGGTAATGTAGTTGTGTTGAAGAAAAATGGTTTTTGATGTTGATGTGAATGAACTAATTCCAACAGACATGGTTGATGGCAATGCTAGATAGCTGTGAAGTAAATGTTACAAATCCACCTTCCTTATTTAGAAACATTGTGCGTGATGTTGAGAAATCATTTTACTTAGGTTGTACTTAGTTTACAAAGTTGAGTGTTGTGTTGAGATTGTATACTCTGAAGGCTAGCAATAGATGGAGCGAAAAAATATTCACATATTTGTTGTCTTTATTGGAAAAAATATCCCTATAGGAAATGAGCTTCCAATTTCAATATATGAAATGAAATAGATGTTGTGCTCAATGGGATTGGAAGCTAAGAAAATACGTGCATGTCCAAATGATTGTGTGATGTTTTCAAAGGACCATATCATTATAAAAGAATGTCCAAAATGTGGGGCATCTAGGTACAAAAGGACGACATCATGTAAGTCTAAAAACAAGTCTCCTATAAAGGTGATTTGGTATCTACCTATAATAACATGATTTCAATGTTTGTTTGCTAATATCATAGATACTAAAATTTATCTTGGCATGTAGACGTAAACAAAAACAACGATGGTATGATATGACATATGTCTATTTCTGTAAAGACATAGTCTCTACTATTAAACATGGTAAACAAATTCATCAAATGTGTGGAAGCGGAAGAAATAAAACCTGAATTTATTCAAAATGTATAAAGAGTACTATACAAAATTTTTCCCAAAAGGGGTACATCTTTATACAAGAGCAAGGATCTAGGTAGAGGAAGACTTAAACTAATACAAATTGTCTCCACAAACAACATAACAAAGTTTATGCAACTAATCCAAGCTATCTAGATGTGCAAGATCTCCTTAGCCTTATGCAGGTTCACCAGGCTTCCATGCGCACTCTGATCCTAGCCTGGATGGTTGGTGTCATCCAGCAAGAGAAAGATAGAAATGTATGTGTTATTCAAGAGAAATAGGACAATTAAATAATCTAAAGCATTGCAATATAAAAGATTCTCTACACTAAGAGATTTCAAAAGGAATGAGGCAAGTATATGAATAAGAGAGAGAAGACTACCATAATCAACCACCACAATAATAATCACATAGCATGAATATATTAAGACACAAAGTCATCTCAATGTAGGTTGAGGCACCTATCGGACCTCACCAAGTGGCAGGGGGACTAAAACCCCAGTGCCTATATAAAGTGGTAGGGGGACTAAAACCCCAGTGCCTAATATAAAATGGCAGGGCGACTAAAACCCTAGCACCCGGCAGGAGGACAAAAACCTTAGTGCCCTATGGGTGGTTTGTACACATGTACACTACATTGTCATTTGGCCTAAAATACATCGTAATAGTTCACTTGGCAGTAGTGAAAATATAAAAGTAACATTTGCATCATAGCATTTGGGAATAAAACCCATGAAATAAAGGAGCCAACATAAGCAACAACATTATACAATATTTCCAAGTAAATGAGCCAACATAAGTGGTAGCAAGATTCACATAATTCAAATGAATGAGCCACACTGGAATTAGAAGCATCAAATAAGTAAATATCCAAATAAATGTATTTAGGAAGATATCAAGGCTAGCATAAAATGTTTGTAGGGTTGGATAAGACCCAACTGAAGGATTATGGTATAATTTGCACATTTAAATGTTCACATCCAAAAATAAGATCCACATACACAAATAGGTATCACATACACCAATAGGTTTTCACATACCTTTTAGAAGATTCATATTCCACCCATTTCACCAATTAGAGTGTTCCATATCTGTTTTCCCTAGTTGTCAACATTACACATGTATTAGTATTTATATTAAGGAATAAACCATAGGAAAAACCCTAATTTTGGAACTTATTTTCAAAACCACGATTTAAGGCTCAAATCCTAGTCCAATCGATTAGTCACATTCTCCTGATTAATAAAACATCTTTTATTTCCTAATTTGGAGTTAAAATAGATTAATTACACATTTTAGATCATTTAATATGATCAAATAGGTATCCAAAGAAAACTTCAAAAAAGGAATAATAATTGGGACTAAATAACCATAAAATCAGATTCTACATGAAAAATCCTTTCCAATGACTATTTATTTGCATTTTTCTGACCAATGGTCGATTTACTATGAATTAAATAAATCTGACCAATCAAAAATTAGAATAAGGCCACATGAGAGGCAAATGACCATTTTGCCCTTGATTGTTTAATTAAATCAATTAAATTGTCAAGGACAAAAGAGGCATGCAGACATAACTATTGCTCTAGCAAGAAAACATAGCAAGAGTGTGAAAGGACACTTCTGCCCATGCGACATTAATCATATGATCAGAGGGGCGAGGCCACCTTGGGCATTTCGGGGTCGGGTTTCTTCCCAACCCAACAATGGCGTGATGGAGAAGATTATCCACGCCTTAACCAGGAGCAGACCTTGGACTCCAGCTGATGTTCAGTTCCTGGGAGCACTTCCCTCGACTTCGCTGGGCCCCGACGAGGTTGAAGAACCAAACAAGAACGTTGGCCTCAGAGAGACCCCTAAAGACATGGCGGCGGCCGAGAAATAGAGAAGGAGATAAATCCAATACCGAGGTCAGATCACGAGGAACAGAGAGTCGGGAAAGACTCACGAATGAACGCTGACCTTATATAGGCACGAGGAATGCTGACGCTCCCTCTGTGATCCTGGGCGGAGAAGGGGAGGAGGCTGAAGAGGGGCATTTCACCTACACAGAGAGACAAGCAATGAGTAAGGGTTAAACTGAAGTGTCTCGACGAGATGAACTCAACGTAAAAAGAATTGCTCGAAACGGATGAGAGGGGAGAGAGAATGAGCCAGAGGAGCTAAGGAGCCGAAACTGACCGAATGACGGGAGGTTGGGGATGACTCCCCATCCGTCCAATCCTAGCACGACACACTGGGCCATTGGATGCCCACAACTTGATGTAGTCGGCGCGTGACAGCCAATAAATGCCCAACCTTATTGCTACAAATCGATATCAATGAAACAAATACAATACTATGGTTACACCATATTAAAGACTTATAAAAACGATTTGAGGGGTCAAGACAACTCCAAAAGGAACCAAATTTTAACCACCTGCACAAATTAATGTGTAGAATCATTCTATGCAATTAGGTTCTCGTTTTACTCATTATTTGGCCCTTAATAAATATATTGCTCATTAAAGTGTATATTAATATATTAAAATGAATGAGTTATATGAAAATGCTTCTTTTAATGAATTATATGAGTAAAATTAGAGATATCCAACCATAATTAATTTTAAGAACAAAACTCACCATAATATTATATTTTGATATATTATTATCATTCTTTAGGAGAGGGAAGGGAATTAGGTTAATTACACTCATAATTAATTCTATTACATATTTTTGCTCATATCTTATCCAAAAAGATATAAGAGCTCCAAATTAACATGATCCACTTATTATCTCTCATAAAACTCCATTTTGCATTATTAAACCTTAATTATTTCCTTAAGTGGGTTATTTGTGCAAACACCCCTTTATTATCATAAATGGGGGTAAAATGGAATTTCACCATCATTAATGCTCAAATTGCACATAGAGTCCAAAAATGACCCAAAGGGATGGGAAATTTATGAAAAAGGTCCAAATGGACTAGAAGGCAAAGAAAAGCTCAAAAGTGGGTAAATTACAGGAAATACCCTGGATTTCAGTATGTTATAGTTTCCCATAATGGAAGAAGACTAATTTATTGTATCTTGAATTTGATGAAGAAGCTAAGAATTTAAGACTTGGACTTTGTACCGATAGGATGAATCCATATGGAATATTAAGCAACCAACATAACACTTGTCCTATCACCATTGTTATACACAATATTTCTCTGAGTTGTCTATGAAGAATAAATATGTCATGTTGTCCTTGTTGATATTGGGACCCAAACTACCTGGCAATGATATTAATGTTTACCTTGAACCTCTGATTGACGACCTCAAGAAACTTTAGGGAAAAGATTTGATTTGTGCAGAGAGATATTTAATTTACAAGCTATGTAGTTTTGAATAATTAATAACTTTTCAGCTTATGAGAACTTGTTTGGCTACAATGTCAAAGGAACGGTGGTATATCTTGTATGTGCGAAAAATATTGAGTTGATCTAACTAAAACATGGTGGTAAGACTATATATCTTAGTCATCCAAGGTTTCTAACAAAGGTGCATCCTTATCAAAAGTTGTGCAAAAAATTTAATGGCTCAACCGAGGAACGGAGTGCCCCAAAATCTACATCAATGGAGGATGTTTATGCAAGAGTAAACAACATTGTAAATCATTTTGGTAAGAGGCCATGTACTACTCCCACATGTAAAAAGTATTTATTTAGAAAGAGATCAATATTCTAGGATCTTCTTTATTGGAGTTCTTTAACAATTCGACATTGTATCAATGTCATGCATGTCGATAAAAATGTTTGTGATAGCATCATTGGTACTTTGTCAAATATGAAAGGCCAGACTAAAGATAGAATCACATCTATAATGGATCTACATGAAATGGGTATAAGGAAGGAATTAACAAGAGAAGGTAATAAGGGTCGCCACATGTATTTACCTCATGCTTGTTACGCCTTGTCTACATAGGAGAAGACAACTTTTTGTGAGTGCTTGCTTAATGTTATGGTACCATAGGGATAATCAGTCAATATCTATCGATTGGTATCAATAAAGGATCTCAAGATAATAGGTTATAAATCTCATGATTGTCACACTCTAATGCAACATATATTGTATGTGGCTATTCGATCTATCCTTCCTAAGCATGTAAAATTTGCAATTAGTAGGCTTCGCTTCTTATTCAAAACTCTATGGAGCAAAGTCAATTATCATGAGAATCTAGATAAGTTGCAAAGAGAAGTGGTCGTTGCCATGTGTCAACTTGAGCAATATTTTTCCCCTTCTTTCTGTTATATCACGATACTTCTGGTTGTCTATTTAATTATGAAAGTGAAAATGGTGGGTTCAATTTTCTTGCATTGGATGTATCCTTTTGAGTGGTACATGAGTGTTTTTAAAGGTGATGTTCGCAACCTTATCAGCCCAAAGGGAGTATTAAGGGCTATGTTGCTAGAAAGATTATGTACTTTTTGCAATAACTTTTTGAGTTGTAATGAAAATCTAGCTAATATTGTGAATCGTAGAGTTTATTCCAGAAAAGGTATGTTGGGAGAACAATAGATAGATATCAGTCATGATCAGTGGGAACAAGCACACTTGTATTTTTACACAACATTGATGATGTGGGTATTTATATCATTGAACACACCAACGAGTTGGAAAAAATATATCCCAAAATCAGTTGAATGTGGCTTGCTAGAGAGCATAATCGGACATTTATTAGGTGGTTTGAAGAAGAAGTATTCAGTCAACTATCAAAAACACAAAATAATGTTACAGAAACTATCAAATGGCTTGTGTATAAGCCAAAGACGCGTGTTACATCTTACAACAAGTTTGACATAAATGGATTTCCATACTACACAAAACATCAAGATGATAAGAGTGCTGACCAAAATAGTGGGGTCACCCTTCAAGCATCTTCATTATATTTTTCTTATGCCAAGGATAAGAGTCCATGTGAAGGAAAGATATCTTGCTAAAGTATCATTGAAGACATATGGTAAATTGAGTACACAGAGTTTACAATTCCATTATTTAGGAGTAAATGGGTTGATAACAAAACAAAGTGCTTGTTGATGAACTCGGTTTCAAAATAGTGAGTTTTGAGTGGACAGGAAAGAAGGATGAACAATTCATCATGGCATCAGAAGAAAAGCAGTTATTCTATATCAACGATCCTGGAAAATAATTTTGGTCTATCGTTCTTCATGGGAAATGATAGTTCATTTCAGATCCTATTCATAAAAAAGAGTACTATGACAAGTATGATGACTCTAGTTCATTCTCTGTTGGCTTACCAAGTGTAAATATTGAATCTATCACTGATGAATATACGTGTAAAGATCACACGGAAGGGATATTAGTTTAAGGTATACTGCATTTTATATTTAATATGTGATATTTGTATTGTAGAATATATTTATTTTTTCATATGTAATTTGACTTTTTCATATGTGATTTGACTTTTTCATATGTGATCTGACTTTTTCATATGTGATCTGACTTTTTCATGTGTTTAATTTTGATTTTATAGATGGAATATAACCAAGAGCATAACGATCCTGAGAATGAGGATCCAGTTGGGCCTCTTGACCAGGGTGATGATGGTGTTGCTAAAATATAAACATAGGAGAGGCATAACTTTGATAACAATTTACTCAACTAGGAACAAAGGGAAGAAGTGTGTTGTTGAATTTAATGAAGTAGGAAAGTCGATTACTAGGGGTCCTTGGTTGAAGCAAAGTGTCTCTCCATGTTGAGGATTGGAGACAAGTGAGTAAGGCCACTAAAGACCTCATATGGATGGAGTTAGAGGTCAGATATATGCATTTACATTTTTATAGTATTTTCCAATTCTTTCTTTTCACATTTCTAAAAAGTAGTGACTGTTGAACCTTTTTAGAGCTTGTAAGATCTTGATGAAAAGTTGCATTGCAAGAATGTTATGCAACTCCTCAGGAGAAGACATAGAGATTGGTGGAAAATACTCAAAAGATACTACATATTTGGACCCAAGAAGGATAAGGACCCCACTGTGCAATGCCCTATCTTACTAAAAAGAATGAATGGTGTTTGTTGAGCAAAGAAAATGATGAGATAAAGGTATTGAATGGATTACATTCTTATTATTTCTTATAATTTGTTAACAATATTATTATTAAATTAATTAGGCCATTTATGATGTCCAAAAAAGGCGCGACAAGAATTGCACAACCACTGGTTGGATTCATGTGGTTATGTTAAACGTCACCTATTGAGATAGCAAGAGCAAGGGCCTTCTACTTCTACTCCTTCTACTACTGAGTCTTTTAGTGCTTCTAGATGGTTTCCTTTCTATTTGAAGTGGATAGATGTGAGGAAAAACAAAGCCAGACAAATCCCCATCCAAGCAACCCAAGAGGTGGCTACAAAAATGATAAATTTCTTAGTCTCACAATGCATGTCCATGTTCTTTTCTCCCTAGATTGTTAAGTTTTATTGATTAGTCAATTTTTTATGATGAATAGTTGGAGTTGGGTCAGAAAACAAAGGAGGGAAAGCTCACCCCTCAGGACACACATGATAAATTGACAGATTCTCTAGGGATGGAAGAGAACCCTAGATGTGTTAGAGATGTTGGAGTTAGGTTTGGACTAAAAAACTTTAGCTCATCCCTGGAAAAGAGAAAATTTGCCAAGAAAGGGAGAATGGATCAGGAGGATATTAGTAGTACTCCTTCAGACTCGAATGACACAATCGAGGTAAGATTCAATTTAAGTCAATTTTCATATGTTATGTTTATACGTTATGATAAAGTAATCCCTTAAGTTAATATATATGTATGTCAATTTAAAAATTATGTTTCATAATATTATAGGTGGTCAAAAAATGTCATCTTGCAATCAATATTCCATCATACAACATCAGGGCAGATGTTGAGGTTTATCCACATGTTGATACGGTTTATGGTGTTCCCCTTCCCATTGATCATGTTCGTGTGTCCTTCATATGTGTCGTTCTAGCATGGAGAGAATCACTATTCCCATGCAAGTACCCATATGCCACCACAATCATAGAGGTATAATGCGGATTTACTGGGTGGCCCAAACGAATCGTCGTATTATTTGAGGTATGACAAATTGTATATTGAATTTATATATAATTAGAAGATAATATGATAATAGATGCATGCTGAATATAGTAGATGACAACTCCCCTAGGGTTTCAAAGCCTCTGCCCCCACACCATATTTTATAGGAATTTTTTGACTCCTTAGGCCCTAAATGCAAGGTGTTGACAATATGTTAGACCATACAAAACCATCACATACCATGGTGATGGACCATCGGGAGGAGGCTGTAGGTATAGATCATGACACTGTAATAGTGTTGACAAATGTTTCTGAGCTATTTCAGTATCAATGGCTTAACACATCAGTGATAGAACTTTGGATATAGCAAACTTGAATACCTCTGTTGACCTAAATGTTACACATTGTCCACATTTTTATAATGACTTAACCATTACATTCATATGTATCTATTATGTTTGTTTGAGATTGATTTCAGGCATAAGTACATGAAAAGGATCAAATTTATCAAGCCCTAGCTTGTTCTAGTTCAAGTCAAAAGCAATGCAAAAGCACTTTTGTGGAAAACACTCCAAATCACCATATATTATTTTTGTAATGATTTGTATTGATGATATGACTTGTAACTAAGATGATAAAAAATTAGGAACCCTTAATTCAAATGTTTGATCACTTAAAAGTAATTTTCCAAAATTGATTACAGGTTGTTTATCGGTTGAGATTGAAACTCGATCGATCTCTTGATGGATTTTGAGAAATCTTTGGTTCAGTCGAGTTTACCACTCACAGGACTCGACCGATTCCTGCACTCAGAAAAACTAATTTCAAGCAATCGATCGAGTTGCACACTGGACAAACTCAACTGATGTTTCACATTAGCTTTGGTGCATAGTGCAATCGGTCGAGCTACCTTTATGAAAACTCAACCTACATCATTGTATGGAAAACACAGAAAAAAGTGATTCCAACCGCCAGAGTGTTGCAAAACTCAAAAGTATATCTGTTACAACACCCCAAATAGGCAGAAACCATTATTGAGTGTTCCTTCCCTCTAGTGGACACCCTCAACTATAAATAGGACATGTCAGAGTTCATTCTAAGGTTGCCCCTTCATGCTAATCAAGCTCCTTGCTATAGTTAAATGCATCCAGTCCACTTGAGCCCCTTTCTCTCTCTTAATTACACTTCAATTCATCATTATGAGTGAGATAGGATTTGTTTGAGATAGCTACTTCATTGTATGCTTGTAAAGCTCTCAAAGCTTCTCTTTTCCCAACCCCTTTCTTCAAGATCAAGTTGATGAAAGCTTCTCCAAGTGAAGGAGAAGGTGCAAGATTCTTCAAGCTATAGAAGAAGGTGCATAAAGCTTCTTCGAGTGAAGGAGGAGGACAAGGTAGAAGATTCAAGGAGCTGAGTGGGTAAATCCTTCAAGGAAAAAGACTCGGTGCAATAAGGGGATCTCCTTGGTGAAGGCATCCAACTGCTTGCAAGAGTGGGTAAGGCCTTGTTGAGGTAGAAGACTAGCTCTTGGATTGGAAAGACCTTGGTTGTAAGGTTATTGGCTCATTTGACCTCAAAGGGAATCTGGGTATCCTTGTCCTAGAAAAGGAAGGTCAATTCTATGTCTTATAATGGAATATAAGTATACATAGGTTGCCAAATCCTAGGGCTTGACCTCATTAGGTAGTGGACTGACTCTCTCCTAGTTTGGACAGTGGAACCACTCTAAAATAGCTTGTTCAAATTCTTGTTTCAATCTCTCTAGTCCTTGCTATGAATGTTTAGATTGCCATCAAATTAACTATTTGCAATTGTGCCTAGTTAAATTAAATTGAAGGTCTAATGATTTTGTGCAAGTGTTTTAGATCTATTCACCCCCTCGAGAAACCTCCAGTCCAAAAACCTCATCATGTGTGAAAAATATATCTTATATAATTGTTTCCTATATATTAATTGATTATTGCATACATATATTCAGTCATATGTATTACATCACTACTGAGTAAAAATTATCAAATATGGCATTTCTAATGACATCAATGATTAGCGATGTAGAGAGAGATCTGAATGGCATCATTGATTACATAAATACCATGATGAAGGTTTTTGGTTACTCCAAGAACATGATCATACTTTCTTTCAATGTTGTATAAGCTTTGAGCTTGTTGTTTATATTTTTAACTTCTGAATATACAGTGTTTCACAATTTAATTTATATTTTATTTGCTTTCTATTCACTCAGAAGTAAGCATTGGCAATTGTTAGTGACTGTTATCGAGGCCTATACTGTGTATTTCCTTAATCCTTCGGGTATAAAACTAATACCAAATGAGGGACACCAAACAAATTTGTTGATTCACACGTAAGTATATTTTTTCACTGCTCAACATAGTTGTTAATGTATGCATCATATGATAGTTTAGTAATGTAACAAATTTGTTAATTTAATTTATAGGGGTATGAAAGCATTCCATAGTGGTGGAGGGAAAGTAGATACAAAAAAGAAATTAGTATCTTGGAGGAGTATTAATGTAAATAGTCTTCTCACTCCAACGCATATACATTGTCAACTCTGCTTAGTTACATTTATTACTGTAATTGTAAATCTACAATGCTTTGTGCAAGATAATGATTGGGCATGCGGATATCACGTGACATTGTACATGGACAACATTTTCAGACACACATTACTAGATATCAAATATATAGCAAAGGTATTGTTATTAGTCTTGGATCATAAGCATCAAAGTAGTCCCATTTGATAATATTAATAGTCAAATATAATTAGAATTACATCTCACTTTTTAAAGGCTTTTGACACTACTGAACCTTAAACGTGGAGCAAATGAATGACCTACATGAAGAGTGGGAAGACTACTTCATCAAGCATGCCAGCATGTCAGCTAGTTGGGATAGTTGATTGATATTTGTATTCAAACTTTAATGCCAAATATTTTGTTTTTTATATTATACATGTGGATTTAAACTTTGTGGCAGTTGATGTGTATATGTATTCATGCATAATTGTGTGTGAATTGAATGTGAAGTGTAGGAGAATGTTACCGAATCACCTTTTTGATGTGCATATGTTCATATGTATGAAATTGAATGTGTCTGAAAAGTGAATCAATTGAGCTATGAGTTCATGCATATGTGTGTGCATTGAAGTGAAAATGGATAGAATGTTTATATGAATCAATTGATCTTGTATATTTTTTTTTCTTCTTGTAGGTTTACTGTCATGTTGTTAAGCTGTGATGCTTGTAGAGCATGCAATTCTAATGAACTATTGCATTTGTATTGAACTGATGCAACTCTATTGAACTACAAGCTTCAGAAAGACTAGCAGTCAGATAGTAGGTTTGTAGACCTGTTATATAAAAAATATAGACACAAGTCATTGGTTTTTTCATAAGAAATTGACTACATAAACATACAAAATCGGTTTATTTCATAAGAAATAAACTACACATACATACTACATAGGTTTTTTATTGAAACCGGTGATAAATCCCTTAATTTTCACTACTGATTCATTGATACCTCATCAATTATTTCAAAGAAACCGATTACATAATGGAACATTACATCGGCGGTTTGATATGAACCGACGCCAAATCCCTTATTTTCATTGTTGATTCACTAATACTTATTCGGTTATTTCAGAAAAAGATACCAAATATACAAAAAAACTATGTCAGTTCTTCTTGGTTTAGCCGATAACAAATTACCAAGGGAAACCACATTTTCATCACATGTATAGAATGGTGCAATTTGTTAAAGCATGCAAAGTCATTCAGCTTGATTTTTATGAGTCAGATTACACACCCCTCATTATTATGAATGAACTTAGAGGGGGAATAGAAGAAAAAGAGGAAGAAGTTTTTTTTCCTTTGAGCCAGTTTGGGTGACGAAACCTCAATGTGCTGTGACTATCAATAAGGCCTGGGAAGAAATCAAAGAAGCTTCTATTCCAAATATATATATATTTAGTAGGCTGAAAAATAAGCATAGGATACTTTTGGTGATACAAAAAAGAAGATAAAAGATGCACAAATTATTTTGGGGGTATTACAAAAGTGATAAGGGTCTACTTTATGTACTTTCTGTTTATATTTTACGCCTCTTTTAGTATAACTTTTGTCAATTTTTCACATAGTTTTTCTAAGAGAGAGAGTCAAGCTAGAATACACTTGAGTGTATTCGGAGCAGAATATACTCTAGTGTATTTAGAGCAGAATATACTAGTGTATATATATACTAGTGAACGCTCACGTGCACATGCACGTGACATATAAAATTTGTTAGAATTGTGCGGGGAGAGGACTCGTCCGTGAAAGGGTCCCTACGGTAAAAGATATATATGTTGGTTGTTTGAAAGGAGAGAATCAAGGAACCGTTTTCGTGGGACGGAGAGAGAAATACAGAATTAAAGATAATAAAAGTTAATAGGAGAGTGTGGGAATAAATATTTGTAGGAGCAAAATTCCTTGAAAAAAAAGAGAGAATAGAGTGAATCAAGGAGAGCGCAGCATCAAACTCACTATTTTTATAGTATATATATATATATATATATATATATATATATATATATATATAGAGAGAGAGAGAGAGAGAGAGAGAGAGAGTGAGTCAGGCTAGAATACACTCGAGTGTACGGATCACATGAATACACTCAAGTGTGTTTGCATATCAAGACTATTTTTTGCAAAATGTAAACTGTTGATATTCACCGTCATACTATAACTAGGCTACATACAAATTTTGAGCCCATTTGGATGAGTGTAAGTCACTCATCCA
Source organism: Alisma plantago-aquatica (assembly GCA_963693085.1). Taxonomy (NCBI): domain Eukaryota; kingdom Viridiplantae; phylum Streptophyta; class Magnoliopsida; order Alismatales; family Alismataceae; genus Alisma; species Alisma plantago-aquatica. Next base: position 24,831,367 of record OY856409.1, on the reverse strand, counting down.
AGGGCAACAAAATCGACGTGCGAAACTAATTTGAAATGCATAATTTTTGCGGTCTTCATAACATGAGCTATACATATCCAAATGTGCTCAAATTTTGCGTATGAGTTGTTCACGAGATGTTTAATAAGATCAATGGATTAGATTTTCAAAAAAAATGTTGCATCATGAAAAACTACTTGAGTGTATTCTGCTCCGGATACACTCGAGTGTATTCTAGAGAGAGAGAGAGAGAGAGAGAGTCAGGCTAGAATCCATGATGATGAAGATAGTACTCAATAGATAAATGACTCACATGAAACAAATATAAGACCAAAGGTATGGCGTAAGAAACAAACACGTAACAATGATATTGATGTATCAAAGAAGACATCACAAAACACCATGGAAAATGGGGAAGGAGTAACATCTACAAGTGTAGGTGTAAAGGAAAATGTGTTGATAGAGAAGAATCACATTGTGACTATTCTAGTAAAAAATGAAGTTGTTATGGGAAGACCTACTGAGAACCTAGAGGAGACTTCAAGAAGTAGTAATGTTATCCTGGAGATAGACATGCCTCCCAACATGGAAAATTAAGGAAAACTGGAGGTAGGTAACATCATAACAAACAATAATAGGAAGGCTAACGAGAAGAAGGATACTAATGGTGCTGTCAGGTCTCACTCAAACCACCTTTACAACACCATAAGCAAGACTGAGAAGTGGTGATGACCACAGATGAAAATTTGGTAGTCCAAGCTAGTAAAATCTATATATCTTACCTTGCTTATGATTAATACAATAATTTGGAACATAAGGGGAGCCGATAAAGTGAAAGCCAGGTGTACCCTCAAAGAGATGGTAAAAAAGTATAAAGAAAAAACTGTTTCCATTCTGGAACTCTGAATCTTGGGGGAATAGGTTGAAAAAGTTATCAAAGATATTGGATTCACCAATTTCCATAGAGTCTAAGCCCATGAATTTGTTGGAGGGATATGGGTTGGACTAAAAATAATTGTGATATCCAGATCATTCAGAGTCATCTCTACCATGTTCCCTACTATGTGAATGATAGCACTTTCTATACTTTCATCTACACCATCTCGTGTCCTTGAGGCAAACCTATCCTCTGGGTCATCTTCATCATTTGAGTCAGTCCACCAAAAAGTCTTAGATCATAATAGGAAATTACAAATATGTTGTCACCAAATGAGAATATTGGAAGAAAATCCTTTAGTTACAATGAGGAAACTAGGTTAAAAAATGCTCTTAAACTTGAAGATCTCACTGACTTGCAACACATGTTATCACTTCATCTACAAGAAAGGTATTCTCCATGAGAGGCTTGAAAACGTAGTCACATATGTAGAGTGGATACATGAACAAAGAAATGTATCTTTGAAAATCTGCTTAGACTGGGTTTTGACCATAACTCGATCACAATACTTCAATACAAACTCATAAACAATGGAGAATATTTACATAAAAGGTTTCTTACCAACCTCACCCTTAGTTCCAAGACATTCACAAGAAACACTAGAACACCCAAGCATAATTAAATGAAGCCTTGAAGATAATCCACAACCTAATTCTCCAATGGGATAGTAAATCAATGGAAAATCTGATAAGAAACAAAATGTGCTCCTCTACCATATCTGTACATACAAAAGGAGTTAGAAGTGAATTATGATGCCAATAAAGAGCATGAATGTATGGAGTTGGAACATGTAACAAACCCACCCCTCAGTAACCCCCAATTAAGGAAGACCAAGAAGCTAGATCCGATATCCCAAAATAAGATCAATGGTTTTGCAAATAATTAGAAATAATTAATAAAATCTACCACAAATTAAGCTTAAAATAGGATAAAAAATTTATTTGCACATACCTTTCAAAGATAGGAGTTTGGAACTTTACCCAATGTAGAGTTCTATCTAACTAAATCCTCTAATATTTATTTATCTTTATTCTTCAAATTGAAAACCTCTAGAGGGGGGGTGAATAGAGTTTTATAGAGATTTTAAAATAATTTAAACTCAAGCAACCACAAAGAAAGAATGAACTAAGAGACACAAGGGTTTAGAGTGGTTCCTAGCCTTAGCAAATACTAAGGTAGTCAGTCCACTACCCGGTTGCTTACCCAACCGGGATTTGAAAAGAAATTATTTTATTACCTCACAAGGATTTTACATAAAATACATTTCTTTTCCCTAAACCCTTCAAGCAGCCTTCACCTAGAAGTAATCGCCCAACTCGAAGCAGCCTTCCCTTGAGGTAGATGCACCAACACCCGTTGCACCAGCCTACTGAAGTAGCTTCCCGTGCGATAGCCTTCTTGAAGTAGCTTGAAGTCCCCTTCTCCACCTGAGAAGTCCACTCTCTCCAATCTGCAGCCTCCAACCCTAGGAGTAGCAAGGAGAGTACAAGGAATAAATAGGAACAAGAAAGAAATACAGAAATTACAATACCGTTGTAAGCACAAGGCTTGATTTTCCTATATCAAGCGTTTGGATCTCCCAACCAAGATATATATCAATGTGATTATTATGTGTAGGAGATCCTAGTCTATAGGACACGAAATGGTATCAATGTGAATGTATAACAAGTGTGGGAATTTCACAATTGCTCTAAACAGATTGCCAATGTAGTGTATGCTCAAAGATTGCACAATTGAGTATATGTAAGTTCCTGCTAGTGTCCTATAGCTTGTCCTATTTATAGGAATGGCCTAAGTATGCTTAAGAACGTTCTAGACAACTTCTAGGGGGTTCCTAGTGCTTAACTAGCCGTTAGGAATAAGTTAGGCGCATTAGCAACGGCTAGATAATTAATTCTGCAGTTGCTGTCAGAGACCATCTCGGTCGAGGACTTGTCGACCGAGATGCCCGGTCGGTCGAGGATTGTTCGACCGACGGGCTCTCTGGATTAACGTTTATTTGCAACTGTCAACTGCTGTGTCTAACGACTACTTTTGGTCAATCTCGGTCGAGAAGTTTGTCGACCGAGAGTGTATCGGTCGAGGAGTGTGGTCGACCGAGATTGACTCTGTTTTCAATCTTTCAATTAAGACACTAAGTGAGTGCATGAGTGTGCATTATGTGATCCTATTAGAAGGAGATGACCTAACTCAGTGTAGTGTTTAATTAGGGAGATCTAACGCTTGATTTACATGAAGTCTAAGTACTTGTACATTATATGTTTGTACAAGTTTACATATGATTACATTGCATGATATTTATAAACATTCAAGCGTAAGGATTCCCTAGAACTTTGTCATCACCTTGTTCCTGCACACTTAAGTAGCTCGTTAGATTAATAAGAATGAAATGTTTGTCATCATCGAAACACTTAAGTAGCTCGTTAGATTTATCATAATATCCAATTTATCCAACAATCTCCCCCTTTTTGAAGATGACAAACATTTCCTAAATATGAAATAAGGAAATATAAAGTATATGAGTTGCATACCTGAAAATTTACCTTTTGTAGCCATTTATGTTTTTCAAATAAGTACTGGCCAAGATGTGATGAAACTCTTTTATATTTTTATATTCTTTCTCCCCCTTTGTCATTTCAAAAAGATATCCAAAGTTGAATGTTGTATATTTCTTCTCCCCCTTAATATAATGCTCCCCCTTAATTAGATATCCTATTAGGAACATTGATTTTTATCTAATTTATCCATAATTTGTTTCTCAATCATTCGCAAAGGATGTGAGGCCTTGAAATGAAATGAGATACCTTTAAGCCTATGATGAAATGTATATGGATTTCTCATATATCAAAGGATGTTAAGCCCTAGATTAAATGAGAATCCTCTAAGCTTAGAGTACCTAAAAAAAATGTCTCCATCAAGGGATTTTAAGCCCCATTTGGGATAGAGAGTTCCTTCAAGTACAAGATACCAATTTCAATAAATTCATAACTTTCTTGAAAATATTCAGTTACACATAGTGATTACAAAGTTTTTGTAAGCTTCTTTTAAACAATGATCAAAATGTTAATGATCTCCCCCTTTTTCTTATGTTTTGCTCCCCCTTCGATAGATATCTCAAATGAAAGTTTGAATACTGAGCAAATATATAAAATGTCCAAGATTTTAACAAAGATGTATGCAATTATGTCAATCTGTAAAAACAGAAACCCAGTCGGTCGACAGTTGCTCGACCGACAATGTTCTCGGTCGACTAGCAGCTCGACCGAGAATGTTTCTGGAGACCTATTTTGTTATTTAATCTTAATTTGTAATAGTTGCCTATCTTAATTATTATTATTCCCTTATTTGTTATGCTCTACAATAATGAACGTATAATGCATATTTGAAGAAGTCTCATATGCCAAACAAATATCCATGTGAATCAAATAAAAATGGCAAATTTCATTCAATGGCATGAAGAAGATTACAATCATATAGAATACAACTATTACAACTCCAACACTTCACAGGAAGGATTTAAGAATTACATCAATGTCCGGATCTTTCCCAAGAAATGGCTCGGCTCCATAGTATTGGACCAGAGTTTTCCAATCCAAAGCACCAGTTGTAGTCAACGCATATGCTTCCAAGAAAGTGGGAACTCGGTCAAAACGGAAGTGAGCAGCTATGTCTTGCAATTGTATGGAAGAAAATTGAGTATGTGCAAGATCCATTGATGATGAAGGTGGAGGTTGATAGTAGTTGTATGAGGGGTTAAATGGGTTGAGCATGCCAGGGTTTAAAGAATGCGGATATTCATCGGTTTGGTCAGGAGAAAGGTTTTGCATTCTTTGATTTAAATATGTCATGGCATGGTGATTGTAGTTTAATTGTTTACTAAGGTGGTATTGGGAGCCAGCAATATAAGTAAGGGTATTTTGGATTGGATCAATGGAAAGGTTAGTAGAAGGAGGGGGTGGTATATCCTGATGTGATGACTCTCCTTCTACTCTTGCCTTTTTATGGCCAAAGTCAATCCCCATCTTCTCTACGGTGTTCTTACTTATCTTTGGTGGTCTACGCTCCCATATATATCCCATATCTTCAATGTTTACCTTAAGACAATGTTGAGTAATCTGGCATACAAAATCGGCATATGGTGGATTGCCAGAAAACTCAAGCATATTTTTAAGTACTATGCGAATGAAGTTGATGGGAATTTCTTTTATGATAGCATAAATGAGACACATACGGAAAATGGGAACCTCGGATTTATTGGCTCGTGGATGTATGTTGGTGGAAACAATGAGATTTACTATTCTACATGCTGGTTTTAGGTTTATAGCATAATAGGTTCCCCTATCTTCATGACAAGTGGTATTGGCTTGAAATATGGTTCTTTTGATATCACTTAGGCTAGTGGTGTGGTCATCATGGGAAAATAAATTTATTGGATTGCTGGTGGTAAGGTCAAGGAAATCTTGATATTCATCTATATCAATTTCAAGCATGTCAAGAATATCCCCTTCGGAAAACTTAAAACTATGCCCATTGACCATGGTGTAGAAGAAAGTGGTGTCATTTTCGGTGTGAGATAGAAGATTGGCATAGAATTCGTTTACTACCTTAATGGAGTAGGAAGGAAAGGATGGATTGATGAAGTCCTTCAGCTTTTGTACTCCAAAGAGATGCTCCAGGTCGACTATGTTGATGAAGTCCATCACTTCGACCGGACGTCGGGGAAGAGGAGCTTTAGAGGAAAGCCGAAAGTATCTATCTCCAGCATCTCCGTCGACGAAAGCTATGTCATTGATGATCGTCAGTGGCGGGGTGGCTTCCCTCTCTTCTCTTCTTTTTCTTCCAGCAACTTTCTTCTTCCCTCGGACAGTTGATGATGAGGCCATTGTGTTTCTTGAGAGTGAAGAAGCAAGGAAGATTTGAGAGTAAGAGTGCCGAAGGATTGCACGAAATTGCACTAGAGATGGACTATGGAAGCAAGGAAATGCAAGTGTGAGTAAGTGGCTCGTTTTTGCACTTATTTATAGAATTCCAGCGACCCGGTCGGTCGACGGCTCGTCGACCGAGCGTCCGCAACGGTCGAGTTGCAGACGCGTCACTTGGTCCTCCAACGGTAAAGAAAACGGTCATAACGGTCGGGTCGCAATGGTCATATCCAACGGCTATTTCTCGGTCGAGCGCTTGTCGACCGACATTGTCTCGGTCGAGCACTCGTCGACCGACAGTTTGTCTGATACTGAGTCTGTTTAGAATTTGTCGGTCGAGTGAGGTGGGCTGACCGAGTGGTTCTCGGTCGAGCATTAGTCGACCGACTAACTTACTGAGTTCAATTTCTGGCTGAATTTTAATGCAAATCATAGAACATTTTTGTAGAGCATATGTATATTCCAAGGGAGTAGTAATATTTAAGGCTTCTAATTACCACAAATGATTTGACGTTTTGATTTAAAAATATGCTAAGATTAAGTTTAATAAAATAATGTTCAAATAAACAATTTTTATCAAAGTTTATTTTAGGTCGCCCTTGATTACGACCATAGCGCCCCTTGGTCAAATTTTATTTTAACCAAGAGGCATATTCTGCAGGTTTCCAGTATGAATCATTCATATGCGAAGTATGAGTTCTGCAGATAGCTTGCAAATATCAATTTGAGACACATGAAAGTGTACTAATTATGAGAGCTCAAAAAGGACATCAAATATGGTGAAGCATATTCAAGAATAATATCCATTCATGAATTTAAGATTACTTTGGATAGACTTAGACTAAAATATAAAAGCACACAAAAATTTATTTGAAACATTTTATTCATTGTAAGTATTTCTGAAAAATGTGCAATAAAAGAATGATTAAATAGAATCTTTCAAGAATAATTTTCACATACAATGTAAAGATTTACAGCAGTTTGAGATAAACGTATGTGTATCAAGATGCTATTAAATCTTTTTAATTTTTGTTATCCCTAAATGTTAAGTTGAGATAGACATAAGGATATACACCTTAAGGTCTAAGGTCATATCTCAACTTAGCCTAACCTATCTAATTTGGGATTTTTGGAACCCATACCATTTCGACATGCTTTTTCTTGTATGGGCATGAAAAAGAATAATGTCCAAGGCGTGAGCAATAATGACAACAAATTGAATCAACCTCAAGCCTTTTTCTATGGTTTTGATTTGGGTTATTCTTGGGTATATACATTTTTGTGCCTCTAGGTATATAAGCAGATTGACTCGCTTGTGTCCTTCTAGGTTGTTGATGGGATTTCTCATTAGGCTTATAACCTAGTCCTCTTCTCCCTATTTGATGATAGGAATTTTCTAGTATATTATCAAGGATTCCATTGTTGCTTAACTTGCTAACTTTTTGTTGCAACTTAACGATCTCATCCATTCTTTTCTTGATATCTAATTTTGCTTGATCTAGATTGGATGATAACATATTTCTTTCTTTCACTATATTGTCATATTCTACATGGGTGCACAATATAGGTTGTTTTTGAATATCATTTAACTTTGCAAGCAATTCAGTCTTTTCTTGACATAGAAGATCATAGTTAGTCTCTAGAGTGAAAATTTTCACTTCACTATTACTCAGAGATGATTTCAAAATACGATTGTCAGACATAATGCTATCTTTTTCAAAACCAAGAGTATTCAATTTAGCATATAAATCATCATTTTCAGATGTAAGCTCAAGAAGTCTAGCATTTAGATCATCATTTTCTTTATTTGATTTCTTTAATTTCTTTTTGTATTCAACATATTTGTTGTGTGTTTCTTCAATAATAGCAACTAACTCCTCCTTGGGTAAATCAAGCAAACTTACCTCTTCTTCTTCTTCCTCACTTATTGTAGCAACGAAACACTCTTTATGTGCATCTCCTTTCTTTGACCTCCATGGACATTTAGACGTAGAGTGCTTTGTTCCTAAGCACCAATTGCAACTTGTCGAACTTTGGTCCATGCTCCTTTTCTTTGTGGTTGTAGTTACCTCCTCCCTTTATCTCTTCAAGACCTTGTTAGGGCTCCTTGAAGCCTGCTCTGATACCAATTGAAAACCTCTAGAGGGGGGGTGAATAGAGTTTTATAGAGATTTTAAAATAATTTAAACTCAAGCAACCACAAAGAAAGAATGGACTAAGAGACACAAGGGTTTAGAGTGGTTCCTAGCCTTAGCAAATACTAAGGTAGTCAGTCCACTACCCGGTTGCTTACCCAACCGGGATTTGAAAAGAAATTATTTTATTACCTCACAAGGATTTTACATAAAATACATTTCTTTTCCCTAAACCCTTCAAGCAGCCTTCACCTAGAAGTAATCGCCCAACTCGAAGCAGCCTTCCCTTGAGGTAGATGCACCAACACCCGTTGCACCAGCCTACTGAAGTAGCTTCCCGTGCGATAGCCTTCTTGAAGTAGCTTGAAGTCCCCTTCTCCACCTGAGAAGTCCACTCTCTCCAATCTGCAGCCTCCAACCCTAGGAGTAGCAAGGAGAGTACAAGGAATAAATAGGAACAAGAAAGAAATACAGAAATTACAATACCGTTGTAAGCACAAGGCTTGATTTTCCTATATCAAGCGTTTGGATCTCCCAACCAAGATATATATCAATGTGATTATTATGTGTAGGAGATCCTAGTCTATAGGACACGAAATGGTATCAATGTGAATGTATAACAAGTGTGGGAATTTCACAATTGCTCTAAACAGATTGCCAATGTAGTGTATGCTCAAAGATTGCACAATTGAGTATATGTAAGTTCCTGCTAGTGTCCTATAGCTTGTCCTATTTATAGGAATGGCCTAAGTATGCTTAAGAACGTTCTAGACAACTTCTAGGGGGTTCCTAGTGCTTAACTAGCCGTTAGGAATAAGTTAGGCGCATTAGCAACGGCTAGATAATTAATTCTGCAGTTGCTGTCAGAGACCATCTCGGTCGAGGACTTGTCGACCGAGATGCCCGGTCGGTCGAGGATTGTTCGACCGACGGGCTCTCTGGATTAACGTTTATTTGCAACTGTCAACTGCTGTGTCTAACGACTACTTTTGGTCAATCTCGGTCGAGAAGTTTGTCGACCGAGAGTGTATCGGTCGAGGAGTGTGGTCGACCGAGATTGACTCTGTTTTCAATCTTTCAATTAAGACACTAAGTGAGTGTATGAGTGTGCATTATGTGATCCTATTAGAAGGAGATGACCTAACTCAGTGTAGTGTTTAATTAGGGAGATCTAACGCTTGATTTACATGAAGTCTAAGTACTTGTACATTATATGTTTGTACAAGTTTACATATGATTACATTGCATGATATTTATAAACATTCAAGCGTAAGGATTCCCTAGAACTTTGTCATCACCTTGTTCCTGCACACTTAAGTAGCTCGTTAGATTAATAAGAATGAAATGTTTGTCATCATCGAAACAAAAAGGATTTATCATAATATCCAATTTATCCAACACAAATGTCACTTTAATTGTTCATCCACTTTCTTGTATTCCTAAAATGCCAACAAACAAAACGTTGGTCAGTATAAAGATTATATTGGTATGTGGTGGCAACCAAGATTTTGCACATATATTTTAACAACCTAATCACATCAAATATTTGTTAAAAATCAATGTTTATGTTTTCTTATAACTTCCCAACCATTTTACCCATCCTCTGGTATACCATCTCTTAGGGTTTAGTCCTTGTAGAGGACTTTAGGCTACCTTATCCATCCTGAGATTGGTACCTTGTGGGCCACCTCTCTAGGTGCCACATAGTCTTCCCATTCAGGGCTTGACCACTTATAACCTTCCCTCCATGACTTGGTCCTCATAAATCATAAATCCAGAGATGGTATGTAGGTTCGGGAAAGTCATAAATAATTATATTGTGATAATCATAGTCACTTTATAGATTGCAGGAAATAAAGTCATCCAAACATTTAATTTCAAGCAATAAGTAAATCCTCAAGAATCGTCATGAAACTAAAGTGAGTAATCATAAATATAACCACATACCTAATTTGGAGATCTCAAAGAATCAAGAAAACTATCCAATCCAATCCAATCCAATCCAATCCAATCCAATCAAATCCAATCCAATCCAATTAGGAAGCTCAATCAACCAAATCAAACAAATCACACAAGTAATCTAAGTCCTGAAAATGATGTATTACCTATTCATTACATACTCATCATAAACCCTTTTATTGACCTGGGGATCCCTTCTAGGGTTTCTAGGTTGAGTTAGGGTTTCCTTAGGGTTTCTTAGATCTATTTCTCCATCTTTACCTTTTAGGTCAACAAACCCTAAAACAACTTTTCTATGCATTAAACCCTAACTACTCAAATTATCCACATTAAAATTCCTTTATTCTCAATTTGGCTTAGGATCATCATAACTCTATCTTATTCATTGATTTTTGAAATAAAAACCTAAAAGTCATAATCACCTAAATTAGGGTTTCTAAGCTCATTAATGAACTTTTTTTTATCATTAAGCGTGCCCTTCTATATATATTTCAAAATCACCATGTACAAGTGGGTAACTCAAGTAATAGAAAAAACAAAGAAACTATATATGCAAATTCTATCTATGCAATGCAGCACAAATTTTCATATGCTTTTTTCCATGTCTGCTTCGGGATAGTTCTTTCATCTTAAAAAATGGAGAGGTTTCTAGCACCCTAAATGTGGTGAAGGATCAACATAATCAACTGCCTTTCTTTCATTATAGTCATGCTGGTAATTTTCTTTTTGTTGGTAGGACAATATGTGAACGGAGGCTTTGCTCTGTTCCAAACTTCTTGTGCATACTGACATTCCCAAAAAATATTCTCTTCATTTTCAGTAGCCATTTTTCACAAAGTGCATCTGGAAGCAAGGCAAAATCCCTTGGAAAGAAGGAAATCTTCAGTGACCAGCTTCCCTTTAAACAGTTTCCAACCAAACCGTTTTACTCTATTTGGAATCTTGAGTTTCCAGAGCCAACGAGTCCAGGCTAACTCAGGTTTATGCTCCCTACACAAGTTCCAGGGTCCTTTCAGAGTAAAGGATTCCATTCCTTCAAAGTAACCCAGATTTGTTTTTTCAAATTTAATAGTGTCGTAGAGATTAGAGACCTCAAATAAATCTCTTACGCTTGGGAAGCTTTAAATGCCATTATGGATCAAGGCATTTAACTTCTGATATGGACCTAGTCCATTTCTTAGTTTAAGTCCAACATTCACAAATGAGTTGAGAAAATTTCCATGAACCCATGGATCTTTCCATAGGAAGCTAGAACATCCAGTCCCAACATTGAATCTAACTTTGTGGATGAGTTTGTTTTGATGCCTTAGGATGACCTTCCACATCCAAATGGCGTTGTATTTTTTTTATGTGACCATAGGGTTTAATCTGTCAAGTAATGGCTATTGATCCAACAAACCCAGATATTCTGTTTATAATTGGCAATGTCCCATAGAAAATTGGTAAGACCTTCCTGGCTCCATTCTTCTACAGATCGAATACCAAGACCACCTTCCAGCTTTGGGCTGCAAATATTATCCCACGAAAGAGTTTGGATTTTCTTAGAGTTATTAGTGTCACCCCACAGAAAAAAAACCACACAATCTGTCAATCTCATCCATGGTCCCCTTGGGTAGAGGAAATGTACAAGTCCAAAACATATGGTAAGCAAACAAAGTGGAGATTATGAGCTCTAGTCTTCCAGCCTTCGATAGAAGTTCTGATTTCCAGAAGTCTAACTTGTTTTTGATTTTATCAATCAAGGGAGTGAACATACTATTGGTGAAGCGTCCAGAGAACAATGGAAGTCCCAGGTATCTCACATGCAAGTTTGTGTTCTTCACCTTCATCACAGTACTAATGCTTTTAGGAGTAGACTTACTCAAAAAAAGTTGGCTTTTGAGAGGATTAAGAGTGAGACCCGATAGACTACTAAAGTAGTTGAGATAGTCCAACACACCATTGGCATCCTGTTTCATAGCTTGGGTAAAACTAATAGATCATCTGCAAACAAAATATGAGATAGATGATTATTATTAGTTACCAGTGGCTTAAACTTCTTATCCTGCACATCATTGTTGAGAATCGAGGTTAGCCCCTCCATCCCTATAACAAACAGATAGGGAGCAAGGAGATCACCTTGTCTTATGCCTCTTGAGGCATAGATGAGATCTGAAGGGGCCCCATTCACCAAGACCTGAAAGGATGGTGTACACAAGCATTCACTAACCCAATGAAGCCAGCAGTCAGGAAATTCCATCACCTGCATAATGTTGAGAATATACTTACTGTCAATAGTGTCGTATGCCTTGCTGAGATCGGATTTAAGGTAGAGCTTTTGTTCCTTGTGCATTTTAAAATCATGCATCACTTCATTTGCCAGGAGAATCGCATCAGAGATCCGTCTGCCTTTTACAAACGCTGATTGATTAGGACTTATGATGTCAGGCATAATGTCCCTAATGCAGTTTGTAAGGATTTTAGCAATTACCTTGTAGATCACATTACAAAGAGAAATCAGTCTCCAATCACTTGGTTTCTCTGGTTGTTTTACCTTCGGTATCAAGGAGTTGAAGGTCTTATTAACTTCTTTGAGAAGTTTACCTTTGTGGAAAAAATCTTTGATAACTTGACAAACATCAGGGCCTACAGTATCCCATGTCTTCTTAAAGAAATGGGCATTGAACCCTTCAGGTCCAGGGGACTTGTCATCATTTGAGTTTTAAATAATGTTGAAGATTTCATCATCTGTGACCAATCTACACATATAGGCCTTCTTGTCAACATGGATTTTGTTTATATTTTTCCATTCAAACTTGTCCTGCCTTTGAGATGGAACAGAATTGAAAAGACTATGTAATGGTCATAGAAGGATCATTTAGTATTGTCGTCACCCTTACAAGTAACACCATCTATCAGTAGAGTTTTAATTTGGTTCTTGATTCTTCTTGTCTTCATAGAAGCATAAAAAAATTTAGTATTAGAGTCTCCTTTTTTCATCCATTGGACTCTAGACTTCTGGCGTATAATAGATTCTTCTATGTTCTTTGCCTCTAAGGCTTCTTTCTTCTTTTGTTTTATAAGTTCCCACAGCAGTTCATTACTAGGGTCCCAATCAGAGTCAGTAACAGCATGAAGAGCCTCTATTTTTTTGTTTTTGGCTGAATCAGAGATATCCCCCAAATGCTCCTAGTTCCATGTTTACAAGGCCCTCTTTGTATTTCTGAGCTTCTGGTATAACCTAAACATTGGATTGCCACTGACTTCACAAGCCCAAGCTTTACGCACTGTGTCTTGGAATCTAGGTAAATTTGCTCAAGCGTTGAAGTATTTTGTAGGGTATTTTTGGGATGGTTTATCCTCGTCCAGATGAAGAACAAGAATATAATGATCATTGTATATAGTTGGGAGGATTTCCAACCACATGTTTGGGAACATTGAGAACACATGGACTTGACATAGAGCTCTATCAAGTTTACATCGGGTGTTATCAGCTCAATTTTGTTGGCTGTTCCACGTGAAGTAGGACCCTTTAGCTAGGATCTCCACCATGTTAGTATCACTTATGACTTGATTAAAGTCAAGAATAGAATGAGCTAAAGGATCTAATCTTCCAATTCTTTCAGAGGCTACTCTTATGGCATTGAAATCTCCCAGGATAAACCAATTATCCTTTACTAGGTTTTTGATAAACCTCAATTCATCCCAGAGGTAGCATCGTTTGCAGTCATCATTGTCTGAATACACTGGTGTGAATTCAAGATCTTTGTCCCCAATACTCAATCTGAAGTGTAAACACTGTCTAGATTGAAAAAGAACTTTAATTGAGTAGCTTTGATTCTCCCAGATAACTAAGAGTCAAAGTTTGTTGCAAGTTGCTGAATTTGCAGTTCAATGGCATATAGGCCAAGCTCTGGAAAGCAACTTTCTTGCTTTTTTTTTTACATTTCACTTCAAAAAGAAGAGCAATGTCTGCCTTTGCTCTTCTGAATTCTGCCTGGACCATGTCAAGCTTTTCCCTCTGGGATAGGCCTCCAACATTCTAGGCGAGTACAGTAGGTAACTCAATCATTAGGCACAGGGGGAGTAGTACTACCTCCCACTGATGCAACTACTTCTTCATTTGATTCTAAGGTTTGAAGCAATTGTCCTACTTCTCCTTAGATTTTGAGTTCTGACTTTGAGTCTTCCTCTTGGTTTTTGGACTAGTAGTTCATTTAGGTTGAACAAACCCTTCGTCATCTTTATCAATTTGTTCCTGTAAGTTGTTCCGACTAGCAGGAGGTTGTTGATGAACCACCGAAACACCAGACTCAGATGCAGAGGCTTGTTGGTCATTTTGTTGAATAGGAATCATCTCTGAGGTTGCAGGTGTAGCATTGGAATCAATAGAGATCGTCAAATGGATGGATGCCGATGCACTCACCACTTTTGGCTTACATAAGGATTTATCATGTCCAAATGTGCAACAGTGGGGACATCTTTCTAGGATCCATTCATACTCCACTTGGACCTTGTAGGGATGCCCTTTATTAGTGCAAAGTTTTACTGCCGAGGGAAAACTTGACGAAGCCTTCATCAAGATGTTAACCCTTGCATAATCAACCCACTTTCTCGGCTTTGTTTGCCTATCTTGACATTGAGGTTTACCCAAGAAGGTCACGATTTTGGCAAGAATTTTTTCTGACCATAACTCCAATGGAAGGTTGTGTAGTTTAACCCAGACTGGAACATAGGTTAACTTTTCATGTTCTAGTGGTTCACCTTTTTCCCAAGTCTTCAGGAGCATAGGCTTCCCCTTGACCATCCAAGAACCACCTTTGATTGCATTGTCCAAGTCCTACTCAGACTGAAACTTGATAACAAAGCATCCATTGGATCTCCAGAACAAAGCATCCATTGGATAAAAGTTGGTCAAAGAAAAGTTCGACCGCAAAAGAGCCATTGTGCTTAGTTGACTGAAGATATATACTAACTCATAGCCATTGGAGCCTAGGACAATGTGTGGTCTACATGTTTGTGGACTGAGAGTCTTCCAGTCCACAATATTATCGACCCCGAAAGCTCCTAGAATATCTTTTAATTAATGATCAAATTAGCCATTGCAACCCAATTAATTTTGACCAAACATCTAATTGACCACTAACAACACACTATACTCCCCCTACAAGTACTCTAACCACTTGCAAACATATCGAATAAGTCACGTAGACAAAAACTTTGTACACAATTTTACAACAACAGTTGATACATACTTGAGCACATTTCTTCTTGCCATCATTCTCAAACAGCCTAAGTTTAGTACTTCAATTTGCTATCATTCTTTCCTCAGACATTAAATCAGTTATAGTATCATCTCCACCTAATACTACTTTGCATAAAGCTTTTGGAGTGGAACATCATCACTTGTCCATTAGAGATTGATTGTATATCTTGTGAGCTTATATTGTTACTTTCTATCTCCATTCTATTTCTTCTATGTTGTATTACTCTTGGGATACTTCTTAGAGTGAAGGTTGTTAGGGAACGGTGCTCTTCCACTAATCTTTAAAAAAGAGGTAAAGAACGGTGCTCTTCCAAGTCTGTCAAAGAAGAGGTGGATCAATGCTCTTCCAAGTCCGTCAAAGAAGAGGTGAAGAGGGTGACCTTCCAGAGGCCCATCAAAGAAGGTGTAGTTCTCCTTGAGATAAAAAGGAAGGTTAGTCTTGCACCACAAAAAACACCGGTGCATTTTGTGTATAGTGAATTGGTATATAAAAGAAATAAAATACATTATTTAGAAATCCTAGTTGGAAACTACTAGGTAGTGGACCACCATCATTATATAGAACCACTCTAAAATTGTTTCTCTTGCAGTTGTCTCCTTTGCTTTATATTTATACTACACTTTAATAAAGTAAATTTATTTGGTTAAAATTATCATAAAATTTTATTAACCCCCTCTAGATCTTTTCATCTAGGTCTTCCTCACTTTACAGGTAGATTAACAAGAAGTGTCTATGCTCTGATCTTAAGAGAATATTAGATGAAGCTTGAAGGATGGAAGGCACGACATATGTGTTTTGCTAGTCGCTTGGATCTAGTTTCCTCAACCCTGACTGTGTTCCATCTCTATTGGGAGCTTCCTTCCCTATCCATATTTTTGTCTCTTATGACTTTGATAGGATTTGTAGGAACTTTCTACGGGGTGGTGCTAAACTAAACAACTTGATCCACTCTATATCTTGGGAAGACATTTGCAAACATAAGTCTGAAGGTGGTTTGAGCCTGAAAACAACAAGGGTTGTTGTTTTTGCTTGTATGGAAATGAACATCAGGAGAATTGCAATGAAGAAAGTCAATCTTTATGTCAGGTCAATTCTTGCTAGATACGTGAAAGATGACTCAGTTTGGAGTGTTCCTTCTAAAGTGTATTCATCTTCGATGTGGAGACCAATTATGGCTATTAGAGATGCCTTACTTCTTGTAGTAAGTTGGGATTTGGGGAATGGTAAGTCTATTTTTTGTGGAGAGATCCATGGGTTAAGAGGAATTGATTTCTCACTGATGTCCTAGACAAGGAGGATATTAAGAAGCCGAGTAAAGGAAATTATCTCAAACTTACTAATTTGATTGTTGATGGCCAGTGGATTGTTAGATCATGTCATTTTTTAGAACCATTGAAAGTATCATGCCCTTGTTTAATCTTGCAAGTAAATTCAGATGATAGGATTCTTCTTGATGGCCTGGCCCCAAAGAAGATGAAAGATTTATGGGAAGTTCTCAGGAAAAAGAATGCTAAATTTCCTTGGTACAAATGGACATGGAAAGTTAAAGCTCCTAGTAGATGCAAACACTTTGTATGGAAAGTAATGTTGGATAAATCTTTGACCCAATATTTCTTGCATAGAAGGGGTTTCAGTTTTATTTCGAGATACGAACTTTGTAGAAGTGATACTAAAGATGTTGATCATATGTTCATTTAGTGTCCCTTCAACCAGTAGATTTGGTCCTTTGCTTATATATAATAGTATATTGATCATCTCCCTACTTTTGTCCAACGTTTCCATGACTTTAATTTTGAGAAGGAGAATACTTGTCTTCAGGTTACTATCCATGATATTTGGAAGGAGAGAAATTAGAGGATTTTTGAAAGACGTGATTGCACAATCCTAGTTTTTTGGTAAAATGTGAGAAAGGATATACATTCATTCTCTAGTTTTGTATAGACAGATAGTTTAATTTCTACTTGTTATATTTTGTTTATATCTTTCTTTCTCTGTCTTGTACAATTTTGAGGGAAAAAATACAAAAAAGGGGAACATGATTTGGATACCAAAAAATGGTATGAACATAAGCAATGATGAATATATCATGTAATAGATGGAACTATATTGAAGGGAAATAACTTGATGATTTATAATGAGATGTTATAACAACCAAAGATGACTATTAAGTAACTTACTCACTATGAGGTAATATGACAAATTCACATGACAAGAAATAAAGAAGCGATTTCCAAGCCAAGAAATATGATATATCCCTAGGACATTGTCTCTTCCCAGATTCATGTGAAAATTGGTATCTTTGATCCTTGTGGGCATATTGATTGAAATTCTCAATTGGAACATGTACTAAATTTTTGGTTATGTTATTGAAATATTTATCTCCCTCTTGAATTTCATTCATATAATTTTGCAAAAGTGGTGAACCAATTTTTATTTGCCTTTCCGTCATATTGAAGGTCACCACAAAGAAATTGAATGTTGAACATTATTAAGTAATTGAAATATTGGTTGATTTTGATATTGGTACAAAACCTTGAATATTGGCTAAGAGCTTTGGCCCACTAGATTTGGCAGGTCATATCCCACAACTCTACACATTGGATAATGGGAAATCAGAGGTCCCCTAGTACGGGATACCCCCACAGGAAAAGTGATGTTCTCTCATACATGATAGAACACTAGCCACCTAGCCACTAGTGAAGTCAAAAAATTAAATTGCTTGTGTCAATGGATAAATCATTTCATTTTTAATAACTTAATATCTTGATAGTAATTTTGAGAATCTCTTTTGTTTCTAGTTACCACTTTACCTATTTTACCTTTTAAAATTAATAACATAACTAGATCATCTTCTTGTTATTATCTCAGTCCACCATGTAGACTTGCTTATATTCGATTACATAAATCTTTCTTGGGTTCCATGCATGGTTTTGTTCCCATAAAAAATTCATGGGAAGGTGATGTAAAAAATACCTATAAGACACGTGCACGAGTTGTCCCATATTTGTATGCTTCCTGAGTTTGATGTATAGCATGCTGAAAAAAGTTTTGTTTATACTTTTTGATACAATTTTGTAAATATTTGATCATAAAGATTGGGTTTTTACAGTCCGTTAACCCTCCTCTAGTTGATCACTTAATAGTTACATTGACGTAAATTGTTCCTGTAACTTCTAGCATCAACTTTTGTATGTTCCAAAGCTTGTTATTTGAGGAAGATAGGATCTATTAATATGAAACAAGATTTATTAAAAACCTCCCATTAAATGATATGCATTCCATTCTGTCATGAAAACTTATATTTTTCGTGCCAGTTCATATTTTTACTACTTCATACTATTACACAACAACATAAATATATAACAATCATTTGAGACATTCCTCTAGTGTTGTTCACAATAACACCACCAAATCAATGCATGATATTATTCCCTTCATCCTGAAAAACAATGATAATAACCTTCTCCATGTGTTGTAAATTATTTAGTACATGATGACGCAATCCTTGATCTACCAGTCAATACCTTGAGACTAAACATCCTTAAAAGTCATAGTCTTCTCATATTTGTACATGAGAAAAACCTTGAGTTGGTCATCAACATTTTGGGTGTGCCCTCCTGCTTCTGGGTACTACTATCACTAGAGCTAAACTTATCTCCACGTCCTGACTAATTTACACCCTGCTATAAGGAACCAAAATATATCATTTAGAAGCCATTTTCCAAACTATCTCAATTTTTCAAGCCTGCATCCAAACCATAATGTCTAGATGGTCCAATGATCAATGATCCATCTCAATTCCCGATGGTGGTATTGGACATATATCTTTTGGGCCTCCCTCTACACCTATGAATGTTGGTATATTCAAGAACATTACTTCGTTCATGTGGGACAAGTTATACAATACTACCTAGATACCCTTCAACCTAACAACTTCTCTAAAACGTTCCACCTCATTATTGTTGCCAAGTTCACTCATCTACATAATAAGTTGAGAATTATGATGGTACAACACATCTACCCCATTAAAATTTAAACATGGGAACTACATGAACCCAAACTCCTTTTCTAAAACCTGATCGATCATCCATCAACTTAGTATATCCCACGGGACAATAACAAAGCCACATTTTGTGATATCACTAAGGTTATACACCCAAATATCAAGTGTGACTTTTGGGTTAGGAAATATAACAATTCTAACTATAACCCTATCCATCAAAAGTGCACTACCAACCACAATATAGCCAACAATAGTTCCTAATTTCTATCCCAACAAAAGATCTTAATACTTCACGGTTGGATTTTCCCCGACCAACCCACCATTATTACAAAACCTCTAACCATAACAAGGGAATCCTTAATCCCTTAAAAGGACCTAGAGACTGTATAAGAGACCCATGCAATAGAAAACAATATTATATTCACAATAGAAGTTATTAGTTCAGGCGTCCTTCCTACTTTTGGTAACAAAGTCAATTGTATATATGACATAATGGTCTCTATACCAAATCCATAGGTCTCCACCTCAAATGGTGAACCATTAATGACAACACTTGAGAGAGTATAAATCTACTGATTTGGATAAATAAGATCTAGGTGATACTCTTTTCAATAGATTCTTTGATCAATCAAACCAAACTAATTTCTATCTAGACCTCATGTGTAACGTGAATCTACTCTAGATTTTATTACTTTTATTACTTTAGCTAATAATATTGAGAAATTTTTTTATAATTGTCTTGATGAATTTTTTTTCTTTACTATCTAGAGAATGAACTACGATGGAACAACATTAGGCATGTTATAATTTTGAAAGAACAACTTGCTAATCTTGTTACATAATTGCAACAATTATTTCCCTTTAAAAAACTTCCCTTGTATTTTATGTTTATAGCAAGTTGGAATAGCATTACACATTTAATCATATCTGGTAAATAACATTATAACCATTCAAGAGACCAAGACCAATCTCTAGGTCAAAATGGTGGTTTGACCTTGTTATGAATCCATATTACTTTTCTCAAACACACTAGCATTCTTTCTCCATTCTCCGGTTCTATCTAGAATCAATGATGATAACATACTACATTTCTATTCTATTTATGATGACCCTAGAAAACCTCTAGAACAATTCTTCAATGAACTTTTCAAGAAAGCTTTCTTATTCTTTCCCAATGCTTAGGCCATAAGTGGTAAATTTAATCTAACTAGATGTTGTTGTATAGATTCAACTTCCTAATTCCTTAAATTAGTTCTTGCACAACAACTTAGCTTTTGACAACTCTCATCAATGACTACAACTTCATTGATCTTTCTACCTCTAACATCATCTTTTCCAAGAATGGAGGATGTTCCTAGTCACATCTTTGTAGATTCCTTTGATCTGAGTCTTGGTCCAACTCCTATTTCTTATCTAATTATGTTGTTGCATTTTGTATTAATTTGTGTCATTTTTCCCATCATCCTCAACTCCAACTTAATACCTTGGGGTCCTAAACTCTTCAATTGTAAACACCTTTTTGCTAGAGCCCTGGCCTTCAAAGATATTGTTATTACATATATATTATAAGATCTTGGATCAAGACTTTAACCCCAAAAATACAATTGATACAACCTTGAATGTTTGTGAACCTAACATATTTGTTCAAACAAGCTCAACTATAGGAATTTACACACAAAAAACCATATTGCTTGAAAAAAAATCCCAAATCATGAGAGTAACCTAATTATGATGCAATAGTGATCTAGGAAGAACTTCACCTAGATTTCCCCCATATGAGTCAAGAAATGCTTTGGACACAAAGTTCAAAAATCATTGAATTTCAGAAGTTGACCATGATGCCAATTTCTATTATAAAAGTTATAACTCTCGAACACAATACTGTTTCATTCACATTCACAATAATGACATCTTTATGATCTCTAACAAATACATCATTATCAAACATATTTTTTATTTTTATTGGAATCTTTGATCATGAATGACACTACTTACATTTTTTCCAAATATATTGGGATATTCGTTGTCCTATCAAAATTCCATCTCCATATGAACTCACAAGTTCCTTCTCCTTTGAAGAAATTCATCAAGCTATTTTTGTTCTAGGCATTGATATATTTGGGATTTGATGGGATCCATTTATCATTCTACCAAAACCACTAAGATATCATTAAACTATCCTTTGTGAACGTCTTTAGATACCCATTTAGTGATGATATCATTCCACAAACTGATATCCTTAACCCAATATATATTTTGCAAATAAAAAATAGAAAATGTCACCTGCATCAAGCACTTCAGACCTATTAGTTTGATCAACACATCAGATAAAATTCATATTCAAGAATCTTACTAACATATTCAAAAAATTTACAAGCACTAGTGTCGGTTTGGAATAATTTGCTAACATAGCTGGTAAATGCATAATGACCCTTACTTTTCAATGAAATTATCCATACCTACCATTATCTTGGTGCATCCTTGCTAATACATATTTGCATCATCTCAGCCCACTTCTCCACCTTAATCAAAGGTTTTTCTTTTTATTAATTCAAAAATAGTAATGAACTTCGTTTTAGACATTTCTTATCTCCTCAATTGTTTATTTTGGTCATTTCTATTCTAGTTTGCTTGTTTGAACTTGGCTTGTCGTCTGGTCTTTTTGACAATGTTAGATGGTTATGATGAAGATAACATCATTCAATGCGTTGATGTCACTGTCATTTTCCCTAAATGTAATGACAAAAATCTTCTTATCATTATCCTCATCATGTGCACTTTCCTCATATGTATGGGCTAAGAGTGTTAGCTTTCTTGAATTCTCCATGCATACATGTCATAGTTGAAAGCATGTTACATTTTAAACACATACTAGACTGTCAAGAGGATTAATTTCTCATTAATTACATTGGTATGTAGTTATCCCATACGAAACCCAAAAGCACTACACCGGACCCTATCATCGAAAAGACCAACTCCCAACCTTCCATTTGGAGGGCGAATTTGAGATCCAAAGTTGTTTGGTAGATTTAGTCAATTGGTAAATAATTGAGTTCATGTTTGTATGCTAATAACATTATCAATGGGTAAGGGTTGACTGCTTTACCCTCTACCCGTACCATGTATTGTAAGGATAAGGGTAAAATATTTTGTTATCCTTACCCATTTACTGGGTACCCACTAACCTGCTAGCTTGATGGGTAAAAATAAGGATAAACAATTACCCACACACTCTACCCATTATTGACTATTTTTTGCGTATGCAATATTAAATATATATAAGTTGTGTTTGGAGTCTACAAATTACTTAATGTTATATGTACATCATTTGATACAATTAATGATGTTGCTCTCTAATTCTTATGGGGTTGACATTTTCATATATACAATATCATATTTGAGCAACAAGATTAGATAATTTATACACCATTTAGTATTCTTTTATGTGTTCTCTTATTCTCTCAGGACAGTTTTTATGGTCTACACAACAACATTTCCAGATGTAAGACATATGAGCATATAAAAATAAGTTGTATCTTCGATGTACCATTTTATACATGTCTGTGTTGATATAATTTACTTCATTTGTGCTAGTCTTTTTGGATTAAAATAGTATTTTGGTAGGAATAAGTTATATGAATTTGTAATATAAAATATTATGATGTACGGAGCATTTAATACCATTTTTATTGTAGCTTTATATCTTTTGGGGGCTATTTGTTTGTTCATTCAATAGTATTTGGAGTACTGTTGTTTGCATATGTAACAATCATTTTATTTGATAATGCAGCAAAATCGGTTTATTGAAGGTTGTAAAAGATTCATTATAATGATTTTAGATTGGTAATAGTCATTCTAAAATGTAAGCGATTCATTACAATGATTTTAGATCGGTATTACTCATTTTAAAGCAGTTTCATATTTGCTCTAGATATGTACATGTATTAACAAGCCGATAATGTTTGTTATAGCACAATGTTTTTCGTTAGTATAGAAATTTCATGCTTCACCTCTATCCTCTCTATTTTATTATCGGTAAGATAATAGAGGTTAGTGAAGGGTAAGAATATTGATGGAGTGGATAATTATTCATGAACTTATCCACCACACTTGGTGAGGAAGAAATAAAATGTAGACCCTAACCCTTCTATTGGCAACCTTACTTATCTATCACCAAGAACGAACCTGCATTTAAATTGCTATGTTAGACATGACAGCATTTGAGATAAACGAAAGAAGAGTTACAAATAGATGACTGTCATTCCAATCCGGAGACAGAAAACGGGCGTTTGGGATCCAGATGTAAAGCTCGCTCTCCCACGGTATCCCCGAAAACAAAAAGAACGAAAAGTAGGCGCTCGACTCAACTGTTGACATTTGGGAACGAGAATCAAGTGCAGCGGATGTGGAAAGCGGCAGGTTGCGTTGATATTCTACTCTTCTCGTGTGGCGGGGAAAAGTTAATACCGATGAAATAATCGAGTACATCTTTTGCTGGCTTTTGGATGGTTATAGGCAAAGCTAGCCATTCGCTGATTCTGCATCGATACAATGCATTTCATCGCTTTTGTCAACTCCGGGAAGCATATTCCTGATTCAATCCAGAACCAACACCTCGAATTCTACCTTTTCCGGTTGACCAACCCCAACACCCGTACCAACACCCAAACCAACACCCACTCGCTCAACAAGAATTGAAGGTTGACTCGTAAAAGTCAAACACCATATCCTACTCCTTTTGGGAAACCCATCCATTCACCGTTCTCGTTTCCCCATTTTGCCTTTTCACGTAATAATCCCAGAATATTGCAAGCCTCGTTTTACTGAATCAATGGGCGCTGAAAGGAAAAACAAGCACAAGCTGCTACCTTTGTCATTTGTGGTAAGCCTTACCTACCTTGGCTGATCCTCTTTTTTGTTGCCTGTGCTTTTTGCAAGATAGCGTTATAGAGACAGTTGATAAAGAAGACATGTATTCGGCCGAGGGAGAAAAGAGTCCTCCTTGTTCCATTGGGCATGTGGGAAAGCGGTTTGTAAGTAACAACAAAGATGCGTCAGCGTCATTACAAATCCTTATATGCACTCTTTTAAAAGGATTTGGTGCTTCATATGATCAAGAGACCGTTTTGTTGTCGGAATTGGTAATCTTAACGCACAATAGAAATAGATTGTCCGACCAATTAATTAGTTAGTATATGAAATTGGGTGGTTTTCCTTTCTTCGAATATTCTTTGGAGTATGTTTTCAAGAGAGAATGTCTCAAAGATAGTGGTTCTCTAAGTTTTAGAATTAGAGATTTATTATGAACGCAGATAATACATGAAGATTACCTATATTTTCAATTCTATTTTCAGGAAATTCATGGGTATGAAGCCATTTTCCCTTCTGATACTAGTGTGAATGGCATTGGTTTTGGGAACCTGAATAATTCCATCTATCACCTTCAGTGGTGGATGAGATGGTAGGTGAACCTTTCTTAGATGAAGGATAAATACACCCATAAAGAGAACAACAATAGAAGTCTGTTCAATGGAGCAAAATCATTACTACCCTATAAAGGATGGCAAATAGATCACATGCTACTTTTTTTTCTTGTTAGAGAGATTTTTTTTTCAAAAACAAGTAGTTGCCAATCCTATTAATTTACATTTTTAAAACATATAGACTTCATTGTTACGATCCATATGACATCTATAAGGTAGATGAAGACCACCAAAAGAACAAACAACACCATGAAAAGATCCATCAAAATAAATAAACTCAGATCAAGAGGCAATAGGTAAATTTCAAAGTAGATCCCTATAAGGCACGACTAATGGAGCAACTATTGACAAGAGATACCCTCAACCTAATGATGTTCATGAGGTAGATGAATGGAATGACATTAATTAGTTGATCAATAGAAAATACCCAAAAAAGCCACATACAACATAAGAATCAAATGGGCAAAAGGAGCTCAAATAAGAAGCTGGTGGAAGGGACAAGATATAATAGAACAAAACCTACAAAAAATAGAAAAGTAATGCCTTAGTCACAACCAAGACCAAGATTGCCAAGGAGCACGATCATAACCTACAAATTGGTGATTTAAGTCAAATCATAACCCTAACCCTACTGAGAGGAGAAATGAAGAGAAGGTAGGAGACCTGAATCCAATACCATGCCTACAATCTCCCACAATCCCATGTGTAGCCAAGGCACTGTATATGAATCCACAAGTGAAGATAGACTCCTGACCGAGGGGAGAACCAAACTGACTCCCTCAGAAAAAGAGGCTCTACTATAGAGAATAACTACAACTTCTTAGATGGGTGGATCCCTTCCCAAGTGTGAGGAGAGATCAATTTGTCCAGAGGGGATGTGGGTAGATATTGCCCCTCCCCCAAGTCTGAGAAGCAATGGTGGTTGACTCACTCATTCTATCACTATCCCTATTTGAGAAGTGAGAACTTCTGGTCTCCTATTAAGTGACATGGATTAGGGAAACATTGATTAAGTTGATGCTTCAAAGAAATTCTAATTTTTTTAAACGAAATGATTAAAGAATGTGCTCATGGGATGTTCCACCTCTGTCTAATCAATCTGATGATTTAACTTGCATATTATCATGTGACCCACAATTATCACCATCTTACTCAAGAAGGGGTTTAGAGTATATTTTTAGGACACTCATATGAAATGAATGTGTCATCAATTGTAGTACCTCTTGACATGGCTAGCATTGATTGGTAGTAAATAGATGTCATTATTCAGATCTTGGAGTCCCATGGATCTATTGTTGTAGACTTTGCATATCATATACACTCCTTCCCATTTTGGGTTGAATTTACCCCAAATGTCAATATTGAGATATATGCATATTACAAGACCACCTTTTTTGAAGTATAGGGGATGTACCTTCTTGAACAAGGACCAAGACATTTGGAAATGTTAGGATCTTTTGTGGTGCAAGGTTTAGAGCCTTCATTCCTTAATGATACCTAGAGTCTATATACAATCATGAACCCAATCCACCTCAGGGATGTCCATCTCTTAGAGTATATGTAGAAAAGGAACTTTGATTCAACTACTAGACCAACCTTGGTCTCATAGACAATGAAGTAGGGTGCTATGCATATCGAAGTATGAATAGAAAAACCATACATGAAGCCATGGGTGGTTGCTCATGCCAGTCTTTAGTGGATTATGCACTCTTCTAGAGTATCCTATGAAGTTCATTTTGCTCACTTGAACTGGTCCATTCATCTAAGACCAACATGGAGATGTGCAGTGATGTATGATGTTGAAATGATATGCATACTTTTATTTTGTTTTTGCAATGAAAATTGGTACCATTGTGGGAAATGTCTCACTAGAAATTCCATAGTTTTTTATGATGTTGTTAGAGAATAACTTGATGATATGTGAGGTTGAGGAAACAAAGATCAAGATTTATTCCACATGTTCAGTGAAATAATTGAGCACGACCAGTATGAATCAATGACCATTAGAGGTCTCCATATGGATTTTCCAAGCATATGCACTCCCTATACTAAAAATTGGCATGACATATCCATTATGTACAGACGAGTTGGAGGCACATGAATACGATCAATACATAGTTGAAAAATCCATCACTTTCTCATGTATTGAATATAGATTGATCCCATCACACTCCAATAATAGCCTCAGAGATGTTTTCACTTGTCAAGGGAAATGTTGTACATATAGCTATCACAAATTCCTTTATGGACTTGGTGCACGAAAACTTCAACATACATCTTGTTGAGGCATGGTAAAAGCATTTGATTGGTTGATCACCAATACAATGTATCCACTCCTAAAATGCAATTAACTGCTAGGCACCTAATGGTTCATTGGTCACTCCTAGATGTTCCTTTAGAAAATGAATTTTCTTCAAGAACTGCTTGATGTCATGAACCATGGCTTCTCATGCGGTGTATCATTCTCTCAGATATACATACAATAGGTTGGCTAAAGTATAAATTTCATATCAACTAAGAAGTTTTCCACATCTGGGATGACAACCCAAGATGTTAGACCTTCCAATTCATCAATGTAGTGGGTGAGCTTGATTTCATCAAACTCATTGGCCAAATTTCAGAGGAACTTTTAGTATGAGATGGGAAGCTCTGGTTTTGTCTTTCTCTCACATCTAACTAGTGACATAATGAACAAATAATCACCAATAATATCAACCTTTTGATTCCCCATCCTCTTAGCCACTTGTAAGTCTAGGATGCATGCTTCATACTTGGTGACATACTGTTGGCCTCAAAATATAGTTGTTGGGAAGTAGGGATGTATATCCCATTGAGTTGATGAGATAACACTTATGCCATTATTGTGTTTCTCTAAAATGCCATCAATGAATATGGTAACATGTTTCGTTTAGACTGGATTCAGTTTCGGTTGTGGTGTTGAGCATGCCAATCACTAGTACAGAAACAACATTCAATGTCACTTTTCTGGGCGTCGGTTATTTAGGAAAACCGACGCCTATAACGTTCAGCGTCGGTGATGTAGGTCATCTGACGTCTATAGCCAAGACATGGGTACCGCTTTGCATTCAGCGTCGGCTGGATAACAAACAACTGATGCCT
Source organism: Alisma plantago-aquatica (assembly GCA_963693085.1). Classification (NCBI taxonomy): domain Eukaryota; kingdom Viridiplantae; phylum Streptophyta; class Magnoliopsida; order Alismatales; family Alismataceae; genus Alisma; species Alisma plantago-aquatica. Next base: position 24,803,583 of record OY856409.1, on the reverse strand, counting down.
AAAATCGCCTACGAAATCCAATTTTCGAGCAAAAACATTTTTGGCATATACAACGTCGGTTTTTTACCAACAAAACCGACGCCTTTCTAAAATGAAAATTTGCGCAAAAAGTTTCAGATTAGGTGTCGGTTATCCTTTGATAACCGACGTCGATAATGGTTCCCGCCAAATTATTTAGGGCAAAATTTGCCTAATTGGACGTCGGTTGTTAAGGAACAACCGACGCCGAAGACTTTAGGTGTCATTTGTATTTGATAACCGACGCCTTTTGCGAACTTAATAGACCCACGATCGATCACATTTGTTCCCCTTTCCTGTTTCATTGTCTTCATCACCCGCTAGCTACTGCTCGATCGCCTGCTAGATGCCTGCTGGTTCTCACCGTCGCTGACGCTGCCTCGCCTCACCGTCGCCGCCGACGCTGCTGCTGCTCTGCGCCGCCGCTGACGCTGCTGCTGCTTCATGCTGTGTCGCCGCCGCCGCCTCCGCCCTAGCTCCGTCATGTGTCGCCGCCACCTCCCGCTCCTTCCTCCCTGCTCACGCCCGCCGTGCTGCACCACCTAGCTTCGGTCTGCTCTCCAGGTATTAGCCGCGCGTAGCCTCTGTTCTTCTTTCTCCCTAGCTTTTTACCTACATGCAACAAACACGGTCGTGGTTGTGTTGGCCTACCACGGCTGTGCTGGGCAGAACGGCCGTGCTGGACAGCACGGCCGTGGTAGGCCAACACATCCACGGCCGTGTTTGCTGTTGGTAAGGATATGAACAAATCTATATGTAATGCTTTATGTAAATTCTAGGATACGAACAAATCTTTTGCTTGCATATATTTGTGATTCTAATCCTAATGCTTGACCTAATTCAGTAAATTTTGATGCATGTTGAAATAAGATTTACACTTGTCCATTCTAGCATCCTAATTTGATTTGATTAAACCCTAACATTGATGAAACCCTAACATCAATTGTGATGAAACCCTAACATGTACATATCTATTATTGTGTTTGTTGGCCTAGAAACCCGTCCAAGATTTACTCATTAGGAGTAAATCTTGGATAGTCCCCGGTTTGGGACTGTTCTTGAACACCTAATCTCACTTAGGATGTAAGTGTATAATGTGTATTGGGTTTTTGAGAAAATATCGGTAGCATTTCCTCATTTGTTCTCTAAGTACATATGTACTTAGAGAACAGCGGGGAAATGCTGCCGAAATTTTCTTGAAAACCCAATATACATTATACACTTACTAGTGAGATTAGGTGTTCAAGGATGGGATAGGTGGTACACATTTATTATATATAAGAATGACATCACATGTGTTTGTTGGCCTAAAAACCCGTCCAAGATTTACTCATTAGGAGTAAATCTTGGATAGTCCCCGGTTTGGGACTGTTCTTGAACACCTAATCTCACTAAATTATATATTGTTTGTATGGAGTCCGACTTCATTGTAGATAATAGGAGTAAATCTTGGATAGGATGTAAGTGTATACCCTAATCTTGTCCTAATATATACTTGTTTTCTCTTTGATCATAGAATGGATAGATCATGGATGTCCATTCGCAATCACTGCACCCCAGAGTTTATATCTGGTCTTGATCAGTTTATTAGATTTGCCGAGGAATATAGGAAAAAACCTACAGATAGGTTCTACTGTCCATTTAGGCATTGTGGTAACAACTTGAAAGTCAGCACTGGTGAGGAAATCAAAAGTCATGTCATGTGCAACGGGATTGTATAAGGCTATACAGAATGACACTGGCATGGAGAGATTTCAAACTCAAAACCAGTAGATGTCGATAGCAGTGCTTGGGTGGAAGAAGAAATTGCCTCCGATGACGTAGATGTGGACGAACCAGTTCCAGTAGACATCGTTGATGCGATGCTGGATAGTTGTAGGGTAGAGAACACCAATCCACCTCCTATCTTTAGAAACATTGTGCATGATGCTGAGATACCGTTATACACAGGCTGTGCTAAGTTTACGAAGCTTAGCGCTGTGTTGAGATTGTATAAGTTGAAAACTAACAATAGATGGAGTGACAAAAGCTTCACTTCATTGTTGACTTTGTTAAATGAAATGCTTCCTAAAGGAAACGAGCTGTCAATCTCAACATACCGGGTAAAGAAAATGTTGTGCCCAATGGGAATGGAGGCCAAGAAGATACACACATGCCTGAATGATTGTGTATTATTTCAAAAGGACTATGTAGATTTGAAAGATTGTCCAAAATGTGGTGCGTCACGGTATAAATTGATGACTTTGGGGGAGTCCAAAACTGGTTCTCCTGCCTAGGTGATGTGGTATCTACCTATAATATCACAGTTTCAACACTTGTTTGCCAATTCGATAGATGCAAAGAATTTGAGGTGGCATGCAGATGTTAAGAAAAATAATGATGAGATCCTACGACATGCATCTCATTCCCCACAGTGGAAGAAGATTGATCTATTGTACCCTGGATTTGGTGAAGAAGTCAGGAATCTAAAACTTGGGCTTTGTACAGATGGGATGAATCCGTACGGGACATTGAGCAGCCAACATAGCACTTGGCCAGTCATGCTTGTTATATACAATCTTCCTCCCTGGCTATGTATGAAAACTAAGTACGTTATGCTGTCGTTGTTGATATTGGGCCCTAAACAACCCGGAAATGATATCGATGTTTATCTTAAACCTCTGATTGATGACTTAAAGAAACTTTGGGCTGAAGGTGTGATGACCTATGATGCTTCAGGAAGAGAGACATTTCGTTTGCACGCTATGTTGTTTTGCACTATTAATGACTTTCCAGCATATGGGAATTTGTCTGGATATAGTGTCAAAGGAGCTAAAGCGTGTCCTATATGTGAAGAAAATACTGATTCAATAAGACTAAAACATGGCGGCAAGACTGTATATCTTGTTCATCGAAGGTTTCTTTCAAAATTCCATCTGTATCGTAGGAAGCACAAAGCATTCAATGGATGGAATGATGAACGGAGTGCACCTAAACCTATACCAGGGGATGTTGTTTATGAAAGAGTAAAAGACATTGTCAATGAATTTGGTAAGAAATCACAATGTAGTTTGGCCACATGGAGTGACAATTCTTCATTCAAGAAGAAGTCAATATTTTGGGATCTTCCTTATTGGAGTTCTTTGACAGTCAGGCATTGTATCGATGTAATGCATGTTGAGAAAAATGTCTGTGATAGCATCATTGGGATGAATTGACAGTTGCTCTGGGTAACCCAGAGCATCCTGGACATGTTAGGGGTGCAGGCGCTGGTGTGGGCATCAAAGCGTTCTTTGGGCCATCCCAACATAAACCTAGAGCAGGACTTTCACAAGAAGAGGTAACCTATTCTTTTTTTAGAATGTTACTACAAAAGGAAATTCAATAATAAGAAGCTAATGTTTCTTTTATCCATGTATAGGAGAATAAGAGAGTCGAGGATATAGTTGCCAAGAAGGTCAATGATATAGTTGCTGAGAAGGTCAAGGAAGAAATAGTGTGGTGGCAGGCATCTCAGGCTTCCAATCAGCCTATGGCGACCCACTCTTCTCCTGATGCATAGACTGCGAGTAATCCTGGAGACCCATCACCTAACACGTCTGCTGTAAGTATTGTTTATGACATTGTAGCTAGTCTTTTCAAGATGATATGTTTTCAAGATGATAGGTATATATGTATAATATTCTTTATGTAAATTTGTAGGCATTGAAGCCATGTCGCTTAAGAATGCAAGACTATGTTGTTGCAGAGGCACAAGATTACCCGTCCCTTCCTGGGGCAATGTTTCACGGGACTCCAATGCCACAGGGCTACGTTCGTGTGAGCCCGATATGTGTGTTACCCCATTGGAGGGAAGCTACATTGCCATATCCCCGCCCGGATATTGATACACTTGCTGAGGCAGAAGGCGGGGTGATATTGTGGCCCAAAGCAGATGTCGTCTACACTACTGAAATTGTAAGACAAATTTACATTACTTTAGATTGTTAATGTGTATATATGAGGTCAACTGATCTGAAATTATATATACATGTTAAAAAGAAGACACCCGGAGCACCTAGGCCTCCACCTCCACTTCCTACATTACCAAGTTGGGTTCCAACTGACCTAAAATACCCGTTAGGTCCTGCTTATAGGGGAATGGCATGTTGGCTACGGGCACATAATATACATTGCCCTATAATTGTTTCTTTAGAAGCAGATTATGCAGGTCAATCATACGATAGCTCTTTATTTATACAAGATATTATTGAGCTGTTTATGTATGATTGGCTGAATACATCAATGATAGAGACATGGATAAGGTGAGATCTTGTTTATACATCCATATATTGTTGGATAAATTGGACATTATGATAAATCCCTTTGTTTCAATGATGACAAACATTTCATTCTTGTTGATCTAACGTGCTACTTGAGTGTGCAGGATTAAGGTGGATGACAAAGTAACTAGGGAAAATCCAAAGAGCTTACATATTTATATTTCCATGCAATGTAATCACTGTTGTAAAAACTTGTACAAATATATAATGTACAAGTACTTAGATTGCATGTAAATCAAGCGTTGGATCTTCCTAGCTAATCACCACACTTAGATAGGTCATCCCCTTCAAATAGGATCACATATGTACACTCATACACATGCTTAGTGGTTAATTAAAAGATTGAAAACAGAGTCAATCTCGGTCGACCACACTCCTCGACCGAGACACTCTCGGTCGACAAACTCCTCGACCGAGAATGACCCAAGTAGTCGTTAGACACAGCTGACAAAGTAGTTGGCAGTTGCAAATGAACGTTGATCCAGAGAGCCTGTCGGTCGACAAAACTTCGACCGAGTAGGTGTCTCGGTCGACCATTTGTCGACCGAGATGATCTCTGACAGCAACTGCAGAATAAAGTAACTAGCCGTTACTAATGCACTTAACTTATATCTAACGGCTAGTTAAGCACTTAGAAGCCCCTAGAAGTTGTCTAGAACGTCCTTAAGTATTCATAGTCCACTCCTATAAATAGGACATGCCTTAGGACACCAAAAAATATACCTAAGCTATACTTGTGCTATACTTGAGCTTGAATACTCACTTGCAATCTGTTTTAGAGCAATAGAGCAATTCCTACACTTGCCATTCATTCCTATTGCTCCCATTTCGTGTCCTATAGGCTAGTATCTCCTATCCACTACAATCACATTGCCATACATATTGGTTAGGAGATCTACACGCTTGATATAGGCAAATCAAGCCTTGTGCTTCAAAGGATAAGTTGTAATTTCTATTTTCTTTCTTGTTCCTTTTATCCTTTGTACTCTCCTTGCTACTCCTAGGGTTGGAGGCTGCGGATTGGAGAGGGTTGACTTCTCAGGTGGAGAAGGGGACTTCAAGCTACTTCAAGAAGGCTATCGCACGGGAAGCTACTTCAGAAGGCTGGTGCAACGGGAGTTGGTGCACCTACTTCAAGGGAAGGCTCCTTCAAGGTTGGGCGATTACTTCTAGGTGAAGGCTGCTTGAAGGGTATGGGAAAAGAAATTGTATTTTATGTAAAGTCCTTGCGAGGTAATAAAATAAATTTCTTTTCAAATCCCGGTTGGGTAAGCAATCGGGTAGTGGACTGACGGCTATAGTATTTGCTATAGTTGGAACCACTCTAAACCCTGTGTCTCCTTGTCCAATATCTTCATTGTGGTTGTTTGAGTTAAATTATTATTAAAATCTTTATAAAACTCTATTCACCCCCCCTCTAGTAGTTTTCAATTGGTATCAGAGCAGGCTTCAAGGAACCCTAACAAGGTCTTGAAGAAATGGGTGATGGAGTGCTCAACAACCTCAACATTGAAGGGACACTTGTTGCCAGGCCTCCACCGTTCGATGGAACAAACTACCAATATTGGAAGAGGAGGATGCAATTCTACTTCCAAGGAATCAACTGGGAGTTATGGAGAATAGTGTCTACTCCATATGTGCTTCCTCAAAATGAATTTGCAGAATGGGATGCAAATACGGTAAAACTAGCCCAAATGAATGCAAAAGCTGTAAGTATTTTATATTGTTCTATTTCAGTAGGAGAATTTAATAGAATATCAAATTGTGATACAGCCTATTACATTTGGCATAACCTATCTATAACCTATGAGGGTACAGCCCAAGTTAGAAATTCCAAAGTTAGCATGCTTAAAACAAAGTTTGAACATTTTCGTATGGATCCTAATGAGTCTATTAGTGAAATGTTTTCAAAATTCTCTACTATTGTTAATGGTTTAAGTGCCCTAGGAAAACCTGTTCTTGAGGAAGATCAGGTATCAAAAATTCTTCGATCACTTCCTCCGAAATACAAGCCAAAGGTGACAGCCATTGCAGAAGCAAATGACCTCACTCGACTCAAAATGGAGCAACTCATTGGCAATTTAGAAGCTCATGAGGCAGATCTAGAAGAGGAAGAAAGAAGAGAACATGAACGTCAACATGGGAAAAAGAAGGACATTGCATTCAAAGCTTCAACTAGAGACAATCATGACACAAGTGAAGATGATAGTGAAGAAGAAACTCTCGTTGTAAATGGTAAGAAATATAAAAGTTTTAAAACTAATAAAACTTCTAGTATTTATTCTTCCAGGTGCTTCGAATGTGGTAAGAAAGGACATATGAAAAGTGATTGTCCAACACTTAAGAAAGGGAAGAAATCATCTCACAAAAAGAAAGAAAAAGCATATCGAGCTGCATGGGATGATTCAAGTGATGATAGCAATGATGAAGAAGCAGAATGCCTCATTGCTACAACAAATGAAGACGAAGAAGAGGTAAGTCTTTATGATCTACCAAAAGAAGATATAATTGCTAGTCTTCAAGATACTCATCAGAAATATATTGAGTGCAAGAAGAAACTTAAGAAAGCAAATAAAGATTTAAATGCTAAACTTCTTGCTCTTGTATCCGAAAATGAAAATCTCAAAAAGGAAAATGAAGATTATGCTCTTAAGTTAAAATCGGTAGAAGTTAATTGCAATCTTCTTTCCTTAGAAAAGTCAAATTTACAAACTCAAGTGAATGATCTTCAGAAACAACCTATTCTATGTTCACATTTAGATTATGATGAGGTTGTCAAAGAAAGAAACTTTCTAGTATCCAATTTAGATCAGGAAAAGAAAGATATTGCTAAGTTACAAAGAAATGTAAATGAGTTAAGAGGAAATGACATACTTGAAAATATTCTAAAAATTTCCTCTAGCTATAATGGAAGAGGAGGATTAGGATACGATCCAAAGAGAATTAAACCCAAAAGAGTCCAAGCATCCAAGACTAAGATTATGTTTGTACCTAGGAACACAACTCCTAGAAATGAAGTTGACTCTATCAGCTGTCATTATTGCATGCGTCTTGGACATTATTCATTTTCATGCCCATCTAAGAAAAAGAAAGATGAGTTAGCTTGGATTCCTAAAACTTAGTAGCTTAAAAATAAATTGTTGAGATTTGACCTAAACTGATTCTTGATATCATAATGTCTTATCTCAACACAATTGAGCTCTACTTTGTATATTTCTTTTTGCTTGAAATCGATTTCTGAACACTTTTCAGACACTTGGTCAGTCGAGGTATTGTCGACCGAGTGAATCTCGGTCGAGAAGCTGTCGACCGAGCATGTCACTGCTTTTCAGAATGCTATAAAATTGTTGAATTCTGTTGAAATTGATCAAAACTGTTGTCTATTTGTGGTTAATGACTGCACAAATAAAGCATAAATTATGGAAATCATTCTTGAAAGATTATGTGAAATTAATTTGGTTAAAAACCAAAATTATGCTTAGTTTAAAGAAAATTTCTGTTTTATCATTACATGCTTTTAATTGTTCTATCATTACATAAGCAAGCAAAAGGACTTATTGGTGATTTATATCTTAGAAATGCTTGCAAAAAGAACAGTGTTTTCAATTGATATTTTTAAAAGATTTGAAATATTCATTATGCTTTCATGTTTAGTATCACTTAAACATGCATCAAAATTGATATGAATGCTTAATTGGAAATCTGCAATTTTTGCCTCTTGGTTAAAACAAAATTTAGCCAAGGGGCGCTATGGTCGTAGTCAAGGGCGACCTAAAATAAGCTTTGACAAAATGCTTATTTGGACATCATTTTATTGCACTTAATCTTAGTATACTTTTAATAAAGGTCAAAATCAAAATTTAAAATTATTTGTGACCTTAGAAGCATCAAACTGCTTAAATTGTAAGATTAAGGGGGAGCTCATAACAACAAATTGGTTTAATTGATTAAGAAGCTTAGACAAACATTGTAAACATCATTTGAAGATTGTTATGACCTTAGTATTTTTACTCCTGATTATGAAGCAATCTATGAATTTCATAAAAATGATATATCTTGTACTTAAAGGAACTCTCTGAACAAATCAGAGCATAACATCCCTTACATTTGGTTGGAGACATTTTTATGTACTCTAAGATTAAAGGATTCTCATTTAATTTAGGACTTAACATCCCTTGATAGATGAGAAATAAATATACATTCATAAGCTTAAGGGAATCTCATATCATTTCAAGGCTTAACATCCTTTGCAAATGATTGAGAAACAAATTGTGGATAAATTAGACATAAATCCATGTTCCTAATAGGATATCTATTCAAGGGGCAGCTTAATATAAAATTAAGGGGGAGAAGAAATAAAATGTTTAAACCTGGATATCTTTTTGAAATGACAAAGGGGGAGAAAGAATATAAAATCAAAAATATAAATATAAATGAGTTTCATCTTGATGGCCAGCACTCACTTGTAAAACAAGAATGGCTACAAAAGGTAATCTTCAGGTATGAAACTCACATGCTTTATATTTTCTTATTTCATATTTTAGGAAATGTTTGTCATCTTCAAAAAGGGGGAGATTGTTGGATAAATTGGACATTATGATAAATCCCTTTGTTTCGATGATGACAAACATTTCATTCTTGTTGATCTAACGTGCTACTTGAGTGTGCAAGATTAAGGTGGATGACAAAGTAACTAGGGAAAATCCAAAGAGCTTACATATTTATATTTCCATGCAATGTAATCACTGTTGTAAAAACTTGTACAAATATATAATGTACAAGTACTTAGATTGCATGTAAATCAAGCGTTGGATCTTCCTAGCTAATCACCACACTTAGATAGGTCATCCCCTTCAAATAGGATCACATATGTACACTCATACACATGCTTAGTGGTTAATTAAAAGATTGAAAACAGAGTCAATCTCGGTCGACCACACTCCTCGACCGAGACACTCTCGGTCGACAAACTCCTCGACCGAGAATGACCCAAGTAGTCGTTAGACACAGCTGACAAAGTAGTTGGCAGTTGCAAATGAACGTTGATCCAGAGAGCCTGTCGGTCGACAAAACTTCGACCGAGTAGGTGTCTCGGTCGACCATTTGTCGACCGAGATGATCTCTGACAGCAACTGCAGAATAAAGTAACTAGCCGTTACTAATGCACTTAACTTATATCTAACGGCTAGTTAAGCACTTAGAAGCCCCTAGAAGTTGTCTAGAACGTCCTTAAGTATTCATAGGCCACTCCTATAAATAGGACATGCCTTAGGACACCAAAAAATATACCTAAGCTATACTTGTGCTATACTTGAGCTTGAATACTCACTTGCAATCTGTTTTAGAGCAATAGAGCAATTCCTACACTTGCCATTCATTCCTATTGCTCCCATTTCGTGTCCTATAGGCTAGTATCTCCTATCCACTACAATCACATTGCCATACATATTGGTTAGGAGATCTACACGCTTGATATAGGCAAATCAAGCCTTGTGCTTCAAAGGATAAGTTGTAATTTCTATTTTCTTTCTTGTTCCTTTTATCCTTTGTACTCTCCTTGCTACTCCTAGGGTTGGAGGCTGCGGATTGGAGAGGGTTGACTTCTCAGGTGGAGAAGGGGACTTCAAGCTACTTCAAGAAGGCTATCGCACGGGAAGCTACTTCAGAAGGCTGGTGCAACGGGAGTTGGTGCACCTACTTTAAGGGAAGGCTGCTTCAAGGTTGGGCGATTACTTCTAGGTGAAGGCTGCTTGAAGGGTTTGGGAAAAGAAATTGTATTTTATGTAAAGTCCTTGCGAGGTAATAAAATAAATTTCTTTTCAAATCCCGGTTGGGTAAGCAACCGGGTAGTGGACTGACGGCTATAGTATTTGCTATAGTTGGAACCACTCTAAACCCTGTGTCTCCTTGTCCAATATCTTCATTGTGGTTGTTTGAGTTAAATTATTATTAAAATCTTTATAAAACTCTATTCACCCCCCCTCTAGTAGTTTTCATATACCTTGTGTAAAATCCGGTTATCTGGTTTCTTATATATTAATGCATACGTAATACATGTTTTGCAGCTACTTAGTCGAAGATCAATGCAAACAATTTGCATTTGATCATGTGGGTTTTTTGATTCCATCATTGATTAGTATGGTAGCTAAAGAACCTGATAGTGTTCAACAATATTGTATAGATGCTTTTAGAATTTTTGGTCAGCAAAAGAAGACGATAATAATAGCTCCATTCAATGTCAAGTAAGTTTACTTTATTTATAATTTGGACTTAAGTAAATTCCATTTTTATTGTGCATTTTGAGTTATTAATTTTTAACTTTTTTACCTCTAGCGGTAGACATTGGGAGTTACTAGTTATTGTCCCCGGGACGTTCACTGTTTATTATCTAGATCCTGCGGGAAGTACATTGAGCACTAAAATTGGACACATATTGAGAATGCCATTATTCTGGTGAGAAATATTTCATTTTTATATCCGTTAACATCTGTTATTACATTACTATTTAATTATGCAATTTACTGTGTTACATTAACATGTAGGGGTTTAGATGCATTCAAAAATGTTGGAGGAAATGACCCAAAGAGAAAGAACCAGCCAATAATTTGGGAGAACGTAAAAGTAAGTTCCCGACTCCAATATATATATTATTTATGTGAACTGTGCTTAGTTGTATTTTTTAATATTTTGTATGTTTCAATTTATAGTGCGCTACACAAGACAACGGATGGGCATGCGCATACTATGTGATGCGATTTATGCAGATGATTATCCGACATGCCGCATTGGATATTAATACCATACATGAGGTATTATATATAGTCTCATTAGTTAGTATGAAATATATCAATCTTATTTTTATATTATTACTTATATATACATCATTCTCTTTGCAGGTGTTTAAAACTGACCACACTATAGGTAAACGCTTAAAAAATGTACATTCTCCATATACGATGGAAGCATTAAATGAAATAAGAGAAGAATGGGCAAAAGCCATAGAAGCAGTGGCAATTGTAAGATATAATTGGGATGCTGATAGCGATGCTGAATGATATTTTGTAAATGAATATTTCTGAATGTTTATACATGTCTGAATGTTTCTACGTGTATTTGAATGTTTCTACATGTGTGAATGTGAGAATTGAATTGATGTCTGAATGTATCTACTTGTGTGAAAAAATATTTGTTGATTTTGCAGGTTTGTGGCCTGTTTGTAGGCTGATATCAATGGATGTCGTAAACGTGCAGTTCAGAAAACTGAACTGCAGGTTCTCATCCTATTGACCAGCCACAGCAGGCCTGCAAACTGATAAGAAAAAAAAATTAAAGTATAGGTGTTAGTTATTTATAAAACACCGTCATCAAAGGCCTACAGCGTCGGTTATTAGATAAAAACCGACACCTAATATGACAAACAACCCGGCCGTGCAGGAAAGTACGGCCGTGGTGGAAAAGGCGTCGCTTATTCGTATAAAACCGACGCCTATAGTACTAAACACGGCCGTGCAGCGAAGCACGGCCGTGTCGTCTGGGAGTATGGCGTCGGTTGTTCAGTTGTTAACTGACACAGAAAGTGTCCTAGGTGGTTCCCTTATTTGTGGCGCGAACCCTATAGACGTCGGTCAACTAAATATAACTGACGCCTATAGATCATACAGGTGTCAGTCAGAAAACCGACGCCGAAGAGTTTGACCTTTAGCGGCGCCCACATAGGCGTTGCTTTAAAACCGTCTCCAAAGGGGGTTAAACAACTGACGCCAAAGGCGTATTCTGTAGTAGTGAATGTAACCATTGAGAAGTGAATTCCTTGTCTGTCAGAGAAAATAGGCGATTACACATAAGTCATGTCAAACTCTAAAGAAAAATCTTCCATTTGTCATATCACCGAACAACAAAAGGGAAATCATATAGATATAACAAACGGTCATGTTTTGTTATTGGGATAACTAAATAGAACATTAAGTAACTACACAACTTCTTGGTAGTGTGAACAAATTCAAGGCAGTGCTTCTCAACTACGGTATAGCTGAATTTTGTGTTTATGAACTTCTTGGACACATAGTAGATGGCGTGTTCATCATAGTTGACTTTTTTCTAAGGACCCATCCCCTAGATTCTTTCATAACTGAGAACCTCAAGATCAATGTGTGATCTTATATGGGAGATTTGAGCACAAGTGGGCTTCAGAAATATTATTTAAATGTGTCAAACACAATTTGACATCAATCATTCCAACTGTAGTCAAAATTCTTGTATGTTACCTTGAAGACTGGTTGAAAAACTAGAGTTAGCTTCACTATGAATTGAATGATTTATTTAAGTCTTACAATATGGCATTTAATCTCTTTTTTCGCAAGGAGCAAGAAACTCAATAATTTCTTGAGCTTCCCCAGATAAATCTCCACTCTATATTGGCTAGTTATTTACTGTAACAAGCTGTCAGATTTGACACCAAATGTACACTTTTCCAAATTCAGTCATATATAAAGGGATGTAGTCCTTGGAAATGACCAACTAAACATATCACATAGTCTTCTACTTTCTTTGACTTGGCAATCATGTCGTATACATAGACATCAATTTCTAGGTGGATGAGTTCTTGGAAGAGAGCTTTTATGGACCCCAGATAGGCTGCACTTGTATTCTTAAGTTTAATCTACATAACTTCATAGTAAAAAAATGCCCTATTCCTTGTTAGATGTGGTTTTCTCCATATCTGATGACACCATATTATCTTATATTAACATGACAATCTGCCCTTCAAGTTGGGGAGTCCATATGTAGATGTTTTGTCCATTTGAACACTGATATGGGGGAAATGTGAAGTCATCTTTTGGGTTGGCTTGATTGAGTCCATGTAGTATATGCACATGCATACATGTCTGTTTTCCTTCAACACTGATACTATCTTTTCCAACTGGGTGGGGTAGGATGGGCATATGAAGCATGTATCATATTATTTGTATACTTCCATTTGTATCTCCAGTCCCAATTTTGGTGTAGTGCACCTAGCCTTTTGTTTTACGGGATACATTCTGAACGTTTTTAGGAGTCATTGTAGGTATATGACTCATTGAGTTCCAACATGCTGATGCAACTCCAAAAAAAATATACATCAACGTATTTATAGAGGAACTCGTTTAAAGCCGATTTCACTAATGGGGGTAGGGTGGCATCTACTTTCACTAGATGAGGAAGTGAGATCATGCTGATATCACCTATTTTGGTTTCATTTGCATTGTGGAATGGTGGGAGTTCAATAGTCATTTATTCTGGTATGATTACATCTTCAAAAGATTCATTGATTAAAACAATAGCTATATCTTCAATGGGTTGCCACTAGATGGCATGTTCGTGACATAAGACTCCAAACTTTTTTTGTTGGGCTTTGGATGAAGGTTCTTGCAACTAGGATGGAGTGCCTTTCATAGGATCCAATGAGGATTCTAGAAACAAGTCTAGGATAGTACCTCCTCTCAAAGCATAAGTTTTTTGAAAGTTGGGTTGTCGGTGAACACTCAATGGCTCACACTTCTGTGTTGTAGTTATTAAGGGTTTTGTCATTTTTCATCTTACATATGACAAATCTGGGGGCTCCAACACATTATTGATGATTGAGTTTCCTTTAAATTTCTCCTATCTTTGATTGGTTATCTAAGGTTCAACTTGACTACATTGTTCACACCCCTTGTAAAGGAAGTGTGCTTATTTATGTCATTGTCACACTCCATCAACATTTTCAACATCGTCCATTGTTCCTTTATCTTTTAGAAATTGTGATACTCTTGATTCATCTATACTATAGTTGGGTTCTATCTTGGGGACCAATATGTGATATGACTCCCTTATTTTTGTAGGAGGCCCTTTATACCCAATTTGAATTTTGTTGTGTTTCTCAAGGATGGACACACATTCCAAAATAACCTAGCACAACTAGATAATCCTCAAGTAGTTCTAGGCCCATTTTCTTCCACTCCCAGAGCTAGTGGTTGTGATCATGATGAATAGGAATTTTTTTTATAGAAAAGTATAGAACTGATTGTCTCTGTCGACTATGAGCAAAAGAACACGTCTAGGTCCGTAGTCCCAATAGAGAGACTATCTAGGGAAAAATATTCCTAGTAACCATGATTATGGTCTTGTTGATTTTATATTTGAGGCCTAGTGTAGGAATGAAGGAGCCACCTTGTTTTCATGTATCCATGGGCGTCTCAACAAGAGATTTAAGGAGGTGTTGATTTCCATGACAATGAATTCTTAAGTGCAAAACTTTTATCCCACCTAGACTTGTAATTTGATCTCTTTCTTGAAATCTTTTGGAGACCCTTCGAAGGAAGTTTATGTAATATTGGTGTCTTGGGTCTCACTTGACTCGATTCCAAATGATAAAATGGACTTTAGTAGGATAACATTGAGTCCATTTCCATTTTTAGTGAAAACAAAATGCACTTTCATATCACCATGCTTTATGGTGATGTATCAATATGGATTGTAAGCAAGACCAACTGGGATCTCATCCCCAAGAACAAGACAATATTTGGAATGATGATCACTATAATCATTTCAACTATTTTCTCCAATTATTTGCACTTTGACATGAAGGAAATATGCCATCATTGTTTTTATGAATAGTTGCATGATCCGTGGATGACATTCATACCAAGTTCCCCTTAGAGATGTATGTGTGTTCTTCAAGTGTCATGTTTTATCTTAGGATTCATTTACTATAGTTGCTTCCAATTTTGATGTGTTTGGAATGATGATGTGAGATTTCTTATTGGTATGGGGGTAGAGGAACTCAAGCAATGGAGGTACTTGGTTGAACTTGAATAAACCATGTATCATGATTGATGTGTTATGTTTCACCACGAGATGCTTTTGGTCCACTGAATTAGATGTCGATGTCAAAGAAAATCCAATGTAAGCGGTAACCTTCATCCTCCCCTTCTCTACTATTTATGTTGTTGGTGGTGACTCACTAGAAGTTTGTTCCATAGATGTTGGTGATTAGGGACACACTTCATCCTTGTGGGACCGTGTTGCATGTGTGATAGGGGTTGTGACATGTTGTACTAGAGTTTGTCCTAGAATGTAAATACTTGGGGATGCACATGATAGACAAAAAGGCCCCACTAGGACTTAACTCATGGGCAAAAGGTGGTGGATTCATGGAAGGTATATGGATATGATCCTTCAGGTCCAAGCATCATTCTTGAAACTCTACAAGAGCATTGGATTGTTTGTCCAAGCATGAAAATAATAGTTTTAACCAAATATATTCAGGTTATGGTCATAGGTTAGGTTATAGTATTACACATCAAACCAACATGTGGCTTATGTTGTCCAACAATTTGTTACTCCATATTGAGTGTTCAGATGGGACATTCAAGTGGTTGATCCTTGGTTTGTAACCAAGAGATATCAGATTCAAGCCCTGGCAATGCCGTGGATAGAGTCACCAATTTTTTAGTTTAGAAAGATCAATCGATATTGAGTGAGGATGACTGACTGAATGCATCAATCACCTCTAGCAGGTATGTAAATCAATTAATAAGGCACTAAAATCCATCTAACAGGCATGAGACAATGGACAATAACACCAAGAAATGACACAACATCAACAAAATGATAGGTAGTATATGCCATTAATGAAATGACCATGAAATATCTAATGATCAACATATGTGGTTAATGAAAAATATATGTAACATCCTAATTGAATCACCATTCCAGGATGCACCAAATTGTGTGTTTGATTTTACACTACATACCACATGTGTATATAAGATGCACAATGTCCTAGGATTCATCAAACAAACAAGATAGAACATAAGATACTGGTTGTAACTAAATTGATTTTGATCATGAAATCATTTAACAATGGTCATGAGTTAGGGTATGGAGAAGTGCATGCAAAAAAATGTGTTTCTTATTTTATACACAATTGGTGACTCCATCTTGAGTTAGAATGATGGATCGAATTTCACTAGTCACCAATAATGGCTAATTAAATATATCAAATATGGAAGTAGAGCACATTTCATAGCTATGAAGTGATGGACCAACACCAACAAGTGAATCATAATTTAATAATGATCTGAAAGAAGAACAAGGTACTAATGTGTGAAAATAAAATATACATCAAATTGTGCTTACAAACCCACATATATGTGAGGAACAAAATATAAGCATGCTCTTGATTAATTAGGATGTTCATTGACTGGATGCAAACAAAACTTACTATATATATATTTCAACATCAATTGGATTCATAAAATTATCAATGAATGTTGGGTTAGAATAACAAAAAATAGTTTTCAAATTTTAAACTGAACTAACTTAACGCCACAAGTATTAATCCCAATTGTTCTCACAGAGTCGTGGCTAGTAGAAACATATTTAGTGAAATGCAGCTAAATAAAACATAAGAAAAGCCAAGTACCAAATGAATTTTGAATCTGTTCACCCCAAAATGATATTCACTGGAAAATCATATAAAAATATATATATATATGGCTAATTGACCGTCAAATATGTAGCAAATCAACAACCAGAGTAAATTATAAACTAGCTTCAGAGATGAGCTATGGAGGTACCTAATTTCTCTAGGTAAAATATCACACACCAACAACCAACACCAAGAGATGAAATTTATAGAAAAGATGGAAATAAAAGAGGTGCTAGTATGGAAATTGAATGGCAGTTGAAAGAGATGAAGTAGCGTCGAGGAATGGGTGAACGCATACTTCTATATCTAAATGGGACGGAATTGGTTCGGGCTTTGGAAAAACTGAACCCAAAATGGACTTGTTAGCCCCAGTCCAGCCAATGATCACACACAACAAATCCAGACGAGATGGCTACTGTCGGGTGTCTTTTTATAAATTGCTCTAGAGAACTTTTTACGCTCATCGTAAGGTCGAATCTCATAGAGAAATTTTTTTTTCCAATCTCGTACTTTATATGGCACTCCTGGTGCTATCTGCAGTAGGACATGGACCTTGGGTTATCGTATTTATACA
Source organism: Alisma plantago-aquatica (assembly GCA_963693085.1). Taxonomy (NCBI): domain Eukaryota; kingdom Viridiplantae; phylum Streptophyta; class Magnoliopsida; order Alismatales; family Alismataceae; genus Alisma; species Alisma plantago-aquatica. The sequence continues at coordinate 24,786,239 of OY856409.1, read as the reverse complement.
CCTTACTATTAACATGTGGTTCTATGTTAATTTTATCTATGATATGAATCTTTTATCAAAAAAAGAAATCCAGACGGGATTAGGCTGATGGTATTGTAAAACGCCAGTGCGTAATCCAGTCCAATACGTTGCCAAAAGAATCCATATTGGATGGACTGGCATCAGACCAGGTGGTATTTTAGTATAGATTGTTGGACGCTGTGATTTGGTCTCAGCGAAAACGGTTATTGGCGAGTAGTGCTGAGGCCGCTCGATGAATTGAAACTTCCAATGACTATCAATATATAATCAAATCTTGAATTTATAATTATACATTGCTGTTTCTTGAAGATGTTTTCCCGATAGCATTATCGGCGAGTAGTGCTGAGGCCGCAACCATTAGCTCCGCAACCATCGGCTTATTTCTTTCCCGTGGCGCGTTGACAATATTGGGATAGAAGGAGTTTTTGATGATTACTCTGGGCTCCAGATCCACATTCATGTTCTCCTCGGATAAGATTCGTTCGGCTCCATATTATAAACATCTTAAAACAGCGTTCATTCTTTTATGTTTCAAGAGGAATCCTCAAACCACAGCGCAGACGACATCACTCCGCTAAGCCGTAGAAGCTGATCGTGATCACGCCCCCCATTATTCTGCCATGTGTCACCGCCTCCTCCACAAGTATACTGCCCTACCTGCTGAGGTGGACGACCACGCACCCCCGCAATTCATGGGGTGCCCGACTGCCCGCCCCCAATGCTGTATCGCCATCCTAAGCCGTATTCAATATGCATCTTCCTTTCATCTCTAGGATATAGACCGTAATGCCTTCAAGTAGTCAATGCCCTAGATGTAAGTAATCTGGATCACCAATAATATAGACAGCGACGATGGCACTAGGGCAAAATAGTTCTTGAAGGAAATAGAAACCCACAACATGTACATAATGTTATGTGCAAGAATTTTTTATATAGCATAATTCTGGAAGAACCACACAAGACCAGTGCGGTATGAAAGGAGAAATTCTTTTAATTAATCATGTAGTCGCTATCGTCAAATCTCACATGGGTTCTATTAGTATTATTTTCTAAAGATAAAACAACCACACATATAAGAGCATCTCAACGGCACCTCAGCCGTGGACCTACCCGGAACAAAATGCATACATTTGAGACAAAAATGTAAATGACAAGAGTTGTTTATTGTGTTTTCTCACGGAATTTTCATATAACTGAAAAATCCAATCATGTTTTCGAATTTCATTACAACAAATATGCTCCTTCAAGTTTAGAAGAATGAAACATAAGGTAGGCAATCAAGACGTGTGTGATGTTATCTCCTCAACTCTGAACATCAAGACTAATCTTCAAGCCGGCCTTTGCCCTCCCACATGAGGAAGAGGCCGACTCCTACGGGCATGATTAACTTTGTGATTGATGATGACTTGGTCTCTCCTCATGAGGATCTGATGGCCCTTTAATGCACCTGATCCTGCTTCATGGTTTTTGCTTGACATCTTGGTTGTTGTTCCATTTTGTGTTGTGGATTGACATAATGGATCCCACCCCTTTCTTTAAAAACAATTCTCTACTTACCTTTTGTTATCAATCACTTTATTGGGGATTCCACCAGTCTTTGATTTAACTTCGTTGATCTGAGTTGTTATTATTAGGGAGTCCACCTACCTATGGTGGACTCTTGAGAGTCTTTTTGCCCTAGCCCATTCCTTATCTAATTCTTGGAGGACACCTCTACTACTTCCTATGAGTTAGACCTATGTTCCTTTATCTAATGGTACATTTACATTCTCCACACTTGTCGAGCCACTCTATGGTACATGCCTTACCCAAAATTTTACTAAAAATAGATATATAGATCAAATTGGTTGTTGATTTGATTAAAGTAGAAATGATGTCGCATGTCTTTGATTAGGATTGCACTTAAAAAGGATCCTTTTTGTAAAGGTGGGTTCAATCATATTCCTTGCCCCACTCAAGAGAAGGCCACACATCAGAGATACAAAAAAGTTTTCTTCCTAAAACCACAAAAAGATCAAGCTTAAACTGATCTAGGAGAGAGAAAAGGAATAAAACCCCAAAACCAAGACAAGCCAGACATCAAAGGATAGCACACACAAATAGAACCCGTAAACTAGAAGGCCACCACCCATGGTTGTAACAACCACACACCATAATCCAGCAGCATCCCCTACTACTTCCATCTATAGAAACCAAATCACCCTACCACCAAGGATCAATAGAATCACCCCATCCACGAACGCATCAAGTCTAGCCTATCCCTTTCATGAAAAGCTCACTGTGAATACCCAAAACCATCCACTACATCACACACAAGCTCACCAACAAACTGATAGGTCAACACCTCTATAGATCATCAACATCACTAGAAGGCCCGAAATCATCAAAAAGAAAGAAGCTGGAGAAACAAAGCCCATAAAAGCCTACAAACGCCATCGCATGATGTCCGAAAAACCACATCTAATAAACCACATCTCAACCCATAAATTCTCAAAATTCATAGACTGGAACCTTGCTCCTTTTCTTGGGCATAGATCACAAGCATAGAGATCATCAAACACCCTTACAACTTCAAACCTCATTTCATAGTCTTCTTCTTGAACATCTATATACTCAAAATATCTAGATACGACACTCATTGATCTTTGGTACCTCTATCTCTGTTAGGAGGCATCTCCTTTTGTCTCCTCGACAAGGACGGTTCCCGAAGAAGTCCCTAAGTCACCTATGTGGTTGGGCTCTACGAGCCCTAGCCTATCCTATCCTATCAAAAATTTGTGAAACAAAATTCCATGTTTACTTGTCTATTCTCGAAAGGGTATATCTGCATCTCAAAAATATAAATATGGGACGATGCAACTCTCCCATGGGGGACCAAATGTTGGTTCGTCGTCATCAGATCATCGACGGGGATGGAAAGATCCTTTTTTTTAACATGTTGAGAGGCAAATCATCAACAATTATATTGAATCATATCATCTTAGTGAGATTACAAAAGTAGCATCGACCTTTGAAGGATATCCCATGAATGTCTTCTTTAAAATCTTAGATAGCCTGGACTCATTAGACTCCAACCTCTGCCATCTTCAAGTATCAATCAAAGAACCAAAGGATCTAATGATCTCATTCATTGACCAATCATCTCTAGAAGCAGAGGAATGTACTCAGACCAAAACCAAGTTACTTCCTTCAATTTTCCCATAGGGAACCCATCTTCCTTCTTAAGTGCTAATCATGATCCCTTAGTCTCTACCGAAAAACCTCAAGCATTGTTGCACAAATTGCACCCTACAGAAGAACATGACTTCCTTCTACCTACGATTCTTAAAAATATTGTGGCATTCGGCTACTGGTCCCATGATTTCTAGTGCATGCTCTCCCAACCTGCATCATTAGCCCATTTAACCTCAATTTCTTCCTTTGAGCCATTAATAGTTTTGCTCCTCTCTTCTTTAATATTATCAAGGTTCACCAACGTTCTTTGTTGATTATGCTCATGGCCTCCAACAAAAGAGGGAGGGTATAGAAGTCTAAACCCCATGAGAGAAGGGTCACATAAATTTAAGAAATACCCTACACTATCGACTAGATATCCACATGCATTGAAGACCTTTATTGGGGAGCATTGCTCCTTCCAATGTCCTCTTTGAAAGTGTTTGAAGAAAGCATCTTTGGGTATAGTAATGAAGGTTCACTAACCCAACATCCATGATCCCTTTGGTCTTAGGTTGACTATCCATGAAGGATGTTCTTCTACACCGCTTCTAGAACCTTGTAGGGAGGTCTTTACTCTACTATTAGATGGATTCACAACAACCCTGATAGTTGACCCATGAAAATTTGATTTCGTACTCTAGATGGAGTTCTTCTGATAAACTTAGAAGAGAAAGCCACTTATGTCACCATCGCTCGAAATGTTATCAAGGTTCCATTCCCAGGTGTGGCACATATCTTCTTTTGAAAATTAGTGATGGTACCTCGTTGAACCTCCATTCCTTGTAGTAGAGGAAGGCTTAGAGCCAGCCTCGATTATGGATGTGAATAAACCCCCGCAGAACCCAACTCAGTAGAAGTGTAAGACTAGATCTGTCCCTAATTTATTTGAGATACCAACTCTCTTACATGTGTTTCAAGATCCACCATGGAGTGGGGTAACCTGGAAGAGGGATGGGGGAGGAGATGCCAGTGAAGAATCCACATATAGGTGATAGCCATCAAAGACCCTCCCTACTTCAAAATGGGAGGGGGCGGGCCATCCTATGATATAGTCGATGATGCTCGAAGATTAGGATAAGATCCAATTTTACCTAAATTAAGTGTATGAGATTCCATCTACAAGAAGGTGGATCTTATTGCAGTATAATATTAGGATCAAACCCAAAGGACAATATCTTCAAGAGTTGACTGATCAATGTAACCATACAAGAACTAGAATCTACCATAAAAGTTGTATTTGATTTACTAAGATAAAATTTTCAATTCACAAAAGGCTATATTAAGGTTTTAGTTATCAAATGATGGAAAACCTAGGGTGAATGGGTTTCGGTACCATTGCCTATTGTTCACTCTTTGACTACATCACAACATGCATGAGCATATTGCATTGAGGTTGGGTAAATCCATCATTTTGGAATTGAGACTAAAACTTGATAGAAATTACTCTAACATCACTATCATATTACTTAGAGATTATGTATCTATTTCCTCGAGAAACATGTACCAGAATTCTCATCAAGGATCCAACCAGAATCTAATCCTTTCCTTAATCTTTGGTTAGAATTTTTATACACTCTAGTCTAGATAAACATGCATATATTTAAATACAAAAGCAGTGAATAAATGATAGATTCAAAATGAAATAGAGTTCACACAAGTTTATATGTAGATAAAATAGCAAAAATAGTAAGTAAGGCTACTCCCCATACACTAGTGAGGAGACTACTTGCTCCTGATCATTGTAAAAGATAAACAATGTATAGAGAACAAAATTCCATTCTCACAATAAGAAACATATTAGAAATAGTGATTGCATATTAATGTTTTATTGCTCTAGGATGTCCTGATAGAAACACACAAGCATAATAGTTGACTGGACAGAGGGAATAGGTATCGTGTTTCTGAATGAGAGATCGATTAAGATATTGAATGAATGGTTGATCGAGATATCTCTTTGGAGGTCAATCCATTGATCGAGTTGCAGATCAGAGACAATCAATGGAATTTGTCATAAAGAGTGGTTGATTGAGTTGTCTTTTATTGAGGTTAGACTATCAATGTGAGGTGGAGGTCGATCAATCAGCCTAACCGCTTCAAGGAAGGTAGCTAAATCTATAATGGTGGAGGTCGATTGATCAAAATATTTCAAGGTCAATCAAATGGGATGGAGCATTGGTCGATTGATCAAGCATTGCAAGAAGTTGAGCTCTCTTCCGAGAATAGTTAAACAAGTTGTATTGTGGATGGATGCAAAGTGGATTTGTTGATAGAGATTTGAAACTTGTTGGTGTCTCTGAATGTCTTCAAATAGAGAAAATGGTCCTCTTTTTATTAGAGGCACAGAGGAATTCTAACAACCTCCAAGGAATCTAACAAGATGCCGATAGTGGATGCATTAATTATAAGAAGATGAAGGATCATGGGGTTTAGTGGGCACATGAAGGTTGATTAGTGAAGTCAACAAAAGGAGCTCGTTGGTAAAGTTTGGTTGTTGAATGGTCGATCACCAAGTGGCCAATTAGTGGAGCTCAATTGATAAAGGTTGAATTCTAGATGGTCGACTGTAATTTGTTCGATTAGTTGAGCTCAATTGGGTGGTAGATCGCTAACTGGATGATCAAAGTAGTAGATCAATTTGAATCAACTGATGTAGATCCATCAATTGTAGTTCAATTGGTTGACATCAATCAGTGGTTGGTCTTCGATCAGTAGAGCTAGATCACCAACAGCTTAGTTGAAAGACATCGATCAATGGAGTTTGATTACCAGATCTATCGAGGTGGTCAATCATGGTTTTGAGCATAAATTGTTTAACGATTTGCCTATTGAACATGATCAAAGTCCATTTTGGGCAAGGGTGCTTCCCTCCACCTCACAAGAGGAATCCCCCTCTTGACTCCCACCCATTGAAGGACAACAGTCCTACTAGGACACACTAGTATGGAGAGATAAACTCCAAACATGCAAAGGAAGTCAAGAAATGTATCAAAACCCTTCAAAATTAACAGAAAATCTAACTAAAACTAAATAAAGATATTTATAAGGAAAACTAAAATATCTTAATTAAAAACTTGACTAAAAAAAAAATTAAAACTAGGATGAATATACATTCATCAGTCCCCCTTCGGCCTACACCAATTAGTCTCAGAGTTATTGGATATGGTCAATTGTGTCTTATCCTATACCGTTGGACGAATAAGTTACCTCAGATTATAACTTATAATGACTATATTACAATGGGTTTGGTTAGTTTAGGTTAGAAAAGTTGACTACTACACTCATATCCTACCCGACCAAGATTTTGTCCAATTTGGAAGTGATCAAAATTGTTAGATTTAGAACCAAAACCAATGTGAAACCAAATTTTATTAATCATGAACCAACTGATGTTCATCAAACTAGGACATATAAGGTAGGTGTGTCAAAATTGTGGTTCCACATAACATCTCATTTTCAGTATGGGAACTTAGTCTGATGTAGACTATTTCAAACCTAAAACATACTTAGATTACAAATACTAGGACCTAATATGAATCAGATTGACATTTTAGCCAATTTTATTTGAACTTGGAATAAACTTGGATTGTTAAATATAAAACCTAAATTTATTTAATCTAAATTGGATGGAATCAATCTGACATTTTTTTATGTATAGTTGACAAGTATATCAATTTTAGAAGCATTATTGTTGTTAAAAACTTGACTCCTCCATCTAGACCACAATTTCAGTTCTCCTTCTCTCTGTATTAATGTAATTTTTTTGGTCTATTGAAAATAAAAGGGTTAAACAGAAATACAAACTCATGTTAATAACAACTTTACGGGTTCATAAGACAAATAGGATTAGGCTATGTTAATGTTGGAACTCAATGAGAGATAAAAGGGAGTACAAAATGACATTCTTTGGATTTATATATAAATAAAAAATGATAGTTTCTATTTCAATCTTGCGGTAGTGACTCAGTGGGAAAATTAGGTTTTCAAAGGCAACGACGATGCCAGGCTTGGGGGAGGGGTCAAGCCATTAGTGAGCACCACCCATTCCCCCTGGGCATCTTCCTTGACTTGTGCCAAATGGCCACAGCGCTAGGTTGAGCTTCTTCACCTATCTTTCCTTCTTCCCTCTTCTAGCTTGGTCCAGTTTTTAGTGGCATGGTCTTTGGATCTACTGGTCACCTTAAATCCTGATCAAGAAGCCTTGTTCTTCCATGGTAGGGCTGGTGGTTAGCGTGGGCTGGGGGTGATGACGAGGAGGCAGAAATTCTTGGCTGGCATGGGGCTGGGCGGTGGGTCGTTGTTTCATTTTCTCATTTCATTTTTCTGTTTAGGTTATTCCTATTAGGTTGTTAGTCAGTGGCAAGTTTCTACTATCTTTCAGTCACTGGTAATCGGTGTTTCCTAGTTGTTAGGTTTGGTTGTTTAGTCATGTCGTGTGAGAGTTTGAGTTATCTAGCTCTGACTAGGGATCTAATTTTGCCAAAATTGATTGATTCTCTTGGTGTATGATTATTTTTTAGGATAAATGTCTTTCCAGACAATGGTACAGGTCCAAACAGACTACACCTACTACAAGAACATTTTTAAGGAATCCGTCATTAAAAATGATGGTGGCCAGTCTTATGGAAGAAGGATTGATGCAAAATCGCCCTTGTCCTTTACTCATCCCAATATGAGTAGTGGTGGTATGTTGTGTATGGATTGTGTTTGGTATGGACTCAAGATCCCATTTCCTCCTCATGTAGATTCCATATGGTTTTTATAAAATGATCATTTCTCTCTCTCTCTCTCTATATATATACATATATATACATATATATATACATATATATATATATATTATGAATGTAAATGGAAAGAGAGGACAACCAAAAGATAGTCTTGCCATTGACAAATTTGTCTTATTGACTTATCCGTAAATGACCTATAATTTTAGATTTAAATTGAATGAATATAAACAATGATTTCAAAGATAGGAGGATGATGAGAATTCTACTAATATATTAATCAAGATAGAAGGAGGTATCAGAATTGATTGTTGATGTGAATTAGTGTGAGTCCATATATCCCTTGAGATCTTTCATGCGCATGGAGAAATGACATGTCCCACCTTCTCAAGTATGGATATACAAGTCATAAAGACTCTTCCCTCTCATGCTCGCCCAATTTCTATATCACAGAGGATCAATAATCTATATAAACATACACACATATATATAGAAATATATACAAACCCAATTATATAGATATATATAGCCATATATATAAATGTATATGAATGTGTTGGCTAAATTGGACATTATTATAATCCCTTTGTTTTGATGATGATAAACATTTCATTCTTGTGGATCTAACGTGCTACTTGAGTGTTGCAGGAACTAGGTGGATGACACAACTTTGGAAGATCGAAATGCACACAATGTGTTAATTTCATGATTGTAATCAAATGTAAAAACTTGTACAAGATATATAATGTACAAGTACTTAGACATCATGTAAATCAAGCGTTAGATCTTCTCTATCCACTCACAACACTTAGATAGGTCATTCCCTATAATAGTGTCACATCTGCACACTCATACACACACTTAGTATCTAGTTCAAAACATTGAAATAGGGTCATTCTCAGTCGACAAACTCCTCGACCGAGACACTCTCGGTCGACAAATTCCTCGACTGAGATTGACCCAAGTAGCCGTTAGACCCAGTAGACAAGGTGGTTGGGAGTTGGAAATGAATGTTGTAAACACTTGCTCCAGGACGTCCCTCGATCGACAAGTCCTCGACCGAGAAGGACTCTCAGTCGACAATTCTTCGACCGAGATGAGTTTTGTCTGCACTTTTCAGAGTTAATTAACTAGTCGTTGTTAAAGCAACTAATGGTTACCTAACAGCTAGTTAAGCACTAAGAACCCCCTAGAAAGTGTCTAGAATGTCCTTAAGCATCCATAGGCCATTCCTATAAATAGGACAAGCCATAGGACACCCAAAGTACACTTGTGCTACACTTGAGCATTCATACTTGCAATTAACAATTCATTCTTGTGAGCAATTGAGCAATTCCTACATTGGCTATACATTTCCATTGCTCTAATTTTGTGTCCTATAGGCTATCATCTCCTACCCACAACACTTACACTTTCATATACATTGGTTAGGAGATCAAAACACTTGATATAGGAAATCAAGCCTTGTGCTTCAACGGTATTGTAATTTCTATTTTTCCTTCTTGTTCCTTTATATGTTTTGTATTCTCCTTGCTACTCCTAGGGTTGGAGGCTGCGGATTGGAGAGGGTTTGACTTTTCAGGTGGAGAAGGGTCTTCTCGGTGGATAAGGTGGACTTTGGACTACTTCAAGAAGGTTGTCTCAACATGAAGCTACTTCAAGAGGAAGGCTACTTCAAGGGGGAGCTTGAGGTTACTTCAAGGAAGGCTGCTTCGAGGTTCGTGAGACTACTTCTAGGTGAAGGCTGTCTAAAGGGTTTGGTGAAAGTATTGTAATTTTATGTAACATCCTTACGAGGTAATAAAATTAAATACTTTCAAAATCCCGGTTGGGTAAGCAACCAGGTAGTGGATTGACTGCCTTAGTATTTGCTAAGGTTGGAACCACTCTAAATCCTTGTCCCCTTGTCCAATATTTTTGTGGTTGCTTGCCTTGGTTGAATTATTATTCAAATATCCATAAAACCCTATTCACACACCCTCTAGTGGTTTTTCAGAATGAATATATAAATAAATGTATATATACACATATAAATACATATATATGTATGTATGGGCCCATCTTTAATACCCATGCAGGTAGCCTGGAATTTTCTACCCTTGCCTCCCAAAAAGTAATTGTTCAGTCAGAAAAGTAACTCATTGGAAAAAAAGTAACTATATTGACCAAAAAGTAAAACTGTTTCAAACACACAATAAATTTTTTGGAATAAATATGTCATTGTATATTTGTAATAGTTGTTACAAATGTAACTGTTTATGCATGAAAAGTAACATTTTGCAAGGTAAAGTAACCCTCTACATGTGTAAAGTAAGAAACTCCAAAAAAAGTAACAAAATGTCAAGTAGGTAGTTACGCATGTAGGCATTGAATGAACGCCATATATATATATATATATATATATATATATATATATATATATATATATATATATATATATATATATATATATATATATATATATATATATATATATGGGATTATCTTTAATACTCGTGCACCCTTCCCGATTTAAAAAAAATTGCAATTGTAGAGGAGCATTTTATCTAGCTCTCCACAAAATTTGATCCAAAAATAATATCATTTGCCCCCCCCCCTAAATAAAAAAACCCATCCATATATTTACTGACTCTATATTTTCTGCATAGTTACTTGTTTGCTCTCAGAGTTACTCCAGCGTACCATATAGTTACTCTTTTGATTCAGAAGAGTTACTCCAATGTACCATATAGTTACTCTTTTAACCCCAAGTTACTCCAGCGGGTAGCGAAAATCTGGCTACCGATGTGGGTAATGAATGAACAACCTATATATATATATATATATATATATATATATATATATATGTACACACACATATACATATACCTGAATTTGGTAAGTATACTCACAAGCATAAATGGTGCAATGATTACAAGCCAGACACAAACATGTGACTAAGAAATGCCCAATCACCAACTGCTACAAAGGTAGTTAGATTACAATAAATCCTAATTCCTTAGAATTACTCTGGGGATCCCTACTAATCTACTTTTATAAGTCAAGTGCATTAGTTTCAATTCCTTTTCAAGCATGCAAAACAAAGACAGTGTATCCTTCCTCCTTCCTCCAAGCCATCTAGAGATTCTCTCCTTCCATATCAAGTGTGTACATGTAGTAACACACCACATCTTTAATATTTTCTCTACTTCGGGGATATCCTTTATCTTCTAGAGTGATTCAGCTATATTTTTCTTATCATTTTCTTCAACTTCAATCAAGCTCTACTCCACAAATATTTCCAAAATTTGCATGAGTTGAAGAGATGCTCACACTCATCTTCACCATTACCGCACATAAGAGATATTGTAATAACATCTTCTTTCCACTTCTTCACTTTCATCAGATGTTGGAGGTATTCTTTGTAAGCACAAAATGTTGTAAGGCTCCATCTTGGATTATGCATATGGGTCCACAGTACCTCACCACACTGGTCCTCCATAGCTTTATGTCTACTGATCATCCAGAAGTCCTCAAGTGTAGCATCATGTTTCCACTTTGGCCAGCAGTCCACATTCTCCTCCAAGCTATAGAATATCCCCATCTGTGTTTAGGAATCTGATTCAATTCAGCTTGGTATCTTTTTTTCATCCAAGTCACCCATATCGATTCACCTAGAATTAGTCTATGAATTCTTTTGAGAGTGAATAATTCAGCCAGATCATATAAGGATTGGAGGCCAAGTCCTCCTTTCTGCAAGGGAAAAGCAATTCTCTTACAACTAACATGATGAACCGAGCTGCCCCATAGGAAGTTTTATAACATAATCTCCATTCTCGTAAGAATAGAATGAGGAATCTCTCCAAGAGTCATCTAGTATCTTATAGCTCCCATTGCTATAATTTTTAGTAGGACAATATTGCTGGCCTTTTCCATGTTGGATCCTGGCCATTTGCTAATCATGTCCTTGAGGCGATCCAGGCATTCATGGAAATGTATCCTACGTTGGTTACCCCCATCTAGAGGGAAACCTAGGTACTTGGTGGGCCATTTCCCTTCCTGCAAACCTATATCTTCTAGATGGTTTGTCTTTTCCTTACACGAGACTGAGAAGAAGATATGCAATTTAAAATCATTCACTTCCATGCTTGAAAACTTGCCAAATTCATCTACGAGGATTCTCAATTGTGTGAGAGTGCTTTTCCTACCTTCCATGAACATTAGAATGTCATTTGGGAATGACAGATGAGACATTTTGGTCTTCCTCATAGTATAGGACTTGATCCTCTTTTCTCAGGTCGCATCATCAATCATTCTAGTCAGGCCCTCCATGTCAATGGTGAAGAGAAAAGGTAAAAGTAGGTCACCTTGTCTCAGGCCATTGGAACTACTCAAATGTCCTCTAGGGTTCCTGTTCTATAGCAAAGACAAAGACTTCTTAGTGACACATTGTTTGATCATTCTGATCCACTCATCGCTGAATCCCAAACCCTACAAACAACTCCGCAGATAGTTCCAGTTGATAGTGTCATATGCTTTAATGATATCTAGTTTCAAACATGTTGAAGGAGGACTTCTCATGACATTTAAAATCAAGGTGAAATCCACAGTTAGCATGGCACAATCCTCAATCCTCCTCCCTTTCATGAAAGCACCTTGATTAGGTGAAATGATCCTACGTAGAATGGAACCTAACCTTAGTGTTAGGATATTTTTTATAGTCTTGTAAAGGACAAAACATTATGATATTGGCCTAAAATCAACAGGGGTAGATACCTCTCCTTTTTGGGAATGAGAGAAAGAAAAACATGGTTAATTTGTTTAGCCATGTTCCTCCCATTGAAGAACCATTGGATTGCATCACATAGGTCCGACTTAATGATGCACCAATTATTTCTATTTAAGAATCCATGAGCCCATCAGGTCTAGAACTCTTATTAGCAACTATGCTCCATACTGCCTCTTTAATTTTTTTCTCATCTAGGCATCTGCATTGCATTCAATTATCCTCATTAGTTACAAGTTTTTCCAGGCCTAGATTGGCTCCTAGCTCATCACTACAGTTGTTGTTGTACAAGTTTTGAGTGAAATTAGTTGTCTAATGAATGATCCCTTCCTCATACTCCACATAGTTCCCCTCCTAATCATAGAGTTCAGTTACAGTGTTAATTAACTCGCTCCTCTTCACGATGGAGTGGTAGAGTTTTTTGTTTCAGTCTCACTCGCAATCCACTTTGTTATACTCCTTTTCTAGTGATAACATTCCTCAACTCTATCTAGAACCTTGATTCTATCAATTGTCAGTCTTTCAGCTTCAATAAGGTCTTCACCAAGAGGGTTCCTCCTGAGAACTCTAGAAATATCATCCAGTTCTCATTTTTCCACTGTCAAAAATTATGTAAGTTAAAATATCTCCTTGACCAAGATTTGAGTGCCATATTTACATTTTGGAGTCTTTGACTGAAGCAAAATAGTGGATCGCCATGAACCTCATCCTTCCAAGCTTGCTTGATAATTTCCTTACATCCTGGCCACTCCTACCAACGGTTTAGGAATCAAAAAGGTATATTTTTCTTAAACACCTCCCTTAGATCAACCTACAGAGGCAAGTGATCAGAAAAACAAGAAGTTAGCAATTTATTTTTGGAGTCCGGGAAGCACTCTAGCCGATCTTCATTGACTAGTGCATGATCTAACTTACAAGCTATTCACTTTGCCTTCTTCAGGTTGTTAGGCCAAGTGAAGGCGTCTCTGTCGGGGATAGGAATCTCCACAAGGCAGGATTTATCGATAGCAATATTGAATGTACTCAACACTATATTCAAGACTTCTCTTCCTCCCACCTTCTCCTCTCTTTTACTGATGTTGTTGAGATCTCTGAAAGCTAACTAGGGAGTATTAATGCTCCTAGCTGACTGATCCAATTTACCCCATAACTCAATGCATTGACTCATTAAATTATGGGAATAAACAACTAATATTGTTATAATTAGACCTCCTTTATTAACACACTTAGAAGTTATTTGTTTATCATCCATGTGAGTAGGCTCCACATCCCATGATTTCAGATTCCATCCCATGCAAACCCTTCCATTATGCTATGGTCATGGTTAGTGCACCATTTCCAACATGGGGGTACCATTTTGCTCATCAGATGCATGTTGCCTTTTTTAATCTTCGTCTCCACAAGTCCAACAATGGATGCTTGAGTCAACCTAATAACTTCTCTAACATCCTTCCTCTTCTGTGGATTGCATGAACCATGGACATTAGACATGAAGAAGGTCATTAATGACCCTTCTTAGATGAATGAGTTTGCATGTCTCGACCACTCTAGAGTCACCTCCAACAATCTTGGAGCCCTTTTATTTATTAATCTCAGGATTCTAGTTTGGATTCTCCTTTTTCTCCCCCGGATCCTAGACCATGACCTCATTCTCTTCCTAAGAGTCGAGACTTTTGTATTTGTTGTGAGTAGGGATCTTGCATGTCTTCTCCTTATCAGCAGCATTGCATGCACCTTTCTCTGTATTGTTTTTCTCATTGCTATTTTCTTTCATTGGATTGGAACCCATTTGGTCTTAGGCTTCTCCTTTTGAGCTTACTTCCTCTCTTCCTCATGTAGAGGGCAATCCTCTTCATCATGCCAAATAACTTTGCACTATGGCCATTTCTTTGGGATGTTTTGATATTGGATCTCCACTGGAATCAGATCCCTCTTAGCTAGATTGACTCAAATATCTTTAGGTGGCTCCTTCTCCGCCTGTATTTCAACCAGAGCCTTCAATCCCTCCCTAAATTCCTCTTTTATGGATCTGAGATCCATCCTAAGGATCTTACCCACACTAGATGCAACAATACCTACCGCCCATTCTGACCAGTTTCTCCCAATGCTAGGGATTTTAATCCAAATAGGAATTGATCTAAACTGATCCTTTTTCAGATCACCTCTAGTATGATGTTAATTCACAAACAAAAAATCTATCATCAAACCATCTTGGTCCCATGCTAACAATTGTGTTCTTGTGCTCACCATTTTTTTAATCTAACCAAGAAGAACTTATCAGGTTTTGAGTATAGGTCGACCCCCCATCTTCCAAATGTGCTTGATCCATGCAAGAAAGTGATATAATAGGGTCTCTTACCCATAACATAGACTGAGATAGTGTGTTACCAAGTCTTCTCCATAGCTTCATAAGTGTCATCATCAATCATGATGATTTTTTTGCCTTCCTCGATCACTAGAAGATTAAAGTTCTTAGTCATGAACTAGTCTGTCCCACTTAGAACTTGCATCCATGCTTTCTTTCTCTTGTCTTGGTTAGGGTATGTCATCATTGCTAATAGACCAATGACTTTCTAGGAGGAGGGGGAGGCAAACCTCCCCTCCCTATAGGGATTGGTCACCCCTTGGTCACCGCGGAGATCACTAGAGATGCCCTAAGCCTAGGTGTGTGCGTATGTATGTATGTATGTATGTATGCATGTTGTATGTATGTATGTATGTATGTATGGGATTAAGAGAGAAATATTCCCCCCTCTCCAATGCCCATGGCGGAGGCCAAACGTCTGGGAGGATGTATACCAAGGCGGAAATTGGGATTCAAACCCATGTCCTTTTATTAGGGGACACCATGCTTGACCACATGAGCCACTCCTTGTCGGAATATGTATGTATGTATGGGATTAATAGAGACATTCTTCCCCCCTCTCCCATGCCCATGACGGAGTCTGAACGCCTAGGAGGGTGGTAAATCAAGATGGCAATTGTGATTTGAACCAGTGTCCCTTTATTAGGAGACACCGTGCTTGATGACTTGAGCCATTGCTTATCGGCGTATGTATGTAAGTATGGGATTAGGAGAGAAAGATTTCTCTCCCTCTCTCCCACGCCTGTGGCGGAGGATGAATGCCCAGGAGGGTGGTAAATTAAGGTAGAAATTGGGATTCGAACCTAGGTCCCTTTGTTAGGGGACACCATGCTTGACCACTTGAGCCACTCCTTGTCGGCTATGTATGTAAGTATGTATGTATGTATGTATGTATGTATGTATGTATGTATGCATGTATGTATGTATGTATGTATGTATCAGAATCGGGTAAATATATTATGACGTCCTCCTAAAATTATAGGAGGTTAAAAGTACATGTAGACCCAACACCATACATCCATCCAACATAACAACAACTCACACTACTAGCTAATGTGTAACTTGCATTTAACACATTTACAAATTTGTACAACTACACTCCTCTCAATGATGGTTGTCCCCCTATGTCTTCTTGCATTCCTTTCTTCCCAGATATGATAACATAGAGCTGCAAATAAAATCTTTTTTATATCATCCTTCCTATAGCTTATCAACATTTTCCTCGGATCGTATTCTAGTCCTTGGTGGACATGGAACTCTTCACCTATGAGGCACCATACCGCCCTTGAAAAGCTACAATTTCCTACAAGATGATCATGGGACTCCTTCTCCTTCTTGCACAACAAGTAGAGCGTAGATACGTCATACTTCCATTCTTGCAGTTTATCTAGAGTAGCCAGTGCATTATGTAAAATTTTGTAGACACACATGCTCCATTTTGGGATGTGAGGACTAGTCCATTTCTACTCACCATAAACATATTTCCCTGTCCTGGAACACATTGCATCCCATAGATTTATCTTTGTGTCTCTAAGTGTCTCCAGTTTCCCATGACATGGGGCTCAAACAAATGCATGTACTACTACCATACCTCCGTCATGACGTTGATGGTATGTGAATATCCCTCCCTTGTTCTAGGTTTGAAGTCTAGAAATTTTGGATATCTCTTTCTCATCCATCTTCCCCATGTCGTAGTGCCTTCTTGGTAGTGGATAATTCTCCGTATGGTCCCCCACTTTTCTATATCTTTGGGTGTTTTCAGCCCCAAACCTCCTTCTTCTTTTAGTAGCACCATTCTTGAATACGTCATTGGATGATGTGCACTTGCTCATAAGAAATTAGCCATCTTCATCTCCATTCTATCTAGGACCAAGCCAGGGATCTCACCTTGTTGAACCCAGAAAATAAGTAGCCCCTTAATAGCAGCCTGTATCAGTGTTGGCCTCCCTACCAAAGATGTCTTCTGTGTTGGCCATCTGTTAATCATTTCCTTCAATCTATCCATACAATCAACAAAATCCTTCACTTGTAAGTTATCCCTGACTAATGGAAAGCCAAGATACTTTGTTGAAAATTTCCCTTTTCTACCCCCATAGCCTCCATCAGTCTGTCCTCCATCTGATAGCAGTTTTTGAATAAGAAGATGTGTTTTTTGTTTGCATTCACACGCAACCCAATTTGTTCTCCAAACACTTTTAAGAGATTATGCATGCTTCAAATCTTGTTATGCTTTTCTTCCACAAAGACAAACACGTCATCCATAAAAATCAAATGGGTGAACACCTTTGTACCATGAAGAGTATAAGGTTTTGTATCCTTCTTTTCCTCTACCAGTCGCATCTTCTGAGTGAAGTATTCCATGAAAATCACAAACAAGAGAGTAGACAAAGGGTCCCATTGACGTAGATCATTGCCACCTCTAAACATTCCAGCAGATATTTTGTTGACCAAAATAGAGAAGCTTGTAGTCTCAACACACTATTCCATCTAGTCAATCCAATGCTCATTGAACCCCATTTGCCTCATGATCCACCATAGCTTTTTCCCACCTGACGCTATCACATACTTTGGATACGTCCAGCTTTAGGAAAGTTTTCCTGCTACCCCTCATGGCGTTATAGTCCACTAAGAATTCTCCTATCAAGAGAGAACAATCACTGATGCTCCTACCCATAACAAATGCTCGTTGATTTATAGAAATGAGATAGGGGAGGACCAACTTCAATCTAGCCTCCAGAAGTTTTGCAATAATTTTATATGGAACTGAGCAACATGTATGAGTCTAAAATCAGCAAGAGAAGATGTCACCTTTTTATTTGGTATGAGCACCAAAAAAGAGTGGTTGACCTGTCTTGCCATGTTCCCTCCCTCCATGAACTAGTTAACATATTAAACTATGTCCTCCTTGATGATATCCCACGTTTTCTTGTAGAAGTAAGAATTAAAGCCATCAGAACCTGAGGATTTGCTGCTTCCTATGCTCCACAAAACGTCTTTAACCTCCTGCTCATTGGTTTCCTTCAACAAAATGTTATTGTACGTGCTAGTGAGTTTGGACTTCCACTATGTATCCTCTTTTATTTCTTTCTCAAAGTTTTTGTTATATAAAGAGGTATAGAAATTTACCGCCTATTCTTCTATGTCTTCTTTCTTATTGACCACCCTGTCTTCTACATCAATCATCTTAGATATGATGTTATCTGCTTCTCTCCACTTCACTATAGTATGGTAGAGTCTGGTATTTCTGTCCCCATCTGCCATCCACTTTTCCCTTCTCCTCTGCCAGTAGAATTTTTCCTCTACTTTCTTCAGATCTTGTAGCATCATTTTTAGCTCTCAGTCTTTCTTTATCAATGCCATATTGAGTTGATCTGATAACAACTTTTCTCTAACTTCTCTACTTTCTCTTTTCATCTCTGCAAGAAGGTTTGGGATATTCACTTCAGCCTTGGCCCATTTCTTGATGACAACTTTAACATTCTCTAGCTTTTTGCAAAGACAAATATGGGGTTAGCATACATCTGTGCATTCTATGCTTCATTTACAACATCATCGAATCCTTTCCATTCAGCCCAATAATTTAGGAAGCGGAATTGTCTCCTTTTCTATTTCTTTTTTGTAATCTGAACTGAGATTGGAGCATGATCACTTAATTCAAATTTTCCTGCCTCCACCTGCACATTAGGAAAGATATACATCCATTCACCATTCACCAGTGCTCTATCAAGCTTGCTTGCAATTCTGTCTTCATGACTTCTCTCATTGTTTCATGTGAAGATATCACCTCCAATCATTGGTAGTTCAAACAACCATGCTTTGTCTATAGTGTGGCTGAAAGCATCAATCTCTACATTCAATGTTGGCCTTCTATCTTTTTTCTCTGCCTGCATACATACACTATTAAAATCTGCAATCACCAACCACGAGATAGATACCTATTCAGATATGTCAATCAACTCGTCTCATAGATCCAGTCTCTCTTTTGCGTAATTATGAGAATACACAGTTGTCATCCTCATATGTAGTCCTCCATTAATCATGCAATCCATGGTAACATGCTGATCTAATATCTATAGCACTGACATGTGCCAAGCATTCAGTTTCCATGCCACACAAACTCTTTCCACGTCACCACATTCTACATTTGATATATGTTCCCATCCCGATGGAAATAAATATTTAATGCTATTTTTATTTCTGACCTTTATTTTTGTTTCCACCAAAGCAACAAAAGAGTGGCCACTAGTAGCTAGTCACTCCCTGATCTCCTTCTTCTTGCTCCTGTCACACCCACCCTTGATATTCCACACTAACAATGGGCATATCAATGGGTTTTATGGGATCTAGTGTGCCTTGACGGCTCCTTCTTGTTGTTCCTCCGTGTGTCTGTTGTATCTGGTTGTTTGGTGAGTTCCTCTTCTTCCTTGTCTGACTCACTCAAAGCCTCAAATGTGTTGGTTGCTTCCAAGATGGTACCCACCCCTTGTGTAGTAGGTATGCCTGGTTTTTTGTTACCCTTCTTCTTCGTAGTCGATACAAATTCTCCCTCCTCTGATGCCCCATCACACGTCTTGGCTGACGTATCTGCCTTCTTGCTGCTAGGACTTGCCACATGTGTCTTCGAAGATGATTCCCCCTCTTCACACTACTACAGAAATAGCATTCAGTGTCGCTTTTCTGGGCGTCGGTTTTCCGAGACAACTGACGCCTATAATATTAGGCGTCGGTTATTTATGCAAACCGACGTCTATATTCGAAGACCAGCCAGACACGGGTACCGCTTTGTATTCAGCGTCGGCTGAGTATAACCAACCGACGCCTAAAGGCGCCCGGGAAATCCAATTTTCGAGCGAAAAAAATCTAGGTCACATACAACATCGGTTGTTTAACGATTCACCGACGCCTATGTAAAATGAAATTTTGCGCGAAAAGTTCCACTTTCGGTGTCAGTTATCCTGGGATAACCGACGCTGATAATAGTTCCCGCCAATTTATTTGGGGTAAAGATTGTCTAATTGGACGTCGGTTTTTTACGATCAACCGACGCTGAAGATAATAGGCGTCGGTTTTCGTAGATAACCGACATCGTTGACCAACTTAAAAGAGGCCCGATCACCCGACTCTTCCCCCTTTCTTCCTATTTCATCGATTCTCCTATGCGCTGCTCGTCACCGCTCTCCCAAAATCGCTGCCTGGTGCCTGCTGCTTCTCACTCGCCGCCGACGATCCCTGCTGCTGCTCTGCGTCGCCGGCGCCGCCCACCGCCTTCCTCCTTGCGCCGCCGCCGCCCGCTCCTTCCTCCCTGCTCACGCCCTACTACGGCGTTGTCTTCTTGCTTGCCTCCGCTACTCACAAGGTATTAGCCATAGCACCTTCTTCCTTGTCTTCTTCCTTGCCACCCGATGCTCTGCTCTGCTTGTTGTTCTGACTTCAAAACCTAAGACTAGTTAGTGTTCTACTTCTTTTACTGAGAACTGAGAAGAATGGCCTACCACGGCCAGCACGGCCGTGGTAGGCCAATACAGCCACGGCCGTGTTTGATTTGATTTAAACCCTAATTTGATTTAAACTTGTCCGTTCTAGCATCCTAATTTGATTTGATTAAACCCTAACATTGATGAAACCCTAACATCAATTGTGATGAAACCCTAACATGTACATATCTATTATTGTGTTTGTTGGCCTAAAAACCCGTCTAAGATTGACTCATTAGGAGTAAATCTTGGATAGTCCCCAATTTGGGACTGTTCTTGAACACCTAATCTCACTTAGGATGTAAGTGTATAATGTGTATTGGGTTTTTGAGAAAATTTCAGTAGCATTTCCCCGTTTGTTCTCTAAGTACATATGTACTTAGAGAACAGTGGGGAAATGCTGCCGCAATTTTCTTGAAAACCCAATACACATTATACACTTACTAGTGAGATTAGGTGTTCAAGGATGGGATAGGTGGTACACATTTATTATATATAAGAATGACATCACATGTGTTTTTTGGCCTAGAAAGTGAACAATCATTGTTCTTTATATTACTTGTACATTGGTATAAATTAGAATGAACAATCACTAAATTATATACTATTTGTATGGAGTCCGGCTTCATTGTAGATATCTATTATTGTGTTTGTTGGCCTAGAAACCCGTCCAAGATTGACTCATTAGGAGTAAATCTTGGATAGTCCTCAGTTTGGGACTGTTCTTGAACACCTAATCTCACTTAGGATGTAAGTGTATAATGTGTATTGGGTTTTTGAGAAAATTTTGGTAGCATTTCCCCGTTTGTTCTCTAAGTACATATGTACTTAGAGAACAACGGGAAAATGTTGTCGAAATTTTCTTGAAAACCCAATACACATTATACACTTACTAGTGAGATTAGGTGTTCAAGGATGGGATAGGTGGTACACATTTATTATATATAAAAATGACATCACATTATACACTTAGGATGTAAGTGTATACCCTAATCTTTTCCTAATATATACTTGTTTCCTAATATATACTTGTTTTCTCTTTGATCATAGAATGGATAGATCATGGATGTCCATTCGTAATCGTTGAACCCCAGAGTTTATATCTGGTCTTGATCAGTTTATTAGATTTGCCGAGGAACATAGGAAAAAACCTACAGATAGGTTCTACTATCCATGTAGGCATTGCGGTAACAACTTGAAAGTCAACACTGGTGTGGAAATCAAAAGTCATGTCATGTGCAACGGGATTGTACAAGGCTATACAGAATGGAACTGGCATGGAGAGATTTCAAAATCAAAACCAGTAGATGTCGATAGCAGTGCTTGGGTGGAAGAAGAAATTGCCTCCGATGACGTAAATGTGAACGAACCAGTTCCAGCAGACATCGTTGATGACGTAAATGTGAACTCCATGCCTCATGGGTATGTTTCCTCTCTTTGAGTTCTCCATGTCGAACCTCTGCAACACTTTGTCAATGTATATGCTTTGACTTAGTCCAAGAAGCTTTCTACATCTATCTCTATAGATCTTTATTCCTAAAATAGAGGATGCTTCTCCTAACTCTTTCATTGAAAATGTATTTCCAAGCCATGTCTTTACCTTTTGTAAAGCAGGGATGTCATTCTCCAACAATAGTACGCCATCTACATACAATATGAGGAATGTAGTCATTCTCCCACTAACCTTCTTGTACACACAAGGTTCATCTTCATTTTGACTAAATCCAAACTCTTTGACTGCTTCATCAAATCGAAGATTCCAGCTCTGAGATGCTTGCTTCAATCAATACATTGACCTTTGTAGTTTATAGACTTTATTTGCATCCTTTGGATTTACAAAACCTTTAGGTTCTGTCATGTACACATCCTCAACAAGATTTCTATTAAGGAATGTAGTTTTAACATCCATCTTCCAAATCTCATAGTCATAGTAGGTTGTAATAGCAAGCATGATCCTGATGGACTTAATCATGGCAATTGGAGAAAAGGTTTCATCATAGTCAACACCTTAAACTTGTCTGAAACTCTTTGCAACCAATCTTTCTTTATAAGTTTGCACATTTCCATCCATGTCAGTCTTCTTCTTGAAGACCCACTTACACCCTATGGGTTTTTCCCCTTCAGGTGGATTCCATCTCAGATCTCATGGCCTCAAGCCATTTCTCAGAATCTCGTCCCTTGTATAGCTTCTAGATAAGTAGTTGGCTCATCATCTATGACCAACTCTCTGCCTTCTTGAGTCACAATATATCCAAATCTTTCAGGCTTAAGGCAGGTCCTACCAGATTTATGAGGTTCCTATGTTAACTGAGGAATTTGAGATTCCACAACAACTTGTGATTCTCTATGTTCCTCTTATACATCTATTGGTTCAATATTTTCTTGTTAGTCTCAAACCAATTCGAGCTCCACTTTTCTCTCACTGTTTCCTTTGGAAATAAATTCCTTTTCTAGGAATACAATATCTCTAGAAACAAACACTTTGTTGTCAGATTGAGAATAAAAGTAATATCCTTTGGTCTCCAAAGGGTATCCAACAAAATAACATTTATCTATTTTGGGTCCAAGCTTTTTAGAAAACATTTTCCTGACATAAGCTTCACAATCCCAAATCTTCATAAAAGACACATTGGGATGTTTCCCATGCCATATCTCATATGGTGTCTTTTGAACCAATTTAGATGGTACACGTTAAGTGTAAACACTGTAGTTTCAAGATAATAACCCCTGAAGGGAGTTGGAAGATCGACAAAACTCATCATAGATCACACCATATCTAGTAATTTACGATTCCTTCTTTTTGACACACCATTATGTTGTGGTGTTCCAGCTGGAGTACAATCCCACTGGCTCTCAGAAGGTCCTCAAACTCTTGGCTTAAATATTCTCCACCTTGATCGGATCAAAGTGCCTTAATACTTTTGCCAAGTTGGTTATATACTTCATTCATGAAATCCTTGAACCTTTTAAGGGTTTCTGATTTATGTTTCATTAAGTAAATATAACCATACCTACTGAAGTCATCAGTAAAGGTAATGAAGTACTGATACCCACCTCTAGCATTTGTTCTAAAAGGCCCACATATATCTATATGTATGAGTCCTAATAGATCACTCGATCTCTCACTTTTACCTGAGAAGGGAGTCTTTGTCATCTTGCCCATTAAACAAGATTCACATGTCTCGATTGATTCAAAATAAAAAGAGTCTAGATATCCATCTTTATGGAGTCTAGATATGAGGTTCTCATTTATGTGCCCTAGACGACAATGACAAAGGTATGTTTTATTTGAGTCATTGAGTTTTTGTCTTTTGGAGTTTACGTTGTATACAATTGTCTATAGATCTATAAAATATAGACCATAAGACATTGGGGCACTGCCATAAAAGATCCCATCTTTAGAAATTGAACATTTTCCATTCTTAATAAGAAATTCGAATCCATTCTTGTCCAAGCAAGATACATAAATGATATTCCTATTAATGGTAGGTACATAATAGCAGTTCTCTAACTCTATTTTCAGCCCACTTGGTAGAGATAACTCATAGGTTCCTACTGCACTGGAAAAAACTCTTTCTCCATTAGCAATACGTAGTTCAACCTCGCCTTTTGCTAAAGGCCTACTTCTTTTCAGATCCTTCACATTTGAATAAATGTGTGATCCACATCCAGTATCAAGTAACCATGACAAAGAAGTAGTAAAGTTAATCACAATCACATATACACCTGAAGTAGAGATCTCTATCCCTTGCTTCATCTTCCTTGATTCGCTTAATCCTCTCCATATTTTGAGTGCGGAAGACTTGGACTTCAACTTGGTGAGAGAACACTTCTCTGCCTTGCTTGTGTCCTTGGACTCCATTCCACTGATCACTATCATGGAACTATCCTTCTTCATTTGTGCTTCAACATTTGTTAAAATGTCAAGAAACTCTGACAGTAGTTTAACCATGTTACACAAGTAGTAATACTTGATAAACATGCTATATGATTTAGGCAAAGATTGCAAAATCATATTCGTGTCCAACTCTTGACCCAAAGGAAATCTCAGTTTCACTAGACGTTCTTTATGCCCAATCATATTGAGCATATAGGGTCTAACTGGATCTCCCTCTGTCAGTTTGCATTCAAACAATGCCTTAGGCGTACATAGTGAGGATTCTACAACCACTAGTATCTTAGGAATATGCAAAAAACTTCTCATAGTCCTTAAGCAGTTATGTAAATTTATCTCAATTAAATTGTCAGATTTCAACGATGATTTATTTGCCATTTGATTCTACAAGAGAAAACATTTGCAAACTCCTTTTGATTTGATTTGAATAAAGTTGAGGATATTAATTAGTTTCTTAATTAATTATCGCTCCCACTATTTTTTTCAAACTAATAGCCCTCACCATCAATTCAGAAGATTTCAGCGTACAACCTTCTAGTCAGCCAAGATCCAAAATAATTGAGTTATTACCTCGCCAACCGCCAGCGTTCATAATCAATTATTAAGGTAGGTAACATTTTCCAATTGCATCTTATGAAAATCTTGGATAGATAATATGCTCAACTCTTTGCCATAGTCATCTGTATGCCTCTAAGTGCTTAATCTCATTAAGACCACTTAGTTAAGCCTGACCCAAAAGCCAACATGATAGGAGTGCACCCCGCTTGGTGGGCCCACACAACTACCATCACACTTCTACGAGATAGACAACACACCACCCTTGGGATGCCCACTCTTGCCGATCAAGATTTATATATGCGCTTCATATGAAAAGCATCTAAGACTTAATATTATATTGAGGGGTTTGTCATTTACATACATATACATATCCAATCACCACATATATATAGTACGTATCATATACATGCTATATCCCACAAGAAAACATGCAAAGAGATAAAGCAATGATTATGACCATCCTATTATAACTCCTTGAGCCACAAGGAATTACGGTCATCTAGGTCTACATCACATGCAGAAACATGTAGTTGATGAAGATCTGTACTTTAACCATTCCAGGTTGATCAACTCATCCTATGACTGATCAGCTCACCTCCTGGCTGTCAGTTCGTAGGGCGTCGTGCTCCTCATTAGGCTACTAATCGCTCGTCTCACACCATCATGCGGTCATCTCGTTCCTTCAACTGCTCGTCTGGGTGCCAACATTTCTTCGACATAATAGGTAATAAAACTATTCCACTTTTACATATATCTTTGGGAAACCTAGATTTACATTCGGGGGGAGAAAAGGTAGAAGAGAAGGCTCGAGTTATCTCGAGTTACATCTAGAATAGAAGAAAGGACTCGGTATGTAGACCAAGATGCAAACAACCACAACCAACCAAGCACACACATAGGTATTTATAGGCCATAACCACGCTACACATCCACCATCAAAATCATTTTAGGGTGACATGTATCGATTGCATATATATACCATATCATATATGTATATAGGGATCGTGGTGTTTAATCGTATATGCACATTAGCCAGTGAAAGTATTCACATTGCATGTAATAAATAAATGTCAAAAAACCAAAATCCAATCATATAAATTAATCCTAAATCATAGTATGTTGACGTGGCTCTAATACCACTATTGGGTTTTGTGGGATAGAAAAGGAAACGGAAACAAAAAAAATTATTTAGCCACAAACCCATAACCAGCAGATCACATCAAAAACTATGCAATTGGACAGATAGTTTACCGAGATATACCTGGTCCTAAGGCTTACTCAATGATAATACCTCGTACCTAGTGTGGCCTTCAACTACCTAGACTTTGACAACATCTATGTTGTTCTTGGTCTTGACCCAGACTACGATTGATAGTCATCCTCCTGAGTAGTAGAAATCTCCTTCCTCTATAGATAGTCCACACAGACCACCATGAATTCTAGTCATCCTAATAGACAGACTAGAAGGAGTTGTCCCCTTCTATCAACATACTAGTCACCGACACACTCTCCCACCACCAGTCACTTTTATGCAGTTGTATTTCCCTCAATGTTCCACCCCGATCGGGTAGAATTTGCTTGAGCTCTCTCAGATACCAAAACAAGAGAGGTCAACAACTTTGCAGAGAAACTAATGTTTTGAGAAGCCCCTTGTACCCCTCTATTTATAGTAGAGGGTAGGGTCAGGGTTCCCAGTCTGTGCAGGAGTAGAAGGGTCCAAATTTTCCATGAAATGATTGTGCTGTGATAGTCGAACCGGTCGGTTCATAACTGAACCAGTCATTTAGGCAAGTGAGTCAATTGGTTCATAACTTAACCGTTCGTTTGGGCAGGTGAGCCGATCGATTCACCCAGTGAACTAGTCATTTCACTTCCCAGACATGCCCATAATTCACTTTCCTTATTTGTTTGTAATTAATGCAAAGATTAATTCTTGTCCCAAACATGATCTTTTCTCACAAACTAGGAAACCCAAAACTTGTTCATTTGGTCCATGTGAACCGATCGGTTCACCAGTGTGAACTAGTCATCTCACTGACCATAAGCCTATTGGTTCACCCTATGAACTGGTTGGTTGGTGGTCCAAGTTGTGCAAAACTTAGTCAATGCAGTTCTCAATCAATCTGACACTCTAATCAGTTGGTTCAACACTTCAACTTGATGATTCTGAGTCAAGTCTATTGATTGAATATTTAATTGAGTATCTAAACACTTTAGTAATCAATCTAAACAACATTCATGGATAAAATCCTCTTCTAGGTTAATCCCATGTGTGTGACCCTATAGGTTCCATTTCACGTTGGCAGTGAATATCCATAACTAACTTATGACTTCAAAAACAAAGAGTGGTACCTAATTGCACATTAGTGCTACCCAAGTGAAGAGAAAAGTTGGATAACAACTTTCAACCTACAATCTGTTATTGGTGTTACAGTGAATGTATAGTTCCTTTTTCATTGATATCCAGATTGAACTCAAGGCATGGGCTTGTCATCCTCTACAAACATTCAATCCATGTTTCTTGACTCAGAGTAGACTGTCTGAGATATATGTAAGCTCAATATCATATATTGACTTACATGTGCATGGACATACATTTCTCAGTCTCACTCCTCAAGTGGCCAGGATATCACACTCCCTTAGGAGGGACAAATTCCATATCTATCACTCACAGTCAAGTCCCCATGTGTCAAAGTCACCCAATCATCACCGTTATAACAACCCATATTTTAGGACTACGTTTGATGATGCCAAAGTGTACTTAACCACATGTGAAGAGTGTTGTGATTTCAGGTCTACGAACCACAATCACCACTAATACTATAAGATATGATCCTGACTAACCATGTGTGGATCCATGCATCATTCTTACAGTGGGTCTGTCTCATACACTGTTCTCTAACTTGTATCTATGTGCTTGGTTTGATATCAAATATTAGGATAGATGAGTTTCTGTCATCAACCAACACACACTCCAGTCTTTAGTATTATTAATGTCTATGGTTATTTCTACAATAACAACCGAATAGGGATGTTAGTGAGAATGTACACACTCTTAACATCTATATGATCTCATTATTAAAGTCACGTAGTTGAAGACATACATCATTGAGTTTTATCATTCTCTAGACACCTATCATGTAATACTATTATCTCAAAATAGTTAAAACATATAGACAGAATTTGCCTTTATTATTATTATTATTATTGAAGTCATTTACAAAGTATGCCATTACAATCATCAACTACTTTCTTCCTCTAGTCGGGGTTATTCTCTACCCACTAATTCTCCTTCCACCAACATTTCCATCTAGAAATTGTACGCTATCTTCTCTTTCTACTATAGTCTCAATCTCCATCTTGATATCTTGGACAAATTGATGATGTGATACCATGATTGCTTCACATCTCTCCTAGAGTAAACACAACTCCACCTTGCTCACGTCGCTAGAGAAGAACTACCAGGACCAATAATAGCATGTGTTGTTGAATATAGGTAGCCATTATACCTCTCTCTATGTCTTTGTCCCTTCTTTTCTTATTGTGAAATTTTCAATAAGTAATGTGGTAGAATAGGGAGGATAGTAATCATCAAGAACTTTTGTTCCTCTGGGTCCCATGCATGAAGAGTGCAAAATAGACTCTACCTCCATACTATATGGTGTTGCACCCTAAATCTGATCAAATTTCCTATCGAAATGATAGTCGTATAGAGAAGTCCTATCGATCCTAGTCTTCTCTCTCTATCTCTCTACCCTTCCCATACAATCCAACACCTACACTTATTATCTAATATAAACTTTTGTTTCCACTTATGTATCTTTTTGGTCGATTTGAAAAAAGTACTTCTTGTGTGATTTTGTACATATGTTCTTGCACATATCTTTAATGTTTTTGTAAACATGAACTCACAAGTATATACCTTGCCTATAACCATTCTCTTCCTTTCTTCATTTTGTGTTGGTATTTCATATATACTCTCCTATCTATAGGATTTAGTTCTTAAATTTGATACATTTGATATTATGTTGTGTTATGATATTTTCTTAACTTATATTATATATTCTCACTACTAACTGTAGTAAATCCAATACCTAATCCCAATTCTTAGTAAATCAAATAAATACCATCTCATTATTTATTGTTTTGTTTTCTCATGTATTACACATCTTGCAAATATTCTTTTGTTGTCCTACAAAAATTCATCACTCTTAGGTGATATGTTTTAATCACTAAAAAAGATGATCTAGCCACAATTATTGTAAGACCCCTGACTTGAGTTTTGGGGTAACCCTATTTTATTTTTCTTAATCATGTGCTTATAATATTTATATAATATTTTTAGATGTAATTAGGGATTGTAGAGAGCTTAAGTTTCAAGTTTGAACTTGTTTTGATGAAGTTTGTGCTTTCTGTGCTAGTTTTGGTGCAAAGTACAATTTGACCTATGTAGGGGGTTGATGTGCAATTTGCCACCTCTAGAGTGTTCCCTCTCTTTCTTGACATCATCTAGAGAAAATAGAAAGAGGAGTTCACCTTGTTTGAGTCTTAGTTGAGGATTATCACCCTAGGTGGTGATTAGGGTTAATGTGAGTGTTCAGTGCCTTGACCATGTGTGTTGGTTCTATTGTCTCAACATTGGGTCGCGACCAAGATTAGTTTTGGATGGTGTTGTAGACAAGAAACCTCCTCCATGTGTTTGTGTCATGACCTAGGTAGTCTAGGGTGGTCTTGGGTCGATATAGTTGTCCACGTATGGGTTGTCTCGACCTCGGGTTTGTGGAGGGGCTTTGTCTCGACCAAGAGAAGATAGTGATAGGTGGCGTCACAACCATGGATGGCTCAACCTAGGAGGGTTGTGACCGCGACCATGTGGGAGGCCATGGTGGTTGAGACACTACCTAGAGTATATCACCATGTCTTGCATGTCATGTTTAAGTGGTTGCATGTGGGTGCATGTTGGTTTTTACGAGGATAAGTGTCCCTTGGGTCCCTTAGTATGTTGAAACCTCACCCCTTTTCTCTCTCTCATCTTTTAACTATATAACCCCTTATCTCTTCTTTCTTGCAACCATTTTTGGCCATCTATCTATTCATACTTATTTTCTAGTTCTTGGATCTTGGTGGAGCAAGGTGGTTTGTCCTTGGAGCTTGGGGGATCAATCTCCTCTTGCATGTGGTGGTGGAGGTGATCCGAGCTCATCTTCTATCCATGGTAAGTGTTTGTCTTCTAAATTCATGTTTATTTTGATCTCCAACCTCCATCTCCTTCTCTTTCCTTGTCCCTAGGCCATGTGTCTTCCATGGTGGTCGTTTTGGGAGAGAAGCTCCTCATCACAAGGGCCATAGACCATATTTTGACAAGGTATACCCAAGTGTGAAGAGGATTTCTCCTCTGTTTCTCCCTTTCTCTTTTGGTTCGGCCAAGAGATTCTTTGCTTCGTTCCTTAGACTAGCTTTGACCTTGGTGTCTTATCTTTCTTGAGATACTCCTGTGGTTAAGTGTGGAGCTTTTGGTGAAGCTTATTCAACCCTTGTATCATGTGCTTGGAGCTCTTGGTGGTGATCATCTGAAGGCGGGTTATATAACTCTTTTCCCTCTATGTTAGTTGCACTCTTTCATACATGCAAGATACTATTTTATTCCTCTTAAATTCTCCCTTAACATGCTAGTATATGATGCTAAACTATAGGACTTCGTTGATGTTTGAACCATGCTTGGTTTGGTAGAAATATGAACCCAAATTTTCATATACCCGGTTATGGTGATTGTGATGTTATGGTGATCTTTCTTTACCTTTGACCTTGGTGTTACTCACATGCATGATTTTTTAATACCTAGATGTTGACGAGAGATTAGTTTCTATTTTGGATACATTAATCATGGTTTCCTCTCTCTTAGATGAGATCCTTTCATGTGGTTTTATGATGTATGACTTAGGGTTTATGGCGTTTGTTTTTTATGAGTTGTTTTCCTCCATGATGATCATGAGTTTCCCCTTAGTTTTGTTTTTGTTTTGAGACCAAGATGTCATTCCTTAGGATGGTTGAGACACCTAACCCATGTTGGTCGTGACCATGGTTGGTCTTAGTCGAGTTTCTTCCCTTTTGATGAGTTGGACCTAGTGTGGATAGAGGTCGCGACACTTGGTGTTGAAGGCTATGTTGATCCCTATTTTGGTTGGGTTGTTGCCCTAGTTTTTAGATCTTGATCTTACCCTTGTCTTGGTTGTGGCATGTCCCTTGAGAGAGATTGTGACATGTTGGCTGCCATGGATTGAGGTTGAGGCATCGATGCTCCTTGAGGCCGTGAGATGACCCTTTGGTAGATGGAATCCTAACCCTAGATAGGTCAAGACACCACTACTACAGAAATAGCTTATAAAGTCACATTTACAGGCGTCAGTTGCATACAAGAAACCGATGCCTAATACATACAGCGTCGGTTTATAACAAAAACCGACATCTATCTACGAAGAGTGGCCAGACACGGGTATCACTTTTTATTTAGCGTCGGTTCCATAATAAACAACCGACGCCTAAAATCGACCGCCAAATCCAAATTTTCCAGCGAAAAAAATTACCTCAAAAATTTATCATATGCCGTCGGTTTTTGTCTACCCAATCGATAACTAATGTTTATGCGTGAGACAGAAATTGGGCCCATATATATCGTCGGTTTTCATAAAATAACCGACGTCAAAGTGTTTTCGCGCGTTGTCCCTGCGAAAATTTTCAGCCCCTTTGGACGTCAGTTTTTTATTAAAGCCGACACTGATTATTTTAAGTGTCGATTGTTTTGAATAACCGACGCATATGGTTAACTTAATACACCCGTGCGAGCCAGGATCTTCCCCTTTTCTCTGTTTCATCGCCTCCGTGCTTAGGTATGGCGATCATTTCTGCTCCAGCTGCCGCTCACTGCTCCAGCCGCCGCCGCTGCTCACTGCTCCAGCCGTCGCCGCCGCTGCTCACTGCTCCAGCCACCGCCGCCATCACCGTTCATTGCTCCAGCCGCCGCTGCCTGCTTCTGCTCCGCCACCTTCTCCTCTGCTCCTGTCAGAACCTTCTCCTCTGCCTCGCCGCCGCTTCTGCTCCGGCCGGTCTGCTTCTGCTCGCCGTCGGCCACATTCTCCTCTTTTCCTCCGCCGCCGCCGAGGTACCCTTCTTCCTCCTCTTCTTCCTCTAGGGTATTCCTACATATGGGTGTTTGTTTGTTTTTTTCGTTTGCTAATGCCCCCCCTCTCACTCGATGAGTGATGGTCGAGTTTTTTGTGGGCTTGTTTCTTGGTTGGTTCTCTAAAAGGTTACATGACTATTTGCTTCTTTGAAAAGGGGGTGTTATTCTTTACCTCTCCAATCTTATCATAGATACTCCAGATCTAACATATGAATCATTTTTTGTTAAACCCTTGATGAAAACTTCAGATAGGTGCTTTATATGATTTAACCCTAATTAACACAAAAAGTGGATGAACCCGACCTCAACATATATGTTAATGCTTAATGTGATGCAGTAAGACATTGAATGATAGGTAGCGATGGTGAAATTCATTCCGGCCTGTGTTACTTTCATATGATAATTTAATTCAACCCATTTATTAATCACAACTTTAGAATAATCAATATTTAATTCAACCCTTTTATTAATCACAACCTTAGAATAATCAATCAATCTAGATTTTGTCTTAAATATTAGTAAATAATCACAACCTTAGAAACATATCAATTTGTCCCCTAGTCAAATCACATCCAGACCTGCACAAAGATTAGACCAAGGTTTTAAACCATCGCTCATCCACGAGTTTCCTCCACTACATATGTTGTTATGAATAACCTTAATGTTGCTTTTGTTATAACAATCTGGAAAAATGTTGCTTTTGTTATATATTGGGCATGCTACTTAATTTTCTATAGTATAGCTACCACGAGTGTTGTTACAAATATCTGTATATTAGGTTAATGACATGTTTCTATTGTGACATGTTGAGTTTTTTGCTATGTTATACCCACCACGATTTGTGTTATAAAATAATACATTGATTAATTTAGGAATCATTGATATGTTGTTATTGCTGTCCACAAGTGTTTTTATAAGAAAATTGTGCTTTGAATGGGGTTGTGAACAAGGGACTGGTGTTATATTATGTTGGCCTAGAAACCCGTCCAAGATTTACTCATTAGGAGTAAATCTTGGATAGTCCCCAGTTTGGGACTATTCTTGAACACCTAATCTCACTTAGCATGTAAGTGTATAATGTGTATTGGGTTTTTGAGAAAATTTCGGCAGCATTTCCCCGTTTGTTCTCCAAGTACATATGTACTTGGAGAACAGCGGGGAAATGCTGCCGAAATTTTCTCAAAAACCCAATACACTCTATACACTTACTAGTGAGATTAGGTGTTCAAGAATTGGATAGTTGGTACACATTTATTATATATAAGAATGACAACATATGTATTTGTTGGCCTAAAGTTTTAACCATGCAAAAACTCTAATCTGTTAACCCTAGACCCTAATCTTATTGTAATGTATATTTGATTTCTTTTTTATCATAGAATGGATAGATCATGGATGTCCATTCGCAATCGTTGCACCCCCAGAGTTTATTTTTGGTCTTGACTAGTTTATTAGATTTGCCGAGGAACATAGGAAAAAACTTGGAGATAGGTTCTACTGTCCATGTAGGCATTGCGGTAACAACTTGAAAGTCAGCACTGGTGACGAAATCAAAAGTCATGTCATGTGCAACGTGATTGTAAAAGGCTATACAGAATGGCACTGGCATGGAGAGATTTCAAACCCGAAACCAGTGGATGTCGATAGCAGTGCTTGTGTGGAAGAAGAAATTGCATACGATGACGTAGATGTGAATGAACCAGTTCCAGTAGACATCGTTGATGCGATGCTGGATAGTTGTGGGGTAGAGCACACCGATCCACCTCCCATTTTTAGAAACATTGTGCATGATGCTGAGATACCGTTATACACGGGTTGTACTAAGTTTATGAAGCTTAGCGATGTGTTGAGATTGTATAAGCTGAAAGCTAACAATAGATGGAGCGACAAAAGCTTCACGTCATTGTTGTCTTTGTTGAAAGAAAAGCTTCCTAAAGGAAACGAGTTGCCAATCTCAACATACTAGGTAAAGAAATTGTTGTTCCCAATGGGAATGGATACCAAGAAGATACACACATGCCCGAATGATTGTGTATTATTTCAAAAGGACTATGCGGATTTGAAAGATTGTCCAAAATGTGGTGCATCACGGTATAAATTGACGACTTCGGGGGAGTCCAAAACTGGTTCTCCTACCAAGGTGATGTGGTATCTACCTATAATATCACAGTTTCAATGCTTGTTTTCCAATCCGATAGATGCGAAGAATTTGAGGTGGCATGCAGATGTTAAGAAAAATAATGATGGGATCCTACGACATGCGTCTGATTCCCCACAGTGGAAGAAGATTGATCTATTGTACCCTGAATTTGGTGAAGAAGTTAGGAATCTAAGACTTGGGCTTTGTACAGACAGGATGAATCCGTATGGGACATTGAGCAGCCAACATTGCACTTGGCCAGTCATGCTTGTTATATACAATCTTCCTCCCTGACTGTGTATGAAAAATAAGTACGTAATGCTGTCGTTGTTGATATCGAGCCCTAAACAACCTGGAAATGACATTGATGTTTATCTTGAACCTCTCATTGATGACTTAAAGAAACTATGGGGTGAAGGTGTGATGACCTATGATGCTTCACAAAGAGAGACATTTCGTTTGCATGCTATGTTGTTTTGCACTATTAATGACTTTCCAGCATATGGGAATTTGTCTGGATATAGTGTCAAAGGAGCTAAAGCGTGTCCTATATGTGAAGGGAACACTAATTCAACAAGACTAAAACATGGCGGTAAATCTGTATATCTTGGTCATTGAAGGTATCTTCCAAAATTCCATCCGTATCTTAGGAAGCGCAAAGCATTCAATGGATTGAATGAGGAACAGAGTGCACCTAAACCTATACCACGGGAGGTTGTTTATGAAAGAGTAAAAGACTTTGTCAATGAATTTGGTAAGAGATGACAATGTACTATGGCTACACAGAGTGAAAAATCTTTATTCAAGAAGAAGTCAATATTTTGGGATCTTCCTTATTGGATTTCTTTGACAGTCAGGCATTCTATCGATGTCATGCACGTTGAGAAAAATGTCTGTGATAGTGTCATTGGTACTTTGTTGAATATACCAGGTAAGACTAAAGATGGGATAAAATCCAGACTGGACCTAAGTGAAATGGGAATAAGGTCAGAATTAACAGAATTTCGTGAAATGGGAAATCGGAGAACATACTTACCTCCCGCTTGTTACACATTGTCTAGAAAGGAGAAGAAAGCTTTTTGTGAATGTTTGGTAAATGTTAAGGTGCCACAGGGTTACTCATCCAACATCCGTAGATTGGTATCAATGAAAGATCTGAAGTTGATAGGTCTTAAATCTCATGATTGTCATACTCTAATGCAATAAATAGTGTGTGTGGCAATTAGATCTATATTGCTGAAGCATGTAAGGTTTGCAATCACCAGACTTTGTTTCTTTTTCAACAGTCTGTGCAACAAAGTTATTGACCCTGATACTCTCAATAAATAGCAAAGAGAAGTGGTTGTTACCCTATGTCAGCTTGAGATGTATTTTCCTCCGTCGTTCTTTGATATCATGGTACATCTTGTTGTCCACTTGACTAGGGAAGTGAAAATGTTGGGACCAATTTTCTTGCATTGGATGTATCCCTTTGAACGATACATGAGCGTTTTTAAAAGTGATGTTCAAAACCGTTATTGGCCTGAAGGGGGTATTATCGAGGGTTATGTGGTGAGAGAGGTTATGGATTTTTGCAATGACTTTCTCAGTGGTAATGACACTCCTGATAATGACAAGAATATTGACGAGCAATTTGGCAAAGGAATTTTGGGATCACGTGTGAAAGTAATCAGTCGTGAGCAGTTGGAACAAGGTCACTTGTATATTTTACACAACATGGATGAAGTGAACGTTTATATCGAGGAACATACCAATTTCATCAAGAGACAATATCCTTGAGCCAATACAATGTGGCTTGCTAGAGAGCATAACAAGACATTTATTAAGTGGTTTGAAAATAAAGTCTTACATCAACTATCTCAAACACCAGATGATATTACTGAAACTATCAAATGCCTCGCCTTTAAACCAAAATTGACTGTTATGTCTTATGAAGGGTATGACATTAATGGATTCACATATTACACAAAGCGCCAAGATGATAAGAGTGTCGTCCAAAACAGTGGGGTCACCCTTCAAGCATCGACTATGTTTTTTGCAAGTGCAAAGGATAAGAGTCCACGTGAAGCTAAAATGTCATATTACGGTGTCATTGAAGACATATGGGAGTTTGACTACATAGATTTCAGAATTCCGCTCTTCAAATGTAATTGGGTTGATAACACCAAAGGAGTTATAGCGGATGAATTGGGTTTCACTTTAGTGAACTTTGAAAAGATTGGCGAGAAGGATGAACCATTCATATTGGCATCACATCCAAAACAAGTATTTTATATCAATGATCCTGCAAATGATAAATGGTCGGTTGTTCTTCATGGTAAAAGACAGTTCATTGAAGATCCTATAGATGAAGAACAGTACTATGATAAGTATGATGACTCCAGTCCATTCTCAGTTGGGTTGCCAACACCAACAAATATTGAAGCTAATGATGACTTGTATGTGCGCGGAGATCACAATGAAGGATTGTTAATTGATACAAAATCGCAATATTAGAGGCATGTTTATACAATGTTTTTTTATATGTTTTATTTTTTTGAATGTGAACTTTACAATGTGAATGTGAAGTTTACAATGTGAATGTGAACTTTACAATGTGAATTTTACAATGTGAATTACTTTATAATGTGAACTTTACAATGTGAATGTGAACTTGACAATGTGAATTTTTCAATGTGAATTACTTTATAATGTGAAATTTACAATGTGAATTACTTTACAATGTGAATGTGAACTTTACAATGTGAGCTTTACAATTTGAGTTACTTTACAATGTAAACTTTACAATTTGAATGTGAATTTTCAGATGGCTGAGCATTCTCCTGATGACCGTGCTAATGATTACCGTGAGGGTGAGGACATCAATGCGCCGCCTCACAATGTAAGTTTTAAAAATATATCATATATTTATATCTATATGTCCATTTATAGTTATATCTTGTAAATGTGTTTATTTTGTCAAATTTTAGGTTGATGATGCACATGTACCATCTGAAGCACTTGAGGCACTTGATCAGCAACACCAAAAAGTTGACAGGAGAAGGGGCGTCACTATGATGAAGAAGTTAATAGCGCAAAAGGGTAATGGACCCAAACTTGTTGTGGATTTTGATAATGCAGGAAATGCATCTGGTGTGAATCGCAATTCATTTGTTTCATATCTTGGGTATGTTACTCGTAGCCATTGCGGTTGTAAGATAGATTCTTGGCATAAAGTTTCTAAGGAGAAGAAAGACGTAATATGGAAGGATTTATGCGTGAGTTATTATTAATTTGCAATTATATTTTGTAGATTACTAATTTTTTGGATACTAGTTAATAACAATTCTAATTTGCAGAGTATATTTGAATTGGATGAAAAGCTGCATCGTAAATGCATGATGCAATGCTATGGGAGAGTCCTAAGGAACTATAGGACAAATCTCACTCGAGAATACATAAAAGAAGCTGACAAGAGGAAGAAGACAGCCACTGAATAGTGGAACTTCCTGGACAAAGAAGAATGGGATGCGCTTGTTGCTTCAAGACAAACGGATGAATTCAAGGTATTAGGCGTCGGTCCCAATCTCATTAATATATGTTGTATTCACCTATTCAAGATTAACATTTACTATTACTAACCAAATCATTAATGTGCATACTAACTAGGCCCTCAGTGAGGCACAAAGATCAAGGCGTGCACTGAATGTGCATGACCACACAATGGGTCCAAAGGGGTATGCATGCATTCGCCAAAGACTACAGTCTGAGGCTACTGCTCAGTCTGCTGCTACTCAGAAGTCCTCCACTGTAGGTAGTACACCTCTGCCTCGCCATGATATCTGGATAGCTGGGAGGCAAAATAAGAAGGGAGAAATAAGGAAGCCCGCAACTGCTGAGGCGGCTGCAAAAATGGTAAAATACAACTCTTACAACAGTCGTTCAAATATTGATTATTTGTGGTGTTTACTTAATTACAAATTTTTGTTTTGGCGATTAGCTGGAGCTGCACCAGCTGAGGAAATAAGGCAAGTTCATCCCTGAGGGAACAAGGGATGAATTGACAGTTGCTTTGGGTAACCCAGAGCATCCTGGACATGTTAGGGCTGCAGGCGCTGGTGTGGGAATCAAATATTTTTTTGGGCCATCCCAGCGCAAACATGTCCCAAAAGTGGGACTTTCACAAGAAGAGGAAACATATTCTTTCTTTATAATGTTACAGTAAAAAGAGAAATCAATAATTAGAAGCTAACATTTGTTTTATCCATGTATAGGTAGATAAGCTAGTTGATAGGAAACTGGAAGAAGCACTGAAAAAGTGGCAGGCATCTCAGACTGCCACTCAGCAGACAGTACCTATCATAGCATCCCGCTGTACTCCTACTGCAGAGGTTGGGAGTAATCCTATAGAACCACCACCTAGCACATCCACTGTAAGTATTTTTATGACATAGTAACTAGTTTTTTAATTCAAGATGATATGTTTTCAAGATGATATGTATATATGTATATAACATTCTTTACACAAAAATTTGTAGGGGTTGAAGCCATGCCGTCTAAAAGTTAATGAATATGTCATTGCAGAGGCATCAGCTTACCCATCCCTACCAGGGGAAATGTTTCACGGGTCTCCATTACCTGCTGGTTGGATTCGTGTGAGCCCGGTACATATATTCCCCAAGTGGATGGATCTTCCATTGCCATATGCCCACCCAGATTGTGAAACACTAGGTGAGGCAGTAGGCGGAGTGATATTGTGGCTAAAAGCGGATGTCATCTTTACTGAAATTGTATGGTAAATTTACATTACGTTAAATTGTTAGTGTGTGTATATGATGTCAGTTGATCTGAAATTATTATATATATATACAGGTTAAAAAGAAGACACCCACAGCATCTAGGCCTCTACTTCCACCTCCTACATTACCCAGTTGGGTTCCACAGGACCTAACTGTCCCGTTAGATCCTAACTGTAGGGGTATGGCAATATGGTTAGGCGAACATGATATAAATTGCCCTATAACTGTTTCTATAGATTCAGATGTTACAGGTCAATCATACGAAAGCAAACTATTTATACAAGATATTTTGGAGTTGTTTCGATATGATTGGCTAAATATATATGTGATAGAGCTATGGATAAGGTGAGATCTTCTTTATACATCCATATACCTTGTGTAGGATCTGGTGATCTGGTTTCTTATTTATTAATGTATGCGTAATTAATACAGATTTTGCAACTACTTAGACAAGATATGTGCAGATTTTGCATTCGAACATGTAGGATTTTTGATTCCATCTTTGATTAGTCTAGTAGCTAAAGACCCTCCGTCAGTTCAACAATACTGTTGTGAGGCTTTTTCAATTTTTGCTCAAAATAAGAAGACGATGATAATGGCTCCATTCAATGTAGAGTAAGTTTACTTTGCTTATTATAATTTGGACTTAAGAAAATTACATTTTTATTGTGGATTTTGAGTTATTAATTTTTAACTTGTTTACCTTTAGTGGTATGCATTGGGAGTTACTGGTTATTGTCCCCAAGACGTTCACTATCTATTATCTAGATCCTAAGGGGAGTAAATTAAATACAAAATATGGACACATAATGAAAATGGCATTATTCCGGTGAGAAATATTTCATTTTCATATCCGTTAACATATGTTATTACATTACTATTTAATTATGCAATGTACTGTGTTACATTAACATGTAGGGGTTTTGATGAGTTCAAAAAGGCTGGAGGAAAGGTCCCCACAAAAACGAACCAGCCAATAATTTGGAAGAACGTGAAAGTAAGTTCCCGACTGCAATATTTGTATATATTATTTATGTGAACAATGCTTAATTAGTTGTATTTTTTAATATTTTGTATGTTTGAATTTATAGTGTCCTACACAAGACAACGGATGGGCATGTGGATACTATGTGATGCGATTTATGCACATGATTATCAAATATGCCGCATTGGACATTGATTGTATTGCTGAGGTATTATATAGTCTCATTAGATAATATGAAATATATCAATCTTATTTATAGCTCATTAATTATACATATACATCATTCTCTTTACAGGTGTTTAAAACTGAACACACAACAGGAACGGCCTTACCAGATGTACATGCTCCCTATACGAAGGGAGAATTAAATGAAGTAAGAGAAGAATGGGTAACAACCATACAAGTAGTGGGGGATTTAAGATATAATTGGGATGTTGATAGCGAATAATGACTAAAGAATGATATTTTGTAAATGAATTTCTGAATTATAATATATGTGTGAATGTTTCTATATGTCTGGATGTTTCTACATGTGTCTGAGTGAAAATGAATGAAACTGTTGGTTGCTATATGAATGTTTCTATGTGTGAATGTGAAAATGAATGGAACTACAGATTGCTATCTACATGAATGATTCTAAATGTGAAAATCAAATGGAACTACAGGTTGCATTGCTAAATGTGTGAGTATT
This sequence comes from Alisma plantago-aquatica, assembly GCA_963693085.1. Taxonomy (NCBI): domain Eukaryota; kingdom Viridiplantae; phylum Streptophyta; class Magnoliopsida; order Alismatales; family Alismataceae; genus Alisma; species Alisma plantago-aquatica. Next base: position 24,745,447 of record OY856409.1, on the reverse strand, counting down.
TTTGTTGTTAATTTTGCAGGTTTGTGGCATGTTGTTGGCTGATATCAATGGATGTCGTAAAACCTGCAGTTCATAACTGAACTGCAGGTTTCTCATCCTGCGACCAGCCATACAGCAGGTCTGCAGACTGACAGAAAAAAAAACAAAAAATAGGCGTCAGTTATTTGTATAAAACTGACGCCAAATCGTTATAGTGTCAGTTTGTAATAGTAACCGACATCTATTTCCTTAACACCACGGCCGTGCTGGCCAACACGGCCGTGGCAGCGGACCAGACACCACGGTCGTGCTGGCCAGCACGGCCGTGGCAGCGGACCAGACACCATGGCCGTACTGGCCAGCACAGCTGTGTTGGGAGTGCACGACCGTGGCAGCGGACCAGACACCACGGCCGTGCTGGCCAGCACGGCTGTGTTGGGAGTTATATGACATCGGTTTCTTATCTAATAACCGACGCTGATAGTGCCCAAGATGGTGCCCTTCTGTGGCACGAAGGTATATGACGTCGGTTGCTTATCTAATAACCGACGCCTATAGTGCCCTGCTGGCGCATTTTCATTGGCGCGCGAAGGGTTTTGTAACAGCTGGGCTTTTAGCGTCGCCCACATAGGTGTCGCTTAGAAATCGACACTAAAGGCCTTAAATAACCGACACTAAAGGTCAGTTATGTACTAGTGCACCCTAGGTGTTGCAATCATGACATGGAGCAGGTTGGGTGGTCATGACCTAGATGTTTATGTGGTAGAGACACATGATGATGTTAGTGGTAAAGACACATGTTAATGGTGGTGGATGAAGGGTATGCTTGGACAGTTAATGATACTCTTGCATGTGTGATGTATAAGCCATGTAGAGCGTTGTTTGGAATGTTATCTAATCAACCCTCACGATGTTTCCTAATCCTTATACACTCCTAGATGATGGAGGGTGATGTTTCTAGGGTTGAAGGTTGAACCTAGTCTTGAAAACCCTAATCGTCTATGCAGGGAAAACCCTAATCCTAATGATGAATAAGGTTATAGGTTTGTGTCTCTTTCTTGGAACTGATGTTATGTTATGATATTATTTCTCTTGTTTTTGAACCACTAACCTTGCAGGTGGAATGCATTCTATTGCTTGGTATGCTATGGTGATGCTTATGAATAATTGAGGCACGTGGAGATAATTATGTGACACATGGATTTAGGATATTTCCACTTCCTCATTTTCTAACCATGCAGGTGATATGAACTTGAATATCATATCTAGTGCATGATATGATGAGTATGATGTGACACTAGTTGAATGAGCCTTTATGAGGCATGTTGAAATACTTTTGATACATGAATGATGTGAATGGGTCCTATGAATTGGCGGTGGCTTGATGCCTGTTGTGAAGCAATACCCTCTAGTGCCATGATTAAGGGATTGATATCCCATAATGATGTGAGATTAGTGATAGCCTTGAGTGGTTGTGTAATAGTGATGATGGTATTGTGAATGGCAGTATTACTAGTGGTATGTGGTGATAGTGTAACAAGTTCACACCTTATACGTTTCATATCTTTAAAATTTGTACAATGCCCTTATCTTTGTAATGCTTGTTATGGTTTTGTACATTGTAACTTGATTAATGCTTGAAGACACTTAATTGGCATAACTAAACAAGTAAAACGTAATCCCTGTAGTTTTCCTTGTGCCATAGATCCTTTCCAGTGGCATCCTTAATTGCTAGATTAGTGAAACGAGTTTTACTCAGAGCACATATTTTTGAATATGAGGAGTATAAGTCGGGTGTCGTCATGTATCCCTAATTACATGATGTGTGAGATGGCCATGCATGAGCCGATCTCAATGTGATATGGATGTCCATGCGTGAGCCACTCCTTCTTATTAGAATGGCCATGTGTGAGCCTATTCTTCTAGCACTATTACCTATTCCAAGGTGGGCTAGGTGTTGTTATATGTGGACGGCCATGCGTGAGCCGATCCTTCTGCTGTCTATAAGTCACTTTTGTAGTTGACTGACATGTCTCTACAGTGTTACTCTTGTGTCGACCGGGAGGTGTGCCTCATGAAATATGCTCTCTCCCTCTTACCCTTCATGCAATCTGATCGCTTTCTCTCTCTCTCTCACCCTCTTCCGCCATGACAAGTCCTAACCATCTCATATATGAATATGGGTTTATAATTAGTGGCACATAACTAGATGGAGTATTTGAGTTGGGAAAATAGGAAAGTGCATGCATCCAAGACATTTTCTTGATACCAAAATTTGCAGGTCTTCTCTTCCCATGGGAAGCCCAATCAACATTTCCGTGTCTAAACATAATTCTTAGACAAGGGTTCCTTGTGGTCAATTCTTAATTCCTTCCTTCCAACATCCTTTCCACTCATACCAATTATAAAATTTTCCATTCTTATACCCAATAAAGTGATGCTGCCCCTAAACATGTTTGTTCTTTATTTTCTCCATTTTCTCTCTCTTTTTACTGGAGTTGGTTCCATCATATATAAATGACTTAGCTTTTAAGTTTCTTCTAAAACTTTTTGGGGTTATATTGCCTAAGAGTGAACAGATTGGTTTGGAAAGGATGGACCCTATAAAAAAACCAATTATGTCATCATAACTTCTTAGATAGTAGTTTCTATTCATCTTCTTTTATTTCCTCATGTTTTGACATTACCGAATAATGGGTGTATATGATATTTTATTTTGATTTCCATTCAGCTTGAAATATTATTTTTTGCTTCATATCAACTTCTTAGTACCAATGCATATTTCTTCTAGTTTTCCCCCCTTTTCCCGAGATAGTTTCTTAATGTAATAAAAGTGGTTATTCTTGTTTTACACATGCTGAACTATGTTCATCTACAAATATGACTAGATAGTTACTTTTTGGTTGCACATTGTGTCATATTGAGAACTTTTGAGGCCCAAAAGAAAAATTCTAGATAAATTAGAGGATGGTAGATTTAGAGTTGAATGTATTTTTGTACAACTTCAGGTTTGTCACCATTCCATTTTTGTACATTGGCCATGCTTATTAAGCATTGTTTGCATAAGCCTGCAAAAAATATTCATAATGTTTGAGCAAACAAATACATTTGATGAAAGGATTTATGAAAGTATCTAGTATTTTTATGCTAGATAGATGAATACTCTAAGTGTATTTCTTACTATTTCTTTAGTTTTCAAATCTTTGTCTTATATAACTAAGAGCTAAAAATTATTGCAAAGAGCATGACATGGTAAAAATAATGGTGAGATTGATGTTAAAAATAACATTTGAATTTTTTTTATTAGAATTAGTTCCACATTGTTGGTAACAACAATCAATCTATTGGGGTCATGGTGTTTGTGTTTAGCAAGATTGTGGTAAACTATGTGTACAAGGAGAACCACATGATAGACTACTCTAGATGGCTCAAGGATCAAGTAGGTGAGTCAATGTACTAGAGAAATATTCACATGTAAATCCATGTGCCTAAGTGTTGTAAGGGCATGTAAAGGGATGTCAAGGTAGTTGAGGTATCAAGTCAATGATGTTTAGGGGACAAAGTTTGTGGATATGCTCTACCAAAATTGTTTCCCATTGAGATATCTATGTGGTTTGGATTTTAGTTATTGTATAGGATTTTCTTTGTAGGAATCAGACGATTTGAATTTTTTTGGAAGTCATAATTGTAAAAATCCCCAAGGGACTAATATACATGTCTCCTTAGTCTATTATTGATTGTACTATCAAATGAATACACTCAATTGTATCTGAAAAACACTGATTGTGATAGTTGTATTCATAGATGACCTTTATGTTTAGAGGTTTACATAGTTATATGCACTCAGACCACAAACATGGTAAGAGGAGACATTTGAATATTTCTCCAATCTAGGTTTTCCTTCAAACCTTCTTGATGATATGACTCTTCCAACTATTATGATATCAAATTTGTTTTTTCACAATAGCAATATTGATTCTGATGCTATATCTATGAATATGTTGTTAGAAACAAAATAAGAGTGCCTAATGTAGGATGTGGACGTATATATGGTATTGTTGTAATATACTTCACCACAAGATGATGTAGTTAAAACAAATGGAAAATGCCTCACTAGAAAGTATCCAAGAAAAAAATACTATCACTTTTTTTGGGGTTAAAAGTTGGTGATTCATTCATTCCCTACTAGGGGGATTCAAACTCACGACCTCTAAGTCCTACAACATCATTTTTACCACTGGGGTGCCACTTCATTGGAAAATATTTTCACTTTTAGTTACTTATATATTTGATTAGGTTAATTGGAACCTTATCTTAAACTCATAATGTGAACGTACTTGCACTTTATATTACCTCATTACCATTCATCTTTAGATAATCATTTGGTCTTTTCACCTACAACAATAGGATACATGAAACTTCTTTGATGGACCAATTGTATCTTTCAAAAAAATTTACCTAACTTGTTACAATTTGAAAAAATGATCTTAGCAAGGCAACCCTAAATACAATAATAATCAGAACGAACATGTTACTTTCACTTGTTAACAAGGTGCCCTTTTGAGTTGTTCGGTTAATTTGAGGTGAACTTTGAGTTTCTAAATATCTGGATAATATAATAGATTACTCTAGAATGTTGGAAGATTGACAAGATGCTTTATTTGTTGAATTTAGTTTGCCACATAAAAATAAATATTGACATCTCCATTATATTTATATAACTTGTTTTTCATATTTTATTGTACATTATAAATAAAAAATCATCATGAAAATATTGGTGCCCTATCAAGCTAAGCTTTAAATGTTCAGCTGAATTGTGAAATAGGGATATGTGCCCACGTGCTAGAGAATATTAAACATTTGTAGAGATTGAAAATGTAAATTTGGTTTCCTTTCATATGCTAACATATTTATGATGAGCAGAAGACTTGAGAAATAGGATGTAGATCACGTAAGTTTTCAGACACATAAATTGTTTGGTTGATTCAATTTTTCTAAGTCCTCTCATTTTAGAGAGTTTTTGCCTGTTGTTTTTGTTGGACACTACTACAAAAAAGAAAAACCTATCTAGAAATAGGTGTATTAACCATTAGTCTTAATTTTATAAATAATAAGAATCTTTAATAGTCCTAGTAAATTATTAGAGAAAAATACTTCGACGAAAATGGTACTTTCTCAAGAAGAATAATGCATGTGAAAAATGCAAATTGCGTATTAGAGTTCTATAACTATGTACAAGATCTTAGCTAAATGATGGACAACTTTTGGTTATTAGTGTGATAAGGTATACATATATATTATATTCGTTACAAAGAGGAATGTGGTTTGAATTCAATTTTTGTCTCTAAAGAGTCTAAATGTTCAGGAATTATTTTGTAGATTTAAAAAAAGGCTAGAGCAGACATGGTTGGAACAAAGCATGGGCTGCTTTATTCAAGGTGTCAAGTATAGTGCTTGAAGTTCAAGAAGATATTTTTATGGTATTTCTTAGTTGACTTTATCATTAGAACCAAGCCGGAAGACATTTTGATACTATTTGTTAGTGGGTGTGGATTCCTTAGCTTCTAGTTTCTCAATGAAGGGATATGACTACTCACTGGAAGTTAGTTTTGATGAGAATTGCACAATTTAATCCTCATATAAGTAAATAATTCAAAGAGGATATGTCATTGGTTATATGTTCATGATTGGTTTTGATATTTCCTTCATTTATATATTTTAATACCTTATTGGGATTATATTATATAACAATTTGAACTTAATTTTAATAGAATATCATGATATAGACAATAATACATGATTTCTAAGAAACTAGATTTGTTTTCAACATAGTTTTTACTATCCCAGAAGACAATGTTAGAACATCCCATGGTGTCATCGATGGAGCCACAAGGTCAAGTAACCATATTTCTGTTACATCAACACATATTATCCAAATCATGGAACTATTGGATCTTCTCATGATGTTTAAACCCTTAAGCACAAGAATTGGAAACATAGTATTTGGATAAGTTTTGCCTTAAGCTGGATTGTTAGCCATGAACAATGGATATAAAATTTAATTGTAGCTATGGGTTTTCAAAAAATTCAAAGGATAAATTATCATCTTGATGGTACCTTTTGTTGCCAGTGCTCCTATCGAAACAATGGATACACTAGAAACTCTAACAAATAAGCATGCTAAAATGGTAAGTCAACTCGAGTTTATCCATTCTAAAACAAAATAAATTGTATATTGTGCTACCCTCATTTGATCCCTTTTAATTTCTTGTCTCTGTCACTATTGTTATCTAATATGGGAAATGAATACTTGAACTGTCTATGATGGTGGTTTCAGTTCCAAGTTATTTGGCTATCAACTAGTCTTAGAAATTAGCCATTTGTGACTAAATATAGAACAATTGAATTGATACATATTATATTGTTTGACACCATTGAATATATGAATAGTTAACATGTAATAATAATATGGTGTTATAGGTGGTTTATATGATTTACAAATCTTAAGGATGTTTACACTTTCTCTTATATATGAACAATTCATGTGACAAAATTGGAATCACATTGAAATTCTATGTTCACCATAATGATTTGATCTTATTACATGGAACCACAAGGTCATAATTGATGTTTATTTACTTTGATGAGTTGACAAATTGACATGATCCAAGGGACTTCAATAAGAGTAGTTTAATAAAGTGATTGATGATGTGAAGTAGATATGTGAATTTGAATATGTCCTCAGCTTAGTTCTATTCTTGCTATCCTAGGGATGGTCTCTTTCTTGAAGATGATCTCATGTATAATACCATTTAGCTACTGCATATGCAATCCCTATTGTTCATTGAAGGGCATAGCGATTGAGTTGCTCCTTGACTTTCTTATCCTCTATTTTCTTTGCTGATAATAGTTGAAACTATTATATGTGATTTTTTTGTTTTGATTTTGGCTCTGTTTGTGGTATAATGTCCTTGAAATTCATTACTATCATGGCTGAATCTAGTTTCTTTATGTGGTTCCTGTGATAGCTATGTTTGGATATAGATTTACATTAACTTGGTGAAGCTTATTTTCAATGCATAACTAGTTTTTTAATGAGACTTTTGCTTGAGTTTCATAGTGCTCATCAGTTGTGGAGGTGCCCCATGGTGAAATAATTATCTTCCTAGTGTTGATGAATGGGATTTTTACCATATAATCCAATGGTATTCCTATTTACTACAAGCATGCATCACCTTGCGGTAGTTGTTTCAGTCTCTGGTTTACCAGGTCCAACATTATATTCTTTGCTTAGGAACTTTACTTCCTTGCATACACCCTATTGGGAGGTGGGAATGGGATAAAAATTGGATTCATCACAACTCTTTCTCTTCTATTAGGCCTCAATCTGATGGAACCTGATATCATATTAGCCTTGGCATTTGCAAGAAGATTGAACCTAGTTGTCTCATGACGCTTGCCATGGAGCTTGGATGAAAGTGAACTTGGATGAGAGCTTCATTCCTCTTGGATTCCAAATGTAACTTGGTTAGTAATGCAAACTCATGCCTATTTTTCTTTCTGTATCCATACTTTCAAATATGTCATTGGTTAGGAGGCATTTGTTCAAATATTGCTAATATAGAATGTTGTTTAGCATATCATAAGGCAAAAATATAATATTGCAAAGGGCATTCTATTTAAGGCTGTTGAATCTGAAATTGCATATCCTTCTTATTTTAATGATATAAGTATCTATAAGAACTTAGCTAAAGTATGAATAAGTTGTGGTATTATTGATTGCATATCATTTATAGAAAACAAAAAAAGTGGTCAGGAAGGGAAAAAAGGTGATTGAAATTGGAAAGTCCTATGTGCCTGGTTAGAGTCATTATGTCTCATCTATTAATTATTCAAAATCTGATGAAAGTCTACATCCATTGGAAGCTCATAAAGCCAGTGCTTCCAGTGAGAATTCTATTGTTTCATCCGAAAATCCCTACTTATTCTACAAACATCTAATGTATTTCATGTGCATTTGTCTCTAGCTTGTGTGTTGGCAGTGTGTGGTGGGAGAATTTTTTCCAAGTCCTCATCTTTGTTGTCCCGTTGAGACATGTCCAACACCTCACATTTATGGAATATAGCTTCGTCTTATAACAAATACTTTTCTAATTGCATAACATTTATTAAATTCATGAAATGCAACACGACATACATACATCGACATTTGTTTTGTACATCTTTATTTAGCTGAATCTACTGGAAAACCCCAACCTCAACCCCAATCACAAGGTAGGGGGGGTATTCAAAATCATTTCAAGGAGATGATATTGGCGTAGAAAGGCAGTGGGTCTAGGAGTTGGGTGCTTTAGAATTTTTTTTACTATTGGTGTTAGGATAGGAGGAACATTGATATTGCTATTATCCCTAAGTAAAAGGCTTCTTTACTTGGAATGATATAGTCTGTAAAATCATGTATCTCCTCCCAAACCAAAACTCACAAGGTTGTGAGTCACCACTTACTCTCCCTATATGTGCGTAAGAAGTTAACCTCTTCAAACTTCATCTTGTCCTATTCAATGTCACTAATCATTTGTGTGATAAAACCACCTCTTGTTGAAAATTTTGTAATCCTTCAATAACATTTTGCATATCTAGTTCCACTTCAATCTTTTCATACCTTAGGGAGATAGATTATCCCAAATAAAACACAATTGTAAAGCTCTTAGTCACAAAGCTAACTGACGAACTTCCCAGAAAAGACTTCTATCCATGCCAACAATATTGTCTTCGTATATCTAAAAACCACCCCCACACATACATGTTTGCTGCATAGGATGTTATAAAGATATGAAGAGTATATGTATATACACTATGTCTGTTCATTTAGTATATGCTTACAGTTCGAGCACAAGCTAGAATTCATGACATGCACTTAACAAGGCAAAACTAAAATTTCATGTATGCCTCTCTCAAACCATCAACCCACCCAGTCACCAACCATCAAATCCCTATTAGACCCCTCAAATGCTCCAGAAGTGAAGCTTCTTCCATCGCTGGTGCTGCTTCCATCACTGGTGCTTTCTAGAATTGTAAGTGCATGTGACCCCGACAACCTTATCCACTAATCCAAATAATAGTTGACTCAAGTTGCTATTGTTGGTTGTTATGGTACACAAAATCCTAATATGGATATTCCTATTCTCAAGACCCCATTAAGGTTGTTACACATACTATTACTATTATAGGTATGTCTCCTCTTTCTCCTCCTCCACTCACAGGCAACTTCTGATTACTTGGAAAATGGTCATTTCTATACCACTTTTGTAAGTGCCCCTATCTGTTGATTTTTATTTTTCATTGCTTCTCCTCTTAGTTCTTAAGTTGTGACACTCTTATTCATCTACAACTCCTTAATCTCTCTTTCTTCTTTGGTTCTAATCAACTCTAATTACGTAATGTTAATGCTTAATGATAAACAATATTCCCTACTTATCCTCCTAGTGCTACTACCTAAGTGAGGCTAATGCTAGAGTATGCTAATGTTAATGCATATTTTTATCATTATCTTAGTGTACATTGTTATGGTACATAATATCTTCATATTTGAACTGATTCAACTACTTGAACCAGTGATAGAAAATGCATGCATTCTAACATAAAATATTAAGAACAGTCTTCTAGTATTTCATTATATGACGAATTGTTTGAAATATGTAATTACATAGGGATAATTATTTAGATCTAGGCAATATTAATCTTTCTTCAGAAGTTGGTGTTTGTGAGAATCAATACTTAAGAATGTTAGATGTTATTTTGTTAGTGTCGATCACTTTTTACTTTTCATATTCTTCTATCAAGTGGGACCAGTAGCAATTAAGCTGATACAAACATGTATGGAGAAGAGTTTTCTTTTTAGTTTTTTGCTGAATGCTACTAGAATGCATGCAGGTAATCAATTCTTATTCATTCTAGTATAGTTAATTGGCTGATATGGTTGGGTGGGTGCAAATATTCTAAAGTTTCACCAATCAATGTCTTCTATTTTTCTTTGTGGTGTTTGAAAGTCTTTGGAGTTACTACCATCTAGTAAATGTTGTATGGTTCTATGTCTTCTTTTTATGGTTGGAGAGATGACGATCTCCTTATGGTCCTCTGTGTTACTTTTTTGGTCCCGTCTATTGAGAGCCTTTAGAAGATTGAGTTGTTTATAGATTCTAAAGTAATTTGAATGTTGTTTCAAATTAAGGGGCAAGTTGTAGATGAGTTGCATATGGGGGGTTGGTCCACAATTGGTTTGGACAGAGGTGAGGAGATCATGCAAGTATGTTGTTTATTTATTGTCAGGCATGAAGAAATTGCTTTTCTAGATGGTGTAAATCTATCCTTGTTCTTCTCCTTTTAATTGTTATGCAGAGGCCTTGTAGTTATGTATGTAAAGGAGTTGTTGTCTACTTTTCTTTGTTATGTAAAATCTTGATAATGATCATTGTTTTTCTATCCTTATTAAGGTTGTGCCTTTTGCCATGATGGGAGTCAGTTCTTTAGCTCTTTCATGATCATGGATGGTCTTTATTTGAAGCTCCTTTAATATGATATTCTCTACAAAGGTTTTTCTAACTTTTTCTTGGAATGTATTTTGATTTACGGATCTTTTACTTAAATGGCCAAGTTTTGAGCTCTTTTTTGGTAATTTCCTCTCTAATCAACTTTTGTTTGTATCCTATTGAGAACTATTATCAATCATTGCTCAAGATGAAGTTCATCCTATGCACGTTGCCATCTAAGTGTTATGCACAACTAAAATCTTCATGTTAGTTTTAGAATCCGGCATACCTATATGAGTATGTGAAGAATGGAAATGTTGGCCATAAGAATCAGAATAATAAGTGAAGTGAATCAAAGTAAATGTTCTTCTTTCTATTTCATAAATGAGGCATCCTTTGAATATTTATGCTTCAAGATGATTAATTTAATAAATGGACCATGAATTTCTTTGAAGTTGGATGCCTTCTTGTGTTTGGAGGCATTTATTGAGGGGACAATTTTAAATTTTAATATGGATCTCAATTTCAACAAGTCCATGTCACATGACATTTTTAGAGAGCTAAAGATGCTCAGTTGGGAAAACCTTCAACAATATATGTAGAAACAAACACATTGTCTCTCCAATTGATATCCACACTAAAATTGAGGGGAGACCCAACACTAATAATGACCCCCATCATGTTGATATTGGCACAAGATGATAAGGGAGGATTAGAGTTCTAATATCAATTGATCTTCCACCTAAATAATTATGAGGTTTTTCCTTCTCTAATGATCCTATCCTGTGTTTACTTTCTTCTTGAATATATGGATTTGTTTAAGTCATTATAAGATGTAATACATATCATGTTCTCTGAAGTTGAGTATTATGGGATTTTCCTTGAAGTCTATGTATTAACTCGAGCCCTTTGGATTTCTATTGTTTTCTTAATGCTTTAACATGACACTTCTTTTCTATTGAGAAGAATATACAAGGTTGAGCTTCTCTAGAGGCGAGTTTGGACATGGAATTCCAAGTGAGGATTTCTTGGTCAGCTTGAGTATCCTTTTTTTGTTCTATAGATCAGATGTTGTGTTTCTGGCTGCTAAGTTTTAGCTGGAACACTATGGATAATCTATCTTTGTTGATTCTCTTTGTGTGAAGATGTTGTGAGGTAGATGAGGTTTTGAATTTCTTTCTAGGTCTTATATAGTGCTAATGAGAAGGAATCATGTAACACCCTAGAATTTTAGGGTTAATTTAAAACTTTATATGGTTTTCCCTAAATCAATTTTCTTTGGGGGCCTTAATGCCAAAAGAACAAATTAATATTGCTTTTAAAATAACAAGGCAAGGGGAAATAAAAAGAAACTCAAAGACACCTTTTTCCTATATAATATGTTACATTTATTTGAAAAGTAATATTAATTGATATTTCCTTTTATTTTCTACCAAAGAAATTTAAAAGAGAAGAAAGAGAAAGATAGAAGGAAAGGAGTTTGAAATTTTGAATTTAACACCTGGGAAATATGTTTTGTTTTCCTCTTTATAGCTTTGAAGTCACTAGTGTTCATTTTCTCTCTCCTTCAAGAAAATTACTCAAAAAGAGAATAAAGAGGTGTTATATCACTCTTGAATGGATGATTGATGCATATTTCGAATATTGACTCAAGAATGTAATAGGAATATCCTTTTCAAATTATCTTACCATTTCGATGTATTAATATTAAGATTAATAGCCAATATAGGAGTTATGGACCATAATGTCTACAAAAATGAATTCTAATTACATAGGAATGTTCTAGACCTCTAATTAACTTATGGTCCAAATTTTGAAGTTATTTGGACCATGTTTGACCCACCAAATCGAATTGGAATAATTTGAATATGGCTTTATTAAGAAAGTATTCAAATGTACATTAAATGCATCGATTTCATAAAGTCCGAGTCAATTGTTCTATCATGCATTACAACTCATTTTTACTTTCTCACGCGTCGATCTGGCAGTCTAGTTTTAATAAAATATCGATCCAACGACTCTACCGTTATCCTCTTCCTCCAGATTTTTTGCGGGCATGGGTACTGTTACAGTGATTCCTTCATGGATCTTGTTCTCCCTCTTCAGTCCACCATTCAATGAGATTCTTTTCCCAACATCTTTGTCTCTCTCTCTCCTAGATTTAAATATCCTTAACTCACCCCCTAACTCTCTTTGTTGACAAAATTCCTAATCTTGGGTTCCCTCTGCTCTCTGTCAAAACCCGCAGCCACCAACAAAACATCTTGCACTGACTTTTAAAGCACCCCTCACTACCTCTAGGTCCTGGCTCATCCTCCTCCACCTCCAATTGGATTTGCCACAACCTCAACCACCCAGCCCTACCTGACTCTCTTTTCTGGCAACGACAGCCTGGTGCACGTCACCCCAGTAACCCCAGACAAATTTGAGTCATAGTGAGCATCCTCAGAGCCCTTGTAACGTTTTCCTACTGCCATTTTGCCTCGCAACATACCCCATCACCGTACCCTTTAGAGGCTAGTATAGGTGGTCACCGGTGCCAATTGTTTTGGAAAATCAATGCTTCTCTGACCTAGGGGACAATGTCCCGGTCTTAGTTTGGCCGCGTCGATTGTTTTCTAAGCCTTAGTAGACAATTTTTTACATTACTTATATGGCTTTAGACCTCCGACTCCCTCCCCTATTTCTTGATTTTCTTTGACTAGTTCTAGGGTCACAGTGTACCCCAGAAGCTGATCTTTGGATCTTTGAGCTCATCTGAGCACGAGGGAGCTCTTAGTACCTTTCATTTCGTCTGGTCATTTGCGACTCATGATATTCGATCAAGGAAACCCACCTCTAGGCTTCTGCTCGTGCCATGGTGCAATGAAGAAGAAGCCAAGCGGTGTAATGACACTGGGAGCCACACGATGTAAATCGATTGATTTGTATCGCAGGGACATTTTGGTACATTTACGTATGCATTTTATGAATCAACTGCGAGTTATGTTTTATGAAAAAATGTAAATTTTCCCCTATCTATTCAATTATATGTAACACGCGCCTGGGTGTTACCGATCATTTCACGTGTTATTTACATCGCATTATCATCGACTTAAATCGATGTCATGCCTATAATTTCAAAATTTCTGATTGGTCCACAGTGCAAAATGCATAACTTTTTCATACGACCTGAGAAAAATATAAATAAATAGTTGTTGGAAAGCTCTTTTAATTTTATATAGATTGGGGTTGTTTTTAAATGTTGTTTACTAAATTAAATCTCTTCAAACAATTCAAAGACCAAGTTTAGGGTTTAATGTTGTGAATAAAATATATATATTAATATGAAATGTAATTCGAACATGTGAATTAGAGTTTTCTGGACTGGGGAGTGATTAGAACTATTTCAACTTAGGAAGAGAGAGAAGATAATATCCAAGTAAAAAAGGTAAGTGGTCCATGAAAATTGAACATAGTACAATTGTTTTCTTTATATATATGCATGTATGAGAATTCCAATGAATGTCATGTTTATACTATTTACTATTCCAATTGCTAAAGTCAGTAAAATTATGATGAATTGAGTTTTACGTTGTATATTGTATCAACTTCATAAACATTGATGATAAAGTTACAAATAAAGTGTAATGTAGTGTTAAGAGATTTAAGATAAATAAATGTTAAAAGTAGGCTTATATAAGTTCCTAATAAGAGAAGAGGCACTTCAGTGCATAAGAGAAGAGGTACCTTAGTGCAACCTAAGAGGCACTTTGGTGCATAAGAGAAGAGGCACATGCATGCAACTTGAGGACACTTATATAGGTTAAGATAAAATAAATTGACCTAAAAGAAATTGCATGTATTTTCAATGTTCAATGCTAAAAGTCTATTTTTCTATTTTCAAGTTTTAATTAAAATATAATATGTTGAATTCCACTTACTATTTGTTTTATTGCATGGCTGGGGGAGTGATGCATGTAGGTTGGAAGCTAGCTAAGGAGGTAATGCTATCTGAGGTGGAAACCCTAGCTCAAGGAACTTTAAGGAGAAAACATTGGTGGGGTGCCAACCATACCTATTTTATAGATCCTTTTTCCTTTTCTAAGTTATGAACATGTAAAATTTGTTAAGATTTGAGAATGAGAAATTGTGATTATTATCTAGTGACAGTTTATTTAAACTCTATTTTGTACAATGAATATCATGGTTGTGACATCCCCCTTGATGTGAATAAATATATGTGCTTCTGCTCTAAATGGTACATGTGCGGTGTTACAATAATGGTATCAGAGTCAAAATATGGTTGGCCACAAGGCTTTACTCATAATCTCATGTAGTTTATGTCTTTTTCACAGTGATGGATCCTAAGAGGAAGGGTGACGACAAAAAGATAGCCATGGGTGGGGATGAAGTTGAATCTGTCAGCATAGGAGAACGTGGAGAATCTCCATGTCAAGAAGCCCCCATGGTGCCTTTTGATGTCTTGGTTAGAGCTCTAGCTATTGCAATGGGAAGAGGAGAAGACCAAGTGAGAAACACTAGGGGAAACCCTGAGCTTTCCTTAGTTGACTTTTAAAGATCAAGCCTGAATCCTTCACTGGAGAGGAAGAAATGGATGTGGTGGAAAAAGTTGAGAGTTGGTTGCAGCACATGGAACACTACTTTCGTGACCTGGACTGTCCCAACCAATCCAAGGTTCACTTTGGGACACACATATTGAAGGGTGAAACCAAGACTTGGTAGGAGAACTTTCTAGTTTCTCATGAAGCTAATGCACCTCCACTCACATGGGAAGATTTCTCGGAGGCCTTCAAAGACCACTACATATCTGAGGCCATGATAGAGAAGAAGGAGGAAGAATTTCACAACCTACATCAACATGGTGACATGACAGTCACCCAATATGTAATGAAGTTCATGATCCTACAAAATTATGGCTACGACTATGATGAAAGATGCAAAACTAAGAAGTTCATTAGGGGTATCAAGCCAAAACTCAATTTTAGTCTATCCGGACATGGACATCGTACCCTCTAAAGTGCCCTAGATGCTGCCCTAGAGCTAGAAGATCATCCAAGAAGAGAATGGAAGAAGGAGAGCCACCACAACAACCACAACTCCAACCATCACAACGACAAGAAGCGGAAAGCTCCAGTTGAAGTTGTTGCAAAATAGAATGCAAAGACCCAACATGCAAAATCTTCCAAGTATCACCTAGGTGAATGTAAATTTGGAATGGGTGTTTGTTATGCACGTGTTGAGATAGGCCACGTTAGACCTAAATGTCCCAAGGTTCAAAAGAAGGAGCCAAATGTCAATCAAGCACCTAAGGAGAAGAGGTAGGCTATAATCTTCACCATGGTAGATAGTGATGATGAAAAGATTGAGTAGAAGCCTAATAGTGTAATACCTTTTTTCTTTTCAAACTTTTGTTGTATGAAATTATTGATTCCCATGATAATATTAGTATGTTTAAAGTTTTGCATATGGAAATTTCTAAGGTTGGTAGTCTTAATAAAAATTTTGAGGATGAAATTTAATTAAGGTAGGTAGAATTGTAGCACACTAGTATTTTTGGGTTAATTTAAAACTTTATGTGGTTTTCCCTAAATCGATTTTCTTTGTGGGCCTTAATGCAAAAGGCCAAAGTAATATTGCTTTTAAAATAACAAGGCAAGGGGAAACAAATGGAAACTCAAAGACACCTTTTTCCTTTATAATATGTTACATTTATTTGAAACGTAATATTAATTGATATTTCCTTTTATTTGCTACCAAAAAAATTTAAAGATATGAAAGAGAAATATAAGAGGCAAAGAGTTCGAAATTTTGAATTTAAGACTTGGGAAATAAGTTTTTCTTTCCTCTTTATAGATTTAAAGTCACTAGTTTTCATTTTCTCTCTCCTTCAACAAAATTACTCAAAAAGAGAATAAAGAGGCATGATATCACTCTTGAATGCATGATTAATGCATATTTTAAATATTGACTCAAGAATGTAATCGGAATGGCCTTTTCAAATTATCTCACCATTTAAATGCATTAATATTAATATTTGTAGCCAATATAGGAGTTATGGACCATAATGTCTACAAAAATGAATTCTAATTACATAGGAATGTTATATACCTTCTAATAAACCCATGGTCTAAATTTGAAGTCATTTGGACCATGGTTGACCCACCAAATCGAATTGGAAAGATTTGAATATGGTTTTATTAAGAAATTATTCAAATATACATTAAATGCATCGATTCCATGAAGTTTGGGTCAATTGTTTTGTCATGCATTACAACTAATTTTTACTTTCTCACGCACCGATCTGACGATCTAGTTTTTATAAAATATTGATCCAACGACTCTACCGTTATCCTCTTCCTCTAGACTGTTCGCAGGCGTGGGTACTGTTACAATGATTCCTTCATTGATCTCGTTCTCCCTCTTCACTCCACCATTCAATGAGATTCTTCACCCAACATCTTCATCTCTCTCTCTCTCTTATATTTAAAGATCCTTAACTCACCCCCTAACTCTCTTTGTTGAAGAAACACCTAATCTAGGGTTCCCTCTCCTCTCCGTTGAAACCCATAGCCACCAACGCAACATCTCACACACCCTTTTAAAGCACCCCTCACTACCTCCAGGTCCCGACTCATCCTCCTCCACCTCCAATTGGATATGCCATAGCCTCAAGCAGCCACTCCTACCTGGCTCTCTTCTCTGGCGACTACAGCCTGGTGCACATCACCCCGGTAACCCCAGATGAATTAGAGCCGCAGTGAGAATCCTCAAAACCCTTGCAATGTTTTCCTACTACCATTTTGCCTCACAACATTCCCCATCGTTGTACCCTATAGAGGCTAGCATAGGTGCTCTCCAATGCTAATAGTTTCGGCAAATTAGTCTTTCTCTGACCTAGGGTACAATGTCCTGGTCTTAGTTTGGCCGCGTCGATTGTTTTTTGAGCCTTAGCAGACATTGTTTGACATAAATTCTATGGCTTTTGACCTCCAACTCCCTCCCCTATTTCTCAATTTTCTCCATCTAGTTCTAGGGTGACAGTGTACCCCAGAAGCTGAACTTTGGATCTTTGAGCTTGTCTCAGCACGAGGGAGCTCTTTGTGCCTTTCATTTCGTCTGGTCATTTGCGATTCATGATCTTCGATCAAGGAAACCCACCTCCAGGCTTCTGCTCATGCCATGGCTCAAGGAAGAAGAAGCCAAGTTGTGTAAAGACCATGGAAGCCCCACGATGTAAATCGATTAATTTGTATCATAGGGACATTTTGGTACTTTTATGCATGCATTTGATGTATCAATCACGAGTTATGTTTTATGAGTAAATGTCAATTGTGCCCCTGTCTATTCAATTATATGTAACACGCGCCTTGGTGTTACCCTTCTTTTCGTGTGTTATTTACATCACGTGATTATTGACTTAAATCGATGTCATGCCTATAGTTTCTAAATTTCTGATTGGTCCACAATGCAAAATGCATAACTTTTGCATACGACCTGAGAAAAATATAAATAAATAGTAGTTGGAAAGATCTTTTAATTTTCTATCGATTGGGGTTGTTTTTAAATGTTGGTTAGCACATTACAACTCATCAAAAAATTCAAAGACCAATATTAGGGTTTAATGTTGTGAATAAAATATATATTAATACAAAATGTAATTTGAACATGTTAATTAGAGTTTTTTGAACCAGGGAGTGACAACTTAGGAAGAGAGAGAAAATACTCTACAAGTGAAAATGGTAAGTAGTCCATGCAAATTGAACATAATTAAATTTTTTGCTTTATATATATGCATGTATGAGAATTTCAATGAATGTCATGTTTATACTATTTATTGTTCCAATTGCTAAAGTAAGCAAAATTATAATGAATTGAGTTTTATGTTGTATGTTGTATCACCTTCATAAGCATTAATGATAAAGTTACAAATAAAGTTAAGAGATTTAAGAATAGTCTTATATAAGTTCCTCATAAGAGAAGAGGTAGTTCGGTGCATAAGAGAAGAGGTACCTCAGTGCAACCTAAGAGGCACTACGGTGCATAAGAGAAGATGCACATATGTGAAACCCAAGGACAGTTATATAGGTTAAGATAAAAGAAATTGACCTAAAAGAAATTACATGTATTTTCAATGTTCAATGCTATTCATATATCTTGTTTCCAAGGGGTTTTGAACTTGTGACCTCTCAGTCATACAACATCAACTTTACCACTCGGGTGCCACTACATTTTCAATGTTCAATGCTAAATGTCTATTTTTCAAGAGTTAGTTAAAGTATAATATGTTCAATTCCACTTACCGTTTGTTTTATTGCATGGCTGGGGGTGTGATGCCCACAGATTGGAAGCTAGATGAGGAGGGAAGGCCATCCGAGGTGGAAACCCTAGCTCAAGGGACTTCAAGGAGATAAGCATTGGTGGTGTACCAACCATACCTAGTTTATAGATCCTTTTTCCTTTTCTAAGTTACGAACATGTAAAATTTGTTAAGATTTGAGAATGAGAAATTGTGATTATTATCTTGTTATGGTTTTTTTTAACTCTATTTTGTGCAATGAATATCATGGTTGTGACATCCCCCTAGATGTGAATAAATATATGTTCTTCTGCTCTGAATGTACAAGTGGGGTGTTACAAATCATGTTGGCTTTTTCTTGGTTTCTCTACTCTTAATTAGGTATGTTGTTGATTAGTCCAGCAACATTACTACTTCTTGTGGGTTTGCTTATATTCGTGGATGCAACTTTTTCTTACTACTTTATGTCTCGTTATTTCTTCCCAACAATATTGGGTAGGGATATCTGCATCTTGTCCATGGGTGGGTTCCTTCACAACAAGATTCACAACAACCCTTATCGATCTCTTTTACTTCCATGAAGGTAATCTCTATTAATTTCCCACATTTATTGTTTTATGTGTTTGTGATTTATAGAAAGTTTCTTACCTTGAAGTATGTTTGTAACACCCAGATTTTCTCTCTACACTAAGTATTAATTCATATGAAGTATGGGTTAACTGTGAGTTATTGTTTCTTGCAACTTTGAAGTTGGTATGTTTGATACTTGGTTTTGAATTGTAGGTCTTCTTAATGGGTTATTATGGTTGGGCAGCTATAGATTAAGTGAAGAGTTTAGGAGGATGTACATATGATAATAATCTCCACTGATGTTTTTCAAAATGATGAATGCAACTAGGGAGATTGGCTTGCTTGTCATTGGCTTTAAAATGAGGGTCTCATCTCATACTATGCATGATAGGGGATTATAGTTTGGAAGCTATCATTCTGTTAGGATGAAGTGTAGGTAATGATAGATATTTCAGAGAGACCAAGTGAGTTGATGTCTCTGCAATGATGAAGAACAATTGTGTGCCTTATGTCTTTATTTGTGGCTTCCACAAACTAACTCAAAACTACTAAATGATATTATCCCCTAGACAAAGTGATTTATTAATCAATTTAACATCTGGTGATTACCAATTTCATTATGTTTAATTTACTTGTTATATGGTTCATAAGAAATGAATTAAAAGTTCTACTTCCTAAACCTCAATCTAAAAAGGTGACAAACAATGGCTCATCTTATCGACTTGAACTTCTTCCAGCCCAACTTTCATACAACTCTGGTACAATTGACCCAATGGTGCATATGTTGGATGCATGCAACTATGTTTTCCTCTATTGAAATGGGTCTCTATGTTACTAAATTTTAGGTCATGCAATTCTTGGTGTATATATATCTATTACGAATTTCAAGATCTTTGACTAGTGGTATGAACTTCAAGTTCTTATATGCAATTTTTGGCAGAAAGCCTAGATGAAATTCTTCATAGAAGATGGAATTGACTCTGCTAGAGGAAAGCTAAATTTTTGGCAAACAACCCAGGTGAAATTCTTCATATAGGATGGAACTGACTGTGTATGGGGAAAGGTGAAGCATGAGATAGGTTTGATTGTCTAGTGTTTGAAGTTAAGGTGCAGAGTTGGATCTAAGTTTCAATTTTGTTCTTTCTTTAGGGTGAATTTACTTATATGTTGGGCTAGTCAAATAACTATTTACTTGTAGAGTTTTGAACTTTTTTTGGTCTTGTAGGTTTTATTACATGAGTTTATTCATAATCCTATTGTTCTCAATGGTCATTATCTTGGGAGGAACAAATTTGAGAACCTCTTGTAGTATATTGAGTTAGTAAAAAAAGTGTTGGGAAATATTGACACAACGTATAACAGTAGAAATAAATTTTTTATCTATCTGTATACCGATAACAACAAGATCACGTCAACTACTATGAAATAGGAATGATGGTTCAATGAGTTATACCTGGTCCTAGTGTAAGTCTAACGACAATAACTCTCTTCAATGCAACTTTCAACTAGTTGCTCTAGATGGTGGTTGTGCTTCTCTTGGTCTTCACTGTGAACAAAAAACACGAAAACTTCTACAGTGAATTCTATGGTCTTTCCACGGACTGTAGGATGATTTTTCTCTTCTAGATGTAGCCAAAGGACTCCTACCTCTAGAGTAGTCCACATGTACCAACTAGAACTCCTATCGTTCAACTAGAACAGATAGGAAGGAGTTATCCTTCCTATTGGTGTACCAATCACCAACATACTCTCCCAGAACAATGATCCTTAGTTATTCTCTCCCGTAGCTATCCTCCCTAAGTGGGTAGGACTTGCTTGGTCTCTCTCGGTTACCACAACCAAAGACAACAACAATTGTTGGAGCAATTGATTCTTAATTTTCTATGTTTTACTTTGGGAAGCCGCTAGTGCCCCTCTATTTGTAGGTGGGGTTTGGGGTGGGGTTCCCATTTTTTTGGGATCTATGTGGTATTATAAGGGACTATAAGATCTTGATCTTTCACAACATGAGAGACATGAGACTGTTGTATGGTGACCCATACTATCATTTGGTCACATGAGATGGTTGTCTCTCTCTACGAGACCCTCATTTTACAATTTTCCAATCACATACAAATTTGGCAACTCGATTCCCATTAATGTTAGACATTAATTTCTTGTAACAGAAGTATTGTACTATCGAAACAAGTTCAAGAAACTTCCTGAACATTCGTTCGGCCCCAACTGATCCATCTCACATATGTGAGACACCCGTCTCGCTTACCCAGATGACCGTCTGGTGAGATGAGCCCAGCCAATCAGTTCATCAGAATGAACCGGTCCATTCACACCTCAATTTGGACCGAATTTATCCAATTCAATCTCTAATCAGCCTGACAATCCAAACAGCCATCACAACACTTGAGAGGCCCATCTGTCATGTCCAAACGACCCTCGCAACACTTGAGAGGCATGTCTATCTTGTCCAAACGGCCATCTCAACACCTGAGATGGTCATTTTGCAATGTAGTCAGCCAATCTGTTGCGTGAATTGAGTACCTAAACACTTTTGTAATCAATCTAATCATCATTCAAGATTAAACTTCTCTTCTAGTTGAGTTCCTATGTGTGTGATCCTATACGTCCCATATCACGTTGGTAATGAATGTCCCTAAGTAGCTTATGACATCATAAGAAAGGAGCAGTACCTAGTTGCACATCAGTGATACCCAAGTGAATCGAAAATTGGAGAACAAATTCAACCTACAATATGTGTAAGGTGTTGTAGTGATTGTATAATTCCTTTGTCACTGATATCTAGGATGAAATCGAGGCATGGACGGTCATCCTCTAGATGTTCATTCCATGTTCCTTGAATCAAGAGAAGAATGTCTGATATAATGTGACCTCAATATCATATATTCATTCACATGTGCATGCATATGGATTTCTCAGTCTCTCTTATCAAGTGACCAAGATATCAATCTCCAGTAGGATGGATGATTTCCATCTCTATCACTTATAGTCAGTCCCCATGTGTCAAGGTCACCCAATCATCACCGTTAGGACAACTGATGTTTTAGGACTGCATTTGATGATGTCAAAGCATACCCAAGGACATGTGATGAGTGTAGTAATTTTAGGTCTAAGAATCACAATCACTACCTTTAATATGAGAGATCACTATGACCACCAATGATAATTTGCATGTGTCACTCTCATGGTGGGCCTGTCCAATACACTATTCTTTAACATGTATCTGTGTGCTTGGTTTGACATTTCCATATCATGACTAATGAGATTCCATTATCAACCAACCCACACAATAGTATTTATTATTACTGGTGTCTATCTACCTTCCATAGTAACAACCAAATAGGGACATAATGAGAATATTTATATGTACTCTTAACATCTGTATGATCTCAATTCCACAAGTCCTATACTTGAAGACATACATAGTTGAGTAGTATTGTTCTCTAGACATTCATAATGTTTCCTCATTATCTGATAACTACGTGAAATAGAATGAATTGGAAGCTTGACCTTATAAGTATTAATCAAAACCTTTATGGTTTATGCCATGTCGATCATCATATGATTGGTTCTCTGAGCATACCTTACTAATAGACTCCCACTTAAACTTAGACCCAATCACCCATCACTAGTACATAACCGACCTTTAGTGTCAGTTATTTAAGGCCTTTAATGTCGGTTTCTAAGCGACACCTATGTGGGCGACGCTAAAATCCCAGCTGTTACGCGTCGGTTCAAAACCAACGCCAAAACCCTTCGTGTGCCACCGAAAACGCGTCAGCAGGGCACTATAGGCATCGGTTATTAGATAAGCAACCGACACCATATACCTTCGCACCACAGAAGGGCGCCATCTTGGGAACTATCAACGTCGGTTATTAGATAAGAAACCGACGTCATATAACTCCCAACACGGCTGTGCTGGCCAGCACGGTCGTGTTGTCTGGTCCGCTGCCACGGCCGTGCACTCCCAACACGGCCGTGGTGTCTTGTTCGCTGCCACGGCCGTGCTGTCCAGCATGGCCATGGTGTTAAGGAAATAGACATCGGTTACTATTAGAAACTGATACTATAACGATGTGGCGTCAGTTTTATACAAATAACCGATGCCTATTTTTTTTTCTTTCTGTCAGTCTGCAGACCTGCTGTATGGCTGGTCGCAGGATGAGAAACCTACATCTCAGTTATGAACTGCAGGTTTTACGACATCCATTGATATCAACCAACAACAGGCCACAAACCTGCAAAATTAACAACAAAAATATTCACACATTTAGCAATGCAACCTGCAGTTACATTTTATTTTCACACATTTAGAAACATTCATGTAGCTAGCAATCTGTAGTTCCATTCATTTTCACATTCACACATGTAGAAACATTCATATAGCAACCAACAGTTTCATTCATTTTCACTCAGACACATGTAGAAACATCCAGACATGTAGAAACATTCACATATATTATAATTCAGAAATTCATTTACAAAATATCATTCTGTAGTCATTATTTGCTATCAACATCCCAATTATATCTTAAAACCCCCACTATTTGTATGGATGTTGCCCATTCTTCTCTTACTTCATTTAATTCTCCCATCGTATAGGGAGCATGTACATCTGGTAAGGCCGTTCCTGTAGTGTGGTTAGTTTTAAACACCTGTAAAGAGAATGATGTATATATATAATTAATGAGCTATAAATAAGATTGGTATATTTCATATTATCTAATGAGACTATATAATACCTCAGCAATACAATCGATGTCCATTGCGGCATATTTGATAATCATGTGCATAAATCGCATCACATAGTATCCACATGCCCATCCGTTGTCTTGTGTAGCACACTATAAATTCAAACATACAAAATATTAAAAAATACAACTAATTAAGCACTGTTCACATAAATAATATATACATATATTGCAGTCGGGAACTTACTTTCACGTTCTTCCAAATTATTGGCTGGTTCTTTTCGTGGGGACCTTTCCTCCAGCATTTTTGAACTCATCAAAACCCCTACATGTTAATGTAACACAGTACATTGCATAATTAAATAGTAATGTAATAACATATGTTAACCGATATGAAAATGAAATATTTCTCACCGGAATAATGCCATTTTCATTATGTGTCCATATTTTGTATTCAATTTACTTCCCTTAGGATCTAGATAATAGATAGTGAACGTCTCGGGGACAATAACAAGTAACTCCCAATGCATACCACTAGAGGTAAAAAAGTTAAAAATTAATAACTCAAAATCCACAATAAAAATGTAATTTTCTTAAGTCCAAATTATAATAAGCAAAGTAAACTTACTCTACATTTAATGGAGCCATTATCACCGTCTTCTTATTTTGAGCAAAAATTGTAAAAGCCTCACAGCAGTATTGTTGAATTGACGGAGGGTCTTTAGCTACTAGACTAATCAAAGATGGAATAAAAAATCTTACATGTTCGAATGCAAATTCTGCACATATCTTGTCTAATTAGCTGCAAAATATGTATTAATTACACATGCATTAATAAATAAGAAACCAGTTCACCAGATCCTACACAAGGTATATGGATGTATAAAGAAGATCTCACCTTATCCATAGCTCTATCACAGATGTATTTATCCAATCATATCGAAACAACTCCAAAATATCTTGTATAAATAGTTTGCTTTCGTATGATTGACCTGCAACATATGAATCTATAGAAACAGTTATAGGGCAATTTTTATCATGTTCGCCTAACCATATTGACATACCCCTACAGTTAGGACCAAATGGGACAGGTAGGTCCTGTGGAACCCAACTGGGTAATGTAGGAGGTGGAAGTGGAGGCCTAGATGTTGTGGGTGTCTTCTTTTTAACCTATATATATATATATAATAATTTCAGATCAACTGACATCATATACACACACTAACCAATTAACGTAATGTAAATTTACCATACAGTTTCAGTAAATATGACATCCACTTTTAGCCACAATATCACTCTGCCTTCTGCCTCACCAAGCGTTTCATAATCTGGGTGGGCATATGGCAATGGAAGATCCATCCACTTGGGGAATATATGTACCGGGCTCACACGAATCCAACCAACTGGTAATGGAGACCCGTGAAACATTTCCCCGGGTAGGGATGGGTAAGCCGACGCCTCTGCAATGACATATTCATTAACTTTTAGACGGCATGGCTTCAACCCCTACTTATTTTTGTGTAAAGAATGTTATATACTTATATACATATCATCTTTTTTTGAAACGACTACAATTTCATATATACATATCATCTTGAAAACATATAATATTGAATTAAAAAACTAGTTACTATGTCATAAAAATACTTACAGCGGATTTGCTAGGTGGTGGGTCTACAAGATTACTCCCAACCTCTGCAGTAGGAGTACAACCTGCAGTAGGAGACACCATAGGTACTGTCTGGTAAGTGGCAGTCTAAGATGTCTGCCACTTTTTCATTGCTTCTTCGAGTTTCCTATCAAATAGCTTATCTACCTATACATGGATAAAAGAAACGTCAAATTCTAATTATTGAATTCTCTTTTACAGTAACATCTACAAGGAAAAAATATGTTACCTCTTCTTATGAAAGTCCCACTTTTAGGACATGTTTGCGCTGGGATGGCCCAAAAAAAGCTTTAATGCCCACACCAGCGCCTGCAGCCCTAACACGTCTGAGATGCTCTGGGTTACCCAGAGCAACTGTCAATTCATCCCTTGTGCCCTCAGGGATGAACTTGCCTTGTTTCCTCAGCTCGTGCAGCTCCCCCTAATCACCAAAACAAAAATTTGTAATTAACTAAATACCACAAATAATCAATATTCGAACGATTGCTGTAAGAGTTATATTTTATCATTTTTGCAGTCGCCTCAGCAGTTGCGGGCTTCCTTATTTCTCCCTTCTTATTTTGCCTCCCAGCTATCCAGACATCATGGCGAGGCAGAGGTGTGTTGCCTATAGTGGAGGACTCCTGAGTAACAGCAGACTGAGCAATTTCCTTAGACTGTAGTCTTTGGCGAATGCCTGCATACCCCTTTGGACCCATTGTGTGGTCATGCACATTCAGTACACGCATTGATCTTTGTGCCTCACTGAGGGCCTAGATAGTATGCACATTAATGATTTGGTTAGTAACAGTAAATATTAATCTTGAATTGGTGAATACAACATATATTAATGAGTAACGGGATTGACGCCTAATACCTTGAATTCATCAGTTTGTCTTGAAGCAACAAACACTTCCCATTCTTCTTTGTCCAGGAAGTTCCACTGTTCAGTGGCTGTCTTCTTCCTCTTGTCAGCTTCTTTTATGTATTCTCGGGTGAGATTTGTACTATAGTTCCTTAGGACTCTCCCACAGCGTTGCATCACGCATTTACAATGCAGCTTTTCATCCAATTCAAATATACTCTGCAAAATAGAATTGCTATTAACTAGTATCCAAAAAATTAGTAATCTAAAAAATAGAAATGCAAATTAATAATAACTCACGCATAAATCCTTCCATATTACGTCTTTCTTCTCCTTAGAAACTTTATGCCAAGAATCTATCTTACAACCGCAATGGCTACGAGTAACATACCCAAGATATGAAACAAATGAATTGCGATTCATACCAGATGCATTTCCTGCATTATCAAAATCAACAAGTTTGGGTCCATTGCCCTTTTGTGCTATTAACTTCTTCATCATAGTGATGCCCCTTCTCTTGTCAACTTTTTGGTATTGCTGATCAAGTGCCTCAAGTGCTTCAGATGGTACATGTGCATCATCAACCTAAAGTTTGACAAAATAAACACATTTACAAGATTTAACTATAAATGGACATATAGATATAAATATATGATATATTTTTAAAACTTACATTGTGAGGTGGCGCATTGATGTCCTCACCCTCACGGTAATCATCAACACGGTCATCAGGAGAATGCTCAGCCATCTGAAAATTCACATTCACATTGTAAAGTAATTCAAATTGTAAAGCTCACATTATAAAGTTCACATTTACATTGTAAAGTAATTCACATTGTAAAGTTCACATTATAAAGTAATTCGCACTGTAAAATTCACATTGTAAAGTTCACATTCACATTGTAAAGTTCACATTGTAAAGCTCACATTGTAAAGTTCACATTCACATTATAAAGTTCACATTATAAAGTAATTCACATTGTAAAATTCACACTGTAAAGTTCACATTCGCATTGTAAAGTTCACATTTAGAAAAATAAAACATATAAAAAAATACAAACATGCCTCTAATATTGCAATTTTTTATCAATTAACAATCCTTCATTGTGATCTCCGCGCACATACAAGTCATCATTAGCTTCAATATTTGCTGGTGTTGGCAATCCAACTGAGAATGGACTGGAGTCATCATACTTATCATAGTATTGTTCTTCATCTATAGGATTTTCAATGAACTGTCTTTTACCATGAAGAACAACCGACCATTTATCATTTACAGGATCATCGATATAAAATACTTGTTTCACATGTGATGCCAATATGAATGGTTCACCCTTCTCGCCAATCTTTTCAAAGTTCATTAAAGTGAAACACAATTCATCCACTATAACTCCTTTGGTGTTATCAACCCAATTACATTTGAAGAGCGGAATTCTGAAATCTATGTAGTCAAACTCCCATATGTCTTCAATGACACCGTAATATGACATTTTAGCTTCACGTGGACTCTTATCCTTTGCACTTGCAAAAAACATAGTCGATGCTTGAAGGGTGACCCCACTGTTTTGGACGACACTCTTATCATCTTTGCTCTTTGTGTAATATGTGAATCCATTAATGTCATACCCTTCATAAGACATAACAATCAATTTTGGTTTAAAGGTGAGGCATTTGATA
Source organism: Alisma plantago-aquatica (assembly GCA_963693085.1). NCBI lineage: Eukaryota > Viridiplantae > Streptophyta > Magnoliopsida > Alismatales > Alismataceae > Alisma > Alisma plantago-aquatica. Next base: position 24,717,171 of record OY856409.1, on the reverse strand, counting down.
GTTTCAGTAATATCATCTGGTGTTTGAGATAGTTGATGTAAGACTTTATTTTCAAACCACTTAATAAATGTCTTGTTATGCTCTCTAGCAAGCCACATTGTATTGGCTCGAGGATATTGTCTCTTGATGAAATTGGTATGTTCCTCGATATAAACATTCACTTCATCCATGTTGTGTAAAATATACAAGTGACCTTGTTCCAATTGTTCACAGCTAATTACTTTCACACGTGATCCCAAAATTCCTTTGCCAAATTGCTCGTCAATATTCTTGTCATTATCAGGAGTGTCATTACCACTGAGAAAGTCATTGCAAAAATCCATAACCTCTCTCGCCACATAACCATCGATAATACTCCCTTCAGGCCGATAACAGTTTCTAACATCACTTTTTAAAAACGCTCATATATCGTTCAAAGGGATACATCTAATGCAAGAAAACTGGTCCCAATATTTTCACTTCCCTAGTCAAGTGGACAACAAGATGTACCATGATATCAAAGAACGACGGAGGAAAATACATCTCAAGCTGACATAGGGTAACAACCACTTCTCTTTGCAATTTATCGAGAGTATCAGGGTCAATAACTTTGCTGCACAGACTGTTGAAAAAGAAACAAAGTCTGGCGATTGCAAACCTTACATGCTTTAGCAATATAGATCTAATTGCCACAGGCAATATTTGTTGCATTAGAGTGTGACAATCATGAGATTTAAGACCTATCAACTTCAGATCTTTCATTGATACCAATCTACAGATGTTGGATGAGTAACCCTGTGGCACCTTAACATTTACCAAACATTCACAAAAAGCTTTCTTCTCCTTTCTAGACAATGTGTAACAAGCGAGAGGTAAGTATGTTCTCCGATTTCCCATTTCATGAAATTCTGTTAATTCTGACCTTATCCCCATTTCACGTAGGTCCAGTCTAGATTTTATCCCATCTTTAGTCTTACCTGGTATATTCAACAAAGTACCAATGACACTATCACAGACATTTTTCTCAACGTGCATGACATCGATACAATGCCTGACTGTCAAAGAACTCCAATAAGGAAGATCCCAAAATATTGACTTCTTCTTGAATAAAGCTTTGTCACTCCGTGTGGCCATAGTACATTGTGATCTCTTACCAAATTCATTGACAAAGTCTTTTACTCTTTTATAAACAACCTCCCCTGGTATAGGTTTAGGTGCACTCCGTTCCTCATTCAATCCATTGAATGCTTTGCGCTTCCTACAATACAGATGGAATTTTGTAAGAAACCTTCGATGACCGAGATATACAGTCTTACCGCCATGTTTTAGTCTTGTTTAATCAGTGTTCTCTTCACATATAGGACACGCTTTAGCTCCTTTGACACTATATCTAGACAAATTCCCATATGCTTTAAAGTCATTAATAGTTCAAAACAACATAGCATGCAAAAAAAATGTCTCTCTTCATGAAGCATCATAGGTCATCACACCTTCACCCCAGAGTTTCTTTAAGTCATCAATCAGAGGTTCAAGATAAACATCGATGTCATTTCCAGGTTGTTTAGGGCCCGATATCAACAAAGACAACATTACGTACTTATTTTTCATACACAGCCAGGGAGGAAGATTTTATATAACAAGCATGACTGGCCAAGTGCTATGTTGGCTGCTCAATGTCCCGTACAGATTCATCCCATCTGTACAAAGCCCAAGTTTTAGATTCCTGACTTCTTCACCAAATTGAGGGTACAATAGATCAATCTTCTTCCACTGTGGGGAATGAGATGCATGTCGTAGGATCCCATCATTATTTTTCTTAACATCTGCATGCCACCTCAAATTCTTCGCATCTATCAGATTGGCAAACAAGTGTTGAAACCGTGATATTATAGGTAGATACCACATCACCTAGGCAGGAGAACCAGTTTTGGACTCCCCCGAAGTCGTCAATTTATACCGTGACACGCCACATTTTGGACAATCTTTCAAATCTACATAGTACTTTTGAAATAATACACAATCATTCGGGCATGTGTGCATCTTATTGGCATCCATTCCCATTGGGCACAACAATTTCTTTACCTGGCATGTTGAGATTGGCAGCTCGTTTCCTTCAGGAAGCATTTCTTTCAACAAAGACAACAATGACGTGAAGCTTTTGTTGCTCCATCAATTATTAGCTTTCAGCTTATACAATCTCAACACAGTGCTAAGCTTCATAAACTTAGTACAACCTGTGTATAATGATATCTCAGCATCATGCACAATGTTTCTAAAAATGGGAGGTGGATCGGTGTGCTCTACCCCACAACTATCCAGCATCACATCAACGATGTCTACTGGAACTGGTGCATTCACATCTACGTCATCATAGGCAATTTCTTCTTCCACACAAGCACTGCTATCGACATCCACTAGTTTCGGGTTTGAAATCTCTCCATGCCAGTACCATTCTGTATAGCCTTGTATAATCCCGTTGCACATGACATGACTTTTGATTTCGTCACAAGTGCTGACTTTCAAGTTATTACCGCAATGCCTACATGGACAGTAGAATCTATCTCCAGGTTGTTTCCTATGTTCCTCGGCAAATCTAATAAATTGGTCAAGACCAGAAATAAACTCTGGGGTGAAGCGATTGCGAATGGACATCCATGATCTATCCATTCTATGATCCAAGAGAAAACAAGTATATATTACAACAAGATTAGGGTCTAGGGTTAACATATTAGAGTTTTTGCATGGTTAAACTTTAGGCTAACAAATGCATGTGTTGTCATTCTTATATATAATAAATGTGTACCACCTATCCCATTCTTGAACACCTAATCTCACTAGTAAGTGTATAATGTGTATTGGGTTTTCGAGAAAATTTCGGCAACATTTCCCTGTTGTTCTCTAAGTACATATGTACTTAGAGAACAAACGGGGAAATTCTACCAAAATTTTCTCAAAAACCCAATACACGTTATACACTTACATCCTAAGTGAGATTAGGTGTTCAAGAACAGTCCCAAACCGGGGACTATCCAAGATTTACTCCTAATGAGTAAATCTTGGACAGGTTTCTAGGCCAACAAATACATGTGTTGTCATTCTTATATACAATAAATGTGTACCACCTATCCCATTCTTGAACACCTAATCTCACTAGTAAGTGTATAATGTGTATTGGGTTTTCAAGAAAATTTCGGCAACATTTCCCCACTGTTCTCCAAGTACATATGTACTTAGAGAACAAACGGAGAAATGCTACTGAAATTTTCTTGAAAACCCAATACACATTATACACTTACATCCTAAGTGAGATTAGGTGTTCAAGAATAGTCCCAAACCGGGGACTATCCAAGATTTACTCCTAATGAGTAAATCTTGGACGAGTTTCTAGGCTAATGAGTACATATCCACTACATGTATTTGCTCACTTACATTGCATCACTCACAATTAGAGCATTATTAAATAATAAATCAATAATTCAATAGTTTCAAACATGCAATAATTCACAATTAGAGCGATAAGATTCACTTTGTACAAACATACATGGCATAATTCAGGCACAATAGCCGGTGTGGTCATTGACCCGATTCAACAATATAAGAATAATTTTAGAAGAGTAATGTAGCACAACATTATAGGCTATCCGATTATAATTGAGCAATATAGCACAAAATCAACCAACATGATCGTGCTACCAATACGGCCGTGCTGCCCAGCATGACCGTTCCAACCTACGATTTCACACACCTCGGTCACGGAGCAGGGTACCTGCTTGAGGGTAGAGGAAGAAGAGGAGGAATATGAGCAGAGCAGGTACCTTCGGCGGCATTGGCGGGGAGAGTAGCAGCAGCGAGCAGCAGGAGCAGGAGAGCAGGCAATCAGAGCAAGATAGAAGGTCACCGGAGAAGGAGAGAAGGCTGCCGGAGCTGGGGGCAGAGGGCTAGCGGTGGCGGAGGTGGGCAGAGGACCTGCCAAGCGAGCGGAGCAGCGCACGCCCAGAGTAAACGGCGGGGGAGGTGTGGGCAGAGGAGAAATCACCGAAAATCGCCGGACCAAACCCTGGAGTAGCAGCGCGAGACAATGAATGAAACAGAGAAAGGGGAAGAGTCGGGCTCGCGCGGGTGCTGTTAAGTTATCAATCGGCGTCAGTTATTAAAAACAACCGACACGTAAACCTAAAGGTGTCGGTTCTACAAATACACCGACACCTATTCTCAATGATAGTCATCGGTTTTTACTAGAAAAAAACTGACGTCTATCTACATATGCCGATTAAAAAAATTGTTCTTGATTAATGACCATAGTCGTCGGTTTCTTTCTCAAGCCGACGCTCAAAGGGGTGTGAAAAATTTCCCGGGAAAACGCGCAAAAACCCATAAGCGTCGGTTCTTGTAGTAAAACCGACGACCAAAATGTGCCCAATTTCTGTATCACGACTAACCTTTCATTGTCGGTTTTTTAGTAAATAACCGACGCCATATGTCAAATTTTAGAGGTAATTTTTTTCACGCAAAATTTTGGATTTTGCGGTTAATTTTAGGCGTCGGTTTATTATTTGGGAACCGACACTGAATAAAAGTGATACCCGTGTCTGGTCGCCCTTCACAGATAGATGTCGATGTTTTTATTAAACCGACATTTTAGATTTTAGGTGTCAGTGTATTTATACAACCGAAGCCTTTAAAAGTGACTTTATAAGCCATTTCTGCAGTAGTGCATGAATCATATTCTTAGTGATCTAAACATGTCCGCCATGCTTCTACTGAGCAAGTTCTTAATCCATCGGGTTCGCAACACTTTGTTATTAGTCGATATATTACATGTTTCCTTATATCTTCGATGTGAGATGAAACTACCGTAATATGGTATCTGATATTCCTTGCCTAACAAGTAGCTCCATTATTGTCATAGTATCACTACGATGTTATCAAAGGTTGGAATATCTATAAGTTCATCATATGAACTTCAAGATTCATACAATATCACTCCGTGTTCATAACACAAGTATACTTATCTTGTATTGTAGAATAGATTTAATGTCTACTAGTTTGGAACCCTTCCAACTAACAACAATTTTCCTTTTAAATCAAGCATATTTTATTGTGATCATCTTATGTCATTTCAGAAGCTTGCATTGATGTAACCCTTTACATCCAACTCTTCCTTTTATTGTTATTCTTAGCAATCTATCCTTAGATACTTCTCAAGTATTAATGGATATCATTAATGACTATCCAATAACCCTTATTGGAATTATACCGTCTTGTCATGTCCAATACATATAAGATTATATGGGATGAGTACATTTATAGCATTCATGATAGATCCATTGGTACAACCTATGGCATCTTAATCATGTCATTTCCATTCTTCACAAAAATTGGAACATATGGTTCATGAGAGAGTAAACCGGATTATCCCTTGAACACATTGTTTGTGCTCAAATTTCCTTTGTGAAACATTTAAGAACTATCTTATATGTCTTGATCCTTATCTCATAAGATGTTTTGTCTCATCCTTCATTGGTGAAGGTGTTTTCCATTCCAGATCTCAATATTCACAGTATTGGGATATTTATTCCTCATCATATGTGGAATATTCATATATGCTCCCACGAAATCTTTTGTAATCAAATATTTCATCTTGATTCAAGTCAAACTCTTTGGCTATCTTGTCAAAATAAAATATCCCATTTATGAAATGCTTGTTTCAATCATAGATTGACTATAAGTTATTAAACCTTTTAGGTTGTGTCACTCACACTTCCTTTGTTGTATTCCTGTTAAGGAATCATGTTTTATCTTCATATGGCTAATCTATTAGTCTATTTTAACTACAAAAACAATCTTGACAATTGGTAAAGAATTTCTATCATGTTCAACAACTTGAACCTATTCAACCAATCTGTCCTTTTATGTTGTCCATGTAGATCTTTTCCACAAGACCTTATTGCACCCTCCAGGTATTACCCCTCTAGGTGGCACTATAAAGGTCCTACCATGCTAGCTTACATGGACCCTATAATGGCTTTCAGCCATTACTTAAATTATGGTACTTTAATAGCTTCTAGTCTATTGGTTGGCTCATCCTTTGATGATCAACTAATGTGAGTTGTTGGGTTTTAATCCTTCAATCTCAAACATGTTCTACTGGAACTATTTTGTTTTATGTTATATGACAATCTTGAGATTCCACAACATCTTGTGATTCTTTTAGTTCTCATTGTACCTCTTTATTGACCTTGAGCATTTAGAGTACTACTTTTACTCCCATTGATTCTTTTGGAAATCAGTTATCCTATCAACAAAACATTTTGTTTTTTTGATTGGGATTAATAGTAACATTCAACAATTATGGTTTATAGATAACCCTTTTCAAGAAATAACTTTTTTCAATGTAGGTTTCAATCCTTTAAACATATTAGGATATTCCCAATTCATATCATATATGATGTCTTATAAACCATTAGATGGTACATTATTTAGTGATAGGTTTATATTTATGAGGATAAGAAGATTAGATTAATTGATAATTATATCATGACTCAACAGGGTATAACCCCTTCATTCTAACACATCATCATGTGTAGATGGATTTGACTTGTGATACACTATCACAGTCCTTTCTATGAAGGTACTCAAGGTATTGATGTAAAGTATTTCGACATTTTATCTCATCAAAGTTTCTTAATACTTTTAAAAAAGTCATATTTCATTTATAATCTTCTTGAATATTTCAAGAGATTTCCATTTTACTGAGTACACATCATCATACTACTAGTAAACGATGATGAGGTATAAGTAATTAACTATAGCATTCATTCCACAAGATCTTCATGCATCACATGTATCATGGATAATGAAAGGATTTTCCTCCCACGACATCTTGTAAAGGATGTAATGCCACATTGTGCATAAATATGACTTTGCATGTTTCCTTAGGTTTGATAACCAAGGAAATCTAGACTAACATCAACATGTTTTCTAGACATGCATCTCTTATATGTATGTACAAGATGAATAATTCTAATGATATTCTTGATTTATCAATTATGTTCATTTGGTATTAACTTTATAAACATCCATCTTAAAGTCTTTCATACAAAGATCATTTAGATGATTGGGCATTTCCATGCAAGATCATATCTTTTGAAACATAAACATGAATATCTCACTTTATTGATTTATCATCCTTGTCATACAAGATGCTACAAAGTAAATGTTTCTGTATGATGGCATAATGAAATATTAGTTCTAGTAACTCTATTACAAACCCATTGGGTTAAGATAAATTTAAATGTAGACTAAAGCTTCCACAACTCTTGCTCCTCTGTGTCCATCTTTGTCCTTCTATTATGGCATTTACTTCTTCTCAGATCCTGCACATCAAGTATGTCAGATCTTTGTTTGGTATCACATACCAAAATGAAGAAGTAAGTAAATTTATCATATAACGTTTATACCTAAAGTGGAGGCCTCAGTGTTTCCTTATTCTTTAGTTCCTCTAACCAGAGTCGACAATTTCTTTTCCAATGTCCAGGCTAGTGACAATGGTGACAATCACCTCTAATTTTCTGCACACCTCTTTTTTCTTTGAGATCTGAAGACTTGGGCTTCAGGCCACCTTTAGATCTCTTCTTAGCTTTGCCTTTTCTTTTAGACTTCCCCTTTGTCTTGATGATCATCATCACATAATTTCTTGTCTTTCTTCATTTGTGTCACAGCTATTCTCAATATGTTCAACAACTCTATCAATGGTTTGTCAAAGTCGTTCATGTTGTAGTTCATGAGAAACTGATTATATGACGGACAGATATTACAGAATCACATCAGTGGCTAAATTTTGACCCAAGGGGAATCCTAGTCAAGATCGGTTCTCCAGATACCCAATGAGATTGATAACTTGTGTACCAACTGGGTCACCTTCCGCCATGTTACATTTGAACAATGCCTTGGAGACATCGTATCTCTCTTGTCTTGCCTGATCTGGAAACATGTTCCTAAGATGTGTGACCATCTCAATCTCATCCATGTTCACATGCTACCTCCTCAACTCATAGTTCATGGAGCATTGCATCAGACACGTAACATCCATGACATCTTCAGTATCCTTCTTATAAACATCCTCGTCAACCCTTGCTGCATTTTGAGGCGGTTCCTATGGTGCTAGTGTTTCCAGGACATAGAGCTTGCACTCCTGCATGAGGACAATTCTCAACGTCTTGAACCAGTTGTGGAAGTTGTTCCTAGTTAGTTTGTCTTTCTCAAGGACAGATCATCGAGAAAAGTCATGGTTGTTTGTTGCCACTTGATTCAATAAAAGAATTTGCAATTTTTTCAAAAATTCATTTTTGATTTGATTTTATTAGATTAAATAGGGAAATATTAATTAGGTCTTTAGTTTATTATCATTCTCATTATTTTATTGAAGTGGAAAACCCTCTAGTATCAATTCATAAAATTGAGCAAAATCAATTTTCTAATGAGAAAGATCTAAGATAATTCAACTATGTCCCGACCAACGCCGCAAAACACAGTTAATTATCAAGGTAGGTAACTTTTGCCAATTGCATCCTATGCAATTATTGATAGATAGTATGTGCAACTCCTTATCATAATTATCTATATGCTTCTGGGCCTAGACACTCTGAGAATCATCAGTTAAGCCTGACCCAATAACCAATACGATAGATATGCACCCTGTGAAGGTAAAACCTACATATTTTCCATCACGCTTCCATGAGGTAGATGGAGCACCAGGTGAAGGCATAACATGTGCTTAGTCAAATAAGCTTTTCATGTGTATTGCTATTGGAAAGCATCTTAGACTTAATATATTTGATTGAGGGGTTTTGATATATATCATAAAAATACATATATTTTATTCAATCCCCACACATATAGTACGTATCATATACATGATATATCCCATAATGTCAACATGCAATATAAAACAAAAAGAGATGGTTATGGCCATGCCTATTTGTAATTACTTGGATCCACAAGGAATTAATACCACCTAGATCAATCATCACATCATATGTATGAACCTGGTGTATATTTGTGCTTGCCAATCTAGGTAGACTGGTTTAACCCTTGAACCGGTCGTCTCACATCTTGTCTGATTGGTTGGTCATCACGGAAGGTCTTCTGGCCTCCTGTCCAACTGATGTTTGGACTCCTTCCAAATGGTTGATTGGGAACTGGATCCATTGTTCTATCCTCTATGGTCATCTATATGGTCGTCTCATCTCATAAAAGGGTCCTCTTATCTGGAAATGATCGTCTTTCTCATTTTTGCAAGAAAAGAAACTATCCTATTGCTATTAAACTATTACATGGTAAAGAGAAACCTCGAGTTATATTCGAGGGGAGAAAAGGTAGGAAATAATTGACTTTACATTGAGAAGAAAGAGATATATGCTCATTAGCAAAAAAAAGATAGAGGTAGAGGCTCGGTACATAGACTGAGAAACCCAACCATCCAACCATAAACAGAAATAGTGCAACATACCGAAACTTCGACATATTCTCTTTTTGGCCCTTTCCCAATATTTTCCTATAATTTCTATCCTTTTTGGCCTTGATGCTTATATTTGTGGAATATATAGTGGTTTGGTGAACATTTGTTCAATAATTATACCAATGGAAGGGTTTATGCACAAATTCCTTGGTGAAATCTTATTTAAGGATTTAAAATGTAAAATCACTGCTTAAGTGGAACAATGGTAAATAAATTCATGTTAGAAGTGTAAGGCCCCAAACCTTACTTAATGTATTGAACAAACTTAACTATCATAATTAGGTACTCTAAACCATAATCTAACCTTTTGAGGTTTTTGAAATCATAAGAAAAGATTAAGTTTCAAGTTTGGTCCAATTTGGATGATGTTTGTGCAAGTTATGCAATTATATGAACATTTTGGACTTTTATGCAATTTACCCAATTCAGAGGTTTTCTTTGTAATTTTTCACATGCATCATAATATTTAAATATTCCATTACTATTCTCAAGTTTTTGAACCATGGGGCACGTAGTTGCACCTTGGTTTGAAGGTGTTACTTTCCAAGGGCATTATAGGGATTACCCTCTTTATAAATGAGATTATCTTTAAAAGATATCAACCAATGGGGTTATTTCTTTGATTGTAGGACGGTGGGGATATCCTAGAAGTCTCCATGGGTTTTAGGATTGGCCTTGGATATACAAGAAGTCTCTATGAGCTGTCCTATTGCATGGCCATGAAGCCTTAGCCTAAGGACACATGGAAATTCCTATAGACACCTCATTCTTGCCCCCTTCTTTATAAAGCCATGCCTACCCCTTCCCACCTCCGAATATAAGAAGCAATCCACTACTTCTTTGTCCCCCAACTTAGAGTATCGTTCCTTCTATGTTTGACCATGAAGTTGTTGTCCCAAGGTAAAATAGGGTGCCTACCTTGGTGAAGAAGGCTCCTAGGGTTCCAAATTTCTATATTTAGGATTTCTTAGGCTCCTCCTTCGTGATTTTGACCAAAAATAGTAAGTATCCTCCTTTCCTTCCTTGTTTTCATGTTTTTAGTCTTCCACGCACCTTCTTCTAGGTCAGAACCATGACCTTCCATGGTAAAACTCAACCTAGAGCCCTAAAACATCTCATCTCCATGTTCTTTTGCTAGGGTTTACACCTCTAAAGTGGAGAAGGTGATCTTTGCTCAAGAAAGGAGCTTGGCTTGGAGCAACCAGACCTACTAATCTCAAGATCCTTTCTATTTGGACCATCTTACCTTCCTAGAGGTGAGCTTTGTTAACCCCCTTCTTATATATTGCTTACTACGTGCTTAAAACTCATGCTTCTATGTTTAAAATCGATGATCTCCATCTCTGTTTACCATGTTCTTCTAGAGTTTTGGTTTCTTGCTGTTTTACGCTCTATAGAAGCTCTAGTTTAGTTACCTATGCAACTTCAAACCTGATATTGGGTCAAATGGTGTTTTCTCCCTCTCCCTCTCTCTTGTTGTTTTACCCTCTCTAGAAGCTCTAGTTTAGTTACCTATGCAACTTCTAATCCACTTATCTAAATTTGAAAAATAAATATGTTTTGGAGTTCTAAAATTAATCTCTATCTAATAAAAATATCTTTAAGGTATGATTTCATGGTTTTACGAAGGATTATTTTTGTAAAATGAATTTAATGCATAAAATCCATAAAAAGTACATCTTAATCATCATAACTCCAAAATTAACATAAAAATATGTTTTCTTGATCAAGAGAACCTAATAAGTTCATTGGTGATATTTTTAAAATCTAAATCCAAGATTTTCTAAAAAAAAAATTAAATTAGGGTTTCTATACATTAACGTGCACTATGTACTCTAATACATGTTAATACATTGAAAATAGGCAAAGTTGAACTTGGACTCAATTAAAGTGGTGAAAGTTAGTAATTGATATCAGTAAGAGAGGTATATGCAATCCCTATTTATGTATGTGCAATCCATCTTTATGTATGTGCATTTCTTACACCCTAAGTTAGGATATTTGCAAACCAAACCTATATTCCCTAATGAGGCACTATATGAACCCTATTTCCTCTATTAATGATTCTTTTGTTAAATTGCCTTAAAATCAGTAATGATGTTCTTTTTCTTGGGTCTTGTACACCATTGCCATGTTTTAATTGGTATGATGTTTTACTTTCCATGAATTCTCTTCTAGCATGTTCATTTTATGGGCTATTTAGCTATAGTAGTGGTACTTATGTACAACCACCCATAGATAGGGTATGTATCAATTTGCCCTGGGGAATGTCTTATTCTCACCCATAAAAATATGTGTAGGTGACTGGGAATGTATTAATTCTCCCCTCACCTATAGGTTTAGGTTCGATAGGTGCCTTAATCCTACTTAGTTAAGGTAGTCATAATTATCATAAATGCAACCTTTTATTATATTTTATTTATGGCAAGCATATATTTAAAAATAGCCTCATACTCTTGAAATCATCATATGATGATGAAAACTAGCCTTTATTTACATGTTTTCTATTCCTTGATATCCTATTCATATTTGCTGACACATACTTTCTTTCCATTCCCTTTTTCTAGGTGTTTTCCCAACTACCCAGGTTTAGATCCAGGTGTTGAACATGACCAAGGAGAACATAGCTTCCAACATGGACCTAGCTCTTGGAGATGTTGTTTGGAGACATATTTGAAGTAGTTTAGATTTCCCTCTATCTAGATCCTTTTTATTGTATCTTGTTGTAAACCCTAATTGGAGATTTTGATGTACTTATGTAATCTTTTATGAAAGTTGAATGTAGTCAGTTATTTTTATTCAATTTCTACAGTTTGGTCTTTTGCATACCATTATATTAAATTTGGAAAATTTATACCTATTCCAACATACCTTATAGTGTTGTTGGAACGGATGATAATTCTTCAAATTATTGTTAGTAGTGAGTGGTGATCCTTCCTCCTTACATCATGGTATCAGAGCCCATGGTAGTCAGAATCTGACTATTTCAATTTTGTCTCCCTAGTTAAAATACTTTCCTTACCTTTAAGTGGCATGTTTTCCCTAGAGATGATCAATAGATGATGAAGGGTTGATTTAGGATCCTATAATTTCACATTAGAATAATGATGAATAGATCCTCAAAATACTTATAAGTAAAAGATGCATAAGTAACCATAGTAACTTGAGGTTGTTTAGCTTGGCCTTTAGGAATCTACAAGGACATGAAATTTAAAGGAAAGGTGTCTAAAAAGGATCAAGGTTGGGGTGCTGGTAAGATTTTCCTCCACACCACTAGCTTGGTTTACGAGGACTCCCGAATCCATATGATACTAACCTAGTCTGAGTTGAAATGAATTGTCTAAAATAGCATGCTTTTAGGCAATAGTATCCTTAGCCAGCTAAGTTGGATAATCCTAAGAACCTAATATGTTGACCTTGTCTTTCAGGTGCAATGACTTGTTTTGAGGATGGATAACCAATATAGGTCTCTTATGTCCCCTAGACCACATGTTTGGATAGTCTATCCCAAAGAACCTAGACTTTGAAGTTGGTGTTTAGTAAGCACTCAGGGTATGCAATGGAAGCGTGATGGATCTTGTACATGTTTTAGTTAGACTCACCCTTTTACCTCTAGATTAGTTTGTCTTGGTAGGTCAAACTTTTTAGGGGTGGAGAGTAGTTGGTTTGATGATGTTTGGGTAGTTAGAGTTTGAGGACAAAATACTTTTGAAGGGGATGGACTCTTGTAACATACTGAAATCTAGCTACTCTGACTTTAGATACCCTAACTCCCTAATTAGGAAGTTAGTGTGCTTGAATCCTTAGTTTTGACCAAACAATTTATAGTTGTAACCACATGTTTCTTGGTATCCAAAATAACATATAAAGATCTTCTTATGAATAGTTCATACATTTGAACCCTACTGAATATCTAATGCACATAATAAGAGTAACTCACATTTTAACACTAATAGTGGATAAGCATGATGTTGACCATGTCATAAACCAATAAACCCTAATGATATGATGGATAATATAATTGTAATTTAACCTTAGACTTAATGCATACTAAGAAGTTATAGGTAAAGAATAATGATCATGTAAACCTAAACCCTAAGTTGTAATCATCTAACCTTAACCTATACATCCTTAATGACATTCATGATACATTAGTGTCACTAGGTGTCATAATCAGATAACATACTTTAATACACATAAATCATAGATTAATCAGGTCATCATTATGAAAGCATATCACCTTGTTCTTTAATACACACCTAATTAATCACCTAATGACTTAGTATGCGAATCAAATCATTAATATGTAATATGTCCCATCTTGATCATTAATATATATATTGACTTCAATATGGATAAGAAGTAATGGATTCACACAAATATTCAAAATCAATAATAAGAAGTGAATAAATATGAGAAAATGATTAATGATGACATCAATGTAAAAAAAGGTAATGTTGTTATGTTTAATATAGATATAAGTAATTAATGTGACATTATTTGGATTAGTTGTAGCAAATTGGATAAAATGTCTTAGTTCATGCAAAACAATCTATTATAATACAATATGTTGATAACGGGGACTAAATCCAAATTATTAAGGATAATAATCAAGTATGATGAGATAAATGAGTAAACCAAATTGCGTTAAAAATCTTAATGAGATAATAAGAAATATATAGGACTTTGTCAATAATAATAAAATATAACTCTTTTGGCAACAAAGTAAATATAACAGAACACAATTAAAAAATAATAAGGATGATATAATATCATAATGAATATAATATTAATAGGCCTAAAATGTTAACTGTGTTATATCTAATTAAACGAAATCTGAATTGTGGACCCTTAGTGATCCATGAGAACCTGACCTATGTGAAGTTTCTTGATACGATTCGAAACTCCCAAGTTAAGCAGTTGGAAAACAAGAATTTTGAGTTAGTGAAAGTTTTGGTGGAAGTTTTATGTAAAAAACCTAGGAGTTTAGTGGTGAGATGTTGCATACTAACCCTTCTCACTTTGATTTAGATTTTGAGGATGAAATCCTCTTTAAGGGGTGGAGTGTTGTAACATACCAAAACTTCAACATATTCTTTTTTTGGCCCTTTCCCAAAATTTTCCTATCATTTCTATCCTTTTTGGCCTTGATGCTTAAATTGTGGAATTTATAGTGGTTTGGTGAATATTTGTTCAATAATTATATCAATGGAAGGGTTTATGCACATATACCTCAGTGAAATCATATTTAAGGATCTAAAATGTAAAATCACCGCTTAAGTGGAACAATGGTAAATAAATTCATGTTAGAAGTGTAAGGCCCCAAACCTTACTTAATGTTTTGAAGAAGCTTAACTACCATAATTAAGTACTATAAACCATAATCTAACCTTGTGAGGCATTTTGAAATCATGAGACAAGATTAAGTTTCAAGTTTGGTCCAATTTGGATGTTGTTTGTGCAAGTTATGCAATTATATGCACATTTTGGACTCTTATGCAATTTACCCAATTCGAAGGTTTTCTTTGTAAATTGTCACATGCATTATAATATTTATATATTACCTTAGCATTCTCAAGTTTTTCAACCATGGGGCACCTAGTCGCACCTTGGTTTGAAGGTGTTACTTTCCAAGGGCATTATAGGGATTACACTCTTTATAAATGAGTTTATCTTTAGAAGCTATCAACCAATGGGGTTTTTTTTTTATTGTAGGACGGTGGGGATGTCATAGAAGTCTCCATGGGCTTTTAGGACTGACCTTGTATATACAAGAAGTCTCTATGAGCTATCCTCTTGCATGGCCATGAAGTTGTAGCCTACGGGCACATGGAAAGTCTAATAGACACCTCATGCTTGCCCCCTTCTTTATCAAGCCATGCCTACCCCTTCCCACCTCCCAATATAAGAAGAAATCCCCTCCTTCTCTTTACCCCAGTTTAGAGTATCATTCCTTCTATGTTTGTCCATCAAGTTGCTATCCCAAGGTAAAAGAGGGTGCCTACCTTGGTGAAGAAGGCTCCTAGGGTTCCAAATTTCTGTATTTAGGATTTCTTAAGCTCCTCCTTGGTGATTTTGACCAAAAATAGTAAGTATCGTCCTTTCCTTCCTTATCTTGGGTCAAATGGTGTTTTCTTCCTCTCCCACTCTCTTCAATTATCTCGATCAGTTTGATGATGTGGCAATTTCCTATTGGTCAGTATTGAAAAATTCATATCTTCTAGTCCGCTTATCCAAATTTGACAAATATATATGTTTTGGAATTCTAAAATTAATCTATATATAATAAAAATATTTGCAAGGCCTGATTTTGTGGTTTGACGAAGGGTGATTTTTGTAAAATGAATTTAATGCATAAAATCCATAAAAAGTACATCTTAATCATCATAACTCCAAAATTAACATAAAAATATGTTTTCTTGATCAGGAGAACCTAATAAGTTCACTGGTGATATTTTCAAAATCTAAATCCGAGTTTTGTTAAGAAGTTCTGAAATTAGGGTTTCTATACATTAATGTGCACTATGTACTCTAATGCATGTTAATACATTGAAAATATGCAAAGTGGAACTTGGACTCAATTAAAGTGGTGAAAGTTAGTAATTGATATCAGTAAGAGAGATATGTGCAATCCCTATTTATGTATGTGCAATCCCTATTTATGTATGTGCATTCCATCTTTATCTATGTGCATTTCTTGCACGCTAAGTTAGGATATTTGCAAACCAAACCCTATACTCCCTAATGAGGCACTATATGAACCCTATTTCCTCTATTAATGATTCTTTTGTTAAATTGCCTTAAAATCAGTAATGATATTCTTTTTCTTGGATCTTGTACACCACTGTCATGTTTTAATTGGTATGATGCTTTTACTTTCCATGAATTATTTTCTAGCATGTTGATTTTATGGACTATTTAGCTACAGTAGTGGTACTTATGTACAACCACCCATAGATAGGGAATGTATTAATTCACCCTGGGGAATGTCTTATTCTCCCCCATAAAAATATGTGTAGGTGGCTGAGAATGTATTAATTCTCCCCTCACCTATAGGTTGTGGTCCAGTAAGTGCCTCAACCCAACTTAGTTTAGGTAGTCATAATTATCATAAATGTAACCTTTTATTATATTTTATTTATGGAAAGCATATATTTAAAAATAGCCTCATACTCTTAAAATATTCATCTTATGATGAAAACTAGCCTTTATTTACATGTTTTCTTTTCCTTGATATCTTATTCATATTCATTGACACATACTTTCTTTTCCTTTCTCTTTTGCTGGGTTTTTTCCCAACCACCCAGGTTTAGATTGAGGTGTTGAACATGACCAAGGAGAACATACCTTCCAACATGGTCCTAGCTCTTGGACATGTTGCTTGGAGACATATTTGAAGTAGTTTAGATTTCCCTCTATCTAGATCCTTTTTATTGTATCTTGTTGTAAACCCTAATGGGAGATTTTGATTTACTTGTGTAATCTTTTATGAAAGTTGAATATAGTCAATTATTTTTATTCCGCTTCTACACTTTGATCTTTTGCATACCATTATAATAAATTTGGAAAATGTATACCTATTCCAACATACCTTTGAGTGTGTTTGGAATGGATGATAATTCTTCAAATTATTGTTTGTAGGGAGTGGTGATCATTCCTCCTTCCATATATGGTATTGGCCATAACCATGCTACACATCCACCATCAAAACTACTTTTAGGGTGAGATATGTAAATTGCATATACATCATATCATATATATATATATATTAGTTTGGGATTATGTGGTCTTTGATCGGATATGCATATGAGACAGTTTAAATATTTGCATCGTATGTAATAAATGAATGATTATACCAAAATCCAGTCATATCGATTATCCTAAATCACAACAAATTGAAGTGGCTCTGATACCATTGTAGGGAAATATGGGCACAGAGTATAGCAGTGGAATTTTTTTTATCTATCTGTATTCCCATAACAACAAAATTTTGTCAACTACTATGAAATTGGAAGGATGTTCAAAGATCTATACCTGATCCTAGAGAAATTCCAGTAAGAACAACTCACTTCAATGCAAATATCAACAAGTTGATCTTGGGCGATGGTTGTGCACCTCTTGGTCTTCACCATGAACAACAAACACAACAAATTCTATAGAGACTCATGTGGTTTCACCACAGACTGCAGTATGACTTTGCTATCATTGTAGTAGACAAAGGACTCCTTCCTCTAGAGTAGTCCACATGGAAAAATTAGAACTCTTATCGTTCAACTAGAATAGATAGGAAGGAGTTGTCCCTCCCGTTGGTGTACTAGTCACCAACTTGCTCTCCCACAACAATGATCCTCAATTATTCTCTCTCATAGCTATCAATCCATAGTTAGGTAGGACTTGCTTTGGCTCTCTTGGTTACCACAACCAGAGAGGACAATAATTGTCAAAGAAACTGA
Organism: Alisma plantago-aquatica; assembly: GCA_963693085.1. Taxonomy (NCBI): domain Eukaryota; kingdom Viridiplantae; phylum Streptophyta; class Magnoliopsida; order Alismatales; family Alismataceae; genus Alisma; species Alisma plantago-aquatica. The sequence goes on along the minus strand of OY856409.1, from coordinate 24,699,219 downwards.
CTCTCAATTGTCTGTGTTGTACTCTGGTAAGCCCCCAACAACCCTTTATTTATAGGCAGAGTTTGGGCCAGGGTTTCCAATCTATTTGGGATATGTGAGGGAGTGGAAGGGACCAGAAGAACTTGAACTTTCACAACATACAAGACATAAAAAGGTCATCTGGTGACCCAGACGGTCTTCTGGTCACATAAGATGGTCGTCTCGCTCTGTGAGACGGTCATTTTGTAGTTAACCAATCTTAAACAAATTTGGCAAATCGATCCCCATTAATGTTAAACATTAATTTCTTACACCACAAGTATTATTCAATAGAAATGAGTCTGGGAAACTTATAAAACATTCATTCAGCCACAACTGAGCCATCTCACATATGTGAGATGCCCGTCATGCTCACCCAGATTCCTGCCTAGTGAGTTTAGTCGATCCAATCGGTTCATCAGAATGAATCGATCGGTTCACACCTCAGTTTGGGCCAAATTTAGCCAATTCGATCTCTGATCATCCTGATAATCCAAACAGCTATCTCAATACTTAAAACACTAGTCTGGCTTGTCCAAAAGGCCATATCAACACTTGAGATGGTCATTTGGCAGTGTAATCAACCATTTTGTTTCATGAATTGAGTACATAAACACTTTTTTTAAGAAGTCAGGGGCTCTTTTATTCAACCCTCCCTCCTCTTGTAGGCATAAAACTTGGTTTCAAGACATTGTCGGCTATGAAATGAAACTTGGTAGGACTCCTACCATTACATAGGGGAAAGGGGATAGGATGACCCACAAGGTCGAAAAGAGGGTCTGTATAGGTACGTCCATCCTTGTGGTTTTTTAGGTGGTGTTTGGACAAAGCATCTGCCAGCATGTTATGCTCTCTAGGGCGATTAATAATCTGTAGGTCTGGGTTTTCATTGCATATATGCTGAATGGATTGAATCCACAAGATGAACACTGGGAATTTATCTGGGGTTCCATCAATAGCTTTAATATCTTTGACATTGTTAGTGATTTACAAAGCAGGTCCTTTTATGGCTTCTATATAAACTCTGAAAGCTAACTCTATTGTTGTTATTTCATCTTCTGTCACAGATTCAACTTGGATGCAGGAGTTCGATCCTCCGATCCACAAACCATTCTCATTCAAATATGTCACAGCGATAGCTGCTTCCTTACCTTTAACAACGACATCTACATACACTATCTTATGTTCTATAGTTCCATCTGTTGCATCATTGTCATCTACACTATATTGAGTTTGGATGCTCTTCTATTTTCCTTTTGTAATGTTGGTGTAGAGGCTGTCAATCTGAATCAGTTGCTTTGCAGTGCTAACTTGAATGTTATCAAACGTTGTGTTGTTCCTAGATTTCCAAATGGTCCAGCAGATTGCAGCAAACTAAATATTGTCTGGTTCCTTTCCTTGCAAGTGATTCATAAGCCACTGTTGTATGGATGTATTGAGCATATTTACATTGTTGTTAAATTTCATCTTGAACCAGATTTCCCTTGCATGAGGACAGAACTGGAGGGTGTGGAGGGTGTCTTCCTCATGCACCTCACATCTAGGGTAGATGGAACTGTCAGTAAACATCCTTTTCTTACATCTTCCATTAGTCATAATCGCTTCATGAGCTACTATCTAGATAAAAACCTTGATCTTGCTGGGAATCTATAGCTTCCAAATAGTATGCCAAAGCTTGTTGATAGGATACTAGATGTCAGCGTGGATGATTTCATAAGCAGAAGACGTGGTGTAGTATCCACTCTCATCATGCAGTCAACTCCATGTATCGTCGCCTTTGTTCCTAGCTTGGACCGAAAGGTTTATAATACGATTGACACAGTCATTCGGCAGGTACTTCAGAAGGAAATCCTTGTCCCAGTTGCCATCAAGGTTACTTAGGAAACCAACAGAGAGGTTGAGGACTTGATTACAGATAGGATGGGAGCAGTGAGATTGCATGTCTCTATATCCTGGAACCTAGTAGTCTGTCCACACTAAAGTAGATTCGCCATTATTAATCGGTTTGATGCAATTATCTTTGACAAAGCTCAGTCTTGAGTGAATACTTCTCAGAACTTTGTCGCTCGTCTGTGAGTTTGTCCACTGAAGCTCCTGTACTTTTGGTTCAGGCCCTTGACCCAAAGGTTGTTTTTGTTGTTCAGAAAATTCCATGAGTTTTTCCAGATGATAGCTTTATTCCAATCAGCCATGGATTTGATTCCCAGGCCACCATTGTCAGGACTGGTACAAACTTTGTTCCAAGCAACCAAGGATACTGGGTTCGAACTTTTATTGCTCCCTCAAATGAATTTGCGGAGAATCCTATCAAGTTTGGAACAAATCGAATTTGGAATTGTAGTCGTTTACATGACATAGGTTGGAAGAGAAGTAAGTATTGATTTAGCCAGACATATTTGCCCTGCCAAGGAGAGCGTCTTTACAGACCAACCATTAATTCTTGCCTTCATGTTGTGTACAAGAAAAGAGTAAGTCTATTTATTAATTCTTTTATGTAGAAGAGGGACACCCAAGTATTCTCCAAGATCATCAGTTTCCATAATCCCACTAGCTCTGCAGATTTCCGACCTGGTGGTTCTATTGACAGAGGAAGCAAAAAAGATTTTTGATTTCTCAATGGAAATCTTTTGTCGTGAGGCTTCTTTAAATCTTTTAAAGCATTGGTTGATGATGGATATTTGATCTAGGGATTCTTTGGCAAAGATGACTATGTCATCAACAAAACTTATGTGTGATATATGCGGACCTTGTTGGGATAGCTTGATAGGGATCCATTTCTTGGCTTCGACATATTGATTGATAAGTTGAGTCAGACTTTCCATGCAGAGGAGGAACAGATAAGGAGATAAGGGGTCTCCTTGTCGGAGACCCCTAGACGTCTTGAAGGCAGGAAGAGGCTCTTCATTGAAGATGATCTTTGTGCTGCATGCGGATAGGGATTTGAGAATGTAGGCTTTGATGTTGGGAGGCCAGCTCATTTGATCAAGAGTGTGCTCAATGAACTTCCAAGAAATCCGGTCGTAAGCCTTCACGAGATAAACCTTTATAGCCATGTAGGGCGCACTGGATTTGCGCCTGAGGTTATGAATTATCTCTTGAATAATAATGATGTTGTCTATTATACATCTTACAGATATGAAGCTAGATTGCTCATGTGATAACCACTGAGGAATATGTTTTTTGACTCTACCAACAATGATTTTGGAGGCTAGTTTAAGACATACATTGTTCATGGTAATGGGTCTGAGTTGGTTGTAGCTGGTTGGATGCTTCACTTTAGGAATAAGAACTATGTTTGTATCGGCTATGGTTTCTAGAATATCATTTCCATTGAGTGTATATCTGATAGACAGAAGGATCGAGTTCCTAAGCTATTTCCAGTTAGCCTTTATGAAGTTCATGACTGTTCCATCAGGGCCTGCGGCTTTGAAAGGTTCAGCTGCCTTAACTATTGGCCAAATTTTGTTTTTAGTACCTGCAACACCAAGAAGTCTCAGCAGTCTCGGCTGTAGATGTTTAAATTTTGCCGGGATGTTATTTAACATTGTTTTGGTAGGGGGATGATCTTCTGTAAACATTTCTATAAAATGGTTGGTAACTAGCATTTTGATGTCACTCACATTAGTCTCCCATGCACCTTGATTGTTCAACAAGCTTCTGATATTATTAGTTCTTCTCTTGTTGTTAACGTAGGTATGATAAAATCTCATGTTGTTGTCCCCCTCTATAAGCCAACTGAGGTGACTCTTTTGATTCTAGTCTTCCTCTTCTCTTGCTAGTAAACTTTCCAGCGGCCTTCAAGGTTCAGGCAGTCACGATCCATATTCTCATTGTAGTTTATTTCTAGCTTGTGTTGCAGACGGGTTATTTTGGATATGATTTTTTGTTTGGTTCTGCTATGGACGTGTCTAGTGTTAGTATCCCTCTTATCTTTGTGGCCTTTTGCTTGTTGAAGTGCAGTATGAAATTGGACGTTTGGATTCTAATGGAGTTCCAGGAAGTTGCGGAAATTCAGGTCTTGATTATAAGATGCTCGAGTTTTGAACCTTATTGGTAGTGTTAGGGCATGAGATTTAAGCATGGCTATTGGATTATGGTCTGAGCCAAACTTGGTTAAGTTCTCATAGGTGAATGTGGGATACTTTTGTATCCACTCCCTATTAGCCAGTGCTCTGTCAATTCTTTCATGGAGGAGCCCCTTCTTATAAGTAAATGTGTAGCTTGAGCTGCCTAGATCGGCGAGGCCGGCTTGAATGATGGCATTGTTGAACCGTGCAACTACTGAAACATTGAATATGTTACTGCCCAGTTTCTCATCTGGGTTAAGCATGCAGTTAAAATCCCCCAGGGTAATCCATGGCATGGTGATGGAATGACTTAGTCGTATCAAGTGTTCCCAGAGAATAGGTCTTCCACTGGGTCTAGGTGATGCGTAGATGAAGGTGCAATATGTGTTGCCATCTATACAGTAGTGAAAGAAATATTTGTGGCTTTGAAGAACTTGAACATCACACTCCTCTTCATTCCAGAGGATCCAAATCCCTCTCAAGAAATTGTTGGCTTCTACTCAATGAAAATTAGAGAAACCAATGTCATTGATGGTGTTTTGCGCCTCTTTAAACACTTTGGTAACCAATCCAATCATAATTCAAGATTAAACTCCTCTTCTAGTTGAGTTCCTATGTGTGTGACCCTATAGGTCCCATATCACATTGGCGGTGAATGTCCATAACTAGCTTATGACATCAGAAGCAAGGAGCGGTGCCTAGTCGCAAGTCAGTGCTACCCAAGTGAATGGAAAATGGGAAAACAACTTCAAACTACAATATGTGGAAGGTGTTGTAGTGATTGTATAATTTCTTTGTCACTGAAATACAAGATGAACTCTAGGCATGGACAGTCATCCTCTCAACATTCATTCCATGTTCCTTGAACTAAACGCTGACTATTTGAGATAATGTGACCTCAATATCATATATTGATTCACATGTGCATGCGAATGTGTTTCTTAGTCTCTCTTATCAAGTGGTCATGATATTAATATCCAATAGGAGAGAAAACTACCATCTCTATCACACACAGTCAGTCCCTATGTGTCGAAGTCATCTAGTCATCACCTTTATGACAACTCATTTTTCAAGAATGCATTTGATGATGTTAAAGCATACCCAATGACATGTGATGAGTGTAGTGATTTTAGGTCTAAGAATCACAATCACCACCTTCACAGTGAGAGATGACTATGACCACCAATGATGGTTTCTATGTGTCAATCTCAAGGTGGGTTTGTCTGATACATTGTTCTCTAACATGTATTTGTGTGTTTACTTTGATATTAGTATTTTTTCTACAATTTTTTTGTAGTTAAAGAACTTTTTTTATAGTGTTGGACTAATAACTAAAAGAAATTGTATTGGACTTCAATATAACTCTTATTGTGACATCGATGTTATAGAAAATGTGTGTCTTCTATAAGAATTAGAACCAAAGTTATTTCTGTCACTTATTTTAGTAACTATCTCGTTCAATGTAAGAATTAAATTACTTCATTTCACCATTATAAAATAACCATTCTATCTTAAAATTGACCATCAAAACAGAAAATTCACGGTTGTGTCTAAAAGTTTAACAATTGTGTTGAATTGTAATTTTTGCATATGAATTGTAATTATTATGTCAAAATTGTAGCTATTGTGTTTGAATTATAACTACTAAGTCTGAATTGGGTTTTAGTTATCTTACAATTTTGTTTCTTCTAAATCACATTTTTTCCCACTTCAATTATCATGGATGGTTGTAATGGAGTTTTGTATTCATTATCTTCTACTTCTATTTCATCTACTACATATGGTTCTATTTATATTTACATTTCTCTATCTAGTGTGACTATTTCTCTTGATTTTTTGTTTGTGCCTACTATTGCATCAACTCTCAGTTTGTGTCTACTTTTGTGCACGTGTCTACTTCTATTTCCTTCTGCTTCACTGTTTGTAGGTTTACCTCATGTTAAGTATGACTTTGCTAGTTTTGATCATGGCATATCTTTCTATAGAAAATATGTTGAAGAAGACAAGGTTGGGTATCTCCTTTAATCACGATAATTGTTACAAGTTTCAAATTATGATTATTTTGGATGAGGAAATGGTACGTAACAAACAAGGTTTCTTAAGGTGTTAAAATGAGTTAAGTGGCTTTCTTAGTCTTGTTAATACCATTCTTAGTGACTTAAGAAACCAAATGACTATAAACTGGAATCATTCATTCATAACATGTGGATGTCTAAAAATAATCAAATTTACATTGGATAATTTTATTTGTTTATGGACAATAAATATATTTGAAAATAATCATAATCTTGAATTTGTCGATCTTGATTGTTTGCATGCTTTTTGATACAACACTTCTATTGATGACATTAAGAGAAATTTGATCTTTGTTTGAAGTGATGTTAATATTACATTTTCTAAGTAAATGTCTTAATTAGCTTATGATTTTGGAGGAGTTCATAAGTTAAATTTCACTAGTTCTGATGTTCATAGGATGTGGATAGAAAGTGGTTTGGATTTGTGGGTTTGAAGCTAAAATGGTATTGACCACTTTTAGAAATTGAAGAATTTGAATGCTAGATATTTTCATAGTTATCAACATGACTCTAATATTATGTTGACCCTCTTGTTCTAGTTTGATCCAAGTCCCCTTAATGAATGTTCATTAACTATTGATGTTATCACCTTTGACAAGACATACCGTACAAACAAGTGGTAGATGGTATTAGGAATGTTTGTTGATGCTGATCACAAACGCAAGACATTTTGTTTTCTCCATGTTTATTAGAAAATGAGAACTATGATTTGTTTCCCTATACGTCATAGTATTATATATCTTATTTGTACATGGTTCCAGTACCCATTATTACTGACAATCCAACTAAGAAAATTTTTATAGCATATGTGTTTCCTTTGTGTTAAAATCAATTATGCACCTGGTATATTATGTATCAAGTTCCTGTGCAACTCAGAGGTCACTCAAACAAGAACCCTATATTGCATTTTTTTGAATGAATGTGTCTGAATTTATGATGATATCAATTAGTTTGAGGATAAGTAGGATGATATAACTGAACACAATAATCTCTCAACATCAATGTGGTTTAGTGAATTAGTATCTCAAGGGCAAGTGGTAGATTGTTTCATACATGATTCCTTTTTCACATAACTTAGGATCACTAATAGGATAAAGATTATATTTTTGAACCAAATTTTATCTGAATACAAACTCCAAATGACAAGAAAGTGAATGAAAATAGGACCCCGACAAATGTCCCTAGAAAGGAAAACATAACTTGTGTATGAATAATATAACAAATGTGACAAAATCATAAACCATAGGATAAGAACATCAAGGGAATATTCATAAAAGAAACTAAGTAGTACATGACATCGATATCACAATTTGCTTAGGTTCAAAGCATATGGACATTTCATTTGTTTTTCATGATAATTATTAGAGATATAACAAGATATATCATATTATAGAACAAGCAATGATCATTATATACTTGATACCTAAAATCATAAATTGGGCACAAATCAACTCAACTATGCAGAATATGATATCCAACATTTAAAATCATAGATTTATGTAACACATTTTCTTGGCTAAACATAATGTAATAATAAAAAAGAAAGGAACTACACTAAAGCCTTTATTTTTTATTGCAAACACATTTTAAGTGTATTTCCTATTCCAACAATATCATCACAAGAAATTTAACCATCTTTCTAAAGGAAGGGGTCCATGATGCTCACTAAACCCAACTTTAATAATGACACTTGTTTCAACATGAGGGACTATGAGAATAAAAGTTAAGAGATAACCCTACTCTTAAGAGACTTCAAAGCTAAAGCCAACAAATAACCCTTTTATCAACATGGTCTACCCTTTCTTGATAAATCAAGCAGGTATATGGAACCATGTGTCCCTATATCTAGAATACATGTATCTACATACTATTGTATAATGGAAATCTATCATTATGTACTCAAGTTTTCCCAATATACTAAAGAAAAATGAAAGTGGCATCATAGGGAACATGGATTTGAACAATATATATAAGACAAGCATTTCAACACTACAATCATACACAATATTTCAAAACCACTAGTATGGAAAACGGGAGGATAAAATGATCCTTGATTAAGAGCTTTAGATTAAGCAACTTGATTTAGAAAAACTTGACTAGATATCTAACCAGAGACATATAAAGGGGTCTTGATATGACAAAAAAACATCATTTTAATAACATAAGAAAGATTTATTCATCTTTATCATATTAATCTAGGTTGTATGTTTCACCTAAGTCTATGTTTCATTTCCCTAATATTGGTTTTAACATCTCAAAAAGTACATGCAAGGTCATTATAATATCCCATATTACATCATAAAATCATTCCTAACTTAGGGTGAAACATCAAAAAATAGATCATAGATAATAGGGAAAACATGAGTTTGATGTGACTAAAAGTCTTGAGCACTAAATGTCTATTTAGGTCGTGTTTTATGCAAGTCATTCATTTTAGGTTCAAAAAAGTGACCATGAAGAGCTTTCATTCATAACATCAAAGTTTACAAATTTTGGGGTCTACTTAAACTTTTCTGAACATCATTGATCAAGGTGTGTACAAGATTATAGATCAAAACATAAACATGTACATTAGGTTATATTTAATGTCACATTTATGTCACATAGGTCAAAATGTCATATTTAGGTGGCACTAGAGTGAGTAAGTTTGAAACATGGATCATGGAGTGGTAAAAACTATTGATCTTGAGGTTTATTGTAGCTTAAAGTCATCATTAAGTCACAATTTTCAAATGGTTTGAGATCCATCATTAAATGGTCCATATATGTTTCATTCATGGTATGGGATCATCCTCAGGTATAATAGTGGAGTCAAACTTGGATCTTGGTTAAAAAATAATATTTGACACTGATCTTAGGCCATCATAAATATTTGAAACATAACTCAGCAAAGTTGAGCATTATATAGCATTTGCATCTTTAAAAAGACTTAACATAAGCATTTTTGTGAAACATGCAGAACCACAAGTAGAATAATTTCGTGAAAGTATTTCTATTGAAAATATAACATTTTAATCACAATTCATATAATACACTTCTTTTTTTGACCAAAATGTGCATTTTGTATTATTTATAAAATATTCAGTATTATTTTATTTTTCAGTCTAAGAGGTCAGATATACTAAAATGTGGAAAAGAAATGGGTCATAGACCGGGGGTCCATCATGGACACTCTATCATCCAACATCTCTAGACACCTAATTGCATGTCCTTGTATAGGAGAGAGAGAGTGAGAGAGAGAGTTGAGTGTGAGTGGGAGCTTTTAATCTGGGCCATCCTAATCTTCCAAGTTGAGCGGTTCAACTTAATCAAGGATGAGAACATCACCTTGTTCTCCACCCTCCCACCCATGGGATGAGCCATGCCTATAGTAGAAAATGTCTTCATCGTAAAGGGAGGGAATAAGAAAGGAGCATGAATACCTTTGAAAAGCGGATATCCAACTTGATGATGTGGCTGACTCAAGGGCATCCAATATCCATTTAGAGAAAAGGACATTTAGGAGTAAGGGGAAAACAAATAAAAAAGAGAGAGGCCACATTTTTGGAGCTAAAGGGAAATGAAGGTGGAATGGGAATGCCATGGAGGTCGGCCATGTGCCATGCCTCCTTGATTCTATACAAGGATGACATATCTGTCGCTCTGGCTTTCTTGGCCTCTCATTGGCCAATAGGGAAAGCCATAGATGGATGAGATGGCCAAAAACTAAGGAAAAGGACAATAAAATGTTGGTTTACTTATATGAACTTGTGAAAATCATATATTTCAAAACATAACTCATATTAGGTGAAACATTTTATTGTTGGATCACAAATTTCTTCTTAGTATTGTACAAAAAGATTGAGATCAAGATGATTGCATTGAGTGGTATAAATAATCAAAACATATTTATGTGTACGTTAATGCATTGAGCTATATAAAAGTGTGTCCAAAGTGACATTTTATCAATCACAACTTATCAATTATGCATAATGTAACTCAAAATCATCCACATGATGAGGGCATATGATTTTGAAACAAATTGAGTGACATTGATTACGTAGTTGGGGGAGATATTAATTCTAAAGCATCAATCTCCCTACCTCAAAAGATATTTTGTTTCTAAAATGAAAGAAAATCCTCAAAAGGCATTTGTGAGGGACATTAAAGCAAACGTTAAGAATGACAACATGGGAGTCTACAAGGCTAAAAGTCAAGATTTAACCACTATTCATATGGGACTTCAGGGCCAAATACAATAGCTAACCCTTTAATCAACATGATATGTCTTTGCTTGATAAATAAAAAAGGTACACCTAACCTTGTGTCCTTATCCCAAGAATATAGGAATGTGCATAAGGTAATATAATGGACATATATGATTATTTTTTGAGATTTGTACAATTCATTGCAAGAAAAATGAAAGTAGTAATGATAGGGAACATATAGGTGAAGAAGTTTATAATGCAATCATTTTTGGATACATATAGACAAGCCATTTTTACCACTAGTATAGTCAATAGGAGGATAAAACATACCTTGACTAAGAGCATTAGATTAAGCTATATGATCTAGAAAAACTTGACTAAATATTTTTCAAGGTACATCCAAAGGGGTCTTGAGATTACAACTAGCATGATTTTATTAATATCAATAAGATTTAGTCATCCTAATAAAATTCATCAAGTTTTGATGTTTCACCTAAGTCTATGTTTCATTTACCCAATATTATGTTCAAAATATCAAAAGGTACATGCAAGGTCATTATCACATTCCATACTACATCATTAATTTATTCCTAAGCTATGATGAAACATCACAACTTGACCAAGGATTAAAGATTTAGATATCATGGACTTAACAAAAAAAATGTAATTTGATGTCTAATAAAGACATAAGAAGTAAAGAATTCATCTTATCCGTGTTTCATGCAATAGACATTATAGGTGCACAAAAGTGATCATGAAGTGATTTCCTATTTTGCACATTAGAGTTTACTGATTTTTTTGGCACATTTCTACTTTTTTGAACATCATTGATCAAGTTTTGTACATTATTAAGGACCAAACTATCAACATGTACATTAGGTGATATTGAATGTCACATTTATGTTGCATAGGTCAAAATGTCATATGTATGTACACTAGAGTGATTAAGTTTGAATCTAGGTTCATGGAGTAGTAAAATCGACTTATCTAGAAGTTCAATATATCTTAGAGTCATCAATAAGTCATATTTTTCATAAGAGTGACAACAAGGCTGGAAGTAGGTTTTAGTCCTAAGCCAAAAGGGTTATGCCTCATAGTTTGTGAGGTAGGCATGCAGAGCTTTGAATGATCTTGACCAGACATAAGTTTTGATAGTATGTTTCATCTAGGTAGGGATAGATGTGTAGGGATAGTATGTTTCATCTAGGTAGGGATATTGGTTTAAAAGGTGACATATGCTACGGACTTAGACCGCCATATATATTTGAAACATAAGTGAGCACATTTGAGCATTATATAGCATTTGCATCCTCAAAAAGACTTAAAGTGAGCATTCTCATGAACATAATTGGACCAGGAGTTGAATTAGGTCATCAAAGTAGTTTTATTAGAATGATCACATTTTCCTAATCGAAATTCATGTATTTCTTATATTTTTTCTAAAAGATGCATTTTCTATGATTTATACATGATCCATTAGTTTTCTCATATTTTAGTGCAAGAGGGGGGAGATTTACCATTTTCCAAAAAAGAATGGGCCCTGGATCGTGGGTCCACCATTTTCCCACTGCGATCATGTGGCTCTTGTAGTTCGAATCCACTTCCTTATGTGTGTATGAGAGAAATAGAGTTGAGTGAGATGGGGGCCTTTCATATGGGCCGTGTGGATCTTCTGGCATGCCATGGTTCATCACAATCGACAGTGACCAAATCATCTTCTTTGTCCATCTTTCTCGCCTGTTCCAGGATCCATGACCATAGTGGAAGACATTGTAGGCTTTAGGAAAGACTAGTGGAAGGGATCACTAGGTGGTATGAAAATTGGTTGTCCAACTTTTCCGTGGTGTGGAAAAATCATAGGAGGACAATATCCATGTTGCAGAGAAAAGGAGAAGGAACACTAAGCTTGTTGTATCTTCCCCATTCCAAGGAAAATAAGCTCATGGGGAGAGAAAAGAAAAATGAGGAGGAAGCAGAAAACAAGTTAAAAGGAGAGGGTAGAAGTTTCTGAATCTAAAGGAGGTGTCAAAAGGGGTGTGGAGGTGTTGTGGGCTTGAAATGGAGGTCGACCATGTGCCATAAAAAGTTGGTTTTCTTATATGAACTTGTGGAAATAATACCTTTCAAATTGTAACTCCGATTTGGGTGAAAATTTCAGCATTGGATAGTTTTTTTAATCTCTTTAGAGAATAATATTAAGATAAAAATGATGATATTTAGCAGTCCCCATAATCAAAATGAATTCATATGTACATTATCTCATTCAAATGTGTGCAAATATGTCAAAAACGTGACATTTGATCAATTATAACATATCAATTGAGCATGAAGTGACTCAAAACCATCCAAATAATGAGGGAAATTAAAGGATTTTGAAATAAATTGAGTGACATTGCTATCATATGATTGAAAATCTACATAGTTGGATGAGACAAAAAGTCTTGTTTGTCACATATTCTAAACTTCTTCATGAGGAATCTTGTCAAGTGCAATAAGTATCTTTTTTGAGTTCATTTTCAATGTGAGAATGTATTTTCTCATGTATGTGAGGTTTAGAATTTGCAAAAATTCAATGGCGAGTGCAATCTTTTTTATCTTTTCTAATCATATCCAATAGAAGAACATATGTGTGGTCTTTTTACTAAAGACATTCAAGATATTCTGATTTGATATTAGGATAAAACTTATTTACAATGTCAAGGAGACATCAGAATAGAGTGTATTTGAATTTTAACATGTTGGTGAAACCAACTCTCCTTGCAGTTAGAATCTAGAATTCTCTAGTGAATGGTTTCTATTCAAGTTCTACATGATGGTGTTCAAAGGGATTCCTTACTGCAATATCCTTTCATATGTCATGAGTCATAATGTGTGCACTCTTCCCGATTCTTACATTTTTTGTCTATGGAATAAAGGATATATGGACCATAAATTGGTTGTTTAGAGACCACAAATTTATTATTCAAGATCACGTGCTATGAAGACTCTCAAGTTGGCATCCATATGCAAATGGATTGTCATATCAAAACTTCTGGATAATAGAATGAAGCTTTTCTTAGATGACATTATTTCTACTAACCAAGTAACAGATGTCCTATGTTGGCTGATCATTGACAAATCTTTATTACCCTTCAAAATTTTCCATGAAATAAATATAATAACCAAATAAAAGAAAAAATCAATGGATACTAATATTGACTTAAGAAAAGACACATGATAGAGTTGAGTGGTCTTTTGTTCATAAAGTGCTCAAGAAGATGGGTTTACGCAATCTATGGTGTATAAGAATTCTTGAATGTTTGAGAAATGTCCCTTTCTCTTACATGATAAATAGGTGTAATAAAGTGTAACAACCTCCTTCTCTTGTATTCCCTACGTATGAGGACCAGAGAAGAAAGGGTACTGAACTCACATTTCTATGACTAGATTCTCATAAATCTAATCATAACGAATCATTAGATAAAAGATATATAACATGGTTTTCAAATAGTTGGGTCCCAAATGGTGGTACCAACTAAGAAATAAAACAATAGAAAGTAATACTATATATCTTGGAACTAAAAATGAAAATACTAATTGTATCCTCTTGGTGTCATTTCAGCCACAACTTTGCATTAGATCACGATCCCAAGTTTAACCTAATAATATGAAAAACACATATCAACATATTGTTATGTTGTGAATGTGATTGCAACCACAATAACGAATTACAATAAAATATATGGGATAGTAAATGATCAACTATTTACAAGTATTGAACATCTCATTTTTATTCACATTTTCAAGCACAACTTAGATACTTCATTTGGTCATCTGATATTTCTTTTAAGATATCATAATTCTCTTTTCCTGGTTGATGTATGAGTACATACTAGTTTAAATATATACACTTGGTGAATATCGCTTAGGGTATTGGAGTGGATTGCTCCTTGTAGTTCAAGAGTGGGTTTCTCCCTACAACAACCTCATGAGGTCCTAACATTTGGTTTGGTTTACGTACCAAAACTAGATGATACACATTGGTTCTTGAAATTTCAAGATTTGAAGCAAAGAGTCCATTTTATAGAATAAGTAGAACTTAAAGGAACTTTGGGAGGCAGAGCACAATTAAGAGTGTCTAACTATAATTAACACACATGTCTTTTTCATATAGTAGAAGATGTTGAATCCAATAAACCAAAACTTAATTTGAAATCACTCATTCAATATTAAAGTGTTACTAACTTTACAAAATCTTTTACTAGGACTTTAGAATTGGTTCTAGGGTTTAGTCTTGGGGTTGTACTAGATTTGCATGGAACCTAGGGATTGCATTATCATAACATTTACTTCAGGTAAACCTCAATGTCAATTATAAGCCTTAGTTTCATGGCATGCATTCAAGGTTGTAATCATAATATTGTTGGGGAGATCATAAAATTTGAATAAATATAATGATTAATGATCAAAACATCACTACTAAAATTATCAAGCAAAATGTCACATCATCATCCCACTAGATTATCATCATCATCAAGAACAATATTTGATTTCAATAATCAACTTATGTAATGTATGTATCACATTTTTTAAAGCTTTTAAATTTAGGTACAATTAGCATTTGATATTGTTACAACCCCAATTTTTGGGCTTATATGGTTTAAAATGCAATTTTACCAATAAAATGTATGATTATGAAATTGTATGATTTATGTGTAATAAATGAATTTCTTTGATAGTATTTCCTTTAAATATATGATTTCGTGGATCCGAATGAGTTAGTGAGTCCAATATGATAAAAAGGAAAGAAAAGTTGAATAAAATCAAATAATGCATAAAAAGGAAAAGAAATTAAGATAATAATGAGAATCATGTGGAATTCTCTAGAAAGTGGTGTGAATGACTTTCATGGATTAGGTTTCGAATCCACTTGGTTAATAATGGTAAAAGGAATCCAAATAAAGGATATAAAAGAGTAAGAGAGAGAAAATATGAATGAAATATATCTCAGTAAGTGATAACTTGCATATGAAGAAAAGTCTCACATACTTTCGAATTTCAATCCCAAACTTGGCAGACTAGTTGTCTAAGTCATTATGGACTTTCTTTTAAAATTTGAGATTAAAAAGCTTAATGGTTTGGGAGATACAAATTTCCAAAAAATCCCTAAAGTGTGGGTATTACAAAAGGATATTATTAAATATCACAATTTTCCTATTACTAATAGGATTTCTTTTTCTTGGGCATGTGTATTGAAGGTCATCAGATCAGAGATCAAAGGAGGACAAGTCATCCCCTAGCTCTCGCTAGAACATGAAAGAGGAACAGTGAGATTGAGTTTTCCAAATCGAGTTTCTCGTGAAAGGATCGATGAGAGGACTTAGAAATTGGACCAATGAATTCAAGAGCAAGATACACACCCACCTACCCTAGGTTTTACCTAGTTTGGGGATCTCTAGAAGATTCGCCCAATTCATGGTTTCCTAGCCAGCTACCTGTTGACCCCAGGGCTATATATATGGACTATTTATCCAATGCGAGGGCAACCCAATGATCATGAGACTCCATCGAACTAATGGTTTCAAAACTAGGCTCCATTTCTACCACCTAGTATCTGTTCTTCCCCTTTTTTATTCTCTAACTCGCCGATGAGATTCTGTCTCGTCCTTCTAGTATGAGCCTCCTTCGAAGGAATTGAGGGTGTGGGTGAGTTTAGCAAGGTCCAACGAGGGACCCAACACCTTTATATAACTCTATGGCACCCTGTAGCTCTATGTCAACCTCTGGGTTGACCACGGCCTGGAGTTGTGGAGTGTTGGCTCACAGGATCGTGAAGAAGAAGATGAGATAGAGTCAAATGACACAATTGTTCCTAGGCACGTGCTCAGGACCAAGGGGCATCATTGTCCTTTCACGACATTTAAGAGAACCACTCGTGAGGAACGCGGAGGTAAGATGGCTGCAGGCCATTGGTCAGAGCCGACCCACGTGGCAAAAAGGAGATAATGTAATTGTTGATGTGTCAGTTTCCTATAGGTCCAAGTAAGTTTTTCTGACGAAAATTATAGTAATTACTAGGATGGTCCAATGCTATCATGTTATATATGAAAATTTATCAGGAGAATGCAAGGAATCCACTAAAAATAGAATTGAAGCCTGATTATTCTTACAATTCGAAAAGTATATAAAGTTATCACCTTTAATGGTTTTATTGATGAAAACCCTAAGATTTGATGATAATTGAATTTAATGATGTTCTTTAGATAATTTAATGCCAATACTAACATGTTATTAATAAAAAGAAGATGTAGATCTAAAAAGATAATCTTTGCGCATAATTGGATTAATCTAGGGTTCCATGTAAATAAAAGTGCATTAATGGGCTTAGAAACCCTAATTTAGGTGAATATGACTTTTAATGGTTTTTATTTCGAAAATCCAAGTATAAGACAAAGATGTGATGATCCTAAGACAAATTAAGAATAAAAGAACTTGAATATAGATAATTTGAGTAATTAGGGTTTTCAGGCATAGAAAAGATGTTTTAGGGTTTGTTGACCTAAAAAGGTAAAGATTTAGAAATGGATCTAAGAAACCCTAAGGAAACCCTAATTCAACCTAGAAACCCTAGAAGGGATTCCCAAGTAAATAAAAGAGTTTATGATTAGTATGTAATGATTAGGTAATGCATGCTTTTCAGGATTCAAATCTACTTCTGTGATTTGATTTATTGGTTGATTGGACTACCTTGTTGGATTGGACACTTTTCTTGATTCTTTGAGATCTCCAAATCAGGTATGTAGTTATTTTATGATTACTCACTTTTGTTTCATGGCGATTTCTGATCCTTCATCGATTGCTCTAAAATAAGTGTTTGGATGACTTTATTTTTTGCAATCTATAAAGTGACTATGATTATCACAATGTAATTATTTATGACTTGCCTGAACCCACATACCATCTCTGGATGTAAGATTTATGAAGACCAAGCCCTGGAGGGAAGGTCATAGGTGGTCAAGCCCCGGAGGGAAGACTATAGGGCACCCTGAGATGTGACCCAAAAGGTACCAACCGTAGGATGGAGAAGGTAGCCTAAAGTCCCTTGCAAGGACTAAACCCTAAGAGAGGGTATCCCTAAGGATGAGTAAAAATGGTTGGGAAGTCATAATGAAAATAAAATCTTGAATTGTTAACAACTATTTGATGTAATTAGGTTGTTATGAATTATGTGTAAGATATTGATTGTCACCCCATACCATTTATTCTTTATACTGACTGACGTTTTGTTTGTCAGAGTTTTAGGAATACTTAAAAAAGGACAAACAGTAAAGTGATATTTGATGAAAAAATCTAATTAAAGAAAGGAGAATTTAGTTAGATAGAACTCTACATTGGGTAAAGTTCCAATCTTCTATTTTTGAAAGGTGTGTGAAAAGTAATTTTTTTATCCTGCTTTAAGCTTAGTCTTTGGTAGAATTTATAAATTATTTTTGATTATTTATAAAATCATTGATCTTGTTTTGGGATAAGGCACCAACTCCTTAGCCTTCATTAATTGGGGTTGCTGAGGGTTGGGGTCATTACAGATACAAACTTAAGTTCTGTAAATGAACATATATCACATTTACATATGTATTATTAAATGAGATATGATCTCCATTTTAAAATAAATTTTGAGGCATTATTTACAACTAGTTCTAGGGTTTTTAGAACATTTCCAAGCTCTGACCTAATTATGGTTTCCGTTAGAGAGGTAAAGATTTACAATAATGAGCATTTCTTATTTTTTTATCACTTAAAAGCTCATACATTGAAATTGTAGCTGACAAGGAATCAAAACTAGTGTTTTATTCATGTTCTTCTCATTCTTCTGGTCAATTCTAACTTTTTACCCAAAATTTGGATAAGGGATTCATCGTCTATCATATCTAAATGTTTTGTGTTTTAAACTCATTCTTCGAATAAAGAGAACAATCATGCATTTAGTGGTGAAAAGCTAGGGTCGTCTATTGGAGGTTCATGATGAATCACACATGTTCTGATCGCTGTGGTGTAATATCTCCATTATCCATGACCCACGACTCTTTGATTTGTCATGTGTAAGATCGAGCGACACTGATCCTCCTTTTCCACTAACCATCCTTCTGTGAGCATTTCTCTAGCCAAGTTATCATAAGACATTTTATCGATCTTTGTTCATGTCTTGACCAGGATGTGATGGTTATAGTTTGTTGTCCCTATGAAACAGTTGGGAGGGGAGGAAGCGACGACATGCTCACTGACAAAATAAGGAAAGCATATGAGAGAGATAGGTAGGGCTCAAAATCCTGGCTCTCAAGTTTGGTGAGAGATCAATAAGCTAGGGTTGGGGTTTTTATATGATGATAAGGGTTAAGTTTAGGGTTTCCAATGGTTGTTTTTTGTCAAGTGAGATGCAATAGAGGTAGATTAGCCATGCTTGGTGTCCAGGAAACAAAGGTTATGGGTCGCTCATTATTCAAATCAAATTAATGAGAGGGAGGGAAAGAGATGCAAATAAAGGAGAGAGAGAGTCCCACAAGGGTCTGTGAGAGTGAGGATCTCAAGGGTATATTACTACTTAACTTACCCAGTATGACTCAACAAAGAATAACATCTCAGCTTTATTGCATCAAGATCCAATGGATGTTGGATCTTGGGCAGTGTCATACCCCTAGCACTGGTTCAAAATGGGACACTCATAGGGAAGGCGTTATATTCTTGATTTAATAGATAAGATAAAAGGGGTTGCGAGTAACAAAAGAAAAAGAAGAGATAAAGAGAGGGAAAAGGGGATACTTTGGTTACAACTTTGATAAATCATAGAAATAAGTAACAAGGTACGTTTTAGTGAAATTTTGGGATTCCCTTCCTTATACTCTCATATTTCTATATTGAAAAGATAACATCTGAAAAATCTAAGTTGAAACTCCTTTTCTTGGTATTCAAGTTAATTCTTCTTAAATTCAAATAACTAATCTCAAAACTATAACTGAATTCCTATATTGTTCAAATTATGGTCATGGATGCACAAGTCAATAAAATGGCTACTTGAATTGCAATTGGTTGACAATTATACCATTGAACCAATGAAATTCCAAAATCTTGCCCGTAATGACTTAAAAGAAAATGTAAATCTTATATTATCCAGCAAAATTTAATTGAAATATTTTTTCCTAAATTACAACTTCAATGAAAAAGGAGGAAAAAATCCATGCTCTAACATCCTTTCCTCCTTATAAGACTTGTTGCTAAAAAATTCAAAACAAAACATTTTTGAAGTAGATGTCAAATTCTTGTCATCACCATAAGTTCTAAGTCCTACATGATTTCAATCATGTTATGGATTTAGGTCTAGATTAAGAATTGCTGAGTGACTTATTATATATATATAAAGCTAGCTCAATCAAAGTCTTCACATAAAACGTCCTTATGCCAGGGATGTGGGTAATTCACCTTCATATAACAACATCCAAAACCTGAACAACCACCTTAATATCCCCCATCATTGAAAAATCTCAATATAGCAAAAGCTCTTCAACTCCTTACTAGCAATAGGTAAAACTCTTTCAAAATCTGTCTCAAAAACCACTTAAAAGAAAGTACACTGCTAGACATCATCCATGAACTAGAATTCAACACTAGCAGTCGGATATCTTGGATCTGGGGGTAGGATTATTCCCCCAAAGCTGCCTACCAATACTTATCCCATAGAGGACACATATCAGATATGAAATGCATATCGAAGGCAAAATGGCCGTAAAAAATATAAAATCTTCTATTGCTTCTCTCTAACAAGAGAATCCCCATAGACCATCATATAACCACTAGAGGTTTTCTAAGGCTTACCTGATGCTACCTCTGTCATACCACTGAAGAAACTACACAACATCTCTTCATCAGTTGCCCTATGACGCTATACTTCCTATATAAATTCTTCCCACCACATACTATCACAAACAACCTCTTCCTACAAAAATGCATCAACCCCCCCCCCACAAACCTGATTATAAACATCTTCTGGAACATCTGCCTAGAGAGAAATAACAGAAAATTCAACAACACCTCCCAACCTACCCACCCTCTTCTAATTGACGTTGAACATTCCTTATTCATAAATTTGCATTGCAGGGCTGACTTCCACATCAACATAGGTGCTAGGAGCTGAAGAAGACCAAATCAACATGTTTGGAGACCACCATGGTGGAGGGTGTTACTCGCTGGAAGACACCATAGCAGATGAAACAGAATTCTTATTCAACATTTGGACTATCTCAGTGATAAGAACACAACATACCTGGTGTCTTTTCTATTTTTACTTCATCATGATGTTGAGGCCTATTGGTAAGGAGTGCCTCCCCACAAACACTATTTCATTCCGTTTTTTCTTCCAGCTTTCTTTTTGCATAACATCACCCGGATGTGAGTCCACACCAGTTGTTAGTGTGCCCATGTCAAAACTCGTTGGTATCATATGTTTGCAAGCGTCTCCGTTTGCAAGCATCTATTTTTATTATTAAGCATGAACTTTTTATCAAGAAGAAAAACCCGGGGCGTGGGTTCTCGGGCATCTAAATATCCCATGCTCATCATCCCCTCAAAAAAAGTAACCTCGGTATCTATAAAGGATGAACCCCACACGCTCTAATCACTCAAGATGAAGTAAAGCCTAACCAATTACTTGACTTCCCTTGTCTAGGTGTTAGATTTTTTGTACAAACTTCTTTGTACATGATGTAAGACAATGTATTACTTAAGAGTTTGTACCAATGACCATGTAATCAAATTCATGAAAGGGAGTAAATGAGAGGCAAATAAAAACAATTTAAGAAAATTGTTTAGGTGTAGAATTTTTTGTAGCAAACTTCACCTTCATAATAGTGCGTTGACGATGAAAAGATTTACAGTGGTTGACTCAGCAGCGCGACCGGCCGGCCGGCGTATGTATATGATAGATCCATTTTCACGTTATCCTCCAAGCGGAATCCCATTCGGTTCCACTTCTATTTTACAAACATCTTCATATAAAAAATTCTATTTTTTAATAATATTTTTGAACAACATTCCTTCTTTAAACCAAAGAGTGAATCTTTGTACAACAACGCCTACATCACTGGCTGACCAAAAAGACATCACCGGCTGACGTAATCAATAATATAAAATATAAGGACTTGGCTGAGCTGAAGCTGATCTTCTTCCCGACCGTGATATTGCCCCGCTGTGGTTTGCCATTTGGCAGTCTCCTCCACTAGTCTACCAGAGGTACCTTTGGTTATTTGGATTTTGTTGTATTGAATTATATTTTGGACTCCAATTCGTTAAATTTTATGTTTGGTTTGCGAGATTAGAGAAATGTGGCTAATCCCGTGCCGGCAAGTAGTAGCTTAGGTGGTCGCAGCACAGAGCCCCTGATTAAGGGTCCTGAGTTCGAATCTCCTGGTGGTGTTGTTCGGAATTGTTTCTCCCGTAGTGCAGCCGGCCTCTGCGCGACTTAATGGGCTATGCTCCTTACGGGATGGGGCTGAGCTCCCAGGTTAGACTCGGCGTAAGCCTTACGAGTCTCCTGGGTTATAAAAAAAAAATAAGACTAATCCCGGTATTTTCAAACAGAATAAGAATCCCGTATTTTGGTTCCATCAAAATTCTCTCGGACACCAAAATCCATCATGGGCAAGACAACAGACACGAAAAAAAAATCTCACACTTACAAAATCCAGCAAACTAAATATAAAATTTTACTTTGCGGAATTTTGAGAATTCAGCATTTCAGCAATACAAAATAGACATAATTCAGTAAATCCAGCTAACTTGGATGCCGCCCCAAACCAATAATTAGTGCCGTGTCCCTCCAATATGCTGCATTGCTAGCTTTCGTCAAGCTCTCCTATCTGTATTTTCTTTTATGTTAGTTCTTTTCCAATTTTAAATGACGAAGTTCCTTTTCCATATTCTTTGTTTTCTTGCATGAACAATGTGACATTACAGTTGGGCAAGTACCAACGATGTAGAAAAGGTAGAGTGGGCTAGCACAGTTGTCTTACATATTATGATTTTTGTGGGCTTTATCATCCAAATATGATTGACAATTAAAGTTGTTGTCCACACTTTGGTAAAAGACATTTCTGTAAGATACTACTGAATATATGTACAGTAATTAAGAGTAACAAAAACTAAATGAATTAAAGTTAATATGAAAATGTATACATAAATTCATGCTTAGAATGAGTAATACCACCCTTGGCGGCATTTCAAAATTTATAACTTTTGAGAATTTACAGTTGGGTTTATTTTCTTCGTACTTCTCATGTGTAGGGATGTTCTTTGTTTGTTTTGATTGACATCACGTGACACGATGATGTAGTTGTAAAAGGGACTCGAAAACCGGTGTTCTCATATAATATTATTTTTGCTTGCCTAGAATATATTGGACGATGTACATACATATAGGAAATAATTAAAATGAATCTAGGAAAATTTTCTTATTCCAAATGTTTTACGATGTTTTTTTAGAAATAAGTAGCTATGTGCTAATTAAGTTATTTTGAATCAACAATAGATTTAAGAAAAATAAATCATTTGATTTTCTACACATGAGAAGCAAGATGGTATTTTTGTACAAAATGAAATTTGTTGTCCATACTTCTGTGGAGGTATTTTTGTAATATTTTTCATTTATTAATGGTTAATCTTAATATCAAATATAATATAAACATTTCACGTGGCATATTATTTTGAATTTTTTCCGTAACTCCTTATTATCCTCTTTTAGTAATGCACAAAGAGCAACTTACATGAATGTCTTAATAGAAGCATGGATAACAAATTGGGTTGTCAATCCTTTCGGAATGGCGAAACTTATGGATCTAAATTCAAAATTATTGGACGAAGATGGAGAAACCATAAGATTCCTATTTAGAATATTTTGAAGGCGTCGAAGAAGAGAAATTATCCTAATATAAACTAATATGTAATTGTGCATTTTTTTTTTTATAAAAGATTAAAGTATTTCTACACCTATTATTACACCAATAAAATTATAACATATTTACTATCACATTTTTTAGGAAACGACACTAATTAACTCTGCATTAAGTTTCTTTCCGCAATATGTTCGTGCATGTGTTCTCCTTTCCAACGATCTTTTTTTTTCCTTGCATTCCTTATCTCTTGCTATTAGTTCTCTCTCTATTAATCATTGCTTCGACTTCCTCACTAGCCGCCATAATTTTGTAGGAGAGATATATGTAATGAGATTGAATTTGAAAAAAACAGAAAATTATTTTGTTCACAACTTTTGATCTATAATGTATTTTTTCCAAAACAGAAACTAATAGATTCTTATAAAAGTATTTTCCAACAAGATCAATGTTGATATACTTTGGAAAAAATAATATAAAGAAGTATAAAAAAATTGAAGGTAATGTAACCCAAAAATATGAGTATTGTATCCTAACTATTAGATTCTTAATATAATTTTTCTTCTTCAAAACATGGATATTTTCTTCCCCAAACATGGGTATTGTACCTAAAAATATAAGATTTATACACCAAAATACGAGTATGTACCATCTTATCTATCTACCCAAGTACAATACTGATGATTTTAGTATATTACGAATATTTACTTATCTTATCTCTCATTCCTACTTCCCTATTTATTAAAAACATTTGTATAGTAAAAAAGAGGAGGGAAATATAGAAAAAAGAGAGAAAAGAAGTAATAAAGAAAGAAAAAAGATGTAAACATTTACTTATTAAAATGGATTCATCAATACGAGAGAAGCACATGTTAGTATTATACAAAAAAAAATTATAGAGTACGAGAGAAGGGAAATGTATATATTTTTTATATTATTATTTTTCAAAATATGTCAACA
This sequence comes from Alisma plantago-aquatica, assembly GCA_963693085.1. Taxonomy (NCBI): domain Eukaryota; kingdom Viridiplantae; phylum Streptophyta; class Magnoliopsida; order Alismatales; family Alismataceae; genus Alisma; species Alisma plantago-aquatica. Next base: position 24,674,998 of record OY856409.1, on the reverse strand, counting down.
TTTTTCTTGTTGTCAAATATATTTTTAAGAAATTTAATAGTTTTTGTTTCGTCAAAAAATTCACTAAAGTTTAAAAATTATGAACAAAATAATTTTTCTTATATTTCTTTGCCCTAGAAGATATAGTGAATTAGTGGTAGAGAATCCTCCACTTTTTCTACAACAACTTTTCCTACTCTTTTCTACTTTTTTCTCTCTCTCCTCATAACCACTTCCATTAATATAGTAAAGAATGGACTATTTTGCATGGCAAACAACAACTTGTGATGACAAAGACGGGTGTGTAGCCTAACTCCTTAACTTTCTCCTCTCTCTGTTTTATCACAAATTGTTCTGAATGGCTATTAATCCACGTAACGTCCAATAAATTCTCCTAACAAGCGACATTCTGGACACACATTAATTCACGGTTGTGCAACAATTGTGTCTTATCAAACGACCAGAGGGGGGAGTGGTGAGGCGTAGAGAGAACTTCTGGCTTGTAATTAATAAGACAAACGGACATCGGTGAGGCCACCGCCTCAAGTGGCTTTGTTGTGTGCCCCGCCACAAGTGTTTATAAATAGTTGTCTTTTTAATTTTACAGCTTAAGAAAAACTACTTAAGGTTTAAAGCTGCTTGTATATAATTTTACAAAAATAAAATATGGGGTGTCCTATCCTTATGATTAAGGGTGGCCTTTCCCCGATTCTGTTTTAAAACTCCTCATCATGGTCTGGTCTTGTTTGGATATAATCCAGATAAGTTGGACAGTCGCATGTATCCTTGCTATAAAGATAAGTCAAACACATGCATGGATTTCAATCAAGGAGTAAGGTTGTGCTATCCACAAAATTAGTATTTTATTTCATGGCCACCTTTATCTAGTTTATCCAAAATTCACTAATCAAGGCATCAATCCATCCTGTGTTCAAATGGTCCAAGGTGGCGCTAAATATAAGTGCAAACACAATATCAACTTAGTTTCAATTCTTTCCAAATTGGTTCTTAAGATACAAGTAGCGATTGCATTGACATATGAAATTTTAATGGCTACACCGTGCTTTCCGACACTTCTCTTTGGGGGAGAGACAGCACATCCGACAATGTGAATAGTTCCTTTATCTTGGCAAGAAAACAAATATGAGTGTGAATGATCTAGGTTGATCTAATCATAGTGAGCAGATTCTTTGTCCCCATTTTCAGTTTTAAGAACATGAATATCAAGCCTGAGAGAATTCACAATATTACGATGCTCTTCATTAGAACTAGAACAAGAGGTTGAGCTCCTAGAAATCTAGTTTTATCAAGAAAGTTTGAATTTTCAAGTTTAAGAGCATCAACTTGTCTAATATAACCCTTGTTTTCATCTAGCAAGCAAAATTTATCATGTTCAAGATCATCCTTTTCATCATGCAAACTATGAACAATTCTAGCAAGCTTTTTCTTTTTCTTTTAGAAGACTTAAGAGAGGTACAAGTAGCATGAATAATTTCAATTAAAGATTCTTTATCTAAAGAGTTCATATTTACCTCATTGGAGTCTTCATTTGAGATTGCCATGAGAGCAAAATGGCATTCTCCATATTCACTAGAGATTGAGCTAGATCCACCTCTAGAATATTCACTTGAGCTTGAGTTGGAGGAGTCACTAGAACTTTTGTGCCATTTTTCATTCTTCTTGTTCTTCTCATCTCTTCTCTTGTGATGATGGGTCTTGTTTCCTTGTGGACAATATTCCTTGAAGTGACCCTTCTTTCCAGATTTGAAGAACCAGATAGAGGAGGAAGACTTGCCATTATAGAGTCTACCCTTAGAGTGCATGTCATCTTCTTCAACTTGAGAGGATGGAGAAGCTTGAATAACAATAGCTTCAACTTGGGCTTTGATTTCAGCCTTCTTCATTCTCTTGATCTCTTTCTCTTTTTCTCTTCTTGCTTGTCAAGTTTAACTTCATGGGATTGTAGATTTTGTATCAGTTCTTCAATAGGAATATCACCAAGAGACTTTGTTTCTTCAATGGAGGTCACTTTGGATTGCCACCTCTTTGGGAGAGTTCTAAGGATCTTTGAATTTATCTCTCCTCGATCCATAGGATAACCTATAATGGAAAGACCATTCACAATGGTATTGAGCCTTGAGTACATCTCAGCTACCCTCTCCTCCTTTCCCATCTTGAAGTTTTCAAGGAAGCCTTTGAGCATATAGACCTTACTTTCCTTCACTTGTTTGGTCCCCTCATAAGTGACATGTACCTTTCTCTATATCTCATAGGCCATTTCACATGAAGAGATCCAGTCGACCCCAATGGGGGAAAGAGAGGCATAGAGAATGTTGATGGCTCTAGATTTCAAGGTAGCTTTCTTCAAAGTAGCTTCATCCCATTATTCTATCTCTATCTCCGATATCTTGTATGAAAGATCCACCATTCTCCGTAGCTTAAGACTTGATACTTGCATGTAGTATTGTAACCTTCTCTTCCAATAGAGAAATTTGCTCCCATCAAAGATTGGAATGTTGATGAGGTATTTCCCACATTTATGATCATACATCTTCTCCTATTTGTGGAATTATTGCTTGGATAAGACCCTCTCTGACACCACTAGTAGGATCTATGGGCTCTAGAGGGGGTGAATAGAGCAAACACTTAAACCAAATCAATTAGACCTTCAAGTTATATCACAAGATAAGATTTCATATATGAAATTTGAGTGCAACTAAACAATTATAGCAAGGATGAGAGTGATTGAACAAGAAAAACAACACAAGCTATGTATAGCGGTTCCAAACTCCAAACTCCAAACTAATAGAGTGTACATTCACTGCCTAGATAGGTCAACCTCTAGGATTTTTCAACCATGTCTCACTCCTTATATTCCACTATAACAGTTACAACATTGACCTCCCTTTTTTGGGACAAGGATACCCAACAGTCCCTTTGAGGACAAGGAATCCAATAACCTTTCAAAGGACTTACATATCCATGACTAAGAGTCTTCTACCTCACCAAGGACCTACCCACTTTTGTAATGAGTCTTCTGCCTTCAATAAGGTCTTACCCACTCTTGCAATGAGGCTTCTACCTTTGAGGATTTACCCACTCTTCACTTGGATCTTCTACCTTTGACTTCACCTTCACCAAGGAGAAGCTTTCACCAAGGGGCCATTCCCTTCTTCTTCTTCTTCACTTCTCTTAGCTAAGAGAGAACCTTCATCTTCATGGTAGAAAGAGAGATTGGGAGGTGGAGGAAGTGAGAGCCTCACAAGATATACATGTAGGACTAGCTCTGCTACAAATATCATACTCACTCTAATGGATGTAGTAATTGATTAAGCTTAAGAGTGGAAGGATGCTCTTAGAGGCACTCAACTATAATATAGGGGCCATCATAGTGCTTGGATAACCATGGGATGAAGTCCAAGGGATCCTATTTATAGTTGAGGATGCCTACTAGCCTGTAGAAGCACTTAGGAATGAATTCTAGCCGTTTGGGGTGTTGTAACAGATATATTTTTGAATTTTGAAACATTCCATCGCTTAGAAACAATTTTTCTATACATTTTGCACATTGTTTTTTTATCAAGTTTACTTTTTAGAAACTCAGTCGATGGCACTATGAGACAAGTCAATTTTGAGTTATTGGTCGAGTTTATCCCAGATGAAATTCGGATGATGGCTTAAAATTGATTTTCCTATGCAGGGGTGTCAGTCGTGTTTGTCCTGGGCAAACTCACTCGACCCCGATAGTTCCCAAGATCCATAAAGGGTGTCTCTTGACTTTATCCTTGATGAAATTCAGACAAAAAGGGTCCCTATGATGAATTTTGGAAAGTACCATAGAAGTGCTTAAATATTCAATTTAAGTTCTCCTAGTTTTTTCTTATCTTAATTACATGTCATACAATAATTACAAGTGATTTACAACATGATTCTAATGGATTTGAGGTCTTTTACACAAAAGTACATTTGCATTGATTTTGAGTTGTCTTTCTCCAAGTTCGAATGCACAAGTTATGGCATTTGAGTGTGTCTATACCTAATATGAAATCACTTAAGTAGAATCATTAGACACAAATAAGTGTAATTGTTAGTTAACATCAAGACAAGGGTTTAGTCAAGCTACACCTTGATTCAACAAAAACGCGTGTTGTACTTGTGCATACGTAGATATTTCGGGTTTAGCTGATATAGAAAATAAACTCACAAATGTATGTGGAAAGAGCATGAAAGATACTTGAGAAAATAATTAACAAGTACATTATTGTCTGAGGGTTTTGATCAAACTTTTTATTAGGTAATTGTAGAAAAATCAGTTATGAATCTAACACAAAAAGAATGGATGATACTAGAGATAAGCATACTTAGTAATTATGTATTGAACATTCATCAATTTCACTTTCAATGGTTCACAAAGATCGATGGCCACATAGATGGATGGCCATCTAAACCTATGGCCATGCATCTTGATGGATACACACAGTGATGGTCATGCAGCTTGATGTACACATAGAACAATGACACACAATCTAATGGCCATATAGACTAATGGCTACAAAGACTGATGGCCAAGTATATGGATGGCAAATCAGAATGTTGGTCGCAAAGAATTGATGAAAATGAGAAGTATCGCCACCCAACACAACCAATAACAAAATATACCATGGTGTTTGATATAATTATCATGATTCAACAACTTTTATGTTGTTGGATTCAAATTTAAATTTCCCATACAAACAAAGCTCTAAAATAGACCAAAGACAAGTGAAGGGGTGATTCCTATAGAATCAAAATATGAATGTGAAGAATTGGGGAGAACGATAGACCTGACTGTAGACCCATTGAGGTAATCTTGGATAAATCAATTCTCCTTCATATTATACCTTTTCTTTGGTTGAATCCTAGATCAATGCCAATCAATATTACCTTTTCTTTCCTTCTTGATTTTATGTATCAAGTATAGAAGTCAAGAACAAAGGCTCAACTCTCTTGTACACTCCCTTTCTCTAATGAGTTGTTTTTATCTCTTCAACCTCCTAACTTTTTGAAAACAAAAGGGGGAAAAGACGTGTCTTATGTGAAGGGGATAAGGCATATATGTGGAACACATATGAGTAGAAGACATAGTTCTATAAATGTTATGAAAGCTAACCATGCAGGAGATACAAGATCAATTTAAGGGGTGTATGTAAACTCCATGAGCATAAGATCATATGAACTCAATTCTATTGAAACTTCTAGCTTTCTTCAAAGGTATGATTTTACTTAAATGCTTTCAATATATTTATGGAATGGTTTGTCATCTTTAAAAGGGGGAGAATGTTTACTCATGGTCTAACTTGATGAAATCCTTATTTCTATGATGACTAACCATTCCACTAATTTGTGTCTAATGCTTCTACTTGAGTGATTTCAGATTACGTATAAACACATTCTAAATGCCCTAACTTTAGCATTCTAACTCAAAGAAAGAGAAGTCAAAATCAATGCAAGTGTGCTTTTATGGAAAAGACCCCAAATCCATTAGAATCATGTTGTATACCACTTGTACTGATTGTATAACTTGTAATTAAGCTAAGAAAAACTCAGGAGCAATTAAAAATCAAATATTTAAGCACTTTTATGGCACTTTTATGGCACTTTCCAAAATTTATCACATGGATTTTTGTCGGCCGAGTTTCATCTAGGATAAAATTGACCAACACCCTTGATGGTTCCTGGGAACTTCCAAGTTCAGTCAAGTTTTCCTAAGACAAACTCAACGGACACCCCTGCACAGGAAAAATAATTTTAAGCCATCGGCCGAGTTTCATCTAGGATAAACTCGACTGACAACTCAAAATTGACTTGTCACATAGTGCCACCAGACAATTTTCCAAAATTAAACTTGACAAACAACATTGTATAGAATGTGCATAAAAAATATTTTTGACCATTGGAGTGTTGCGAAACTAAAAAATATATCTATTGCAACACCATAAATGGCTAAAATTCATCCCTAAGTGTTCCTACTAGCTAGTAGGCATCTTCAACTATAAATAAGACCCCTTGGGCTTCATCCCATGGTTATCCAAGCACTATGGAGGTCCCTATATTATAGTTGAGTACCTTCAAGAGCCTCCTTCCACTCTTAAGCTTTAATCACTTGCTACACTCATTAGAGTGAGTAGGAGATTTGTAGGAGCGCTAGTCTTACATGTATATCTTGAGATATTTTTACCTCCTCTACATCCAAATATCTCTTTCTACCATGAAGATGAGGTTCTCTCTCTCTTGGTTAATAGAGGTGAAGAAGAATAAGGGAAGGAATCCCTTGGTGAAAGCTTCTCCTTGTGAAGCTGAAGTCAATGGCAGAAGATCCAAGTGAAGAGTGGGTAAATCCTCAAAGGTGAAAGACTTGTTCAAAGAGTGGGTAAGTCCTTGGGGAAGGTAGAAGACTCATTGCAAAAGTGGGTAATTCCTTAGTATGGTAGAAGACTCTTGGTCATGGACAGGAAAGTCCTTTTTAAGATAATTGTCTTCCTTGTCCTCAAAGGGAAGGCTGGATATCCTTATCCTTAAAAAGGAAGGTCAATGTTGTAACTCTTATAATGGAATATAAGGAGTGAGACATGGTTGAAAAATCCTAGAGGTTGACCTATCTAGGTAGTGGACACAGACTCTCCTAGTTTGGAGTTTGGAACCACTATACATGACTTGTATTCTTGTGCTTGTTCCATCTCCCTCATCCTTGCTATGTTTGTTTAGTTGCATTCAAATTCCATAGTTGCAACCTTATGTTGTGATATAATAAGAAGGTATAATGAATATGGTTTAAGTGTTTATATCTCCACTCACCCCCCTCTAGAGCCCATAGATCCTACAGTTTTAACCTATCAGGCAATTCGAGCTGAAATAAAGCATAAATTCAAGCTGAAATAAAACATAAATCTATTAGATAATAATGCAAGGTATTAATCACGGTGAATTTCACATTAAAATTAATTTTAACCCTAAGAGTACTGGTAAATCAAGATATAGGTTGTAACAATCTCTCGCCCTTAAAGAATTATGCCCATGATACTTATATTAATACTAGAATAGTATAACGACATTGCCACTCTAAATAATAAATGCAACATCTTACTTACTCTATGATACTCATATGCAACCTCTTCTATTTATCTTTCATAGTATAATCATGATGTAATAAACCATCTCAAAGTTAATAAAAACTAATATTCCTTTATATTAGGTATACTCTCTTTAGGTTCCACCCTCGATTCATTTGTATATCTTTATTGTATCATCTTATACAATATGATTTACTGTACTTTTGAGTACATAATAATTTAATAAAGGACTTATTATCTTATTTTATTTTGCTACAAGGATTCTATTCTTGAATCTCCAAAATTATAAACATAAATTTGCACATTAAGTTGTACTGAACTACTAACTATTCAAAAATACAATCACAAATGATTACTCCTATTAATTTATATACATCACACACATGTAAATGGATGAAGCTACTTGTTATTCCCTCAATGATTATAATTTTGAGAAGTTTACAGTATTACATTATATTCCAACTATTTTTGCATGCCTTATTTCGATCATTACTTGTTTCACTTCACTCATTCTTGTTCCTATGGCACTACAATTGAAACTTTTGTAAGGTGATTGGATAACCATCTAGCTTAGCATGTTGGAGCGGACTTTCTTGCCATGGCTGAAGCTTTTTTCAGAGGTCAGACCTGCCATAAGGCCCTTTTCTTCTGCCGCATTCTTATGATTCCTAAATGTGATAATCCCAAACAGCTCCCTTCTGATTTCCGACCGATTTCCATTGAAAATTTGGCTCTCCGGATCCTTGCAAGAACCCTGAATAACAGGTTGGCGCCCTTGATGCCCTATCTTATTTCCAAATCTCAAGATGCGTTTCTGAAAGGTACCGATATCACACATCATATCCGGCTTGCCAAGGAGCTCATGCACGATATCAATCAAGGCCATATGGCTCCAAATGTGATGATAAAGATTGACATGTCTAGGGCGTACGACAGGGTTGATTGGAAGGTGCTCAGGAGGATTCTTCTTGCTTTTGGTCTGCTTCCGGAGGTTGTAGAGCTTTGTCTCAGTTTTTTTGTACACTCATGGGCTACAGTCACCATTGGTGAACACACGGCAGGATTCTTTTCGATTGCTAGAGGTCTCAAGCAAGGAAATGCTATTTCCCCGTTCTTGTTTATCATCTTTGAAGAAGTCCTCTGTCGCAGATTTTGTAGGTTGGCATACGCACACTATATATCCAGATTCAAGACAAGAGGACCTACGGTGGCACCTCTTATGCTCCTTTATGCTGATGACCTTCTGGTTCTCTTTGAAACTGACAACAACTCAACTCAGGAGGTTTTGAACACTCTTGACACGTATGAGAAAGCAACATGTCAAAGGGTGAAACGTAACAAGTCGGTCTGTGTTGCAGGGGGATCAGACCTTTCACGGTCACATGAGATAGCTATGAAGTTTGGGATTGAACATGCGTCTAACTCTTTCCTATACCTAGGGATACCGATATACAAAGGGAGACACAAGCTAGCTGATTATGATTTCCTTATCAAGAAGATTAATTCCAAGATTGCTTCATGGAAGGCCAAACTTCTATCTTTTGCTGGATGGCGCCTATTGATAGCACATGTCATCTCATCGGTTACGATTCATGCAGCGGCAGCAGTTGGGTTACCAGGTGGTATTATATCTCAGATTGAGAATAAGATTTCTTCATTTCTATGGGCTGGAAGAGATGAGATACGCAGGAAAGCTTGGCTTGGATGGCATCGTGTGGCAACGCCAGTTGATAAGGGTGGTCTTGGTCTTCCACAGCTACAGAATATAAATGAAGCCTTTGCTGCCAAAGCTTGCTGGGAAATCTTGTCTAAAAACTCCCTCTGGGCGGAGTTCTATAGGGTGAAGTATTCAAATCATGCCCCTGGTCGTTCGACCTTGTATCCTGAACACCTGAAGCCGAGCTGCTCACCTTCCCCCTTCTGGAAGAAAGTATGGACCACCTTCCCAAAAATTTATAGGCATTGAAAATGGGTGATTGGGAGAGGCGATATTTCTTTTTGGGATGATTGGTGGTGCGACGAAAGGATCGCAGACCACACTATCTATGCAAGTGATAAAAGACACCCTTTCCTTGTTAAGGATTTTTGGATTGATGACCATGGATGGGATTGGAGTTCCCTGAGCCAGGTGATTGACGGCAATGGGATGGACCTTATCAAACAGGCGGATGTGTGGTTATCGGATATGGATGACAGGTTGATCTGGGATGTTGAGGAGAATGGTGGATTCTCTATGAGATCGGCCAAAGTGATGATGCGGACCGTGCAACAGGAAGGACCTGATGATCTGGGCAAGGTTTGGAGGATGGATTCCCCAAAGGCCAGCGCTCTCATATGGAAGATTGCCAGGGCGGCCATTCCGATTGACGATAATGTGCGCTACAAATGTTGTATACCACTTGCTTCGCGGTGCAACTGTTGTGATGAGCCGAAGGAGGAAGACATGAATCACTTGTTCTTTCAAGGACAGCTCGTGAGGTTCTTTTGGAACAAGTTTGGCGTGATGACGGATAGGGAACCGCCTTCTGACGTTCAGTCCCTGATTAGTATATGTGTGGACGGTCTCTCTAATGAGGTTACTGATTGGGTTGCCGGATTCATGGCTGGTCATATTCCAGTATCTATATGGAGAATGAGATGTTCATCTCGGTATGCTGATAATAGGAGACGTGTGGAACATGAATGGAGCAATCTTATAGACCATGTGAACTAGATGATTAAGAGAAAGATTTTCCCCCTTACAACAAATCCATCCCTTCTCTCCAAGATGATGATGGCAAGCATCAACGAGCCTAGGTTTATGATGAGGAAGGTTCGACTTATCAGGTGGACAAATCCAGACATGTTCAATCTCAAGCTAAATGTGACTATTGGAAGAGACTTGGACGAGGAAGGTAACAAAAGAAGGTGGGCAGCAGGTATAGTCCGGAATCACAATGCCGATATTTGTTTGATATTCCGCTCTTGGCTCAAAAAGGACGACTACAAGCTGGCATACATTCAGGAATGCATCATCGGGCTTAAGTTGGCTGGAGATCATATGCTTCATATTTCTACTATGGAAGTGGATGATAAAAATATATATAACTTGCTCTGGAACAATGCTTTCGTGCCATGGAGGGCTAGAACGTATGTGCAAGAGCTTAGAGAGGAGTTGGATATGGCTAGCATATCGGGTGGATATGTGCACAAGCTGATCAACTCCATACCGCGAGAGATTGGCAAGCTTGGACGTGGATCCTCCAATTTGGTTGTTACTACGGATTCGAATAGGATTCCTAATAGAATTCGTGGTATGGCTAGATTGGAAAAAAGTAAGATTCCTTACATTGCAGTCGAGAGTGAGGTGATTGAGGATTGACCTTGTTTGGTCCTTTTCTGGTCAGTTTTTTCTAGTGGGGGTTTTTTTTGGAAGATACACGAATTATAAGAGCGGCAGCTGTATTCTTTTTGCTGATTTTAGATCACCAGAGGGGTGTGGGATGAATAATAGCGACCCCTGGCTTAACAAAAAAAAATGTTGGAAAATTTAGGAGTCCATCTCCTCTATCACTTCACTATCTAAAATTTCATCATTAGAAGAAGGATGGTCTATTTATTGTGGATCTATGAGACTGAACTTCACTACATTAATAGGTGGATAATGAATCTCTCAGGTTATTGACTTGACTGACATGTTGAGATGTGAAAGGCCAATTAAATGAAAAGTCAACCTAAATCTTATTCTATTTGTAGGAGTTCCATAATTTTTTTCCAAAGATGGTCACAAATAATTCTTCCTTTTGAATTATGTTTAACATTGACACACAGGATGGATATATCAAAAGAAAGCTTGATCTAACATGTTCTTTGATGTGGGACTCTAGCATGCTAATAGCGGGGAAGATTAGGTCCTCATCTATTTTTATGTAGTATGGTATTGATAGGTAAAATTGTAGTTATCCTTATTGGAGTTATCAATGGGTAGAGGATCTATAGAAGAGCCAATAATACTTCTTCTTAATGCATGGTTCAATATACTTTGTCAGCTTTCCTCTTGAGCTTTCTTTGTTTAAAATTTGGACAAAATGTCTCAATTCATTATACAATCCATTCTCAAATCTTTTCATCATTTCATTATATGTATTTTCCTCATGTCGTCAAACTTCTTATGTTTTTAGGGTTACTCATGCTAGGTTGATTGTCAAACTTCCAATTCCACCTTAATTCAATCCCATTTTATATCTTTCTCATCTTGTCTCAACTATACATCTATTTATTCTCCAAATTCACAAATTACCATATTAATCTAGTTATACTTCCATTTGAATCCTTTCCTTCTAAGATTTCCTCATTTATAAAAACTCACCAAACTCCTTTAGATATGTGTGTTAAGGATTCCCTACTTTTATGAACTATATTTCTTTATAGATCATTATCGATGTAATTTCTACACTCTCAACTTCTCTTTTCCTTCTTTCGTTATGCTTCATATTAGGGTTTCTTGTCTTACTTTCAAATCACACACACAACTACAAGTTCCAATTGATTCTTAGTTTTTTCACTTAGAACCTTAGATTTCAATATCTTAGTGTTTTACGCGCTCATTACATTCTAGATCTCCTTTATCCAAATATCACTCATAGTAAACTGAGACCATGAACTTAGTTTTACCCTAATCTTCCTCTAGTCTTGACTATTATGATAATTGTGTGTTTTATTGATATTGGATATCAATTGATTAAGAGATATCTCTCGTTTGCTTCAATTTGCACATTGATTGTCATATTCCTAGTGTCCTTGCAAGTTGTGAACTTAATTGTAAATTAAATATATTATGAGGACCTAATTGCAAATTATGTATACAATATTCAGAAATATATTTTAATTCATACTCATAAATATTTGAGACTTAAACAATTGGTTACAAGATGATGTTAATCAAACTTCAATTGGACAATGTTCACCTTGATCTTATAATTACATGTACATGTGGGGACTGGCTTGATATTTCACCCTAATTGAGGTTCTAACTCGGGATTTAAGTACATATTATATGTCTCTAGATGTTTCTCAATGTTTTTACCAAAGTTTATAGTATTTTAACCTTGTTTGAGTGGCCATAGACCTAGGATGTGGAATATACTATGGTTTGGAGTCTTTTGCTAAAAAAAGGATGGTGAGGGTATGTAAGTCTTTTCTCTATATGGTTGTATATGAGACCTTTGGATTTTGACCTTTTCTATTTTTGGACCCTTTTGGCTACTTGGAAGACTTCTAGAATGAGCTTGGAGGAAGAGGGACAACCATGGGTTCCATCTATGCTTTTGTTGATGCATGTTGAAGAATCAAGACGTTTTGGATGCTCCTTATATAGGCAACCTCATCCCATAAGTCAAATCATATAAATATTTTTCTTCTTGTTCTTCTTCCTTTATGTTATTTCCTTTTTCTTCCTCCTTGGCCTGAACTCCATTAATTTCCATGGCGTTTCTTGCTCCAAATAACTAAATCACCCTCTTTTCTCCTCTTTTGCCCAATATTTGCCCTAGATCTTGCATAAAGGATCTTCTTTGGGACCTTTGGATGGCAATCCATGATTTGTGATGATTAGTTAGTGGTTTTCTGGAGTGTAGCTCGAGGTAGTCTACCATTGAGGCTCATCATCTTGAGGAAGGAGCTTGTATATCCTTATATGTCTATGCATATATATATATATATATATATATATATATATATATATATATATATATATATATATATATATGCATATTGATGATCAAGATTCCATAGGACATATTTCCAAAAAAAAGATTCCATAGGACATCCCTAGGTTGTTGGTTTTATTTCTAGCCTTGAACATGTAAGATCATCTCTTTCTTCTCTCTTTTTTTTGCTATTATTAACTTCTTATTCCACTTGGACGAAACCCATGGCCACCCATGGTGGTTTTAGCTTCCTAGCACTAAAAGTCCCACATTTTCTCTCTCTCTTTGACCTAGGTGAGACTAGATCTAGCTAGATAGGGCCTAGATGGCGATTTGGGAGGTTGATGGTGATGCTTAGTGGATTATCCACGTGACCTAGAAGAGTAGAATCCTTCTCACACATTTTTCAAGAGGGTTTCTTACTCTTGACTTCATTTAATCATGCATGCATAGCCTAATTAATAAAGAAACACTTAAATCTCACCTTACATATCTAGATCTTACTTTATATGCTTAAATGTATGATTATTGTAGATTGATTTTCATCCTTATGGAGGAATCTCAGAACTTATTTCTTATCTCTATGTTCTATTGTTGATCCATAATGCTAATAACTATCTTCTTATGGCCTTATGGTTGAAAATCGGAAATATGGGTGGTTTTCCCCTAAAAATGATTCATTTATAGCTTTTGGGATACCATAATAATGGAAAACAAAACATGTGATTTTTATTTCTTTATGGGGGACAATCTGGACTATTTATAACACATCTACAACTTTCATTATTTTAAAAACATATGGAATGGTTAATCTTATTTTAACCATAACTTACACATACTTTAGAATTTGGTCATCAAACATTTTATCGTGTTTTTTTTCTGTAATATGAAGATAATTATAGTTTAAGTGGTAAAGATGAAGACTATATTGTGTTGAACCTATTTATGGACAAAAATGATACTTTTGTGCATTAAATGGGTACTTCAAAGGGTGTTAAGAACCCTATGTAACAAAGTCGAACTTAGAATCTTATCATATTCCATGATTAGAAAGCTAGTGAGGCTAGTTCCTTATATTTGACTAAGCACGGTTAAACATTAACACAGATTCACATAATAATTTAATTATGTGTCAACATGTAAATAAAACCAATATATAATATATATATATATATTCTTTACTTACAGAACAGCTAATTAGAAATTAAATACTATGTTTCAGAGTAACAATTGGTAATTTCATGTCCATAAATATTAAAATTGTCATATAATTTAAATAAATAAGAAATTATTGTACATATTATATAAAATGAGTAAAATGTTGAATTTAATGCATAAAAATGTATATGAAATGCTTTTTGTAACAATGTGACAATAATAGGACTTAATTAAGTAACTGGTGATTTTATGTTTTGATAAATACAATGGTAATGTGCCTAAATTCCTAAGAGTACCATAACTCATAAAAGGACATCTCAAAGGTAGAATATAATAATAAAAATGTGTTCCTTGGGAGCCAATTAGCTTGGTTGCCAAGTTTCACATTATTTGCATAATAATAACTATCTTATTCAATTTGGAAAAGGAAATATAATAAGATCCAAAAGTATTAAATAAATTACTAAAAGTCCCCAAAAGTAGATTCAAACCCCAGATTCAAAATCCGTATGCACAGAATAGCATATGGGTGAATTTTCATCTTATTTGGACAAACTTGCCTATCCGAATGTAGTTTAGGAGAGAATGTATATTAAAGCTTTTTTTAACGAAGAATGTATATTAAAGCTCAAAATATTAAATAACCTGAGAAGGAAAAATCAATTTTCAAATCATAATTCTCATATTTAAGTTTGCTTATAGACTAAGTTTCATATTTTTGTAGAGTTTCTAGATGCCTCAATTTCATAAAGGAAAGAAATTTGTAATATATTCTAAAATAATTAAATAAAATACTAGATGTCTTTGAAAGTGAAATCTAATTCCAAAATTGGAATCTACATGGCATAGTTGGTCTAGTATTAAAATTTCATATTAATTGGATTTTATTTGAACCCTCAATTTAATTTGGAAAGAAAATACATAACTATATAACCTCACTTTAATCAGTTTCCAATTTGGCTAAAGTTTCGAATTAATAAATGTCACAATAGATTTTCCTTTCTTGACTATTCATGTTGAGTTGGGACCATCGATCCCCTATCGTACGCCTCCAGGACCATCTCCTACCTCACGTAGGAGAGGACTGTACATGTGAATTTTGATGCCGACTGGATTGATTCTTTGGGGGAGTTTTCCTCAGTCCATAGTGCTTGAAACTTCTCAAAAATACTTCCATTGAATTCAAAATTTTAACTTGCATATATGTAGATTAACATCGTAACCTACTTTATCGAATTAAAGATTTGTCCAATCTTGCTTGAAGCTCGCACAGAAGGAACTGTTAAAACCTTAACTTATATATAACTCCCCTATTGGTTCCAATGCATGCGCAGTAGTCAAATCATGGAGCCAATTCCTCTTTGCTTTGTGCTTGTAGCTTCCATCAAGCTTTTCTTGGGTTCACACTTCTGGAGTGTGTCGCCATCTCTTCTCTTTTCCTTGACTCAATTCCTCCAAAGGTGAGGATCATACAGACCCTCTCTTTATTCACAGCGTGTTGATTTGTCAAGAAATAGCTCCTACTCGATTTCCCCAAAAGTCACCACCATAGCTGCTAAGTGAATCACAGTCATGGTCGAGCACTGGGAAAGGGGATGATTCCCCTCAGTGATTTTCTGATACTGGCCTTGCTAACCTTTTTCTTTTTGTTTCTCCACCAAGGGTAGTTTGGTAGTTTCACGACCTATTTTGATAACTGCTGGAATTTTGTTATATGATCTTTAGATGATAATGCCATATCACACTAGAAAGTCACGGTATTTGATATAAGGCCAAATTGGATGATAATGCCATATGATCTTTGGATGATAATGCCATATCTTCTTATTGGAATCTTCAAAAATTATAAAAAAAATATGTTTAAAAAATTCTTTAATTTTTCTGTATCTCCAATTTTCATCGCTTGACCTCAAATTTTAAAAAAATATGATTTATAGGGTTTAATAATCCATATTCACTTAATAATAATTGAAGAATGATTTTTATGGGTACAAAATCAGATCTTGGAACAAATCCATAATTAGTAACCTTGTACCCATTCTCTAGACTAAAATCATGAGTTAATGTAGGGTTTTGCCAAAGTTTTGGATTTCTTGGGTTTTGCCAAAATATGTCATTAAACCCTAATTTATTGATCAAATATTATATATAGGTTTGAGTTGACTCTAGACTTGGAAGATTAGGACTTGATCTCTGACTTCACACTCAAGTCAAGGTATGTTTGCATTCCATATTATTCTTGTTGATAAATCACCTATGTTTCCATCTTTTGATCTATTTGAAGTCCCAAAATCCTAATTTGATTGCTACATGTCCTTTGATATTTTTCTTGAAAGATATCTTTTTTATTATTTCTCTCACATCATTGACATTGTTAAATCTTCTTTAATGGGTCCTTTGACTCCACTTATATTGATTGGATGTTCTCATCACTCATATTTCAATTTAGACTTTCTTACTCTTTTACATGCATCGTGTCATGACAACTAGTATAATGTAGCATATGTTATTTTATGTGGATGTGTAAATTCCCAAAGATGATAATGTAGAGGTGATAATTCCTGTAAGTGATATAATTAGAGCATATGTGTATCATGTACTGCTCAAAGCAGATGTGTACATGTTCATTCTCATCTCATATTTATGGTAGATGTGTTATTTCCTACAAACATGTTTATATTGTTCTAGTATTATCACATGTAGATGCCTTGGTCTTATTTATCATTTTATTGAATCCATATTCTTTTATGCCCATTTGGGTACTTATTTCCTTTTCCCATGGGAAACCTTTCTTATTTGACATCCTTTATTTCATAACATTGCTCAATATTCTATTTAGCATGCACATACTAGTGTTTTGCTGACATATCTACCTTTCTCCTTTTGTAGGGGTACACTTCCAACCCCAGGATTAGGTCAAGGAGAACATAACCAAGTTGCACCAAGACCTCATCAAGTATAATTGAAACCTTCTGGGATACTTTCTCAAGGTGGTTATATGACCCTCTATTGATCCTTTAGCTTAGTTAGCTTTCATATGTATCATCCTGCATGATGAAGTTTTATGTCAATACTAAGTTTTGTAATAGTTAGATATTTTTGTTTATGTTGTTGCATTTGATTACTTGAATCATACTTTTGAATAAAATGGATAACCACCCCTTTGTGAAACGTTATAGTGGTGTTTAATACAGGGGATGTTTCCTTTTTGTTTGATTTAGTAAGTGAGTGGATCCCCTCTTGGGTCCCATGGTATCAGAGCCAGTGGTTGTCTGTTATCTAACTAGTTCAATCTTGTCTCCTTTAGGATGATTACCTTTTTCATAGGTTTCTTATACCTAGTACCCTTTCCTTGTGTAGGCAAACCCTTATGGTGGGAGATAACTCATCTGTTAATACCTAGCTGGTTATGAGGTACCCCAGAACCCTAAGTATGAAATGTCGAGGATGGATCCTCCCTTTACCCCTCTGGTGACTCAAGTTACCCCTCCAACTAGAAGGCAAACATTGATGGGTCAGGATACCCCAATCTATGTTGTTGCTAATGCAGGTATAATCATCTCTCCTGTGAAAGAGTTAGTTTTGTTGCGACACTCCCTTTCCACAGCTATGGCAGGAAATATGAACACTCCTCCCGTGTCTGAAAAGACCAAGGAGTACTCCATTAACTGACTTCATGAAGATGCAACCATCTTACTTTAAAGGTGAAGGAGAACTAGAGATGGTTGATAAGGATGACGATTGGGTTTTTTCCATGGAACAAACTATTGATCGTATGACATGTCCTTTGCATCAGAAGGTCATTTTTACATCTTATGTTCTTGATGGACTAGTTCGTGTCTGGTGGAATGAAATTGTGAGGATGCATGACAACTCGATTGTGACTTTGGAACAATTATTGGTTCTTTTTTGTGGGAAGTACATATGTAACTCAGCCCTAAAGAAGAAAAAGGCAAAGTTTTATAGTCTGAAACAAGGATCGTTCAATGTCCCTGCATACGTGTAAAGATACCTACTACTTGAGCAATACACGGTTGGATTGACTGAAGAGCAAAGAGCTGATTTATTTTTGCAAGGCCTCAACTATCGTGTGGGTCGTGCATTAGTCCCTCATCTCCTCTCACTTTTCAACGGATGGTGGATAAGACCTTAGCTACTAAGTCATATCTCAGTTTCCATACCCTAGAGAACAAAGAGAATAATAACAAAAGGAAGCACTATGAAGATGATCATGAAAATGGGAGGTATCATCGACCAGAGGACCCCACGACATGAAGGAAGGATAAACAACTGATATGTCATCATTACAGTGAGTTTGGTCATATTCAACCTAGATGTCACCAAATTTGTGACCGTCGTGCACCAACTCAATAACAACCTTAGGAACCTCCTCAGAATAATGGAAATAATGATGTAAGAAGACCACTTGATAGACGTGATGGAAGATTCTTTGATTCGGATGGCCAATAAGTTAACGAAGAAGATCATGTTGAAGGTAACCCATAATCTCTTAGTTAGTATTTCAATATATGTTTTTGGTTTCTCATAGTATCTTGAAGATGAAAGTGATGAAGTACATGAGTTTTTGAAAGACTATACTTTGAACCTATAGTGTTGTTTTACATAGTAGGTAAAACCTTTTAAAGGGGTAGAGTATAGGTGTTTGATTATGTTGGGGTGATTAGATTTTGAGGAAAAAATCATTTAAAGGAGTCGAGTGTTGTAACTAACCATAACTTAGAATCTTATCCTAATATATTATTAGAAATCTAGTGAGGCTAGTTCCTTAGATTTGATCAAACAAGGTTAAATGATGAATGCATATTCATCTCTTATTTTTGCTTCATTTAGAATAATCAATTAGGACTTTTTTGTTAATTTTAGCTAATTCAAAAATAAATAGCACTTTCATCTTCTTGATATACTTTTCCTGAATTCTTATGATATTTTTCTTAATTTTCAGGAATTAACTAAGTAATTAAATCGAGAAAATAAAAGATGAAGACATGAGGCTTTTCAAATATTCTTGCAGTGCGTGAGATACTTGATGCGTGCTATTTCAACACATCTTTTCTACGAATTATTAAGCTTGTCACATATAAATATTCCATTCATCTCTTGAAAAGTGCACAAATTGATATTTTCTCATTTTTATCACAAATCTGACAAACATGTGCATTTTATCGCAGTTTCAGGACCTGAACCGATCATCTCACATGATCAACCGATCGTCTCAACTCTTCAACCCGATCATCTGAAAATGTGAAATGCTCAATTCACCTTCAAGCGTCGATCACTACTCTCCTCAGACGACTGTCCGAGATCGCCTGATTCCTAAACCAAACGCTCGACTGATCTTATTAATGAGAAGAGAAGAAACGACAGTGAGTGGTTTCGACTGCGCCGCCACCCTAATTAGGATTGGGAGCCGATCGATTGGCTGCCGCACTCCAGCATCTTCTAGTCGATTGATTGGCTGCCGCACTCCAGCATCTTCTAGCCGATCGGTTCATTTTTGAACCGGTCGATTGGCGGCGCGCAAACAGCAAAATCCCAGCCGCCAGCCTCAAAAACCCTTCAACCTAATTGTAAAAGTGCCTCCTTCCTCTCCTATAAAAGGAGGGGCACTTCCTCCTCCTCAGGGCATCTTGGATTTCTCTTTGTATTGGGATTCTGAAGATTTTATTCTTGCAATCATCTTCTTATTCTGCAATAAAGTAGATTTTATTTCAAGCATTGTTCTTTCATACTTGGTTCTTGTCTCTTCATTCTGCTTTAGTCTTAATCTTCTTTTCTCCGTTCTCTAATTTTAGAGCAAGGAACAAAAACTAATCCATTTTTTTGTCTCTAGCATAAGGATTAACCTCCTGATTTTGGGCTAGACTATGGCTTCAGTACTTTCTTCCTCTGTCTCCCCCTTCTCCATGAGTGAGTAGACTTCTATCGAGGAAAGGGGAATAACCCCTTAGCCATGGTTTTAATGACTTCTTCTTAAACGACTTCTTCTTAAACGATTACATAGATGTTTTGATATGACCATGGATTTTCATCTTTTAGGATGATAAACTAGGAAGCATGAGCACCAAGACCAATGGGCTCATGTGGAGTTTATCTCTTGTGAGTTTTTAAATTCACAAACCTTTATCGAATCGTCACTTAAGAATCAGTTGTTATCGCCTAGGCTAAGGTGGTTAAAACCCCTATGAGCCTCAATTTCCATCTCTTAATTTAATCACCGCATACTTTTGCTTTCTTTAATTCCTAGTCTTTTCATTCATATAGTTTTTCTTGTGCTAACAATAATCTTAAAATTTCCTTGTGCTTTTATTTATTCTTGTTAAGTGTGTTTCCTTTCTTGCATTAGTGTAATCAACCAAACCCCCAACTTGACTTTTACTTTATGTTGCAAATCTAAAAAAAATACCAAAAACAAATAACAAGTTCTTCAAAATTTGGGTTCTAAGAACAATCTCTAAAAAGTTATCCTGTGGGATGGACCCTTCTATACTACCCTTAAAACCGGAAGTAAAAAAGGTTTAAACTCTAGGATTAACCATCTTAGTGATTGATATTGCAAAGTGACGTTTATCAATTTGGCGCCGTTGTCGGGGACAACGGATCGTTTTCTCGAACCCCAAAAATCTTTTGAAAAACTTTTTTTATTTTTTTATTCCTTCTGAGTAACATTCTGGAAGTGTACTCCTCTTTCTGCCGAGTTTCCATTCTGGCAGTACGTTTTTTCTACACGCGAATTAACTACTTTAATTATGCATGCGACGCCCGAACGTTGATTTTCAACCTTTTGATCCAGAAATAGAAAAGACTTTTCATCGTCTAAACCGTCAAAATCTAGTGACAATGAATGAAGAAGAAGTCACTCGTAGGATCGACCAAGCTCTCGTAGCTCAAAGAGAGCTCATCCAAGCCAAACAAGTGGAAAGAGAAGCCGCTTTGCGAGCAGCATTTAGGGTCGAACAAGAAACCATAGAAGCTGATATGAGGGAAGCCGAAAGGCAAAAACAATTAAAAGACTTTTCTGTTCCCAAAACGGCCTATGCGCAACATCCGCTTATACCCCCCGATATTATTGCTCCACAATTCAAAATCCGAACACAATGGATCACCATGATGCAAGCCAACCCATTCTCAAGAAACAATGGGGAAAGTTGCCAAGATCATCTTCAAAGGTTCATTGACCTTTTCCCCTTGAACAAACTCCCAGGTGTCTCTGAAGATCCCCCCTCCTCCCCCAAGTCATCCTAGCCTGGAAAACATAGAACAAACCCTCGTGGCCATACAAGCCCATCAAAAGGCAACTGACGCACAGTTGGCCAGCCTATTTGCCCAAAAAAACCTCCTGCCGGTTCCTTCCCTGGGCAGCCCAAAAATAATCCCAAGCACCCCGAATAGCTTAAAGTTGTCTCTACTCATTCGGGAAAAGTGTACGGCCTTCCCCCTCCAGAAAAATCTTCAGACCCACCTCTAGAATTCGAGGATGAGGGCATGGTAGTTGTCGAACCTCAAGCTACACCCAAACCATCCGTCCCCGAAACCCCTCAAGTAGAAGATGAAGAACCAATCTACAAACCCCAACCTCCCTATCAAGCCCGCCTCAAACAAACAAGACTTGATTCTCGCTTCATGAAATTTAGGGATGCTATGAAAAAAATACATGTCGACATTCCCTTCCTTGATGCTTTGGTAGACATGCCCTCCTGGTCCAAGTACATGAAATCTCTCTTGACTAGGAAGTATGTTACTAAAGAATATGAGACGGTTAAACTTTCTAGGACCACATCAGACATTATCCTAAGTAAGATACCTAAAAAACTGAAGGATCCAGGTTCTTTTGGAATAGGATGCTACTTGGGTGACAATGCATGTAGAAAAGGCCTAGTAGATTTAGGAGCCAGTATATCCATCATGCTATATAGTCTTTGCAAAAGACTAGGATTCAATGACATGTTACCCACAGCCATGACCATCCAACTGGAAGACTCATCCACAACTAAACCCATGGGAATCATAGAAGACATTCTGGTTAAAGTTGGAAATGATGCATACGTCCCTTGTGATTTTGTGATCATGGATATCAAGGAAGATTTACGCTACCCTCTCATTTTCAGACGTCCCTTCTTAGCCACTGCTCGTGCCTTAATTGATGTTGAGGCTGGTACCATTTTGTTAAGGCTAGGGAAGCAAACCCTAGAGTTCAGGGTGTTTGAAACCATGCGGGAACCTAGTCTTGAGGAAGAAGTTTACCTCATAGATTGCATTGATGAATTATCCCAACTAAGGCAAGAATGGGAATTAGTTGATGAACCCCTACGCATCGCCCTCACTATCCCCGTCGAATGTGATTTTGACAATGAACCATCAAATCAACTCAAGATTCATTTGGATAACTTTGAGGAAATCCCATGTACTGAGATTGAGGACCTTAAAATGATCTCCACCATAGAAAAACTTGAACCACCAAAGGCCCCAGAATTGAAGACTCTCCCCATAGGTCTGAAATATGTTTTTCTTGATGAGCTAGAACTATGCCCTATCATCATAAACTCTTCCCTTCCCCTCGAACAAGAAACCAAACTTATGGGTGAACTTAGGAAAAAAAGAGTTGCCTTAGGGTACAAAATGACAGACTTAGTTGGAATAGATCAATCCATCTGCATCCACAAAATCCCTATGATAGAAGACCACAAACCTTCTCGTGATCCACAATGAAAACTTAACCCAAATATGAAGGAAGTAGTCCGTCTAGAGGTGATCAAACTTTTGACTGTAGGAATCATCTATCCCATCTCTGACTCCCCATGGGTCAGCCTTGTTCAAGTTGTTCCCAAAAAGGGAGGGACTACTGTCATTCATAATGAGAAGAATGAACTCATTCCCACTCGCACAGTTACAGGATGGAGAATGTGCATTGACTATAGGAAGCTCAACAAAGCAACTAGAAAATATCACTTCCCCCTTCCCTTCCTAGATCAAGTTCTTGAACGTTTAGCCCATCAACAATACTTTTGTTATCTAGATGGCTACTCAGGTTTTTATCAGATTCCCATTCATCTTGAAGATCAAGAGAAAACCACTTTCATATGCCCCTTTGGTACATATGCCTTTAGACGAATGCCCTTTGGTCTGTGCAATGCACCAGCCACCATTCAAAGATGTATGTCTGCTATTTTTTCAGGGTTAACTGAAAATGTCATGGAAGTGTTCATGGACGATTTCTCCGTCTATGGAGACGGTTTTGATTCCTGCCTTCAAAACCTCTCCCTTATCCTTGATAGATGTATTAAATCACACTTAGTCCTTAATTGGGAGAAGTGCCACTTCATAGTCAAGGAGGGTATTGTTCTAGGCCATAAGGTGAGCAACCAGGGCATTGAAGTAGACCAAGCTAAGATTGAGGTCATCACCAAGCTGCCTCCCCCAACCTTAGTTAAAGACATACGAGCCTTCTTAGGACATGCATGTTTCTATCGGCGAATCATCTGTGATTTTTCCAAAATCACAAAACCTCTCACCAATCTTCTTCAAAAGGAGGTGCCTTTCCATTTCGATATGGCATGCATGGAGAGCTTTCTATGTTTGAAAAAGGCTCTCACCACCACTCCTATCATCCGTGCTCCTGACTGGGCCTTACCCTTTGAAATCATGTGTGATGCTAGTGATTTTACTGTAGGTGCCATTTTAGGACAACGAATTGACAAAAAACACCATGTCATTTATTATGCATCCAAGACCTTAGATGAGGCTCAGTGAAATTACACCGTAACTGAAAAAGAAATGCTAGCCATTGTCTATGCATTCGATAAATTTCGCTCATATCTTGTTGGTTCAAAGGTAGTTGTTTACACTGATCATGAAGTCATTCACTACATCATGACCAAGAAAGATACCAAGCCTAGACTCATAAGAAGGATTTTGTTATTGCAGGAATTTGATCTAGAAATCCTAGACAAAAAGGGATCTGAAAATGTCATGGTTGACCACCTCAGTAGACTTACCTATAGCCCCATTAATGAAAATCCAATAAATGAATCCTTACCCGATTACCAATTGCTCAAGGTAGACTCCCAATTTCCTTGGTTTGCTGATTTTGTAAACTATTTAGTTGCAGGTGTATTGCACCCTGAGTATACGAGACACTCTAAAGCTAAACTTTTACAATATGTGAAAAATTATTATTGGGATGAACCTTATTAGTTTCGACTTTGTGCCGATGGTTTATATCGTCGTTGTGTATCCCACGAAGAAAGCATCGCCATTTTCGAACAATGTCACTCTGGACCCTATGGTAGTCACATGACTTCCCAAAAAATGGCTAGAAAAGTCCTACAATGCAGATTCTTTTGGTCCACCATCTTCAAATACTCATATGATTATGTGCTTTCATGTGACCAATGTCAAAGGACGGGTAATATCTCCAAGCGTGACCAAATGCCTCTCACCTCTTGGCATGAATTAGAGATTTTTGATGTCTGGGGAATGGACTATATGGGCCCATTTCCTTCTTCTTATGGGTTTGCTTACATTTTATTCGCATTCGATTACGTGTCAAAGTGGGTTGAAGCCATAACCACTAAAACATGTGACTCTAAACCCGTTAAGAAACTTTTTAAAGATATCATTTTTCCTAGATTTGGAGTCCCTCACACCTTCATTTCTGACGGGGGATCCCATTTTTTAGAGAAAAGTTTTGAGGCTCTTTTGAACAAATATGGGGTTTATCACAAAGTCACCACTCCTTACCATCCTCAGACCAGTGAGCAAGTAGAAGTATCCAATAGAAAAATAAAATCAATTTTAGAAAAAACTGTTGGACGCCCTAGGAAAGATTGGGTGTTAAAAATCAATGATGCTCTGTGGGCATATCGTACTGCCTACAAAACACCCATTGGCACGACCCCTTTCAGACTGATCTACGGTAAGTCATGTCACTTACCAATAGAACTAGAGCACAAAGCAAGTTGGGCCATCAAAACTTTGAATTTTGACCTTTCCATGGCTGGAGAGAAACATTTTCTCTAAATAAATGAGCTTGATGAACTTAGGATGAGTGCCTACGAAAACGCAAGAATTTACAAAGACCGAACCAAAATGTGGCATGATGGTCATATTAAACGCAAAGATATTAGAGAAGGGGATCAAGTTTTAGTTTTTAATTCAAGATTACGAATTTTTCATGGAAAACTCAAGTCGAGGTGGTATGGCCCCTACATTGTAAAATGTGCTTACCCACATGGTGCATTTCTCCTATGGGATAAAGTTCTGGGCGAGTTTAAGGTCAATGGGCACCGTCTTAAAAGATATATCACCACTGAAGATGTTGTCGCTTCAGATTCAACCAAATTTCCACCCTTGCATGATCTGAACCTCACTGACCCTTCAACTCCTTCAGATTCCAATTAATCTGATCTTTGTCGAGCCACAACATAAAATAAAGTGCTAGTTTGGAGGCAGCCAAACACTATCTTCCCTTCTCGCTTGTTTTCTTGTTTTTGTTCTTCCGTTCTATTTTTCATTCTTCCTGTTATTGAGCCGATCGGTTACCATTACCAGACGCTCGGTTCAAGACCGATTTTGCATCGACTCGATAAGAAAAATGACCAGTTTGATTTCCAGACGCTCGACTCGTCCGCCGACCATTCCGCAAAACTTGAATGCAGCCTCTGTCCTTTACTGTCTTGTGTTTGGCGGCCAAGGCAGACCAGCCGATTGTCTGTCTATCCAACCGATCGGCTCGTAGATCCTTTGTTCTATATAATGCACCATACGCAAGACCACACTCCCATCTCCTCGCTTACCCTAGCCGCCTCCCTCACTGTTCACTCGATCGCTTGAGCTTGCCACCTCTCCGACCATAGTTCCGCCTGCTCTTCAGACGACCGCCTTGATTCTCAACCGGAAGTCTAAGGTCTAGCTCTTCAGCCGACCGGTCTTCCCTCAGCCGGCCATTTGGCCTTTCCACAAGAGTTGTTGTCCTGGTGTTTCAGTCGCCCTCTTGGCTAGGACGCCGCCCGTCTCGATCGACAGACGACCGACGCGGCCTACATCGCCACTACCCAAGCTCCTCAACAAGATGGCTGTCAGCTAGGTCCGCTGAGTGCTCCGATCCAGACTCAGCTGACCGTTTGGTGTTTCCAGTCGCCCGTCTCAGACAACCGAAATGCCCATTTCACCTAATAGACGATCGGTTGGTTTTCTCCAGACGATCATTTACATCCTCAACCGATCGGCTTCTCTCTGCAGCAGTGACGTTCAGCCGCTTTCGTAAGGGCAAAGGCAAGGCCCCTGCATCCTCTTCTAGGGATCCTCCTAGCCGTTCCAGTTCTCATCTTGGAATCCATTTCCGCACGCCCTCTCCTACTGGTGAGTCTTCTCCCGAGTTAGTCGAGGAGATGCTTCGTGACATCGACGAGGCAGATGAGCTTCTCCGCGAGATGGAGGGAACTCAGAAGGCAGCCAATGGTCCAAACTCAACCACCCCCCGTTCACCCCGTATAGCACCTATTCCGGGTAGCTACGACCAGTTCACTAGCGCTGACCACCGCCAGCGTTACGAGGATATGTTCGCAATTGGTGTTTCTTTTCCTCGTTGGGCGTGCGGCACAACCCTTGATGCTTTAGGCATCCGCGACACCATCGGCAATATCCTCCGCAGAAACCACATCCTTATCTTTCCCTACCATGTCACCTCTGTCTACTATGATCTTACCCTCGAGTTATTGAGCACTTTTCACAGGTTATACTGTTCTTTCGGAAACTCGAGTTGTAAATACCGTATTTTTGGGGAAAATATGGAATCATCCGCCAAGCAAATCACTTCTTTTATCCTCGACGGCAGGGATGACTATTGGCTAGAACAATGTATGGCGCGGTCTCATGACTCCTACCCAGACCATTACGACAGAGATAAGTTTTGGGTAGAGATCACCAGGCTTCTTCCCCGTCTTCCTAGTGGGCCCAAGGCCTCCTACATTCACAACCCGGTGGTCCATTACCTTAACCGTATATTGGCTTGCACCATTTTCAGTCGGGAAGGTACTCAGGGCGCAATTACTCAGGTAGAACTTTATGCTCTTTGGTGTCTTTTACATGAAGAACCTTTGAACTGGGGCAATGCTATCATTGAGCATTTTGGTACCCAAGCTAGCCGAGCCACTTCCTCTTCTTTTCGCATTGGTCACTATGTTACCCAGCTCACCATCTTTTTGGGCTACACCCACATCGCCTTTCCTACGCTTGAGCTCAAAAATCACCTCATCAACACTCACTATTTGAAGAATAGTAGGTTTATCCGTTTGGGCACTGAGGGCGTTTATTACCTTTTGTTCAAAGACACTCAGGTGATCCTCCAGCTCTCGTTACATTCGCGGTTTGCAGCAGCAAACTACGTCTATGAGTTGAATGATTTACCGGGTCATATCTAGAGATTTTACCTAGAGCATCCAGATCCAACCACCATCCCCGAGCGACAACCTCACAGGAGGAACCTCTCTTTAGAGGAACACGAGGACGACACTGGACCGCCACCGCCACCTTCCAGACACCGCACTAGGCGGCGACCAGACGACGACTCTGGTCCTTACAACTTCTATGAGATCCAGACTCAGTTGGATGAGATTCAGTAAGAGCAGCAGAGACAGGGCCACCAGCTCAATCACATGTACCTGATGCAACGTTCGCAGGAGTCTTGGCATGTGTATTGCGGTCACTATGCCCCTAGTCGACCAGCTTATGACGAGTACGGAGCACAAAAAAGTTATCCAGGCCCTGATTCTCCTTATTGGGCAAACTACTATTCCTCCCACCAGCAGCACCCTCCACTGCAGTGATTCTTCCCTCCATCTCGCTCTTAGAGTTTGCTCGGGTCGAGCAAATTTCTAAGTCCGGGGTGGTGGTGGGTGGTACGTGATCCACCCTTTATCTTCCCTTTTCAACATTTCCTTCTGCATTTTTATTTGTTTTGCTTTGTTTACTTTCAAACATAAGGCCTTTATCTAGTCGGCCGAATGTTGTACTTTATCTTCAAAAATCAAATGCATTATCAAATTTATTTCAAAAAAAACCTTGCAATATCAAGTTCCCTATGATCATGATAGCAATTTTTGAAAACGGTGGCAAGCCTTAGAGTATCAAATAGAATAAAATGCATATTTTCTTAATTTTAGCATTAGATAAATTTTTTTTACCCTTATATAATGTAGCTACATGTCTCTTCTATCTTATGCAATGACAATTACAACAAAAAAAGTATTTTGTTGCACGGGAAAAATAAATCGCATGCCAAACCCTAAGTTAAGGGTGGCATGCCCTTCTTCCATACCCCACAAAGGGGCGTACCATCAAAAGATGCCCAAAAAAAGGGGCACACAAAAAAATTGTGGTCAATGTAATCACAAGTCCATGAAAAAATTATATCCCAAGTCGAATAGAGGAGGGATTTTTCCGTCACACCTCAAATTCTTTATTCCTGTGCAACAATCAACCCAAGCAAAAAAAAAGATTGTCGAAGCGCAAGTTAGATCAAGACTGTCTTTACAAATTATAAGTTTAAAAAAAATTAAGTTATGAAAAATGTTTTATTGAGAAACATAGTGCTTGCAATTTGTGGTTCTAGGAGATGGGTCACTTGGCCATAAAAAGGATAGAAGAATTGCTAATCTAGGGAGGATGAACTTGTTATTCCAAAATTTTTGAATCATTTTGATTTTTCAATTGCTTGAGGACAAGAAAAACTTTAAGTCCGCGGTATTTTGATGTGTACTATTTCAGCACATCTTTTCTGCGAATTATTAAGCTTGTCACATAGAAATACTCCATTCATCTCTTGAAAAGTGCACAAATTGATATTTTCTCGTTTTTATCACAAATCTGACAAACATGTGCATTTTATTGCAGTTTCAGGACCTGAACCGATCATCTCACCTGATCAACCGATCGTCTCAACTCTTCAACTCAATCGTCTGAAAACATGAAACGCTTGATTCACCTTCAAGCGTCGATCACTACTCTCATCAGACGACTGGCCGAGATCGCCCAATTCCTAAACTAAATGCTCGGCTGATCTTATTGATGAGAAGAGAAGAAACGACACCGAGTGGTTTCGACTGCGCCGCCACCCTAATTAGGGTTGGCAGCCGATCGATTGGCTGCCACACTCCAGCATCTTCCAGCCAATCGATTGGCTGTCGCACTCCAGCATCTTCCAGCCGATCAGTTCATTTCTGAACCGGTCGGTTGGCGGCGTGCATACAGCAAAATCCCAGCCGCCAGCCTCAAAAACCCTTCAACCTAATTGTAAAAGTGCCTCCTTCCTCTCCTATAAAAGGAGGGGCACTTCCTCCACCTCAGGGCATCTTGGATTTCTCTTTATATTGGGATTCTGAAGCTTTTATTCTTCCAATCATCTTCTTATTCTGCAATAAAGTAGATTTTATTTCAAGCATTGTTCTTTCATACTTGGTTCTTGTCTCTTCATTCTGCTTTAGTCTTAATATTCTTTCTCCGTTCTCTAATTTTGGAGCAAGGAACTAAGAACTAATCCATTTTTTTGTCTCTAGCATAAGGATTAACCTCCTGATTTTGGGCTAGACTATGGCTTCAGTACTTTCTTCCTCCGTCTCCCCCTTCTCCATGAGTGAGTAGACTTTTATCGAGGCAAGGGGAATAAACCCTTAGCCATGGTTTTAACGACTTCTTCTTAAATGACTAGATGGTAATCGATTTTAATTAACGGTTGATCTTCGGATCCCACGTTAATCTGGATGGAAATGACCATGGAAATCCAGATTTAGAAAAACAAAATCGATTACATAGACATTTTGATATGACCATGGATTTTCGTCTTTTAGGATGATAAACTAGGAAGAATGAGCACCAAGACCAATGGGCTCATGTGGAGTTTATCTCTTGTGAGTTTTTAAATTCGCAAACCTTCATCGAATCGTCACTTAAGAATTAGTTGTTATTACCTAGGCTAAGGTGGTGAAAACCCCTACGAGCCTCGATTTCCATCTCTGGATTTAATCCCCGCATACTTTTGCCTTCCTTAATTCCTAGTCTTTTCATTCATATAGTTTTTCTTGTGCTAACAATAATCTTAAAATTTCCTTGTACTTTTTTTTATTCTCGTTAAGTGCATTTATTTTCTTGCATTAATGTAATCAATCAAACCCCCAACTTGACTTTTACTTTTTGTTCCAAATCTTAAAAAAAATACCAAAAACAAATAACAAGTTCTTCAAACTTTGGGTTCTAAGAACAATCTCTAAAAAGTCCTTCTATACTACCTTTAAAACCGGAATAAAAAAGGTTTAAACTCTAGGATTAACCATCTTAGTGATTGATATTGCAAAGCGACGTTTATCAATACTCGTCACCAAAATAGCCATATCTTTTGCGTCCAAAGGAAAAATTTCATGATAAAGTATGGAATGAAAAGAGAATTTTATTGAATAAAAAAAATACATATTTTGCGGTAATTTTGGTGTTTATTTGGCTGCGCAATTAACCAGTTAAAGTAGCCTTACGTTTTCCCACAGAGTCTGATTTCAGTATATACCTTTCACCAAAATTGGTATAACACCCACATCCCATGGTAGAATTTATTGTGCAAGTATGCGTTAGAAAGATAATTCAATTATCTACAGGAAAAATACATTTACGGACACTTTATAATTTTTGACTGGCTCATAAATATGCTCGAAATTTCTGTTATCGGAAATTACTGCAGAAAGAATGTAAAGCAAGCAATTGTTTCCTCTATTGATTAGATCCAGAAAATTAGGAGCCACCGCCAGCCATTTCTTTTACCCTAAACCTAATGTATACCCCCTCCTTATCCTATAAAGGAGGGGCACTTCCTCCTCATTGGGGCATCTCTTTTGCACCGGAATTCTGAGCATCTTATTTCTTGTATTCTTCTTCTAGTTCTGCAATAAAGTAAATTTTCTTGAAGCATTGTTCTTTCTTATTTTATTCTTGGTACTTTCATTCCGCTTTAGTTGTATATCTTCTTTTCTCCATTCTTTAGTTCTGGAGTAAGAAGTTAAGAACCTGGCCATTTTATTGTCTCTAGCATAAGGATTAACTTCCTAATTTTGGGCTAGACTATGGCCAAAGTACTTTCTTCCTCCGTCTCCCCCTTCTCATCAATCATGAGCGAGTAGTTCCATATCGAGGCAAAGGAAATAGCCCCTTAGCCATGGCTTGATCAAATCAGCTTTAATCGACTTCTTTAGATGGAGATCGGTTTATTTAATCGATGATCTAGTGAAGTAATTACTCGCTTAGATATATATGTTAACTCGGATGGAAATGACTATGGAAATCCAGGTTTAGAACGATTAAACCAATTCGCATAGAGATTCTGATGCGACCGTGGATTTATCTCTTTTTGGATGATGAACTAGGAAACATGAGAACCAGGACCAATGGGCTCATGTGGAGTTCATCTTTTTTTGGTTTTTGTGATCCACATGCCATCGCTTGTTTGTCGATTAATTGTTAATTTGTTTTCTTATCATGGTTAAGGTGGTGAAAACCCCTACAACCTCGATTCTCTTCCTCTGATTTCAATCACCGACTGTTTTGTTTGCCTTAGTTTTTAATCTTTTCAATTCACAATAGTTTCTTATGCTAACAACAATCTTTGTTTACCTTTTTGTAGGGCAAATAAAATTCTTGTTTAGTGCTTCTTTAATTTCAGCAACTTTCTTCCTTAGTGTAACCATTCATCACCCAAACCGGTTTTATTTTCTGTTCCAAATCTAAAAATAGAAAAAACAAATAAAAAAGTTCTTCAAACAATTGGGTTTTGAAGAAATAATTTTTAAAAGTTGTCCTTTGGGATTCGACCCTTTCTATACTAGCCTTTATCGGAAAGTTAAAAGGTTTAAACTCTAGGATTAACAATCTTAGTGATTGGTGTGTTAAGCAATGCATATCAATTTGGCATTGTTGCCGGGGACAACGAATTGTTTTCTCGAACCCCCAAAAATTATTTGAAAACTTTTTTTATGCCTTTCGAGTAATATTCTGGAAGTGCTACTCCTCTTTCTGCCGAGTTTCCATTCTAGCAGTCTGTTTTGTCTGCACACGATTAACTACTTCATTTGTGCATGCGACGCCCAAACATCGATTTTCAACCGTTTGACCCGGAAATAGAAAGGACTTTCCATCATTCAAACCGTCAAAATCTAGCAAGAATGAATGAAGAGGAAGTTGCCCGTAGGATCGACCAAGCTCTCGCAGCTCAAAGAGAACTTATCCAAACCGAACAAGCGGAAAGAGAAGCCGCTTTGCGAGCAGCCTTTAGGGCTGAACAAAAAACCATAGAAGCCGATAGGAGAGAAGCTGAAAGGCAAAAACAATTACAGGACTTTTTTATTCCTAAAACTACCTATGCGCAACATCCGGTCATGCCCCATGACACTATTGCTCCACAATTTGATATCTGAACATAATGGATCACCATGATGCAAGCTAACCCCTTCTCAGGCAATAATGGGGAAAGTTGCCAAGATCATCTTCAAAGGTTAATTGACCTTTGCTCTTTGAACAAACTTATGGGTGTCTCAGAAGATGCCATTCGTCTTAGGTTGTTCAAGTATTCCCTCTCCGGCCAAGCTAGTAGTTGGTACAACACTATGGAGAGTGAAGTTTCTTGAGAAATTTTACCCCCTTCTCACAACATGGGAAGTTCTACAAAGTAAGTTTCTTGAGAAATTTTACCCCCTTTTCTCACCTACAAACTTAGGGGCCAAATTACTCACTTTTCTATGTCCCCAGGAGAGTCTTTAGGAGAAGTCTAGAATAGGTTCAAAGACTTACTTAGGAAGTGCCCCCACCATGATATCTCTCAAGCCCAACTCATAGATATCTTCTAGCGTGGTGTTGATGATGATACCAAATTCTTTCTCGATTCCTCATCTGGAGGAAATTTCATGCATCAAAGTTTGACTAGCGCATGGGAAGTAGTCCAACAGGCTTCCGAAACAAGGGCTAGAAGAGGAATTGGTGGAATCCTTAAGGTAGCCAAGGCAGAAGTTAATAATGATATCCAAAGCATAGCAGAAAGCCTCAAATTAATTGCCTTAAAACAAGATCGGTTAGAGTCATCCTTGGTCACCCTTAGAGAGTCACCCCAACAACTAAAAGATGTGGATTCTCTTTGTGGTATTTTCCAAGGATATGACCATACCACCCTCCATTGTCAATATCTCTACAACATGCCCATGCAACCTGAAATAGGACAACAACCAGAAGACCTCAATTCAATCCATACCATACCAGGACAAGGATACTACAATCCCAACCAAACTAGAAACCACCCTGGTTTTCAATATGGGAATCCTTCAGGTGCCGAGAACTCTAGCCAACTCCAAGCCCAACAAAGGCCTCCTTACCCTCAAGGTAACAATCGACCACCACCTGGATTCCCATACAACAATCAAAGGAACTTTGGAAACCAAGGAAATTACCAAAGAAATCATCTAACCCGAACACCATATCAAGGACAACAATTTCAAAATTTAAACCTTCCCCCTCAAAACCTCAATCAACCACCTCCTCAACCAAATGTCCCTACCACCACCCCTACATCTGACAAAAGGATAGCTGCCTTGGAGTAAATCATTGTTGCTCAACAAGCTCATCAAAAGGTGACGGACGCCCAACTAGCTCATTTGTTTGCCCAACAAAAACCTCCTACCGAGACTTTTGCAGGGCAGCCTGAAAACAACCCCAAACATCCTGAACAACTCAAGCTTGTATCTACTCATTCGGTAAAAGTGCACACCCTTCCCCCTCCAGAAAAATCTTCAGACCCACCTCTAGAATTCGAGGATGAGGATATGGTAGTTGTCGAACCTGAAGCTACGCCCAAACCATCCATCCCCGAAACCTATCAAGTAGAAGATGAAGAACCAATCTACAAATCCCGACCTCCATATCAAGCTCGCCTCAAACAAATAAGACTTGATGCTCGCTTCATGAAATTTAGGGATGCTATGAAAAAAATACATGTCGACATTCCCTTCCTTGATGCTTTGGCAGACATGCCCGCCTGGTCCAAGTACATGAAATCTATCTTGACTAGGAAGTATGTTACTAAAGAATACGAGACTGTTAAACTTTCTAGGACCACCTCATACATTATCCTAAGTAAGATGCCTAAAAAATAGAAGGGTCCAGGTTCTTTTGGAATAGGATTCTACTTGGGTGACAATGCTTGTAGAAAAGGCCTAGCATATTTAGGAGCCAGTATATCCATCATGCCATATAGTCTTTGCAAAAGACTAGGATTCAATGACATGTTACCCACATCCATGAGCATCCAACTGGCAGACTCATCCACAACTAAACCCATGAGAATCATAAAAGACATTCCGGTTAAAGTTGGAAATGATGCACACATCCCTTGTTATTTTATGATCATGGATATCAAGGAAGATTTACGCTACCCTCTCATTTTTGGACATCCCTTCTTAGCCACAGCTCGTACCTTAATTGATGTTGAGGCTGGTACCATTTTGTTAAGGCTAGGGAAGAAAAACCTAGAGTTTAGGGTGTTTGAAAGCATGAGGGGACCTAGTCTTGAGGAAGAAGTTTACCTCCTGGATTGCATTGATGAATTATCCCAACTAAGGCAAGAATGGGAATTAGTTGATGACCCCCTACGCACCACACTCACTATCCCCGCCGAATGTGATTTTGCCAATGAACCATCAAATCAACTCAAGAATCATTTAGATAACTTTGAGGAAATCCCATGTGCTGAGATTGAGGACCTTAAAATGATCTCCACCATAGAAAAACCTGAACCACCAAAGGCCCCAAAATTGAAGACTCTCCCCATAGGTCTGAAATATGTTTTTCTTGATGAGCTAGAACTATGCCCTGTCATCATAAACTCTTCCCTTCCCCTCGAACAAGAAACCAAACTTATGGGTGAACTTAGTTGGAATAGATCAATCCATCTGCATCCACAAAATCCCTATGATAGAAGACCACAAACCTTCTCGTGATCCACAATAAAAACTCAACCCAAATATGAAGGAAGTGGTCCATCTAGAGGTGATCAAACGTTTGACTAAAGGAATCATCTATCCCATCTCTGACTCCCCATCGGTCAGCCCAGTTCAAGTTGTTCCCAAAAAGGGAGGGACTACTGTCATTCGTAATGAGAAGAATGAACTCATTCCCACTCGCACATTCACAGGATGGAGAATGTGCATTGACTACAGGAAGCTCAACAAAGCAACTAAGAAAGATCACTTCCCCCTTCCCTTTCTAGATCAAGTTCTTGAACGTTTATCCCATCAACAATACTTTTGTTATCTAGATGGCTACTCAGGTTTTTATCAGATTCCCATTCATCCTGAAGATCAAGAGAAAACCACTTTCATATGCCCCTTTGGTACATATGCCTTTAGACGAATGCCCTTTGGTCTGTGCAATGCACCGGCCCCCTTTCAAAGATGTATGTCTGCTATTTTTTCAGAGTTAACTGAAAATGTCATGGAAGTGTCCATGGACGATTTCTCCATCTATGGAGATAGTTTTGATTCCTACCTTCAAAACCTCTCCCTTGTCCTTGATAGATGTATTGAATCAGATTTAGTCCTTAATTGGGAGAAGTGTCACTTCATGGTCAAGGAGGGTACTGTTCTAGGCCATAAGGTGAAGAACCAGGGCATTGAAGTAGACCAAGCTAAGATTGAGGTCATCACCAAGCTGCCTCCCCCAACCTCAGTCAAAGACATTCGAGCCTTCTTAGGACATGTCGGTTTCTATCGGTGATTCATCCGTGATTTTTCCAAAATCACAAAACCTCTCACCAATCTTCTTCAAAAGGAGGTGCCTTTCCATTTTGATACGACATGCATGGATATCTTGCTATGTTCGAAAAATGCTCTCACCACCACTCCTATCATCCGTGCTCCTGACTGGGCCTTACCCTTTGAAATCATGTGTGATGCTAGTGATTTTGTTGTAGGTGTCATTTTAGGACAGAGAATTGACAAAAAACAACATGTCATTTATTATGTATCCAAGACCTTAGATTAAGCTCAGCGAAATTACACAGTCACCGAAAAAGAAATGCTAGCCATTTTCTATGCATTCGATAAATTTCGCTCATATCTTGTTGGTTCAAAGGTTATTGTTTACACTGATCATGGAGCTATTCGCTGCCTCATGACCAAAAAAGATGCCAAGCCTAGACTCATAAGATGGATTTTGTTATTGTAGGAATTTGATCTAGAAATCCTAGACAAAAAGGGATCTGAAAACGTTGTGGCTGACCACCCCAGTAGACTTAGCTATAGCCACATTGATGAAAATCCAATAAATGAATCCTTACCCGATGACCAATTTCTCAAGGTAGACTCCCAATTCCCTTGGTTTGCTTATTTTGTAAACTATTTATCTACAGGTGTATTTCACCCCGAGTATACGGGACACTCTAAAGCTAAATTTTTACATGACGTCAAAAATTATTATTGGGACGAACCTTATCTGTTTCGACTTTGTACTGATGGTTTATATCGTCATTGTGTATCCAACAAAGAAAGCATCACCATTTTGGAACAATGTCACTCTGGCCCCTATGGTGGTCACATGAGTTCCCAAAAAAACGGCTAGAAAATTCCTACAATGCGGATTCTTTTGGCCCACCATCTTCAAAGACACATATGATTATGTGCTCTCATGTAACCAATGTCAAAGGACGGGTAATATCTCCAAGCGTGACCAAATGCCTCTCACCTCTTGGTAAGAATTAGAGATTTTTGATGTTTGGGGAATCAATTATATGGGCTCATTTCCTTCTTCTTATGGGTTTGCTTACATTTTAGTCACAGTCGATTACGTGTCAAAGTGGGTTGAAGCCATACCTACTAAAACATATGACTCTAAACTTGTTAAGAAACTCTTTAATGATGTCATTTTTCCTAGATTTGGAGTCCGTTTGCAACATCATTTCTAACGGGGGATCCCATTTTTTGGAGAAACGTTTTGAGGCTCTTTTGAAAAAATATGGGGTTTATCACAAAGTCACCACTCCTTACCATCCTCAGACCAGTTGGCAGGTAGAAGTATCCAACAGACAAATCAAATCCATTTTAGAAAAAACTGTTAGACGAACTAGGAAAGATTGGGCGTTAAAAATCAATGACGCTCTGTGGGCATATCGTACTACCTACAAAACACCCATTGGTTCCACCCCCTTCAGATTGATCTTCGGTAAGTCATGTCACTTACTAATAGAACTAGAGCACAAAGCCAGTTGAGCCATCAAAAGTTTGAATTTTGACCTTTCCATGGCTGGAGAGAAACATTTTCTCCAAATGAATGAGCTTGATGAACTTAGGATGAGTACCTACGAAAATGCAAGAATCTACAAGGACTGAATCAAAATGTGGCATGATGGTCACATCAAGCGCAAAGACATTAGAGAAGGGGATCAAGTTTTAGTTTTTAATTCAAGATTACGACTTTTCCCTGGAAAACTCAAGTCAAGATGGTATGGCCCCTATATTGTCAAGTGTGCTTATCCGCATGGCGCTTTTCTTCTCTGGGATAAAGTTTTGGGTGAGTTTAAGGTTAATGGGCACCGACTTAAAATATACATCACCACTGAAGACCTTGTCACTTCATATTCAAACAATTGTTCACCTTTAAAAGACCTGAACCTATCCGACCCCACAACTTCCCCAGAATCCCAATAGACTGATCCATCTCTTATCAGGCCATGACATAAAACTTGGCGCTTTTTGGGAGGCAACCCAAATAATGTTTGCATTTTTTTCCCTTCTTTTCTAATATCATCACCGTTGTTATTTTTTTTGTGTTCTTCTCTTTTGGGGAGTTGTTTTCATCATCCTTCATCCTCCACCACAACGATTCTTTTCCCCCATCTCGGATTTTGATTTTGCTCGGGACAAGCAAAGTCTTAAGTTTGGGGTGGGGATGGGTGGTACGTTTCCACCCCTTTTTCTTTCCCTTTTAGTATCTTTTCTTTGTTTTACATATTGCGTGTAGTAATTTTTTTTCTTTATTTTCATAGTACAATTGGCCCATATCTAGTCGGCCTTGATATGATCATTTTTCAAAATACTCCCCTTAATGATGTAACTGCCTTGCTACTAAAATTTTGAAAGTTTCATGACTAGAAATCATCGTGTCACTTTGGACCTCAAATAATAATCACTCCTTGGAAAAGATGGCAAGCCATATAGGACTGATAGGATTCAAGAGTGATTCTTTGTTATCATGTACAACTTGTATAAATTTTCTTGATTTTTCGCATGATTCGATAATAGTTGAACCAATGCATGGTACTCTAAAAAAAAGAGATAGAAAAAAAAAGTTGCACAAGAACAACCTCTTCTACTCTTCTTCCACCACTTCCAAACCTTTACATTCGTCAAAAAGAAAAAAAGCCAATAGTGCCCAAAATGCTAAGTTTGGGGTGGCACCCCTTCCCCCTCTTCCGCTTCTTCCATACCCATGCAATTGGGTGTATCACCAAAAATCAAAGAAACAAATGCGGTCAATGTAACTGCATGTCCACTAAATAAAAAGGTCTTGAGTCGAATAGAGGAGAGGCTGTCCTTCTTCCATACCTCCTTCACACCAATTTTCTACCCAGGGGAAAACTACAAAAACCCCAACCATCCAAAATCAGCCCTGTTCTTGTGTAAAACTTTTTAAAAAAATTAGAGTACCAAATGCAAAGATGAAATGAAAATCTGTTTTATTGTAGGTCTTGAATAAATATAAGTTTGTGAAGTAGGAAATATAAAAGTCACTTTTCGTAAATTCAGGAAGTCAGGGTCGCTTGGCCATATTTTGGTGGAAAGAATCAAGTGGTTATTAGGAGAGTGAGGATGATAGGTTGAGAGTATGTCTTAAAAGTATTTCTTGATTTTAATGTTGCTCGGGATGAGCAAAGTTTAAGTTTGGGGTATTTTGATGAATGCATATTCATCTCTTATTTTTGCTTCATTTAGAATAATTAATTAGGACTTTTTTTTTAACTTTAGCTAATTCAAAAATAAATAGCACTTTCATATTCTTGATATACTTTTCCTAAATTCTTATGATATTTTTCTTAATTTTCAGGAATTATCTAAGTAATTAAATCGAGAAA